>OW569401.1:4800000-7200000 GCA_937620795.1 Thecophora atra
TATGCTTTATAGTATTTATAAATTCGTCATGATTATTATTACGATAATACGCACCCTCTTTTTGACGATTAAACCGTTCCTGATCGTAACGATTGTATTGTGTAAGCTGTGGTTGTGGTTTCGCAATTCTCGCCGGTTCTGGTAACTTTATAGTGTTCTGAGCTGACGGGCGATTGCGGCCCTCTTCGCGGGCCTTAATGCCCAGTAGAATAGCTAAAATATTCTTGGCAAATAATTTGCCCGTACTTTGCAATATAGTGGTGCGTGTGCGCCACTGTCGCTCTCTGCTGATAATGTCTTTGGTCGAGTCCACGTCAAAATCGAGAATGGCGCGCAGATCTGTGCCCATTGCTTCCTCGTTATCCGTTCGTTTAATTGTCGTACGTTTGTTGGCTAAACGCTTCGCTTTAATGGCTGCGATTTTCTCTACAGACATCGTTTCGGAAAGCGACTTGATATTATCAATATTTACAGAAACTTCCTTCTTATTAACATCCCATCGCGCAGCCAGTTGCTCACGCACTTTTTGCACTTGTGTATCTGAATCGAAGCGAGCCTTTTTGTTCACCATATCTGCCGCCGAACCATCGCTTTCTAATGGTCGCTTCACCTGTGTGGGAATTTCCAATGGGGCACTTTTGTCAATGCTGGCACAGGTGGTAGTTTCGCCATTCAGATACGCTAGAAGTTCCTTGCGATCTGGTCTGTTTACAGCGGGTATATCTTCAGCCTTTGGGAAAATACAATTTCCATATATTCACTTCGTGCAACTACTACAGGGCTACTTACAGCGCATTGTCTCACGTACACCGAATGTTGTAACAACACATTTTTCAACAGATATAGCAAACACTCCAAGGTGTAGTACTCCCGCGGACCAGCCTTTTTGCCAGAACTGCGTGAAAAGAGATTATTATACGATTAATATTTTATAAGGAGTACATAAACTTCATAACACACCCGTATTTAAGATAATTCGTCTTAACATTTTTTGGCCAAGAAAATTCTCCAAAAATTATTTGGCTATCTCGTTCGATAATGTCTTTTTTGTTTATATTATATTGCCGCAATAAACTCAGCGGATCCGCCATTGTTGTACTATTATTATAACCACACTGCTTTTGTTCAACAAATTTTTACTTTGCCAATATTCTTCAGAAGTTATAAACAAATTATATGTCAGTTTACATTTCCAGTGCTACCATATCGTGGCATTCATCTGGATTGGTGTTTCGACCTTTATCGAGAATACAAATTCGAAAAATGTTTGCCATTTTCCGATAAAATCGCATGCAAGAGACAATTAAAAATCTCGTGAGTGAAAATATACTCCAATACGACATATCGTTCTCACTTGTCATCCTTTTAATTCCACGAGCGCCACTTGTAATTCAGAATAGGCATTTATAAATCAGAAAGCATCACTTGTAATTCAGAATAGGCACATATAAATTAGAAAGCGTCACTTGAAATTCAGAATAGTAATTTGCAAATCAGAAAGCGTCACTTATAAATAATAAAACGGCATTGGCAATTGAGAAAGGCCAAATTATAATTTAGGATAGTCACTTGTAAATGAAGAAGAGTCATTTGTAATTAAGAAAGCATCACTTGTAAATCAGAATTGACATTTGAAATAGAGAATGGCGCATTTCTAAATCAAAAATCGTAACTTAATTTGTAATTCAGAATAATCACCTGTAAACCAGAAGGGGCACTTGTAATTTAAACGAGATCGCTTGTAAATCAAAAATCATCAATTGTAAATACGAAAGCATTTAATTTTAAAATAAATAGGCCTCTTGTAAAACTATCAATTATGGACGAGGGATTTTTTGGAATGTAAGTCGTAATCAACTTCAGTACAAAACAACTGGCGGTCCTAAAACATTAATTATTATATTATAATTATATATTATAAAAAAAATTAATTAATTATTGTTGTTACAACAATAACACCTTTTTGAGAATCATGGCGAACGCCAATTAAATATAATCACAACATAAACAACATCAAATTAAATCCATGTAAAAAAATGAAAATTTAAAGGCTTTGTTGACAATCTTCTTTTAATGTGTTTTTATTACGATTTCATTTAAGATGTTTTAAATATTTTCAGTAAAGTAAAGTTTTCTTGCGAAAGAGAATCCATAAGAGAAATAATAACATAAACAAACAAAACTAAAAAAAAATATTTTCTGCAGGAAAGCCAGCAGAACAAACTTTCGTTCCATTTCGACCTTGTTCTATCTAATCTATCAATTCTAGTTTCGGGTTTTCGGTGCATGTTTTAAGAAAAGTGCATTTTATGTAGTTTTAAATTAAATATTATAGATAGACAAAATGATTGATTTATTGTTAACAGTGAGCGTCCTTAGAAAACTAAATTAAATGTTTTATTTGTGAGATCTTTGGCCAAAAACATATTCGTCCCATGGGTCAGTCGGCTGGGAAAATCGGTAAGTCTCTTCAAATGGTTTCATTTATGCACATTGTGTTATGCATATTATTATATTGGTAGTTTGCCATGCAATGCTATGAAAGTGTGAATTAAATGACAGAATAAAGCAGCTAAAAAAGCTTTTGATGAAATAATGAAAGATGTGGAATTAATGGAGAACATGTGGAATTTATTGAGAGCTGCTTAAAGGCAATGCACTTTGCATTTCCGGTTCTTATCAGATTAACTATTCTGTAATTTTTTTTGCATTGCGATTGTGTAATTATTATACCCAATCTTGCTTTGTAGGAGTTACAAATTCTCTAATTTTTACCAAATATTATGATAGGACGAACGTTAGTGTTATGTTTTGCTTCATAATGAGACGTTTCAGCACTGATTTACACTCTTCGGCGTGTGAGCTTCAAATTGGTTTTGGAGCTCCAACCTAAATGTATTGAATGCTCATTCGAATGTCGGTGCCACTGAACGTTATAGAATTCGGCTCGAAGGTTTTCAGTAGCGCGAACAACAAAAATTCTACTGAAGCGTACTGATCATCCAACAAAAAAGTTCATATATAATACAGAAGAATGGACTGCATACTTACATCTAGGTAGGATTTTAATCTAGCATTGGAAAATATTAAAATAATTAAAGTACATTAATATTATGTTATAATAATACAGCAAATAAAACAAATGTCAAGAATTATAAAACAATATGCGAAGGTTTGGCATAATTTTTCGATTTTTGTGCAACGTGACGTCTTTAGGACACTTAGAAAACTTTAGGACTAGAGGACAGTCGTCTAATAATATTTTCGTAGTTTTGAATTTATTAATTTATTATTTATTTATTATATTTTAGGTCATTGTTAATGAACTTCTTCAAAAAACTTCCGAAATTTGTCATTGGTTGCGATCGTAACGTTTTACAAAGACTTTTATATTATTTTTGATATATGATCTGCTTCTATTTGACTTATTAATCTGGAAAAAGAATGATAGAATGCAAGCAATCATTCTTGATACTTCATATATATATTTTATAAATGTGAACCACTAATGGATGAGCCTTTGGCGTTACAAGTAGCACCAAACGAGTATTAATTTCGTATTTAAATAAAGAAAATTACAATAAATGTATTAAAATAATAGAATATATTATTAAATATATGTACATATAAGTGAAATGTTAACTTTATCCTGTATCTCACCACGAAACACAAAATATTGTGATGAATTTAGGAATTTCAAAATTCCGGCATTCGTTGAACACGATAAAATCTAATAATACAAATCGATACGCTTCCCTCTTCATGCATTCAAATACAAACATCCATATGAAGAAAAAAGTATTGTCGATAGTCGATGCGTACTATTTCTAGAAATCCCATATCCAAGATGTTTATGAGCTAACATCTTTACTTTGTTTAAAAATATGTTGCATTTTCATGTTCCGAAGCAGAATTTATGGCCACAGCTGAAGAGAGCGAAAAACCCAAGGAAATCATGATTTCGGGCATTCATATAAGCATGAGTAGGAGTATCTACAGTACAGAAATTAAATAACTACGAGGACACACATATGTTTTTAGTGAGTTTGGCTTTCACACTTTTTTCAGGGATTATAGTATTTCTTTCTGTTACCTGTACAAGGACGAAGGAACAGTAAATGCGCCCGAAAAAAATTTATGATACACCTTTAGTAAAATGTTGACCTGTCTGTTGAAGAAAAACGCTTGTTCCTTATTGAGGTTTTCTCTGGGCTGAAAAGATGTTGCGGCTGCTCAGTTTTTTTTTAAATTCTCCAAATTTTCTAAAAAAAAAAGACGTTTACAGTGTCCCACGTTTCTTTTTTTCATTTTATTTCAAAGGATATATAAATTCTTTGTGTTCTATCAGGTTTTTTCATGGTTCATGACTCTTCAATGCGATACTTAAACAGGTACCTGCGAGTTTTTTAGGGTGAACTACCTTTGAGAAGTCTATATAACAGCTCTCTGGCGTTTATAGAACAATTGTCAATTGTAGGCGATTGTACAACTGAAAGATGGTTTTAGAATGGTGTTTAACACGATTAATTATATAAGAGAAAGAAGAGAGTTTATGTTCCGTGATTGTATGTGACATGTACATATGGATATGGATCTACACATATAAAATAAGTCATTTCTTATACTTAATTATATTTAATGTAAATTACGTAATTCATTGATTACATATAGTATAAGTATTATTCGACTTTGAACATAGTATTAATAATTATACAATATTCAATATTCTATTTTATTTTATTTTTTACATAGCGATAATGTTTTTCCATATAAGAACCAGCAGCTCCATTAATCGGTATTTTTAATATAAAAGCCGATATAAATAAACCTTGGATATAATTTCAAGCAGTGTGCAATTCGCGTTCCTTTCTTTCAGTCTTTTGTGGCAATTTTAACCCTATCCATCTGCTAGGTCATTAAATTCATGTACACATTTGCAAATTCCAGGTGTAAATTTTTCTTTATTATTTTAAAACAGGCTGCATTAAGTTCAGGCAGATCACATCGCAAGGATGCAAGGACTTTATGCTTGCGTATACATATTTGTTTGTGCCCTCGTCTGGTTTGTAATTGATTGAAAAACATCGGACTAGACTTCATATCAGCCGCTGTAATCGTTGCACCCGTCAATAACAGCTTTTGCCTTCGTGTGTTTGTTATTAATATTCTTTAAAATAACACTTTCTAGTTTCTTGAATATTGTATTAAATATATATGATTATATTATAGGCATAAAGCAGAATTTTATATTATTAAATAGGAATTTGTAAAATAGACACCTTTAAATTTATTTTCATACTAGTTTTTAGTTTTTTCCTTTTTCCTTTATATTTATTTACACTTAAAAATGCTCATCTGATCTCTCGCATTCATAATGTGTTTCCAAATCCTGATAATTCGGATTTTTGGCATATATAGGAGTGCAAAATAGTTGCCAAAAACCTAAGGGAAGTTGAGTATGAGTACATATTTAGTGTATATAGTGTCGTTTATTTATTTGTATTGTCTGTGGTAGTTATATCTGGTATTGAAGTATGTTATAGCGAACTCTGCCCGTACAAACAAAGCTGTGTGCACGCTTTAACACACCCCCGCCTTTAAAAACATCTGTCGCATTGTTGCAGCCTTCTTCGCTCTCTCCGATAGATGGATTTTTTCGTTATATTACAACTCACATTCGTCCCTGTATTTATAGTATGTATTTTATTTTAGTTTTGTGTTTTTCTTTTAAGTTATTTGCTTTTACTTTATTTCACTGCAATAAAGCGTTGTAAATGCAGAACAAGTAGTGTGAAAAATGTTTCCTAGTTGAAAATCAACGATGAAATCTATCGTGAAATCAACAGAAAAATCAAGAAAAATCCAGGAGAGAAGGAATTTAGTCCTTGAGGGATAACAAAAGCAGCATTTTAAAATTAGATGATTAGTTAACAACGAAAAGAAATTAAAGAAATTGTGAGGAAAACATTGAGAAGGATGTTTTAACTGACTGTGAGAAGGATTTTCGCGTAATTGACAGACTTTGTATAGAATGATATGGAGAAAGTCGATTTTAAGTTTGATTCGAGGTTCTCACTATAAATTTTATAGTAGATTTCTTTATTATGTTTGGTTCGTAAATCAAATATGGTTTGCATAGATTTTTGGCAAGTTAAAATAGCAAAAAAATTAAGAGATGGACATTGGTTGCCCATTAGGGCAACATACAGGAACTCAGTAGCTGTATTAAATGCATGAGAGGCGCGTAGGGAATCGGAAAATGCCAAAAGTTGATGCTGCGCAGTTCCTTAAAGGAAATGATGCTGGTTGCTCTCACTTCTTTCTCTCTGTTTGAGCCCGGTAGACGAGGTGAAGCGACAGAGAAGCTGAGAACCAGCTTAACAAAAACACCAACAACAACAACAAAAATAGAAACCGAAATTGTTTAAGAAACATGGGAACATCAAGCAACATTCAACACGATGAAGGGGGGCAAAATAATAACAAACAGCTGCTGGTGCTGCCAAAATTAAACCCGAGCTGAGCAATCAAACTGCATACCTCTTCGTCGTAGTACCTAAATTGAAGCTACCTGAAGCTGGACGCTCTACGGTTGCCCGCAGATGGATTTTACTCCAGCGCAGCACGACGGCGGCTCTTGGAGGCCGCCATTGACTTGGCTCTGTCGTGTTTATATAGAAGTAGCCATTGAGCGCGGGAGAGACAGACACTCAGCCCTTCCTTTCTCTTCCTCTTGCTTACTTCCTCATAACGTACGTACTGCAAACAAGAACGCGCGCATACACACACACACACACACACACGCATTCATGCTTGGTTTAGTGCACACAGCGAACAGCTTGAGTCTTTGCCTGAAATATCGCGCTGACAAGGTTCAGTCTAAATTTCTATGGCGAAGTGTTGAGATCGTTTCCATCGTCGTCGTCGTCGTTGTTGTTGTTATTATTCTCGGTCTTCAGCAAGTCGAAGCAATCACAATTTCGTTGGTTGCTTTAAAGTTTTGTTAATAATTTTGGATTAAAAACACAATTTGTTATGAATCCTGAATTGACACATAAACATACAAATAGAAACAGGCAACAAAATGCATTAATTTAACAGGAACAGTATTTAAAAATCTAGCTAAAGTGACGTAGAGTCACGTAAAGTGTTGCATTTGCGAAACTTCCTAAAAGTCTTTTTTTATTATTATTATAAATTAACTGTTGTAGTTATTAGAGCAAAAGTACCAAAAATAAAACTAAAACTAAAATGGGTCTATCAGAAATTCCAACGGGCTATATACCCCAAAATAGGCCTGGACACGTCGTGGTGATGGAGAGTCCAAAGGATAAAATGTCCAGCCAGAAAAAGAAGATGCACATTTTGAAGAAAATCAAAAAACGCTTTGGATTAGGTTAGTGAATTATATATTTTATACGCCTGAAAATATATTCTTACAACTTTTAAACATTCGAATTGTTAAATTATACTAAAACGCGTGTTGCAAATAATCATCAATTACAATTAATTAATAATTCAAATTTAACGGTTCTTTCAAATAAATGACGACTTTAAAAAGTCCTTTAAACTTTGAATTGTAGATTTTTCTTCCTTCCTCTGTTCTATTCATTTATATATGTATTTTAATGTGTGGTTTTGCTTCTATTTCACTAACATTTCAACCCCTAAATTTTATAAAAAAAACTCTTTCGTAGGTAAGTAAAAACGTGATTTTTATTTTATTCCTTTTTCGAGTTGCCTTTTTTTCAACGAGATGTCATCAAAAGTAATGTGATATCCGTTTTAAATACAATTTGATATGGTATTTGACGTTAATAATCAATATTTCCTTTTAATTTAATAAATTAATTTCTCGTATAGTTAAAATGACATAAATAAAAGTAATTTTTTGTATTAAAATCGTCCAATTTATTATTAATAACAAGAATCTTTACATCTCCGTTAAAATGTTATGAATACCGTTATGTATAAATTACTTGCATCATCTAATTATGTTGTAAGTTCCTCCTGCAGCCACTCAGCGGCCGTTATCGCAGCTATGAAATCGCATGCAACCTTCCCATGCAACGACAGCTTCCAACTCATACGGGTTTCATTCTCACCACATTTTTGCTTTTTATTCATTTTTCCCGCACATACATAAAAATAATTCCTATTGCTAACACGACAAAGTGTTGCTCTCGCGATCTCATGAATCAATTAGTCAAATAATCATTAATATAAATAAGACTCGTCACATTAAAAAGGACAATGACGGGGCGCTATAACAACTGCATAAACGCTACTGTAAAAGAAAAGCAGTAAAAGTTCGGCATGAGCGAAACATGTGTGCCCTACAATCGACTATAAATGAACAGTTTCTCCGATAGAGTTGCAGGAGTTTGATACTGTTGGATGTAAATCTTTTAATTAGGCCCCAGCGCATTTCTTAATACAAGTTTGATCAATAAGCAGATCGCATTTTCAACTCTATTCATGATCCTATAATTGTTATATCGACTTTCAGATGGAGAATTATATATTTAACATATCTCGCACACCTCCTTGAAGGCATTTCATATGCAAGTTCTTCATTCCTTGGCATTTCTTTATAAGAAGTACTACGACTTTCCGTTGATTTTTTTTCCCGGACGTGACTTCGATGCTTTTTGTGCATCCGCAAAGTTGTAGGGCGGACGCATGTACCACATCCGATCCGCTGTACGGTCCACCGGCCACCAGTCAGCTCTACAATCAGCCAGCTGCCGTTGCTGCTGTTGTTGCCTTTGGTTGCGCTGTGCTGTACCTGGCGCTTTTGTCGGACCAACTTTGTGCTGGGAAACAATTTTTCCCTTGCAACTGATGACTATGCATTCGAAAACCTGTTCGATGATCTTTCATTCATTCAATACAATGGAACAAATCCAAATCTAAGACTGGAAAAATAGTGGGAACATTGTTTTAGGTACATATTTTTAAAAGAAGTCCATCAAAGCGTTAATTTCAATACGAGTTACTCACAGTGACGATGGACCATCGACAGCAAAAGGCTTCATAAATGCCTGATTCCGATTTTAATGTAATTTCGTTCTGATGTGGTCATGAGTTTTGTGCAAGATTTATGTTGTTTATTGACCTTGTTGAACTTATTTATTGGCCAGCTAAATTATGTTTTGGAATTCATCTCATTTGAAATTATCGGCTTTTTGAAGAGTGACCCCCCGTTCAAAGTTCAATCACCTCATGAAAACGGAATTGGTTTAGGTTGAAAATTGTTCTTCGATGGTTTTTTGGAAATTGTGGGATATGCTTAAAAATTCATAAACAAACCGAAAATAATTACATAGCATACATAAACTTTTCCAACGTTTGAATGACTATATTTTTGTTGTTGTTGTTGTTGTTGTTGTACCTTTTATACGATGTTTACGAGCATCATCGCTCTTCATCGAATTCAAGTTCTTTTCCTTCGTTGGGCCTTGTTTTTGCTTTTCTGTTTTTTTTTTTGGTTAATTTGTTGTTGTTGAATTGACTTGATTTAGCGTTTGTTGTGGTCGTGTCTTCACTGTTGTTGTTGTAGTTGTTAGCCTCACGTCAACTGCTTCTACGTGAGATACAGCAGCGAAGCTTACGTTTCAATGTAACGTTAAGTAAGGAACGCATCTCGTATCGATATCGTGGAACACGGGGTGCAGCAAATGTTTTTCTTATGTTTTTTATTCATTCTCTTCCTTGAAATGGCCTCTTCTATGTGTTTGTTGTTGTTGGTGTTTCTATTTCATCTCTACCAACTTTTCTAGGTTTAAATGGGGGGCAACACAAAGCAAAACTGCAACAACAACAACAATCCTAACAAATTAATTCCTCTCTTTTTCTTTACGATAGAAAAAAGAAAACCTTCTCACGGTTTACTTCTTTTAAACTATTTTAAGAGAAAAAAAAAAGCATCTAAGTACGTATTTATCTATTATTTATCTCTGAATGTGGAGCTTTTATGTGAATGTGTTTGTGCAAAATAGTAAAAAAGAGAGAAGTTTTTTGTGCCTTTTTCTTTTACGATGCGTCATCGCTAAAAACTTAAATCAATATCAACAAAAAAAAAAGCTAAACAAAACAAAGACTTTTCTTTTACTTTTTCGCTATGTATGTTTTGTATTATTTTGTTGTGGTTTTTTTTCTTACTATTTACGAATTTAACGAAATATATTTACCTTAAAATCTATGTTAAAAGTATCTTAATTCATTCATTATTCACAAATAACATAAATATTAATTAATAATATTTTGGCCATCTGGTTTATTTTAAAAATGAGCGATAATCTGTGCTAATATTCGTATAAATGATAATGGCGATAAAAATGTTTGTCAAGCTTTTGTTGTCGGTTTCCTTTGATGTTTTTTTTTGGAATTATTATTAAAGTTAAATGAAAAGTTATTAATCAGCACGCTTCATGTTAATATTTATTTTCATTGCGAAATTATTGTTATTATTTTATTATCATGTTTCCATGTTTCCATTAATCACTTCCTATTAATGCTTTGTTAAACTTTTTATATTCAGTCATTGACACAAAATTCTTGTTTCTTTTTTGCATTTTTAGCATTTATGTAGGAAACTAGAATTGGTAACTTGATAAAGATTATTGCAAAAGAGTTCAAATGAACAATAATCCAAATATTTCTCCAGTTTCGCAATTACAATTTTATTTTGAATTATTAAATTGAAGTTTTTTACTTTTAGAATTCGTTTTATAAGCATTAATCTGGATTTAATATAAAGAAGTAAGCAATAGGAAAGAATTTCAATTCTTTATTTATTTTAATAATAACAATATAATTATTTAATTTATTTAAAGTATAACATTTATAAATACAAATGAATTTTTATTATTATTATAGTTTTTGATAATTTATATTATTATTTAGAATATTGTTATTATTTTTATTATTATTTAGAATACAGTTTCAGATAATTTCATTCAATTTATTTACGTATAGAAAACATATTTCTTTTATCGATGCGTGTTGAAGAAATGATGTTTTTCTCTAATCTTTCTTTTCCTTTCCCTTTTTCAATTTTAATGTAATTTATAGTTGCAAATGAAACATCACCAATGAAACTGTGATTCATAAAAATTGTGACCTTTGAAACTCTATTTATAAATATGTGGGAAAGAAGTTACTTGCATACGTAATCGTAGCACTATGCATTATGTTGTGTTTTTGAAGCAATTTCAAAGGAATCTTTTCAGCTATTATCTTACCTTACCTTGAGATTTAAGTGACCTCTGCAAGAGTCTGCAGCTCCGATAGCATGCATGAAAAATTGAAAAATGGCTTTTTGTTTTTCCACTTTAAACTACCAACGAGTAATTGACAGGCACAAAGTAAGCAGCACCACCACCAACAACAACTTAAAAGCAGCTGCCGCTTTATTTCCACCATCAACATTAAGCAAAGCATTAAATGGATGAATTTCTCTGTTACCTGCTTTACGTAGTTTTATCATTCCTAAATGAAATACTGACACACGATAACGTTTTTACTTAAGTTTTCTTTTAATTTAATCCTCAATTTTATTTCAGTATAATAAGGGAAATCTTAAACATTGACATTTCTATGTTCCATAATAAAAATAATATTATTAATAAATTTTTGGTTAATTTTAAATTAAGTTTAACTTCAACACTTTCTTTATTATTTTTAACAAGTAACAGATTTAGTAGCTTCTGCGCAATTTCATGGTTTGATTCTAGTTTTTTATTTGTTGTTGCGCACTTGCTGTTGTTGTTGTTGTTGTTGTTCACGTACTGTTGTTGCAGTTGTTGCAGTGAGCAGAGCTGCTGTTACAGGTTTCCTCTGTTTGGATAAGTTTTTATTTCAGCTGAACTTGTTGTAGATGCTGCCAATGTTTCGATTTCAGTCTCTGTACGAATTTAGTGCCGTGGGAAATTTTTTATTTGCTTCTTTGTCTTTTATCCAATTGTATGCTGTGCATGGCGCAAAAATCTTTTGAAGCGTGGGAATTTCTACGCTCAGCGCTCGAAATCTCAATTTTCAGTGTGATTATTTTCTTGTGGATTGACTTTGTTGTTAGAATTTACAATAAATTTATGTGCTTTAATTTTAATTTGCGTTTAAGCAGCTGTGGCCGATGACATTCTTTACTTTATTTATCCTTATAGTTTTTTACACATTATCATGACACTTTAATTTACTAATCTTATCATTCTATTCATAATTTCTCTATTTCTATTCGAATTCAATTTTTGCAATGATTCACTAATGATAAAAAAAAAATGAATTAATAAATTTATACTTTTTTATCAACGAATGACATGAAATTAAATGAATTAAGAGTTGTTAAATATATCAATATATTCCATTTTAAATATCATCCAATTCAATTCTTTATATCATTTAATTTATTAATTAAAATTTTTTACGATTTTGGGTTGTTTTTTATATTGTAGTTTGAATTATATTAAAAATCATGATTTTATTAAAGGGGATTTATGTTTACGGAGCAGAATAACCGATATAGCTGGAAACTTGTATTAATATTTAGTCGCAGTCTTCCTATTGTTTATAATATAGCATCGCCTACTTAAAATATTTCGGTTTTCATTTAATTAATAATATGTAGATGTTAATTTCGTGCATGTGGGTTGTTTTGTTCAGCCGTAATATTTTGAAACAGGTTCAAACACGTGTTGGCGTGTTTTAAGCCAGCGACAAAATGATGTGAGTGACTTAATACACCGTTATGAGTGTTAATTACGTAGCAGTTGCCCACTTTGGGTCATTCCGCCTCCGTAAGACAGAATAGAAGCTGCTTTTGAGCATTTCAATTCTATGAATAAGAAACATTCATTTAAATGAAGAGGATTCCTCAAAAGCAAACATTTCTTTTGTAATATACACAGCATACAGAGTCCAAAGTTTGTTAAAAAGAAACAACACAAGTCGAAAAATATAAAAAATATATAGACAAACAATTTCTCTTTTTCATTTTTCCTTTTTTAATAATAATTAAACCTTTTTGAACGAAGCCCGAAATTTACGCAAGTTCAAAAGTTTTTATGGCACACTTCCGCTGTAGCATTTTAACTACTTTAAAAAAAAAAAATTGTAGGGCTTTTTGAGAATTTTATTAGCTAGAGCACTCAGTAACACTCACAGAAAGGAGTTAATGGGTGCCAGAAGTTATCCAAACAGCAAACAGACGTCGTCGGTCGTGTAAATTACAAATTACGGCGCTTGTTCAATGACACGTGACCTCATTTAACACCATCCAAACCGACATAAGTTAATGTTTACTACGCTGACGGCGGCATTATTTAATTAGTTGGCAATTATAACACTGTGATTTATAAAACATGAAAAAATAAATAAATCATCTTTCTTTTGTAAATTGATTTGATAAAGCCAAGATGTTCCCTTGTCGTTGGTTATTATTTTTTGTTTATTGTGATAATATAAACATAATTAAATATTAAAAATCAAATGACTACTCCAATAAAAGTACTTCCATAATAGAAACGTCTGCATTTCCATAAACTTGTAATCACTTTTTTTTCCTTTGTAAATTTCAAATTATTTAAAAAATTAACTCGACCATAAAAATCACCATCTGCAACGGAATTCTTATTCGTTGAGTTTTCGAAAAACTCTTTTTTTGCTGTGTCTATTTATAAAATTGTACAAAAGTCACTGAAGCAACAACTTACACGGGTTGGTGTCGGAGGCCCCTTCAAAGAAACTAGCAACAACATCAGCAACAAGATAAGTTATTTTTGTATAAATTCGCTTTTTCCGCTGGTTGTTTATCGAAGCGTTGAAGTGAAGTCATATAAAAAATTAAGATTGCATTACGCACGCATCGCCTCGTCATTTCACTGATGATTGCGGTAAAACACACCATAGCAAAGCAGAGCAGAGTTGAGTTTCTGTCTATGAAGAGGGTGGTTAAAAATAAAGGCGCGTCCTGCACGATGCACGATTACATCCCCAGCTTTTTATGTTTGTTTCATTTTCGTGATCTTTTACGTTAATAATAAACACATCATTACATCGAGTTTTTATCGTGAATAGCTTTTATTTCCCGCTCCCCTTTTCGAGATTATTTTAATGTATTAGAAAGCAGCATACTTGAAGTTACGTTGCTGAGCTAAGCTGTTATTTGTAGTGCTTCCGGAAGCGCTAACCGCACAAAATACGCTCGCTTGGTTGCACTTCTTCTAGTGTTGCAGTTAAGCAAGATCAGCGATGTCATCTAATTCCAAGTATGCACCAAGTTGACCGTATTCGCCATGGAAACCTCACAAAGTCACCTCCGCTGTGTCTGTGCCGACTTCAGCCAGCGCATCATATTTCTCCAAAACGTCCAAAGTACAACGCACTGTTGACCTCCGAGCAGTTCAACGATAGTTGTTCATAGCAGCCCTCAACACTCAGTTTTTAGTACTCATCTTTGCAATTTTTATTTTTAGATTAAGCAGAACATTTCAACAACAGAAGACGGATTAATGGGTTTTGAGAATACTTTTCACTTAAAAAATTAAGTAGACGTGTCGACGGATGATGGAGTGGGAATTAGTTTTGGCAGCAAGAATAATTTTTTCGTTTCATTTCCCTCAGAGTAATGCAATAAAAATACAAGTTTTGTAATTGAGCGACTAAATATAAATCAATATCAATGTTGAAGTTAATCTTATCACATTGAAAATGTAGTAATTTCATATTCAATCATGTTGAATAAATTGGGTAGCACTTTTCACTTGATGTCGTTCCTGCTGAATTCGGTGTCGCTGTTTCATTTTTGCTCTGTTCTTTTGTGTTTGCTCAAACATAAATATAACAACCGCATATGTTTTCTTTCCTTTACAAATAACGTTTTCTCATTAAATAAATGTTCTTCATTTAATATCACGCTTTTAACCCTCATTATTCAATAAATTTGCTCTGCAGATCAAAAGCGGCTGAGAAAATTGTCATATTGTTATAATGACCGAGAGCTAAAAGAAAAAAAATCCTCTTCTTTCAAATAAAATCATATTTGCATATGGAATAACCACCCTATTCATGGATTACAATAATTTATATATTTATTTGTGTATTTTCATCGAAAAATGATAAATGTAAAATGTGATAATATAAAATACGTACGTTCAATAAGTAAAAATCGTGTTCACTTTATTACAGCAGTTATTATCAATGTGGTTATCTACAACAACAAAAACAACTACTAAACAACATCCTCCAAATATTAATTTGATACTAAAAAGAAAAGAAAGGATTGTAATAAAAGAACGTGATTTCCTTTCTTTTTGTTGGTTCAGTTGTGTTTTTTTTTCTCTACATTCTGCGTCGATGTTCAGCCACTTCAGAGTTGTTGTCAGCCGTTTATCGTTAACGTGTTCCTGTGGCTAACATAAATAATGCGGAAAGCAGAACTTCTTCAATATGCATTAAAGAAATTATATAGTACCAAACGAGTCTCAATCGTGTTGTTGTTCAGCCATGAGTTGCATTTGAAATAAGTGTTAATTTATGCAGCTGTATTTGTTAGATGCACACCACCAACAAAAAGGCATGTGCAAGCCTTAGAATAGCCGCCGCTGTGCTCTGTTTTATTGCTGCTATAGTAGCGCAGCGATGTGTTCAATGGGGACAGGAAGTTGAAAGATTTCTTATTTCCTGAAGCCGGATGTAAAATCGGTGCACAAACGACGGCAGACTGACAGCCGGACAGTCGGGCATTCAGACGAGTGGATGCCGTCGCGGCCAGACAACCGCTACAATATCGAAGCCTGGAGTTGCTTCAATGACGTTGGAGTGCTTCGTTGCTCTTCCGTATTAAGTTTCATCGTTGTTCCTTCACGGTTTCGGTTCTTGTTGCTACTATGTACAACGAACGAACTTTGTAAATATAAAATATATACTAAGGAGCTCATATAGAATACAAGGAATTTATGTAAAGGTAACCCCTCTTTTTAAACTTATCTCGAAGATTGTGACTATTGTTTGTGTTGAACAAAACCGAAAAAAGAATTTCGACGCAAGAAATTTGAACATCTGCCGTTAATTTCGTCGTTGCACGTTTCGTTCCATGCCCATGACAAAAACTACCCTAACTAATCCCAAGTTCATCGAGTGGCAGAGGGGCTGCCGATCGGCCGTCGTTGCTGCATTTTCGAAAGCCGACTACCAGAAGAATCGTTTATGTGCTTCGTGTTTGTTGATTGCTGGCTCGTTTCCAAGCAACCTTTCGATCTGTCTGTCCGTCGCTCCCCTCACCTCGTCTTGTATCGTCTGGAAGTGAAAATAGGGGTTGAAAAGAAATCCTGCATCCATTTCACTGTTGCACTGCTGCGTTTAACCAGTTTTTTTCTTCTTTTCATTTATTTAATCTTGCTGTACTTTTTTTTTTCCTGTTCGTTTTTAATTCTTCGTCGCCCCTCTTCTTAATAAATATCCTGATCTTGATTATGCGCCAGTTGTGTTGGACGCAGGTACCCAAAAAGGATGTGCTTACAGCTGGCGCATGCCGCCGAAGACTTTAGTAAATATTTCACCATTCTTCAAGTCGCTCGCTCGGCTTCCTTTATACGCCAACGAGACGACGATTCGATTCTCATCTGTCGTGTGTGTCTGCGAGGAAAGTGGCACGCGTCTGCCATCAAGCAGATGTCGCCGCCGTTGTTGTTGTTGTTGCCGGCGTTGTCGCCGCCGCAACTTCTGTACGTCGGCATTTACGCAACTGCTTTTGGCGTTGCTTGCTACTCTTTTCAATGCTAAAATGCCGACACATGGAGCGATGTCCGTCCTTCGCTTGTTTCACAAAAAGCTTCATCATATTATTTTGTCGCTTCATTTTTCATAATTGCACATTTATTTTTTTCATCAGTTTTTTCTTACTCTGGCGACAATTAATGGGGAATCTTTGGGAGTCTCTTCTGTCGCTTCTGCAATAATATGTAATTAATTGTGAAGCATTTTATTTTTCTGTCCCATTGTTGCTTCATCTTCAACGGCAAAGATTCTATTTTAGTTAATGAAATGAGGCATTCGTTCCTTTCGATATGTAAAAAGATTAACAAAATTCTTTGGTCCCCTACACAGAAGACTCTCCTTTTTTCAGCCTTGCGTGTGGTTAAACACATCTTAAAATAGCTTTTCTTCGGAACGGAATTCTGTAAATTGCAAGAAGCTTGAGCAATAAAAGAATTACCGTCACAAACAGCACCAAAGACTGACAGATTTAATGGAAAATATTATCTTAATTTTATATATGCAGATAACATAAATAAACATGTGAAAAATATCTATTGAGTATTTTATTATTTGTCCATTCGTAAATCCATCATTAATTTATTTATTTGCCTCGCATTATTTAATATAATTTCATTGTCTCCTTTCAGTTCGGCGATCACCGAATTCTTGCCCCGGACCGAATAATCTGCCGCCTCTGCAATTCCACAGCGTCCATGGCGACAACATTCGCATCTCGCGTGACGGCACCCTGGCGCGTCGCTTCGAAAGCTTCTGCCGCGCCATCACCTTCTCCGCTCGCCCGGTGCGCATCAACGAGCGCATCTGCGTCAAGTTCACGGAGATCTCCAACAACTGGAACGGCGGCATCCGCTTCGGCTTCACCAGCAACGACCCCGAAACGCTGGAGCACGGCTTGCCCAAGTACGCTTGTCCGGATTTGACCAATCGGCCGGGCTTCTGGGCGAAGGCGCTGCACGAGCAGTATTGCGAAAAGGATAACATCCTTTATTACTATGTGAACTCGGCCGGCGAAGTCGTCTACGGCATCAACAACGAGGAGAAGGGCGTCATTCTGTCGGGCATCGACACGCGCGGCCTGCTCTGGACCATCATCGACATCTACGGCAACTGCACGGCCATCGAGTTCCTGGACGCTCGCGTCTACATGTACCAGCAAGCGAACTTCAGCGGTGCAGTCGTCGCGGGCGCTGGCAACGTCAACACTTTGCCAGCGGCCGCTTCTCAAATGGCCATGAACACTCTGCACCATCAACAGTCATCGCGGCGCTCGTTGCCGGCCGAGCAGGACCTGGAACGTCTTGTGATGCCGTCGATGCAGTCGCTGAACATCGCAGGCGATCACTTGGCTGTCGACGTGGCCAATGGGCTGCCGCCGCTGCGCTACAACGCCGCCGGCCGCTTGATCCCGGTGCCGTTTCACATCACGAAGGGACGCAACGTCCGCCTCTCGCAGGATCGCTTCATAGCCTCGCGCACCGAATCGGACTTCTGCCAGGGCTACGTGTTCACCGCGCGCCCAGTTCGCATCGGCGAGAAGGTCATCGTGCAGATCCTGAAGACCGAGCAGATGTACGTGGGCACGCTGGCGCTCGGCCTGACCTCGTGCAACCCGGCCACTCTGCAGCCGGCCGACTTGCCCAACGATTCGGACTTCCTGCTGGACCGGCCCGAATACTGGGTGGTGAGCAAGGACGTGGCGTCGGTGCCGCAGCGTGGCGACGAGATCGCTTTCCTGGTAGCGCCCAACGGCGAGGTGTCGATCAGCAAGAACAACGGGCCCGCAGTGGTTGTCATGCATGTTGACCAGTCGCTGCAGTTGTGGGCCTTCCTCGACGTCTACGGCCACACGCAATCGGTGCGCATGTTCCGCCAACAGCTGCCGAATATGGTTTCCTATCCCTTGGCCATCGGCATGGCGCCAGCAGCGCAAATGCCCGCCACCGGCGCCGCTGCCGCTGCCGCTGCGTCCGCACGCCATCAGCTGGCTGTCAACATTCCCATCTCCGAATCGATGAACAGCCTGAACAGCCAAATATCGGAGAACCGCAAGCTAATGCATCATCCGTCGCAGGTGAACGTGGTGACGACGCACAGCAGCAGCAGCAGCAACAACATCAGCGCTTCCACGTCAACGCTCGCGTCCGTGCAATCGGTGACTCAGTTGCCAAACGGTTGCGGCTCGACCAGCGCCATGAATGGCGGTGGCAGCCGCATGATCAGCGTGCCGTCGAACGGCGACATGATACAGATCCAGCCGAACGGCGGCGGAACGGTGCTGGTTGTGAATTTGCCACCGGCCACGGCTCACTCCAATCACGAGCTGAATGCGGCAGCTTTGTCGGCCAGCCAGGCGCGGCTCACTCAGCCAGCAGCAGCCAGCGGAGTGCTCGCTGGAGCCTGTTCGAGTGGGACGATCGTGTCGACAGCTAGCAGCCAATACATCGAGGTGAGTATTTAATTGAATTCGAATAAAACTCTCTCTCTTCTTTTAATAATTAAATTCTTAAAGTCGAATAATTGTTTTCTCACATTGTAGCCGATTAACAACAACAGCAACAGCTGCTCAGCCAACATCACGAACAAATGGAAAGACACCGTCGACCATCACAACTCCGACTCGAACTCGGCCAGCGCTGAATGCACGATTTGCTACGAGAACCAAATCGATTCGGTGCTTTACATGTGCGGACACATGTGCATGTGCTACGACTGCGCCATCGAGCAATGGCGCGGTGTGGGCGGCGGCCAGTGCCCACTCTGTCGAGCTGTTATTCGCGATGTGATACGCACCTACACGACATGATCAACCCATCCCACAAGCAGCCTAAATAGCGGATCCAACGATTCCGCTCGTACGATCTAGAATCCTATCAAATTGAAACTTTTAAATTTTGCTCGAAAAGAAACAAACGTCTCCTAAACGATAGCGTAGAAGTTGCACGAAATGATTGCGAAATGATTAGCATTAAAATTACTTATATACTTTTATTGAAATATCGGAAAATTTAATCCTAAGCAACCACTTGTATTTAAAATATTTAAAATGATTGTGAAAAAAAGAGAAAAACAGAACAGAACAGAACAGAATATATTCTAAATTTGTGATTTATTGTAATAATTATAATGTAAAGAAATTATTAAACATTATCCATTACGTACGAATAATTGTGTTAGCATTAAAGTTACTATATTCTCATTGTGTTTACAAGTTTTACAAAAGTGATTGTGCGATTGTAATATAGTATAGACATTAATTCGACTTAAACTAGCTTAGAATATATTTAAGATTTATCCTTTTTCCGGTTTTCGTTAAAATGAAATTATTTTACATGTAAACAGACGACACTAAAACGTTTTTTATACAAAAAAAAATTGAAATCAATGCGCGTAGTTTATTACACCAAAGTATTTTAGATTTTTATTATTATTATTATTTTTTTGATTATATTTTTTGTACTGTACTAAAACAATGCAGTGAAAGATTGACTATTTTGATTTTGATAATCGTCAAAAATTACTGCAAAAATCTAGCAAAACTTTCGAAATTCTTTTGGTGCTAAATTTTATTTAATGCTTTAGTAAAATTATTGCCGATTTATGAATTAAAAACCAGTTTATTGCAAAAAATACTATGTATATAATAATTCCGAGTCGAAGAAGCGAAAAACGGGAAAAATGCGAAAAAGTTTTTAGTATTAAAAGTTGAATTTAACGCCAAGAAACAAATATTTTCCTAAATAATGTAATGGAAATGAATGCAAAGCAAGAACTACTTTAATCTCGTCCAAATGATTTGACTGCTGATTTGATTTCAGCTGCTCAATCAAATTACAGCCTGTGGCTGAATAACCAATTAAATAAAGACTATATTGAATTTAATTAATTAATTAATATAATGTGTGCGTGTGCAACTTTGGACTTTGGAATTTGATGCCCTCGAATAAAATCAGAATCCATTAAAATAACTACGACATGAAATCAAACACAAACACAAACACATCACTCAATAAAAATTTTATATTTTTATTTTTCGTCTTTAGCAGCATGTTTTTTTGTATTTGCACGAAATTTATAATTTAATTACAATTAAGTTTGTTTTTTTTTTGTGAAATATTCGATGCTTTAATATGAATGCTCACGAATTAATGAATTTTGTTTTAAAATACTTACATTTTACATAAGATTTAGTTTTTAATTTATCATTTAATTTTTATTTCTAGTCAGCAAAAAAAATAATACACACACACAATTTTCGTAGTTTTCGCGATTTCTGTAAAATATCGGTATTCAAAATGGAGTTGAAAAATTCAGAAAAAATATTATTTCAAATTAAGAACAAAAAAGGAAAATGAAAAATAATAAAAATGATAATAATTTATTGTTTGGTTAGAAATGTTTATTGATTCAAAACTATATAAAAGATTAATATTTTTAAAGCCAACATCCAACTAGACTACTTAATTATACATATTTATATACTCGTAATATATGATAATTATGTATTTTATACGCACTTTCGACAACACGAATTTTGTACAAGTGCAGCGAGAAATCCTTTTATCCCTTTTTATATCCATGCATACACATCCTCATGTATGCCTGTGTGTGTGTGTGTGTGTGTATGTAATCGCGTCTATCCAAACGAACAAAGTCCTGTCTTATGTAACGCGTTCAGATTCCATTAGAGAAACACTAGAAGCAAATTAAGTTCAAAGAATAGAGAATGCAAAACTGAACAACTTCCACAAATGAATAAATGAATTGTAAAAGCAACTACATAAATAGGTTCACGATGAATCTATTTTAAAATTGAAATAATGCTAAAATAAAACAGCGTAAATGAAATTAATTCAAATGTGTTCATTCTTAAAAACTCTCCAATAAGAACTACACTTTTTCTACACTTGTGTAGAAAATAGATAAATAAGATCTCAATTATAATTAGCGGCAAGCGACTAAGCGCTCTTTGTCTCTCTTAAATTACATTGGCTTACGAGGAACAAGAAAAAAGGTTTGTCTCCCCCTATCAATTGCTTGTGAAGTGATCAGAGAGAAACTGAAGAAGAAACTGAATCACGAAAAAGGGGAATTTTTCTCAAATCACGCACACAATTGGATTTTGCAATTAATTGAATCTCTGTTAAGATTGCATCTCTCTGCAACATAGCAGAAATTTCTTTGGAAAGACAGAATAACAGAAGAGAGCTCGCCAACATCTCTCTCAAATTAGAAATACTCGTAGAGCTAACTCGCATGCAATTGCAATTTTTTTCTTGATTCCAATAAGAGCCTTTGTACTGTGTTTGTTGCATTAAATTAACTACTTTTAATTATAATTTTGCTGTGAAAAACTTACATGTTGTCCAGTTGTCCAAGGGATTTCCGCTGGGTGCAACTGCCGCCCTCTCGACACTAATTCTCGGTCGCAGAGCAACATCACGAGAAGCCGATGCGGCGTCTCCTCGGCGTGGAGCTGTTGTTGAGTAGGGAACGAGTGAGTCGAAAATACTGAAGCGGCACGTGGGGCAGGTCTGCTGCCGTTCGAACCAGGAACGCAAGCACTTTATGTGGAAGATGTGGTCACAAGGCAGCTTCTTGGCGTTGCTTCTAATAACTTCCCTGTGAGGCAAGCGTTTAAACCTTTTGACTCAAAGCTCAAGTTCGAAGTGAGCGACTAACCAGCAAATAATGCAAACATGGTCGAAATTGTGCAACTCTTCCGGCGTCGCGTCGGGATATAAAGTGTCCATCAGTTCTATGGCCCGCTGCGACAGGACGAGGTTGGCGGAGGCCGTCGTGAAATCGTGTATCGCAAATGTCGTCGGCAGGAAGAGGAAGAACGGCAGCGAATGGTACTTGAACATGACGAACACGAACATCGAGTAGAGCAGCACCTTCGTCATGCCAATTGTCGTTGCCGTGTAGAGCAGCACAAGGGATTTCTTCTCGCTTATGGCGTCGCTGTAGCCCATCGCCACGTATAGCAGATACTTGACTGAGCTGCTGGCGAGGATTGTCATCAGAATGATGTATTCAAAGCCGAGGAAGAGGTGCGCCTGCGAACCGCGACTGAGAGCCGTTGTCTCGTACGTTTGCACCAGCATCACGTAATCCACGGCGCCCAAAATGATTAGGAGAGCGGCTATGCGAAGGTGGAGAATCCGTCCAATCATCGGAGAGCGTAACATCTGCATGCAAAAGAATGACTTTTTAAACTGTAAAGTTTACAGTGTAAACACAGTCAAAGAGAGAGTTGAACACAAACGCAGAGCAGCAGTTGGAAACACAAAGCAATATATCCAATTGGATTAAACTAAAGCACACAAATGCAAAGCAGTAAATTATTTCTGTTTAATTGTTGAATATTAACTGAACTGATTCCCTTTTATTACTTAATTATTGAGACTTGAACTCACGAAATCAAGTCGCTTGTCCGCCAGCCAATGAAAGGTTTTTATGAAAATCTGTATCGTGAAGAGAGCCGCGCTTCGGCGATTGAAATCGTTTTGGAACTCGCTGAGTGCTAATAAGAAATCCATGAGTGCGCAACTATAGGAAAGCATTAAATGCTGGAATTCCGATTTTCGCAAAATGCCCAGGAAAATCTGAAAATGTGTGAAAAGATAAACATTTCAACTAAATTTGTAGAAGCTGCAGAAACTCACCTTCCGAAGCAATATTCCCAACATGAACAAACAAACGAGCGATTGTGCATAAATCACCTGCGAATTTATAAAGAATATTTCATTGCTAGACACTCCGAATTCACTTACAATCATCGATGCGTTCGATTTGGTGAGCTCAAGCACGGCCGGGAAGAACTGCTGCTTCTGGTAGAAAGCATTTCCAATCAGCACGCTGGTGAAGGCCGTGAAAAGCAGCGACAACCCGAGAAACATATTTCTAATACTGTTTAATCTGTAAATAATGAAAAATATGTTGTAAGTAAAAAAATAAATAATGTTTTATAACTGTTAAAATAATTAGAGTGAAAATAATGAAGATGGGAAAGAGTCTTAAAGGAAATCTTAAATAAAAGAAGCTTTAAATAAATAAAAGAAGTTTTGAATAAATAAAAGGAGTTTGAAATAAAGAAGAAAGAAGTTTTAAATAAATAAAACGAGCTTTAAATAAATAAACGAAGCTTTAAATAAATAAAAGAAGTTTTAAATAAAGAAGAAAAAAGTTTTATATAAATTAAAGAAGTTTTAAATAAATAAAAGAAATTTTATATAAATAAAAGAAGTTTGAAATAAATAAAAGCAGTTTAAAATAAATAAAAGGAGTTTCAAATAAATTAAAGAAGTTTTAAATAAATTAAAGAAGTTTTAAATAAATAAAAACAGTCTTAAATAACTAGAAGAAGTCTTTTAAAACCCATTTTCTGTATCCAAATACAAAAAAGCAAAACAGGATGACAGCAGAAGCGGAATTTCTTAAAATGGCTGAAGAGTAGCCAAGATTTGGCCAAAATTAACCAAGGAATGCATGAAAGTTGCTGAAGAAGAAATCTGTCCAAGTGAAGATCGTCGTCTGATAAAGTGGAAATAGCAATCAAAAGCCGCTGTTTAACTGCTTGGAATCCAACTGAAATCGCAGCAGATAAAACACAGATTTTTACATCATCTGCTCATGAAATTTGTTTGCTTTTGTTATTCAAAGTCTTCAATGACTGTTTTTCTCCTTTGTTTTTTAAGTGTTCTTAAAAATTGGTATTTAATGTTAGTATTTAAAACTCTGTATTTATTATTTATTTAGTATTTATTATTATTTTTTATTCTAGTACTGTCACTTACATGGATCAATTCGTATCTTTCTGTGTCTGTGTTTGTTTATCCTTCACTTTATATCCTCTTCAATGCAAATTTCTACTCTGTTCGCAAGTGAGTTGCAAAATTTCCCTTGATGAAAATTCTATTTAAAGTAAGCCTAAAAAATCTTACACATAGATTAATGATAAATACAAATATAATTATAAATAGATTAAATTTAAATTAAGGACGATTTAATATAATTTATATAGTAAATAAATTTATATTTCCTGGAAGAATTTTATGCACATTTTTGTAAATGCGAAACAACCGCGCATTTTTAGAGACCAACTTTTCTTATAAGAAAAACACTGTAATAAAATAACTCTTTTTTGATTCTTAAATTTTGATTTAAACTAATGTCATCTGCTAATAAAACTGTGATCAAAATTAAACACAATCCTTTTTGTTATATATTACATTTTTTTAAAAAAGCGTTTAGATTTGATTTGATGCATTCACCTTTATTTTCTAAGCACGATTGATGGAATCTCGTCTCAACGCAGTTCCTTAATTAAACAGAGCTCATTCTTATTAGACAGCCTTATCTCTGGCTTTCTCTCTCTCGATCGCTCTCTTTTCCATGGAGTTATCAGGGCGACAGCGGGTTTTTTTTCTATTCAAACCGATAGATGAACGAAGCAAACCGAAGCTCGGCTTTGCGAAAACAGTTGGATAAACAGCGCTCGAGTTCTTTTGCTGAACATTTGTCTATCATACGTTGACTTCGCCCTAAAACTGTTTCATCAGTCTCTGTTTCAAACTCAGTAGCAACGTTACAATTTATTGACACTTTATAAATTTTATCTTCGCGTTTTCCAATCAAACAGATTTTCAGTTATTCCAAAAAAAAAGGTTGTTGTATTTCGTTCTTTTTGCTAAAAATTTCATTGAAAGCAGTCAGATTTTTACGTCAAAAATTGACATAATAATTTAATAGTTTTTGCTAATTTAAAAAGAAAGAAATAAATTGGTGTGTTTTTAATTGATTGGATTAAATAAGAACTGAAATCCATTGATCAGTTGGCAATATTTTTGTTTTTTATTAGTAATTTTCGCAATGACAGTCCTAAAACTCGGTCGGTTTTTTTGGTGGTCAACGACGATGATGATGATGATGTTATCTCGTGTCCCAATAAGTGTAGAATTAGCAGAGGCAATGGTAAATGGAAGTTGACATTGCAAGAGAGCGTTTTTATTTAATTGCTCCTCTCTTTCGCTAGCCGCTCTCTGAGTACAGTGCAATTTGGACGGAAGAAGATGTGCGCTTTGCCGAGGCGCGCTGTCAGTTGGAGTCGATTGGGACGGTCGCTGCTCTGAAGGAAATGTGGGCCAACAGAATCTATCCGCACAATCACAAAACGCACTGTTATATCAAGTGTTTGCTCTCAAAATTGGGGCTTATTGATTTGGAGACTCGCGGTTTGGATGTAAGTACGAAACAACAACGTTTTCGATTCCTCTCCAACAGGTTTTCGAAGTCCAGCGAGTTTGAATCTCCTCTCTCCATGCACTCTTCTCTCTCTCTCTCTCTCTCAAAAATAGGCGCACAAATTTGAAAACTTTCTACAAAACATCGATGAAGAATCTGATAAAGGTTGCTTCGTAGATGTAAATTTGGAGGAACTACTTTCGGGAACGTGTTATTCCTATTACCACAAATGGATCACCTTCCGAAGGCTCTGCAATAAATCTGTGGATTTTATCATGTTTGCAGTACCCAACACAACTTTTATATATGTGAGTAATGGTAAAAGAGCGAACTCATACTCTTCTCTCATACTCACCATACCAGCTTGTCCATGCATTAATGAAAGAGAATTCTCTTCTTCAGGCACCTCAGTCGAAATGGTTGGGACAAAGCGCTGTGGAGTTTTGTGACTTTGTTTGGGAAGACGACAGCATACGTGAGGACTCTCTGCGATATTTGTACTACGTAACGTACACTGCGCAGCTCAACTGCAAGCTGAGTTGCATTTTCAAACATTTCCGCTATTTCGATGGATACGGCAGGATTGATGTATGTATTTGTGTCTGAGGAATGTCCACTTCATTTCTTTCGTGGCTTTCATTAACAGGCAGCTGAAATTCGGCGCAGTTTCCACGAAGTGTCTCCATCGAATGCCGCAACTATCGAAGCTATTCGCAAATGCACGCATCGAGCGAATGCAGCACTGAATCTGGGCGCCTGCGTCATGGCCAAGGAACTGTATCAATGTCTGTCGAAGTCGACGAAAAGCTTCATGGAAGTATATCAGAAGCGGGACAGCCTAAGCCGAAATTATTAAATAAATACTTGCAATTATTTTAAGTATTTCCGTCTGTAAACGTCTAAGAAGAACAATCGAATGTTTCTATTTTTGTTAGTTAACGTATTCGCTAATGGAATTTAATGCCAAAATCTCACTGTGACTGAATTTGTATAAATATATGCATTGAATAAGATCTTAAAAACCCAATTTATAAATGTTGAATAAAACCAATTTTTAGGTAAAGGTATTATTCCTTAGTTCCGTTGATTTCTCCTCTCTTTTTCTATTAAATCTTCTTCAGAAAATGTTAAGGAGTTCTTCTCAACTACATTTTAACAACGATTCCAATTTCTGTTCGTCGCCTCTAATTCAAATTGCTCTCTTTTGATTTTGAAATGAGAGCTCAGAAAATGTTATCGGATGCTGTGTGCTTCCATGAAAGAGAGTACTCAATCAAAGAGAGTACACCACCAAAAAGACCTGGAATAATTTCCTCTCATTTATTTGTATCATGACAGCAACATTTGTGTGCGATGCAACAGAATGAAGAATTGCATTGAAAAGATTCCCGAAAATGCTGTGCATTTAAATAGAACATTTTCAAAACTTGTCGTTATTTTACTTTGTACAAAAAAAAAAATTTGATCTAAATCCCTTTCGGGAAAAATTTAAAAATTAAGTTATCATTGGAATTTGTTGACAGTGAAAATGAGAAAATTTTTCATTCGAATCGTTGATATTTTTCAATATTGAAGTCTTTTTTAAAATATTATCTAATAAAGCGAATATTTAAAGGAAAATATTAAAAATTTCTCGTAATTGCCTAAATTAATAGCTAAATAATAGCTCAGATTAATAATTAAATAGATCGATTACAATAAAAGAAATGAGCTCCACCGAAATTGTTGAATCATGCGGAAAAAAAAAGCGCACCTGCCGCAGGCGGAAAGCGCTGCAGCCAGCGTGCTCCGAAGGCTACTTGAACTTCCTGGAGGAGTTCAAGCGGCGGAACTGCAATATGCCCGCTTGCGAGTTGGTGAAGAGGGCGGCGCAGGAGTGGCGCCGTTTGACGCGCAAGCAGAAGGCCAAGTATCGCCCCCGCCCCAACATGCGGCCCCGCAAGAAGGGCTGCCGCCGTAAGAAGCCCTGTCCCAGACGCCGGACGTGCAAGCGCCGCAAGCCACGCTGTCCCCGGCGCAAGCGGCGCTGCCCTAGGCGCTGCCCTAAACCGCGCCGCAAATGCCCAAAACGCAAGCGAAAATGCCCCAAGCCTTGCAGGCCGAAGAAGCGCTACGCCTGCGAGTGCCCCGGGCCCATCACCAATAACGGATTTTTGAACTTCCTGCGCCAGTTCCGCAAGAAGCACTGCGGCATGTCGCCGAAGCAGATCGCCATTCAAGGCGGGCGCGCCTGGTGCAAGCTGTCCAAGTGCCAGCAGCAGCGCTACAAGGACATGCGCAAAAGAGCGCCGAAGAAGTGTCAGCGCCGCCGCCGCCGCTGTTAGTCATGTCGCCGTTGCTAATGGTGCCCTTTCGTTGTGATCGTAGCTGTCGTTGTGGACGTCCTGGAACCCTGAAAAACTTAAACCATTTCGAAGAAACTCTCTAAATTATGATGTCAAAATTTGAAAAGTGTGGAAAAAAATCAATAAAATTAACCAGAAAAACCCAAAAAAAAGCAGAGTTTCATTTGTAATTAATTAGGTAGGAATTTCGATCAATCCAATTGAAGGACTTTTCAAGACTCAGAATGAAGAGTGAAGTCAAGTTTCCTGATATATTTCACATGAGATAAATCACACAGCCATTTTTACTTCTCTAATTACATATATTTTGGTTCTGCGTTAAGAGCATTTAAAGCAGAGTTTGCAATGTAAAGAGAGCGGTTCGACGTTCGATACTCTTCCAGCGTCTGGAATGGGATTCCTCTTATTAGGATTTCTTTGTTTCGTTGGAAATATAAAACCATGGATGGATTAAATCAAAAATAATCTGTAAAAAATCTCTTTCATTCACTGCTTCCATTTGATTTTGTGTTATCTTATTTTTTTATTAAGTTTTTTTTCTTAAAACAGGTGATAATTTTTTCCATGTGGAATAAAAATCGAATATAATTATATGAAAAATATTGTATTAACGTAGGGTATTTCAGCGATGTTGTTGTACTGCGAAAGCGTCTCTTCGACAGTGAAATCTTCAATTTACGCTCATAAATAATTGTTATTGCTGCTTCTCATGTTGCTCCGTTGATGACTAAAAGAGAAGGTCGCTTATTTCGATGTCGCTTTCATCGCTGTCGGCGGCTGCTGCGGCGAATTCATCCACGAAGGATTGAAATTTGCGCAACAGCTGCGGGAAAAGAGGAGTGAAAAAGAGTATGAGCAGCAGCAAAACATTTACGCAACTGACCACGATTCGCTCCTCGAGGCGTATTCGCTCCACAGCTTCCACGACTCTCAGCTCCTCGATGTTGAACTCTTGCAGAGCCGAGGAAGCGCTTGAAGCTAGTGGAACTTGAAGGGCCGCAGCAGCAGCGACTCCTTCTGCAGTCGGTGCTGCTGGCGACAGAACGTTGAAGCGGCACGTGGGGCAGGTCTGTTGTCGCCGGAACCAGGAACGCAGACAAGCTGCATGGAAGATGTGGCCACAAGGCAGCTTCTTGGCGTCGCTCAGCATCTCCTCCCTGCGAATAGAAAAGCAACGAGCAATTAAACACTGCTTCGGCGCGAATTGTCGCCCAGACTAACCAACACATGCAACATTTGTCGTCAATGCTCAATTCCTCTGCTGTCGCGTCCGGGTACAAAGTGTCCACCATGCGAATCGCGCGTCCCGACTTGAAGACTCTGCTGAGCGCGTTTCTGAAGCTGAGCAGGTAGAAGGACGGATGGAGCGAAAAGGACGGCTCCACGTGGAAGTTGAATATCAGCATCACGCTGCCCAGGTACATCACCACTTTGCTCAGTCCGTAGAGGAATTTCGTGACGAGCAGAAATAACATTTTTCGCTTCAGCGACGCGTTCAGGAGCAACTCGGAAGAGTGCAGCAGATACTTCATCGCAGCAGCAACCACGGTCGTCACTAGACCGGAATATTCAAAGCCGAGGAAGATTTGCACCGCCGAACTGCGACCCGCGATTGTTTTGAAGCTCTCCAGGATCAGCATGTAGTCCATAGTGCCCAGGAGGACGAGCAGGCTAACGATACGCACATGAAAGAACAAACCAAGTCCTGCGGAATTCGGTATCTGCATACGAAAAAATGGGGAATGAATTAGGTTTCGACACGTCAAACTACGCGTGAACTACGACGCAATTAGAATAACTACAGCTGTGGTGAATTATTTGTTGCTGAACTGAAGAGAATTCTGTTGCCTGCAACAACGACAAAGAGAAGTCACAACACTTTTGCCAATGGTGCTGAGAGCAAGAACAACTCTTCTGTCGTTGTCGCTTTCGTTGGCACTCGTAAGAGAACAAGTAGCAAAATTAAGCAAAAAATAAAATTAAATGCTAAATAACACTTATTTCTGATGAGATAATTCTTCTTAATACATATATAAAAAATGAGTAGAATTTAAAAATATAAATTACTATTAACACAATTAAAGTAATAATCGATGTTATTTAATAAAAGCGACGTAATAATAAAGATGCTTAAGGAAAAGTATTGAAAAATTACTCGTAACTCACCAACTCAACACGTTTGTCCGCTAAGACATGAAATGATTTCATAAAAAGTAGAACCGTCAATAAACTCAGAGGTCGTGAATTGCAAATGAAGCGGAATTCCGTAAAGGTGAAAAATACGTTTGTTATTGAGCGCCACAAACGAATTGCAAAATTCCGCGATGCCACAACTCGCACGGTCTGCACGAAATATTAATATTAATACTATATAAAATGACACACAAAAAATCTCACTCACTTTTCCAAAAAGTATTCCAAGCATGTAAACAACGACAACAAATTGTATATAAATCACCTGCAATGGAGAATGTATTAAGCCTTAATAATTAGAGCAATGCTTCTTCTGCATGCGATCGTGTTGCTCTCAATTGAGCACACTACGCCATTTTATGTTGTATTTCTTTTCTACTCACTGCCATCGACGTATTGGAGTTCATGATGTAAATCGCGGCTTGATAGAACTGCTTCTCCTTGTTCAATGCATGTCTAATGACGGCTGAGGTGAGCGCTATGCTCAGCGTTACCAAGAGCGACTTCATATTGGTCAAAATTATTTACTCAACGCACATTCAAATAATTCGATTTTATTCAAAAGATTGCTATTTAAATAAAAGCTATAAATTAGACAAATTAAAATTATGCGAAAAAATTAAATTCTTACTCACATGCATACAAATCCGGATAAGTGTGTGTGTGTGTGCGGAGATTCGAAGCAATCAAATGTCCTCAATAGATTTATTAATCCCTGAATATATGTATGTATGTAAATTTAATTTTTTTTTTATATTATAGATCTTCAAATTTTGCTAGCAGAGCGATTTATTAAAAATTGAAATGAAACAATTGGAAAAATGCTATGAGTAATAAATGAGTTATAAAAACCAGGTAAAAAGATACAACAGAAATTTATTGAATCTATTTTCATTAAAGTAAAGTAAAGAAAACTGCTGAACTATAAAGAACCAAAGTAAATCGCAATTGTCGTCATTCTTAAATAATGTTCTTAATTTCTTTGCACGACGTGTTTAGTCACGATGTTGCTTGTTGTGAGATATGTTGCTAGCAACATACAAAGCCGCTTTGTATTTGTATAAGTTTCAAAACAGTCATAAATGCAAGATGCTAAAACAATTTCAAACTTTAATATTACACGGTCTCATTTTAAATCTATACTTTCCCTTTACAATATCGTATTTTAGAATAGCTCATCACTATTTTATGAAATTTCAACATTTTTTTATGTACCTCTTTCGAGTTATAAAATTTATTTGCGTCCATCTCTTTGAATTATATACATGGATAGATACATATAAAGTTATATAATTAGATTTATTTAAAAAATAAAAAATTATACTTATTCTTCAATTAACATCAACATAAAATTAAATATAATAAAGGAATATTAAATATGATTCTTTAATATATATTTTTTTAATGTTTCTTTTTTCTTGCTTATTAAAAAGATTTAAAGTTTCATTTGAGTTCAAGTTAATTTTAAATACAGTTAATAATTTTTCTCATTTCGAATACAATTCGATTATTATATTATCCAAAATATTAATCGGCGGCTGATGAGTTCGATTTCAGTTCTTCGAGATATTTCAAGCGACGTTTCCGCAGCTCACTTAACTCCGTGCTATCAGTGGTTGTAATTGTTGTTGTTGTAGTTTTAGGCGACGACGTGTGCTTAAAATCAATGTTCTCTTCTACACCTAAATCCTCTATGGTAACGTCTTCAATCTTATTAAGATTGCTTGTGTTTATTAAAGGTGCTTCCAGTGTTGGAGTTGCCGATGAGACGTGAGCCTTTTGCTCCGTTTTAATATTAGCTGCTGTCGATGACACTGAATTAGCAGCTACTTGAGCAGCATTGCTGTCAGTTTCATCTTTGCCAACGGCAGCAGCGGCGGCGGCGGCAGCCGATGTGCTCGGTCCATCCAATATTAATTCCGCTGCTGATGTTGCGCCGGTTGTTTTAACATTTGCTTCGCCTTCCGCTTGTGCTGCACTATGTTTCATGTTTCCAGTAACAATGTGATAGTTGCTCATCAAAACACCAGCAGCATCCAGCATTAGTTGAATGTTTCGCAGTAGCTGCGGACAAAATTAATAACTCATTGTTAAGCAATGTTTAGAGCTTTAAGAAAGCCGTCAAATCATGAACCTTGATGCGCTCCTCAACATTTTTCCGTTCGGTTCCTTCCAAGGCTTGCAGCTCCTCATCGGTGAATTTCGTCAGATCCGTCGGCATCGGAGGCGGCGGGATAACGTAAGGTGCCAAGAAAGGAAACGGTGTCGGCATGACGAACGGCGGCGGTGCAATTGGAGCTGGTTAAATTCATTATTGGCTTCAATAGGATAATTTATTATAACAGTGAGCAACTTACTTGTAGTCGCCGAGTTTCCAACTCCGGTTGCAGCAGCTTCGCCCGTTCCGATATTTCCTGTGGACACACCAGCAGCCCCGCCGACAGTCGTTGCGCCTGCGTTGGCACCGCCAACTGCAACGTTTTCTTGGCGTGGTATTGCTGTTGAGTTAGCAGCTTGTGCATTCAAAATATTCAAGCGGCACGTGGGGCAGGTCTGCTGCCGTTGGAACCACGAACGCAAGCACGTTGTATGGAAGATGTGGCCACAAGGCAACTTCTTTGAATTGCTTATCATATCTTCCCTATGGATAAAAAAATAACATTTATGTAAGCATACTTTAACACAAAAAGTTTAAAATCCAAACTAACCTGCAAATAATGCAAATATTATCCGACAAACGCAATTCTTCTGTCGTGGCATCTGGATATAAAGTGTTCATATTGCGTATGGCGCGTCGCGACATGATGACATCGCTGAGCGCCTTTTTGAAGTTGCGTATCGTAAAGAACATCGGGCGGAACACAAACATCGGCAGCGCATAGATTTTAGCCATGATGATTACAAACAATACGTACAGAATCACTTTGATCAGGCCGATAACCAATTCAGTGTAAAGTAAAAACACGGCTTTGTTCTCCCACGGCGTGTCCGTGCGCATCTCAGCAGCATGCAACACATATTTGATCGCGGTACTTGCGACGATTGTTAGCAAAATCGCGTATTCAAAACCGAAGACAAGTTGCGCCGATGGTCCGCGGGCGATAGTTGAATTATAGGCGTGCATGAGCAGCAAGTAGTCGCAAACGCCCAAAACGAATAGCAGACTAGCGACGCGAAGGTGAAAGATCCATCCAATCACGGGCGAACGTTCCATCTGCATTCGTACAAAGCAATTGAAATTATATTAGACTCTTTCTTTTAGTAAGGCAGAACAGACTCATTCACAACTGTTCAATTTATCTTAAGATATTGAGAAATTAATTGAACAAATACAATGAACTCACGAAATCGACACGTTCCTCCGCTAGCCAGTGGAATGACTTAAGGAAAAGTAATACCGTAAAAAGCGCCACGAATCGTGGATTGAAGTCATCGCGGAACACGGTAAAAGCTAAGCATATTTCCGTTAGTGCGTACCAGAAGCGCTCCAACAAATGCTCGAATTCCGCCGCTCGTAAAGTCCCCAAGAAAATCTGCAATGTGTATAGAAATTAAATGGTACACGTCTAAGACAAATGCAATAACAATTCCACTGAAAGAACTCACTTTTCGAAGTAATTTTCCAAACATGAAGACAATTACAAAAAATTGTACATATATTACCTGCAAATTGATGAAGAATGTACTACAATGTATATTGCTTGATGTGTAGCACAATTAAAAGCTACACCCACGTCTGTGGGTTAACTTTTTGGGGCATATTTGCTCTACTTACTGCCATCGATGCATTAGATTTCGTGATATGCACTACGGCTGGATAGAACTGCTTCTTCTGGTAATACGCATTGCCAATGACGGCACTGGTAAAAGCCATACAAATCGTTGATAACAGGATCTGCATGTTATTGCTGACGGCAGCCCAGCGGCTGATAGTTTCAAAGAAAATATTAATTTTGTGTGTTCCAACTTTCTTGCACAATTAGGCAATGCTGTAAGTTGTAGCAACTAGATGTATTACGAAATATACGCCAAAATAACAGTAAAATATAAATTTTAAAAATTATAACTCGTTTTTAATTTTTAATAATTTTTTAATAATTAATAACTCGTAGAAACTCGAAAATGTCCTGAATAAAAACAGGGGACACGTACGTACAACTTTACTAAATGACAAAACGTCAAAATATGTTCCCTAGTTTTTCGACCAAAAAAAAGCGGCTTGACGTTTTTATGCCAGTTTGGTAGAAAAGAAGAAGAAGAAAAGATCAGCAAAATCAGCATTTTCAAAGAGACAGCAAAATTTTGGGGTTTAACCACCTCTGAAACAGAGTTTTTTAGCGTTTTAGCGCCGAAACAGCGGTATTTTTTGGACTTTAAGGTGCGTTTCGGGTTGCGCCATCTACCTGTCACAAATTTTGTTGTCGTGCCAGTTCGCTTGTCAATGGAATTGTGATCAATTTCCATTGGAATTGCACACGTTTCCAAAATCACGTAAATCACGCATTTACCAAATATAACTAAACTTTGACAGAAACTGTAAATTTTACTTCCGTTACGGCGCGCGGAAATCAGCCCTTATGACGCGCTGAAAGAAGCCATTATCATAATAACGACGCGCATTTTTTGGGAATGCAATAAAAGGCACAATAATTTGTTCTTTGTTGAGAAAAATGAAATGAAAAATATTTGAAAATAAAACCGTGCAAAAATGTGATGAAGTGGGCGTTGACGCAGCTCTGCTCAAGTTGGTATTTCCTTTGATTTCTGTTTGTTCTACACTACCTTTTAATTTAGTTTAATTACTCAAAAGATCTTCATAATTAAAAAAAACTTTCACTCAAAGTCTTCTAATAAGTTGAAATTTATTGAGCCTTTTCAAACAACATTATAAGTACAATTAATACAATTAACAAACTTGGAATAATTAAAGACTGTAATGTAATATCTAAAAAACATTAGTGTTGAACATTAACAAAGTTTTGGATGATAAGACAACAAAAAAAATTTATAAAAACATGGAAGTAAATCGCTCTTGCTCCCGGAGCTAACATATTGCAATGAACATTGCAATTTTACCAGCTCGTTGTAGTAAAATTAGTGAGTAGTCAGCAAAAATTGTCCGCATTTCGAAAGCATGAAAAACTTTAGAAGCTGTCAAAAGACGATCCGTCGTTGTAAGCAATATAAAAACACATGGGCACGAATTCGGGAGCTACGTCTGGTATCAACAATAAGCCAGCGAGCGGTGCTGGTGCTGAAGGCGCTTGCGTTGGCGTTGGCAACACCATTAGCATTGGCATAGGTAATAGCAGTGGCGGTATTGGCTTCCTTGTAGCGGTAACAGCAGCATACATAGGTATTAGACAGTGTCGTAGGGGGCTGGAAACAATATGGGCAATGATAGCAATGGTGGACCAACTAGCCTTCTAATAAACATAAAAAGTTCTAATTTTTCTATGTTCTATGTACGAGATCTGATCAAAAAATTACAAAATTATTGTGCTCTTCGATTTTTAACTATTCGAAAAAATGGATCAAAGAAACTGTATTAAGTTTTGTGTAAAAAATGAAATTAAATGCCCAAGGACATTTGAAGTGTTGGCTATGGCGCTTGGAGAGTCTACTATGAGCAGAACACAAGTTCAATTGTGGCATAAACGGTTTAAAGAAGGCCAAGAAGATGTCAATGACGATGCTCGTTCTGGTCGCCCGAGCACGTCAACTACCGATAAAAGCATTAAAGCAGTGAAGAAAATTATTTTGGATAATAGTCGAATCACTATCAGAGAGTTGGATTATCTTTCGGCTCAAGCCAAGCAACTTTTACGGATTTTTCAGGCATGAAACGGGCAGCGAAGATTGTTCCAAAATTGCTAAATTTTGAGCAAAAACAACTTCTCATGGGTATCGCTCAGGAGCTGTTGAACATCGTCAACGACGATCCAGATATCCTCAAAAAGGTCATAACTGGTGACGAATCATGGGTTAATTGGCTATGAAATTGAAACCAAAGCCCAATCAGCCCAATGGAAGCGTCCAGAAGAGCCAAGACCGAAAAAAAGCACGTCAAGTTCGGTCAAATGTCAAGGTTTTGCTCACTGTTTTCTTCGAGTGCAATGGCGTAGTGCATCATGAATTTTTGTCACAAGGTCGTACGGTCAAGAAGGAATACTACCGACTTTTTTCTCTTCCCAAAACTGAAGACACCGATTGATTGATTGTTGATACAAAAACACCCGTTTCAGAAGTGTTTCGAGGATTGGAAAAAATGCTGGCATAAGTGTATTATATCTAAGGGGGATTACTTTTTGAAAAAATTGAAAATAATTGTAATTTTTTGATCAGACCTCGTATACGTGTAATATTTTTTGTATGATCTATAAAACCATAATTGAAAATTGAATTTGTAAATCTATTAGAAACTAAATTGTTTAATTAAATGATTATAAGTTTTATTAATGAAAACTCTGCTATAAATAAAATAAATTTTTAGAAAAAGATAAATACTATAAATGAGAACTACTATAAAAATTGAAGACCATATTTTGATTCCAACAGAATAATAATCACTAAAATTTCATAAAAATTCCTACAGTATTTTGGAATTTGGGTATTTGGGTTTTTATTTACCATTTGAGTTGTTTCATCTCTTATTCACCTCTGGCAAAATTACAAAAGTTTCAGGAAATTAATGGCATATTTAAAATTATAATAATATAATTCAGAAGACACGTTAAAAATACTTTAAATTTATTTCACAGCTTCATGACAGTTTTATCTAGTTTTGAAATTGACTCCAAGCCTATATTATTATAACAAAAAGCACACTACGCCGACTTTTATGTGATACATATATATAGTATACCTTATGCTACGTTTACACCGACTGCAAATCGCGCAACAAATTGATCTGTTTTTCCCAAATGCGACGCCAAATTTATAAGATTTGCATACGATTTGACCAACCAAATTGAATGCATTTCGAATTGAATGCATTTCGAAAAAATACGAACAAAATGTGAGAAAGAAAAATAATTTGAATCAGTCTGTTGGAGGGATAAAGAAATTCCCAAAACAAAACACTGGAAATGGAATGAAAATATTTGCAATCAGCTGTTAAAATAATTGATTAACAGAATTGTGACAAACATTGCACAGAACCAAAGGTGAATTGGAAAATATAAAGCCCCGCACAAAAATTTTAAAAAGCTATTAACTAATAACTAATAAACTATTGCTAAATTATGTGCTTTCAAAGATAGAATTAATAGATGTATGCGATAATTTCTGCATATTGTACAATTAGTAAATTTTTAAAGTTCAATCTTATCTTAATTTTTTCAAAACAGCTGATGGTTTTGTCTAACCAAATGCAAAATGCGGTGTAAATGGTTTCAAATATGCTATTACAAATGCGCGATTTGCAGTCAGTGTAAACATAGCATTAGTCAATATCAACTTATATTACTCAATATTACACATTTTTAGTTAATGTTTGAAAAGTCAAAAATGAAAAGATGTGGAAAATAAATATGAAGAATCCGAATTTCTATTAAAAATCACAAATAATAATTAGCGATACAGATTTTGCAAAGAGTTCCAGGAAGAATCTAGTTTTCTTTGTAGTTTTTGTCCAATTTCCAATCTTCCGCAAGATTTCCTAAATTTAAGAGATTCTCTGAAACTAACTACAGCTAAAATAAGACTTTTCTGCGTATTTTGAAAATATGGTGAAAATAAACTTTTCGCCCGTATAAAAATTGTTTCACACCATTTGATTTTCCGCTGATTTTTGTTGAAATTATTGATTCAAGCTGATTTCCTCAAGGAAATTTCACCACCAAAAGATAAACAATAATAAAGAAACACGGAGAAGTTATAAAAGCATGCAAACCTAAATAAAGAAAGATTTGCATTTTCATGTATTTTTTGTGAAAAGAAGAATATTTTATTTATTTATCACAGCAAATTGGAAAATACAAATTTTCAACTGTAGTGTGAAAATGGTATAATACAACTCCAAAAACTGTCGTGACGGCCGAAATAATAAATTAAGTACGCGTTTTGTTTGACGTTTACCTCATAAAGCGTATATAACAAATTTTTGCAACTCCCTGAAAGAAATTATCGAACGACGGGAAGTTTTGCAAGAGAACGCAGAAAGTCTGTCAAGAAAAAATAAATTCGAGTGACACAGATGAAAAACATACTTATTTCTACTTAACAGATTTGTGAATTGCTTGAATTATTAATAAAATTCTAGTAATAAAGCTGAATTAAAAAGAATAGGGAAGGTTGAAGAAGTATAAAATTTCACCACAGGCGAAAAGTCGCCATTTTGTCTGCTGGCCGGCTGATTCTCTTTGCAAGACGGGAAAGTGTTTTAAAATTAGTTTACATATATATCACTACCAAATCGTATTATGCGACAATAGTAGAGTAAAGAAAAAAGTGCAAGTTCAACAGGAAAAGTGAAGTTCAAAACAATTACTTATCAATTAATTGATAGTAGCAGCGACGTACAAGAATTATCAAATGGTAATTGGGCGGATGAAAAAAATGGTGAGTTTGAAAATAAATTCACGAAAGGAGGTATCAAAGCAGAATGCAGTTCGCCACCACACAATCAGTCAACCCTTTTTCAATTTTACCAGTCAGATGTTTTTAGAAAATCTGATGAATATATGGAAATTTTTTTAATTTGTCAAGTTCTGTAAAATTTATGGTAGAATCATTTGCTTGAATTATGTTAGCTTGTTTGTAAACCGTTAAAAGAATTCCATGATCAAAAGCGTATGTGCGTCGTGTTTCCCAACGTTCTCTGATTCCTCCCTTCTGTAAGATTCTAGTTAAAAACTTTTAGGGGAGCATTTGTTACAAACAATAATAATTTTTTTAAAAAATTCAGGATCTGGAAGCACTAAAGGTTGAATAAAGGTAGCAAACATATTAAAATCGATATTGATCATTTTTCAGGTCAATATATTTTTTGACATATTCCTAGCGTTGCCAGACTCTATCAACATTTGTTTAGTTTTATTAAATTTTTTTTTAAATGAAAACTTTTTCGAGTGTGCGCTAACATTTCAAGACGCTTTCATAATAAATCAATATTAAACATTACTGGCCTAAGAATATTCAGTTTTCGAAAATAATTTATAAACATAGTTGCATATTTTTAATGAATTGTATGACTTTTCACTATGCAAGTAATATTTGCCAAAGTTTTATCGAGCTATCTATACAGTTTATGATAAAATGTTCGCTTATATTGTTATTTTTTTTGGGAAAACCATTCCTATACAAACATTATCTTTTTTTTCGTATGCTTGCTACAAGATGCATTAAACAAATAACAAATCGTAGACAGTCATTAAAAAATGCACCTTATGCAATACACCAAAAATATTTTACTGGATTCTATATAGTTAATATTATACTTTCGTACAAAAATAAAAACACACTAGGCACTGGAAACCAAAAAAAAAAAATGTGTATTTATCCATTTCCAAGTAATGTGGCAACTTTTCATTATCTACAGTTTCGGTTTTACGCCGTCGTTTTTTTTAATTCCAAAGATAATTAAAAATACATATTACTACGAAAATATGACGGTCGCACCAAAGTAGATGCATAGGATATATTTAAAAGAATGTGATGTAATGGAAAAGTGCCAAAAAAAAAACAAAAATCAAATAAATAAAACTTCAACACATTTTTACGAATATTGATTTTCTTCATATACATATATTATATAGAGCATATATCATTGCAGTTACTGAATATTTGCGTTTGCCATCATACTATGTAAACGAGCGGCGTGCGGCAGAAATCTGTTTGCAGGACGTATCTCATCACAGAATCGGACATCCATATTCTAGCAGTAAGAGCTTCGTTACCGTACACCGAGAACGCATCGATTTCTCAATAGTAGTTGACGCAATGACTTTCGACACGCGCGGTCGTCAAACAGGCACCAGCGGCAGCTCCATTGGAAACACCAACATGGCCGACAACAGCTCTTCCTCCACAAATAATATAAACAATACAACGACCACCAATAACACCAACGCGGCCAACACTTCTTCTGGTAGTGACGTATCTGCTTCTGACGCAGCTCAACCACAACTAACATCGACGACAATGTTAGCGTCATCCGACGCAGCCAATCCTGTTAATGCAGCGGATAATATCTCGGTAGCATCAGACAGCGTGTGAGTTATTTTAAACTCTAAATATTATTTACATATTTTGGAAAAATTTCGGTTCGTATGAAGATTGGATGCTTATTTTGCTAATTAAATTAAATTGTGCAACCATAGTAATTCTATGTTGGCACATATTTTTCTACATTGAAACATTTCGGCATTATTTCCATGTCCGCCGAATTAATGCAAATTATTTAGTTTCTATTTCTACACTTGAGAAATGTTGATAGAAGAATACATAATTAATACAAATGAGTCATAAGCGTGACAAATGATATAATTTTGAATTTTCAATTAATGCTTTGCCGAAGTTTTCAATATTTACTTTTGTACTTACTACGTATTAATTACTGTTATTAAATAATATACAACAGACAACTTTTACGCTATGAAATACGCATTTGCCCAAATTTGGTTTGAGTTCTTGGCTTTCTTCTAGCTGCTTTCATGCGTCCATTGTTTAGAATGTAAATATTTTTAAATAGGCGTGTGTTTGTTTAATCTGTAATATTTTTACTTAATTCTGTTTACTTTAATTTTGATTCTTAGATAAGCGGTTGCGCTCATAATTTTCATGTAGTAATTTTTCTCTAATATAACTACAATATTGCAGTTTTGTTATTAATTTTGCAAAATATTCTCTATTTAATGATGACATTTCTTTGCATAAATTCTAGTTATGCATTATATATTCGTGATCTCTGGCGTCGTAGTGGTTTTTCTATGCCTATTACCTTTCTCTTTCTTTTTTTGTGCAATTTTGTTGCGAAAAATGCGCAACACAAGAGTTCACAGAAATTTATTCATGGAACTCATACATAGAAAGCAAAAACTTATCTGTAGATTTTACTAATATTACAATTTTTTTTAAATCTCCTACTAATACTAATGTAGAAGAATGCATCAAAAATATTTATAAATATAAATAACATATTTACCTATGTATGTACATATATAACATTATTATATATGGTTTTTAATATTTAGTTATACTTTTTTATACTTAGCTTTTTCTTTTTCTAATTACAGAACACCCGAAAAGTTGATTTCATCTTTTCCAACGTTGAAACTCCGTTCGCTAACACAGAAAATATCCAATCCGCGATGGGTTGTCCCGGTGCTGCCAGAGCAGGAACTCGAAGTACTGCTGAATGCTGCTATTGCTTTAACGGCAGCAGGTTTGATAGTCACTTTCAAAATTGATGCGTTCGTCAACATAAAACATGTCCTTTCCTCCTTCATTTCACTTAGGTGTCGACCATGAGTGCGAAGCTTGTGTTGAATTTTATCGCAGCGCTTTAACCACTTCGTTTTCCAAAATTCTGACCGATGAAGCTGTAAATTCGTGGAAGTACAACATTCATCATTGTATTCTGACGTCCTGCGGCAAACTATTGCATTTAATTGCCATACACATGCAACGTGACAATCCCTACTTATTAGACTTGTTGGCCATTGTGTTCGATCCGGAGAATAAATTCAACACATTCAACGCTGGACGTCAGCCGGAATGTTTCATTGCATCTGACTGCATGTGGGGTGTACTTGATAGCAATAAAATGTTTGCAAAACCGCCACCGGAGCCGAAGAATCCACGTGGTTGGCTTGTCGACTTAATAAATCGCTTCGGTCAACTCGGCGGTTTCGATAATTTACTCGAACGCTTCAATATTGGCTTGCAGCTTTTAAAGAAGAATCAGGACCAAGATAGCGATTGCTCAATTGCTGCTCTGGAATTAACTAGCAAATCCAGCAAAACTTCGAACACATCCGATGAAGTGATATATGATAACAGGTTGACACTAGCTTTAATTTATAGTCTTCTGCGACCATTCGGACAGTGTTACGAATTACTAACAGCAACAACGATTGCTAAGTATTTTATGCCAATTTGGAATGTGGTATTGGACCTTTTGGACAGCTTCTCCGATGACGAGCTAAAACGTGAAGCAAAACCCGAAGGAAGAAATGATTACATTAACGGTATTGTTAAATCAGCTCGCTATCTGGCAAGTCGTTTGCCAGGCCAGGAAGATTTAATACGTGACTTGGAAATGTTTCGTTTGAAAATGATTCTGCGACTGCTGCAGGTCTCTAGTTTTAATGGAAAAATGAATGCTCTTAATGAAATTAATAAAGTCTTAACATCTGTGTCATATTACTCCCATCGCACTCAACAACTGCCGCATTGTTTGCCAGACGACGAAATGGATTGGTTAACTGCAGAAAGGATGGCGGTTAGTAATTTGCTTTCATGAAATTAATAAGTCGACTTCATTTAACTAATAAATAATCAATATATGTATAATTAAGATCGAATGATCAATTATTATAATAGAGAAAATTGTTTTTATAGGTTTGGATTAAAGAATCTGATGTGTTGGGTATCGTACTTAAAGATTCATTGCATCAACCGCAGTACGTAGAAAAACTGGAAAAAATTATACGGTTTTTAATAAAAGAGCACGCACTTACTTTGGAGGACTTGGATGCTGTGTGGCGTGCTCAGGCAGGAAAGCATGAGGCAATCGTTAAAAACGTGCATGATTTACTTGCGAAGCTTGCCTGGGACTTTACGCCAGAACAATTGGATCATCTCTTTGAGTCCTTTCAAGTAAGAATTGCTTTTACGTTTCCTTACAATACACTAAATACCAACATTTATTCTTTTATATACATATTTTACTATAGGCAAGCATGACTACAGCTAATAAACGACAGCGAGAACGTTTGCTAGAACTTATTCGTCGCTTAGCAGAAGATGACAAAAACGGTGTCATGGCACAGAAAGTACTGAAATTGTTTTGGACATTAGCTCATAGCTCGGAAATACCTCCAGAAGTACTTGATCAAGCTTTGGCAGCACACGTAAAAATACTTGACTTTAGTTGTTCACAAGAGCGAGATGCTCAGAAGATTGTTTGGCTGGATAAATGCGTGGCTGAACTGAAATCGGGCGATACATGGGTATTGCCAGCGCTGCGTTTAATACGTGAAATATGTTGCCTTTACGATTCTTCACCTAGTCATGCGCCACGAGCTCAACAAAGCCTCAATCGCCAACAAGTTATTGAGCGCCTACAGAATGATTACTCACTCGTCATTCTTGTAACAAACAGCTTAACATCCTACATGGATAAAGTACGGATTGCAATCAATGATGCGTCAAATCTGGAACCCAGTAGCTTTCGACTTGACGGACGTTATCCGCATAATATGCAAATTCAAGAACGTTTGGATTTTCTTAAATTTTTATTAAAAGATGGACAGTTATGGTTATGTGCCGATCAGGTATGTCTATAGCTGACTTTTAACTGAATTTAATGTGAAATATTTGCTACACGAAAGTGTAATGTAATTCAAATAATTTAGCATTATATGTAAATTCCTTTTTAACATTAATTTTTGTTGTTTTGCTTGTTTAATTTTTGATTAATTACACTTTAAAAATCATCTCATCGTAGGCTAAACAAATATGGCACTGTTTAGCAGTGAACGCTGTGTTCCAAAGCGATCGCGAGGAATGCTTTCGCTGGTTTGGTAAACTGATGGGCGAGGAGCCTGACCTCGATCCCGGTATTAATAAGGACTTCTTCGAAAATAACATACTGCAACTTGATCCGCAACTGCTGACCGAGAGTGGCATAAAATGCTTTGAACGTTTCTTTAAAGCGGTCAATGCCAAAGAGGATAAACTAAAAGCTATACATCGAGGCTATATACTGGACAATGAAGATTTAATTGGCAAGGATTATATGTGGCGAGTCATTACGACGGGCGGCGAGGAAATCGCCAACAAGGCCATCGATTTGTTAAAGGAAGTTTCCACCGCATTGGGACCAAGATTACAAGAGAATATTTCGGATTTTCACGAAATGTTCATTGGCGAGTGCTGCGAACGTTTGCGCACGCATTATAGTAATATTTTAATTCTGGGTAAAAGCATCGGCCTAAATCCGATCGTTAACGATGATGCGAATCAGGCCGATGAGGTCGACTCCAAGGACGTTAAAATGCGCTTCATTGAGGCGGAGAAGATGTGCCGAATTCTGAAAGTGCTGCAAGAGTATGTCAAGGAGTGCGATCGAGCGTTTAACGGCGATCGATACATACTGCCGTTGAGTAGAGTGTTGCGCGGCAAACATACAAGTCTCTACATTCGTTTTCAAAATCCCGGTAGACCCATCGACGACATTGAAATAACGACACACAGCAACGAAACTATCGCCTCGTTCAAGCGCAATCTACTCAAACGCATCAAAGGCACAGCGTCTGCAAATATTAAAATAGATCTGTACTACAACAACGGCGAACTTATCGACATTACAGACGAAATAAATCCCCTGTCGCAGTACACAATCCGCGATAAGATGATTTTAAGTGCTAAGTTGATACCAGTGGGAGCAGGACTCGCGAGTAGTCCAGATTCCTCAAGCGACTCTAGCACTGGCTCTCCGCCCAGACCTTGTCCCGACATGCAACGCATTGAATCGGAGAGCACTCTGCCCGGTGTGATCATCTCCCAAAACTATCAGTATATTGAGTTTTTTCTGAAGCTTTACCAGCTCGGAAGTGATTTGGAACATGGACGGCTACGGGAGAGTGCCAAGGTGCTGTTGCATTTGTTACCTTGCGACAGGCGCACAGTCAAAATGCTGCAATTGATGTGTCAAGTCAATGCCACAAGTGTGAACGCGAAGGACGAAGAAAATTTCTCTGAACGTTGTGACATGACTGCGCCCCCCGTTGTTGTGGCTGATGACGTAAGTTCTCTATAATATTTCTTCACTATTGCTTTTCATTAATTATGGAAACCTATTTTATGTCTTTTTTTCAGGTTTCCGCGCAAGAATGTACGCCGGAAATGTTATTTCTACATCCAATACCAGCGCAAGTACTTTATAACTTGGGCGTGTTAAATGGTCTGCTCATTCCTGCCCTTGATCCGTATGGAGAGGCGTCCTTGCAGATTCAATCTGCCTGGTTGCACTCCGGTTGCGCACATTTCCTTTTGGAACTGCTGACTAAAAATAACTTTCTGCCCAGTGCGGATATGTATACGAAAAGGGCGGCCTTCCAATGCGTCCTTCGCCTTGCTAAACTGTTTCTCTACATAGTTGGCTGCGTGTTGTCGCGCGTTGGAGACGAACCATTGCTCGGTGACTGCGATAACGGCGCCAGATCTCAAGTGGATATCCTCAAGCAAATATTAACATCCATACCGAACAGTTCCGAGAGTACTTTGCGTGGTATTTCCACGAAATTAGCAGACAATCTCGCTGATGAAATGCTATCGGCGAGCCCGGAAGGTGAGCGCTGCCGCACACTATTCATTTCTGCCTTGCAGTGGTCATGCCCGGATATATCCACGATCAAAGCTGTTGTACAATTGGCGTGGGCATCCTCATGTGGCAATCTACAGGCTCTGGGTACTAAAAACGACTTCGGCGATGATGTTTCTATGCCCGATGCTCAAGACTTTACCTTGTGTAAAGAAGCACTCGAGGTATTGACTATTGCGCTTGTCTTAAACCCCAACGCCAATGAAGCTCTTAGCAACGATCCAATGTGGGCGAAATTTATAACGAGTCTGATTCTGAAAAATCCTTCCCGCCATGTTCGGCAGGTTGCCGCCGAACAGTTATTCCTAACCTGTACTTATTGTGCCGGAGATCGGCGACCTTTTGCTTACATGGTCTCATTGTTGGTTAATTCATTGAAAACTCTTGTTCCTCAACACGAAGCGACTTGTGGAGATTTCTTTCAACTGCTCTGCAGGACGCTTTCCTATGGCTGTGTTTGCAATTGGCCGCTGAATATTGGCGACGGTCTTCTATCGGAGGAGATCAAATGGCTGCAGAAGATGCGCGAGAATGTACAGGCAACTGGCGAAATACAGGTGCATGAAGATTTATTAGAGGGTCATCTTTGTCTGGCCAAAGAGCTGATGTTCTTCCTGCCGCCGGATACAAAGGCGCAATTAAATCATTTAATACACGAGCTGATTGATGATTTCCTCTTTACGGCATCACACGAATATCTGCACTTACGAAAGACTGGCAAGCTGAAAAATGCTACCGCACCTCCGCCCGTCTGCAACAGCCCTCACACAATAGCAGCCGCTTGTGATTTATTAATTGCACTGTGTCAGAACTGCGTCCCTAACATGAAGCAGCTGACGGCCACCTTAATTGATTTCGTATGTACAGGTGAGTGTGTTAAAAAGGGGGAGTGTGTTTCTTGTATTCCTTATTTGACAATCGTCCTTTGATTTCGTGTAGACACAGATCCATTGCGAGAGTGGGACTATTTGCCACCGGTCGGAGCAAGACCAAGCAAAGGATTTTGCGGTTTAAAGAATGCCGGCGCCACCTGCTACATGAACTCTGTTCTGCAGCAACTCTATATGGTGCCGTCCATTCGAGTGGGTATTCTTAAAGCTGAAGGGGCTGCTGTAATGGAAAACGAAGACTTCAGTGGTGATCTTGATGCGCTAGGACCGTCGACGAGCTTAGTCCAATTTTCGGAAGATAGCAACGAGACGCGACATAATTATCATGTTGTTATACTGAAGCATGTTCAGGCAATATTTGCCCATCTAGGACACAGTTCATTACAATTTTATGTGCCACGTGGTTTGTGGACTCATTTTAAGTAAGTCGATGAAATGTTTGAAATCGATCGATACAAATCAAATTGATGAAAACTGTTATGATTAATTGCAGATTACAAGGAGAACCGGTTAATTTACGCGAACAGCAAGATGCCGTTGAATTCTTTATGTCACTGTTTGAGAGCTTGGACGAGGGTCTCAAAGCATTAGGTCACACGCAGCTAATGAATGCTACATTAGGCGGTTCGTTTAGCGATCAGAAAATCTGTCAGGAATGTCCGCATCGCTATTCCAAAGAGGAGCCTTTTAGTGTATTTAGTGTTGATATTAGAAATCATAGTTCATTAACAGAATCTCTGGAGCAGTATGTCAAAGGCGAACTGCTGGAGGGCACTGATGCATACCACTGTGATAAATGTGATAAAAAAGTAAGACACTTCAGTTGCACTACTACTACTTCAGTCGATGTTCAATATTAACGCATGCAAACAACTCTTAGGTAGTAACAGTTAAGCGGTTATGTGTTAGAAAACTGCCGCCTGTATTAGCTATACAACTGAAGAGATTCGAATACGACTACGAAAGAGTGTGTGCAATCAAATTCAATGATTATTTCGAATTCCCACGCATTCTGGATATGGAGCCGTACACAGGTGAGCTTTTAAATCGAATTCAAAGACTTAATTAACTTTGCTATTGTATTTCGTCGTCGTATCATCTAATTTCAGTCTCTGGTTTGGCAAAAATAGAGGGTGAGGTTATTGAAATGGCCGACAATTGTCAATCGAATGGTGAGACGACAAAGTACGAACTGACTGGAATTGTAGTGCACAGTGGACAAGCTTCTGGTGGCCATTATTTTAGTTATATTCTATCAAAGTAAGAGATTCAACGCACTTCATGAGTTTCATTGATTCACTAATTTTAATTCACTTCAATTTGCAGAAATCCCTCCACTGGCAGGGAGCAGTGGTATAAATTCGATGACGGCGAGGTAACTGACTGTAAAATGAACGAGGACGAAGAGATGAAAGCTCAGTGTTTCGGTGGCGATTATATGGGTGAAATTTATGATAACAACTTGAAGCGCATGCAATATCGGAGACAGAAACGTTGGTGGAATGCATACATGCTCTTTTATACACGCTGTGATCAAAAGCCCATACAATTCGAGCAGAGCGTTGAGCAATTATCGTTGGCTGAGAGTCGTAACTTTGTTCTGCCGTTGCCAAAGCCAATCGAACTGAGTGTACGGTAAGTTTACAATAAGAATAAATATATAAATAACCTATTATAGACTGTATCCACAATTTTATTTTACTCTATGTAAAATAATTAATTGTTTTCTATTTACAGCCATCAAAATATACGCTTTCTCCACTCAAAGAGCTTGTTTTCTGTCGAGTTCTTCAATTTTATTAAAAAACTAGTTAGTTGCAGTATTCCTCCCGCTCGTCCTGAGAAAATGGTAGGAATGCATTCTCCCATCAATTTGTGTATAATGAAGATATCATAAAACGTAATTAATTTCCTTTGCAGACAGCAGCTGCTGAAGAAATGTCTTTGTTGGGTGTCAAATTGGCTTCACAATTCCTGTTTCACACCGGTTTCAAAACTAAAAAGTCACTTCGAGGACCCGTTATTGAATGGTAATTAAAAAAGTATGATGTTTTTGCAATGTTTCCTTACACATTTCTTGCCGTAGGTATGACACATTGTCGCATCATATTCGCTCGTCGGGTGTGGTTCGCAAATGGTTCGCCAGCCACGCACTGCTCACTCCATCATCTCGTCTCGGAGAATACATTTTAATGGCGCCATCGCCTGAAGTGCGCACCGTCTTTGTGAAGTTGGTAGTTTTCTTCTGTCACTTCGCTATAAACGACGAGCCACTCCCTTATTTCGAGGGTACAAATCTTTGTGAGCAGATTTTAATAAGTGTGCTAAAATTGCTCAAGTGCGAGGTGGCCGATCATGGGAAGCATTTACCGCATTACTTCAGTCTTTTCAGCATGTACGTCGGCTTGGGTATCCAAGAGAAACAACAGCTATTGAAGGTACTTTCACATCAACCGCTGCCAGCCAGCAGTCATCGTAATAATTCAATTGCACTTGCAGCTCAATGTTCCGGTTATATTTATGCAAGTGGCTTATGGCGAAGGTCCAGGTCCGTCGATAAAGTATCAATATCCTGAATTAAGTAAACTGCATCAGGTGGTTTCGCATTTGATACGCTGCAGCGATGTATCAGATCGCTGTCAGAGCTCAAACCAAAATGCACGACCTCTGCCGAATCCGTACAAGGAATCCAACGTTAACTATGAGGAGTTAATGCCTCCATCGGCCGAGTGTATTGATATTCTATTCAGTCGAACTGGGTATGTATAAATCTTTGTGTAACATTGCGTACATACCTGAAAGTTGTCAATATATTTCAAGTTATATTAAAAAACTCATCGAAGACACGAATGTGGGTGAGGATGGCTTGAAGCTGTTGCAGTATTGCAGCTGGGAGAATCCGCATTTTTCACGCTCTGTTCTCACCGAACTCTTGTGGCAGTGCGGCTTCGCCTATTGTCACGATATGCGCCATCACACGGAGCTGTTGCTGCACATCCTGCTGATAGAGGACTCGTGGCAGCATCATCGCATTCACAACGCTTTAAATGGCGTTGCCGAAGAACGCGAAGGACTGCTCGAAACTATACAAAGGACGAAGGCGCATTACCAAAAGCGCGCCTATCAAATTATTAAGTGTCTTACTCAGCTTTTCCACAAAAGTCAAGTGGCACATACGATGCTAAACACCAATCCCAGCATACTACGGCATTGGGTAATTGCTGTAGAGTGGCTGCAGGATGAGCTAGAACGACGACGTGGCATTGGATGTCAGTACAGCAACTACTCATGGTCGCCGCCAGCTCAAAGCAACGACAACACCAACGGCTACATGCTTGAGCGTTCTCAATCGGCGAAGAACACATGGTCAATGGCATTCGAACTGTGTCCCGAAGAGGTGAGTAGCATTGCATTAGGAAATAATAATGTTAATAATAAAAGCAAAATTGATGTATTTCGTATAGGAACAAGAAGAAACCAATGAATCGGATGTGGAAACCATTGATGAAACCCAAAGGATACAGCCGACTGTGGAAAATAACGAACAAGTGAACAGTCCAGCGCACGGGTCAACTGCGGGTTCAGGACCAGTGTTCGTATCGAACATTACAGCTGTTCGGGAACCGTATCGAAGATCGAAACCGGTTGTCAACACCGTAGGCGGCACTAGCACCAATTCAAATGCTACCGTCGTCAATCTGATAGCCGAAGACATCACTAAACAGCCAACTGAAGCAAATATTAACGGTTTAACCAGCAACTTGAATCAGTTGGCGCTGTCTACGAAAACGGTAATTAATTTCTTTATATTAGTTTTATTTTAATACTCGTACTCGTTTGTTCGATTTTAATATTCATATTAATGCGAATTCTTCAATTTAATGTTGTTGCAGTTGACCAATTTTTAATCAATAATGTCTGTTATCTATCTAAATACATATATCTTATCTATACGTACTCTATTCTTTCTAGTATCTATCTACTTAGTTAATATGTTGAAAACATTTACCAATTCTAAACTTTTTTGACATTCTTCCCAACATTATGTAACACATGTTGAACACAATTAGCGTACTGTGGGAAACAATAAACAACGTGGTAACACATCAAGCCGTTTAGTATGATTTGCAGTCAAGTTAGTTAATTTCTATTTAAGTAACGTAGTTCGACACTCATTTTTCACTAATTTGCGTACTTGGTTGAGCTTCATCAGTTGAACACACGCGACAAATGCTGCTGCTACTGTTATACATATAATTACTGTTGTTTCTTCATAGAAATCATTGTGTCCACAAATGCTATTGTCTTCACTGCTTGTAAATAGATGCTTGTTTGTGTTGATTGCGATCGAAAATTTTATGATAAAATGGCACAGACTCAAATTTCGTTTTCGTTTGCATAATGAAAGGAAAACAGTTTTTATAATTTTAATTAAAGTTTCGATAACAGTAAACGAACAGAAACAGAAAACTTAAAATGTAAAAAGAGAATTTCTTTAATTAAAATGATGACTGTTATTATTATAAATCTTCTTTTTGTGTTTGCATGTTTCTAATAAGCGGACCTAAAATATTATTTTTATATAAAAATTTATTATAAAATTAGAACAGGTTTTGACTTGACCGTTTATAAAATTGCTATAATTTTAATAATTTGTGAGTGGTTTTTCGGTTGTTTTAAAATGTTTTAAAAGGAGCGTTCATCATAGTTTCTAATATAAAATTGTAGATAAAATCAATTAATTTTATTAATTGAAGGTTTATGTTTTTATTAGCATTTTTATTCAGTTCTTTAAGAAGTTTTCAATTCTAGTTAAGGTAGTTTTATTCGTACATCTTCACCTTTTTTCTTAATCATTGTTTATCTGGGAATGTCCATGAATTGCTCGTGTTCGAATTGTGAATTTTTGATCGAAGCTGACGTCGAACTCATGTTATTTATGGACAACCAGTGACACTTTTGCTTCTCTTGAAAACTTTTCATTTTCATGTTTCGTTTATTGATGAGCGAATTAAGTTAATACGATGTACTTCTTTTATTTTGTTTGTTTGCTTCGCAGTCCGTCAGCGGCGGCGTTGGTGAAGTTGCAAAGGACATAAATGAAGATGCAACAAGGCAACAAGAACAGCAACAAACACTCGTTCAAACAATAACGGGTTTACCTGTAAATACGATAACATCAACAGTCATAAATACGTTTTCGAAGCCTACTGTAGCGCTGCCTATAACAGCATCATCATCATCGCCATCGCCATCGTCATCAGCAATAGCAACGGCCACGACTGCATCAACGAATGTAGCAAGGATCAATAGCAGCAGCAGCAGTAGTAGCATTGACAGCAATGAAAAACAACAACAACAACAACAACAACAACAACAAACATAGATGAAGTTTAAAAACGTTTTCACACTAAAGAATAATAAATTAACTATTACTTATTATTTAAATAAATTATTATAAATTAATAAAGAAGATATATATATACACAAAAATAATAGACATTCTTCAAATGCGAACCAATGAACGCCATTTTTTACGCAAATAGAACCGAGAAACTAAAAAATAATAACAAATGGCGTCGCAGCAGTGTTCAAAGCATCAACTCCTTCGCGACAGCTTTAAACTTCGATGTAAAAGAGAATAAAACCGACGAGATGATGTCGTGCAATCGTGGTTGTTGGATTGGATAAATTCTGTGGCGAATTGGATTGAAGTACTGAGCGAAAGCCATATAATCATACATTAATAGTTATGTAAACATTTGCGAGAGACATTTGTATGTATGTAGGAACCGACACGAAGCTAAGAAAATTGACGACGAGTCACTGCGATCTTTCCTTGTATTGATTTCTATTGATATTTTAAGATTAGTCATGCAGAGAAGACTTGTTTTAAGTTATAATTATGTTGCGTTAAAAAGTATTTTTAGGTGCACTAAACTAAATTTAATTGAAATTATATATTTATATTTGTATGTTAAATGAACGATTTATAACAAAATACACCGAATAACATAATTAAGGACAGAACACGGAAAATAAGACGGGCAACTAGAGGCATTCATAGATACGAATTTGAATAATTTGCCTTAACGAAGTTTTTATTGAATTCTACTACGTTTACACACACACACCCATAACTAATTAACGAACAAATCTACACACACACGACAAGAGAGAGGAATTGCCGAAACATTTGCCGTTTAACGATAGATTTGTTTCTCATTCATTTTTGCACCTCTTGAAATGTTTTGATCTAATCAATTTTTCAAGTGCATCGCGCCAAGAAAAAACCTCTGCTTGTGTACACAACTAAATTTAGTGTATTGTTTAAACTAAGAATTTATATATTATTAAAAATATGTATCGCTCTTTTATAAATGTTTATGTTAACTTTTGTGTATTTAATCATAAATAAAAAAGCATTAAAAATCTAACAACAAAACAACAAAAAAAAAACAGTAATTTTTAACGAATATGCTGCGTTATTTGTTATAAGTTTTAATTTATAGTTGAAAAGGAATTAACGAAATTGCATGAATTATTAACTGGTAAAATGAAATATGTAATAATATATATTTAATATTTAAATACACAAAAAAAAAAAAAAGAAAAACAAAAATTAATAAAATATATACTAAACTAATTAAAAATCTAAAATCATCATGAAGTAAGACATTTATTATCTCCAAAGAAACATTTTACTGTATTTTAGTTGAATTGTTAATTTCATTCATAGAAGTAGCATGATATAAACGCAAGTTTGACTTTGCAAAAAAGCATTACAAACTTTTTTCTTTTTCTTTTAAAATCTCTCTGTATTGTTTGTCTATATAAAAACCATGATTATAGTAAGAAAATACTGATATTAAAGTTTAAATAAACTAAACAGAAAACAACAAACAGTCTTAATACATTTTTGTAATGTATTTTTATTCTTAAAAACACAAATAAACAAATTAATTTACATGAAAATATAAATCAAAACACAAATAAGGCTTTATACAATTATTTAGCTGGTGATTAAAAATTAATAAAGTTTAAATACCAAAAAAAAAACCACTAATAATACGAAAAACGCTCCTCTGCTGTGTAAAATAACTAGATTGGAATTTAAAGGAGTTTTTATTACAAATGAATGCATGAATGAATGTTGTTGATCATGTTTTCATTCATTCTTATATTAAAGCTTAAAATGGAAGATTTGTCAATGCGCACAACAGTAGCAGCATTTCGTATAAATTTGTAAATAAATGCAACGATTTCATCTGGTACATCCTTTCACAAGACTTCAAGCCTCATCCGTAAATGTTATTACAGCTGCTCCTTTGGCGATATTTTCACCAACGTTTCCTCCGACCGATTTAATGACTGCGTCTCTTGGCGCTTTAAGAACGTGCTCCATTTTCATAGCTGCACCACAAATTAAAATCGTTTACAAAATATTTACAAAAAAAAACTAAATAAAATTCACCAATTAGCACAGCCAGATTGTCACCCTTTTTAACCACATGTCCTGGCTTGACAAGGATCTTCTCCAACACTCCAGGCATTGGAGCAACAATTCTAGAGCCGCTGGCAGCGAGTTGCTCAACGTGTTCATTCACGAATTTCGGCTGCACCAGTTCAAAATGCATTTTACCATTCTTTTGAAAAGGGAAATATTTAGGAAATGTGAAAATAAATTGTATAGATTCATAATATTCAAATACCTGCAAAAATATTGTCACTCCATCCTCATCAATGTTTGCATTGAAAATTGTAATTTTATTGTCAATATTCGTGCGAATCTTCATATGTGTATTGTCAGGAAGAAGTTCTGCTTTTACTGTTTTCCATGCGCCTTCATTGATTTTAAGCTGTGCAAAATCGTTTTCATACTTCACAGAAATATTAAACACTTGTTCGTTGCACTTCAAGTGATAAGTTCTGATTAGTGCATGATTTAATCGTACATTCAAAGCTGCACTGAACGGATCCGCTGCGGCAGCATTGCATAGCGAAGCTTGCAGCTCATTTTGAAGCAAGGCCAGTGCTGCTTTACACAAGTCCTCGTCATCGGTCTGTAGCGGCGGGAAAAGCGCAGCGAAGTGTTCGTCAATGAAGCCAGTATGAACATTGCCCAACTGGAATTCAGGATGGGCAGCAAGATCCATCAAAAAATTAATGTTCGTCTCAACGCCGCTTATCTAGCAATTTTGATTGGTTACAATTAATAAGCAATTCATTCAATTGGAATGTGTTAAAATATACGAAATACATGATATTCGCTGAGCCTGGCAATCAAACTGTTCAAGGCCTGCGTACGATTCTCGCCCCAAACCACCAATTTGGCAATCATGGGATCGTAATGTACGGACACTTCATCTCCTTGACGGACACCGGTTTCAACGCGTACATTCGGACTGGTTTGGGGCGCAGCCAGATATCGCAGCGGACCGGCGCCTGGCAAAAACCCACCCCTACAACGGATATGGAAATAATAATATTCCGTTTATTAAACGTTCAGATTTGCAGTTATCACCTTGGGTTTTCCGCGTAAATGCGTGCTTCAAAGGCATGTCCGTGGCGCTGCACTTGTTCTTGCGTAATGGGCAATGCTTCTCCAGCGGCGATACGAATCTGCCACTCCACTAAATCTGTGCCTGTTATCATCTCCGTAATTGGATGCTCCACCTGCAGGCGAGTGTTCATTTCCATGAAGTGAAACGACAGATCTTCTTTGTCCATAATGAACTCTACAGTGCCTGCGCCAACATAGCCAACAGCTTTTGCTGCTCGTACAGCGGCCGCACCCAACTTATGCCGCAATTCTTCCGACAAACCAGGCTGAAAACAAAATAAAACACCTAATTTATGTGTATTTATAATTATTGTCTAAGTGTAAATGCGATTTTACCGCTGGAGCCTCTTCGATAACTTTCTGATGTCGACGCTGAACGGAGCAGTCGCGCTCCCACAAATACACCGCGTTGCCGTACTGATCAGCGAAAACCTGCACTTCCACGTGACGCGGTGAACGAACGTAGCGCTCCAGCAGCACAGAATTGTCTCCGAAAGACTTTTGGGATTCCGTTTGCGCGGAATTCAGCGCTTCCAGGAAGTCTTCTCGCTTTTGCGCAATACGCATGCCCTAAAAAAAAAAAAAATCGAAAAATATTTTCAAAATAAATACAGATAAACTACGACTGCCTTTCTTCACCTTTCCACCGCCTCCACGGACGGCTTTTATCATCAATGGGTATCCTATTTTATCGGCTTCACGCTGCAGCTTGGAGTCGGATTGATCGTCGCCGTGATAACCATTTATGATGGGCACTCCGGCCGCTGACATGATCGCTTTACTTGTACTCTTTATGCCCATGTTACGTATCGCTGCACTTGGAGGTCCTATGAAAATGATGCCTTCCTTTTGGCACATCTCCGCAAATTCTACTGACTCAGACAGGAAACCGTAACCGGGATGTATGGCTTGGCATTGGGCCATGTGCGCTATCTCCAGTATCTTGGCACTGCAGAGATACGACTGTGTGGACGGTGCAGGTCCAACGCGATAAGCTTCATCAGCCAATTGCGTGAGTAGCGAATTTTCATCAGCATCAGAGTAGATAGCGACGGTGCGAACGCCCAGTTTGCGTGCAGTGCGAATGATGCGGCACGCAATTTCGCCGCGATTGGAAATAAGAATCTTTTTTATAGGACGCACGACCGGAGTGACTTTGAACGCGTGGCCAGAAGGCAACCTGAAATTTGCGATTTCAAAATACTCATTTAAAGTTTCATTAATAGTATTTGCATGTTTAATTACCTGAGGGTTGTGAAATTCTTAAATAACTGCCAATTCATTATTGTAAATAGAATGTTCAGTGATTACACAAAATACCTACATATGAGTTTTTTTTAAATTACAAAAAATTAGCGAACGACCTTGCAAACGTCATTTAACACTATTTGACGTTTGCATTATCGACGTAGGCAGATCACTTTCATGATTATTTCGTTTTCAGCAGCATTGCCAGCAGTTCTGTAAAATGCTTTATGTCAGAATTTAGTAGTAGCAATATTATGAATTTGCACTTTAGGATATTTAAAACTTTCTTATTATTTGAAATCATATGTATTCGTTGATGATGCCTTGTAAGGTTATAAATTTTAAAATCAAAAATATATATATAATATTTAAATGTCGCTTTATTAGTTCAGTGGTTCAAAGAACTTCGTTAAGTTTCACTGACTACATGAACATGAATAAATTCAAAATCAGAATAAAATCTTAACGAAGCATAAACAACTCGTTGACTATCTGGCCAACACACTCATGCACGCACATACATATGTATATTCGATAAACAAAAAAGTCGTTTCATGAGCGTGTGTAGCAGTTGTTCAATAGTATGACAACGTTTCTTGCGGTTGCTACCATTTTTTATAGTTTCTTTTACCTCTTCTTTGTCAGCTTTACAACTGCAACAACCAGCTCAGAGCGGCAGGCGTTCATCGGCAGTTTAAGCCACGATACACTTGCTAAACTGTCGAGGAAAAGTCTAGATTTTAGTCTTCCTCAGTCCAGCAAGACGTGTGGCCGCTTCAAAACTGTCGCTGTGACTAAAAGTCGTTAAACGTTACGTTCGAATTTTTAAATTTTCATTGACTTCTTCGGTGTTAGCTGCATGTCTTAATTTGTGGTTATAAATTTTGTGCGTTGTGGCGTCGGTGTTCGCTCAGAAACTCGATTAGAAGTTGAAAGAAGTTTGAACGAAGCTTTTTGGCTTGCTGCAGTTGATTAATTGGTGCATTTCATTGATTATATATACATACATATATGTATCTAATATTATATTATGCATATATGTTACTACGCGTATATGTATGTATAACCTTGATAGATGCAACGATTGTGCATGCAACGTGAGTGCAGCATGATCGTTAAAACAAACAAAGAATGTAACTTGAAATATAGAAAAACTTGCCAATAAAAGATTTTACCTACGCGCCAAGTCGTTTTTCAACAATTCTCGACACCAAAACAAACAAATGTGCTCCGCTCCAATTTGAAAGCCGTTAAGCGTTTACCTGGTCCGCTGTTTCGAGCTTCGGAATACCCAACTTTCATATTTCAAATATGTATCGCAAATTATCATAAATCAGCACAGGTCAAGGTTTAAACGAGAAACTAACTGACTGATTGGAAAACATCCAATTGCATATTTTCGTTGACAATTTAAAGATTTAACAGAAATAAGAACAATCAAACGTTAATTAAGTTGTTGTTAACTAAAGACGATATTAATGTCGCGTGCTTCAGTGTTTGTGTGAAGTATTTGGTGTTGCTGTTGTTGTTGTTGTATTTAATAGTAGCTGTTATTTTATCGGCTCCACTTTTACTTTGCGGAAAGAGAGAGTGACTTCGATCTACCAGAAACATCGAACACACACTCACGCATGACACAGACGCACATGAAGTCAACGTTTCTCTGCTCATAACGATTTTATTATAGTTAGTTTTTTTTTTCATTTTTATTAGTGCTCGTTTTTAACAAACATTTTTACGAACGAAAAATATTAACATTTTTCGAAATTCAAAATTGAATAAAATGTTAAATAAAAAGAAAGTGATATTAAAACACAAGAAATGACCGCATAAATTCAATCAATGTGTTTATAAATTTTGAAATAAAGGCGTTTATTTATGTTTATTGAAGATTCCACAGGAAAGTGTTATCAAAGGAAATTTTTGAATTTTGCAAATTTATATATAAATGAATGAATGAAAATAAGCGTAACTCTAAAAGCATAACTTTGCCGCAGAGGAAATTTCACCATAAAGAAAAATAAAAATCGACAGAAAACCCAAAGACGCAATTAAGCAAAATGAACTTTTTTCTTATAGGCGTGTTAATCATGCAAGCAGCAAGTAAGTTTCAATATTCTTCTTTTAACTAACAAAAAATACAAATAAAAATGTAGTAAATAAAAATGTTCAAAAACATGGTTATTAATTTATTTATTATTATTTAATAAAATGTTCAAAAACATGGTTATTAATTTATTTATTATTATTTAATAAAAATGTTCAAAAACATGGTTATTAATTTATTTATTATTATTTAATAAAAATGTTCAAAAACATGGTTATTATTTTACTTGGGTTTGGCATTTATATTCAATTGACTTAACTTAATAACGAAATATTTCTTTTTAAATATAAATGTTAAATAAGTATAAATATTTTAATATATATTATAAATAAGTATATGTATGTGTTTTATACTACATTTAATTTCTTAATTTATCCTGTATTGTAGTCCATATTGTCTGCATCGGACTCAAAATTCAGCTTCAGTCGCTACTTTTTTCTTTAGATGCTTTGACGCTCTTGCGGTTTGCTTCAAAGCCGTTAAAAAGCTTTGTTAAAAGCAATAATCTCCAAGCTAATATATATATGTATCCTTTACATTATTCATGCTTGTACATATGTATGTACACCAATTGTAAAAAGCAATTAATTCGTGCAGTGCTTCATTTAAATACTTGCCACAGAAAAGTTATTAACAATCATTCATCGAGTTGGTTGCAGTTGCTGCAGCTTTGTTGGATGATTTGTTTCTTTTGCCGCAAGATTTATAGGAAAATTCATTGTTTTCATCAAGCTTCTGTTGTTAATGTGCCAATCTACGTTTTATATAAAATATGGACAATTTTGAAGATACTTTTTAAAGAGTGTTGTTCATCTAAAGCAGTTTTATTAATAAATATGCACGATAAAAATTTACTATTTTTGTTAATTCTTATATAGAAAATGATATACTTGTGATAACATTTGAAAACTACTTTAAATTTAAATTATTTTAGTTTCTGTTTTTCTTATTAAAAAAATATAAATGATATAAAAGAGTTCTCAATTTAACAGAACATTATATAGATATATTTATATATTTATTTATATACATATTTCATTTATTCATTTATTTATGATTGTATAGAGTTATGATACTATATGTTATTATTACTTTTATACTATTAAAAGAAATAAAATGAATTTTTAAACGAACAAATAACTTTTTCATTGCAAAGTAGTTCCTATAAGTAATTTATAAATGGATATATAAAAATAATAATAATAATAGTAATAAGAATAATAGTATTTACTATGTTTTTATGTATACAAATTCTAATTGAAAAATTATTTTAATTTCTTTTAAACAGTGCTGTTAAAATACTTTTAATATTCGATAATCTAATCAACGTAAAGAATACACTTCATGCAATTACCACTGGATAATGTGATAATAATAAATAATAAATAGTTAGTCAATTTTATGCTACTTGCCACACTCCAAACGCTTCTTCTTTATCGATTTATTTACGGACGATTTAGTAATTGTGTTTATTCACCTCTCTGAGGCTAGCAACATATTTGCGCGTTTGTGTGTTTGATGGGCAACAGTTAAATGGAAATAATTTTCTGGTCGTTGGCTTGGAAAATTTATATAAATAAAAATGTGGTTAAAGTAAGTTGATTGCTTTGATTGTCTGGTTTCTCCCAATGTCTGATATCAATTGAATGACTTTTAATAAACTAGACTTTATTCTGCAGTTGTATTGTAATGAAAAATGTCTTCTGAAATTTCGATAAATTTTCTGATCCAAATTAACATAATCACGAAGATGAAACCAAATTTAATGTTTTCAATTTAATTCAATTATTTAGGAAAGAGTTACAATTAAAAAAAAATTATTTTCCAAGTTTTTTTTCTATTTATTTCTTTGAATTTTATTATATGTACTTAAGTACATCAATCAACAAATAATTGCGTTTAAAATTAAAATGATATTATAAAAAATTTGAAAGAATTCAATTTATAATGATTAAAATTACACGCATTAAAAAATAATTGTAAAAAACATAACAAAGTAAAACCTTGAGTGTTATTTATAAAAAAACAGGTTCTTTTATTGTGACTCCTATAATTTTTTGATAAACTCTTTTTTGATAGCTTAACTTACGAAGTAATTTTTCTGTTCATTTTCGAAGTCATTAATTAAAATCAAAAATCTATTAATTTGAAGTTTATTTCTAACATCCTGGAATCGCCGAAGTCATTGCTTTGATTTTATGAATAGATTTTTTATATCGTTTACCTATTAAACAACAGCAATAAAATCTTTTGTGACCTTCGTGCTTTCAATTTATTTAAGTAATTTTCAGTTTTAATATTAAGTGCTTGAAAGATGGGATAATTTTGAATAGATTGAATATTGGTTTTGGTTTTAAAATTAACGAATATAATTAATATATTCACACGGAATCAAGTTTATAATTTACCATGAATTTTCTCGTCCGTCCTTGATTCGGTTGCTTAATTTAAAGGAATTTAACGTTTTCTTAGGCCATTTGTCCGTTTGAATGTAGGTCTCATGATTGACATTGAAGCGATTTTATTTGCTATAAAATATTCAAACTCTTAGATACGCTATAAAAGACTTTTTATGGTTCTTTTATTTGCATAAAATTAGTAAAATCATTTTAATGAAACGTCAATGTTTCACTTCAAAATGCAAAACTTCAAAGTTTTTAATCTAAATGCTGATCTGTGAAGGTTTCTCTTAACTAATTATTTGCATCTATTTAGAAATTAACAAGACATGTTTAAAGACCACGTAACTATAAAGATATCGATATCAGTATGTTTTTTTTTTTTGTAATTGTCGTCTGAAGTTATAACAAGTTTTTGCAATTTTTATTTGAAATATGACTAGGTTAAGGTTTTCATGCCTTGGCATCACTTGCATCTAAGACTATGATTATTAAATGGGGCAACATTTGCACCGTTGAACTTGTTTCATTTGAATTAACTGCCTCATGAAATACACGACCTCATAAAACAGAGCCGATTGTAAATAATTACTGCTTGAGTGACGCCGTCTCATGATGCCAAATGTGTCACAGCTCATTTTATGTCGCTTGCTTTTAGTTTCTTTGTTGCAAATTCAATAGTAACAATAAAAGAATTTACGATCACTCTTCTTCTTCTTCGCTTCGAGTATTTTTCTCAAAGTTTTTACAGCTACTCCTCGCGCTGAGGTGAATTGTCTTTGGTGAATGTTGAATTTAATTTGTCTTTGGCTGATGGATGAGGAGTGACAAATTTCTATGAAGATTGACTTTAATGATGTTGATTTATGCATGTAGGATTTTTTGTATTTGCAAACTCGTCTTTGTTTTACATTCACGGCAGCCCAAAGTTTATTTTTTTTCTGTCAATGCTTCAGTAGAAAAAAAGAAAAAATATTATTGGATGCTGGCCTATTTTCCTAAAAGAATGACGAATATTAATACCCATAAAAAATTAAGTGTTAGTTAATAATAAATAATGATGACAGTTAGTTGTTTCTTTCTGGTATCACCATCGTCATTAAAATTTTTAAATGAATTTCCCAAGCTAATAAAATATTCATACAATGTAAAATATTCATAAAATGTGTCTAAATGCTAGTTAAAAATATTCATAGTTGCTAAACATTGTTGCTGGCAATAAAATAAAAGCCATGTTGAATTTGTAAAAGGAAATTTTTCCGCTTGTAGGAATTCTACAATAAAAAAACATGTAAATTGGTAGCCAATATTTCAGCAAGGTCAAATATTAGTGTTTAAGACTACCATTTTATTGATGAATTGTTTTTTAATTTACTAATCGTATATTTTATAAAAATTTTGAAGATTTACATACGTTAACAAACTTTAAATTAAATACAAACATATATATATAAATATACTATAGAAAATATATTAATTAACCATTTCGACATGAATTGAATTAATAATATTTTACAAGAGTCTTTCCAAATGATTAATTGTTATCCATAATCACATTTATTATGTGTTTATTATCATGCCAAATTAAACACAAATCTTGTTAGTAATGAAACACAATATTTAACCAAAAAAAAAGAGAGTTTATATATTTTACATTATTTCCATCGTTTTGCTTGTGTTTCAGTGCCACACAATTCAATTGTGTTCAGGTGAACATCGGTTTTTAAGAAAATTATTTAATCGGGCGATTTATTAACTTATATAAAATTAATATTAAATTAATATAAAAATATTAATATTAATTATAATAAAAATAATAAAATAATTAAAATAAATGAATTTAATTAAAACTAAATTAATACTAAATAATAAACAATTAAATATATTATTAATTGGAATTAAGTATATAATTAAGTAATAAATAATTAAATATAAAATTAATAAATTAATTACAATTAAGTTAATAAATATTTAAATATAAAATTAATAAATATAAAGTTAATTAACAGTTTAATTAATTGTATTTATCGCTAAACAAACTTATATTAACTACAATAGACACTTTAATAATGAATATAATTTATAATTTAATAATAAATGAATATAAGTTTAGTTATATTTTACAATATAACTCAAATTATCAATTTTAATGAATGAATTGAATTTATTGGATCTGTATGAAATCCTTTGAAACTAAAAATTCTTACATTACAAATGAGACAAACTGAAATTCTAAAATTCGTATATTCCGAAATATTTGAGCATTTATATTTTATTTGTATTTATGTTCTTATTTATTATATATTTAATAATAAAGCTATCAACTCAACTCTTTATAATCTCCACTGCGATGTTTATAAATTGTGTCAGTCTCGTGGCAAGAGCAAAAATCGAGGTTGTCTACTTTTTTAATAGTTTAATTCGTAATTAATTAAGTTAAGAAGTTTCAGATTCGCATCATCAAAGTCGTTAAGAAAGGTACACAACGTATGTTGGGCTGTGGTTGTTGCTTGTCGCTGAAGCGCGACGTTAACTTCAGTTGCAGATCCGACTTCATTGAAATTAAAGCAGCCACTTGTCAAACAATAATTATTTCAAGCACTTTCCCCTCCCTTTCTCCTCCTTCCCCTTAAAAACGCAGGGCGATGATTGCAGTTGTTTTGCTTTTTGCCATTTCAAATTAAGTGTTTCAATTGCGCCTAGTTCAAGGCTAAAGATCAGCACGAAAACCGGCACAAGTTGAGCGTCGAAGCAGCTGAACTTTGATTTCTGATTTTTAATGCACATCACTTCAGAGTTTTATAATCTTCGAAAGATATTTGACCAAAGTGATTTGACTTTGCGACATGCTTTGCTCTCAGTGTTAATGATTTGCGATGGAGTTACGACGATAGTTAAGTTAATTGAATGTTAAGAATGCGTGTTAAGAGTCACCTGTGTATGTGTAATTAAGGAATTTATTGCGAAATTTCAACAAACCTGCTTCTCGAGCATCTCAAACTCTCACATCAAAAACACATCTTTGATTGCGTACAGAAACGTCTCGGAGATGATTTTACTTTTGGGACCCTTTGTGTATCAATAAATGATGTGAATGAATGAGCATAAATCTACATATCTTCGTTATGGTTAATGTTTTACTCCGACTTCAGAAATGATTGGAACTTTCACTGAATTTTTTCCCTACTGAAAATGTTTGCGTTGTCAACTTCTTTTCGGAGAGTGATTTTCTCTTATTCTCGATCAAAACGCTGAAGATAATAAATAAAGCAAAGATTTATTAAAAAAAAAAATCGTAATTGTTTAAAAATTCATATATTTAACATAATTATATTTTATTTTACAATACTTCAAAGGTTTTTATTCGAGTTAACTTTATATGAAAAATTGTTCAAAATATTGCTCCAATTGAGTTCCATTAAACATTAACTCCGTACTGAATAAAGTCTTTTCTCGATATAGTGATTATTAATTAATTATTAATTTAGTTGATGGTGATGGCGGATGTTATTTTCCTATTAATACTACATTGTTTATTTTCTTTTAATTTCTATCGATGCTTCGCTTCATTTCTTTTGCTAAAACATTTACTAAAACACATTTATGAAAAAATCTTTTTTGCATTTATAAAACAATTTCTTTCTTGGTGTTAATCTGTTGTATAAAATCTTCCTTCCTGTATTTGTTTTTAGGATTGGCGTGCGGGACGTGCGTTTTTGAATCCGATTTTGGTTTCATTCTCAATTGTAACTTCAAAAAATCTGGACTTTTTCGTGTAAGGAATTTGGGCGGCCTAAAAGCACATTTCGGTTTAGGTAAATAAACTTTGGAAACTCTTCAATGGCAACAAATTCAAATATTAACACTTTAACACTTTTCTATGAATTAACACCTCAGATAAAAGCAACGTTTGTTTAAATGAAAGTTGATTTCACGCTGTGTGTAAATAAACAATTCATCGTATTTACTGAGCATTACACATTTTCTTTCTGCATTTCTTTTGCGTTGTGGATAACCAAGGCTTAAGTTTCAAATGTGTAGATGCAAATATCGAATATCGTAGGCAGATGTTTAGACTCACGCTAACTTAAACATGACTTTCTTTGGACACTCTCTCGTCTGCGTTTGGTGCTGGCTTTGATCACCAACTGACAAATTTTTATTTACTGTCGAATTAGTTTAGTTTAGTTCAGCATCTGAAGATGATTCCTTGTGTTTGATCTTATCATTCAAGGTTTCAGTCTGGGTGACGAGCTTGGCTTCGGTGAATCATTGGGAAATTTGGACGGTGAGCGCAGGCGAGCGATTAACTACAAAAATGGATCACCGAATCTCGTGGGCGTACTGCCAGCGATACAACAGCAAGTGGGTTGTTCAATTTAATTTTTGGCTTATTTATAAATAAAATCGTTTCTTTAAACGCAGCCTCTCCAATATTCGATACCAGAGAAGCAAATTATGTCCCGTTCTACGGGGCAATTGACAGCTCCTAGAATAGGCACGAAGGGCATGCAGAGGCAGCGGCCATCAGCTGCAGTGCCGCTCATGACCGAGGCGCGGCCTCTGCCACTTGGAGTGCCCGCTTTTCGGCCCATACCGAAGACTGCAGCAGCAGTTGGTGCAGCCGCCCAGCGCAGGTCCAGCATCGACGTGGAGTCCACTAAACCGCGCATCAGAGTTAACAACAACCTCGTCGAGAGGTACAACAACGTGCAGCCGTTGGTAAGTGGAATCGCAGCTTCATAACGACGCACACAAATCTCTATAGATTCTCATATTACCTATTGCAGCCTTCCAACCGAACCTACCACGTGGCGAACCCTGTATTATCGCAGCCCGTCGCAGTGCCAGCTTTTCAGGCGATGCCCAAATCCGTGGCGCGCATCACCGACACGATAGCGGCTCAGGACAACAACATCGACGGCCCGAATTACCTCCAGTTCGAGGAGCCGAAATTCGACATGAAGGACGTCACCGTAGAGGAACTGGCAGCTGCGGCCAACGTCAGTGTTGCTACTATAAAGCACGCGATTTACGTGCGCGAGCAGCAGATGAAGGCTGAGCATCGCGCGATGTTGGCGGCCAAGCTGCGAGAGGAGTTCATGCGCACCTCGACCACAATGAGGATGAGGTCGACGACGATACCGCCGACGACAAGAACTCCTCCCTTCGTGCCGAAAACAACAACGAAGACGAGTCCAACGCATCGATCGGTGGAGTACTTTGAGTCACTGCAACTGGCACCGGCCCAACAACAAATAGATCAAAACATAGCCCACGAGAATAAAATGTCCAAGGTATTGTATTATTATTGAAACACACTCTTTTGTTATTGTTTCCTTTCCATAATTTAGGTAATGAATGCACCAAAGGAATATTATCCCGTTGGATACGATAAGAATTTCGACGACAACTTTAAATCGAAAGTGGACCTGCCCCGCACCAGCTTCGCATGTGGCAAACAGAAGCATTTCCCTGGTCTGTACGCTGACACAGATCTCGGCTGCATGGTGAGATCCAACATGGTCCAATACATTACGTGTCTAATCGTGTCTAACTCGATTAATCCTAGGTTTTTCACGTGTGCGCTTTAACGGATGATGGACTGGTGCGCAAGTCCTTCCTCTGCCCGGAAAACACTCTATTCGACCAGACTATACTGAAATGCAACTGGTGGTTCTACGTTGATTGCAATGCCAGCAAAAGCGTTTATGATTCGAATATTCCGATTTCGAAAAGCTACCAGCTGATGAAATCGTTGACCTACTTCTCGAAGTATGCGAAGAGCAGGGACGACGATAGCCCCGGCCTCAACATACAAACGCTCAGCGACTCAATGGACGGCGATGCGAAAGCAGAGCGAATGGATGCTGCTAAACCGGAGCTAGCCACAGCGACCTCATCTAGTCAAAAGAATATTTCAACGCCGACATCAACAGTCATAAATTAATTAATTTTACCGAAGCACTCACAGTTATCTACCTTCCAAGCTCATCGTATCACCCATTACTGCCTTTCCATATTCAAATTTAGATAGAATTTGTTGGTCTTAAAAAAAGGGGAAGAACCCAAATTTCACATTCAGTTCCCTATTTCAAGTTTCTAATGTTGTACATTTCTTTTATAAGTGTTTTCTGTTTTATAATGTACGTACTATAGTCTGTAATACTCGTGTAAATACGTGTATTTATTGGTTATTATCTAAGTAGGTTTTTTGGAATAGTTATTTATATTGAAGATAGTTTAAATAAAATAAGGAAAATTCAATTTTTCGTAGTATTTCACTTAATTTCCTCAATATTTTTTTTGGTTATACAAGAAAACCGACTACTCTTTCATGGATATCTTAAGAGATTTCTGCAGATTCGGTCGAACCTTTCGATGTCTGAGAGGTCGAATGCAGAAGTGACCTTTACACGCGGTTCTCTTGTATTGCTGATTGTCTTCTGTATTTGGATTCTGCTCAGGAAGCCTCCACTTAGGGAAAACCAAGATCAAAGTACTCCAATAGTTGTTGTCATGCAAGTAAAGGGAAAATCCGATCGTCAGGTGATAAATCAGTTCCACCGCGCTCACCATCGAAGCTCCAAGACACAAGCTTATAATTCCTCCCAGATTTGCTTTAATGGATAAAAAGGAGAGAGAAAAACTGATTGGTTTGGATATGGATCTAGAATAAATTCGCCATCACCGACCAATCAGATCCGTGATTGTAAACTCCAAGCTGGTGCGGTATTTGACCATAACTTCGCTTTGGTAATGTACATCAATTTCAAAGACGCTTACACTTGGGTCCTTGGGCCTGTTTAGAGACAAGGGAAAATAATTATATCAACAAGCAGTTGATATAGAAACACCTACAGCATTTCCTTGGAGACGGGAAACATGGTTAACGAGGTGAAGAACTCCACAGATTTGCAACTAATCAGACAAGAGCACGTCATTCCGGCAATGACAGAGTGGAATACTGCTTCCTCGTCCATGTGTTTATCATAGCTAAATACATCTAAGGACATGTGAAGAAGGCCAACTAATAAAATTCATTAATAAATATGGAAAAATATCATACCATTATTTTTAGCTAAGCATCGGAAGTCGGACGGTTTACAGTGTTGAACTCCTTTCGGGGAAAACACAAATTATTGCTGGTTACTGAAATTTTCTCTATTCAGTCACGTACCTTTTCTGCTGTTGCGGAAGTAAAGCGGCAACGTACAGTTGCACAGTTTGATCAAATGCTCCTCGTGGCAGAGAACCATGCAATTGGCACGACGATATTGAGCTCCAGTGAGGATATCATAACCAGAGTAACTGTTCTCATCCTGTATATTGAATATAATTATACAATAAGAATAATACAATAAGAATAATTATATTATGTTTTATCCAATAAAAAACCAAGATAAAACAATGGCTTTTCTAACAAATTTTTGTTACCGAAAATATACAATTTCGTTGTTCGGGTGTCATATGTCGTGTGCTTTCGTCTGTTTCGGTGATTTCCGGCCGAACTAGCAGATACGACGCTGTGTTTGGTATTACATCGTATCCGGTGCCAGACCATTGATCGGTTTTCTTAATCATTACCTAGGAAGGTCTGCTGTTAAGAATTATTACAAAACAACTCATTGTCAACTGAAACCTACGAAAAGCGTGTCGTCGAAACTAGATTTCGGTCTCCTGAATTTATTATTTAAATGAAGCCTTAAGTTCAAGCCAGTGCCTTGGCCCGCTCGCGAATTGTGATGCGGATAGATATTGTTGCTTATTCGCCACTAATCCAAACGAAATTCGTGTGTGATAATAATCGCCTTCAGACTTACAAAAACGCAGACTTACTTTCGACTTCGAATCATTCGGTGCATATATTGAATTAAATACCAAACATAGTCCCCTCTCCGTGTTCTCCATAACAAACTCCTCGCAGCAGTTGAAGCTCACGCCTCGCCAATGACACGAGTTCTCATAGAAGATGTCCTCACAATTCAGCGACAGAAATGTCGCCAGCTGAGTAACATTCAAGAAATCAACTTGCTCCAGATTTAAATCCTCGATTTCTTGGAAACTACCAAAATTGCCGAATCGCATGGTTTCCATGTGCTCGACAAATGCAATGAAACTATTAATAGTCTTATTGTCGGCATCGACCGGGAGAAATGTCCGCTTGGACTGCTCAAATTTGAGCCAGTTGATGCGGTTGTTGGTGCAAATGCTGACGGCGGGAAAGTGCATATAGAAGACGGGGAACTGTGAGTCTTGAACAACGGTTTGTAAGTTCTTCGAGCCGTAGCGATCGGTTAGCATTATATAAGAGATCGATGTAAGAACCACGCTGGTGGCTATCAACGCACTCCAAATAATTCTGGAACATACAGAGCAAAGCATTTACTATAGCAGTCCATTTTACAGGATTCTTACTCGCCTCTCAACAAGTCTGATTTTCGGATCGCAGAGATATCGAACTCCATGAATTGAAGACCTCTCGCAGTACATTTTCCAGTACGAATGTGCAAGTTGCGTGAAATTCTTCGGCTGTTGTCCAGCGTAGTGGTAATCGGTGCTGCAGGAGCCGATAACATTTACATGCCAAACCATAGCAAGACCCGTTATGCACTTTCATATGTTTGGTAGTCTACTGAACTCATAAAACACAACAGCGAATGCTATCAATATCCAAGCTCAATAACAGATTATTATTTATATTATTTTATTACACTTTCCATTTCTAAACTTAATCATAGCCTTTGGAGAACTTTTGAAAGCTGATTAGTTTTAGTAGGTAATTTCAATTATTATTTCCCCACAACCATTAAATTTCGGTCATTAAATGTTGAACATCGAATATTTTAAGAATGCATATTAAATAGTTCTGTTGTATGTCAGAATGACTGTCCAATTAATAACGACGCTTAACGTTGTTATTATTATAAATATTTGGCCGTGTATTAACACATACTTTTGGGCATGGTTAAATATTAGAGCGTTTTTCCACTCCACATTTTACTATTTGCTCAAGTAAAATATTTGACTACATACTTATTGGCTGTTTTTAAAAGCTAAGCACAAAGTAAAGCTAACAAAGAATAGCAATGACTCATACACGACACCAATTGTGAGTTCAAAAGTGGAACGCCAATCGAATTTCGACACCTATTGTGAAACCGAAAGGGAGCATCATTCTGATCGAAATTCTGATACAGCTTGACCCAGTAAGCGCTGTTGCGCAGTGTGCCCTCAAAAATATTTGGAATAATTATTTTTGAGATAGTTGCACTTTTTGGTTGGACAGAAATTCTGACCGACAGATGTTATATAAATGTTAATTTCTTAGTTTTAAGGAGGAGAATAGTTTAGTCTCTGAACGGTGACAGAAGTGTTCAATAAAGTAAATCTAAGTATTTTTAAAAGAGTTGTATTAAATTAATTAAAGGATAAACAACTGGTGAGTACTCCTGACAAGCGTGACACGCTCAAAACTGATATCCCAGAAGAATTAATCTAGCCAGAAACTATTCAAGGCTTTTCATTTTAATTCTACGCCAGCAACTCAGCAAGGCGTCTTAGGCCACAGGACGTGCCAACTTAATTGCAGGCACCCTTGTCTGTCCAATGGCGTTCCACGCCGGACGAAACCTTTGCTGAGGTCGACCCTTTCTTCTAGGGAAGTCTATCTACTCCGAGGTAGGTTTTTAGTGTTGCGCGATCCTTTCAACGTGGAAGGATACACAACATTTTGGCGCAGCCGGTTTTTCAAACCCATAATCGTTCTGTACGAAAATTGTAATTGTGATGAATCCATTAGTCGTGTAAAATAAATAAATTATTTAAATCAAAGTTAATTGAATTTAAATTCGGTTTGTAGAAAAAGTGCAATTATTATCAATGCATTGAGTGAATTAATTAAATTAATGTTGAATTTAGAAATTATTTAATGTTTTTGAGTAAGAAGTGAAAAATTAAAAGTGATCGAGTTAATTTAATGCTTTAGAATGAAAAGTAAAAAAAAAAAACACTTAAAATTGGTTACCAAATACAAAGCGAACGGTCGATAAAAATTGTAGCACCAGCAATTAATTCGTTTTGAATATAAAAAATATGAATGAGTAAATCGTTTACGAGAAAAATAAAGTAAATAAAAATCCAACGCAAGAAAACTTGAACTTGGAATTGAAATTTTACAAAGTGCAACTTAAGCATATTCAACGCTTTGAAATAACTTATAAGGAAAAAACTAATAAGAAGAACAAAACTACTTGTTGAATGGCACGAGGCACTTTAAGCAAGCGATGAAATTGGAGATCGTGTGAATCCGTTAATTGGTCAGTGGAAAATAAAGCGTTTTAAATGCTGTTGGAGTGAAGAGGAAAAAAAGAGGCGATTATGAAAGAAATTCTGCGATCATGTTATGAATTTAATTATCCGAGTTACTCGTATAAGTATATTATTGAAATAAATTTGTAAGACGTGTTAAAAATGAAAATAAAATTTAATGGAACAAAACAACTATGAGTTTTTGGAACTAGAAAACAGGTTACTCAGGCAGAAACACGAAAGCGAAACTGCGTTTAGTTCAAAAAAATCACCTAGAACGGTTGACCAGAAAATTGGTTTTATATCACCTCGAAACGAAATCAGTAAAAGAACAAAAATGGGAATAGAGGAAATAGCGAAATTGGTTAATGTGTTAGTGCCGATGTTTTCTGGCGCACCATCTGTAGATCTGCGCAACGAAGTTTATAAATTCATTGAAGGATGTGACCTCGCAACAAAGAATGTAAGTCAACAAGATATCCCGGACTTCATCGCGTGTATAAAACAACGATTGCATGGCAATGCGTACAGTCTTTTACGTTCAATGAAATTTACAACTGTAGAGGCGCTGTGCGAGACGATAAAGAAGCATTATTTGCAATGCAGATCATTGGACGGTGTGTTGAGTGAAGTCCAAGGTTTGAGGCAACTTCCAACGGAAGACATTCGCCAGTTTGCAGAAAAAATAATGGCTCTAAAGTCACAGGCGGAAGACATTACAACGAATGTATATAAAGGGAACGCAGATACGGCTTTACGAAGTGAAATAACGAAAACCGTGATGAAAACATTTAAGTTAGGACTAAGTCACAGTGCAGTAAGGCTTCACATGTTAGGGTCCACCAGTAAAAATTTTGAAGATTTATTTGAAGAAGCTGTATTCATTGCGGACGACATACGGCAGGCCGAAGCAATACAAGGTACTCACACAATCGGCGTGATCGAAAACACTTATCGAAATTTGAACAAAAATCAGCCATTGCATATGCCACAGAAGAGGCAAGAGAGACATCCAGCAGAAAACAATCAATGGAAAAGCCCAGGACTCGACAATAATGACTATTCAACACCAAATGTAACTTGTAGTTTTTGTAAAAAACGCGGTCACACAAGAGAAGATTGTGTCACACGAAAAAATACACCATATTGTAGCGAGTGTTGCCAGTATGGTCATGAGCCAAGTTGGAAATGTAAAGATAAGAATAATGCACGTTATAGTTCAGCCATACAAGGAAATCCTTTTGCAAGAGACAATCGGCAACAAAATTCAAGACAAAACCAAAGGCCAGGAAATAGAAGCAACAAGTGGGAAGATAGTATCAGACCGATTGAAAATAACATGGCAGCGAACAAAACCAGCGGAATATCGAAACAAATGAACACAACCTGTCGCTGGTGTAATAGGCCAGGACACTGGATAAGAGATTGCCAAGCTAAGAAAAATTGGGAATCCTTTCAGGGAAACCAAATGGGGCTCAGAAAAGGCCAATAAACTGGGAACCCGAAAAAAGAAGTAAGTCCAGGCCAATTGAAGTAGTAACCGTTAATCCGACATCAGAAAAGATTGTGGAAACGTTACCATCTTCAAGCACATGTCATAGCTGTAATAATGAAAATAAAATGTCACAGAGTACAAACTGGAATTACATGGTTCAGCGAATAGTTACTAAGTCAACGCCAGCAGTTGAGAAAGTCGTAAACACTGGCGTACAGTTTTTAATAATCACCTTACTAACAGTGCAATTGGTAGGCGCGTTGATTATCAACGCAATATATCGCAGCTATAGACAAATAGAACAAATACCGTTTAACCATTATATAAGGAAATATATAAAAGATATAACAAGTTTTGCAAATAATATAGTATTAAATTTATTGATAAAAAAGAAGGAAATTATTTCCAAAAGGCATAGACCGGAAATAGTTAAAACATTTTCATGGTTCGCGTGTAATCTGTTCAATAAAAACAAAGTGTCAACATTAAGTTCAATCAAATTAGATGATGTGTTCATTGAGTTTCCTTGTGAAGAAGCAAAATATGGAAAACTCATTTTATTGGTTGACACTGGTGCAGACACGAGTTTAATAAAAAGAAAATCTATAAAAGAAGATGCTTTCATTGATGAGTCTGAGACGCGAGTTCTAAATGGAGCGTTTGGGGGTTTCACCACCACGAAAGGAACTGTTAATGTTACACATGATAACTGGACAAACCTAAGTTTAACGTTACACACGGTGCCACTTGAACAAGGTTTGCCAGGCGATGGTATACTTGGCAGAGACAATTTGTGGAATAAGTCGATGGTAGACTCAATAAAGAAAAGTTTAGTAATGAGAAGCTCAAAAGGGGAAAGCATAAATTTACCTTTAATAGATATGGGAAATGATGTCAAACATGCGAGAATTAATAAGGTAAAAGCTAGGTCAACATGTATAGTTCGTATAAAGTTGAAGACAGACTTACGTATAGTGATCATTCACAAAAAAGAAATAGCACCAGGGGTATACATGGGCGAAACACTGGTAACTGTAAACGATAATGAAGCTCACGTTCCCGTTCTGAATTCTACAGAAGAAGATTTCGTTCTCAGCGACAACTTCAAAGTGAATTACAGTAATTTTGAGAACTACAAACCATTGGGTAAAACATCAAATATTAATACGATGATCAGTTCAGATTTACCCAGAAGGTTACGAGCCTTAGTAAGTGAGATAGATTTAGATGAAAATTTAAATAACGAGGAAAGAAAGTCAATATTAGACATATGTACGAAATACAACGACATTTTTCTGTTAGAGGGAGATCCACTGACATACACGCATGTAATGTCACATACAATTGAGACGAAGGTAGATCAGCCACCGATCAATCAGAAGCAATATCGGCTTCCTCATTCACACAGGGAGGAGGTTAATAAACAAATTCAAAAAATGTTAGAGGATGATATAATATATCCTAGCGTCTCTCCATGGAATTCTCCCTTGTTGTTAGTACCCAAAAAGTGTGGAAAGGACGGGGAGAAAAAGTGGCGGTTAGTTATTGACTATAGGAAGTTAAACGACGCCACGATTAAACAGGTATTCCCTATTCCAAGGATTGATGAAATATTAGATCAATTAGGGTGCAGTAGATATTTTTCTACGCTAGATCTGGCTAGTGGCTATCATCAGGTCCTAATGGATGAAAAAGACAGGGGAAAAACAGCGTTCAGTTCAGCGTTAGGGCATTTCGAGTTTAATAGGATGCCTTTCGGTTTAACAGGCGCACCTGCGACTTTCCAGAGGATAATGAATCATATACTGACGGGATTGCAGGGGATAGATTGTTTTGTTTATCTTGATGATATAGTAGTCTATGGGAGTAATTTAGAACAACATGGAAAACGTTTGGTAAAAGTGTTCGAAGCATTGAGAGCAAACAATCTGAAGCTTAATGTCAGCAAGTGTCAGTTTTTGAGGCGTGAGGTAGTTTATTTAGGACATAAGTGCTCAGAAAAGGGAGCTCTTCCTGATCCTAGTAAGGTTGAATGTGTCAAAAATATACCACCTCCAAAAAACAGAAAGGAAGTACAGGTTTTTTTAGGACTAATAAATTATTATAGAAAATTTATACCTGATACGGCGAGAATAGCACTACCAATTAATAAGCTTCTCAGGAAGGATGCCAAATTTGTGTGGTCAGACGAATGTCAAAGGGCTTTTGAACAACTAAAGAAAGCGGTAATAACAACTCCGCTATTAGCATATCCCGATTTCAGCAAGGAGTTCATATTAACAACAGACGCTAGTGGTGAAGCAATAGGTGCAGTCTTGTCGCAGGGCGAAATAGGTGCAGACAGACCGATAGCGTTTGCAAGTAGAGCACTCAATGACGCTGAAAAGCGTTACTCCACAATTGAAAGAGAGTTTTTAGCTATAGTTTGGGCCACGAAGAATTATAGAGCTTACTTGTTGGGAAGACATTTTGAGGTAGTAACAGATCATCAGCCATTGAGGGGGATAGCGAATTTGAAAGACCAAACTTCTAGGCTGGCACGATTCAGGCATAAATTATCGGAATACGATTTTGAAATTATTTACAAGCCTGGGAAGAGAAATTTGAATGCCGACGCATTAAGCAGAATACCTCAACACGGAAATAGAATAGTAGCGGTTCAAACGCGTGCCCAGACAATGTCAAAGAAGTTACAAAATTGTGAAAATAAAGAGCAAAACAGATTGAGTGCATCCACGGTAGAGCCTGATAGCCCCACAACACATGACAGAAATCAGCTCATTATCTTGACAGACCCGGCAGAAATTGAAACCATAATAAAGGACTTTCATAACAAACCATTAGGAGGGCATCAAGGTGCAGTGAAGACATATTTGCGAATAAGAAACGAATATAGATGGCCAGGGATGCAGAAACAAATTAAAAATTATATAAAGAACTGCCCCAAGTGTCAGGCAAATAAGAGTTCGAAACTTACAAAGATGCCATTAGTACTCACAGACACACCGCGTTAACCGTTTGACAAGGTATATATGGACATAGTCGGAATGTTGCCAGAAACCATATCTGGAAACAAGTACATATTGACCTTCCAGGACGATTTTTCCAAATTTATGGCTTGTGTAGCTATGCCAGATGCAGAAGCTAAGACAGTAGCGAGAGCTTTTTACGACGAAATAATCACTCGTTACGGCATTCCAAGGGTTCTGATTACTGATAATGGAACCAATTTCATTTCCAAATTATTTTCAGATACTTGTAAATTGTTAGGTATTAAAAAATTACACATTACTCCTTACCACCCACAAGCTAATGGTTCGCTGGAAAGAAGCCATAGACCGTTAGCAGAGTATTTGCGTAGTTTTGCGAAGGAGGATGGCTCAAATTGGGATCAATGGTTGACTTCAGCAATGCACGTTCACAACCATACACCCCATATTTCAACAAAGCAAACACCTTTTCGCACATTATTTGGATTCGACATAGAAATGCCGACGAACCTAAAAAGGAAATGTAGTCCAATATACAATGCCGAGGATCCTAACAAGATCTTAAAATTTCAAATACAGAGAGCTCATGAAATCGTAAGGCAAAATCAGGACATAGCTAAAAAATTAGCTAAACAACAATATGATAGTAAGTTGAATCTAATAGAGTTTAAGGTAGGAGATAAGGTTTTGGTTAAGAATCAGGTTAGGAAGAATAAGTTTTCCCCAATTTGGATCGGTCCATATGTAGTAAACGACATAAAGTCACCAGTAACAACAACAATAACGGTCAAGGGGAAACAAAAATCTTTTCACAACAATTTACTTAAATTATACAGGAATAGAACTATTTAGAACATGAATAATAAAAATATATGAATAGGAAATTTTACAAACCATAGTAGTGATTTGTTTTTGGTTAATACCAAGGGGTTTTTTTTTGTATACCGTACATATTTAACTAACTAATTTCTACTATTTACAGAAGCTCATAAAGTAATTATTAATTAGCGGCAGAACTTTATAGTATCCCGGTAACGGATGCATGGAGAAACGGGAATACGGGAAACATCTTGAGGACGGGATAAAATTATAGCGGAAAAGAGAAGAAGAACCAACCTTCTTTTAACAAAGTTTTCGTAAAGTATACATACTTACAGTTTCTTAGCTGTCTACTCGTTTGGTATATACAGGCATAAGAAAATGTAAGCATTTAAAACTCAATAAGGGACCAATATTTGAATTTTAGAAACAAATACTTGTCCTTAGAACTACTGACGATATACATATAAAAACACATACGCAAATATTAGTAATCATTAAACAAAATTAAATTATAAGTTCATAAAAGTAAATTAAAGTTCAAAGAACATAAAACTATTACGTAATTGAATATATTATTACGTAATATAAATACGTTTTGGAAAATATTATATAACTATTTGTACAAATATAAAACTACTAATATTGTTGAGATAAGGCCTACAGATAAGTAAATATAATATTAGCTAATAAGCATATTTATTAATTTCACATGGAATGCATTTCCTTTATACATGTACACATTAAACCAAAAATATGCACATGTAACAGATAAGCACACCAAATTATCATTGTTTAAATTGTTGACATATGTAAAAGAAAATAAAGTTCGAAAAGAGGGCAAAAGAAACAAAAGAAACAGACAAAAAAAAACAAAACATAAAAAAAAAAAAAAAATAATACCAATAGTAATCAAAAACCAAGAAAAAAAAAATTCGAATAATGACACTAATAAAAAAAAAAAAAAAAAACAAAAACAAAACGACGTCAGGTTAATAGCCCCACAGAAATAATTTACGAAAAGATGGTTAATAACCACGCAAAAATGTTAATATATATGTATAAATATTGAAAAACCAACACAAGCAGCAAACAACAAAATCCAGATATTCATCGCCGGTCCAAAACCAACTCCAACAACGGTCTAGAGTAAGACAATAGTAAAAAACTAAGGCGACGACACAAACGAAGGCGTGGCGTCTACGAAAAGTAAAACAGAAGAAGGCGGATTAATGATGCTTTGCGGACTATGTTTAGAAAATCCATGAAATCAGGCCTTATAGCACGGGTATGTCGGTTCAAGTACGTGGCAAAAATGCACATATATTCAATACGGAACTCGTATTACCGCACTACCGCTGGTGGGTCAAATAGTAAAACAAAGACCGGAGAGTCAATTTGTTTACCTAACCTACATATGAGAACCAAATTAGGTGGTAAAAGTTCATCAATCAAATTTTATATACGATGATATGAAACTTTCGACAAAACAGTTTCAATCATTTTTATAAACCGCATCAACACATTCATCTAATCCAATTTACGCCAGAGACGTTACAAGTTTAAAACCACTGCCTTCCATAACCGTCACCGTCAAAGGACCACGATCAACCGTAAAGTCACCATTGCTACGCACAGAAAGGAAGACAACGACCGGAAAGAAACAGTAAAGATTCAACCTAGCAGAGCACCGGAAATATTTCAAGTAATAATGTATTTGTAGAATTGGAAAAGATTATTATTCTGATTATTTTGTAATCATTGTATAATAAGGATAAAATTGTTATGATTATATTGTAATTATATTAAGCACATATAACATTGTAATTTAAGAGAACATATCTTACATTAGGAAAATAATAATACCATACAGGAAGAAAAAATTATTCTCTTTAGATAATAATTTTTTCTTATTGGAAGGGCGGAGGAATGTTGTATGTCAGAATGACTGTCCAATTAATAACGACGCTTAACGTTGTTATTATTATAAATATTTGGCCGTGTATTAACACATACTTTTGGGCATGGTTAAATATTAGAGCGTTTTTCCACTCCACATTTTACTATTTGCTCAAGTAAAATATTTGACTACATACTTATTGGCTGTTTTTAAAAGCTAAGCACAAAGTAAAGCTAACAAAGAATAGCAATGACTCATACACGACACCAATTGTGAGTTCAAAAGTGGAACGCCAATCGAATTTCGACACCTATTGTGAAACCGAAAGGGAGCATCATTCTGATCGAAATTCTGATACAGCTTGACCCAGTAAGCGCTGTTGCGCAGTGTGCCCTCAAAAATATTTGGAATAATTATTTTTGAGATAGTTGCACTTTTTGGTTGGACAGAAATTCTGACCGACAGATGTTATATAAATGTTAATTTCTTAGTTTTAAGGAGGAGAATAGTTTAGTCTCTGAACGGTGACAGAAGTGTTCAATAAAGTAAATCTAAGTATTTTTAAAAGAGTTGTATTAAATTAATTAAAGGATAAACAACTGGTGAGTACTCCTGACAAGCGTGACACGCTCAAAACTGATATCCCAGAAGAATTAATCTAGCCAGAAACTATTCAAGGCTTTTCATTTTAATTCTACGCCAGCAACTCAGCAAGGCGTCTTAGGCCACAGGACGTGCCAACTTAATTGCAGGCACCCTTGTCTGTCCAATGGCGTTCCACGCCGGACGAAACCTTTGCTGAGGTCGACCCTTTCTTCTAGGGAAGTCTATCTACTCCGAGGTAGGTTTTTAGTGTTGCGCGATCCTTTCAACGTGGAAGGATACACAACAGTTCATTCAATGGTTCGTTCAAAGAACAAGTAATAATATTGCCCAAACATTGATCATGTGTTCTCGTATCTTTATTAAAATTCTAACAATTGCATTGCTATAACAACTACAGTCGTTAGTATTCAATTCAGTTCGCGGTCTACCAACCTGGTATAAAATTTTGATGGTCGAAGGTGATAATCGGACATACTACTTCTCGCACTGTTGGACTTTTGGATGAATTGATCGACTAACGTGGAGCGCCTCACACTCAGAGCGTCCACATTTAAATGGAAAGCACTGCGAGTGATTTTTTTAAAGATAATCGATAACGTATTATTTTCCACTGGGATAAAAAAAATCAGCATAGTTCCGAGGTGTTTCCTGATAGAGAAACATTTACAAAACGACAAGATTAGAGCAAAGTTACGGACTTACGTGGTAGTATTGGGAAATTCCTTTTCTACGAACAATGCTATTTTCACAGCTGAGTCCTTCCAGAAGTGGGCTCTTTCATCCTCGAATTTGATTGACTTGCCCAAATTGGAATTCCTGTCTGTCTCTTTGTGCCTGATTTTAATGTGTACTATGTAGTTTGTACTATACTGAGTGGCGAACTGATCCACAGCTTCCAAACAGATCAAGCTTCCCAAATCGACTTGACCCACTCGTGTGCACAATTTTTCGTAGTCACTAACGCTGACCAGGCTGACAATGATGGCTGTGCCTTGTTTTAACATCCGGCAGATAATATTCAATAGTTGCCGGCGTCCGACTGCGTCTATTCCAGTCCCATAGACATCCATGCATATTAGCGATGGACATCCAATAAAGGATATTGCTGTACTAAGACGTCTCCTGTTGCCCGGACTTATACATATAACCTGGCTGTCGAGGTGACTATCAATGTCCAGTACCTTAGCCAAGCACTCGCATATATCTCGTATGTGTCCGTTCGGAAGTCCTCGCAAATGGCACACCAGCTCCATCGCTTGGCGACATGTCAGTAGCGTTGGGATAGCATTCCTCTGCGAGCTATATCCAATACTATCGTATATCGGCTTGGATAAGCTAATGCCATCGACGTATGCACGACCGAAGGATATGTCTTCATCACCAGTAATAATTTTAATTATCGTCGATTTGCCAGATCCATTCAAGCCGATGAGACCGATGCATTCAGAACTGTATAGGGAAAAACTAAACTCACTAACCATTCGGAGCGAAGCAGAGACTACCAACCGTTCCATGAGCATTGAACACCTATTTACGACGACATGATTTCCGTAAACCTTGCTCACATGCGACATCACAAGCGGTCTTGTCTTGTACTGGCTTTCCCTTAGAGTTCTCACACGGAGCTCCTCTCTGATAACGGAATCATGTGCTTGAAATCTGTTTTCGAAGCTGTTCCTCGCAAGCCATCTACGAAGAAAGTTTTCTAAATGCCTGCACTATATGTATGAATAATCTTATGTATTTACGTATTGTCAGCAGGCGTCCGGATACCCAGAAAATCCTTAACATCCTTACGATATTCAAGTAGAAACAGTAAAATCATACTTAACACACTGGTTGCCAGTAGATACTTTAGTGTTGGAAATATTTGTACATAAATGCAATAAAAATATGAATTCGTTTCTGGGAAATAGTTGAAAAAGCAAAGTGAGAATTAAAAGAAATTTATTCGTGGTCCGAATTCTACTCACCACAGCAATTCGCATCATCGTGGCACCTATTCAAATTCACCCAAATAAAGGACGTAAAATCTTTGGTAGAGCGCATTTTAGTGTACTGGGTGCTGGTGAAGATGTACGACAGGCATTCGCACAGAGAGAAATGCGGAAGAATGCGAAAAAGCCACTTATAGAGAACCAAAATGTCTTGATACATATGTTGGTCACAAACGCCTTCCACAGCAATATAAATGGCGACTAATTTCGACGTAGAAAGAAATGCATTAATTACACCATTAATTATTACACGTCAAAATTACCGCTGTTAGTGTTTATTATCAATAGAACGATATATCCAGTCACAGCATCTTTGAATAGGTTCGATAGCAGATAATAAAAGGGTGTTATGCATACACCGAATAGAATCAATATTTGGCAAAAGCTGGCTAAAAGCAGAATGTTTCAGAGAGTTGTACATAGATGTTATAGTGATGAAATACCAGCTCCTTTGAGATGACACGGTGTGTCTTCGACGAACGTTATTAACACGCAGAAAACAAAGAACGATGCGAATAGCACCATGCAGACGTCGTAAAACATATTCGCCGCAAAAAAAGCCATCGGCCGACCTCCGCAGATGTATTGCAAGTGCTTGAAGCGTATTTGACTTTCGTAGATTAGGTATGTGAGACAGGAAGCGTACACAATGGCAACTACAGAGCTTAAGTTCATTGCGAAAAAGTTTCTAAATTCGCTCTTCGACATCCGATAAGTAAAATCGAAATCGCTAGAAAAAGGCAATGGCTCATGATGGATGATGATCACAGATTTCCTTTCCCTCATTCTGAAAAAAGAACAAAGCTTCAATAGGTATTAGAGTAGTTCGTGCTCTTACCCAATGAGTGCATTATGCACCATATTCAAGCTTAATGGCACTGTGTGTATGGGGAAGTTGTCGAACCAAGCAATAACATCTGCAGTTTCACAAGTAGCCCCAATTAGGTAATCCGATTTGACGAAATTCTTCCTACGGTACTTGTGCAAATGATCGGATATTGAATTGGAATATGATACCGCTTCAACTTTGTGTGTTAAGCCAGCCGATGAGCATAAGTCGGCGTACCTCTTCGCAAATTCCATCGCATTGTAGAAGGTGCTGGGACCTTTAAACGGTGCGGTATCTAGGAGCGCCGTAGTACTGTAATACTGCGTTAGACGGTACGTCATGACCGGAAGCTCCTTTCGCACGTAATACGGATCGCACAGGAAATAAGCTATGTATGTGACTAGTCCGGGTAAAGCGAGCTGCATCAGTGTAATCATTGGTAAGGTTCTAGATATATTAAGGCGCTTATATATGACGGCCAATATCTGGTTAATGAAAAGTTTAAACCCTTGGCGAGTGTCATACTTCTTCATAAAGCTCAACCGTTGATATTCCTCCGTGTCCATCGTATAACCATTCATAACTTTCACATGTTGAGCACGATCCTCCTCGGACTGCGACTCACAGCCCATAAGCATAAAGATATCTCTAATGCCCATCTGTCGGATGGAGCAGCTATAGAGCCGGAGTTGGAAGAGCGATGCTTCCAAGTTGGACAAGAGCCTTGGAATAATATCAATGTTATGCTCGTATATAGTGTATGAGATTTCTGTGCCTATGTCGCTAGTGGGTGTTGTGTTAACTATATAATTATTAATAAAATTAGTGACTTGATCCGAATCGCAATCTGCGTTCTTTACACATTCCTTGAAATGATGTGGAAACAATATTAGTCGATAGTAAATGATATATGTTCAATAGATAATAAATCCCACTTACCAGGTGATAACCTTTTGCATATATGTTGCGCAGAAAGGAAGAACTGCCATAGCACATAAGTTCACCGTTCGATAAAACGCCAACACGGTCGCCCAACACTTCAGCTTCGTAACTGGAATGCGTCGTGAGGATGATGGTGCGTCTCGTCTTCTCAGAAATCAACAGGTTCCACAACTTCTTCCGCGCATCGTAATCTATGCCCGTTGTTGGCTCATCGAGGAAAACGTACTTGCTGTTACCGCAGAGAGCACAACACACACTTATCTGACACTGCAGACCCATAGTGAGATCGCCCGTCACCATGTGAGCAATATTCTCCAGGCTCATGGCGCGGAGATATTTTTGAACCTCGGCCTTTACCGAGTCGTCTTTTAGACCTCGCAAACGACTGTAGAAAACAATCTGATCCTCTACCGTCAAATTTGAAAAAAGTGTTTCTGATTTGCTTAGGTTCTTCTGCAGCGAAATACCTATATTGCAGCCTTTATATCTATGGCTGTTCGATCTGCCGTCCGAAAATAGCACACTCCCGGAAGTTGGCTTCATAATGCCAGCGATTATGGAAAGCAGAACAGTTTTGCCGGATCCATTATGCCCCATTATTACTGTTATATCACCTTCGATCGCATTGAGCGTTATATCCTTGAGAATATGACTTCGACGCACGATTTTACTGATGCCTACTACTTCGATTCCGATCTTCTTGTACTCATTTTCTATTTCGATGATTTTCGTTTTTCTCGATGAACTTGCGGCTCGAATCGAGAGCAACGGGCGACTCTTTTCTAACTTTTCATTTTTCACATGTAATAGATACTGGCACTTTCTATAGAAACTACCGATTTGACAAAAGAATTTAACAAGATACAAACTGGTGAATGTATAAATTAAGCATAAGCACAGCAGTGTGATGATCGCTCCACCAATCGTCAGTACATCGTGAGAATTCGCTTCTATCCACAGATTGTTCCACTGGACACCTTCGTTCAGCTCTTCTAACAGTATTACTCTTTCAAAGACAAATGCCATGGTTGAGTTTGAACAGATTAATGACAACATAGCGTGGTAGCTATTCGTATCTAATACAGCTAACATGAAAGGTAAAAACGTTAAAAACCATAAAACTGCAACCGTGACTACGGCTTGAATTGTGAATTCTATAAATGAAGAGACTAAAAAGCAAAAGCTGACACTGGCCTGTCCATAGGCTATCAAAACGAAAAGCAACACCGTCCAAGAACTTTTATTGCAAATGCTGTGTCCGTTTGACCACGGCATCTGGAAGGAAAATAGGTGACTTCTTTTGGTTGGACTTATGGTAAAAATTAAATGCAAACCTTAAGAATAATTAAAACTTGTACGGAGACAACAAAATTGGTAATGAATCCCTTCCACAGCCAACTAAAGCACATAGCTTTATGGCCAATTCCGAGCAGATTCAAGTATGGATTGATGCGCACTGATTTCTCTTTTACAACGGACTGTTTTAAGCAAAATTGAATAATTTTAACATGACACGTGACCTTCTTGCTTACCTTGGCGAACCACAGACAAGGGATGAGGTACCCGACCAGCACCACAAATGTTATGGAAGTATCGCCGTTAATTAACAATTTGTCGAATACGTAAGCTCTGGCAGCAAAGCGTTGCATCCTTACTTTTGGAAGATTGTGACTACTATTTAGGTTAGTTTTGATAAAGGACATGGCGATGGCATTCTGCAAGGATGCAAATCCCTCTCGTATGTATCCCACGTGGCCTCCATCGTTGTCTGCGCAGCGCAGGTTTTTAATTTTTTCCATATCGTACAGGCGATCGGTGCTCCAGTTGTCACTTAGGAACTCGTCTTTGTTGAATCTCAATTCGCTCGGAAACACGAGTCCATATTCGAATTTCCATTTATCTGCATTTTCATAAAATCTTACGCCTGCCAAATGATGTTCCTTTATCATGGCTTGGCGCATCTCGGTGTGAGTCCTGTATCCTTGTACCTGCACATTGCCTAGGTAATCGCTGGAGGCTTTCTGGACGATATCTACAAATCCACTTTTATTCGGTGAGAATGCCAGAACTATTTTAGGAAATGTGCTCACTAAGTCGTGTCTACAAAAAGTTGTTAAGGGTAAAATTATAATTATATTGCTTTTATTCTTACGGTTTTGTTTTAGGTAGAAAATGCTTCTTAGCATTTAGCTCGCCAATCGTTTTTCTGCTTGGAGAAAAAGTTCTTTTGTAGTGAGATACACTAAATTCCATATGTGAAAGTTAACATACAACCATTGCTTTTCTAAATCAATTGGCTCAAACTCCAGCCTTTCCACTTTCTCCGATTCGACCGAAAGCCTTAAGCACACTAAAATAATAAAGGCCAAACTTGGCGTAGCCAGCGATAGCACTGCCTGTGTACGGTGACTCCACAAAATGTTCCAATCCTTCCACAGAAGCAAAATTATCTTATCCCATGTGGGAATTTTCGACTTCTTCATATCTTTCGTTTTAATTCCGCGCTATTGTAATCTGGGCAATAGAAAAACTGCCCAATATATAGTGCAAGAGAATAAATTCGGCAACTTATTCTGCTTTATATATTGTAATAAAGTTTTCTTAAAAAATATCTCCAAAATTAAATATATTATTTTATGAATTTTACGAATGTCAGAAAACATTGTCTATTCAGCAGACAGTTGAGAATTTTGAAATTGTATTTATGATACGATATTGATGTACAGTACAAACCAAAAATATTTTAGTACACAAAACAAAACTCTTACGATTAAAAAGCTTTCGCGCGCTTCGCTTTCACTGTTGCCAATGCAATTGTTTTTCCATTGATAATCTTTATTCTTTCTCTATGCTTTAATGAAGCGGCTCATATCGTTTGAGATAGCGAGAATAGACGATAAAGCAAATGTTATATTGCAAATATGGACTATCAAAGGCTCCATAGATCATATTCACCATGCAAATTTACATGTCTCTCAAAACGTAATTTACGATCAAGAAAAGACTCAACTTGGATCTAATTTACACCCGCTAATCATGTAATTAATGAAATAAGCACTTTGACGACGTCTAAATCTTTTTTTTTTTTTTGCACTTCCTTAGATTTATGTTCATGTAGTTAATGTAATTATAATAACTTTATGCTTAATAATAGAACATTGTGATTAACTGCATCGAAAGCTTTGTTTAAGTCGGTATAAATGCCATCAGTTTGCATACAATCTTCAAAGTTATTAATGCTTTTCGATACCAATTCAAGTTAATTGTTTAACGTTGATTTACCTTTTAAAAAAACTGGTCAATTTTCATGACTGAAATAATAACTTCATACAGTAAAAATTATAGCTTATTAACTAAATAACTTGATAAAGAAAAAAATAAAAATGTTTTTCCAACCACTTAATCCATTACCCGTCCTTCAAACTTTCACATTTTCTTTCCAAAAGGCTAATTGAATACTTATCATTATTTATAATTACAATTTTATTAATGCCGGAGAGTTTCGTATTGCATTTCGACAATTGGAGGGTTTTTTTAGATGACCTGAAACTAGCAAACTATTCGCTCGTCTTTGCTAAGATGATCTATCAGACTGAGATAGCTCAATATCAAAACTATAAATTTAATCTTGTACAGAATGGTCTACAAACTTTCCCTCGAATGCACACTCATACAAATCGCAAAAAGTACAGCGAGGTACTGCAGCGTTATACAAGTTCGAGCGGTTGCATTCACGGCCTGCCCTATATCCTAAATACGAAGAAGCATTGTTGGGAACGTTGTTTCTGGATGGCAGTGCTGACTATTGCTGTTTCCGGCTGCTTCGTCATGTATTCGATTCTTTCACATCGCCATAATCGTCAGCAGTTGAAGATTTTTGTGGAAACTACAAGTCTTCCCGTTTATAAGATATATTTTCCTGCAGTTGCAGTCTGCCCATCGAATAAGGTAAACTGGGAGCGTGTCAATGCTGCTGAAGAGCGTTTCCTGCCAACAAATGCCAGCGCCAAGTCAAGGTTAGCCTTTCGGAAACTCATTTCCAACATGGAAACTCTGGAGTTTGGACACTTTGAACAGTTCAGCAACGTCGAAGACTTAAAGGATATCGACCTAGTTAGCATATCACAGTTGGGACAATTTTTATCCCTCCGCTGCGAGGATATCTTCCTTCCCCAGTGTATATTTGATAATAAACCCTTCGAATGTTGCAGGCTTTTTGTAGCTGAGCGCACAGAAAAAGGAATCTGCTTGGTTTTCAATTCTATGATTTCGGAGGAGTCGCGAAAGAAAAAGGTACACATGAAATAATGGAAAACAAATGTATTCCAATTATACTTAACAGATCACTGAAGGGAATTATCCGAGAAAAATTAACAATGACGGTGAAGGTTCCGGGATTCAATTTCGTTTGAGGTACAATAAAATATATCAACGCCCGGAAGAAGATCAGCGTTCATTCGTTATGCATGTGAGTAGTGGCTAAAATCGCTTCTGTTTCCAAGTCTTCTATTAATTTTTTTATGTTTTGAAATGTAGCTGATGATAAAAGACCCGCGCGAGTGGACTAATTCTATCACATATGTCGTTTATCCTAACACTAGGAACTCCGTACAAATTCTACCAACCTTAACCGTGGCCAACAACAACACTAAATACATGAAGCCAGAGAAACGTCGCTGTTTGTTTGATGTGGGTGTGGCGGTGAATTTTGTTATTCTGCACGATCTGACTAAAATCTAAGTCTTGCAGGGAGAAAGGTCCACTTACTATAAAACCGCCGAGGACTTGCATTTCAATTACTTTAACTGCCACACGCACTGCAAGCAGGAACATTTATTAAAAACTTGTCATTGCACGATGCCGATATTTCTTCCAGATACAGGTCAGAATATTCGTTCCATACAAAAACGGGATATGTATAGCATTAACATTTGCTTAATGCATTCTTAATTATTAACAATTCCTTACATGTTATACATATATTTTTTAACAGCAGGCAAGGAAATGGAATGCAAAGTGTCCGATTATAAATGCATCTACGAAAACAGAGGTGAAGGTTTACTTTTATTCATATATCATAGCATAACCATATTTTCCATGCACAAAGACATATTTAGCGTCGTAAAAACACCACATGAAAGCACCTTCATTACGGATCCTCGTCGCGGTATGTACTGTGACTGCATTCCCAACTGCAGCTCCTTGCAATATATGATCGAATTCAATACGGATCAGTTGACAGAGTTTGTTTAAACAGGCCCAGGATAGAGCTCTTAATAAACGCATCTTGTTTTTCGTCAACAGTATCACTAATAAAAGCGATCCGATGATCAGCCTCGATATTCATTTTACAAACTCAGTATTGACCAAGTATTCTGCGAAGCTTGATTACACGCTTATGGATCTTTTTGGTAAAATGTTCGGAATGCTAACTTCTTTTATTTGCTAACATTTGATTGAAATTTCAGCAAATTTTGGTGGCACACTTGGTCTCTTATTAGGTGCCTCAGCCATAAGCGTCATCGAATTGGCTTATTATCTATTAATGATGTTGGTAAACCCATCCAGTTATAGCCTCAACGTTTGCAAATCGCTGAAAAAGTGTATGGCTTGTAAAATATTGCAGAAGAGGTAACAGATTTTTCAAATTATCCTGTAGTTTGGGGGAAACCCTTTTAAAAAATAATCTCTAGCGGAAGTTTTCCTACAATAAACAAGTCATTCTAGTAAATCCTATTTTTATTTTTTTATCTTTACTTGAATTGAAATAATGAAACAATCCACAACTTCAATCTATAATAAACTATACAATTTTAATCCAAAAACATCATTGTTTTAAGTAAATTTCTTTCGTAAATTTCTTCCATTTCTTCTGTCCATAATTATACATATATGTTTTGTCTGTAGGTATTTCACATAATGAACATAAATAGCGAGATTAGATATGTTTTCTGGAGGCTTCTCCAACTTTTAAATCTAGACCGAATCTACATGAATATTCAACAATTCGGTTGATGATATCACCTTTATTCGGAAGAATATCAGGGCACATTCACGCTTCATCATGTATTGCTCCATAACTACATTTTTTTATGATCTTGTTATCCAGATCATTAGAAAAACCATGAGAGAAATCTTATGTATGTGAAAACATTGAGCGAAATTATTAATGATAAAAACTGTGTATTGCAAAATTTCTGTTTGCAAATAATCAATTATAGTAAATAATATAATTAAACTGTAACAAACATCAGGTTATAAATACAAAAAAACAGAAATTGGGAAATTTGAAAAATTCCCAATTTCTATTTCGAAAATAGAAATTTTGATAAGATCCGCAATCTGTCAGTTGTATGCCGAAAATGGAGATAGCTCATTAAAAACACGCGTCTAAAAAAACGCAGCTAGTGTAATCTCTGGCTCGGATTGTCAAATCTTCGAGACTCGATCCAGTTGATTTTTAAATTACTTAAATATTTACCACAAAATTTAATGTATTTAATACTAATTAAATTATAAAAGCAAATAGATCTTTCTAATTTTATATTCCTTGTCTATGTGATGACTACGTTAGAATTCTTCAACGTGATTTCCATTCCGACGTCGGCAGTACTTAAGGTAATCGCTAACTGAGCCAAATAGTATGTGGACATGATCAGAATCTAAAAATTTAATAAAGCAATTATAGTACTGATATCCTACTCGCTGCCGCCTCTCATTATTTCTTACTCTCTGGTACGGTATTTGTACGATAACCATATTAACAATTATCATCGCATCGGATATTACGAACAACTCGCTACCGACGGCACAAAATACGCTCAGAAAGTCCCTCCTGCAAGAAGCTCGTACTAACGCACGCCAACACATGGTCATCAATAATACCATGTAAACAGGTATGCCAACCATTAGTCCTCCGTCATCAACTCGAGCAGAGATCAGAATCACCGCTGAAGGAAAAATAAAAATCTTAGAAGCGCCAATTATCCATACTCATCCTATTTTAATGCATTTTACCTACCAATCGCACCCACCACATAAAGGCATATACCGATCGCTGGTTTCATAGGCTCCCAACCGAATGCTGTTATGTAGCAAAGCTGTGTGACTGCAAACGCCGCCATTCCATAAGGAAAAAGATCCACGTTTAGCAAAGCATCACCAACACAAGAGAAGGTCAAACCCAGTAAAATTCTGTGTGAATATTTATAACTACAAAAATAAATATAATTGACTAACAATAATAACAGAATGGGTAATATATTTACATATTGGTAAATTCAATGCCATTTAAAATAATGTATATTTCAAGGCAAACAATCGGTACACATTTCAGCAGAGTGCTCTTCAGTTCACCATGAGGATCATGTACCAAAGTAAAGTACGCAGCACCAGAGAGCAAAAATGGCGTCAACTTGACGATTTGTGAAACAAGCTACGTTTATATTTTTAAAATTAATGAATGGTATTGTTATTACTTCCATTTGTCTTGCTTATATCTACTGATGCCTTAATATATCATCACTTAATGATAATACAGACTTCCTATTATGAACTCTGTGAAGACCATGAGTCCTTTAATCTTCGACAGTTCATAAAAAAGTATTCGCAACATTAGTTAGTTGTTGAATGCTACTTACGTGCGTTAATAAATTGGACATGCTTTAATTGTTGTGCTTGAGTTGATGAAAGGTGCCCACTTCCTGAGTAAATATATTTTAATTTTTTATCAACTACTCGAACAATTTACCTTTATATAACTTAATTTGGGAACACTATTTACTGTATCAGTGGATTTATTCGTATTTATTGTTTATTTTTTCTTTGTTATACCACAAGGGCAAATATTTTTCAAATCTAGAGATTGAGAATCAGTGACTAAAAGCAACCTTCACGTTCTAAGTCCATGTGATACTATGACCACCGAAGCCAATTTCATTTAAATTTGAACTCTGAATCTGGCTGATAACGATATACACAATTTAACATACGAATCTTTATCTAAAATAAAAAAGGCCAAAATAAAACAGTCGATATTCAAAAAAAGTTAAGAGCTATAAATTATTAACAAAGAAATGTTTGAGCTTGTTGCTTGATTTAGTTCCATCGAAGTACTGAAGTTGTTATTACACAGAAAATTGATTTACAAATTTTACATATTAAGATTTATTGTACAATATTTCTCTCCATTAAGTAATCAACAATGTCCTTTACATAATTATTTATACACATATGTATGCATGCATACATTTATAAATTCTTACATAATCACGTGGAAGCAGGATGAATGGAATTCATTACCATTTTATCACAATGAAATAAATGCTTGTGGCTTGTTTGTCTTCATTACGTGAATCCATAGCAAGATTGCTTCTCAGCTTTTATTCTTTTCTTGTAAAACGTCGGCGAGCAGTTTGAGAGTGTTTGATGCGGCTCTGCACTGGCAGCTTGGAACGTTTCGAAGTCAAAATTGCAGCTTTGCACTCCGTAGCGGTGCTCAAAGCGATGCAGAACTGAGCCACATAATAGGTAGCCATGATGAATACCTAAAATTATTCATATTTTGTTTTTATTATAAGCGCATTAAATTTCTTTCTTACTTTAGCATTGGCTATTTCCATTAAGAACATGTTGACCATTATCAAGCTATCGGAGACCACAAACATCACGCTGCCTACGGAGCAGACTACGCTTAAGTTATTTTTGCGTGTGCAAAGCGACAAGGCACGCCAACACATTGTCAGCAAAAGAGCCGCATAAATTGGAAGAGCTACAGCAAGTGTTCCATCAAGACGATCTGATAGTGCAGCGACCACTGAAAAATTGAATTCCTGCCAATGAAACGATATCTAACAAGATTAGAACGAGCAGAAGTGAACCTACCGAGTGCACCGCCCACGTACAGCGGGGCACCTATTGCCAGTTTCAGAGGCTTCCAACCGAAAGCTGCTATATAGCAAACTTGGGCGATAGCAAAAGCCGCCATCCCATGAAGGAAGTGATCGACATTGAGCAGAGCATCGCCAATAGCGGAGAAGATCAGCCCAAGTAGAATGCGTTGCGAACAATGATAACTGAAAAAGAATAAACAACGATAAAAAACATGAAATGGTGTTGTTAAGCTGAAATACCTCTGAGTTAAATCGAAACCTTTGAGATATATATAAAGCGCAAGAAAAACAATTGGAGAACATTTTAGCAGCGTGCTCCACACTTCGTCTAGAGAGTCCTGCACGAAGACAAAGTACACAAGCAGCGAGTTCAGAAACGGAGCCAAGAACAAGATTTGCGATCGAAGCTGTGTAGGATAACAATTGAAGGAAATTAATTAATTAATAGTGATCAGTAAATATAAAGAATTTTTAAATAAAATACATATAGAAAACCTAATATATTAAATAAAACTACTTTATAAAGATCAATAAAGAAAGCAACGATATTTTGAAAAGTAAACTTTAATAACGTTTAAAATTAACTATGATAGACACTTTATGAAATTATTGTTTATAGAATACTACACCAACAAAACGAATGCTTTAATTAATTGCAATCAGTCTTTATTATTATACGATCTTTGAAATACTAATATTAGTCAAAATCATACATTTTAAATCGCTCAATAATTGTAAAAGTAATAAAAACGCGTATGTCTTTAGTCGGACCGAAATTTTGTACAATAAATTCAACAAATTGATTTCTTAGGAGAAAATCAATTTAGGAGAATTTTTTTGCCTTTGATGTTAAGCCAAAGTAAAGTCGAATTTATTTTAAAGCTGAGTCTCGAATATCGTTTTTTATAGAATGAATTGAGTGCTCTAATCTATTCTTCAGCTTATGTTTTACTGCTGATAAATGTTGAAATGTTTTTACTGCTGATTTGTTAATTGAAAAGTGCCCCAATGTTCTTGATCCAACATTGTTGATACATACGTACATATATACATATGTGCACACGGCTGTTAATGTGAAAATATAGCATGTTCGATTGCGCTTTCGATCATTTGATACCAGTGCATATGATATACATACGTGATAGTGTGTATATTTATAAACAGATAAACATTATGTGAGCGGACAGCGTACAATTAAACACAATGATAATTTTTGGAGATATTGCAAATGGTTATAAAAAATTCCATTTGATAAAAAAGATTAGTTTAATCTTTTTTTGGTGGTTTTTCAGTCTTCACGTGTTAATTTTTTGTAATATTTGTAATTGGCACATATTCATTATTTGTATATTTTTTTTTTTTGAAGTTATAACTTATTCTTAAATGATCACTTACGAGCAGCACTAAATTCGTTGACATGGTTGTTCAACGGTTGATGACTGTTTAATATAAACATACATATGTACATAATTGAATCGCGATTATTCGATTGAACAATTTCGTTTTGTTTCGATTTGTGCTGCTCTTTATGTACACACATAAATTTTTTTTTTATCCATGTTTGTTAATTTTTTTCTCTTGCTTCCATGCTTGTTTTTTCAAATTTATTTCAATGTGACTATTTAATTTACTGTTAGAATTTTTTTATTGCTTTTAAATATATACATACGTGCTATAAGAAATGTATAGAATGATACTATAAATAATTTATTATGCGACTAAACGAAACTACAAGATATTGAGACAAGCAACGGCTCCTGCAGGGGCTCCTTCCTCTACTGCGGCTCCTGCTGGGGCTCCTCTCTCTGCTGCGGCTCCTCCCTTGGCTGCAGCTGCGTCGTGGCTTCCCTTTAAGACGCGTGGTGCCATTTTCAATGCCTTCGGGTTTAGACTTGCCGTTACGTATAGCTTCGGTCCAAATTTTCCAAGCTCTTCTAGAGGCCGCTCTGCCCCATTTTTATTTACCAAAGTATTATTCTTAACAATGTTTGAATTTTATACAAATGAAAAGATCAACTGCAAAAATTCCTTCTACTTCTGACTTTTCTTGAAGAGATCCAGTCCAATCGGAACCAAATACTTAAAATGTGATTTTTTTTCGTAAACCACATACTTGAATTTTCATTGCTGCCTCTGAAGCTTGTATTTTCTAATAGAAACTTTCCGAAACTGACCATAAACCTTCGCGATGAAATCTTCCAGATTTTCTATATCAATAATAGTATCCACTTCAGCATGCGATTAACACCTCCTTTCTTACAATCTCGAAACGACAGCTTTCAGATGCCAGACTTCTTAAGACGATCCAGAGTCAAGAGTAGCCAGTTAGCCAAAGATGAAGTATACTAATGAAAAACTTCAATACAATGGAGAAAGAAATAGTAAAAAAGAAACAATATCAATAATACATAAAAATATTTAATATATTCTTCGCTAAAATGTGTTTATGTACCATTTGTTTTTGGAGGCTTCGCCTTTCTGTTTTGATGTGATTAGGTAATTTCATTCCAAATTCTTTATGTTGGACCCTTACAAGAGTTTAGTTTGGACGGGTCACTTAGGAACAATAGAACAGAAAAAACGTTTTCTATTATTCCGATTGCCACTAATGTTTTCATTCCAATTTATACAAATCAAATACTTTTAAGCATATTTTTTTTTGCTTGCATTATAGGAAGTTTCATTAGCGACGCTATAATTTGGCAGAGTTGCAGTACAAAAAGAGTATTAAGAAATACTAGGAAAAAATGTCTATGTGTAAACCCTGTATAGATTCCGAAGGAATTAATTAATAATTTAAGAACGATGATATATATTTAGATAATTATGCAGATAGTTATAATTTCTAGCCAGACAAACATAACGAAATAAAAGAAATTAATAAAAATTTTGTGGATGCTGTTTCTCCAACGGAAAAAAACTCACTCTTATAGTTTAGAAGTTGAAGTAACATTTATTTAACTAAAACTCTGAAACGAAAAGAAACCATTAGTAGCTTTGGAGTTTGTTAAACGTTGCAAAGCAGCTCCCGTCTTTTTTTCGCTGCTGGGATTTCCAAAAACAACATCGATGCATTCTGTTCATGAGTTATAGCCGCGTTTTCCCATAAACTATTTTCATTCCTAAATCATTTCCGCAATGCAACGTTTAGTACTTTTTTAAAATCAAATGAAATCATTATCGAAAAAACAAAAACAGATATGTATCCAAAGGATTAAAAAATTCAGTTTGGCATAATGTATGTGTAAAGCAGAAGAGGCGAGCGAATAAGTTTCTTGTCCTGTTTTGGAACAAAATTGCGAAGTTTTGTTAAACTCGGTTTGGATTGATTTTAACAAGAAATAAATTCATTTACGAAAAAACAAGCACAATTTTGTATCCAAAGGATCGGTATTCAACGATTTCGTTTGGCCTAATTTGTCTATAAAGCAGCAAAAGCAGAGAAGTTTCTTCCCTTGTTCTGGAAAAAATTGGCGAAATTTAGTATATTTACTAAAAAACTTTAAAAGTAAGTCATAATTTTAAATTTTTTTTTGACGTAATTAAAACAAATATGTATGAAAAATTTTTTTTTCATATTTATGCTCAATTTTTCTTTTTATGCTAGGACCTTCAGATTATTACTTATTGATGGCCACTAACCTTCGTCACTTTTTCATTGTCTTTTGAAACACATTCACGCATACGTCTAATGAATTCGTCACACTTCCTTGCAATCGATTTTAAGTTATAAGGACTTTGTTTTCAATTTCAGGGCTGCACAGAAGCAGACGGAAGTGAATCTGGGCTTTCAAGATGGCGTGTCCCTTCTTCCCTCGCACAGATTCCTTGACTAGACAACCCTCAGTTGCTACTGAAAGCAGTAATAGCAGCAATTGGGCGCTTGAGGACGATGAGCTACCCGACGATGCGCTCACTTTGACATACTTGCAGATGGCAATACAACTGTTGACGTCGCCATCAGTAAGCGGAATTTTTTCTATAATCAAGGAAAATAGTACATTATATTCATTTTCGTCCTTCTTTTGTAGAATGACGATCTCAATACAGCTGTCACGGCATTGATTGCTAAATATCGTCACAATTGGCCAAACATTTCCAAGCTGTAAGTGAAAATGGAAATAGTATATTTAAAACTGTAGTTTTAAAGTAAAGAACTTTTTCGATATCTAATAATACATAACTTTATAGAAAAATTGACTTGGGTACTCTGAGAACTTTTCCGAACTACGATTATTTGGGAGATATCCAAGACATTCTGTTGGAAATGGATGAGGCCAGCGCTAGTGAAATCTTGGTTTTGCTGGGAGAAGAGCTGATAACTTCTTGTTGTACTGGAATCATAGAGCGCGCTTTCAGATGTTTGGGCACAGACTTGCAAGAGTTTTTGGGTTCGCTGGATGGTGTTTACGATGTTCTAAAACTACAAGAGGTTTGCGTTCATTTAGGAAAATCCGTTTTGAGTTTGAATATGTAATCGTAGGAAGACGTTACTGATACCGGTTTCGTATGTGCCAGCGATGGCGAGCTGATCTTTACTTCTGAGCGACCGGTTATTGCCTGGCTGCTACTCGGTTCCCTCAAAGCTATGACACGCATGTTATTCAATGTTTTGGTAAACATTAAAATCGAGCCTGTCGAGGGTGATGCTCGTCGCTATCGGTATCTGTTCTCGGTGACAAGTGAGCCAGCGGCTGAGAGTCGCACAGATCCGGTCAAGTGCTCAGACATTGCAGCGCAGCGTAACAACTCCAGCGACGCGGCAGATCTATCCATCAATATGAGTACCTTTTGCAAAGCATTTCCATGGCATTTCATCATGAACGAGCATCTGGAATTGGTCCAATTGGGTGAGTTTGAGCTGAAACAATGAACCTTTGGCGATGGTGATTGATGTGCTTTCGTTTGCGTTATCACAGGACGCGGCTTCAGCAAGCTTTACAAACCCCACATGACTGAGCACGGTCACTGTGCTACTACCTACTTCAACTTTAAGCGGCCCAAGGGTCTCTCGCTGAATTTTCGTGAAATCGTACGGCGCACTTATACACCCTTCTTGGTGGCGCTTAAGGCTCCTCCTGATGTGATAGATTTTCCAGCAGAGGTAATGTGTAGTCTCCTGTCACGAGCGCTGATAATATTTTCAATCCATTACATTTGCAGGGCCTCGAAATTAAGGGCCAAATGGTGCATTGCCCAGAATCGAATTCGTTACTGTTTATTGGCTCGCCATTCCTCGACGGCTTGGATGGCTTAACTTGCAATGGTCTCTTCATTTCGGATATACCGTTGCACGATGCTACGCGCGAAGTTATTCTTGTTGGCGAGCAGGCTCGCGCTCAGGACGGTCTGCGCAGACGCATGGATAAGCTGAAGAGTTCTATCGAGGAAGCCAACGCCGCCGTCACCAAGGAACGCAAGAAGAATGTCAGTTTGCTGCATTTGATATTCCCGGCAGAGATCGCCGAACGTCTATGGCTGGGAGCCAGCATAGATGCAAAAACCTATCCCGATGTCACAATACTTTTCAGTGACATCGTCGGCTTCACTAGCATCTGTTCGCGCGCCACGCCTTTCATGGTAATTAACATGCTGGAGAGCTTGTATAAAGACTTCGATGAGTTTTGCGATCTGTTCGATGTCTACAAAGTCGAGACTATTGGGGATGCTTACTGTGTGGCCAGCGGATTGCATCGCGCTTCCATTTACGATGCTCACAAGGTTGCTTGGATGGCGCTTAAAATGATAGCCGCCTGCGCGAAGCATATAACGCACGACGGCGAGCAAATCAAGATGCGAATCGGCTTGCACACTGGCACTGTTTTGGCTGGCGTCGTAGGCCGCAAAATGCCACGTTACTGCCTCTTCGGGCACAATGTGACAATCGCAAACAAATTCGAGTCTGGCAGCGAGGCGTGCAAGATCAACGTCAGCCCAACGACTAAGGAGTAAGTCATCTCTCAACATTTTGTGAAGATTCTTGATACGTACTAAATACGTCGTTTTGATTGCAGATGGTTGATTAAGCATCCGGGTTTCGGATTTGATCTCCGTATGCGCGATCCAAGCTGCTTGCCGAAGGAGTTTCCCAATGCGGGCAACAGCACTTGCTACTTTCTGGAGCGTTACATACATCCAAGGTTGGATGAACAATTGCCATTAGAGGAACACATCAAAGCGGCCATGAAAACCATATCCACTGCGACAGATAATTAAATGTACGCATGGAGAGTTGCAGAGGTTGGGCACAAATGTTTGGAAAGGAAAAGAAACTCATCGTCGTGGGATATTTATTAAATCTACGCGTTGGAAGAATGAGAAAGTTATAAAGTTGAAAGCCTTAAGGCTTCGGAAATAGAAAAATCTAGTAGAATTGTTCACATTCGATACAAATATATAAATATATGAAATCATTGTTACTAACTATTCACCATTCCAAAAACCAATGTTGACGAATAAATAATGAAAACAATAATCGTCGTTTTCTCGCTCACGATAGATTTCCAACTATTCTAAAGTATCGATAACGTCCATCACCGTGAAGAGTAACCTGAAACATGCCTCCGACTGAACCCATCGTTTTATTCTAATGCATGTATTCTATCCTTATTACATTCAATAGAAATATAATACAAAAGCAGGACTCTTAGCTATTTTACTATAGTGAGTTTTAACAAGGATCTTGAGATTCTGAGGCAGGGAATTTTCATTACAGTTTATGTAGATGTCCTTGTTGCAGACGTTTGTCGGGTAATCACTGGCTTTAAATTGCACAGTTTAAGATCTAATCTATGTTATTTTCTCCCAATTGTTCAGAAGGAAAGGCGGAATTAGCATCTCTGCCTGGTATATAATTAACACTGTAGTCGTTGTCCTTTTTAATTACAGGCGTAGTGAAAGATCTCTTATTACACGTGACAATATTTACCGTCAGCTATTGTATTAATTGGTTTGGCTATTGTGTAAATGTATTGAGTTATGGAGCAAATTGTCGCCATCCTCAGATGAGGCTGAGCTGGAGCTCCGCCCTGTGAGCTTTCATATACAGAATTTGATGCGAAAACAGTGTATAAATTTTATATGTATTTCGGCTTTTATTTGCCACTTTTTACATTCCGGATATCCTTAGTCCTACCGACTTTATCCGCTCCAAATAAAAACAAATTCCTTTTTTTCCAAAACCAGAAAATTTATATAAATATAATTTACATAAAATTAATAAATTTTCACATAATCAATAAATTCTTACAAAATCAATAAATTCTCACAAAATCAAAAATTTACATCAAATCAAAGAAATTTCGTCAAAACCAAAGAGATTACAAAAAACATGAAATTTAGAAGCCAAATTTACACCAAAAAATTTGTTCATTTTTTATTCAGCAGCCAATTATTTTCTTTTTCACGACGATCGGCATAAACACAAGGACATCATCACATTATTAGCAACAGCGGGGGCGGCGGCGGCGACGCTTACATTTCTTTGGCGCTCTTTTGCCCATGTCCTTATAGCGTTGCTTTTCGCATTTGGACAATTTGCACCAACAACGGGCGCCTTGTATCGCTATTTGCTTGGGCGACAAGCCGCAGTTATTTTTACGGAACTCACGCAAGAAGTTTAGGAAACCGTTGTTAGTAAGCGGGCCCGGACATTCGCAAGCATACCTAAAGTAATACATTTATATAGAATGTTAAATAATTATAAAGAATAATAATAATACCTCTTTTTGCATTTTGGCTTCCTACGGCGAGGACATTTCCTTTTGCGTCTCGGACATTTTCTCCTCGGTTTGCAGCTCCTCTTCTTACGTCTTCTAGGACAACGTCTGCGTGGCTTCGGACAGCAGGATTTTCTCTTCTTACGTCGAGGACAGCAAGGACTTCTGGGAGCAGGACAACGATATTTCGCTTTCTGCTTTCGCGTTAAAGCTTTCCACGCAGAGCAAGCTTTCTTAAATACTTCACAAGCCGACATGCCGCAATTTTTCTGCTTGAACTCCGCAAGAAAGTTCAAAAAGGCTTTCGAAACGGCCGGCTTGCGTCTCGGACACGCCCTTTTTCGTTTTCGACATGCCGGTTTTCGCTTTCTACATGCGGGTTTACGTTTTCTGCATGCGGGTTTTCGCTTGCGCCTACAGGCATCTACTAATTCTGCCGATCCCATATTAAATAGCTGCTTTTAGCTTTAATTTAAATTACTTAAATTTTTTTTGTTGAAAATTATTTTCTTTATTTTCAATATGAGAAAATTTTACTATATTTGATAAGGTTTGTGAAACGAATGAAAATTTTCTGTATGAGATCATTTATATGAATTCATCAACGGCAACTCGATTTGTGAATTTTTCTTAAATTTCTTTCTAAGCAAAGTAGAAAATCGACAAGTGTTTAAATTGTGGTTTTATGCGATGTTGGCCGTGGTGAAGATTTTTAACATGGAAAACATTAATAAAACAGTTTGGCTAAAGTGCCAAAACTTCCCTGATTGTAAATCAAAGGGTATTTGTTTCGGTGGTAACGAAGATGTCATCTCATGGTTAAATAATGTTGATGGCGACATATACAATGCTTAAATGTAAATACAGTTGGAACACGAAGACTTTCATCTACTTTAAACTACTCAATAAGAAGCATAATCATTAATTTTTCCTATTTTTCAACACAAATATTACAAGTAGTTTTATTTTCCATCCTTTTTCCATCTCATAGGTGACGGGTTGGACACAGATTCTCTTATATCAATTCTATAAAATGTACTGCAATGCAACCTCATCTAAGTTCGAATACATAACTTTCATAATGCATAAATACATGTTATATTAAAAACATTAACCTTTCAAAAGCGATCTTAAAAGAAACAAAAATGAGAAGTAATTTTAATGTATCAGTCGATAGACAAACGTTTAGCAATAGGAAACTACTCGAGATCTGTTTTTTGAAGCTGTTTTTGCATGTTTACAAAGTCTGTGCTCTGGTTTAATCCAGCGATTTGAAGAAGATGCGCCTCACTGATAATGCACAAGATCAAAATGAGTAATGTTAATAAAAACAGTTGTACATAATCCAAGAAACTGTTTCTCAATTGTGGGTAGCCAAATGCTCATCCATCGATTGGATTAGAAGCTTTGATAGACAATATTTTTTTTTAATAAATAAAGCATCAAATAGAATGAAATATCAAATAGAAGCTTGACTTAATGCTGTTGGTAGTCTTCATTTACACTCGATTTCATATTAATAGGATTTTAGAATGCTTAAAATTGAGCGATAAATAAAAAAATTCACTAAATTATTTCATGAAATTATTATTTTTAGTAGTGGAGACATAATTATGCTCGATAAAATTGTATTACATTTCAGTAAAAATATCAAAAATCGAATTAACAATGATTATGCAATAAATAAATCCTATAAAATGTATGCTTATGCTTTATATTCTGTGGTAATAAGATTTTAAATAAGCATTAAACAATTTATTGATGTTTTTTTAACATAATCGAACTTATATAAAAAATAATGTTGGTATCTTATTGAGCATGGCTTAAATTAATTCAATATTTGCATTAAGTTTCGTTAATTTTGACATTATTACATTTGTTGCTTCATTGTGCAAATGTACTGTGAATAATATTATGTAAACATGTGTGTATGCGTGCACATAAGTGATTTAATTAGTATACATTTGCAATAAATGGAATATGTATATTTTAAGTGGTCGTATTCTTTGCTGCTTCCTCTTGCTTCCTCTTGATGTAGGCCTTCACTTTCTCGCCAATTTTGCTCGCCATCATGCATTTGTGACCGCGGAATGCCCACACATCATTCGGGCTGCCCTGCTCGTTCTTATCGACGCAGCTCTCAGCGATGGCCATCACCTCAGCCTCGTCCATATCCATTTTGAATTGTTTGGCCAGGCGATCGGCATGATAGCCGGCCTTGGTGCAGAAGATGTCCATTTTTTGTGCTGTGCACAGGAGATACTGACGCACGGGCTCCTCGTCGGGGAACTCGAACTGCTTCATTTTCACAATAAGCTCCTCGGTGAGCGGATGCTCTTTAATGCAGTCGGAGCGAATGGTTTTTATCTCCTCGGCGGTTTTTGGTTTCCAATCGGCGATGGCCTGCATAATGAAATAAATTTATGTATATATTAAATAAAGCAGCAACAATTTATGAAATTAAATTAATATTTGTATGCATTGAAACTGACCAAAGCCACCAACGACAAAGTAACGACAAAGATTTTCATGCTGTACATTTGCGACGTTATGAATTCACTGTGCTTTAGTCTCGGCTTAGACAATTACTAAATCGACAGCCACTAGTCGAGCCGATATTTATACATTTAGAAACTGCCGAAGTGTGCGCCGCGCCGACTGCCGCCGATAAAGCTGCTGAGAGAACGTTCTCAGTCACTGGCGAGAGTTTGGACCCGATCTACAGTAAAGAGGTCAAAAGTCTTTTGAATCATTCCATCGCATGTGATAAGAAATTATGAATTATGCGACGTAAGTGAGCGAAACTAGAGTTGGATAGGTTCAGTAAACGCAACTAAATCTCGTCTTCTTATTCATACGTTCGTCATGATGTCGTTTCACGATTACATGCATGTTTTTCATGTTTTTTCTATTGCAAATACTACAGTTGAGCGATCTGTTGTTATCATTACTAATCAACATCGAGCATAGAAAACAGATTCGAGCAATAAACAAGGAAAAGTGGTTTCGTTCTGCGAATCGACGACGTCACGTAGTCGCTGACGTCGTCATTTCCATCCTCTTCCAAACGAAGTCTTCCAATAGAAAAAACGAAGTGACGTAATTTTTAATAGATAAAAAGACGGACGAGTGTTTAATGATACAGTTGACAGACTGTGTTTTCATTTTTAACTACTATTCAACATTTTTTATTGCTTATTTAAGATTTTTCTATTGATACTCGAAATGCTTCATGTTTGTAAAGCTTCGAAGGCTGTTGAAAAGTACTTCAATCAGTGATTATGTAAGGAAAATTAAAATAAAACTGTTATAGAAGATGACTCACAAGGAAATAACCAGATTAACAGTATTATTGTCCATAAATTGTCGAAAATATACAATACAAATGACGCAGTATGTTGCAATGTTTCATTTTAGATTTATAAATAACAACATTAGTTTTGAGATAACAAATAATAATGTTTAAAATTACACAATCATAAATAAATTCTGGTATTTGAATGAACATGATGAGAATTTTGATAATGTAATCTGGAAAACACACTGAAAATCTGGGAAATTAATTAAATTGATTTGAATTAAAAACATGGAAATGGAGAGTGTATTATTAATTAATTATTGCCACCGAAAACGACGAATATTTATGCGCAATGGGATCGACGAAAGTGTTGATAGGATGATCGACAGAAACAATTGGCCAATCTATCAAAGCGGCCCATGCATAAAATATAAATCTTTATGATGCTGAATAAAATACTTTGCTACTTCTACTAGAATTAAGAAACAGCTTACGCTTTCTTGCTCCTCACTAGAAGGGAAACATTAAACAATAAATAATAAAGATGAAAAAAATATCTTCTTATAAACTGAATAATAACTTTAAAAACAGACCTGCACAAAGTATGGCTTTTTATTCACAAAACACATTTTCAGGGGCTTTGCAAATGTAGTACATTTCATCCATTTCCGATTGACGCTTTATTGAAGATCGCTTCAGTTGCTGACGTCAGTTTTTTCGTTTGGCGGCTTTTTATGTCGGTTGGTTATTAATTTATTCCAATGTATTTATGTTTCTTATTGCTTTTAGTGCTAAAATTATAAAAGAAAGTTTTCATTTAATGTATATTGTTGAAGTTATTAATTGTTTGTACTGTATTATTAATCATAGTCTAAGACGCAAAATGCCATTGACTTAATAATAATAAACAATAATAATTTTAATATAATAATTTGATGAAATAAATTGGGAAAGAATTTTCTTTCCTCTACTTTCTAAGAAAGCGATTATTTTACTCAGTTCCTGCGATAATACAAATATACAAATATTTCCTTGCTTGCATTCGCAGTTGCAACAGACGAACTGAGTACTATATATTACCTTATTTTTCTGGTAGCTCTTTGAGTTGCTCTGTTTGCCCATATAAACGTAATGGGTTCAGCATCTCCAGCTTCTCCTAGCAATGGATCTACAGGTCATCAATGGAAGTCCCAAAGTTAACTAGATTCCTGATCTTATGTACATAAGACTATAAGACTATGTCTTCTATAAGTATGTCTTCTATTAAGATATAAATGGATCCTAGTCTGTAAGTAATATACATAGACTAAATAAATAAATAAATAAATAAAGAATATTTTACAAGGTAACCGACTTCTCTTGTTCTCCATTGTCGCATCTTCGCAAGTGTAGAATTCGACTGCGTCGGTAATATTACAACATTTTAACCATTAAAGGTGCATTCATCCTAAGAAGTACACTCGTTGGAGGAAACCCACAACGATCATATATAGATCGGTCATATATTAGATCGGTGGAGTAGCTGAATAGTCACGGCATTATCCATTTGTGAGCCCTGCGGCTCTTAAGATGTCCTTCGACGATGATGAGGCTGAGAATTGTTCTTAAAGAGTAACTCCCTGTATAGTGATTTCTTCACCGATTCCAAATGTGGTAATGTCAAGATCGATCGGTCTTCATATTCGGCCCGAGCAGATGTTTCCACCACCTCCCTTGCTTATTGTTTGGACAAATGGAACTGTTGGAGCTCTTCTCCAGGTCAGAAGTTTCTCGTGGCTCCATAAGACTTTCCCGAAGTCCACGATAATAATTCAAGAACCTAGAAGAAAAAATAATGTAAAAATGTATATTTTCGTAATATAATTAAAACTATTAATATGATTATTTTATATTTTATTATAGCAGCTACTAAAGTACTTTAAAGCGTTCATTATTTAATTTATAATAAATAAACAATATTACTCATATTTACATAAATATATGCAAATGCTGAAAGATGACTTCAAACATGAGGAATCAATTTTACAGAATTCATTACTTACTGAACTTCGATTTATGTAGGTGCAGAGAAGTCTTCAAGGTTCACAACCTTTTTATTATTGACAAACACAAGACGTCAGTCAGACGTAGTCGTTGGTTTCTGTTGGTTTGGGCAGCGGTTTTCCCACGCTACTAAAATGCGGCGCTGCATCTGCAAACAGCAGCCGAGGAGCCGAGGAGCCGAGCAGCCGAGCAGCCGATTGAAGTGTGCGCAGGTGCAGCATGAAAGAGTTTCTCTCACTGGATATTTATCTAGGAATCGCAAACATTCTCCGCGCTCCCCTTCGAGCGTCTGATGGAGGTAATCAAAGACGCGAATGGGGTACTTGAGATGCTATCAACGGATCGCTTACAATCGCGGGCGGGGACAATAAAGCCGCATGAGGCTCAACAATGAACAGAATGAAAGTAGCAACTTGAATTGTGCAATAAACTGTTTATTTAATAGATCAAAAGAAGCAAAAGAAGCCACACAAAAGATGCGTCCGCTCAACAGAAAAAGTGAACAAGTGAATGGATAATAAAAGCAAATTCGGCGTTTTCTTTTTGTTTGTTTCTTTTGCGGAATGTGGAAACATATCGAATGCTTTGTGAGGGTGAAGAATTGATATGTTACAACTTCACATATCAATTTTATCAAAAAAAAGTTGATGAGTTGAAAAAAGTGCGCAGAAACAGAGACATCGTTTGGGTTTAAATGTAGGCTTCATTTAATGAAAATGAAGACGGAAAACGCATCGAAATCACATCAAGCATCGCAATTAATGAGCTCTGAATTCATAAACGTTTCTTTTTTTACATGGAATCGCTTCTGATTTCGAGCAAAGTTTTTAAATAGAATCAAATAAAACTCACAGCTGGATTCGCAACTCCTTTGTTGTTGTAGGGGTAATTTTCAAAAAAAAAAAAACACACCGCAACGACGTCACTCCTTCCGGGCAAAAAACATCAACATCAGTCACATCGTCAACGTATCCATCACCAAGGCAGCAGCGAGAGGGGAGGAACACCTTTTGATGCCGTTGTTGCTACTTCAAAAGTGAGATCTGCGTTTCCTCGTTCGTCATCTGTAAAATTACATAATAATACGTAATCAGAACTGAGAAATGGAATGTTTAGCAATGAATTCAGAGAGAATGATACACTTTTTACGACACCAAAATACTTTTTTCTAACGAAGTGTATCATTAAATATTTATTATATTAAGTAAAATTAAAAAACACAACAAAAAAAAAACCAGAATTAATAACAGTATCGGGTTGAAATTCAACCCTGAAAACTCTTGGATTTGACGCTCACAATGACGCTCTCATACATTCAAAAGTCTCCTTTTTTTGTTGAGCTGTGAAGAGAGGCGTTCTTTTTTCCCGAGTATCAAAAAGCAATTCCGCTCACTCGCCGATGACATCCGATGTACGAAACATCGGCAACAGAATGTATACAAACAAACAAACAGGCGATTAGCATCAGAGGGAAGCGTGCGCTGGCAGAAAATGAAATCCTCAAGGGTCCTCAGTTGGCCATATAATTTAATAACAACTCGACTATTGTGCATTAGACACTGCAATTTAAATAGGGTTCGGATTGACACCCATCAGAAAAAATATCAGCAGCCTCATATTTCAAAGTAGGCACGACGCAAAATGGATATAGTAAATATCTACAATTTCCATTTCTTTATTTGCTTAATGCACACACACACAAAGTTACTCTTAGCTGATACAACAGGCTGACTCCTATTCCTTCAGCTGAGACTACAAATAAGTATTTATTTCCGTTAAGGATTGCATAACAGTGTCGAATTTTCACAAATAAAATAAGATTAGCAAAATAACTACATCTGTGTTGGAGTCGTGTTCGTGAAATCGGAGCTACTCTCTCTCACTTATCCGCTTTTCAGTGAACCTTTTTCGTGTCCACGAATTGCGCAAACACGTTACAGAAGCAACAAATTTGACACTGCAAATCGATAAGAATTTCTGGAATTCTTGAAATGATTTCGAATTTTGTGATGAGAAGAAGATTAAAATGTGTCTTAAATCTTCCTTTTTCTCATCTTGATGTAAGATTTAGTTACTAATACATATTTATATTTAATTTAATATAATTAATCTTATCTCATTGATATCAATAAAACTAGATTACAACGAAACGCAATTCGCAATGAATTAGTGAAATATTTAATTAATAATCTTATTTCTCGTGAGTTTAAAGTACGAATTGGATTATCCCGTTTTGGGTAAAATGTGAAGTTTAAGCAATCATTTTTTACAACCACTTCAACACGAAAACTCCATTAAATTCTCTCTCGCTTGGTGGCATCTCTTTTGGCTCTTTTGGCTCCAAAAGAACTGGCGACAAGAGCAGAGATCGACACAAGTAGCATGGTTGCCGCGTATGTAAATTAGTTTTGGCGAGTTCAGTGAGTGAGTAGCTGCTGTTTCCCTTCACAAACTACTGTATGGCGGCGGATACAATAACGAAATATTTCATAAAACAAACAAACGACAAAACATCAAATAAAAATATGTAAAAAGAAGAATAAACAAATACCATTAATAAACAATGAAGCAGCAACCGTATCACTAAACACAGAAACTCCAACATCAGGTTCAAGCTCCACAGAAGAATTCAAAAAGATGCGGCCGTGATTTTTGTTGAGTTCATAAACTTGCCGTACGTGTTAAGTAGCTGAGTGGCAACTCTGACAGTCACCAAAGAACAGTCGTAGTTTTGTAGTTTTTCGTCTGGAAAAGAGAAAAACAGCTTTATTACAACGTAAAATACAATTAATTATTATTCTAAAAAATGCAGCGAGTATAAATACCTCTTTTTTACAGCATCGACAACACTAATCAATTCCTTAAGAAGACGTTTCATTGAATGCAGCGACAGAAAGCAGAATTGAAATTTAAATTTTTCAACAGTTTTGCTTTTTACTTTAAAAGTGTTGACAAATATTTACAAAACATCGGCCACGTTATTTGATTAAGCAACGAAAAAGAAAACCTCAGAAACTGTTTAAAGACTGTGAAGTTTGGAAGCAGAATCGAAACCAAAACGAAGAAGTGATGCCAAGGCTAAGCTACCAAATGTTGTCAAATGCTCGGTCATTGTTAGCACTGTGACGTCAACATGTAAACAATGAAGAAGCGAGTATTTTTTAAATATGCACTTAAAATAATCTGCATATTTTAATAATCGCAGTCATTTAAGTTTCGGTAAAAGGTTTTTTTGTGATGAAGATCAATTAGTTGACTGAATTTATTTAAACTAGAATTATTAATTATTATTTTAGTTTCTTATCTTTAGTTTCTTTATAACAAATGAAATTGAGGCTCGTTTAATTTGTATAACAACAGCAACAAAAATAAGAAAAAGAAGAACAACAACTTCAACAATTATCACTTGGTAGCTGTCACTTGCAGCCACAGCCACTCCAAAGGGAAAAAATTAATTTACTTTCAAGAACAGCAGCACAACGACAACAACAACAACAACAGCGTCGAAATAACAATTTTCCAGAAATGTGAAAGCAGAGTGAATATTGTAAGTGTGAAGTGTGCTTTTAATTAACACAATTCGATAATTGAAATCTATTGATTTACGAACAGACACAATTGGACAATTAATTTACATAAACAAAAAAGTTATTGTTATTAATTTAACGAATTTAAATAATAATAAATGAAGATAATGAAAGACATTGATATAATAAATAAAATTAAAAAGTTAACAAATTTGCGAAATATTTTATTATCTTTCCCCATCTTTCAAATACTTCTTCTTCTCATTCCTCCTTCGTCCTTCAACCAACATAGAAAACTTATAAACTTTTCTCTTTCTTTTGTTGCTGTTGCTGATTCCACAGAAGGAAATAAATTGTGTTTGTTTAACATGGCGTGAAATTGTATTTCACTTTGGAAATCTTTGCAACGGAAACGGAAACCGCCGTCGCCATCAGCGTTGTGTTGTGCGAGAGCCAGCAAAGGACTTGTGACTTTCTTCTGTTTCAACATTTTAATTTCTTTTTAAGTTTCCTCCTCTGATCGCTCTTCTCTGCCCACTTGCAACAATCACCTTTTATTGAGTGTGTTGCTTCTTGTTCTCGGTGCGTTGTTGTTGTTGTTGTTTTGGGTTTTCTTGGTCGGCTGCTGGCTGCTTTGAAATTCATCCTGGCCCATTTATCGCCTGTCCTTCGACGTATCTAGCAACGTGCCGTCCTTTTATGCCTTTGCACAAGCTGAAAATCGTCGAATTTGTAGATTGTCAACTGCAGATTCGTCTTTAAGGCTGCGACGTTGCTGCAGAGCGCGAAGACCGAAGAAGAAAACCAAACGATACAAAGCAAAAAGTATTTCTATAGCAAATTATATCAAATGATAGCGAAAAGGACTGAAAATGTTTTTATGAGGTCGCAATCTGTAAGTGGAAATTTTAAAATTCGTTTTTTGCGAACTTCCCGATGATATAGAAACTAGAAATGTTGAAATTAATCTTCCACGCTCAGTTAAAGGGGGCAATTTTGATCCTATTACAATATTTGTTTATATTTTCATATAGATTTTCGATGAAAATTTGAATTAATTTGAATTAATTAATAATTAAAAATAAAACAACCGCTACTAAAAGGAATTTTTACATTTTGGTAATTTTTGTTACAATATTCATCAGGTGAAACATGATTTAAATTGAATCGTTTACACATTTAATTAAATCTATATATAATATTTAATTATCGTTAACACATTTAATTAAATCTATATATAATATTTAATTAAATATTGCCACTTCATATAATTGATAAGTAAAATTTGCCGGATCAACATACATATATAAATCGGTGTGTAATATGTTATTAAACATATACAAATAATAAATTCCTAGTACAATTTTACGTTTGTTGAAAACTCGCAAAATAAAATTTTCTGAAGAGACTTTTCACTGAATTGGCAACACTGATGCTTCAACAGATGAGAAACTAGCTACTTTTTTTTGTTTTTAGAGAACTTGTTTCCTTTCAAGTTTATGTATCCAGTTTTAGTTGTTGTTGTTGTTGTTGTTGGTGGTGGTGGTTTGCGTTAAAAGAGAGCCAGAGACTGATGCAAGCTCCTCCTTGGCTCGTTGAAGGCGGAGTTACACTCACAGACAATAACACATGCAGCTGCATCTGCTACTGTGCCTGAAGAGCAGTGAAACCGTGTGCAAGAATAAACGAACAACTCGCATCTAGAAACATACACAAGCGAAACGAGCTCCTTCATATGGCGAATGTTTCAATTATTTTGAAACATTTTAACAGGCCAGCTTCCACGAAGCCTTCACTCTCTATTAGCCAATCTCTCTCTGCTTCTCTTTCGCTCTGCGCTACGGTTTTCATTCCTTCCTCTCATTTGTTCCTTTGCAGTTGTTTTGCAAGGTTTTTCTGCCCTATTTTCAATCGTTACATGATGTAATTTTCATTCATTTTTTCTATAAATTCTTTCTTTTCCAATTGAAAAATAATTATGTTTGATGAAAGTGTGTTTCCTTAAGTCATTTATTTTGTAATATTTGTTCCTGTTTTTACTTCTTTTTCCCTCACGTTGCTTTTTAGCTTTTCTGTTGCTTGTTGGCATGATTATTTCCCGCCGAAGCTGGCCTGTATCCCTACCATCTTTCAGCATCCTTTTCGAGCGGAACTGAAGTACTTTACACCCTCATAGATGTCCTCACATCTGCCACTTTATCTTTCAAATGAATCGTCGAGCATCTGCTCGGTCTGTCATTGGAGTGGAGTTATTTTATAAGAAATACACAAAGCATTAAAAGCACTTTTTATACTTGATCGTTTAATTAACATTTATGATCTTTTATAAATCTCTTTAACAATGTACAAAGATTTAAAAGTGTTTCCTTTTCGAATTCTATTATATGCAATTTTATAAATTGATGATATACAATTGTAAAATTGTTAATATTATATTTGAATTGGAGCATCTGTAATTAATAATGAAGCAACAGGAACTGTAAATCGAAGGCCCACCTAACGGCAAATCTTAGGTTTATAATCTATAAAATAAGTTGAATTCGAAGTGAATATTTCTCACTAATTTTTAATGCTATACAATAAGTATAAAAATCCATTTCTTTAACTGAATTATATGCAAATTATTAAACAAAAATAATTAATGTGAGCAAAAACATGAATTCTTTTTAATACTATCTTTACGTGATTTTATTGAAAAAAACGAAATTGAAATTTGTTTTATTTCCAAGTACAAAGCATCGACTTTCTATAAAAATCTAAATTCTGCAAAATCCTTTAAGAGACGTTTTATTTTGGCTCATCCGATTGTAATTAAAATCGGAAGCACATAAATCGATCTTATGTAAAAGAGTTCCAAATACAAAATTTCTGCTTTCTAAAATGGATTTGTTTTTTCTAATACAAAGAAAGAAATTAACACAAAGAATTAAAATTAACTAACAAAGAATATGAAATTTTAACCCGAATCTGAAACCTTCAACAAAGACTCTCCTTTGGCTTAAACATTTAATCGCACGTTGAAGGATTTAACTTCTTTCATTCACTTATTTTTTCCTTATTTAACATTCAACGTGGTCCTACTTATCGAGGACACGACTGCAGAGAAACTTTTTACATTAACTTCCATTCAACGGATGATAGTTTTTTATGAATCGCAAGGATGATCCCTTGGCACAGCTGCAGATCCTTTGCAATGGCCTAAAAGCAGCCTTTCGTTTCGGTTGAGAGGCTCCACACAATCACACATCCTCGCATATCAAAGCACACATACAGAGTATATATAAACATTATAATAACTACCCACTAGAACAACGAACACAGTTTCAAATATTTCTAATGCGAACACTCTGCAACTAAACTTATTGCAGCGCGAGAGCAGGATAGTTGCATACAATCTAGCGAGGGGAGAAACGAACCAACACGCACACATAAAACAACTCCGGTTGGGGACGAACGCTGTTCGCTACGCAGGCTGCATGACACTCAGCAAGCCTGCGCTGAGCATCTTGCAGAAACCCCAACAACGCAGCTGGGGAGCTGCGCCATTTTGAAACGAAGTAGCTTTACAGAGAGAGCGAAGCGCAGAGAGGCAGACATTTAACAGAATAGCGAAGGAGATAGTGACAGAAAGAGAAACCGACTTGTGGAATGTGGAGTGTGGGAAGCAAGAGTGGGATGTGTTGCTGAAATATGCGCAGATCTCAGCTGGTAGTTAAAAGTTTTTAATACACTTTTTTCACACACAAATTGAAATTGCAAAGTGAATGTATTATAAACTTGTATATCTATATTTTTTTTGATGATATGCGATTGTATGTTCGAATATACAATGGGACGAAACACAAATTTATCGTAATAGACTTTTTAAAGACGTTATTCGTACTTTAATAATTTAAATGTAATATTTAATAGTGTGAAAAAGAGAAAGCAAATAGAAATTAAGAAATTTATAAATGCAAACCTTGTGTTGGAGATCCTTTGAAGACTCGCATTGTAAATGAAAGCGTCTCAATTAGAAAATTAATCAAAGGTTTCAATTATTTGACATTTCCAACATCATCATTTGAACCGCTGTTAAATCGTCTGTTACTCTGCATTACACCCTAAAAATCAGTGAAATAAATTATTATGTTCATAATATTAATATGTGCTTTTCTATACATGTTAATATTCGTTCGCAAATCATGGATTTTGTCCCACGGTGCATGACAAACGCCAGTACGCAACAATTAAACATTTTAAAAACCAGCTTCAATATCAATTCGCTTTGCAACAAACACAAAATTCCATCAGCAAGCATTCACCATCACCATCCCATCCGCATCAAGCCCTGTTGAGCTTCTCTTCCAATTCTGCTCTCATCTTCATCGCTCACACTTCAAAACGGCAACGAAGCTTTATGTATGTACGCTTCGCTCTGCTCGTGGCTGGTCCGCCTTCTCAAAGAGACTACTAAAAATCTGTCAGTGTGTTATTTCTTGTGTTGAGCGTCGCTCCTGCTGCTGCTGTTGGTATTGGTTCAACAATGAAGTCGCGGCAACTGATGCCATCCAGCAACAACTACGAGCCGCAGTTCAGGCAGCAACTTCAGCGCCTGCAGGCAGATGGTGAAAGAAACGTTTTTGGTTGGTTGTTGCATGTTGCGACTACAACAATAACAAGGCAATCGCTTGTGTAGCAGAGTGTGAGCAAGAAGAGCACACACAAACACACACGAGGACGACGTAAAGACGCATTAAAAGTCGTGACGATCAGTCAACCAACGACTCTGCAGAGTGAACAATTTTTATATACAGTAGAAAATATGATTTTGAAACTTTTTGAATCGTTGTTGTTGTTGTTGTTGTTGTACGGCGAGGCAATAGCGACGCAGAGTGGTTGGTGGTGGTGGCTACAGTTTTCGTTGTTTTTGTTGCTTCTTTGTTGTACTTTTGTGCCAACTAAGTTACAGTCGTTGCTAGAAATTCAACGTCGCAGGAAGGAAGTCAGTCCTTCTTTGGCAAAGCTGCAATATTTGAAATTTCATCCCTCAGTTTAGCGTTTGCCTCAATGTCAGCCTTCTGTCGGCTGTCGGCGTTGTTGTTGACTGTTTGTTGCCCCATTTGAATCAGTTGCAATCGGAACATCGACTCAAGACCACGGCACCGCGTCACAAACTCAGTCTTCGCCTCTGCGTATGAACTGAAGTCGTTGAACGGGAAATAATTTCATTAAACAAGTTAAAATTTCACGTTAAAATAAATAAGATTCGTATTAATGAATATCGACGAGTGAATTACTGTGATCGCTGTATTCATTGATTGATTTACTGAGTGAGATATGAAACAAGTTGAAAGTTGTTAAGAAATATCCATTAAAATACGGTGAAAAAGAAACCTTTTCTTAACGAAGTCTTCAAATAACTTAAAAGTGATCCAAACAGCAGCAGCGCGATGAGTTTACCCAGCGGCGTGGACATGCAGAATCTGATGTCGCAGCACCCGGTTTTGGGCGCCCTGCCGCCCGCCTTCTTCCTGCGAGCCGCCTCGGAGCGCTACCAACGGACGCCCAAGTGTGCCCGCTGCCGCAACCACGGAGTTGTAAGTATAACGAAGTTACGAAACCGTAACCTTGCAAATAGATACATTGATCGCGAAAGGTCCAAAGATCACCTCAATAATACAACGCGTCCTCGATATCGTAACAAACTTTAAAATCAAAAAATTTGCAATCAAAAATATGCATTTTTACAATCATGATTCTTGAATCTTTTGATCTATAACCCAAACAATAGTTTTTGATGAATTCATAAAGCGACGGATCTCTCAAAACAACATTTAACATTGATTTCAAACACTTTGAAGCCTTAACTTCAAACATTTTTAATTTTTAATATTTTAATATATTAAATTTTTAAATAATATCGAAACTCGAACTTTAGTCGAACCGTAGAAAGTTTTAATTTTGAGATAAATTATAATATAACATAATTCTAATCCTTTGATATCCTTAACTGAAAATATTAATGAATAACGCAAGAATGCGATGTTTTCTTAATTCTTATGGGTAAATCTGAGTTCAATCTATAGATTCTTTTGATATTCTTTTGGTACCATCCGAGTCCCAGTCAATGGAAGAACAGACCAAAAAATTCTTAAGTTTGATAAAAAATAATAAAAAGACATAAAGTAAATGTTGAAGCGGAGATTTGAATATTAAAATGATTATTAAATGATCTATGGATTCCACAAGAATCTGAATCAGAATAATTAATAATATGTTTTTGTTTTCTTTTTTGCAAATTTAAAAAAGGAACTAAAAAAACTTTTTTTGAAGTCAAGTCTTGATTCCATATCTATCGAAATTTTTTATATAAATATAAACAAATATTGTAATAGAGTCCAGATTTTTCCCTTTAATTGGGCGTGCAAGTTAATTATTGTTTCTTTATTGCATTATCATCCAATTCTGACATAAGCTCAAAATTTGTAAAGTCTTTACGGGAAGTTAGTAAAAATTAAATTAAAAAATTTAAAATATTACATTATAAATTTCAATATTTAAAATATTAAATTATAAATTTCAAAATTTAAAGTAAAAATTTTAACAATTAAATAAAAGAGTGAATTTTAAAAATTAAATTAGAAATTTGATTTTTCCAATTTAATTAAAAATTAAAGAACTATTTTAAAATTTGTTCATTCTTATTCAAATATAAGAAGATTTCATTCAGCAACATTTCAACAAAAATTAGATTTAATTAAAATCTGGAATATCTTTAAAATAACTCGTTAATATTTCGAATTCAGTTAAGAACTCGAGTCACAATTTTATATATCAATTAGATAGAGACTAAGCGTTTTTATACAGTCGAACTTCTCTATAGTGAACTTCTGTACAATGAAGCACTCCCTATTATGAATTTTTTTCAAGTACACTGCTTTTTCGTTCAATTTCTGGTATATTTTGATCTCTGTATAATGAATTTCTATACAGTGAATATTTCTATACAATAAACAAGTTTTACAGTTGCAATCTCAAATTTCATACGTTTTTCTCTCCTTATAATGAATTTTTTCAAATAATCTTCCGTTGGCTATACTAGTAACACTGTATTCCGATGGAAAAGTAAACTTTATATGGACATCCCCGAAATTTGAAAATGACAGCAGAAAAAGATAAAAAATAACCATCACTAACAATTTTGACACCTGGATTGAGTTACTTGCATTAAAAGAACAAACAATGTGAAAATGTCGCAGCGAAATAGTCTCTCTATTGAAAAAAAATTGTTGATTATTAATTAAAGTCGAAGAAGGTGGAGCAAAAAAAAAAAAGATTTTGCTAAACAATTTGGAATTCTGCCCACCACTTTTGTGGAGATGAAAAATGAGTACCTAATAAAGTTTTCGAGTCTCTTAATTTATTAGAAGCTTTCGTTGAAGAACAAAAATGGAAAAGTGTAATCCAAACTGAAATTACTGATTACTTAAAATAAAAATTTAAAAAAGTATTATGTTTTCTATATAATGAAATTTCTATATAATGAAGTAATTTTGTGGTCCCTTCGACTTCACTATAGGGAAGTTCGACTGTATATGGATTCGGTCGACTGTAATTTGAATATTTTCCGTTGGAAACCAGGAACAAAAACACAAATTGAAGATTTTCTGTTCAATTAATGACTTTTCTGATAAATGACGGTGTTTAAAGCATGATTTTGCGATTAACTTCTGTAATTAACTGTTAAATTCTTTAAAAAATACAAATTTTTCGTTTTTCTTGTTTGTTTTCTAATTGTCGAAGTTGAACAAGGATCAACAACGTCATCTTGTCAGAAGTTTCCTAATTAAACTCCGCACCCTCGAATGTAATGCAAACGCCTCTTTTTCCATTCCAGGTGAGCGCTCTGAAGGGCCACAAGCGTTACTGCCGCTGGCGCGATTGCGTCTGTGCGAAATGCACGCTGATCGCCGAACGACAACGCGTTATGGCAGCACAGGTGAGATTTCCTCCGTTTCCCTTCCAATCTAAGCTCTGGTGTTAAGTTTAACACAAATAATTAAAATATTCACGCATTTGGTACACGTTTGGCTTGTTTCTCGCAGGTTGCACTGCGTCGTCAGCAAGCGCAGGAGGAAAACGAGGCGCGTGAGTTGGGGCTGCTGTACACGAGCGTCCCGTCGTCGCAGCAGAGCGTCGGCGAGAACGGCTCCACGACGCCTCAGGCCAACGCCGCTGCTCAGTCCTCGAACGGCGGCTCCGGCGGCTTCCACTCCGGGATCCCTTCGCCGCCCAGCGACGGCCTCGACGGCAGCAGCAGCCACCGCATGCAGTTCAACGGCACCGCCAACGGCAACGACTCCGATTCGGATGTTCGAATGCGTTCCGAGCGCCTCTCGATGGGCTACTCGCCCGACCGCACCGAAGTCGAGAGCCCGGGTAAGTGTCACGTGTGGCAAGTGCAACACGTTGTTCCAGCAATTAAAAAACGCGGAGGAAGACGCAGCATTTGAAGTGTTTGTTTAAAATAATCGCGCGAGTAGAAAGCTCAAGCGAGAATTTTTCGCTTAGTCCGCGCTTTGAGATGTGTGCAAAACCGTGTGAATGATGCGTGTGTGTGTGTGTGTGTGTGCGGTAAAATTCCTTTAAACCTTCACACAATTTTTCAAGTGCCGAAGAGTCAAAGAAAACGTAAACGTAACAGTCAAAAAGTGCAACGGAACGTAAAGTGGGATTTTCCACAGCTTCAATCGCTTCGCTCGCTACTCACACAAAGCATTTTGCCAACACAGAAATAATTGCAAGGTCCTGGAGAGCTCACAAAGGCCAGGAGCAGCAGCCTGGAAGATTTCGTGAGCTTCTGTTGTTATTCGTCGTGAGAAAAGATTTTGAAATTATTATTATTTTTGCTGTTGTGTAGGAAAACAGGGACAAAGGATAATTGCAATAAGCGCAACTGATTGTTATTTTTAAAATTACAATTTTAGCAAAGCTTTGTTTGGACGTGAAGAATTTTGACAGCTTCCAATTTTAGTTGAAGCACCTCGGAATTTGTTTAAAAAGTGATTTTATTGTTTGCTTTGCTTCTACAATTTTTACTGAGGACTCACATCGTTTAGCAAAATTCCCACGACAATCTTTTTATGTCTTCTTTTTCCTCCTTTTATCATCCCATTCAACAGAAGTAACACATACGAATTCCCTTCCTTCGCCTCGAATCATTGAAATTCTATACAGAATCAATAAAACTTCATCGAGTTTGTAGCCAGTTTTTTCGGCGCACCTTTCTCCAAAGCAACTCCGAGCGATTATAGCGATTCTTTAATTAAATCCGGACGAATAAACAGTGATTCGTGAAATAAAAATGATATCGAATAACTTCAGGATGTTCTGCTCAGGTACTTGAGGTTGCCTCGGCTACAGTGCGGCCTGCGACCTGCTTGAAGCCGCTTGAAGTCGCCCTGCGCCGAGGTTACAAGTTGCGATTTCGGTCGGCTGTTTGCATTCGCCAGCGCTACACGGAGGATTGCTTGCAAGTGCGTCGTTTAAGCGTCAATTAAATTAATTTGGGTGCACCATCGATAGCAGGAAAGCAAAGGAAGTGAGCACTTGATCCTTGCGTCGAGCAGCGTGCACACAAACGGCTCAAGCAGCCCGACCGCACTTCAAAATGTATCGAATTCTTTGACCAGGCTTTAAGCAAACAAAGCGAGTGCTCAGCGTTCGGCTGTGCGTCGTTCAGTTGGTTACTTTGTGTGTTTAGTTACTTTAGACGCGGCGTCCCTCAAGTGTGCATTGGATCCATTTAATTGGGAGCGTCGTTTCTGTGTGTGTGTGGTCCTTTAATCCTCAGTTTTTGGACTCTAATTTTAAGTAAGTGTTTCTTTCATTGCAGGGTCGAAACGTGCGCGTCTTTCCAACGAAACTGATCAGGATACCGGCTCCGAGTCCTCGCCTGGCAGCCCGCGCACCAAAGGGAGCCAGTACAACGTGTCTGGGAATCTATCGCCGGCTCGAACGGGTCCGCCGAGTTCGCCGGAGTCGGATCTGGACGTGGACTCCGCGCCGGACGAAGCCACGCCCGAGAACCTCAGCCTGAAGAAGGAGGACTCGAACTCGCCGCCCAACACGCCCTCCTCGGACAGTTTGCACCTCCTACGCAACTTCAGCACCAACAACGGCCAAGGATTCATTCCGTATCATCACTCACAGTTCCTAGCGGCCGCTATGCCGATGCACCCGCACAGTCAACCGTCGCCGCATCAGCACCAACATCAGCCGCCGCAGCAGCAGCATCACCATCATCAGCCGCCGCAGCAGCAACCGCCACAGCCTCATCTACATCCGCATCCGCTGCAGCAGCAACATCACTCAGTCACGCAGCCAGCGGCACAACGGTCGCCGGTCGATGTTTTGATGCGCGTCTTTCCCAACCGCCGACGCAGCGACGTCGAACAACTGCTTCAACGCTACCGCGGCGACGTGCTGCAAGCGATGGAAGCCATGCTGTCCGGCGAGGACATCTCGCAGGCCATCGCCACGGCGGCTGCAGCAGCGGCAGTGGCAGCCGCCTCGCCGCCGAACATAGCGCCCTCGCCGCCATTCGCGCTGAAGTCGGCCTTTTCGCCGCTGGTACCGCCCTCCGTATTCGGCTCGCCCACGCATCGCTATCCGCCCTTCATGCAGGCGCACGCCAAACGCTTCCTGGCCGCGCCATACGCCGGCACCGGCTACATTCCGGGCGTCATGGCGCCAGACGTGGAGCAGTCGGAGTCGAACGGCGGCGCCTCCGTCGATCGCAGCAGCAACGCCGGCGACTCGCAGGATTGAGATTACGGCCAAGCCGAAGCAGCCGGCCTCATGTTCAGACCCTTCGAGTAGCGCTGGACGGCTGACTCGTTGGCCGACTGGCGATTGCAGCACTGCACATGTTAAGCGAAGCACCAACTTCTATTCTGTCCTCTCTCCCCCTCAATCATCCTCTTGCTTTCCTTGTGTTGGTAGAAAAATAGGCAAATGCATGTCGATGTTACTGTACAAAAGCGAAGCCATGTAATTTTCTTCTTTCAATTTCATTATTTCCTCATAAATTGTGTAGCAAAATAGCTACTTAAATTTAGTGCTTAACCATGTATTGTAGATAAATATTAGAAGAGAGTTATGAGGTTGGAAAAACTGTGTATACGATGAATGTTCGTATTATATAGAACTTTATATAGGAAAAAATGTATTATAGATTAATGCGAAAAACTGTGTTAAAATTATTGAAATAAAAGTAAAGTATCAAAGCAATACTAATGTTGGATTTTTTAAACAATTCTCTTTTAAATACAAAGTAAGTAATTAACAATTTCTCATCATCATTATTACTTATTATTGTTTATCGTCCTATTAATAGCAACAATTTAAATCATACGATTTACGATCGACCATTAAACATTTAGCGTAAACACTTTTATTGATACTTCAGCTCGAATGATATCTCGGCTCGATATCTGTAGTTGGTTGCTTTTTGAAAACAAAAATATAAACAAATAACTAGAAACGTGAAGATTAGCGCAATCTGCGATGGTTAAAGCTGATAAAGGAAAGCTCTTTGAACACTTTCGATAATTTCGACTTCGGCAGAAAGAATCGAGTTCTGTCTTACGATGTTCTTAGCTCCACAACGTAGCTTCAGTGACTGTAAGTGGTTAGAATGTGTGGCAACTGCTGCTGTGTGACTCTGCAGAAGGTTTGCGTCTTCGGATTTGGTTTAGTGCTGGTGATTTTCGGATTGATCGGTATAATTCGCTGGGAATCATGGGCCGATGATGTTATTTTTAAAGTAGGTAATTGATTTCAGTGCGCTTATTCCCAGAATCTTAAGGAATCGTAAACTTTGCAGTCCTTGCCGTTAAGCCCGACCTCGAGGACCTTCGATAAATGGATGGACATCCCCGTGCCCGTGTACATGTACATGTATTTATTCAACTGGACGAATGCGGAGGAGGTGATTGCGTTTAACGTGAAGCCGCATTTCGAACAGATGGGTCCATATGTGTTCCGTGAGGAGAAAACAAAGGAGGACCTCGTATGGCATGAAAATAAAACCGTTACCTTCGCCACGAAACGAACGTGGTTCCATGAGCCGTCACTTTCGAAAGGAAGCCTAGACGAGCCGATAACAGCGCCGCATATACCGTCCATTGTAAGTTGTCAGAGTCACTGTATTGTATTCATTGCCTTACTTAGGAAACGTTTAGGCTGGATCACATGTGATGCGCGATAGGCCCATTTTCATAAAGAGGATCTTCAATAGAATACTCAATCAGAATGGTGGCTCCCTCTATCAGACCCACTCTGCCAACGAATGGTTGTTCGAGGGCTTCTACGACCCTTTTCTGAACTATTCTATGGGCTTGAATAATCCCAATGTTCCTCCCATTGAATCGGATCACTTCGCCTGGCTTCTGGGCCGAAATGGTTCGAAGGACTTCGACGGCACCTTTACCATCCACACCGGACAGGGCGATCTCAGTCAAATGGGCGAAATCAAGTTTTGGAATGGACAAAACAATACAGGTTTTTACGAGGGTGACTGCGGTCGAATTAACGGCAGTACTGCTGACCTGTGGGTGCCAAATAGGGCCCCAGATGAGTACATAACCATATTTATAACGGACACTTGCCGCTTAATTAACCTGGTCCCCACAAATGAGATCGTCACAATTGAAGGGGTGCCGGGTGTGAAATACGTAACGACACCAGACACTTTCGACAATGGCCAGCAGAACCCTGACATGAAGTGTTACTGCCCTGTGAGCCGACGGCCAAATAATTGCCCCAAGACTGGCGCAACCGATTTGGAGCAGTGCTACTTCGGAGCTCCGATGTATCTGTCGCATGCTCACTTTATGTACGCCGATCCCAGCTACGCTGAAACCATTCGTGGAATGCACCCGGACAGAGACCGAGACTCTTTCTCGATAGTCATGGAGCCCAAGCTGGGCATTCCACTGGACGTAAGTGCAGCTATTCAAATAAGTGTGCGGGTCAGGAAAGACAAGGATATTACGTGAGTAATGGAGATATAAATGCTTGCTTTTTAATACATTCGAGTGATTGCGATTTCGGATTTCGTATGATTGCAGTATTCTGAAGAACATACAGGATTTCTATGCACCATTATTCGTTATATCCATCAAAGCCGCGATGACGCCGGAGCTTGCCAACGAAATCAAGGTAAGCTTTTGTTCTGTGGCGCATATAAGCCATCGAAGGGCTCATTTAAGGTTTGTGTGTTCCCAGTTCGCTCTCAATTTGCCAAACCTTGGACGAAATATTTCAATTGGCCTTCTATCAGTTGGATGTGTGCTCTTGACTATTGGAACGTGCTTGACGCTCACCAAAAACTGGATCGGACAGACGAAGCAAGAAAACAAATAAGTTTTGGACTGATACGAGTTGATTGATTGCTAGTTGATGTTTATAAATTTCGAGCGATTAGATATCGCGTGTCAGGTTAATGTTCATTGTATAGATGGATATTCCGTGAAAATGTGGCTTATCAATGTTTAGTTTTTAGTGGATTCCAATTAAATAATAAAATCTTTCATAATGATTCAAAGGGTTTTTTGTTTAGAATTTCAAAATTATTTAGAAATTATGAACAAGGATGAAAAAGGTGTTACAGGATGGCCGGACATCCACTGGAGACAAAAATTATAGGAATAATCTAATAAGTTATCTAATGAAAGCATTTTGATATGGAAAAATTTAATGGTTTATGTATTTTGCTTGAATCCTTGTTGTTTTTAAAGAATTACTAATTATAAATGGAATTGAATTTCTGATAAAAACGGAAGGAGTTGCATACAAAAACAAAAGAAATTGTACAAAATCAACTACGAGTGCAAATGTAGCTTCATTGGCACTGCTTCATCCTTAACAATGTGAACGAAAATCTATTGCTTTGTGGCCGAACTACTTACAATGGCCGACAATCAACAGTAAATGCTGCATGTGAACATGTTTTGCAGGTTTCCAAGGACCTATCATATATCATTGCGGTGCATAACGCCAAAACACACACTCGCAAAGATTATCTTTGTAAAACAGACTGAAATATTTTTGCATATGCTCGCTTTTGTAGGGAGATAGTAAGAGAGAGATAGAGACAAGAAAGAGCGCTGGAGAGGTAGAATACAAAGTTATTGTTTTACCCTGCAAAGGCAAATCTTGCCGCTGCTCATGACTAGCCAAACAATAAACCTATGCGATGCAAACAAATGTTTATTAAGAGAAGAAAGAGGGATTTCTATTTACAAGTCGAAGCGTTTAGTTAGGACTGAAAAATGTCGTCTCTAAGCATTCGTTTGTTGGTGTAAAACGTACACCTTACAGTGCTACCATTCGGCAACGTCCTAACACGCCAGGTGAGCTTGTGAATAAGGCAAAATTTTAAAGAAAAGTCTTGCTTCATCATCGAGATTTCTCTATCTCTACAAAGTAAACTCAAATCAGTGAGTGAAAGTGAGATGAAATAAAGAGAAATTGATTTTCAAAAGTACCTCGAAAGTTATTTGAATCGACAATTCATCAGAAGAATTACACACGATCGTTCACAATTAGTCGCATAATAGGACAGGAATTGAAACGGCATGAAAATGGAACGTGACAGACGAGCTGAAGCAGGACAGAGACTAGGAACGATAATTGGAAGTGAATGTGGAAACTGTCACATTTATTTCTTTATCAATCTATGCTTGTATGTCTATTAGTATTAACAGCGTCATCATTTATATGAATTGTAATAAATTAAAGAGTATCAGTGGCAGGAAAACGTCAGATCAATGTTTATAGTGAAGGCGTGTGTTTGTGTAATCCATATTTCTATTGCTATTGTTCTATTTCTATTCAGCACATTTACACAGAACATACAATGAAAAGCCACTAATCCGGTCATTGCGGTCCTCGTCCAATTCTTCTCAAATGCATTGCGGATTCTTCCCCGGAAAATGTCTATCGTGCCATAAATTCGAGAAACTATAAAAGTGAAAAAGGATTTCACACTACACACCGGAAAATATCAGTTTCAACAAAAAAACAAAACATAGATTTGTATTGTTTAATGATGATGACGTACCTTCCGCATTATTGTCCATTTAATCACCGGATTTCTGCTTAATTCTATTGTTATTAAATTTCATTTTCATTCATCTGAATGAGAGTTTCGTGGCTTTCATAAACACATTTGTGCGGGTGCTGCGAACGTTGCTTGTCCAAATAAACAATTAAATTAAGCACACGAATTAATCATGTGACAATCATCTAAATTTATTGAAAATTTCGAGGGTTTATCGCCTCGTATGTGTCAAAATATATTTTAAGGGTTATAATTTTGGACGTCGTGTGAAGTTAGTCATGCATGCGTTCAGGACAATCGACGTTTTGATCTGTGATAATTTATAAGGTCCACAGACACAATTTAAAGTAAAAACAAACAAGTTATTGAATTTATTGGAGTATTCGGTTTATATGCAACCGAATTCGGGTTGCATTCGACTGAAATTGATTGCATTGGGAATGAAAGAGATTAGGTTAAATCCTCCTTTCATAAAATCCTCATTAAAGCTTCGCTGTCGTTTCTCAATTTAATTCTGCTAATCTTCACGTCCTCAAACAATTCTCACAGAAAAACATTCTCATGACCGAAGCACGATTCAGCACGAAATAATCTCCATGCAATTGTTCTAATCTCATTATAACCGAGTTTTGTTTTCATTCGAAGAGAAAAGAATTGACTGGAAAAAATGACGTATGTTTTCAAATATATTGCGCCTTCAATCGCATCATCAAAACTGGATTTAAATGTTTTTAGTCGAAGATTTCCATTGAAAAACGGAAGCCTAAACGCATCGAAATCAATCTAAATAACAATAAGCAGCAGTTTGATGTGGTGATGATTATGTTGTTGTTGTGCTGACAACGCAAACACAATAAAAGTCAAACCAGGCCGGCTATGAACGATTGTCAATCATTATACAACAAACAACAATCCTTTTTTTGCCCTTTCATAAACTTCTGATTTCTGCTTATAATAAGTCATTTGCACAGTTACAACGAACGCATGTCCTGATCCGCATGTGACACGCTAAACTTCAGCGGGTAACAACGTAAACCGCACTTTAATAGCGAGTTTCCAAGTGATTCACAGTAAGCAATCATTCAACGAAGCGATATCATCGCTAATTCAATGTGTGTTTGTACGCATGTGTAAATTTGGACGACGCTGTGGCACAAACTCTCATTTGTTTCCTCAAATTATTTTAAATTGGGCCAAATCTGCGTCACGCACCACCAACATACACACACACAAAATTCTAATCTCTGGCTCAACCCTTAAAAATTATTCTTTTCTTACTTACGTACATATGTATGTATATTAAAATATCATTGCGGCGGCGACAATTGCGATACGATTCATCCGAACCAGTTGTATTTCGATTTAAAATGTTTTAAAAGCGCCTCTGCTTTTGTTATGTGGGCACGGACCGCCGGTCACAGCCTCTGCTTTTGTTGGAGAGATTTCAAAACGCGTTGGTGCGATTTTCACATGTCAGCCGCAGAGATCCAAGTGAGACGATATTCTCGAAGGGAAGGACTGCAAAACAAGTAACAAACAGTAAGAGTTGACACACAAAACAAAGGCACGTTACGTTAGGTCCAACTTGTCTTTTTGGACAAACTTTGAATAGATTCATTTGGAGTCCGTGAAAGTTTTCGCTTCTGCAGTTGTTATTTATGGTGCGATAAAACTAGTTAAACGATAAACACTAAAGAACTGTAAAATTCTGAGCATATTAAGAAGAGAAACACTTGCAATTCAACTCAACAAATCTAACCTATTTTATATAAAATACGCCATTTAAATTAAAATTAAACCAAATCAAATTAATAATCCTACACTTCATTACACAAAGGTGTCGTTTACATCATAGATCTATGGTTTACATATACGAAGCAAGCCTAATTAATTTTGACAGCACCAAATCAATTCATTTTGTTTTCTTTTGCTTCTACGTGATCTGTCACATTTGTGCCTATTTTTATTTAACAAAACAGGCAACATAAAACGAGTTTTTTATAAAACATCAAAAAACCAAAAAGTAATATGGCGAGGGTCGTTAGAATAAACACTTTGACCTCCCAAGAGCTGCAAGCGGCTGCATCCAAAATTTTGGGATTATTTGTTGGAACCGTCTTGCGTCTCCATCTCCTTCTAATTGATTCTATCCAGTTTTTTGTGTTGTTTTTTGTGTTGTTTTTTATGTTGTTTTTGTATTACTCTAGTACATCCTGTGTATTAAGATGACACTGAATATTTTGTGGCGGCTTCCTTGTGAAAAATTGAAACGTTTCCAAATGTGGAAATTCAAAAATGTGGGTAATAATAAAAACAATTATGTAAACCTTAAAAGCCTAATGATATTCATAAGAAATTCAATGTAAAGAAAGTACTATGATTGGAATAAAAACAGTGAACAGAATGAAATGAAAAATGAATGAATTGTAATAATATTCCTTGCTATGACACAATCCACATTCCTAAACTTCATGGAAAACTCATGTAACATATAATAACTGGTTCCTGGCAGACAAAAGGCCGTTGTGTAAACACGTCGCGGTTGACACAATGCGGCGCCATCTGTGTGATCAATTAGAACAGGAGACAAAACAAAACAAATACAAAACGTAACTATGTAGAAGAGAACACAATCAAATCCATAGCCACACGATCAGGAGATGAATTCCGAAGGTATTGATCGATCTAATTCACTATTAGTTATGAAGCAGTTGTTCAATATCACGAGTTATTCAATAAATATGTGAATTTCGGATTTTGATATAAATGAGAAAGGGAAATTTTGATACAAAGTTTATTGTGATGCCAATTGGTTTTTTAAATTGATTTGTATGCACTTTTATAGGCAGCGAAAGGTGTTTGTAACTTGTTTAAATTTAAGCAGGAAGTAAACACGAGATATAGTTACTTTAAAATACGTTTTATTAAATAGAATTCCCAATGCAGAATAATGTATGCAGCGACAAATCCATTAAAGAGATTTTCTAAAGGACTTTCGCCATACGCATGCGTATGTATCTGTATTAGTGCAATTAGTTGATCAACGATTACGTAATTGTAACCGTAATTGATACGAAACATAAATAGTTCTTTGTAGTGCTTTGATAGCAAGATGCCTGTTAAAAGCATGATTGTAGTAGAACATTGATATCAATGAGACAAAGAATGCAATTTCAATAGTGATTGAATATTGATTAATATTAGTTATTCTGATCAGATTGCAATAAGAGAAAGTTTAAGAAGCTGGAGATGCTCCAGTCCAAGCATTGCTTTAAACCAATTGGGGTTTCAAATATTACGAAAGCTTCGGACTCATTCGTATCTATGGATCTGCATTGTGTTGAAAAGAGTTTAGAAATTATCAGACATTTTTTAACGTTTTTATGGAACAGAAAAACAAAATACTTAACACATTCACATCTTAAAATTGATATTTCGTGGGTTTCTACTTTATATCACAACTTTTTTTACTTTTCTACCAGAAAATAGTTTTAAATTTTTGTAAATCGGTTATCTTTATTATTCACCTATCCATGAAATAAAATTTAAATAGTTTTTAATGTTTAAACATTTATACATACTTCAAAGGAAAACTAAACACAAGCAGAAAAAGACGAAGCAGAAGAAAACGACTTTTTCATGAACGTTGGTCGCTGTATTCACTGTGTATTAATTAATGCAAGTAAAGAAACATAAAAGACAACTCTTTAGGAGGAAACAAAATATGGAAAACACAACAAATAAAAAAGAAGACCCTAAAGAATTGAAAGGAGTTACCGTCCAGAAAACTCTCTCTGTCCAACGGCTAAATCAACAACCACACCCACTTTTCCTGTGTTAGCTGTGTAAGCAGGCAGTCATCCATGGCACACATACGACATTCATAATCGGTCGTTAGAAATGCAGAAAGAGAAAGAGGGAAACTAACAGCAGGAGAGTGAACAAATTTTCTCTAATTCAGCTCTTGAGGCAACAATTTTAAAGATGATGTGTTTCTTGTACGTTTGAGTGTGTGTGTTATTGTTTTGGTTGTTATTTTCTTAAATTGATTTGGCTTTTTATTTGTAGAAAATTCAAGTAGTTTTAACAATAATAATCGCTAATAAGGCGTTTGGAGTTTTTTGCCGAAGAAAACAATAATAGAATAATACTGAAATTAATACCACGGACCACCCCTAAATTAAATACTGTCTATTTTCTGCTCAGGACCCGAATCCACGTCTCGGCCTCATAATCCACGTACGTGTATCTGCCGTTGATCACCCTTTTGTACGACAGCAAACCTGCTGTGCGTTGAGTTTTCCACAATCCTTCAAGGATGCGGTCTCCCAGCCAACAGGCATTTCGCCATGGCGTTGGTAGGCGAAAGGGGATAGCCGAGGGTGGCGAATTCTTGTGCAAACTGTTGAGGGTGAAATTTTAAATTAAATGCTGTCAAGATGTTCTTCATTATAAGGTGTCAATGCTGTTGTTGTTGTTGATGCTGCTCCCGGTGATGATACAGATGATTTTATTGCTTCTATTAACGTCTTAAATGAAGTGCGCACTTAATTGTTTAAGGATTATATCCTTAGGTGATGCAGTGTGAAACATTTGTGGGTAACGCCTCGAGGGGCGCTTAAAGGATGCGTTCCTGAGAACTGAGGGGGATATTTCGCAGAGTGAATTTTTTCTGGTTACGAAATAAACAATTTAAGTAGATCAGATAATGAGTTGCGCCTTTATAATTTAAGATTTAATTTAGTTTCAAAATCTCTTTCTAATTTTTTATTCAGATTATAATTTATTCTATTTCCGAACACGATTTAAGGTCAATTATATTGTAATTTCATTGCACAAAGAAACGCATAAAAGTCATTAAAAATATTTCACACTGAATTCACGATAGGCAACAAAGGTAACTTAAGCGCTTTTGTAACTTAAGCGCCGTGAAGAGGTTCTCAAGTGAGTTTTAATTCTTCTTCCGTGGTACACAATTCAACTTAAAGCTCAAAAGTCATTGTCATCGTGAATCAAAAGAACCAAACGAACGAAACAAAACGAAATAAAAAGACAAACGAATATAAATTATAAAATATTTTGTAACTGAAAACCTACAAAATGGCAACGCCACTTGAAGGAGCCACTCGGGAGGGAATCGAAAAGCAGCAAGAGTGACTGAAACAACAATCGCAACTACGACGAATAACAACGCAGAGGAACAGGAACTACAACAACAATGACAGAAGTACTTTGAAACAATAACTGCAACGATTGCTGAAAAGTTTCTTGCAAAAAGGACGGACGAAAGAACAAACAAACAATAAAATAAAATATGAGTGGAAAGCATTTAATTGTTCAATTGTTAATGTCAGAACGTGAATGGGAACGAAAGAAAGAGTGAGAATGTTTAAATCAGCGACAGAGACAGCGACCGACGATTGAGTGTTGGCATGAAGGAAGGAGGACTTGAAAGCAGCAAAAATGGCGGATATGTTATGAAGAAGAAGCACACACACATCGCACTGGATAACGAAACACATTATTTTGTTTGCCTGACAGCGCAGCTCTCGAATCCTTTGTGTTCCGCGCCGATGACAGATGAAACAAACGCAATTGAAATTTAAACGCAACTTATTTTTAGTTCTTTCAACAAAGAGCAAAAAAAAGCAAACTCTTAACAAAATTATACAAAGCGAAATGAAGAAGAATGGAATGGAAAAATGTAATCAACTAGAAAAGAATGGAGTAGTTTGTTCGCTTCTCCTCCTCCCTCTACGCTACAGTCGACCACACCTACATTCACTCGTTTGGCTTGATTTTGTTGCTCTTTATCTTCTGAAGTTAACATCTTCGTGCTTTCGGTCGTCGCTGCCTCCGCTGCCCGATTGATGCTAACTGATTGATTGCACAATGTATTGATTTCGAGTTGGTTGCGCACAACCAATGAAAAGTTTCAATTGCCTTTGTATTGGAGTGGTTCAGCAGCGCCGAGTGTGTTCGAGGATGTAAAAAAGGGACGCGCCATGTTAAGGGCTCGAATATATAATGTATAGTTTCGTAATTACTGAATGAAACCAGCAAGAAAAAAGCCTTTTGTGTGCTCAAAAGATTTGTGCAAATGTTTTGTTAGTTTTTTATTGTTCTGGTTGTTTTTGCTGCTGTTGTTTGGCCGACGAGAGGCCAAACGTTTGCGTTGCGCAGTTGATGTGAATGGTTTTTGTTGTTGTTCCATGGCATGCGTTTGGCTCAGTTGGGCCGCAAGTTGTGCGATGAGTCCTTCGCTATTTAAATGCATTCAAATTGTTTGCATTAACATCAAGGGGTGTCCGTAATTTCAGCATTTTTAGCGACCTCCAGATGAAGGAAATCACCGTATTTCGTATTGGTAGCTCTCTGAAATTAACTTTTCGTTCTTGTTAGGAAATAGTCCATTGAATTGTTATTATAATTCAAAAACTAACTACTTTTATATTAATAAACAAATTGGACTTTAAAATCAGCACAAGCATTTCGAAGAGGTACATGCACGAATTATCAAGTTGTCACAAGGCTTAAATGAAGCGGCTCGTAACGTCTGACAGTTTTTAAACAAATGTTATATAGCAAATATGAACTATCTATAGCTCCATATAGCACATTCAGGATGAAAGAAGCGTTTAACATCTTACGACGATTAACAAGTGATGGGAGATCCATCAATTTTAGCCGAGATTCATAGCGTGGTAAGTTTGAAGATATATCCCAAGGAAGATGGCTTAAAGCAGGGAGTAAGAACTATTTTTGAACAGATTCAAGCTAAAAAATTTAACAGGTTCAGTTTCCGTTCTAAAAACTTGTGATGTCAAAACGAAAAGAAGCAAACTTTTAGCTAAAAGCCGACGGAGCAGCTTCGAATGATGTACGCATTAATCAGTCACTGTCATTATTTTATACTTAATTATTTATATTAATATTTTACAGCAAATCTATTTTTGGGAAAATATTACTCTTTTATAATAATTTTATAACCCATATTATTATACCTTATTTTATATAAAAATTGCGAATCCTTTGAAAAAATCCCTTCGTTATAACGTATATTTAATTGGGATTATTCCAGAGGCTTGCTTGTTAAATTTCTTGGAATTAAGCGCTTGAGCACTGAGTGCATGCAATAATTTTAATAAACGTTTTATTCCCTTTTTTGCAGTGTTTGAATGTGTGTTTATCCTTTGTTCTGCGGCTGTTAATAAAGCAAAAAACGATGAGATGAGTCCTTGTAGTTAAGATGTCAGTTTCCTGCGGAGTTTTATTCAATTTTGAAATTGTGCTCGAAATACATTTTTCCTAGTACACTTTTTATATCATTCGTAAGTTCGTTTTTTTTTTTTTGGTTTTTGTGATCGGTGGTAATCGTACACGAGTTGTTACGAGTGCAAACAACAAAAATAACTCCATGTTTATAGCTCTGTCTCTGTCTTTCTTATAAAAGCAATCGTTTCTATTGTTTAACATGGCCGCAGATGACCGGCTTCGAATGCTTTGTTCCGCGTTTCTGCAGAAATAAATAAATAACTGTTGGCATTAATCATGAAAACGGCGACTTCTTTTAAACCGGGGATGAATGCGAATTCAGTGAGTGACATATAAATTGCTTAGTTTTACGTGAATGACTGAAAAAACAGTTTAGCGCCATTTTGCATGAAAAACGAAAGCTTCAATGCAACTTTCTCATTGAAGGTGCTGCCAATTTATTAATAGTAGATTTCTGTACTTACTACGCATCACACAGGGTGAGCCAAAATAGTGAATTGTTTTCATTTTCTTGTCCTTATATTCTTTTCTTCTTTTTTTTCCCTGTTTTTCTATTCTTTCATTTTGGAAATCACTCCTACATTTACTTCATTTCCTCAATCGAAATTGTAATTGATATTTCCTCCCTTTTATTATTGTTATTGTTTTGGTCGTTCTTTATTCGTGACTATTCGTTGCTGTGACTATTGTACTCTAACAGGACATTCACGCATATCGACTTTCGCCAGCAAGGATATTCTTTTTGCCTACTTTTCAATTATCCCATTAAATTGTCGTAAGTTAACCGAAATTAAATTAAAAAATTTCCACAATGGATTCATAAATTGTAATGTAGTGGGTGAACTTCTCAAATGATTAAATATCACGGAGGAGAGGGGAAAAAGGAAGAAGCCACTACAAACCATGAACAATGAAGAAACAAACGTCGTCGGGACGAAAAATGTGATGCTGTGATTATTGCGATGTGCAGCTGTTTAAAAACTGTTAACAAAAAGAAAGCAAATCAATACAAATCATAAATTTTTGACTATATCAACCTATTTAAAATAAATTTGCGCTTGTAACGATGATGCCAAATGTAAATTTATGCATTTATTTAAAACAATTTGAACTAAACAACTTCTTTTATAATTCATGTATCTAATGTAATAATATTATTAAGGAAATTAAGATAAAAATAAAATAATAATTTTTTTTGTTTAGCTGTACCATCTGAGTCTGAGAAATCGATGACTTGAGACACAGTATTGAAATCAAACGCATGCATTCGGAAAAGTTTCATGTTTCAAAGGTTCAAAAACAAGAATAATGCTTCAATAGACGGTAAGAAAGATTTAGGTCAATCTTGAACTATCAGTAACTCCATAAAATATATTTTATTTTTGTTGGTATCTTGATGGCGCGTATAAGAATTGGCAAGAAACTGTCTTCCGTTAAGCTGATCATTAGAGGAGTCCTTCAGTTGGGGTCTTGGGTCCTTTATTGTTTTCTCTTTTAATAAAAATTATATATATTAATTCGGAAGTTAACTAAACATTGCAGTGAATTTAGCACAAACTAAAAAAGTCAATCATAATAATAATTTTACATAATCAATATTCAAACAAAATTCTTATTTTGTAAAAATTTCATATATTTTATGCGCTGTAAGCAATCATTATTAGTAACAACAATCTAATTTCTCTCTTTTTTATCTCTTTGATTTGATTTTTGCGCTTTATTTCTATGAAAGTTCTAAACAAAAATACATTTTAGTATGTTTTAGTTTTTTTCTCTTCTTGTTCAGTGCAAACTTTATTCATCAGATATTCCAACCGAAGCACGAAATGAAGAATTTCTCATAAAATCTATAACATGATAGAAGAGAACTTGTAAGAAATACATAAATGAATCATGATGCAGAACTCATTTCCAAGGATAAGAATAATTGAAGCTCGTAGCACGCAGACGGCAAACAAGCAGCGACGGAGATGACGAGAACAGAATTGAATGGAAGCTCGCTTCTTCAACCTCAAGTAATTCATCCGACTTGGATACTCGATGGCTGAATAGCATGCGAATACCTCTTCGCTTCGGAAAACCCTTTCGACAAACAATTCAGCCGCCTTTTAAATACAATCGTAATGAATTTCGATTTCTTGTCTTTCGTGAGAGCAGGAATTCGATGAGTGGAGTACCTTGAAAATGATATTCTTCATTCTTTTCTCCGTTCCTTTTGCACGAGGATCTTTTGTTGAATAAATACCGATGGCTGTATAAACATATGTATTAACGATACAAAACTACATCTATAGAAAGAGTTGCGCACAATAAAATGTCAGCTGCATCTTATTTAAGATCATCGACGTCTCAGAAGACAAAAAGAAAGGCTATGAGTAGAAGCAACAATAAGAGAGTTATTTAAATAAAATGTTAACCCACGCAAAATGAAAATTATAAACATTTTCAGCTCTAAATAAATATAAATTTATCGATTACAGTTCTTTAAAACATTTGCCATGAATTGAAATCAGAGATCCATTTAGAAATCAGAGTTGCCTTCTCCATGGGATTTTTTTGCAATTTAGGAAATTTAAATGTCTTTGGGGATTTAGCAATATTAAAGGGAAAAATTTACGGCAACACTCTTAGAAATAGCGTGAGGTAAAGTGGTATGGAACGGAATGTGACATGAACCATTCATGAATGGGACATGGACCTTTCTTCAAGACATTCCTTCACAACTTTCACGAAATCTATTACACACAACTTTTACGAATTAATTAAGCAATTAATATAAATTCATTTGTTCGGCGAAGAAATCATCGACAGAGTTGAAAAAGCAAAGAACAGAACAACAGCGTTTTCCGATTAACAAAACTTTATCGTCTCGTAATTTCACTCATTAATAATAATCTTGGGATGAAATTTCAACACGTCCATTTTCACTTTCGGCAAATAAAAATATCTTCTTTATGTCTTCAGCAACCGTGGAATTAATTGATTGTTGGGAGAAAATATCCAAGGGGCGAGGTGAAATAAGTTCTTTGTTTTTTTTTTAACGATGTCTACAAGAAATAAGCAATTTATTTGGTCATGAAAAACATTAACACTACAATAAAAGGAATAAAATGAAAAGGACAAAAATTGAAAATGAAAAAATGTGAGGAAGGCAACAAATGATATTACAAATTATATCGCTACAAAAAAATTTCCAGTAACTGTAATAAGAATCAGCAGCAGTTCAAAGCAAAAATGTATTAAAACGATATGCAAATGTGCGTTAATGTATTGAATATAAAAGCGTTTCTTTTCTTCATGCATGTTTCCAATGACTTTTCTTTGCGCGATTTTTCTATTTCCTTCGCCTTTTACTTTCAGTTTTTGGAAAACGTTTTCTCATCTGCCTTCGATTCACTCTTTCACCGCAATAAAAAAAGCAATAAAATTTGAATAAAAATTCACGTAATCTGCAGAATATTTCAATACAAATAGAAACAAAAAGCAGAGAAATCGTAATAGAATCGGCTTCAACGAATCTTTGTACTCTACACGACTCAATTTTACACCGTTTAGCACGGAATTCTTTTCTTATTGGAATAGAAACTTCTCTATAATAGCATACGATTCATTATTTGCTCATGAAGATTTAAGTTGAAGATTGTTATTAATTCAGTGTTTCACAAGCAGAATGTAGGGTATTCTACTGAGTTCGCTTATAGGAATTATTAAAAATAAAAAAACAATAAAAAGTTCCTCTTTCTTACGTATAGATGTTATATAAATATATATGTAAGTATGTCTACAGGCTATAAAAATAAGAGACAAATGAAATCCTTTCCTCTGGTAATGATTCATGAAAAAAAACAAAAAAACATTTCACTGTATTCTTGGGAAGTTTGCAAAATCTGTTTTCAATGGTTACAAATAAATAAAAGGTTTCAACGGAAGAAGTTGGAATTAAGCGAGCAATATTCTGGAATGGGGAAAACACTTTTACGAGAAGAAATCAGTTAAGGTTCAAGTAACAAATCATTCAATCAGAGAATTCGCCGTCGGAGATTAGAAAAGCAGAAAAAAAGAGGAAGGAACTCTAAGTAAACGTGTAAATAATTGCGGATCCAAATATCGTTTGTTTTTATATATTTTTAATTTTAATTTAATCCATTTAAAAATAATCCTTCTCCATGATAACAAAATAATTGTGATCCGTTTATAAGAAATGGGAATGCAAACATATTTCAAGCGTAAAATTATACTTTGACATTTGATTTCGTCGCCCTCTCCTCGACAACGAGCACGCGTCTGCATGACCGACAACCAGTCAACCATGCAACCAACCCCACTGATTGGCAATAAAAACGAGCGACGCTCCAAACTCAAGCGACAACAACGACGACACCACATAATAACCGAAAACACTCATCCTCGTTTCCACAAATTATTTCCACCCTCAATCAACGAGTTATCGAGTTAGTCAGTCAGGATGTAAACAAAGTGCAACACTGGCGTTTTTGGGTGTCAGCGAACGTCTGCGGGTGACACGCCAAACATCGAGCGACTCTTAATATTTGCTTTTTAATAGCTTTATTTTTCTACTTTCTTGAATTCGGTCGCACCGCAAACAAAGTTTCTCTTGACTCCTTTGAATATTTGCACTTGGAAAAAAATTCATTATTATTACAAATTCAAAATTAATTTCACTGAATTAAAAAATATTATACAAAAGGGATAAAAATGCCATCAATTGCATCACTCTTCTAATAAAATAAATTGTAATTATTTTTAATAATAATTACCTTCAAAATAATTTCCCTATATATGTACAATTTCCCATAACAAATTATTTGTTATTGCATTAAATTATTAAATTATTTGTTTGGCAGCACAATAAGTTTTCTATCATCTCTAGCTGCGGTTTTTTAATGTTCTGCAGAGGGAGGGAAATTTCATGTTATGTGAAATCATTAAGCGCAATATTCAATATAAAAACCGTGTATTGCTAAATTGTAAATTGTTTTGTAAATAAAAAACTAACAAATTTGCAAATTTCCGTGAAAACCTGCATAGAAACATCATAAAAGCTACGGAATTGTCACTTGTTATTAGAAAACACAAATTTTTTTGCGAGTGTAGATGGTGTCAATCGAAATAAGAAGCTGTGAGAGTGATGCCAATTCCTGTTGCGGTGTTGCGGAATGGAAGGAGCCGTCATAAATACAACGGCAACCCTTTCGCAGGTCGCTGCAAAAAGATTGATCAGTTAATTTAATTTGATTTGCGGTGTGTTTATGAACGTTAAAGTGAGGGTGAAGGAAAGATTCCTGGAAATGCGATGGTTTTTATAAACCATTAGAAATTTTTAAATTGAAATCAATAAAATTGTGTTAGTAAACTTCAAATGATCCTCAAATTTGGAACTTGCTCTAAACGTGTGAATGAAAACATCCTTCTTGGATGCTTAATATACTTTATAAATGTGAACAATGACATTCCTTTGAAACATTGTGTATATTTTTTTGCCTTTGTCACATTGTATCAACATTAAATCAAACTTCTAACAAACCAAATTATTTTAGTGTTCTAAAAGAAATCGTTGAAGTACCCACTCGAATCCTCGGGCACACATCCTCAAAATATAATTTAATGATCAGTGGAACCCTTTTCCGTTCCCTGTTCAACCACAAACAGACAACAGCAGCAGACATGAGTTTCGGAAGGTTCCTTTGAGCGAATCCTTCCGTCCTCATTCCGCACTCGTTCGGTTTTAAAAGGATAAATGTCAAAATCTTTTTTTAATATGTTTTCGTTGGTGTGGCTGCTTTTCATCAGGGGGTATCAACGAGGGTTCAGACGCCGGACTCGCAGTTATCCAAAAGTTTTCTGTAACGGATGCATTTAATTTATTGGAATTATTTATTTACCACACACAATGCGACAAAACTAAATATCTGCATGAGAAAAGTAATAATAAACCAACTTGCAAGCTTGGAGGCTGTGAATACAGTGGAACAAACCCATTCATTTTCTCATAAATACTTCATTAATGTATTATTTCATTTAATTATTTATTTATATTTTTTAAACAATAAGAAAACAATTTCTTTAAGAGCTTCATTAAAATTTTTTCATTTACTTATTTTATTCATTGAAGTTTTAATAAATGTACATAAATATTTATGCAGTTTATATTTTAAAAATAGTTCTAGATTTTATATCTATTTCCATTTCTGTTCCTTCTACTTTTTACTTCACAAATATATTTAATATTGAAATTATTAAATAATTATTTCTCTTCTCTCCTTTCTTTTGCCCTTTTAATTTCCCTCTTCAATTTGTTTCACGGTGATGATTTGGTTTTCTCCGCGCTTGAAAAAGTTTCAAACTTTGCTTTTATGAATTTGGATTTTTTCGCCGCGTTTTCAGAAACAGTTAATCGCATTATTTATGATTGTTAAACTTCAGTTCTTCTTCCTTAATATCTATCGAATGTCAGAGCGAAAAATAAGCTTGATGTTTATAATTCTTAATGCCGAAATCTTTTAATAATGCACACCTCTGAACTCTGCCCGCGACAGTCAATTGCTGTTCAATATGCAGTGTGTGAAGTCTTCGGTGAACCACGAACACCCTTTTTCTGCTCCTCTTCCTCTTCAACTCTACAACAAACATACTCACGAAAAGGATTTCCCATTTCTCACTAAAGGAGCGAGTGAATCCGGCGACAGGTCAATTTGTGCTCATAAATAAGTTCGTTTTTTGCTATTGTTTGGTGGAAATATGTTTTGGTGACAGTAATCTTCTGGCGCCAAGATAAGCGGGGTGCGTTCATCTCGAGCACAATCAAAGGATGCGCTCGCCGGAAAATTTCATTGAAAACACTTTTTATAGTCGGCACGGCACGTGCGTTGCGGGGTTCGCTTTATTAATAAGTTACAAAATTTTAAAATTACTGCAATAACTATGGTTACTTTGGAATGAAGAAGGGTCGCGGGGCACCAGCAGCGGTGGAAAGTGTTATCTGCTCTAAGCTGTTTATGTCACAAATGAATGAAAAAGCGTTTGCACAGTGGGTAACATGCGCTAATACAATTTATATTAATTTCGATTTTATCCTAAGCGGATGAGATGCATGTTTATTAATGCATATGTTTGCATTTTATGCATAATTGATTATAAATTGTCTGCCGAAATGATTAACGATATTGCAGCAGATGATACAGTGAATAAATTTAATAAACTGAGACTAAATGAAAAAATGAACATAGAAGCACTTCACTAAAAACACAAACGCATGATTTATAAACACTACTCCTTTGGCAACCCTGCGAGAGTCAGCTGTCAAGCGAAGTGCTGCTTCTTCCTTTTCGAGCATGAAGAAATGCGAAATTAAATTTATTTTTAGAACTGTCGCTATTAAACGCTGAAAATTACATGAATAGCTATGATAAAAGATTATATAAAATAAATATTCTACTTTCTGTGCGAAAATTAAAGTGTGCAAATATTTTTCCCTTTTAATGAATGATGATTATTTTGTGTACGATCGACAAAAAGAATTGCCAGTATTAAGTAAACTTTTTTAATTATTTAAAAAGTTCTTCGAACAGAAACGAAGCAACCCTTTTTCGAAAAGCATTCATCTGATTAATTATTAATTCTTATCATGTTATCGAAGATGTGGGATATTGAAATTTCATTTATAGCCAAGAAGAATTTATTAAGGAAAAACGATAATCGCAATTGCTGGCTGAATAATAATGAATCTAATCAGAGCAGTGAAGATGGAAGTTGCTAAATGATGGAATTACTAAAATATTAAAAATGTTGATCATTTTCATTTTGAGCTTTTTATTCAAATCTGATTAAATTAAATATATATTTTAACCACTTCGATTATTATTTTTCTCCATTGTAACGTCATAAATTTAATTAAATTACAACAAAAGCAGACGGATGTTTCTTTATTCTTTGCAATTTACGTCGAATGGAAGACGATAATTCAGCCATTCATCTGTATCCAGCTGTTGTGCAGATATAGACAGATATTTAGATGGATATACAGACATCTCATACCTCAAATAAATGCAAAACAATGACACTTTTGTATTTTTGCGTGACCCGCGTTCCTCGCGAACCGAATAATTCTAGTTCGACTACAGCAACAACAACAACAAGAAGAACACCCGCAGCAGTACGTCATGAATTTGTCATGGTTACTTAAGTGTACCAACTTGAAATTTAAAATTCATGCTGATGTTGTTGCCAAATGTTGTTCAACACATTCTGCTGCTGTTGTTTTTGTTGCTATGGTTGTTATTGATCCTGTCAGAACAAAGGATTCTATGCGATGTTATGCGTGATTTAATTCCTTGCAGCACACTTTAAACGATGCAGATGAATTTTCACCCATCACCAGCCCATCAACGGTGCATTGTTTCAGCTACGACTTTGTAGCTGCTTGCGTGTCGTGCCTGCGTGTGGGCGTGGCTAGGACTGGGCTGTGGGCCTTTATATCGGATGCGCCGGCAGCGACGCTATCTACAAATACACTTTATCTTTATCTGTTGTTCATGTTCCTTACACATCCAACCCACGCGCAGTCTCATGTCCATTTGCTTTATTAACTTATGAAATCCAGGGCCCCACCCGCCCCCCGCCCACTCAAATTCCCAGCTGCACATCTATTGTTCATTGCAATTGTATTGTTTTATTATTTCACAGTTGATTTCGTTCAATTTCAGTTCTCCGCAAGCTTAAAATTAACCTGCTCTTTGGCCAACATCCGCAGCCGCATCCGGAGCCAAGTCTTTTGTTTTGTGGGCTGAATTCGAGTGCGAAGTGTGTCTATGAATGTGAAAATTGTGTGTGTTGGCCTTTGATGAGCTCTTGAATTTCATATGGTAACCGTTGGCAGGATTCGCGCTCATTATCCTGCTTCGGCGTTAATGTGCACTCCTCATTGTGTCTCGCATTCAGCCTCAACCCGCACCCACTCCTCGCGGAAGCTTAACATACTCTCTTCCATAACAATTATGGGCTCATTTCGGCAATTATCGATTATAGACTTCTGGGATTCAATGATTCATAATCTTGGATACACGAAATCCACGACGAGACTCATTGTTTTATTGGAAATGTAGGTTAGGTTAGGAACTATGGGTCTTTAGCTGAGGTAGGAAAGAAGATAAGACCTCAAGCAACAATAACACATAATAATAAATGCATAATAAACAATATTCGTTCAAGTAACATCAGTCGAAGCGAGTCAATTCGTTTCTAGTCGAACTATCGATCATATTTTCAATGGTAATCATGAAATTTTACAATAATCACTATTATTAAATACTTTATCTGGAATATGATTTGACTCAATCTACCTTCGAAATCCGAAAATCACTCAAACAGAAGTCATTCCGCGAGATCAACAGATACAATTGGAAATTCCCAGACTTACGACCTTCTCACGTCGTTTGTACATATATCCGTCGACTGTAACACGGAATTCATCGGTGGAGTTGCGGCTGATTTGATTGAACACGGAGCGCTCCACATGCTGCTCGTCCTCGCATCCTTCGCCGCTGTTGAATTGCCGTTTGACAAATGTTTACCAAAGCAATTACGAGTTAATTCATGCTTGTTAAAGGAACCACTTAAAGAGCCAAGTTATCTATTTTTATTTATTTTCTCTTTTTGCTTTTTATTTGTGTTGATGTGTTTTCGTTGGGTCTTTGGTTATTGTTGTCGCTGCAGGAAAGCAAATAATCATAATAATAATAATTGGGCTTATGTTTGGAGAAATTCATATGATATTGAGAAGAAGAAGAATCCTGGCGCATCTTGAATCCTTTTTTAAGGGGTCTTGAATGCCGTCGAAAACTTGTCTCCCGGAATTGCATTCAGAGATGCGTTTATCTGTGAAATATCGCCCTCAAGGCCAGCTCAAGGCTTTCAACAATGGCATCGAAGCACAATACGAGCAACAACAATAAAACCATGAGAATTTCTATTACAATCTCAGAGATGTGGATACTTAAGTGCAGAAATGTTTGAAGGAAGACTCCCACAACAACAACAATCAACTATACGAATAAAAAAAGCCGAGAAAAGACAGCCTCCAAAAGAAAAATACAAATAAAGATGCGAAAACAACTCGGAGCAGCTTGTAGCCTTTGAAGAGCGGTCGCTGTCGTTGTTGTTGTTGTTGTTCGTTGGTAGAAGAGCAGAGAAGGTAGCTCCCACACACACACACACACACACAAGAGCGTTCTCTTATCAATGGGACCAGTTGTGTGCTGATTTCAGGCATTCCTTCAGACCAAACTGCGTACTGCTTCTGTTTGTCAGCGATTTTTCCTGAAATGTTGCCTTTTTGCAATTCCGCACGCACTTGAAAATGTGTTGAAAACGTAATTGCAAACAATTTAAACTCACTTCAATTTAATTGCAGTCCATTTGCAACAGCGACTGCAGTTTCAATGCAATCGACGAGTCCTTTTTGCGGAGCCCCCCGCGGCAGCAACTTGTGTGGGTTTTCTTTGGGGCTTTCGATTTACTTTCACCGCGATCCTTTTTCGCAAACACAAAATCGTCTTTTGGCTTCTTTTCGCTTTGTGTTGGCCAGCAGACAAAAGATTCGCTGAGTTGCTTTGTGCTGTTTAAGCAACACCTTTTCTTTGTTTAGGGCAAGAAACGAGCGGGGAAAAAGGAAAAAATACAAGAGTTGTTGTTGTTTTCTGTTTGTGTTTTAAACGTTTTCATGTTTGGTTTCGTTTCATTGTTTTCTTTTGTCTTTTCATTTTATTTTAATTTCATTTACATTACTTTTGCGTTATTGTGAACATCTTTGAACTATGAAAAGTGAACCACAAACGCGATACTTGAGAAATTTCTCGGATAAAGAATGTATTTGCAACCTATAATAAAAAATATACAATCACAGAATGTTCCTTGCATTTTTTTGTAATTATTATTATTTGTAATTTTTTTTTTTAATTTATTTTTACTATTTATTATTTTTTTATGATTTCTTTTTTTTTAATTTGTTTTTATTATTTTTGTATATTTAATATTTTTCATTAATTAATTCTTTTTTATTTAATTTTTATTGTTTATTATTTTTCATTATTTAATTTTTTTCATTTATTTCTATTGTTTATTTCCAAAGTCGACGTTTCTCATTTCCAATAGTAATAATTCTAATAAACAGCTCCAATTCATTCCCAATAGTAATTCTAATAAGCAACTAATAATTTTTTAAACAACGTGTAGAATCTCATTTCTCTCTCTCATCACCTTATTTATATACACTCGTTTGATCGGAGCAGCATGTATGTATGCTCGTTGCAGCATCATTGCTGACGAATTCAATTTTGACATTTCTTATTTGAATTTGATTCTGAACATGCTGAGGTGAGGAATTTTTGAACCATACACTGGCACCAACGAGTCCAACTACTCGTTGCGTTGATTATGCGACAGTAAAACTTTGAAGACGGGAAAAAGTTGGAATTTTCCGCAGATAAATTGCATAAAATTGCAGTTTGTAAAAGTTTCGACTATGGAGCATTCCTGCTGGCGGAATTCGTTGTTGAGCTGCAGCTGAACTTCCATTCAAAGTTTCACTAAAACTAAAAACTTCGGGCTTTTTTCCCCGCTTTTTAAACTTAACTTTGTTGGCAATTGCAAAGTTGGCTTCCTTAATGAAGAAAATTATCAACTTTATTACATACTTTCGTTTCAGTTCATTGAGAAAGGACGAAGGACGCATGACAAGGGGGCGTGAAAAGAGGCGATGGAGGGAGTAAAGCTAAGAGGAAAGCTGGAGCTGCTTAATTAAAAGCAATTAGTACGCTTTTTAGCGCAGTTGAAAGTATTTCTGCAGCTCGCAACTCGTTCGTCCCGGTGCCAAGTCACACGCCCAACTCCAGTCCATGCACGCCCCTCGAAGCCGCCTCTCCTCCCGCCCACAGCGACCACAAATAAGCCGCAAAGGACCGTCAACAAGTCGTCAAGAGCGACTCTTGTCGGCCAGCGGCGACTCGTTCCTTTGCCATTCGCAAAGTGCTCGGAATGAATGCGAACAAACGGCAAGAAATAATAAATACTTAAAGCACAGTTTAACTAAGGCTCACACAAATAAGTAAATGAAACGAAACAGCAGAAAAAACAACGCAATTAAAAGATAAACAAGGATTCGAAACCGTTGACCAGCCGCCGGACCGCCGTCAATTTAACGGTAAATTAAGTGGGAGCGATGTGAAGAGGAAGAAGGAATTCGTGGGGAAAAAGAAGGAAGTGTGGTGAACTCTGAAGCTCGTTAAGCTCGTTAAATCGCATTAGCGACAGCAAACGAGCACAGCGCCACCGGCTACGCCTTTAATTGTCTTCGTGGAGGCGTGGCGAATCGCGTTTTTTATAATTTCGCGCACAAAAGCGATAATTAGACGATTTTCCCCACTTTTTTTCAAGATTAAAAATAAGTTTTTTTGCCTTGATTTACAATAAAATAACATAATTTTATCCAGTCAATTGCAATTTACGAGGAAAAAATGGAATGAAAAGGAGATTAAGAAAGGAAAAATGGAAGAAAAACTCCAGCGATTTCTTCTTTCCTTCGTTTGTTAGGGAAAAAGGATTCTGCTGAAGGATTCTGTCAGCCTTTGAAAGGAAATCTTAACCTTAGTTAATCATTAAATCCAATTCGAGCGAATGATAAAAATTTTCTTTACTTAAACTCATTCAAGTCCTGCTTCAAATCAACAAGTTTCGCTGCTTCGTCGAAATGAATCTAAACATGAATCTTCCAAAATGTTGCCACAAACAAAAGTTTAATTAAACATCTCTTCGATTTATTAAAAAACGTGAGTTCGTTGAAATACTTCACTTGTTTCAAGGGTGCAATATAAAATGTTTAAAATGCTTGTTGAAGAATTTAAAATTCGATTAAAAAGAAACTCCTCCAATCTTCAAATTTGCCTTTTTTTTAATTCCTCCTCCACCATTGCGAGGTCAGAAGCGAGCCACTCGAAGCGAGCCACTGAAAAGGCAGTTTAAACACTGAATACAACTGAAAATAACCTTTAGAATTTTTATTTTATTACTTGCGTTATTATTTCAATTCAATTCAAATTTTAACTAAGCGAAAACAACAACAACAACAACGAAGCATATCAAGTGTTGTATAAAAACCAAAATACATAATAGAAATACTTCTCCATTCATTTGATTCACGACCACAACAACAACAACATGACCTCGTTGTAAATAAAAATACTGTATTTTATAGAAATTCTTTCAAGTGCGAGAGAGTATTTTTAACTTTGCTGCAAATAAACAAAAGCAAAACATGAACTGGACTCGTTGATATTTGCTCTGCATGTCGATGTGAATACAGTCAAGGATACATGCACATCAAACATCTATAAAAACACATGTATAAAAACATGTATAAAAAGCAGTTGTTCACTTAACGAGAGTCAAACAGCAACACTGAGCTTTTAACAACGATTTTCCAAATGAACCGATTCACAAGTGCTACCAGAAGAGAAGAGAGAGAGAGAGAGAGACTCTTTTTTGTTGTGAGAGAGTTCTTTTTTATCCCACAGCCGTCGATGTAGCGATGGATGTTGTTTTTCTTGTTGTTGTTGTTGCGAGCGGCGGTCAGTTGAAGGACTTTCGGTAATTTGTTCGTTCCATTCTTGGTTCCACTTGCGATTTCGAAGCACGACAAAAACAATACGAAGAACTTAAACCCTAAATTGGCTCAAAACCATGCAAAATAAAAGAAGACAAAAGAAATCCATCATTCAAAAGTCAGCAACAGCAGCAGCATCGAACAAATCCAATTGGAAACAGAAGTGTAAAAGTTCATATATGCAATCAATGAATAAGCAATTGAAGCTTGTGAGAGAAATGCTCTGAGCTTGGAGCAGAAATCGATCAATTTGTGACGGCTTCAATGCTGGCAGTGTGTGTGTTTTATGGCCCAGGACACGGAAAGGATTAAGAATTTGAGTGTCAATGGAAAAAACGGGTTTGGAAAAGACTGAAGTAATTTATTTGATGCCTTCGTGGTCAATGACTCCGTGCTGAAGGAGACGCTTCAGTTTTAGACGAAATTCCAACCAAGCTGAAAAGTGGAAGCAATTTTTCAGCAGAAAATTGATGTTGCCACAAAAAAAAAAGTTAATGAAATTTTATTCAAATAAAAATTCCTTCAATATTTGGTTGCTTTTTATTTCTTTATTATTTTTTAATTATTATGCTAGTTTAATTGATAATCAATTTACCCACTGTGCAATTGGAAAACTGTAAAACAAACGCCAAACAGGATTTTTTTGTTCTTCATGCATCCAATCAGATCATGATTCGCTTCTCTGTTGATTGCCAACTGATGGCTGATGAGAGAGGAGAGAATCACAACCACAACCACTGCTCCATGTGTGTTTTCCTCACCATCACGCGATTTCCTTCCTCTCTTCGGTCACTGGCAGAGTCTTTGACGTGCGTGAACTTAGCAACGGAAATTAGCAACGATTTTCAGGGTGGTTTTTTTTGGATGGTATTTTTGTTGGAGAAATAAAACCAATTTTTAAAAAATCACTAAAAAGAAACTATTCATCGGACAATAATAATTTTGCTGTCACTTTGAAGAAAAAATTGTGTTCTTTCTATAGCATAAATTTGAACCCGCTTACTATTAGGAAATCCATGTTATTGAGCATGTAAACAAATGACTTTGTGGAACCTAAAGGGAAAACTCCATTGCTAGCATTTAAAACATTTTCCTCCTGATATCCGCTATATTTATCTTAAAGAGAAAATTTTTCTCTATTTTTCAACGTAACAATGAACTCTCTAGCTAAAACGGTTCTTGAGATATTTACGATAATGTGTTCCTTGCTTCCGACACATTTTATGGTCTTTGCAGCTTCCTAGAATTCACAATTGTTGCACAAATCTAAAGTGAACATCCATATCAATTATTTCATGCCGAAAAAACTGCTTTAAAATATCAATTTCGACGTATATTTAAGGAAAAGATCTTTAATCGTTTCCAAAGATTTTTAAAAAATGTTTTCAACTATTAAACTATTTTCCTCAAAAACTCCAAGTACACTGTCTTGAAGAGAATATTTTTCTGCAATTTTGTATTTTGAAATTATTATCATAGCTATGAATGTTCGTAAGATATTGCAGAAAATGTCCAAGATTTGTACTGTACAGTTTCTGACGACACTAACGCATCTGCTTCAAATGACAACTCAAGATCCAAAAAGATGCAATTTTTCCAAGAATTTTAAGATATAGATGAAAGCGGTAGCTGCTATAGCGGCTAAAAAAAGTGCAAATAAAAATATATTTTTCTTTTGTTTACAATTTGCCTTGAACACGTGCTTTTCCTGGAAAAAGCAAAACGTAAACAAACAGCGTATTGAAAATATACAATATTCGGAAGGTTTTTTTTTAATTAAAAACTATTTTTTATAAACTGACAGTTGTGAGGATCGAAAGAACACACCTTCCGACGCCATACCAAGCATTGGTCAAGAAAATCGAATGGAGCGTTTTCATCCAAATCCCATTCGAATCCATGGTCCTCCATTACGTTCAGGGACCGTTGCTGGCTATAAAACCATATTCCTGCGAAACTTTTGGAATGCAGTTTCAAAGAGGATCACTTTCCTCACATTTCGGTGAAAAAATATTGACCGTGCATATCTTGGTTCCAGAGATATTCTAGGAATCCCATCTAAACTGGCCAAAAATACTCAAGTGGCATTTCCGCCATTATAAACCTTTTCCTGCGAAACTTTTGATATGCAGTTCCAAAGAGGGGTACTTTCTTCACATTTCGGTGAAAAAATATTGACCGTGCATATCTTGGTTCCAGAGATATTCCATGTGGAATGACCACCAAGTGGCCAATTGGCTATCCCAACAGTGCTTTGAAAAGAGCATGTATGCTATCTCAAAGGCATTGATTTTGCACGGTTTTTGGTGAAGAAATTATTATGATAGCTTATTTAGTTCCCGAGATATTTAACAAATTCAAAATTTTCAAGGACAAATTTGGTATGAAATTCTCTTTGCTTACGAATTGCAATGAACACGTGGTTTTCTTAGAAAAAGTGAACGAAAACAAACAACGTGTTGAAAATATGCAATATTCGGAAGGTTTTTTTTTAATTAAAAACTATTTTTTATAAACTGACAGTTGTGAGGATCGAAAGAATACACCTTCCGACGTCATACAACGCATTGGTCAAGAAAATCGAATGGAGCGTTTTCATCCAAATCCCATTCGAATCCATGGTCCTCCATTACGTTCAGGGACCGTTGCTGGCTATAAAACCATATTCCTGCGAAACTTTTGGAATGCAGTTTCAAAGAGGATCACTTTCCTCACATTTCGGTGAAAAAATATTGACCGTGCATATCTTGGTTCAAGAGATATTCTAGGAATCCCATCTAAACTGGCCAAAAATACTCAAGTGGCATTTCCGCCATTATAAACCTTTTCCTGCGAAACTTTTGATATGCAGTTCCAAAGAGGGGTACTTTCTTCACATTTCGGTGAAAAAATATTGACCGTGCATATCTTGGTTCCAGAGATATTCCATGTGGAATGACCACCAAGTGGCCAATTGGCTATCCCAACAGTGCTTTGAAAAGAGCATGTATGCTATCTCAAAGGCATTGATTTTGCACGGTTTTTGGTGAAGAAATTATTATGATAGCTTATTTAGTTCCCGAGATATTCAAAAAACTCAAAATTTTCTACGACGAAATTTTATGTTTACATATCCATACATGTATGTATGTAAGTCGCAGTGAGCACGATTTGAGAAACGCAAAATATTAGTAGAGCTTTCTTATATATAGATATGTATGTACATAAGATACCAAAAATACATACATATGTATGTAAATAGTTGTTTAGACAAAAGAAGTATATGGCATACAGAAATATTTTACATTGCACTAATTATGCAAAATATATACATATGTAAGTACATATGTTGCATTGGTTGGTTCTCATTTCCTAAAAAATTAACATATAGGTTTTAATATTCATATGATGTATGTATGTACATATGTACATGCATTATAATAACATCAATTAAAATGAAAATATGTATGTATGTTTATAATAATCGAAAGTCATGTAGAGTCCATTTTTTCTTATTAATTTGATATACATATAACAATATATGTATGTATGTACATATATATGTCACTTATAATAGTATCCTCTAATTATAATAAATATGTATGTACATATAACTCATAATAATATACATTCTCATAGACTTTTATAACAATTTCTCCTTTTGTGAGCCAAAAAGGCAACAACAAACACTACGTTAAAGTTTGGGTGGCAACAAAAAATAATTCCTGGAAATAAGGTCGCATGAGCATCAAAACAAATTTCAGGGAAATAACGATTACGCAAGCTATTTTTTCAAGGTGTTTACTTATTCGAGATATTAATACTCAGATTTTAACAATATTATGGTGTTATTCGGAGTAAAAAAAAATAATATAAAATATATCTCGTATTTAAAATAGTAAATCTCGAAATTGAGGCTCTTAAAATTTTTGTAGCGTTTGATATCCCTAATGTTTGGTTGCAAGCAAGTCGAAAAAAGATGTACATACATATATATAAATAAGATGGGCAAATGTTCTAGCATAAAATTAACACAAATGCATATATATGTATGTATGTACATAAGTATATGTAGGTATATTATATGAAAAACCAAGTTAGGCTTTTATTGCTTGTCGCCAAATATGTATGTATGTACATAAGTGTTGTGAACCAATATTGCGTACTTGCAATGTACATACATATGTTATATCTTAATCAGAGCTTAGCCACCATTAAAAATATATCTGCAACATATGTATGTGCATCGCTGCACAACTTCATCTGTCGTCTTGCTTATTGTCTTTCTTATCGTCTTGTCTTTGTAGTTTTGTATATTGTATAAAAATCTCTATGAAAACAATATACATACATACAATGAAACAAACAAGAAAAAATGAATAAACCTAGGTCAGGGACACTGTTTTCAATGTCAGCAATTGAATATAGAATAGAAGTCTATCACGATTCAAATGTAATTTACACGAGATAATTTGATAATCATATGATAATCATCGTACACTCATGCTTTTATAATAATTCAGTTGTGAAAAATCTGCGAAAATTTTGTTTATTCTTATCGCAAAAAATTCAATTCAGTGTTGCTGAAAAACATAAGAGTAAAAGTTTCTAAATTTTCACCCTTTTAAAGGGATATATATAACATGTATCCATTTTCAAGTATTTATTTATTTTATACATTCAATTCAAATATTTTAGTAATTCAATAATGTCTAACACTATTTTGGTTAATTTACATTTTAAAAAAATTAATTGTATACATCTGTCACTAAGAAATGAGTGGTAGTTATAATCTTAATATCTATTAAATATCCATCCCAATCCATCAACAAAAGTAATCTGATCTTATAATTATATTCGGGATTATTAAGGCACGAAAATAAACTGCGAACACTGCGGCTTTTATCCTACAACAGAAAATTTCATTGGCAGCACTTCATGTTTCCAACGATTCTCGAACGAAGTAACGAATGCAGCGATTCCTGAGAATTTAAAACAAACGCATTTTCACGAGCAATTCAAGCACACTAAATTTCAGTTGATTTATATTTGTGAAGATTATTTGTGAAAATTTCAATTTAAGATGCGTAAAATGGATAAAGTTTCGACAGCTCTTCTTGAGCTCATTAATGAAGAAGTTGTAACATTTCCTGATAATTCAGTTTACAATTACCAATTTGTAGAAGATTTGTCAGGAAAATTGTTAGGAAAAAACGTTGTAATAGCAAACAATAAAAAAAGCTGGAGAAAACTATACGATCGTATTCGTTATGTGATACACTTGATGCAATTTCCTCACCACCCATGGGGTATGCATCATTGGCGCGTTACCGATTTTTTTTTGAATGGGTGTTCGGTTCCCCTGTAGGCCTATTGTCACCCATATATCAATCTATCTATATATATAACCATATAGAACTATGGAATCATATATTCTAGATATATGGTGATGACATCATACATATATAATATGTGATTCTAAAGTAGTATATAATTATATTTCTTTAGGATTGATAGTAAATATTATACAGTGAGCTAAATACACTAGGAATTGTAATTTCATAATTTTAAGGAAGTGTACTACGAAATTAATAATAGATTAGATACATACATATGTATACTTATTTTCTCTATCGAAAATATACTTTGTCTTATTTTTGTAATAGTATGTCTTTGGAAAGAATTTAGAATTTCTACCCTCGCAGATTTAACAAGAAATCTATTTAGACACTTAAAGCCTCATTTTGATAGACGTACGATTAAGAACGTTCGTGGCGCCGGCGTTGACACATTTCTGCATTGTTTGGTATTTCCTTCGACTTCCGTACGTCTATTATTATCTGTTTGCTCTACACGACACCTTTCTGTTCACGTCTGAAATCATGTCTTTTCTGTATACCAAAACAGCTATTAACGCCTGGAAAGCACGGAAATTACCAATGCATTTGTTGAACGTTCGTCGGCGTCAAAAACGAAAAAAATAATGAAAAGCACAAAAGGAGAACATAAGACTGCGCTGCATTTAGTGTTCATGTGTTTCGGTGTTATGTATACCTAAATGAGGTTGTTAGATATATTTTCCACAAATTTTTAAGAGCATATTTTTTTATTTATTCAAATTTTCCCTAAGCAGATAATTAGGTTTTGCAAATAATTTTTGGCACAACTGACACTTTTTAATTACATAAAGTATAACGGAGACAAGTTGGACTGTTTCTTATTTATACAATTTGCTCTTCTGCACACATCTTGCATAAGAACTGTTTGTAGAAAAGTATGTATTCTTCCGTATTTTCTGGAAAGATTTCATAGCTTTTCTGTAAGCAATGAGGGCATATTTCTCGACAACATATTTCGCAACTAAGGGATTTTTTTTTGTTAGTAAATACTGCACAATGCAGGCATATCTTCTGCATATCATCAGAATTGTTTATTATTTGTCGTTTGACTATTTCGCGGTAATCATCTGGATCAATTAGATTTGTCAACGGTTCATTTTGCAGATATTTTTCTACGTACTGTAGAGCCAATATTCCACAGTTATAAGAATCTTTTTGTGTTTCATGTGGAATTTCTACCTCTCGCCAAACACCTTCGTCAAAATGTTTACTTAATTGGCTCATATAATAACTGATAAACTTCTTAACTCCACATTTGTTATCAAATGGATCTAAACATGATACAATTTTTTCTATAAAATTAATAATTATTACATAGAAATGCTTATTGTATAGCTGCGGGATTATTAAAGTATTTGAGTTTTTCTTAAATTCGCCACTCAGAACATTTTCATTTTTAAAGCAAAATTGTTCAACTTGGCAAGGAAGCAGCTTCACAGCTGATTGTGTTTTTTTTAGTAGTAAATGCATTCCTGCATCCACAACAATATTGTTCAACCAATTCTGCGAATAGAGTGTAAATAAATCTTTTAATGTTATATAACATTCAAGACGAGGGTTTTTTCCATAAAAATATTTATATAAAGAATTTAAGCGGCATATATAAAATTCAGTATTGCATTGATTAAGGCGTTTTAAAACTGAGACAGGTGTATTAAATTTAATTACATTTTCAATTGGTTGTTCACCGCTTTTACCACAATATTCATGATCATGGCGTACATTGTTTTCGAGTTGCATGTTTTTGTATTTATTTTGAGCTTTTTGCATGCTAAAAAACTCTGTACTAAACATTCGCTGTTTCAACTTATTTGTTTTGCTTTTTTTCTGCCAAGACTCACTCATATCTGACATTTTTATGTTTGATTCATCTCCAAAATACTTAAATTTTGGTTTTGTTTCACGTTTTTTAGTTTTTATGTTTCTTTGATTTTTTGGATCTTTTGGCTTTTCAAAACGTTTTCCATCATTGTTTACAGATTTCAATATCGTTTGTTTTGATCTTATAATCGAGCCTGGTAAAATGGGTTTTTCTTTGTCAAAAATCATTTCTATCAGCTTTAACTTTGAGTCCACATGATCTTTATTTGCTTTAATGAATCTGCCCAGTCTAACTTCTTTAGTGCTTAAAAGATACTCTTTTAAGTTTTTGAAATGTGATTCAATCGCCCCATTGCTTGGACGTTTAATTTTATTTATAATAGGGAAGCTTATAATTTGTGTCCAGAAAGGTAAAAATGCTATATATTTTTCTAGTATTAATTTTGCCGCACGTGGGCAGTAAAATTCATTTGCATATTCGCTCATAGTATGTGTCGTGCTCAATTCTGTAAATATTTTAAAATATATTTTTTCAAATCTTTTTCGGAATGGGCTTCCTTTTGCTATTCCTTCAACGTCGCTAGCTTCAGTTATAGATACATCATCACTGGAGCTTTCGTTGATTACTGTATTGTCATGGCATAAATTTTTTCGTGCTATTGTTTTCAGCATTTCACCATTTTTTTCAACAATGTCATTATATTTTGATGATAATAATATATATAACAGACATGTATACCAATGTTCTAAAACGGACAGAGAATTAAAATTGAAGGCAGCACCTAAAGCTTCTCTAAGAAACCTTTTTAGCGCCTTACTACTTTCTGGAACGATATTGTCAAGATCTTTAACCATTATCTTACAATAATGGCTGGTACAGAATTGAACGATAACAAAATTCGCTTTTTTATTTTTTTTATTGAGAAATGTCGCACAAGCATTTAAATACTCCAATATTGAATTCATGTTATTGAATTCTTTAAGTATAGCACCAATAATGGCAAAGCTCACATCAGTTACGAAACGCTTGCATATAGGCCATGATAATTTACTTTTACTACAAAAATCTCTTATGTGATGAATGAATTTTCCAATATCATAACTTGTATGATTGGACAATATTGCATCAGCAACAGGATATATCAATTTCTCTTCCGCGACGTGGGCTACGATAGAATACAAAAGTATCCTTTTCTCTATAAACGACAAGTTTGTTACAATTCCGCCCGTTGCATCTATTTGTAATGTGTAGTCACATTTTTTAAGAACTAAGTTGTTATGTTTTTGCAATGTGGATAATTGTTTGTGACTATATAAATAAACCTCTATTCCTGTTGACAAATGTTGTATATAATCCTTATAACTACCCTGGCTCTTGATATAAGCATCAACAAATGGATCATTATCATCGTCAAATGTCGCCAGTGCTTCTGACCTAAGCTTACGACAAAAGGATAACGATTTTACATTTTGCTGTCGCCCAATTTTTCTTAATATTTTACATTGTTCATTAAGTTTTCTTTTTCTATATATAAAGGCTGGCTCCTTGCTTATTGCGGCCTTCTCGACGTGCCTTTGTAAACCTCTTAACTGACATATCTTTTTGCTACCAGCAGTATGATATAGGTTTTCTTGTGATCGAAACACTACAATTTCTCCACTTTTATTTCCCTTAAATTTAAATGAATTGCAGGCATCGTCTTTGCAGTATGCATATGAAACAAATGATTTATTATTTATTCTTGTTGTTCTAAAATATATATCGCAAGCGTTGTTATAGTCTTCATATTTTACACGAAGAATGTCCTCAAGTAATTTCTTTTTTGGAAAATTTTGATTCGCTTCTAAAATATCGGAGAAGTCTTCTATATTAAAACCACAATCAAATATATTACACTTAAATTTTATTTCTCTTTTGGCTTTAGTTTCTTCAACAAATTCAACATCTCTATTTAAATTTCTTTTATGAGATGGCTTTGATCTATACGATTTTAGAAAGCTTACACTGAAGCTTTCTTCATCAGTCCGTATTGACTGAAAGCTCTCCGATATGTCTAAAACTTTTTTATGTGTCTTTACTACATCTGACTTTTCTATTATCTGCTTAGGGAAAAGACGTACCGAAGTAGAGCACGAATTTTCCTATTGAAAAAAAAAATGTTGTGTTAAAAGCTTTTCTAAAATAAATACTTAACTATGAATATATGTGCATGCATTGTTATTGGTATAAAAGCCAAGGCCTTCAGATGTAGCATATAGTAGATAACGTTATCACTTACATGAATAAAAACAAGAAATATAGTGCAGCCTAACAATTACCAATTACAATATAATATAATTATATACCACACCAACTGCAATTAAATGTAATACAAAACAACAGTTAATTAATTTGTAAATAAATTTAGAACCTATACAATTTATTCTAACGTTTCGTAATTACAAAATTTTTATCATTTGAATATACTTCTTACAAACTTGTTCAAAGTTTACAAATTTTAGATAATTAAAGACGAACACTGTTCAAACATAATTTAATTTATATATTAGTCAAATTCAATTCATATATTAGTCTTTTCCAGAATTTTTCGCACTGTTTGGCTTTGATAATAACTGCAATCTATACACTACATCCGAAAATTTATGTGTAAAAATATATAAATAGTAATCTAAATAGTACATATTTGTATACATTTTAGAAAGCTACACAAGACGTCGTGATGCATTTTTTATTTCAAATCAAGACATTGATTGTCGTATGAATACGAAGTAAACGACACGACAGAAAATAAATTTTGCTTCATTTTGAGGCTTGTGCAGCTCTCTAGTATCAATATAGTTTTGACTTGAACAGAAAAGACTTAATTTTTCATGCAATATACTTACTAGAGAACTGCAACGAATAGCACAAATGAATGAATGGTATAAAGGTAAGAGTTTTTGAATTGCATTCGATGTCATTTGTGTTAAACGGGGCTAATTTAGCAAACGTCTGTATAGAATTGCTGATCCGCTATTTCATTAAACAAAAGATTTACCAACAATAGGTACATCAATGCTAAGCATTCATTGCATTGCATTGTTACAGTGCTTATGAATATTGTGTTATGCACCGCATGACACAAATGACATCGAATAGTCTATCGAATGCTTACAATCATTCAAACTGTTTGTTGTGATTCTTTTCAAGACAACCAGAAGAAATGCGAATAGTAATCCGTACTGTTTATTCAGTATTCGTTTTTTAGAAAATGATTCGAAAGTACTTTTGATTGTATTCGTTACAGTTCTCTGATACTTACCGAAATTTCACTTTCAGTATTCATCATTGAACGCGAAAGAGTAAGCAATGCTTCAGCCACTTCGTCTTCGATTGAGAAATCTTTCTTCCTTGGTAGTGTATCAACTGGAGCACTTATAATCTAACGAGTAACGGAAAATATATTTATCTACTTTTCCTTTTTGGATATATGCATGTAAAATCCTTACCGTCGAATTGTTATCCGCATTCTCATTGTCATCAGCAATGCGTTTCCATTTATAGAGCTTAGAAAGCAAAATGTATTGATGTCGATAGTAGAAAAAGGGTTATATAAAGCATTTTTACTCACATAACGAATACGATCGTATAGTTTTCTCCAGCTTTTTTTATTGTTTGCTATTACAACGTTTTTTCCTAACAATTTTCCTGACAAATCTTCTACAAATTGGTAATTGTAAACTGAATTATCAGGAAATGTTACAACTTCTTCATTAATGAGCTCAAGAAGAGCTGTCGAAACTTTATCCATTTTACGCATCTTAAATTGAAATTTTCACAAATAATCTTCACAAATATAAATCAACTGAAATTTAGTGTGCTTGAATTGCTCGTGAAAATGCGTTTGTTTTAAATTCTCAGGAATAGCTGCATTCGTTACTTCGTTCGAGAATCGTTGGAAACATGAAGTGCTGCCAATGAAATTTTCTGTTGTAGGATAAAAGCCGCAGTGTTCGCAGTTTATTTTCGTGCCTTAATAATCCCGAATATAATTATAAGATCAGATTACTTTTGTTGATGGATTGGGATGGATATTTAATAGATATTAAGATTATAACTACCACTCATTTCTTAGTGACAGATGTATACAATTAATTTTTTTAAAATGTAAATTAACCAAAATAGTGTTAGACATTATTGAATTACTAAAATATTTGAATTGAATGTATAAAATAAATAAATACTTGAAAATGGATACATGTTATATATATCCCTTTAAAAGGGTGAAAATTTAGAAACTTTTACTCTTATGTTTTTCAGCAACACTGAATTGAATTTTTTGCGATAAGAATAAACAAAATTTTCGCAGATTTTTCACAACTGAATTATTATAAAAGCATGAGTGTACGATGATTATCATATGATTATCAAATTATCTCGTGTAAATTACATTTGAATCGTGATAGACTTCTATTCTATATTCAATTGCTGACATTGAAAACAGTGTCCCTGACCTAGGTTTATTCATTTTTTCTTGTTTGTTTCATTGTATGTATGTATATTGTTTTCATAGAGATTTTTATACAATATACAAAACTACAAAGACAAGACGATAAGAAAGACAATAAGCAAGACGACAGATGAAGTTGTGCAGCGATGCACATACATATGTTGCAGATATATTTTTAATGGTGGCTAAGCTCTGATTAAGATATAACATATGTATGTACATTGCAAGTACGCAATATTGGTTCACAACACTTATGTACATACATACATATTTGGCGACAAGCAATAAAAGCCTAACTTGGTTTTTCATATAATATACCTACATATACTTATGTACATACATACATATATATGCATTTGTGTTAATTTTATGCTAGAACATTTGCCCATCTTATTTATATATATGTATGTACATCTTTTTTCGACTTGCTTGCAACCAAACATTAGGGATATCAAACGCTACAAAAATTTTAAGAGCCTCAATTTCGAGATTTACTATTTTAAATACGAGATATATTTTATATTATTTTTTTTTACTCCGAATAACACCATAATATTGTTAAAATCTGAGTATTAATATCTCGAATAAGTAAACACCTTGAAAAAATAGCTTGCGTAATCGTTATTTCCCTGAAATTTGTTTTGATGCTCATGCGACCTTATTTCCAGGAATTATTTTTTGTTGCCACCCAAACTTTAACGTAGTGTTTGTTGTTGCCTTTTTGGCTCACAAAAGGAGAAATTGTTATAAAAGTCTATGAGAATGTATATTATTATGAGTTATATGTACATACATATTTATTATAATTAGAGGATACTATTATAAGTGACATATATATGTACATACATACATATATTGTTATATGTATATCAAATTAATAAGAAAAAATGGACTCTACATGACTTTCGATTATTATAAACATACATACATATTTTCATTTTAATTGATGTTATTATAATGCATGTACATATGTACATACATACATCATATGAATATTAAAACCTATATGTTAATTTTTTAGGAAATGAGAACCAACCAATGCAACATATGTACTTACATATGTATATATTTTGCATAATTAGTGCAATGTAAAATATTTCTGTATGCCATATACTTCTTTTGTCTAAACAACTATTTACATACATATGTATGTATTTTTGGTATCTTATGTACATACATATCTATATATAAGAAAGCTCTACTAATATTTTGCGTTTCTCAAATCGTGCTCACTGCGACTTACATACATACATGTATGGATATGTAAACATAAAATTTCGTCGTAGAAAATTTTGAGTTTTTTGAATATCTCGGGAACTAAATAAGCTATCATAATAATTTCTTCACCAAAAACCGTGCAAAATCAATGCCTTTGAGATAGCATACATGCTCTTTTCAAAGCACTGTTGGGATAGCCAATTGGCCACTTGGTGGTCATTCCACATGGAATATCTCTGGAACCAAGATATGCACGGTCAATATTTTTTCACCGAAATGTGAAGAAAGTACCCCTCTTTGGAACTGCATATCAAAAGTTTCGCAGGAAAAGGTTTATAATGGCGGAAATGCCACTTGAGTATTTTTGGCCAGTTTAGATGGGATTCCTAGAATATCTCTTGAACCAAGATATGCACGGTCAATATTTTTTCACCGAAATGTGAGGAAAGTGATCCTCTTTGAAACTGCATTCCAAAAGTTTCGCAGGAATATGGTTTTATAGCCAGCAACGGTCCCTGAACGTAATGGAGGACCATGGATTCGAATGGGATTTGGATGAAAACGCTCCATTCGATTTTCTTGACCAATGCGTTGTATGACGTCGGAAGGTGTATTCTTTCGATCCTCACAACTGTCAGTTTATAAAAAATAGTTTTTAATTAAAAAAAAACCTTCCGAATATTGCATATTTTCAACACGTTGTTTGTTTTCGTTCACTTTTTCTAAGAAAACCACGTGTTCATTGCAATTCGTAAGCAAAGAGAATTTCATACCAAATTTGTCCTTGAAAATTTTGAATTTGTTAAATATCTCGGGAACTAAATAAGCTATCATAATAATTTCTTCACCAAAAACCGTGCAAAATCAATGCCTTTGAGATAGCATACATGCTCTTTTCAAAGCACTGTTGGGATAGCCAATTGGCCACTTGGTGGTCATTCCACATGGAATATCTCTGGAACCAAGATATGCACGGTCAATATTTTTTCACCGAAATGTGAAGAAAGTACCCCTCTTTGGAACTGCATATCAAAAGTTTCGCAGGAAAAGGTTTATAATGGCGGAAATGCCACTTGAGTATTTTTGGCCAGTTTAGATGGGATTCCTAGAATATCTCTGGAACCAAGATATGCACGGTCAATATTTTTTCACCGAAATGTGAGGAAAGTGATCCTCTTTGAAACTGCATTCCAAAAGTTTCGCAGGAATATGGTTTTATAGCCAGCAACGGTCCCTGAACGTAATGGAGGACCATGGATTCGAATGGGATTTGGATGAAAACGCTCCATTCGATTTTCTTGACCAATGCGTTGTATGACGTCGGAAGGTGTATTCTTTCGATCCTCACAACTGTCAGTTTATAAAAAATAGTTTTTAATTAAAAAAAAACCTTCCGAATATTGCATATTTTCAACACGTTGTTTGTTTTCGTTCACTTTTTCTAAGAAAACCACGTGTTCATTGCAATTCGTAAGCAAAGAGAATTTCATACCAAATTTGTCCTTGAAAATTTTGAATTTGTTGAATATCTCGGGAACTAAATAAGCTATCATAATAATTTCTTCACCAAAAACCGTGCAAAATCAATGCCTTTGAGATAGCATACATGCTCTTTTCAAAGCACTGTTGGGATAGCCAATTGGCCACTTGGTGGTCATTCCACATGGAATATCTCTGGAACCAAGATATGCACGGTCAATATTTTTTCACCGAAATGTGAAGAAAGTACCCCTCTTTGGAACTGCATATCAAAAGTTTCGCAGGAAAAGGTTTATAATGGCGGAAATGCCACTTGAGTATTTTTGGCCAGTTTAGATGGGATTCCTAGAATATCTCTGGAACCAAGATATGCACGGTCAATATTTTTTCACCGAAATGTGAGGAAAGTGATCCTCTTTGAAACTGCATTCCAAAAGTTTCGCAGGAATATGGTTTTATAGCCAGCAACGGTCCCTGAACGTAATGGAGGACCATGGATTCGAATGGGATTTGGATGAAAACGCTCCATTCGATTTTCTTGACCAATGCTTGGTATGGCGTCGGAAGGTGTGTTCTTTCGATCCTCACAACTGTCAGTTTATAAAAAATAGTTTTTAATTAAAAAAAAACCTTCCGAATATTGTATATTTTCAATACGCTGTTTGTTTACGTTTTGCTTTTTCCAGGAAAAGCACGTGTTCAAGGCAAATTGTAAACAAAAGAAAAATATATTTTTATTTGCACTTTTTTTAGCCGCTATAGCAGCTACCGCTTTCATCTATATCTTAAAATTCTTGGAAAAATTGCATCTTTTTGGATCTTGAGTTGTCATTTGAAGCAGATGCGTTAGTGTCGTCAGAAACTGTACAGTACAAATCTTGGACATTTTCTGCAATATCTTACGAACATTCATAGCTATGATAATAATTTCAAAATACAAAATTGCAGAAAAATATTCTCTTCAAGACAGTGTACTTGGAGTTTTTGAGGAAAATAGTTTAATAGTTGAAAACATTTTTTAAAAATCTTTGGAAACGATTAAAGATCTTTTCCTTAAATATACGTCGAAATTGATATTTTAAAGCAGTTTTTTCGGCATGAAATAATTGATATGGATGTTCACTTTAGATTTGTGCAACAATTGTGAATTCTAGGAAGCTGCAAAGACCATAAAATGTGTCGGAAGCAAGGAACACATTATCGTAAATATCTCAAGAACCGTTTTAGCTAGAGAGTTCATTGTTACGTTGAAAAATAGAGAAAAATTTTCTCTTTAAGATAAATATAGCGGATATCAGGAGGAAAATGTTTTAAATGCTAGCAATGGAGTTTTCCCTTTAGGTTCCACAAAGTCATTTGTTTACATGCTCAATAACATGGATTTCCTAATAGTAAGCGGGTTCAAATTTATGCTATAGAAAGAACACAATTTTCTCTTCAAAGTGACAGCAAAATTATTATTGTCCGATGAATAGTTTCTTTTTAGTGATTTTTTAAAAATTGGTTTTATTTCTCCAGCAAAAATACCATCCAAAAAAAACCACCCTGAAAATCGTTGCTAATTTCCGTTGCTAAGTTCACGCACGTGAGTCTTTGACGTGTTTGAAAGTCTTTTAAAGCAACACAAGAAGCTGCGATTCAATACACAACCAGCGACGTTCTCGACAAAGCTTTTAGTGTCGATGACGTTTTTATGCTCTGCAAAATTAAGAGTTGAAAAATAATTGAATGCGTTGTGTCAAGTGGGTGCACAGCTTCAGCGTGCACAGAGAAGAATGCGAAGAGCCGCCCACAAATCAGCTGCAAGAAAAGACTGAAGGATTTCGAATTTCTTTTGCTCGATCCCGTTTTCGGTTGCTAAATGCTCGCTTTGTAGGATTGTATTGGGAATGCATTGAAAGCGGTTGAATTAATGATGTGTTGAATAAGGCGCATAAATTGCACTTTTGGAGCAAGTGACGTGTGCAGGTGTTGCCAAATCGCCGTTGTTCCTCCACGAAGCTTCTCGAAGCAGCAAATATTGCAAATACATGTGAACATTTACCGTTCGATTCACAATAGAACGGATCGGAAGTGAAATGCGCAATTGGAAATGCAACAGACCGTGATTGCTAATTGAACAAGCAAATAAACAATAAAATTATGAAAAAATAGGAAATAGAAAAGCTATCGAATTCGTTATAATTTCAAAAAAAAGAAGAAAATCATTTTAATTACTGACTTCATTTCAAGTAATTGAAGCGATTTAAACCTGAAATCAGATGAATTTGATGATGAAAAATTGGAATTCCTCACAAAAACAATCGCAGCTTGTAAAGTTATTTCTTTTAGTCTTCATTTTTATTTGTAAATACTTTAATAAACGATATAAAAAACAGACAATGTTTAAATATAAAATTGCATATGTATGAAAAAATATTTAAATTTACTTTATTTATGTGTGAAAGTCTTCTCAAGTCGCCAAAAAGTATGAAAAGTCTGTGCGAATTCAATGCTTGCTGACGCTCTGCTGGACCAGCTGCAGGTTCTCCTTGAGGAAGCAGAGGCCGGCGCGGTAGGCCCAGGTGCACGGGTCCGAGCCCTGCGGATTCTTGTCGGCGCAGCGCTCGATCTTGGCGTGTGTGGCGTCGTTGTGGTCAACGTGGGCGTCGGAGCCGGCCAACTGATGGTGCACCTTCTTCACGTCGAAGCCGTTCTTGTCGTCGAAGAAGCCGAACTGCTCGAAGATGCACTTCATGTAGCAGTGGGTGATCTCGTCGTCGGGGAACTCCCACTTCTTGAACTTGTCGATGTGGGCGGCGGGCACGTGCAGCTTGGCGACGCACGTCTGCCGGAACTTCTCGAGATCGTCGTGCGTCTTCACAACGTACTTTTCGTGCGAGTCGTGGCCCTCGTGGTGATCGGCCAACGCGGCGCCCTGTAAATGCGATTGCGCTTAGAAACGGTACAGCAGCCGAACCAGAAATCAACTCACCATTGCTACTAGAGCCAGAACTGCGATAAAAGCTTTCATTTTCAGCGATCACTAGCGATGTTCACTTGCAGACAGAAACTGTTTCCCTGCCATGCGACGAACACGGCTTTATATAGCCCAGCCGCCGGACCGTTATCTATACTGTACTCTCCACACAGCTTTCAATGTACAAAACTCGGCTTTGCTGTTGTTTCAGCAGCGAATGTGTTTTCGCGACGATGCGACTGAATTTTGACCTCCAGAATCGCAGACATAAGAAAGGCGCGAGAGTGGGAAACAGCGACCGACGCGGAGAGAGAGGGAATCTATCATTTTCGGGGCGGGAGAGAGAGAATCAATTATTGCCTGCTTTTCAAACTCTACCTGTTTTATTTCTCATCAATGTTTTATCATTATTTACCAAAGTCTTCTTCTTCTTCTCCGGTTCTTCTTGCTTTTACCGCCAACAATTTATACAATAACAAAATTTGTTTTTGCGCACATATGTAAAATGTGTTACTTGATAAACAGCAGCAGTGTAAATAAACATGAAATTACTGCAAAAATATGATTGTGATTAGCGTCTGTGGGGTCCGCGACAGCCATAAATAAACCAATAATAAATAAATCGCCGAAGAAAACAGCTGCCAGTAAACACGGAGTGAATCAGTTGCTAATAAAGCCATTCCCAAGGTTATCAAAGCGATCGACCGTCTTTCAACATAAAGTTTAGCGGAAAGTTACGAAGAAAGCTTCTAGAAAACTCTTCTATTCTTTCCTCAATCAGCCACTTGCTGTGTTGTTTCTATTGTTAATGATTCAATTAAAGTTGACTAAATTTATACCGAGGTCAGAGAAGGCCACAAAAGATTCTCATCATTTTTCGGAAGATTCGGAAGAGCGAAAATATGTTGATATGCTGGCGTCAGTCTTTTTATCAGCTTGAAAAGTCTTTGAATACGAATTCAAGTCTAAATTCAGGTTTTTAAATGGACACGCCTATTCTTTCCCCTTCCTCCCCTCACACAACGACCAACACATTTGCTTTTTCTGTTTAGTTTACATACAACTTTATTATTTCCGCAATTTGTTTCTTTTATTTGTTTAAAAATATTTGTGTGGCCAAATATTATTAATCTCGAAAATTTGAAGTGCTTTCAACCCGGATTTAATATTAAATTAAATTTAACGGAATTTAACTTATGAACAATCATTTTACAATGTAACAAAGGGCGATAAACGACAAGAGATTGCAACAAGAAGAAGAGAAAAAGAATTTTGAGTGGTCACTGCAACGAATATACATATATGTATATATATTAATTATAATTATTCATCCATTTTATTATATTTTCTGGTTATTGAATTCGGAATTGAGCTGTTTTTTGCTAATTTGGTTTTTTCCTGCAGTTTTTCTTCTATTACGTCTGCATGATATTCTAAAGCTGAATCCTATATTATTGACATATGTATGTCCGAAAAACCTTTCTTATAGCCCTTTCTCGATTTATTATGCCATCTATAATAAACCAAAAAAACAAATTTGTGTTATTATAATAACTTTACAAAATAACTGTAAATGTTATTATAGTAAGACGATCCTATTATAAGAGGAAATCCTAAATTTAACAATAATAATAGTTTTGATATTTAATAAAAGTTTTGATGTTAATAAAAAAATTAGTTTCGTGTGGCAAAGATTATTAAAAGTTGATCACAGACAAGTAATATTACTTGGTATTCGGTAGACTTGGCATCACTGTGTTTACAGGTCGATAAATTTTAAATAGCGCCATCTACACGCAAAGCTCAAATTCTGCGATAGCGCAGTCGTTTTACATGACAACACAGCAGATACAGCATTTACGTGATTAAACGCTGTCAGAACGGACGAAATGTAGGTGGCGCATCAGGTGCCTTTTGCATTGCGCCATCTACCTGTCACAAATATTAATATCCAATATTGGAGGAACACGACGTTTTACAAATTTAAAATTAAATATAAAATTGCAAAATTGCTGATCTCCAAAAATCGTCCTAGTTTTCGACGTAAAGTGATTTCCAAATGCAAAATGACGATTTTGCAACAAAATTCCCACTTCCGTTGGAATTCCTGTGAAGCAGATTGGAGAGAATTTAATAACTACGTTCCTTGCCGTCAGATTAAGGCACTTGGACATTCAAATTTACTTGTACTTAATCTATTCTGTCGTGTTATTAGGAAAGCATGTTAACATGAATTCAAACAATTTTGATGAAAATCAAAGCAAATAGTTGAATAAAATTTCAATTATCCATCAAAATGGTAAAGTTGATCATTTAATAAATAAATTAATTCTTAATGAGTTCATCTATTTGTTTTTGATTCGAGTAAAAAACCGCTCTTCTACTGCATTTTCTTAAAATATATGTATAATGCCAGACAAATAATAATAATAATATTGTTTAAAATATATTATTTGTCTTTGGTATAGTAGAAAATATAAATAACTAAACAAACTATAAATAAATTCGTCTTAAAGCATTCTAAACTTGCAATTATTATTGAAATAATCATCCTATAGTGTTTTTTTTTGTTTATTATAATTTATTTTAAAATAGTATTTACGGATAAAAGCAATTACATTTTTCGCAACAACAATACATTGCATTTGACTTACGTAACTAATTCTCTACGATTTTAAAGTGTTACGATCGGGAAAACCTTCAATTAATCATTTATAGGGAACGTGATTAACCAAACCTCTTCACGATTATCGACGATTTGGAAAATTATAAAACAATAAATATAAATCTCGTAAATAAACGGAAGCATCAGATAATTTTTATTAATTGGTGGGCGCACATATTCACGAAAATATTATAATAACTGATAAATGCTAATCTCTGCTAATTCCTGATCAATTATCTTCAAATGAAAATCTACCTTAATTAGTTATTGCGTGAAAATACTTTTATAATTTTTAAAAAGTAGATGAAGATTTTTAAATTCTTATAATATTTTAACAGGAAATTATTAAAACAAATAAATAATCAAAAGTCCAAATTCTAAGATAACCGAGAATTTATGTAGAATTTGTTTGGAAAATCAATGTCAGGTAAATAAAAACTTTATATAAGAAGTGAAAGCGGAAATAATACAATATTCCATTCATGATTCATGGTTCCACTTAAAAAAATCGTGGTAAATTGAAAACAAAGTATTCATTCATTCATCAGGCCGTTCTTCAGCTCAAGAAATTGTAACTATCTCGACACAAATGAAAGTTGACTCTCGAATATGAGTAAAATTTTATACTGAGTCCATATGAATTGTTCCATGACGTACAGAAATTCGCGATGTCAACGTTACTCGATTAAAACAAAGTTGATTCAACGATTACGGGACTACGTTGTTCAAGGAATCAGCTCAAGTGATGCCGACCTCATTGGAGGAAGTGTGTGATGGACCATTACTGCTGATGCGTTGTACGATCTATGAAAACAATGCCATTCTTGTGTGAAATGAAATTATATCAGCAAATTGAAATATTAAACAGTTTTTACTTATTTCATCAATAAACAAAGGGAAAAATGTGATTTTCGCTCTTTCCGAAATCTCTAAAACGCAAATGCGTAATTTTTAATGTACATACATTTAATAAAATTATAACATTTTGACTCCTCGTGAGGAAAAAAGACAGCAAAAAATGGCTGCACTGGATTTCAAAGAACATCAGAAGAAAGAAAGAAAGTCGCATCTGCTATTTAAATACGAATAAATAAATGTTTGCCAAATCTTTTTATTTTTTGAGTAAACACAGAAAGTTGCAAGAATAAAAAACTTGGTCTTTTTAATATATTTTTGTGTGTTTTTCGGTTTGTTGAATGTTTATTAACACGACGCACAGCAGCAAAAGAAACCAAATCAAATAAATTGAACAAATACAAAAATTGTGCCAACGGAACAGTAAATAAAAATTCGTTTCAAGAGTTTTTGTTAAAAAATAGGTCATTTATAATGAAAATAAACGAAAAAGATGTATTAAATATGCGAATTGACCATTTTGTATGTTAATTTTCTTTCGATTATCTTCTGAAACGTATTTGAAACTTAAATAATAAATCCTCGTAATAATAGAGAAAGAATGATATAGAGAATTTTTTTAGAGATTTCTTTTATTTTATTAGTTTTACTTGTTTGTTGTTGTAGTTCGTTTGATGGACTGATCAATCTTGGCTTTTTTATTAGTGTTTTGTTTTATGACCGACCAAAAGAATTGCTTTGTCTGGTGAACCAGAAGCAGGTCAGTAAAAAAATAAATACACACACACACACACACACACATCTTTATACAAACTAACTACAATATCTTTTTTACGAATGCAGCTAAATACAAAATTAAAAAACATTCGCAAGAAATCTTTTGTCTCCCTTTTCTTTGCTTGGAAATGGCTCCAAGCGATTGGCCATTAAATAAATAGACAACAACAACAACAACAACTAAAAACTGGGTCCGTTCTGATTAATGCACTAAAAATATTGCAATAAACATGAAACTCAGCTCTGAGCTTTGTAATAATAATTATAGGACAGCTCAGTTCACAAATCATGCTACCAACGTCATCATCATCATCATCATCATCGTCATCATCTTCGTCATGATCAACGATTTACTAAACTTTAATAGAAAAGTCTTCGAATTTTTGTCGTTTTTATATTTTATATATATGTATAAGCGACTATAACTATGTATAATATTATAGTTAATTATGTTGGATTACACTTCATTAAGCGTTTAATTAACTTGTTCACATAATATTTTAAATAGTATCGCTTACAGAACTTCGATTGAATGCAGTTAAATTTTTGACAAGCAAAACGCAATCAAAACCGTAAAATAATTTCCTTTTCTCTTTATTTATTCTTGAACTAGAAAACTTTCATGTAATCGAGTGTGCGAACTTCAAAGGGCCACGACATACACATCGACATGAAGCCGGCCACATCGTTGCTCAGCTGTAATCACGAACGAGTGGGGCAGACCTCATGGCACGAAGTATGTCAGGCCGAAGTGGGCAGCGGCGCTTCGCGTGAAAGGGAGTGACACGAACTAATCAACGACAGTCGATCCATTCTAATTTGACCGGGATTTTGCATGCACACACATACACACACATATTAATGGAAAAGCCGAAGCTTCGAATTCCCTGTGCTGACCTCCACCACACACACACACACACACACCAACTTCCAATCAAAGATCACAGCCACAACTTCTTCAACGATCGGAGCTTGAAGCAGTGCGGGTGGCGGGGGAGCAGCGATTGGCGTAGAGAGTCGTTAGTGACAACTGCTTCGGCGCTCCTCTGGAGTGACGTCAGCATAAAAGCAAACTCCGAGCCGCCAACTGCTAGAATCGACTGCGGTCCAGCTGACTATTTGACTACGCTGTTGGCTCGCAAACTTTCAACACGTCACGGCGTCGATCGGCGATGCTGGCCGAAAGACTGGCTAACTAAACAAACGGTAAAAAGTATAAAAGGTTTGCGCTCTCAGCTCTTGGCTCAATCATTCGCGATCAGTGCGCGTTTCAACTTGTTGCAATTTGTCGTTGTCGAATTTCTAGCCTTCCTCGTGGATACATTTTAAGCAGTTGTGTAAGCGACGAAAAAATAACATAAAGAGAAATAAAAGTGATCATTTAAAAGCCTATAAACTGAAAAGTGTATCACTTAAATTGACGAAAACGTTTTCGGTGACACATTTTGAATAATCAATAAGCTAAAAATTGCATGCAGAATCGTGCGACTTTGGGACGAGTTGCAATAATAAGAAGTACCATTAACAACAACAACAACAACAACATCGCTGCTGAACGTGATCACTTGCAATTGGAAGAAGACGAATACACAAAACAATGAATGCAAAGGTTGAATTTGAATTCCATCAAAGAGTTTTATTTTTTTATCTTATGCATTTAGAAAATATTGAATCAAAAGCAAAACAGATTAGAATTAACAAAAAAATAACAACAATAATACTCGAACAGCCGAACGTAAAAATGAAAGGAGTTTTCATAGCCAACAGTCAAACATTAACCCACTTTCTATCACATCTCATAAACTTAAGTCCAATTAGACAAATGCTGTCCTACTTGCAGATGTACACACATGAACACACAATCAAAATGTTCATAAAATAATGTTGGCAATACTTGCATAGATATAAACAAGGAATTCCTTCATTTTGTTTCATGACACAAAAAAGTATCAAAGTAAAAGTAATTTCGTTCTTTAATTTTCTTTCATGAGACAAAAAAGGATCTATCATGACATCGTTCGCAACACGTGAAAATGCTGCGATTCCGCACATTCCTCTTCCCACACATTCCTCTTTCCACGACGGTAACTTGATGTTTGAAATGTGAAAGTGTAAATAAAAGTAAAATTAGAATAAAATCCTACTTTCAACTGCCACACGGATGAAATGTAATTATGACGACGGCGTTGGTAGATAGAAAGGAACGACAACAGTAATTTTTTTTGCCTTTACGATTGCTGCTAGAAAGTATTCAACTCTGGAAAAATATTCGCGTCGCAAACAAAAGCAATTTTAAATTGCACAGACTTGAAAGCAGAAATCACAGTCGTGATCTGTGTAATATTTCTGACCTGATTTATGTTTGTTTTGAGTTAAACTAACCGCTAACGACGCTCAAATCTAGCGTTTACAAAGTTGGAAGAAGGTTTTGTGTGAAGAAATCAGCAACAAGGCATAAAATGTTTATAAACAATGTTGCATGTTATTTGGAAGCTTTTAACTTGATTCCTATTAATTTTTCTACTTTTTTAAAACTCTCACATTTTTTCGAATTTCGTTGTATATTTTTTATTGATCTTTTCAATAGCATCTCTAGTTTATGTACGGTTTCACTTGAAATCCCGGAAACTGTACTTATTTTTCGTTGTAAAATTGGCCTACATAAATCCATAAATCAATCAAAAAATCAGCATTTGTAAAAAAAAACAACAACTCACTGAGTTTGGTTATTAAGCAAAGACAACAACAACAACAACGCTTTTATTCCAAGTTGGTATCTTTTAAGTATTTCCTGTTGATCGAATTGCTTGAAATTGTAGCGTGGGTGCGGATGTCAGTCACCGCAGCATCCACCGACGCCAATATTTGGCCAAAGCTAATTGTTTGTCTACATTCTCCATAAAACTCATATTTTCCCCTCCTTTCCGCCCTTTTGGGTCAGTTTTAAGAGATAAAGCATTTTAGATCGTTTTTTCCATTAATTTTCTTTATTCTTTTTTTTATTCTCTATTTGAAATCACGTTTTGATTGTTATTAATAATGTTTGAATGGTAAAAGTGAAATGTTATTCATTTATTTATTCAGGTTTTATTCAATGGCTACAAATCCATTTTTCTTCTGTTGCAAATTACTGTTGCAAAGTTATTCCAAACCAGACAAACAGCAACCTTTTCGCTCTACAAAGATATTTAAATATCTATTCGCTCTTTTTGCTGTGTTGATATTCATTGATTTATTTTCCAAAGAGTTCAGCCAACTTCCATGATTCAGTGTGAAACTCCGTTGTTTGTTCAGCGCCAAAGCAAATCAAAATTCAAATGCAAATCGATGCAAATTTCATTCAAATGAGAAATGAGTAACTTGGAAATAAAGCAAAACCTCGTGAAACGACAACAGCTCGAAGAAAAGGAAAAAATACAAAAATCAGAAACTTAATGATTTATGATTATATATTTATATGCGATTTATATTTATGACTTTAATCTTATATTAAACACATATTTAGATATCACATAATTGAGTAAATGTCTGAAGGAAATCTTTGCAAATAACATTAAAAATTGTTTATGTTCCGGAGAATTCATTAATCATTTTGTGTGTTAAATTGAAAAATATACAATGAAAAATAGAGCTCGTTATCAATGCTTTCATAAACACCAAAAAGTAACAAATTTCATCGAGCATAAATTAAAAAACTACACAAAATTTAAATAAAAGAAAACTTTATTCATAATTAATAACGATCGTGATTTTGGTATTATCTTTATAATATAATTTTTGTTAACAAATTCGGTTTTTCTTGCAGCTATTTATTGCTCTGGTTGTTGCCATCAATTGTTGCACGAACTGCGGGGCCGCCTTGCGACGAACTCCGAAAGTGTACAACGCGCTGATAACGTCCGACGAGAATCTGACCTCGAGTCGTGCTTATCCGGTCATACAGCCGACTGTGCACGAGCCCGGAGTCGCCCACTTCCCCTTCGGCCCGTACAGTCCGTTCGGATTCTACAGTCCTCCGGTGGTGCGCTTTGGCCCAGCGATAGCGCCCGGTCTGCAGCCCCAGGAGCAGGTAACTCTTCCTCCATTGAACAACTGAGCAATAAATGGAATTTATCTGCCATCTATCTCCATTTTTCAGCTGCCGTTTCCTCTACCGTACCAGCTCCCGATCACTCCACATCAAGAACAACCTTACGCAGGCTTCCCACTTGCGCCACACGCAGCCGAAGCAGCACCAGCGCCGGCTCCTGCTGATCCAGCACCAGTGCCAAGCGAACAGCAGCCAGTGCAACCGCCGTCGCTTCCAGACAAGCAGCGGGACGAGCCGCAATACATGCCAATGACGCCGAATCAGCCACAGGCGATGCCCAACGAAAAGCTGCCCATTGCGCTGAACGAGTTCGGGCTGCCGCCGTCATTGATACCACTTCCGCAATACAATCCACACACTCACGAAAATCCAGTCTCGCTGCCAACGTACGGCTACTCACAGTACCCGGTGATCTACGACCCGCCCATCTTCGATTACCGAGAGCACTATTTGCCGCCCTTCGACTACTTCCCCAGTCATCATTTCGCTTATGGTACCGGCGCATCACCCAGCGCACCGTCCGCGTCACCCACCGCCGCCCCACATGCACCACCTTCCTCCACATCCGTCCCGCCCAATCAAGAGCTACAGACCACCGCAGCTGATGCCAGAGATGCAAGTAGCGCTGATCAAGACTCTGCCACCGACGTCCCAAACATCGAAAGCATAAAAAACGTCTCCAAGAACAAGAACCACGCTGTGCCCGATGTACCACCGCCGCCAATTCCATCGGGGGCCAAGGCGAAGAAGCAGTAAAAGAATCGTTAGTAACGCAAGCGACTTAAGTCCGAATCCTATCTAAACGCAAACTTAAGAACGCTGCTGAAAGTGAAGTTGCACCGTTTTTTTAAAATACTACAATAAAAATATTGAAAATTGTACTTTACTATTTGTTTTACTGATTAGAATTTTTTAACTGCTTTAATTAAACGGAAAATAATCAATGCAACTTATTTACAGCTTATTCTAGAAAGGAAAGACACGAATCGGATCTAATAAGAACGTAACTTTAGCTAACGTTCGCATATTAGTAATAGCTAAAATAGAATGTGTCTCTAACTATCTCTTTTTCGCTTACGTCGCTTCCAAGCACAACTTCAACAATCACTTCAGTAAACTAATGAAGAATAAGCGCTAGATCATAAATCAATGTTAAGTTCGCGATATTCAGTACACAAACCTAGAATTACTACGGTTTCATTTAATTATGGCTACAATTGAAAACATTCGAACAATAATTAACTCGATTGAGCTCTTAAAGTGTAAATGCAGTTTATAGCAACTTTATAAATATAAAATATTTTTATACGTAGCTGTAAACACGTACATACAAACATACGTCCTTGCACTAAGTATGCAAATATATCTAAAACATTCAACTTGAAGTCAATGAACGCTTTGTATTCTATAAATCTCATGTAGATTGTTTAATAAAGTAAATAATATTTATTGTTATTCTTATATTAAGCGGAAAGTGGAAAGTGGGAAAAATGCAGAAAACATAATTATTTCAAGAGCAACAAGGAGCAGTCTTTGAAAAACGCCCACAACTGATAAGCGACGTTACGAATCGCATTCGAAGCCAATTTATTTGTATATAAATAACGCACTCGGGATGCAAAAGAAATTCAGTCTTCATCAGATTAAGCTCCAGAATTTCAGTCGGAAGATGAATGTACTATTGCTGAAATGTTTTGCATTTAGTTGGATATTAGTTGTTGTCTGTGGGTATCATAAATAACTGAAAACTTTTCTTTCATATCCGAGTTTCTAACTAAGATTACAATCTATAATTTTTAGCCAGCGACGCTGCAACATTTCAACCGTTTGTCCGAAGCCGTTATAGTGCACGTAGTCGTTTCACTACAGTCGGCGGTGTGTCGGCTCAAAATCCTGACAGTGACGGCAAATCCATCGAAAGTACCACTTTCTTCAGACCTACTTATTTATTAAGTACCGCGGATGCAGAAACAGTTGCGAAGGCAGCACTTGTGAAGGTAGAGGAGACCACAGCTCCAACGCCACGGACTATTGCTATATTGCCTTTAACTAGCAGAAGAAGCAATGCAGCAGAAATCAGGAGCGAGAAATCATCAACGCTACCGGCGGATTACGATTACTATGGAAATGGAGAAAATGAGGAAATAGAAAGTCAAATAATTAACTAACCAGATGATTAACAAGTGTGCTTGTGTGCGTGGCAAATTATATATCCGTTTTTACCATTTTTTGTTAGATGTAAAATTCAAATAATGACTTTTACTGAAATTATATTTTTAAATTAAATTAATTATTTGCGTGCGACATCATCAAAAATAAACAGATATCTTAAATATTAGTGCAATATACGAAAAGACTTTATTATTTGAAATTTTTTTATAGTTTATTTATAAAACCTATTTATTTAAAACTGAGAATATCAAGAAAAAGCATGTGAACAAATTTCTACTAAAAACAAATATTTAATAGAATATAAGAATGTATTCTTCACCATCGAAATAAAAGTGAGATAAACTTAAATGAAAGCAAAACTAATGGCTATTCAAATAACGAAATCTTAGCTTTAATTCTAGTGTAAACTAAATCAATTGGCAATCTCTGGGCGATCACTTGATTCTCAAAAAGGTGATGTCGTGAATTTTTGACAATGCTTATTGACTGAACAAGCCCGTGTTGAAATGATAGGAATAAATCGCCGAAAATGATAACTTTTGAATGAAAAGATTAACTGGAGTTTCGAATAGCAGACATTATTTAATAGACAGAAGTTTATCATTTATTCAACTAAATTCTAATAACTTGATGGCAAGTCTATTACGCACAAAAAAGTTGTTACTTTCTGGTTTGGCCAATAACAGCCATGCTCAAAATCTATTTCTCAAGGGCGTTGTGGAGGCAAACAGGCAAGTATATACAATCGATATCAATTCAAGCCGACTCAAATCTTTTCGTACTTTCAATCTCAGTGTGAGAGCAACAGCGCATCAAAACACAAGCTCCAGAATTTACTCCGTATCATCTAGTGCAACAGTAGCAGCGCCTTCCACTAGGAAAAAAATGGTAAACATATAAAATTTGAAGAACAATTTGATTTTTTACGTGTTGAAAAAATCAATAACTGAATAAACCGGAAACACCTGTTGAAAGTGTTAGAAAACAGTCCATTAAACTAAAATTCGAAACTATACGAGTCGAGATTGACGCTTATCTCTTTAATTCGGAGATGCCAGAGGTGAAATCCAAAGAGATATGCATAACTACAAACATATGTACATATGTCTCTAGAAACATAGTGAAAGTATTGATAATTCCCTCAAGTGCACTTCTTTTAAGTTAAAATTCAAGGGCCATAGAATTTGTTGTTTGCTACAGTGTTTCGCCAGATTGTTAATGAAATATTAAATTATTAGATTTTAAGGTTTGTGATATTAACATATTATTCCTCATTTTGATTGACGATACTTGCGTTCTTAACGAGCAGAAATAAGTTAGTTATTATGATATACATATGTATTCACTATCAAATGAATTATGTTTCGTTCTAGGCCAAACTTACAGAACAGGAGCGTTTGGAGCAATTGCAACCTTTACTGAAGTGCGGCTGGAGCATGGTAAATGGTCGAGATGCTATATACAAGGAATATTTGTTCAAGGACTTTAACCAAGCATTTAGTTTCATGTCTGGCTCTGCTCTACTAGCTGAAAAAATGAATCACCATCCCGAATGGTTCAATGTTTACAATAAGGTGCAAGTGACAATGTCTACACACGATGTCGGTGGCTTGAGTGCAAAAGATATTCGCATGGCCAAGTATATGGAGGAGCAGGCAACGCGATTTTTGTAATTTAGTTCTGGAACTAATATATCGAAGTTTTATTAAAAAATAATATCATTTTGTAAATAATCGTAACAAGTCTATTTTAATCGTTTACTTAGAATTTCATATTCAGCATTTTCTAAAATATCCGGCGACGTCTCATCCGCTCTATATCCCATAGCATTAAAAAAGCCAACGGCTGTGGAATTGTTCTTGAGCACAGTTAGTACTATTTTCTTCATCTGCCAATATTGAGCACAGCTTTCTAGTGCTTTCATCATAAATTTTCCAATACCCTGACGCTGAACGCTCGGTTCAATTTGTAGCTCATAACTGATGGAGAATTAATTTATAAAAAAATGCATTCAGCATAATCAGAAGCTATTGGCACTTACCAGTACAGCACACTTAATCCATAATCGAGATCAAAACGAAACATAGCATAAGCTACAGGGTTCCTTGCATTATCCACTGCTACAAGATAACGCGCCCAGTTCTTATTTAAGTCATTCTGTTTAATCTTAGGCTGCCAGCCCAATGTTAGTGCTTTATAAAAAGGAGCAACGTTACGCTCTGCCAATTTGAACGCCCATTTCAGCGTTTTCGCATCCATATCTGCTTTTTGCTTGCAGTAGAGTTTGATTTCAGTATTGTTAGCCGCCGAATATTGGAAAACACCTGTTAAGGACTCCATTGGATTTTTGGCCTTTGACGCCTTTTCAATAGCTTTTTGCTGTCGGGTAGCCAAGTTTTCATTTGAACTCGACATATCTTACAAACTAGCTATAATTTGGGGAGCAATAAATCGCAAATAATATTTACAAACTGGAAAAATATAACAGCACCAACTCAGAGATTGTATTATAATTAAGAAATAAAAAAGCCGCTTGTCTCCTCTACATTGACATTTTTCGCAAAACTCTCTTTGACCAAAACGAAATTAATAGAAAATTGGAAAAAAACAAGTGGCTGTCGCCCAAATGTCACAGTACTTCACTGAAAATGTCAAAATCAGCTGTGCACTTATTTGCAGACTGATCAGAGAAAATACAAAACATAAAGTGCGAGTCGTAACATTAGCTAGTTGCTTTAGTGATATTAAGTATTATATATTCCGTTCAAATATGGATGTGAACCGAACTAACGGCTCTGGTGCATTACGTTTATCGAACGGTGATGGGAAAGGCGACGATGTCAAGACTCCATTTCTAATAGGAGTGGCTGGTGGTACTGCAAGTGGCAAGGTGAGTGGATAGCTAAGCTTACTAATTTCTTATTTCCTCACATTTCTCTTCTGTTATTTGTTAAATAGTTATAATTTTACAATTATTTGTGATTAAATCTATAACAAGGAACAATTTTTTTATTCTTAAATTGTACTTTTTTGGTATAATTGTATAACACAAGAACTCTGCTGTTGCTATGTTATTGTTTACAGCATTTTCATATGAAGGTCTCCGGTTGCTCCATCGTCTCGGTTTTATTTACTTTATTTTGTTTATAAAGGAAAAAATGTATTTTTCAAATACTTCTTTAGTAAATAAACGTAGTGTTATAGTTTGTCACATTATATTCAAGATTTATAAGAAAAATTGTGTGCAATTAAAACAATGCAATTCAAATAATTAATTAATTCATTCATTCATTAAAACACATAAAGCAATTCTACTTTTAAAAGTTTAGTTTGTATAATTATATTCTCTTTGCTTTGTACATTTATTAATTTGTTTTGTTCTTTATACTTTATAAAAATAAAACAACATTTTTGTCTCTATTCTATTCCACTGTCCACTATTCTAGTCCACTGTTTGCAAGAAGATCATGGAACAATTAGGACAAGCAGACATGGATCACACAGAACGTCAGGTATTTAATTGACACTGCTCTTAGGAAACCTTTAATCCAAATTGTCTAATAAACTGATTTCAGGTTGTCACCATCAGCCAGGACAGTTTCTATCGCGAACTCACCTCCGCCGAGAAATTGAAGGCACAGAAAGGACTTTTTAATTTTGATCATCCAGATGCTTTCAACGAGCATCTCATGTTTGAAACTCTGCAAGCAATTTTAAAAGGTCAACGTGTTGAAATACCGAGCTACGATTATCGCACAAATTCCTTGTGAGTGTTTCGAAGACTTACAAAACTTTTATCGAACTACTAAATCGAATGTATCCTGTTTATTACTGATTTTTCCAGAGACTTTGAAAACAAATTAAATATTTATCCAGCGGATGTGGTGCTATTTGAGGGGATCCTAGTATTTTACTTTCCAAAGATACGCAATCTTTTTCACATGAAGTTATTCGTCGATACGGATTCCGATACAAGATTAGCTCGCAGAGGTTTGCAAAACATTCACTTGTGTCTACTTTAAAGTGTTCTTTGGGTCTGTGTTCATCTTTGTCTATTTGCAAATTTCGCCTTTCAGTTCCGCGTGACATTAACGAACGTGGTCGTGATTTGGATGCTGTGTTGACGCAATATATGACATTTGTTAAGCCAGCGTTTGAGGAATTTTGTTCACCGGTAATTTTGAAAATATTCTATACTCATATATAGTTATGAATATACGCCACGTGTTCTAATATGTAAATATATACATTGCTTCCATCTTTCTTACAGACTAAAAAATTTGCTGATGTTGTGATTCCACGCGGCGCAGACAATACAGGTGATGCCTTTAGCTTTTATTTAAATCTTTGTTGCTCTGCTTTAATTACTTGTACTTTAATTGCAAAGTAATTATTCTAAAACACAGCGATGCATATGTTTTCGATTAGAGTTGAGATTTAGTTTCTGTTGCAAAGACGTTTTGTTACCACTTCCCCTATGTTTTCCCTCCAAAAACAGCTTCCCTAATTTCTCACAGACTCTCCTTACAAGTAGTCACGAATGCGTTCTTATGATTTCACCCCTTTCTAATAATTAATGAAGTATTTCTTTATTTACACGAATTTTCATATGCGCCAGCATCAGTCTATCAGGTCTATGTTCTTTCCATCTGTTATTCTGTGTTTCTTACAGTTGCTATCGATCTCATTGTTCATCATATCGGCGAAATTCTTAGACCGGGCGGAAGTACGAATAACTTGAACGTTGCCGCCGCTGCAAGTGCACAAAATGTTATCCATAACTCTGGCAACGCTATGCTCCGTGAACATTAGTGTTTAGTTTAGTCAACTAGTTACTAATTAATTTGCTAATTGAAGGCAAAAAATCACACACTTCTAACGTACATTTAAATGGGCTACTCGTAAATAATCGTTGGATAGTGTAATCAGTAAGGGAAATTTATAATGAGGCCGTTCTCTAACCCTTTATAATAATCTTAAGCTTCTCAGCTTATTTAACCTTAGTTTTAAGCGTAAACTTAAAACTTAAAGTTCACACAAATTTTTCTCAGCACAGTTAATTAACAACTAGTGTAGTTATACAAATAGTTATTAAGCTGTTAAATGTTCTTTTCTCGTTTTCTTTTTTAACGCATTTAGAATTAGTTTAATCATAACTTAAAAGCAATTACTTAAGCAAAATGTACGTCGAGCAGTAAGCAAAGAAAGTTGAAATGTTATCGCATTTTTTGTTACATAAGTATTTATTTAACTAAGACTTTTTATGTAGTTTAAAGTTGTTATTATTAAGAAGTTATTTTGTGCTAAACAAACAATTATTATTGGTTAAAAAATGATGCTCAAACAAAAGTCGGTAGCAGCGAACAATAAAGTTTTAATAAGGTACGTAAAATCGTAGAATACTTTTGCTGCTGTTGGTGAAGATGGTGATGATGAAGTTTCTGATTCTTTAATTAGTCGTAGTAAATCGATCGAAACATAAGTTTTATGTAAGTCTTGTTATATTTAGAAGAAATATCGACAATAGAAAAACCTAAAGATGAGTATTAAAAAAATACTTAATTGAAATAAAATTAAGAGACAAAGAAGTTTAAGGATATATGGAGTCGATAAACGCTTTGTTTAGTATATTATTTAATCCTCTTGTGAAGTTACATGAATGCTTGAAATATCTGCTCTATGGATATTAAACTAAAGTGAGTTGATATTCGTGTATCATTCAGATAAGCCACCACCCATATCCATGCCAACGAAAGCGACCGCTACACATCATCGAAAGGTAAACAAATTCAAATTTAAGCTTGAACGTGAACTTCAAACCAAACGCTTTCTTTAAAATAACCAATCATAATTTTTCGATTTGTTTATGTATTTTTGCAGAATATAAAATTGAAAATCGAGTTATATTTCGAAGTGACTAAGCGAAAATGTGACCATTAATTTTGACTTTTTTGCAGTGGCCATCGATTTAATTGTTCAGCATATACGCGACTTCCTCAACAATCGTTCGCATGCGGGCTCCGCCACGGACATCGCACTGTGCATGCATTCGAATGAATCGAGCGATGGCAATGCGTTCGTTGGTGCGGGTTGTCGCTATTCCGGAGCGTCGTCGTCGATGGCGGGAGGTAAGTCAGCTCCGAGGACTTGTCGTTTGCGTTTATTTGTTGAAAAAGATAAAGCAACCACAGCCACAAACGAAACAACCGGCCCACCCATAATTAGAACTACTAAAATTGGCGCCTATTTGTGTCCGCACTAATCACTAACTGCTCGCTGTTGATCGAAGGGAACCGACAAGGAAGAACAATAATTTCATTTACCAAATCATTTATGTACCTGTCATAACATAAATCTAATGCAAATAATTCATTGTGCTAATCAAAGCCGCCTTCCACCAACCTCAGCTACAACTAAACTTAACCAGAATTTTAAACAACAAACAAACAATTTAAGCAAATCTGTGTTGGCATTTATTTTGTGGCAATTGAACAGATACTGATTCCACCTACAGAGCCATAAGGCGCTTCTCCAGCCTTTGCAAGGAGCTGACAATGCAATGCAACGTTTTCTTCGAGAAGAACCAAAATCTTACTCGTCATTAGAAGCGAGGAGGCGAATCATATAGTAATTCTGTAGTCAATATTCGTTCTTGAAAGCTTAATAATTGTCAATGTAAAGAACTTCCTGTAACAAAGTCTAGCTTTAATATAATGCTAATAAAAGGTTAATTTTTATTAATGATAACAGATTTTTTGTAGAAACCAATTAAAGGCAATGAACTCCTTTGAGGTGAAAAGTGTAATTATCAATGATCGGGGCGTTTCGCGGTCCCCGCAAAAAACCGTTTCATGCAATATAAAACATGGCAACAGAATTTGAAAACTGTTTAGTTAAACAACATCCAACGTTATGAGTATCAAAATTACTTTTGTAGTTGTGAAAGGAGTGATTTTCTTTAGCATAATATTAAATATGCTGTCGCTCTCCTCTTCAAAGTCTGGGTTGGTTTCGCAGTTGAACGAAGATGACGACTTCATCATCGATCTGTTTGAATTCGGCTCCGCGCCTTTTGGAAAACTCGACTGCAGACAGAAGAGCAGCGATCGGAGGGCCCTTCATCATAATGCCAATGTAAGCAGCGAATCGTGGAATCCCGAGGAGCTGGGAACCTATTTTCAGGGTGATATATTGTTCCCAACAGCTCCAAAAAGCGGCCTGCGAGCCACAGCCAGACTTTGGCCTCGCGCTCTTGTGCCCTACGTCATCGAGGGTGATTTTCAGCCGGATGAATTGCTCACTATTCGAAACGCCTTCAAGGAGTACCACGCCAGGACTTGTGTGCGTTTCCAGAAGCGATCAAAGGAAAAGGATTTCGTTTCTCTTCAGAATTTGCCTTGCGGCTGCTTCTCGTCCGTCGGTCGTGTGGGCGGCAAGCAGGTAATCAATCTGCAATCGAACAGATGCGTGCGCCACGGCACGGTATTGCACGAACTCATGCACACCGTCGGATTCCTGCACGAACACAGCAGACATGATCGCGACCGTTACGTCCGTGTGATGTGGAACAACGTGAAACCGAAACACAAGCTGGACTTTAAGAAGTCCAACTCGACCTATTCCAGTAGCTTCGGCGTAAAATACAGTTACGCTAGCATAATGCATTATTCACCGGGCGCTTTTTCTGTGAATGGCTGGCCTACTTTGGTGCCGTTGGTAAGTAGGACCAGCAGCTCAGTGAGTCAGCAGTTAAAACCTTGATCCTTCATCTTTGCAGGAGAAAAATGGCAGCATCGAAACAGGAATGGGTCAGCGAAAGAAATTCTCCGAAGCCGATATAAGAAAGATAAATTTAATGTACAAATGTAAATAAAAAGACTTTGGCATGAAATAATAATTTTATTTTATTAATAAAAACTTGAAATACCGACATTAGTTGTTGGCTACAGTTGTGGTAAATACTATTAAATCTCTTGAAAATTTAAAAATTGGTCAATAGTTCCTCTTTACCGAAATCTATTTGAAGGATTAGTAACAAAGTTATTTGTGAGTTATTTTGCCAGCTTTCAGCTTCTTTCGCGGTTTAATTTAATAGCACATTTCTGCTTCTTTCATATAATGCTGACAAATAAATAAATGAAATAGCGACAAGATCCACTTTGAATTGTTTTTCATAACGGCCGAAATAATTATGGGTAACGATTTCATTGTGTTCTTATTAAACACTCTAGGAATTTATTGTTCTTTTTGCAGTCTTCCACCTCGCTTCTCAATAGTATTCTGGAAAATTTGAACCTGAGTGGAAGGAAAGCTTTTGTTGCTGGAAAGTAACAACGAAAATAATCAGTTTTAAATTAGAGTTCGGATGTGTCGGATGTTCTGAAGGTTGCGCGGATAAAATAAGAACGTAGAGGTTTCAAGTTGGTAGCAAAAGATGCGATCTCTGTGTGTGCAAGTGAGACGGGTGAAGCTGGTTGTTAATTTCCACAAAATAAGCTGGCTTTCATAAATAGCTAGTAAAATATAATATATTAGCCAAAGTAAAAGCAGAAAAAAGTGATTCCAGAATTACAGTGAAGAAATGAAAATAGTAATACGATTTCTAAAACAGCAATTGTGTTAAATTGGCTTCTTCGCTGTTTTTGTTGCGCGTGTGTGTGTGTTTGGTGTTTGTTGTGTGCGGTTTTGGCCAAGTCGCTGTGTGAACCTCGTTAAGAGCCTCTGTTGCGAGCAGATCGATCTTTTCGAGTATTTTCGATTGATTTCATGTTAGCTTTTAACTAAACATTAACGTAATCTTTTTAATTCGATTTAAATTTTGAAACATGACTGAGTTGCTAATTAGTGCTACGACGCGACAACAGCAACAACAAAGCCGTTCGACACGCGCTACGTCATCAACGCTGTCGCTGGAGGAGGCGGGGAAAGCGAAATCAACAAACTATCAACACAAAAACATCAACTTGGCTAAACGCGCCGCTTACATTGGCCACAATAAAAGCCTATTAACAATAACAACGACAGCCAACACTTTGCATTGGATGCACTTACTAATAATAGTTTATTTAATAAATGGTAAGTTAATAAGAGTAATATTTAGTATACATGAAGAAACTTCTACAAAACAAGTTTTTAGGGTCTTGTGAAATTACAGGTACACCCTGTAGAAAATGTTGTTGTTGTTGTTAGAGCCATGGTCATTTTTCTACCTGTTGTGGCGCTTCCCTTGAATTCTGCTTCTCTTCATTGCAACAGATACCACAAAAAATATTCTTTTTTTACAAGAGACACTAGAAACGTATTCCTAATTTTTACGTGAAATTCCTATCCAAAGAAGGAAAAAAGTCCCATAATTTAGTATTTGTGTTTTTACGTTCTTTCGTTTTATTCATTTTGTGTTTATGAAAAAACACAAACACAGAATGAAGCAGCAACATTTTTGCAAATAAACAATAATGAATGAATGAATGAATGAAAAAGTTTTGTTGATATTTATATAAACACTTTATAATCATTAAAAACCAAAACAATTTAACTTAAATTCTTAATATTGAATTACAAGGGCGAAATTAATATTTATATGTTATAAATATATGCAAAAAGGCTTTTTCTTACTATTACTTCCTTGTTTTTATTTTTAATGAAATATGATATTCAAAGAGATTTGGTAAATAAAAAAACAAACTCATTTGAAAGTAGCTTCGTTCAGTGAGTGAAATCTAAAAATCTTCAGTTGATCGAGTAGAGTAAATATTAAATGCAGGTGAATATGAATTCATTGAAGCATTCAAGACGAAACCAGACGATAGAAGAGGAAGAAGACAATAAACACTCAAGTTATTTACTTCAGCTTTATCACAGACTTCGTTATCGTATTGAATCATTAATTGATTTATTGAACATTTAAGACTTTTCGCAACATTTGTTATTTATAAAACTGAATTTAACTACTCACGGTGTGAAAATATGTAAGCAGAATAGGATAAAATAACAACTGAGATTATTATTTGTAGAAAAACCGGCTGCGTAAAGATATAAGATAAAAATATGGTTTCAAAGGAACACTTTAGACTCATTATTACCTTATTTTGTAAACAATTCAATAAAAAAAAAATCGAAAAATTATAAGTATTGTAATATTTTCAATTGTAGTTACATTTACAGCTACATTCGCAACTATAAAACACAAACACTTTAAAAAAATCAATGATTCGCAAAAGCACAACCGCGAGTTGACCAACAGAAAACCCTTGTTAACACATGTTAAGCACACAAATCTGAATAAATATATTTATATTGTGTTAAACATTTAAACAACGTCGCAAAACGCGAAGAAATGCATTGAAATCGATAGGTTTTCTGTCAACTGTTCGTAGTGCTAATTTATCGTTACCTTCAATTAACAGTAAATAAATAACCACAAAACTAAACCACAGGTTTTTAGTTTTCAATAACATTGTTTTCCATCGACCTTTAATTAATATAAAATAATAAAAAAACAGTCCTATTTAAGTACAAAATTAAATTTAAATATTAAAACAAATTCACCACAGACAGGGTGGGCAATAATAATAAAAACCTTGACATGGGGATTTTTTATCTTGTCAAATCATCCATTTTTTATTTCCTTGTGTAGGACCTTTATTTCGAAACTTTCAAATTTTGTTACTTTTAACTTTGAAATTTTAAGTCGTTTCTATTGATGTCACTTATTATTTAGTTAATTGAATTACATATTTTAGTAGTAAGTAATATTATTAGTAATTCACTAAACTAATAATATTGAGGTGAGAAAGAGCTAGGAAGAAGAAATTCATGCGTCAGCAGACACTCGGTTTTTATGGCAACTTTTATGGCTTTTTTGAGATTGGGTATAACACAAAAACCGTTGCTTGCATTTATGTATAAATAATTACTACTTAATTTTATGTGTGTAGAATTTAAAGAAATAAAAAAATTAATAAAGATTTATTTAATCATACTATTAAAAAATTTAATACATCAGAACTAAATATTATTAACAATAAAAATTATTCACAATTTTGGAATAATTTAATTAATTCTACATCGCAATTAATTAATAATTCACTGTGATTATTTTAACCTAATTAATTTCATTTTGATTTTTGTTCATTTTATTCTAATGTTGAAATTATATCTGAGTTGAACAATATTAATAAAGAATTATTAGGTTACGTTTATGATATTTTAAGAAATTCTCAATCTAATACATTAAATAAATAATTGAATTTATAAATTCACATTCTGAATACATTTAACACATTCTTTTCTATATAAATAAAAGTAAATCAATAATAAAGTCAATTCTGAACAAATGAATAATATTTTATTATTATTATTATTTTATTTATTCACATCATTATCTTTTTGGTTGATGAATGTAGGTTAGACAAATAATTTAATGTAGGTTAGTCTTAAATATGTCGTTTGCAATCGTAATCACCGCATTGATCAATTTTTGAATTTTTGAATCTTTTCATTCTTAAAAGAGAAATTTGAAATTAATTAAAGAAAATACTTCGGTTGCTTGTCATAATTATGCATAATTTACCAGTTCGACTTTTGCTTTAGCACATTCGAAAGTAAAAAAAGAATTCATATTTTCACGACAGATCACACACACACACACGTAGTTTACTATGTTTACTTGTCTTTTATCTGCTCCAACTTGACCCATTTCTCAACTGATTTAGTTCACGTCGCACCAACACACTCACGACTCTTGTTTTTGTGTCCAAAAGTGAACGGACAAGATTCTAACAACGCAACAATTAAATGAAAGTTTTGATGTAAACAAAAAATTTACAGTAAAATTAAAAACATTTGTAAAAATTTGTAAAAAATGATGTCAAAAATTCTATTTCTTGTTTCTACATCAAAGCGAAGTTTTTTTAATAATTCTACTGACTCAGAAATTTGCTTAGGAGCGTGGACTCTGTCGCTCAGACATGAATTCTACAACGCAACAAGAATACAAACAAATATCGTTCGTTTATGTAAAATATCCATACGACAAGATTACATTTTGTAACGCCCACAAATAAATGCATCATACTCCACGCATTTGTATATTTTTGTATATTTATTATTGAATTCCATGAGAAATAATAAAAGTGTTTGACAGTAATAAAACAAACGACTGTTCCACACTCATTCATTCTTACCACGACCCACAATCGCTCTTTCTTAACACGTTCCACATCTAGAAACAAGTTCCAAACAAATGTACTACCGCTGCAAAAGCTACATTCACACACACATTGTTAGTGGCACGCAAATGGTGAATATTTTGTTAATGCGGGTGGCATAGAGGAATGAAAGAGTAGGCATGCGTAACTTACGTTATGCCTGGAGAACTTCAAAAAATGTTTTTGAACATTTAAGTGAATAAAAGTAGGAATTGTAATGCATATATTTATAGACTACAAACATAAACACGTCTGTCTGTTCATTATTCTTTCTCGATGGTTCATTCATTGCACGCATTAGAAAACTTGAATTATTTGTAATTGTTTTTGCCTTTAGTTTAAAAAAATCTCACCACGAAAAATTGCATGTTGAAAAAGAAATACAATTAAATTAAAAACTAGTAACAAATATAAACAATTAAATTAGTTTTATTTAAAATTGATTTCACTAATTATAAGATATTAACAAAAAGAAAAGGAATTTGTTTCCACTTTCATGCTTTTTGTGATATTTTTTATATCATGATACAAAAAAGCAAACAAATCAAAATTATTACATACATACATAAGTATATTTTGTATAATAAAGTGTGGATAAATAAAATGAAGAAAACCAACAAAAGCAACTGCATTTGTAACGCTGAATTCTTTCGAGTGTTTTGCTTATTTGAATTCTGCAATGTTTTGGAGATTTGCAGAACATCGCCGCCATTGCGTAATGATTTTCTATGTTTGTGGTTGTTGTTGTTTTCAGACGCCAGTTCTACCGGCCGACGTCACAGTTGAACTGCTTTCGAATCGTTTTCTGTTGCGCCGAATATTTTACGAGCTTCTTCTTGGCTTCAAAATTGTTTACTTAACGTTTTTGTTTTCTTTTCGCAAGTATTTTCGCGTTTTACGAGTCGTTCTTCTTTCGCCTTCCTCTCGTTTCTTTGTTATTCAAGCATTCGCAAATCTTTGGCAAAATATTTATGATTGGCTTGCATTTTTATTGCAATATTTCGAAGAGGTTTGCACGCTCCACAGAATTAGCTTTTAAATCTTTGCACATTTTGGGAAAATCATTCAATCAAATCAGGTTCTCAGATTTAATTACTCTTTCAAGCATTTATTTCAATTTATTTTTAATTTTTGAAATTCTGTAGTTCGTTGACCTTTTTTGTTTCTCCTTGTAACGTTTCTAAACATTTTTAGTATTTTTTTCTAACATTCTGATGTATTGAAATAGATATTTCATTTCTATTCAATTTTTACATCTCTTTTATACGGTTTTATGAATAAATTCTTTTTATAAATGGTGTTAAACCGAAAACAATTTGGTGATTGCTCTAAAATGTGGCTATGAAAAGCATTTCCGCCGTCAGTTATTTTAATGAGTCATTGCAAAGTCGCGCAAAGACACGAAAGCAACAACAAACCAGGTTTTCACACTATTAAATTATTTCAATGCACGTTTGATTAATCTTATAAGAAACTTACTCAAATTCCAACCTTGTTGTGATCTTTGTTTGGCACTCTGCAGTGAATAAACTCCAACACAAACACACTTTTTTACCAACTTCACATTCATTCTCAGGCAACGCAGCGAACGTTCTTTCTTCGAATGTTGTTGGTTCGTATGAGTCTTGGCGCTTTTCTTAATTAAACCGGTTTTAGGCGAGTAGAATCCATCGCTAAACAATATTTCAAAATAAGGTCGTTTCCGAATAAAAGCAAGAAAATATTAAAAATTGTTATTTTTCTATATTGAAAAATATTTAAATTAGATTATAAAGAACCAGATAAAAGATGGTTCACTAAAATATACATAATCATGGAATTTGAAGCACGTTGTTCAAGCGCAAATAGTTATATGTTATATAGTGCAAATAATAGCTGATATATTACAGAGTTTTCATTCGTTTCAATCCACTGATTTTTAAAGAATAATTTACAAAGTTTTTTCATGAATCTTCTTAAATAAAATTATATGTAACTTATAAAAAAGAAATAATAACACCACGCAGAATGAGAATAATTAAGGACTCTATACATTAAACATCGAGCTTATATACAAAAATAGAGAATATGAAAAATATGGAAATGTTCAAAGTCAGATGAGTGCAGCCGGCGTTAAGTAAACTTCTGCCTTTCTCTACGTTTTGACATGGAATTTTCATATAAATAACAATGGAAAAGGTACTTCAAGGAAGAGTACGCGGAGGTAGAAACCCATGAGAAAGGTTCTCAGAGGAAACACGAAGTGAGATCAAAGCAAAGATTTATTTCGTGAACACAGGCGATGGAATGGAAACCATGTAAAGCAATTCTTAGAAGAAGCTGTTCTTTCTAAGACGTTAGAAATTCATAAATAATTACACAGCGATGTATAGTTACAGCAGCTGTTAAAGGAACATTGGAATTGGAAAAAATTAAACCGAAAGGAAAGCTAAAAAAAAACAGAAAACACAACAGTCATGTTTTCCATTTTCTCTTTTTATAAACGGGTTGCTTTTGGATAGATTCTTTTCGGATTACATTTTATTTGAACACTGATTCGTTCCAAATACAAATCTGACAATTGTTCGGTCCAACAACGAACAAATCATTAAAATTAAGTGATTTACAACCATAGAAAAAGCAAAAAGTTTTCTTCCAAACAAATTTTTTAAAAAAAAAGTTTTTTTCGTTATGCATCCACGGATCGATTCATTATTTCTTTGAATTTAAAGATGAGGACTTAAAGGAATTGCGGTCAATGGGAATGACTGATGAGTTGGGTTCACTTTTAAACAACACGTTAAACATTTACATGATTGCAATGAATTCCTCAGCAACAAAGAGTAAAATTACTTTTCTTTTATGACTTTTTAACTCGTTTAATTACAGGTTTTTCTCCAAAAAATTCTAGAATTTCATGTCACTTTGTATAGTAAATGTAACTTTTAACCCAATTCGGATTTTCTACTTTTTATTATGTTGCCTGCTGTTGTTTGTTGTTGCTTTGGTTTTGTTTTTGCTTTGCTTATATTTGGCATAAATTCGTTTATTTGTGCATGGAAGAAATCCGCGTGCAACATACGCGTCATTAGCGCTGCTTACTTGCAACAATTATTGACAGACGGCTTAAGTAATTGCTTATTGTTGTTGCAACTGCAGCAGCAGCAGCAGCAACACTGAAATGAGACGAGGCTCTGTTGTCGTTGTTGTGTTTAGGTTTGTCTTTCGATGTCTGATCGATGGCCTCAAAAGTTTTGCACACCACGAATGGACTTCGCTTTGGTTCTTAGTTTAGTTTTAGTCCGTTGTCGGTATTCATTCGAGTACTTATAAGGTTTTGTGGATAGCAAAAGTGCACGCAACCCCGTGGAGAGGTTATTTCTAAGCGGACCAATGATTTGCTATTCAATTTCAAGCAAATCAAAGCTTCAGAACTGCGAAGAAGCATTTTCGAAGATGTAATTCATGCAAAACTGAAAAAAGTTGTAAAAGTATCAAGCAATAAAATTTAGCATTTACATTATTTTTCATATTCAGCAACATATGTTGATAAACAATGTTTAGAGACTGATTATATTTTATTTATTATCGGTGATTATATTTTATTTATTAGGGATATAACATGTTATTTATGTTTTATGGTCAATGCTTTTAATGCAATTAAATATCTGCCTCCATTTCATGCTATAGAAAAGCAAAATAGGTACAAATCGATATACAAATAATCAATTGAAATTGTATAAACGCAAAACACGTTAAAAGGGGAATATTTTTGCCATTTTCGTATTTATATACAAAAAGAAACTACATAAGAAAATATTTTTAATTTATTCATTCTATATTAAATGGAAGTTTTATTTATTTATTACGCTTTTCAACAAATTTTAATTTGAATTTTATTATAGAATTTTCAAGTAAGTTCTCCATGTTGCCCCTCGCTTGTTACTTCGCTATCTGAAATCGGCGGGGTTTTTATTCAGCCAACTTGTGGAATTTTTATTGTATTTTCGCTCGTGTTCAAAGCACAACTGTTGAATGCTTGCCGAGTGTTTAACAATGACTCACAAAGCCAATAAATACGACACACATAATTTCTCACTTACGTATATTTTTACCTTTGCTTGTGTGCTAAGATTTTTTATTTCTTTTTTTATCGCATGCCAATAACTGCAACCTTATCTCATTAAATAATAATTCTCTTCTGTTCTAACACAGGAAAATATTTGCTAAACTGCTTAAAATTTGTCTGAGCTGTTAAACGGTTTATCAAAGAGTCTGTTAAAAAGTTTGTGTTGATTTTAAAGAATCATCTGCTATGGAAATTCCATTTTATTGCTACTGAACATGTTTTGAATTATTCTATTTCGGTTTTTCCATATAGAATATATGGAAAATACCATCGCCAACGGCAGAGGACCAGGAAATACGTGACATCCAGTTGTTGGCTGTATTTCCGCGTGAATAAAAACACATGTCTACAGATGACACCGAGTTCAGTTTGCTGCTGGCGGTGTTGACAAAACAAATGCGATTTGTCGGCCACATAAGAACACGTTTTGGCCTTCTCACCTTTTGAGTTCATTAGGCCAGGCCAGCAGAAGCTTTCTTCACTGTCGACGTGCGTGAAATGTGCTTGAAAGTTGTGTGTTTAGCTGCAGCATGCTGCAACACTTGCGTTTGCTCAATGTCCATACATTTATATATAGTCTATAGCTGCAAAAGTCTTTACTTTTCGACTAAATCGCATTAAAGATTTGTAAACATTTATTATCAGCTTAAAAATGTTGCATACTCTTTACTAAAATAAATATTACCATTCGATAAACGATGGGATCGATCCACAAAAAAATATTACTATATTATCTTTAATTTGTTATTAATATTAGAACTTTAAATCGGCGAATTAATATTATTAATATTGTGAAATAGGATCCATAAGAAAATATTTCTATATCATCTTTAATTTATTTTTAATTTTTAGACTTTAACTTTCAAAATATTAATTTTTTCCTCCACCAAATATATTTATACTCGATGCCTTGCCATTTCAGCTCTAGATTTAGTTACAACTGTAAACGCCAGCCTTAGCGATGTAGCCACCAAGGAAGCCTATTTTAATGGGTCGTCGTATTTGCGATTATTAACTCCGATGCCGATATGGGATCACTCAGCGATAAGCTTTCGTTCCTGTCGCGGTAAGTTGAGAAATAAATTAACCTTATTTTAAGACGAACACATTTTTTCGGGTATTATGAACCGTGAATCCCAGTTTTACGCAGTTTTACTCCCTTCTTTCTTCAAAACCAAACTTGATTTATAATATATGTAATATGAATTATTTATTATATCTATGATATTATATATTATTTGTCTTGGCATAATTGTTTGTACCAGAAATTCCGTATTATTCCGTAATTATAATTATTATTATATTATTATTATTATATAATATTTCCGTTACCAGGTGGTGAAATTCTTGCACAGCAGTATAACAAAAACTCAATTGTCATCACCGTGCTGAATGACTTTCTTCAAATATCGCTCGCAGGATCGGCTGTCGTCGGCCCGAATAACCGGCTCGACGTGAAGCTCTCGTTTCATCTGCTCGACAACAGATGGCACACGCTGCAATTTAAATACGAATATGGAAACCTCGACTTATATGTCGATCGGACCTCGATGATATTCGGTAATTTAATACTTTTATTACTGTTATGTATTATCGTGTGTTAATCGGCTTCATTCACAGCCAATTCGACCTACAACAGTCAATTCCTTACCAATCAGGATATCGGCAACGAAGCCGCTATCTTGATCCTCGGGAATTCATTTTCCGGCTGCCTGCTCGATGGGCCCGGGCTGCTATTTGTGAATGGCTCGATGACAGTACAGAACGTCATCTTCGGCTCCTGTCCGCTAGCCACGGGGATCTGTGGTGAGCACGATACCCTGGTGCGATCGCAGGACAACTTCTGCGTCAATGAGCCATGCATGGGACATGGTCTATGCATCTCGCATGCCGACAACTACGAGTGCCGTTGTACGGCGCGTTACTCCGGCAAGAACTGCCAAATGGACAACGGCTCGCCATGCAACAAGAATCCTTGCCTGAATGGCGGCTCCTGCGTCGAGGACAGTCGCGGCGACTACCAATGCCACTGTACCGCGAATCACGCGGGCAAACATTGCGAGACGGAGGTGAATCTGCATCCGCTGTGTGCAACGAACCCCTGCCTCAACAGCGGAGCCTGCGTAGTGGCCCCCGGCACCGCTAAAATCGAATGTGACTGCCCAAAGGGTTTCGTTGGGGTGCGTTGCGAAACGGATATGGACGACTGCGCGGCTCAGCCGTGTCAAAACAATGGCCGCTGTAAGGATCTAGTAAATGGCTTCAGCTGCGACTGCCTAGGCACCGGCTACACCGGAACTTTCTGCCAAACGAATGTCGACGAGTGCGAGCTGGACCCTTGTCTGAACGGCGGACGCTGCTTCGACACCTACGGCTGGTATGTGTGCCAATGTCTCGACGGCTGGGGCGGGGAGAACTGCGAGAAGCCCGTCAGCTGCCAGACACAGCAATGCCAGAACGGCGGCACCTGCCTAGACAAGAAAATCGGCTTTCAGTGCCTTTGCATGCCGGGCTATACGGGGGAACTGTGCCAGCAGGGTCCACCCTGCCCGCAGTGCCCTATAGACTCCGAATGCATTGCGGGGAAGTGTATCTGCAAGCCAGGAACCACGGGTAAGTAGCGCGGTGAAGGGACCAATATTCAGCATGCGGAATACGTAGTGTGGGCCTTTAAACGGGTGTTATATTGGGTGGACCCGGGCATGATTTTAACATATCTAAGTGTAAGTCTATTTGTAAGCTTCGTTCTCTTCTTTCTTCCTTCTTCTGTACTTGCTGAGGGAACGCAGCTTCCGAAGTTGCCCAAAACGTACCGTGCACTGCACTAAGCGACTCCGCCTTCCAGAAATTGCTAGCCGGTTCTGTTACTCAACATGGTGAGATACAGAAGCGTTACATACAACCAGAGTGGCTAAAGAAAAAGCGATGTGAACTGAAATTAAGTATGTTTTCAGAACGAAGTCTCAGCGAAGAGTCCCCAACCTTTATTTGTGTTTTCCTAGCGTTTCCTAGTGAAGCTTTACTTTGCGTCGGCCTACGATAGATGAAAATCTTTACAAAGTAGTTTTAGGCTAGTCAAAAACCCGGCGTCGATACCGATTTGTGCTTTATTTTTCCATATTATAGTTAAGTAAACAAACGAATTACGATTATTTATAATAGCTCCGCAATATTTAGAAAATCATTTGTGGAGATTCGTTTATCTGGTTCCATTCCTTGTAGGTTCTCTATAACCTTAAATAAAATAACATGAATTATTTGTAACATAAACCTTTGACGATTACCATTGAATTGGCTTTAGAGAATATATTACTAATGAAACAATAATAAAATACAGGCCCAATTGGTCATTGTTTACCACCAACACCGACAACAACAGCTACAAACACAAAAACAGTGACCACTCCAATTACGACGCCGACAACAATTAAACCACCGCCAACAACAACAGCAACTAGTTCCATTATTGCTCCTACAACAACAATAGCCACCGTCAAAAATACCAGTCAAATAATAGCAAAATCAGCATCACGCTCGGCCCAATTGAATGCATGCTCCCCCGAAACTTGCTTGAACGGCGGCTCTTGTAGTGGCAACGCTTCGAATTTTACTTGTAATTGTGCTAGAGGATACACAGGTACTGGAACACGCCCAGACAAGCCACAAACAAACACTCACTCACAACAAACATATTAAACTTAATCAGTTAAACTAATTACAATAACTCCGCACCTTCAATACTAATAATAACACTTCTATTTCATATTTACTAACCCTCGTAAAAGAAATTAGTTCATTAATTGAATAGTTTTTCAAGAAATTGGTATCATGTAACACTGTACATATGAATTTTTACCGCTCTAACAGCTTCAATTCTCGCTTTGCATTATTTTTGGTTATATTTATAGTCCTTTAAGCAACATTAGAATAGATGGTTATGGTTAAGCATGGTTATTAACGTATGCTTTTTCCTCTTGTGCCATCTAACTAAAAATTTCTTCTTGTTCCTGATGGACGTCTATACACATAGGCTACAACTGCGAGTTACCTGTGAGCTCTTCCGATAGCACAGCGATCACCAGCGCCGGTACCAACACCATTGCAACGTCTGTCAGTTGCCACAATGGCGCCAATTGCTTAAATGGCGGCACTTGTTCAATGAATGGCACCCATTGTTATTGCCCGGCCGGGTACTCGGGTGAGCTCTGCGAGAAAGCAGAACCATGCAGTGCGGCGAATTGTCAAGAGCCTATGCAGTGTCTGAAGAATAAGTGCATCTGTCCCGAGAACAAGGTGTGCACAACCTGTGCTGCCCAGCCTTGTCGCAACGGGGCCCTGTGTTCAGACCTCGTCAATGGCGACTACGACTGCAAGTGCCCGTCCGGCTGGGCAGGACGCAACTGCACTAAGGATGTAGACGAATGTACACTCCATCCGAAGATCTGCAGCAACGGCATCTGCAAAAATGAGGAGGGCTCCTACAAGTGCTACTGTACACCCGGGTTTACGGGCATCCACTGTGACTCCGATGTAGACGAGTGCCTCAGCCATCCATGCCAAAATGGTGCTACGTGTCACAACAAGGTAAGTTGTCAGAGGAATACTGGACGGGGTGGGGCGGAGGGTTAAGGGGATATTAAAATTCGGGGCTGGAAAAATTTAATCATTTGCTAAAAGTTTTATAGTTATTTTTCTTTAAATACGGAAAGCACCGGATACTCAGGCATGTAAGTAAGGGTGAAAACTCTAGAGACTTACCTTTACAACCGTCGTCCATTAATGGGTCCCAGAAAGCAGATTATTTTTAATTTTGAATAACTGAATATTTTGGTATTATTTTCCGTTAACAATCGAACGTAGTCCTTCTTTTCCTGGGCCCTTCTCATGGTTACATCTCTATGAGCTCAGTTTCTGTAACTCTCCTATCACTTTTACTCTCAGATCAATGCCTATGAGTGCGTCTGTCAAAGCGGCTATATGGGACTAAATTGCGAAATCGACATTGACGAATGTACCAGCAATCCGTGTTCGGCAGGGTCAACTTGTATCGACCGCATTAATAACTTCACGTGTTCGTGTATAGCTGGCATGACTGGACGTCTCTGTGAGATCGATATCGACGATTGTGTTTCCGCTCCGTGCCAGCATGGAGGACGTTGCATAGATGAGTTGGGAGGCTTTCACTGCGATTGCACTGCAACTGGCTATGAGGGCTACAACTGCGAAGTCAACATCGATGAATGCGCCACGAACATCTGCGCCAACGGAGCTGAGTGCATCGATCAGGTCAACGACTATCAGTGCAAATGTTATCCCGGTTTCAGGGGCAAGAATTGCGAAATTGAAATCAACGAGTGCGATAGCAATCCTTGCTTGTACAACGGTAACTGCTTGGAGCGCTCCAACAGAACCCTGTACGTGCTGAGTCAGAGTATTGAGTTGCCCGAAGTGTTTAAGAAACCGTTCGCTTTTGAGAATGCTAGCGGGTATGTTTAAAGAGTCTTGTCCATCATCATGCGACTATAATCCTACTTCATACTTTGTCAATCCGTAGCTATGAATGCGTCTGTGTGCCAGGCATCATGGGGAAGAACTGCGAAATCAATATAAATGAGTGCGAGAGCAATCCGTGCAGCAAGCATGGAACTTGCAATGATGGTGTAAGTATCTTAAGTATCTTTGCTTCTTCCAAATCTGGATATTTCATTATATATCTGTATAGATTGGCACCTACAGCTGTGAATGCGATCCTGGTTTCGAGGGCGACCACTGCGAAATCAACATCGACGAATGCGACAGGTAAATTTGAATCACTTTTCTCTCAGACATCCGAGTACAGCCCTTGAATCACCCTATCCAGATACAATCCTTGTGGAACTCACGGCACTTGCATCGACCGAACCAACGACTACGAATGCGACTGCGACGCCAACTACGGAGGGAAAAACTGCTCCGTGCCGCTGATCGGGTGCGTCAGTGCTCCCTGTCTGAACGGAGGCTTCTGCAAACCCTTCCTGGTAAACGAAACCGATCACCTCTTCAACTGCTCATGCCAGCACGGCTACCAAGGTGACACTTGTGAGAAGACGACTACTATTTCAATGGTGGTCAGCAGCTTGATCACCGTTAAGACTCATCGCGACGAAGGCTACGACATCAATTTACAGTTCAAGACCACGCTACCGAACGGTGTTTTGGCGTTCGGTACCTCGGGCGGCCAGAACGAGCCAGTTAGCTACATTCTCGAACTGATTAATGGACGCCTGAATCTGCATTCATCGTTGCTGAATAAGTGGGAAGGTGTGTTTATCGGTTCCAAGCTCAACGACAGCAACTGGCACAAAGTCTTCGTTGCCATCAACACTTCGCACCTGGTGCTCTCTGCTAACGACGAGCAAGCCATCTTTCCCGTCGGCTCCTACGAAACAGCCAACGGCAGTCAGCCCTCGTTTCCTTTGACCTACCTGGGAGGGACGATTCCGAACCTGAAATCCTATCTGCGCCACTTGACACATCGTCCATCGAGCTTCGTGGGCTGTATGCAGGACATCGTGGTGAACGGCAAGTGGATATTCCCCGAGGAGCAGCGTGTGGATCAGGATACAAATCTTACGAACATACAAAGCGGCTGCCCACGCACCGAACAATGCAGCCCGAACCCATGTCACTCGAACGGAGAGTGCACGGATCTGTGGCACACCTTCTCGTGCACTTGCCAGCGTCCGCATTTCGGCCACACATGCAAGTACAGTAAGTCACGTCACCAAAAAAAATACCGCTGAATATCCGTACTAACATCATACCCCTCCGTAGATATCACCGCGGCCACTTTTGGGCATGAAAACACAACGCATTCGGCTGTAATTGTGGAAACAAACGACGTCGCCAGACGCGCTATTCGATCTATCCTAGACATATCCATGTTTATACGCACACGTGAGCCGAGCGGGCAGGTTTTCTACCTCGGGAGCGATCCACGCAAAACCGTGGCTAAAGGCGGCAGTAAGCTATTACTTTCATTCTATTCCAGCATTCTCTCACTTTCCTTCTTTCGCTTTCCGTATATGCTTCAGCGGACTCCTCGGGGGAGTCTTACGTAGCGGCCAAGCTACACGGCGGTGAGCTGCTTGTTAGAATGCAGTTCAACGGCACTCCGGAGGCTTACACGGTTGGTGGAAACAAGCTGGATAACGGCTACAATCACCTCATCGAAGTGGTACGCAATCAAACGCTGGTTCAGGTCAAGCTCAATGGTACCGAGTACTTCCGGAAGACGTTGTCGTCGACAGGTCTTCTGGATGCACAGGTTCTGTACTTGGGTGGGCCTGCACCTTCAGTGGAATCACTGGTGGCAGCTGCTTCGGGTGCAGAAGCGGCCACACCATCGACCGTAGCCGATGTCAACACTACCGTGAAAGAGGACACTGGGAAGGACTACTTTAAAGGCATTATACAGGACGTGAAGGTGAGTAATGGTTCCCATACCATGATTGTCGAACTCTATCCGCTGAACGAGGACGACCTGGCGCTGCCTCCGCCGTTCGGCGTGGTGACCATCGATCGCGGCTCAGTTCTCAAAGGCGAAGTGACCGATGATTTGTGCAGGAAATACCCATGTAGGCATAACGCCAAGTGTCGCAACACTTGGAACGACTACGTCTGCAAGTGCCCGAATGGCTACAAAGGCAAGGATTGCCAGGAGATTGAATTCTGTCAATTGGTCTCTTGTCCGGGCAGCAGCATCTGTCAGAACCTGGACGATGGCTACGAGTGCTTAACCAACATAACATTCAAGGGCAACGAGAAGTCACCGCTCACGTTCTCCTACTTCACATTTGAAGCTGTGGGCAATGCTGTGGTGGGGGCCGATGACGTCCAGAACGTGCTGCTCAAGCCTGTCATAGAGATTGCATACCGAACACGTGCCGGTGGCACCCTTCTCTTCATCGAGAATCGCGACAGCTTCTTCGAAATCGGAGTCAATCAGGGCCAAGTGACGGTCACTTGGAAATTAAATCAGGAGCAATTTGGCGAAACGAAGCGCTTCACCAAGGACAACTCAGACCTCGACTGGTGTCGTATTTATCTCCGCGCCCAAAATGGCAAACTCGAGGGCGGCTGGAAGGGATGGGATACCGCGGTGGACCCCTCGCCCGCATTCTCCGCCGATATTGACCAGCGAGCCTTTCAAGAGCTTATTTCCAGCGGGGCGCAAGTCTATCTCGGCGGCATGCCAACGGAGCGTGGCCAAAGCCCGACGCACGGTCAGATTTCCGCGCAGCAAGGTTCGCAATTTAAGGGCTGCCTCGGCGAAGCTCGTGTAGGGGACCTTTTGCTGCCATATTTCCTCCATACGGATATGTATCCGCACACGGAGAATGTGTCCGTGAATCCACACTCACAGTTCCGTTTAAACTCGACCAGACCGGAAGAGGGCTGCACGCTGTGCTTCCAGGCAGACTGCAAGAACGGCGGCGTGTGTAGCTCTCCGTCCGAGCAATACGCCTGCGAGTGCCTGCCTGGCTATGAAGGTGACGATTGCTCGATCGACATTGACGAGTGTCTGACTGCCATGTGTCAAAACAATTCCACGTGCATCGACAAGGTGGCCGACTTCCTGTGCAGCTGTCAACCGGGCTACGAAGGGCGCTACTGCGAGCACAACATCGACGAGTGCGCCTCGCAACCTTGTCGAAACGGAGGCATATGCACCGATTTGATTGCGGCCTACCACTGTGACTGCACCGAGGAATACGCCGGATTACAGTGCGACTTCCTGAAGCAGGTGACGTGCGAAAATCTTCCTTGCAAAAATGGCTCAACATGCATTAATGGATACAGTGAGTAGCTCATTCTAACGCCGGCCCTTGAACAATCTTAGCTGGTTTCTTATTAATACAGATGCCAACACGGGTAACAACTTCACTTGCAACTGCCTGCCCGGCCTGGAAGGACCCATCTGTGACATTGCTTTCTGCCAAACCACGCCTTGCTTAAATGGCGGACTCTGCATAAACGCCGATTCGAATGTAAGACAAAGAACAGAATATATATATGAACTTAATTAACTTTCCGATATCTGCGACAGTCTCCGCTATGCAAGTGCAGCCTTGGCTACACTGGTAGGCTTTGTGAGACGGACATCAATGAGTGCGAATCCGGACCGTGTCTGAACGGTGGCCACTGTAAGGATCTAGTGGGCAGCTACGAATGCAACTGTGTTGGAACCGGCTTCGATGGTCTCCGGTGCGAAAGAGATATCGACGAGTGCGCCATGAGTGTGGAATACTGCGGCGGCCTGGGACGCTGCATCAATTTGCCAGGCTCCTTCAAGTGCATCTGCCAGGATGCATTCTGCGGAGCCTACTGCAATTTTACAGATCCATGCAAACAGCAGGGCGTCGATCTCTGCATGAATGGCGGCACCTGCATCGAAACATGTGGCGATGTAGCTGATTACCATTGCAATTGCACAGATGGTTTTACGGGGAAAAATTGCACAGCTCTTGTGAGTATATGACAATTTATATAGCGAGTACGAAAGTGGAATGTATTATCTTTCTTACAGATAACCGCTAAGGAGACAGGACCTTCAACTGCAGACATCGCCATCATTGTTATTCCTGTGATTGTGATATTGCTGCTCATTGGAGCTGCACTGCTGGGCACCTTCTTAGTGATGGCGCGTAATAAACGCGCCACTCGTGGCACGTACAGCCCTAGTGCGCAAGAATATTGCAATCCGCGTTTAGAAATGGACAACGTCTTGAAGCCGCCGCCGGAAGAACGTCTCATTTAGTCTACAAAACAGAAATTCTGTAATTGCTTTGGACCTGGAAAATTTAAAAAATTCCAATTTCAATTGCGAAAATCCACGAAATAATATTTAAAATTTTCCCTTCCATTTAATCTAATCCGCCCATTTGTTAGCGATAAGTTCTAAAACCGAATTCTTTGTTCGAATTACAGAGAATTTAATCCATACTAAACACATTCCTTCCATTCAAACGTAAGTATCAACAGACACAGATGCATGTTTGTAAGTCTGTACTTTAAACTAGTTTAATTTTAAGTCGAAAGATTAGAACATATTAAGCTGTTTGAAAGTCCTAGTACACTGAGAAAATATACCACAAACTATGTTTTTTCTATGTATTTATGGATGTATGCACTAAGTAAACTAGAATTTGCAGCTTTTTATTGTAATAACAAATATTACTTTTATACTTATCAATTACTATACGTTATTAGTTATAAGTTGCCCAAAAAAAAAATTGTGTTAATGCTTGTTTTCAAAATTTTGTTAGTAAATATTTTGTTGCAGTTGTAGATAGTCGAATTAAAATCATTTAACAACTTTTTATCATATAAGCTTAATGTCTTCGAGTGAAAGTTAAGTATGTTGATATTTTTATACACAAAAAGGGTTTGTATAATAAAAACCGACTAAAATAAGTACATCAGAAAATCATGCTCAAGAGTGTACTTAAAACTTTAAAATGAAATCATATTTTGGACTAAAATAATATCATAATAGCAAGGCAGATTCATTAATAAAGTAAATTTTCTTGTGATACCGAAACTAAAAGAAACCCCTTTTGAGGATAAATCTAAAATATTAATTGCTAAAATAAATTTTTGATTGCATATTGTAAATATAACTATATAACTGAGCGTACGATAAAGAGAAATCAATAATATCAATGTCAGCTAATTTAATCTAATAATAATAATTAATATAATTAAATAATTATAATATACCTACAAATACAAATTCCTTACGCAATGTTGTGGCCTTATTTAAAAGTGCGATCTTAGAATTCAATTTCAAGCTACAAAAATATCATTTTACATAACCATTTACAACATAAGAGACTGTATTATATTTCTTGAAAATATTGAATAAAATATAACGTTTAACGTATTTAAAAATAAAGCGAAACGTTTAAAACACTTTAAAACGGCTTTTTTATTGTTATTGATTTATTTATTTCTCACTAACGATCGACGATTATACAATTGCTGATTTCTTAAAGCAACTGATTTTCGTTATTATAGATATAGAGCAAACATTTAACTGGATTTATTCACATATTAGGCAATTTATTTGATCATCTTTTTGGTTTGCGTGAATATTTGTTCTTTATTTCTTTTTAAAACTACATTTCATTACTATCATATTTTCCATGACTATACTTCCTGATAGAATTCAATACACGTCACAACTTCGGCCGCTGCTACTTCACTAGGTTTGTTTTTTAATTTAGGAATAACATAATATTTAAAAATGTAAACTTTAAAAAATTCCAGTTGTGTAACCGGTTAAAATAATTGCAAAGAAGAGACTTTAGATTTTACAAGTCTTTAGTTTTATGTTCTATGTTTTAAAATGTCTGCTATTCATTTTGTAGATAAGTATAGAAAGTTGAAGCATTGTAAACTAGCAACAATAGGTTTATAGTACTTTACCGTACTTTAATTTAGGCTTTTTAGATGACTGTTGCAACCCATTTAAATTTACTGCTGCTCTGCAGTTCATGATGATAGAAATTGCACTCTAACTTATTAATGCAATTTTTTCCAAAGCGACACGGTTTCGGATGATAGAAAGTACATGCGATCTTCGAGCAGTTTGGATAATATTTACACATGGCAATAGAGGCAGCTGGAGTAGCTGAAATCGATTTGTAATTCTGCACAGGCACAACGTGTGAAGCTATATAAAGGAAAACATAAGCAATAAAGATGCATTTGCAAGCTATTACAATTAGAACTTACATAAAGGTGGTGCCGCTGACTGCAAATTATTTAAATTCCGAATACCACTGTGGGAAAAGTTGCAATCGATATTGGTACACGCCATGTCGAATTTGCAACGGGGGTGCGAATATATGCATTTATCAGCATATTTACAATTCGGGAAACTTTTGCATGGTGATGTTGGATGATAGAAATCGCAGTTATGTTTCGTGCAATTAGGATGGTATTTGCACCGCTCTTTGGGTTTGTTCACCTTCAGAGGTGAGTCTATAGCAACGGAACTTACTGAAAACAATAGCATGTGATTAATTAAAGGCTTAAATTTATGCTGATGTAATTATTGGCGATTTGCAGGAAATCTTTAAATGATTGCTGTATAGTTTTTTACTTACATGATGGTATATTATCATATTTTTTCGCTTCGGCATTCCGTATTGATATCTTTTGTCTGGTATGTTGATAATCGCCGCCACTGCGCTCATCCTGAGTTACTTCTCGATCATAACCCTTTGTTGAGCTTTGCTGCCGATTCTCTAAATTTAGATCAAATTTAATTGGTGTGCGCTTACGTTTGATGGGTGGACTCTTAAGCTGAGGGGAAGGTAGCGATGGCGATGTTTTCGTTGCCTTCTCTGCAATACATTCTGAACGATGCTTCTCGATGTGGTTGATGCTATTGGCCGGAAGAGGAGGTGTTGTCGACCGTTCCTCGTTGTGTTCAACTGTTTCGACGATGTGTTGCTTGTCGTTTGAGTAGTTTTCTTTCCTATTATGTTTGTTGTCATTGTGCGTCGGCTTTTTCGAACTACGTTCATCATCCTCAGAGTCATTATTAATAATTATTTTTTTTATCTCTTGGGATTTACGATAGGTGTCAATTAGATCACTGCGCCGTTGTGGCGGAGGTGTATTTGATGAACCCGAAGAATTGCAGTCACGGTCAACAAAGCGCGTTATTGTAGAGGGCGAAAGTGAGCTCGTCTTTAGTTGGACACGCGTCTTAATATCTGAGCGTGAAGTCGGAAGCCGGGAATTGCGCTTTCCGTACGAACGCTTGCCGCTGTTGCCATGTTCTGCACTAAATATGGGGCCTTCAACGGCGTCGTTGCGAGACAAGGATGATGAAGACGTTACTTGTGGTAGCGGCGAGTTAGAACGTGAACGCGCCAGATGCACTCGTTTCTTAGCCAGCGCTTTGTCATCTACGAACATTTTACAAAGAGAATTAGACACTCGATGTGTAAAGTTTACTGCTTGCCACTTACCGTTCAGAGTCACCACAAACTGTGTCTTTTCCATGTCCAATTGATCCGGTGTAAGCGGAGCGCTAACCGATTCAACTTCATTCAAGCTGTAGCTATATTTTCATGGAGATTAAAATGTTATCGACTTCTTTCATCTGATTTTAAGTACTTACTTTATTTTGGAATCTTGTCCATCGGTATCAATGTTATTTATTACATGTGGCACATACATATAATCTATATCGAATTCGCCTTTATTCGACAACGAATCTGGCCTATATTCATCAGCCTCTAAATCATCCTGAAGCTTACTATTGTGACGTTGATGAATGCGAAGAGGAGCTGTTTTTACGGCGTCACCAGTGCCGCCGCCGCCGCCGCCGCCGCCCACTTCGATGACCAAGTTCTGAGTGGTTCGTCGGAAGAGATTGGATGAAGTGGAGGCCTGCTCAATACTTCGCTTCAAACGATCGCGATACGATTTCGAATAAAGTTTTGTGTTTCGCTCGCTTATTGCACCATCACCGCCCACATGCACAGTCACCTTTGTTATTGGGTCTGCTTTCTTTAGTTTACTGAGTACTGTCGAACGCTGGGCATCTGCCACTGCGCGCAGTAGCAGATTCTTGCACGCCTGTTTGCTAGGTGATACTGGAGGACGTGGTTTAATTTTTATCACCGAGTTTACGTTTTTGTTCAATAAATCTTCATCGTCCGAAGGCTCCGGTGGTTTCGTTGTAGCAACAATAACACGAGATCCAATTCGTTGGCGTTGTGTTTGTGGAGAAACTGAATGACGACCAGCACTTGAATCAACAAGTAATTTTTTTTGAGGGGAAGCAGCTGATGAAGACGGTAGCTGATTCGGAGAGGAACGGCGACGTTCACTCTTTCCTTTTCGCTCAGACTCTTTCGCAATATCACGTGCGCGTTCACGTTGATTATTTCTTTCATTACTTCGCTCATGTTCACGGCGTCGAAAAGCAGGGACATACAACTCCTTATCCTGACGGCCACGTCGGTCACGAGCATCTTTTTCACGAACTGAACCCTTTTGACCCAATCGGTCATGTACGGGACGTTTTTTTTCTGCTTGCAGCGGCGGTTCACGCCGTTCCCGTTCTCGTGATCGACGCACTGGGATATCGTGGAGGCGCCTGCTCGTGGAAGTGGGTGAAGGATCCCGAATTCCACTTGCAGTTGCAACAGATACAACTGCTGTAGCAGCATTACTATTTACGGGGGGCGTTAAGCGACGCCGTTTAGTAGGCATCATTTCATCGTTTTCTTCCTTTTCCTTCTCCTCAGATCCAGATTTATGATTCTCCAATTCTTTTGTGTTAAAAACAATTGGACTCTTCGGTTTAACAACCTTTTTCTTTACCTATTATTAATTATAACCAATAACACCGAAAAATAATAATCATTCACATTATTAAGTTAATCGTTTTACCAAATCTCCTGCATCATTGAACTCATCGGCACTTCCATCATCCTTAAGGTTTAGAAAGTCTTCATCCTCACTCTCTGCCTCATTAATATGCTCCAGCTGCTTTAAGTGCTTCTTGGCTGCATAGATTTTCTTCTGTATTTCTACCAGTTCTGCTAAATCTTGCTCGCGATTACCGCTTGTTGTTACTCCTGTTGTGGAGGATATTTCCGACATGGTCGGGATATCAAATGCTATACCATTGTTAGCTTTGGACAATGCTGAGTCCTCTTCTACTGCAGCTTTTTTTCCTTTTCCTTTCTTAATGTTTACGTTAGCATCTGAAGTTACTACCAATGTCTGTTTTGCTTTCTCCAACAATTCTTCGGCAAACACATCAGTTATAGAACTAATGACGGGCACGCTAATTGACGGACCAGTCGTAGTCGTTGGTGTCTCTGGTTCTTCAACTGGGCAGCTGGGTTCATTTTGAAGTTTTTTGGAGGATGCAGCTTTCTTGTCTTTTTTAGTAGACTTTCTCTCTTTTTTCGAGGCCACTGACGATGACGCAGCTTCATCACGCTGACTGCCTTTACGTTTTTTGCTGCTAGCTGAATGAATGTAAAAATTTCATTAAGTACTATAATATTAATACCGTAAATGAAAACTGACAACTTGTCGCTGGAAGCGTTACTTGTTGCAACTTCTGCAGCACCTCATGCAGCCAGGTCACAAACAGTTCTGTCTGCGAACCCAGAAAAAGGTTCAGATCTGTGATCATTTGCTGTTTGGAACGTTTATTGGCGACCATAATCATAACATAATCAGGCAACTCGTCATCAATGTATCCTGCGGAACCGCCCGTTCCAAGTTCCAGCAGTTTGGCCTTTACTGCACTCTGAAAGCAACATAAATACTTTTAATAGTTCATCACTTTTTCATATGAAAAAATTGATTTTTCTTGCTGGTCTTTCAATATTTTCTAACATACCCGCATTTTTTGACCAATCTCGCTACCAAAGTTTTCCATTTCCGATGTCGTTCCTCTGTACTCAATCTGTATATAATAATTACCGAGATTTTCAGAGATACATTAGATTTTACTCAGAACTAGAAATTTTCAGAAGTATCTCATCAACATAATGGTGTCTTTTGGTAAAACTAAAAGATATACGAATGTGCGTGAAAATAGAAACGTAAGTTAGCAACGCTTTTTAGGATGGTTTATTTTGGACGCTGTTTTTTGGGACATCTATCCTCAATCATTTATACCCTGATTCAGAAAGTCTTCATTAAAAACGATTTATAGGCTATAAATTTTTGTTTATAACGAATTTTAAATGGAAAACCCATATACTAGCCTTACGCCTAAGCTCATCTTGCATAATTATTAATTAATACTTTAACATACTAAGTTGTCAAAAAAAATCGTAGAATACGCTTTTTAAAATAAGGTGCAGAATAACGCAGCAAAGTGATTTTACTGTTATTTTTTATTTTTTTTTTTTTTTTGTTAATAACAATGTTATAATGAATCATTACATTTTTAATGCAGCACTCAGAAGATTTTCGCTCTAAATTTTTCAATAATTGTTTAAATGTTAAGCGTTTTGCTGTGAAAAAGAGAAATAAAAAAACCTTCTGAATTCGTTGTTAACTGTTTAAATTCTTCCGTTTTTCACGTATTTAATGGTTTGCAAAACTTTGTGGTTCAAATCAAGTAGCGGTTCCTTTTTTATCATGTGGTTTTGGGCACGGAGCAGTGTTTGGGGCCAATACAGTCTTTTATACAGCCATCTGAATAAATAGTTGCTCTAGAGTTGCATCTGGCACACACCAGCCTTGCACAAAATCACGCAACTTCCCCTTTGTAGATTGCCCCCGGGTATTAGTGATTTTTTCATATATTTCATTATTGCGATATTCGTTCGTTTAAATGGGCTCACTTCAGTGTTGCCGTTTTGTGGGAATTTTCCCAGATTTGGGATTTATAAATAGCCTCTGGAAATTTGCGTCGCTTGGGATTTTTTATGTGCCTCTGGCTTTGGGATTTTTTTTGGGAATTTTGTGAATTTTAATAGTTCTTTTGTTTTTAATGGTTTCATCATAAAATGAAGGTTATTTAAATATTAATAAAGGCTTCGTATATTTGAAATTTTTTAATGCCTTTGGGATTTTTGTAGGATATTGGTATACATTGGTATACTTTTCGCCTTGCTCATTTTTGGGGGGGATTTTTTAATTGACGATTTGGGAATTTGCGATTTTCTCTGGGAATTAGAATGAAGGGTTTCCGGCAACACTGGCTCACTTCGTGCAACCAACGAGTATATATTGTAGTATATATACTCGTTGGTGCATCGTAGCCAAAACAACGAGTATATATAATAATAATTTATACTCGTTGGCCAAAACTTGTTGACGTTTCATGTTCCTTGATTCAGTAATATTTGTAGTTTTATTTGGGCTCCAATCTTCCATTTAGAAAAAAATACCAAGTTACCATATATACACTTTAGGAAAAAAAACTGTCACTAGGCGAAGATGAGTTCTGATTGGGATGAAATCAAACGACTGGCTGCTGATTTTCAGAGAGCACAGCTTTCGTCTACACTACAGAAGTAAGTTTCTAAAGATTTATAATATTAGTACACTATTATTGAACAATACTCCTACAACATTATTTTGTAAAGGTTGTCGGAGCGAAATTGTATTGAAATCGTTTCACTGCTCCTTGAAAAGAAATTGCTAGAAGTAGTCTTCACAAATGATGGCAAGGAGTACATTACTCCAGAGCATCTAGAACGAGAAATTCGTGATGAGTTATTTGCTAATGGTGGACGTGTGAATTTGGTTGAAGTGAGCAAAGCACTTAATGTAGACCTTTCTAGGGTAAAGTTAATATAACGTTAGATGCACTGAATCACATATTGATTGATTTTTGACCAACAGATCGAGGATATTGCCCAACGTATCGCTGCTGAGAATGGCCACATTCATTTTATGCTTGGTCAACTCATAGATGAAACCTATATTATACATATAGCACAAGAAATCAATGAAAAGTTATCACAAAAAGGTGAAATTTCTGTGTCCGATCTGACGTTGCAATTTGACTTACCATCAGAATTTTTACAACGTAATGTTGTGGAGAAGCATTTGGGTAAAATCATTCGTGGTCGGCAAGATCCAGCGAACCCGCGAAATTTCTATACGCAAGCTTATATACAACGTTGCAAATCAAAAATTCGCGGTGCTTTAGCAGCTATAACAAGCCCAACAAATGTGTCAGTTATTTTACAACAATTAAATGTACCGGAGAAAATCTTCCATGCGGTGTTGGATGAAGTGGCGCCAGCTGGACAAGTAACTTCCAAAATGGCGAATGCACAGTACGTTCCACATATTTACGCCAAGATGCAGGTATGAATAGTTTCTCTCATCAAGCTTACGTAATCTTCTGCTTATCATCTGAAATTTTCTTCTGTAGTGCGATTGGGTAAATTCATTTTACAGGCAAAATGGCTTCCTGGAATATGACGCTATATCGAAGTTGGGTGTTTCCGATGCTAAGCAATTTATACGTAAACAGTTTCCTAAAGAGAAACTTATGTTCCTCAAGCGCTGCGCTATAGGATCTGAAATAATAGACTTGACTGTGCTAGCATCACTGACTGAATGCAGTGCTACTAAAAGCTACTTAGATCTGTCAACAATACTGCCTTCCAATATGTCCGAAGAAGATATTGAAGAAGTTTTCAATACGATTGTGAATCAAAAAGACAGCCAAGTAGCCAACGGCTTTATTAATTTTGATAGCATTGGTTAATATGCCTTTAAATACGCTCTGAACCAAAGCAATTTATATTTCGTCTTTCCTAATGCAGTTTTTTCAAAGGAATTTCTGGCGGATCTAGTAGAACCCTGCAAAGTTGTGGCTAGCGTCAATGCTAAAACTGCCATTAGCAGTGGTGTTTATCAGCAATATTTAGCAGAAAAACAGTTACTTAATAGAAGTGGAACATCGGTGCTGGACTGCGATGACGATTCCAAGCAAGATAAACGCGATGAACGACGGAAGAAAGCTGCTTCAGGCAAAGCTGGTGGTGGAGGACAAGGGCGAGAAACTAAAACGAAATCTACCAAGAAGCATCAAAATGCTCGAGGTGGACGCAATTCTAATTTTGACAGTGATGTTGACAACACTGTTAGTTGCGTTTATAGTAAAAAAGTAAAAGTATGTTTATGTGCCATTGTGTAAGATATGAACTATTTAAGGTTGACATTATTTTCAGCCTCTGGAATTAGTAACGATCAATGAAATCATACAAATAATAAACAAGAAGTTGGAGGAAGAAAGTTTGGAACACTTAGCGGAGAAGATTGCTGCACTCTACCATGAGTAATTTATATTTATATCCGAAATGTTCGCAATTTTGATGTTAGATTTTTCTTTAAGACAATTAAATCAGCTAGCTTTGGCCGAAGCCCAAGAGCTCTTTGAAACGACGCCACAAACTAACCGCCGTCAAACTCATGCTTGCATCCAAGAAAAACTGAACAATCTTTTGGTTGATATACGCCTCTATGAAAAGGGTTTGAAGGTAAGCGCTGACATAGACTGAAACTAAATGCTTTATACAACTTAGGAACTCATTTCTAGCTATTTTCTCCTGATGTTCAAGAGCAACTTGTTAAATATTTGCTTAAAACCTTGGGTAATGACATTATCAACGAGCTGACAATTTACATTGCAAATGAATGTAATTTAACATTAAAAGCAGAAAGTTTAAATGTGGATACCCGAAATAAATTTGCTCAAGATTGTCGTAAGATACTTTTTCCATTTATTCGATAAGAAGTGCATTTTTTATTTGCAACTTTTAAAATTTAATAATCTTTTACATTATATATCCAGCTGCAGAATTTAAAACGTCACTTATTGAACTAAATAAATCGCTAAATAAAACCATTGAAGACTTTGTAAACGCAACGGAAGTAGTTCTTAAAGACTGCAGTATGATCATTAAAAAAGTCGATAAGAAAAAAGATCGTCAAATTATTGCTCAGCACAAAGAAACACTTTGTCAAAAGTTGCAGACAACAACGGATCCTGCCTTGGTATTGCATTTAACTGCTTTGATATTATTTACCACGGTGACCGGCTATATTGTTCATGCATCCGGAAAATTTGTTGCTCTTATACTGAAGTTTTTACGACCACAAATGAGCAAGGAAGATAATGATCTACTACTTCAATACCATGGTAAAATAAATAATAATATATTAACCTACAACGTAATCACATTATTTATTTATAGATTTAGTGTTAAGAAAGTTGCAATGTGATGATGAATCCAATGAAGCAACTTTGAATGCAGAACTGTTGCAATGTTTTGATGACAAAATAAAGCTTCTGGCAATAAAAACTGAAAGGTTTTCTACGTCGAAAGCTGATTAAACCGTTGGGATATACTTAAATAGCTTCGAAAAATTTTCCGGAAATATGTTTGTAACTTATCCCGCAAATTTCCATAAAAAGCCACAATATGATATTGATTGCATGTAAACGAGTTATTAAGATTGTATATAAACAAGTGTACAAACATGTATCTCTAAAACTATTTTGACTATTTTTCTGTAATTTTAATCTTTGTGAATAACAATGTAAAATAAAATGAAACTTTAAGTACGTCAGTCGGTGCTGGCAAATGGAATATTCGTTGTATAATTATGAATGTGTCAATATTGATTTGCAAAGTAATAACTGAATAAAAAGGGAAGATCTCTAAACAATACAATACACTGTATTTATTGTTTCTTGTTTATAAAACAATGCGGTAAAATATTTAGAACATTAAAATCAATTAACAAGTCGTATGCATAGTTAACATACAGGTGTATTATATTTTGTAGTTGTTGACATTAATTGATAAATCTAGCGCACTAATAACTATGAAGTCTTTGAAGAATTTGTTTGGCTCGTTCCAATGATTGTCTAGGAACAAAATTCCAATTATTATTATTTGAAGTGTTAAATGAAATCTCTTGAAACTTACATATTTAGTGGATTCTTTGTATCACAATTTTCAAGTTTTTGTTTTATAAATAGTATGAATAACTTCAACGTCTGTAGTGTTTCTGATTCCGGCTGCACCCAAGCTGTAGGTAGAGTATTCACCACAACGTAAGCTTTGCTTAAAGCATCATTAGCAGTGCAAACCTACAGACACAACCCATTAGTTCTTTTATTACGTACAAAACTCGTTGCTGATGAATCAACAAGAAAAATACCCTCATTGCCATTAGCAAATAACGATTTAATAACGATGCTATCGCTAATTCTCTCAAAGGCTTATCGGCTACTACGCCCTGCCAACTGAGTATGTTTCGAAATAGTTTCAGTCCGCTAGAAAACTGGCGCTGAAAGAACGAAGTTTTTGCTTCTTGTACTCTGTAAATAATTCGGTGGTTTTGATTTTATACAGTACAGAGGAAAACTTATGTAGGAATACATACTGTTTGGGGAAAATCGGTATGAATACATCATTTTCCAATGCCACTTTCATTTTCTCTAAAATTGCATTGAATAAGTGTTGCATTGATTTCGAAGTTTCTTTCAAGGGAAAATCACGTCCTAAACGACTTATGCAGCCGATGAGGCGTAAAGTTTGCGTTGTTGATAGAGGATCCCAGCATAAATTGACGATTTCTATCGATGATGTGTCGGTTATGAAATAATCTCTAAAACAGATAATTTTATTTATATTGAAACATACCAGATAATTTTGGTAATATAATTTTTTCAATTATTGTTGGCACCAAATTCACATCTGGATCGAGTTTTAATGATTGTTCCGTTTCGTCTTCGCTGCATGCGTACAATATGCATGCCGCATACCAATCCATTTTGTCAATATCTTTGTAGTCTTCATGAAGGGGTGACCAAGTAAGAATTTCTAAGCGTATCAGTGGACCAAGAACCTAAGTTTAGCAAATAGTAATAAAATAGTCCCATTGCATGATATGCTGAATTTAAAGATGTGACTTGCCTTTGGCAAACATAGGCTAACAAAGGCATCCTTATAAGATTCCATATCTGTTTTACGCCATGCGTAGAATTTCATAAGAATTAATTCAACCTTACAGAACTCATCATTCACATCGCTGAATATATCATTAGCGTCCTTTGAAAGTTGTTCTACACATTGAAATGCGATCAAGTTATTTTAAATACCTTTTTAAATATATAATTTTTTCCAACATACCGAGTGTCGTTTTGTATTGTTCCCAATAATGATCTGAGAGCTCGTCATCACTGGACATACCGTCCAAGTGGGCTGCCAACATATCATTCTTTTCACGTTCACAGCGACGGCGTGTTCGCCTTCCTTCACGTTCTGCCGCTCTTCGCACTTGTTCCTCGTTGTCGACTATACGACGCGATGACGAAGGTTCTTTTTAAACGAATGAACAAAAAATTTCAAGTCCGTAATTTTACATATTTGAACAATAAAAACTTACTTAAGGCTTCGGATATCTCTTTTGCCTGATCGCGAACATCCTGTCTTCTGCGTTCAATTAGAAGTATCTGATGTTTCGAAATGGTTTGCATTGTCAGTTTTTCCAAATCATTAATTCTAGAGATCTGTAAAATTATAGAAGGATTTTTAATTTTCGCATGTTTAACATGAAAAACCCTTCGTTAACAACCTTTTCGTTGAGACAATCTACCAGATCTGCTACATAGCATTTGACTTCCTGATAAAAGCGATATTTAGCCGCTGCTGCTGGTGCTTTTTCTGCGCAGTCCATTTGCTGCAGTCGTAATGTCTTCAGCTCGTTCGTTATACGTTCAATATCAGCTGTATGCTGAGCATTTAGCTCTTTTAATTTAATTAATCTAATGGAAATATATACATACATAAGCGTAATTATTTTAACTGTTGTGACCTTTGCCAAACCATTTTAAATAACAACCTTTATAAGTTTGTGGGAAGCTGTAGTAATTCTCAGAGTTTAATATAAGAAAACTTTAAATTTATGTAAGAAAAGTAAGTTGCGGATTTGACATAGCTTCACACTTGCGCACAAACGAATATAAGTTAAGAGATAAAATCCAATTGCAATAGAGTAATTGGAAAGAAAACATTCTTTAAAGCTCTAACCTGTTACTGATCGCATGCTTAATTTCTTGCGGTGATCTTAACGTTTGTATTTTTGATTTTTCGGTTTTTGTTTGGGTGGTCGCTAACAAGGGTTGTGGCTTCTGCAGAGAACTCTTCGCATACGCTTGCTCCAGCAAGGTAAATCTTGACTGTGGTTTTTTGCCGTACTCAGCTGCACCAGTTGTGGACTTGATGATAAAGCGCGACAGAACTGACTCCTGTTGCGCTGTTACCAACTGTGCTCCTGTAACGCCCTTGCGTATTTGTTGAGCTTCCCAATCGTTAGTCTCAACATCTGAATTATCATCAGAAGCTTAATGAAGTATGTTAAAAAAAAAAACAATAACATATAATATGAATTTGTACGAAATATTAAAGAAAAAATAATTGAATTCTTTTAAACAGCTGATGAAACTTTTTGTTAAACAGCCGATGAAATCAATGGCTATCATTAAAATCTTGTCGAATTCTCTCTTCATCACTCTACCACTCGTATAATACATACAATCATGCTCAACGGAATAGAATTGTTCACGCCGTTCTTCGAGCTCCTTCAACCCACTAATGGCGTTCATATCAACACGTTCCTCTTCGTCACTGTTTTCACCTTCGACGTCTTCACGGGCCAATCGGCTACCACGTTTGGGTACGTCTTTAGGTTCTTCAATGGGTATAAAATCACCTGCGATAATAACAATTTTATGCTATTTTAATATAAATATTTTAAGTATTAAACTTACCTTGCTCTCGAGCTTTTTGTCTTCTCTTGCGCGCTGCATGTATCATTGCTGCATCTGGAATAGAACCGCTTTGAAGAAGTTTTTTTAAATGCTCCGGCTTGGAGAAACGGGGCCCATCGTTCTCGCCATCACTGTATGATTTATCATCAAATTCTTCATCAGATAAATCATCGCGACCTGCACAGACTGCAGCACGTCCATTTAAAATGAGATCCTGTTCTGAGTTTTTTACTACAAGCTGTGAACAAATGTTATCATAGAATTAGTAAAACCATAAGTGGCTGTTATATCATCGACTAAATTAATATCATAAAAAAATGTAATAATTATTAGTTAGAAGCAAATAGAAAATTTAAATTTGATCTGCTGCATTACAAAATCGAAATTTTTCTTAAACTGCGGTATACGTGAAATAATATTAACTTAGGTTTAATTGATTTTTTCAAAGATAAGCAATGACACAAATTTTAATTTTCTTAAATTTCTGATAATTACGGTAGCAAAAAAAATATAATAAAGAGTTTATATTATTCTATAATGATTACGGAACATATAGAAGAGGATTTATAAATCATCTTACATCAGAAACTAATCAGTATGTAAGCAAATAATGTATTTTAGATTTTAAGTTACTTTTGGAAATTTATTGTTTTCATACAAAAATTAAAAAGAGAAGAGAAATAGTTCCCTTAACTATTATATTAAAGTAAATAGAAACAGATAATTTATCTATTTAAACACAATCATAAACGCAATCTTGATATCATTCAATAATCAAAATTACGTTTCCACTACAAATTAATTTTGGGCTTTAATTGTTCTAAATAGTCTTAAGAGGACTTTAAATGTTTTAGAGTTTTAAATAAATTCATGTTGTTTGATGTTTTAGATTTTTAAGTTTTTTAGAAAAATTGATCATAATAACCTTACCACAAAGTCGTCTGTGCGAATTTCTGTTTGGACACTATCAGATTTTTTACTTTTATTACATTCAGTTGGAACTGAACCAGAAGTCGTTTTAGATGACGACGACGACGTTCTTGTTGTGTTTTTATTACATTTACTACCCGCAATTGATCTGCTCTTCTCATATGTATTCAAAGAACCTAAACAATTTGTATCGCTGCTGCGCCCGTTCTCTTGTTCCTCCGCTATAATATTACCATCTTTGCGTTCTAATCGCATCTTTTTGCGGCGCTCTTTATCCAGCATACGCATAATTTTTTTGCTATGTGAAGTCTTCCGAACTTGAAATACCTCCGTATCTTCCTCTACGTGGAAAAATAAGACCAAAATTTATTTTTTAGTCCATGCCTTACAAAATAGTGTGTTCACAGACTTACCATCATCAGCAAAACTTAGAAGTGCCTTTGAATTCGACTTTTTTTCCTCGGTACCGGTGTCAAAATTCTTACTGGATTTTTGTTTGCCCTCTTTGGATTTCTCTTTCCTTTCCAATTTCTTACTGGCACTAATCCTTGGTGGTGGTGGCGGTATTAAATCTTCATCCATATCCATCATGCAGGCACCCTCTTTGGGTCCATCTGTGTGGGAATCTTCATCCTCATCCAAAGTGCTGGAGAACACGCGTCGTTGGATCTTTTTAGGTTTACGAAACAAAGACATCTTCTCGCCGTACGTATGATTTTTTTCACTTAGTAATTGTTCAACAAACAAAAATACAGCCTAATCAAATCGAAAATGAAGTGAAATACGCGACTTTGTTCTCGTGACTTCTAGCATATATTTTACATATTACTTAAAAGAATTCTCACAAATATGTAGTCCAGTTCCTCTTTTAATGACAACAAAGTTATAAAACCTCAAAATACGAAAAGCAAATATCTAATTAATTTATAGAAAATAGTCAAATAGCGTATTTTCATGTGTAATACTACAAGTCTAGTATCTTTTACATCAGCGAACAATTTAGCTATTTTTATGACAATAAATAACGATTTACCAGTCCCATCATTCCATGGGAATTAGAAGCAACGAGCCAAAGTGGCGAGTCAGAAGCAACATGAGATTACGGGATTACATGAGATTTTACTCGTTGCTTCAAAAAAAGATTGGCTCCTATTATGGGATTGGTCCGCAAAATCAGCATTTTCAAAAAGACAGCATAAATTTGTATGGTGTGGTGGTCAGCACAGGGAAAATGCTGATTTTACGGACTTTTTGATGGAAATCCACCACAGTTCTTGCTATAAAAAGGGGAAATTTGCTTCAGAGACATTTGATGCCGCTGCGGCAACACTTTTTTTGACAATTGAATAATTTTCGACTCACCAACTAGGTGACGCGTACGGGGTGTTTTCATAAAAATTGCAAAATACTAAGCTAAAAAGTTCGCATAGACAGAAGCCGCAATTTTATTCTGTATTGGTTTTCAAATAGAGAAATCATGGGTCTTAAAGGTTGTGAAATCCAATTGGACAATCCGTGGAATACCTATTACGCTGGTCAGACTATTAATGGTCAAGTAAAATTAACTTTTGACTCGCCGAAGAAGGTCAGAGGTGAGCTTGAAAAGATTATAACATGAAATTTAAGAATAATAATTGATACATTTTCGAAAATTTTTTTAAGGAATAGTAATAATGAGCATTAGTAATAATGAGCAGTAGCATTACTAATACCCGACCGTATTAACGTTTCCACACCGCTCTCAAGATATATTCCATTAGCTTGCTAGTCTAAAATCGGAAAAGTTGCTTAACCGCATACTGCCTGCAGCGTAAAGTTTTTGTTTTTTTTGTTTTTAGACATCTATGTATGCTCATCAGCCTCCGTACACTTGTATATTGTTAATCCGTTTGGTGGGTAGCGGAATTCATTGTGTGGGCGGTGCCGGTACCATCACTCCGACATTAGGAATTGGTTTTATTTTTTCCTAGATCAGAGCGAACTGCAGTCCGTTAGCGATTTTGCATCTGGTTTTCTTGTATTTCATTTGAAGTAAATTAGAATTAGAAGTGTTTTATGACGTGGTGCTCTACACTGCAGCTGTGCAGTTTCGATAAAAATCAGAACTTTTAAAAATTCCATACCATATGCTAAATGATGTAATTGATTGAACTGTGTTTAGTAAGAGTTCAAGTATATTGGCTATTGTAATAGAGGAATTTACTTTTGTTTTCCCTTCCTGCTTCTTTTTAAAAGCGTACAAATCCTGAATTGTGATGAAAAATGAATCACTTTTTCTGCAGCGTACAAATCGTGAATTGTGATGAAAAATGAATCACTTTTTCTGCAGTACAAACAATTATTTAACTTACAAGTGATGTCATCAGTAAAATATTTCTGTATATATACATAGGAATAATAAATACATTTATTAACCTATGAAAGCTTTTGAGAAAACTAAGAATGTGAATTAAAATATTATATGTAAAGCTCTTGATAATACGTGTCTTTCAAAAAAGCCAATGAAATTTAATTACCGAATTAACGAACATTCTAACTGACATTCTAATTGTTCTTTTCAGGTATAGTCATAAGATTCCTTGGAGAAGCCAATACAGACTGGACTGAAACTCGTCGTGTCACTAACAGTGATGGTAAAGATGAGGACGAAACAGAAATTCTAAAAGGTCATGAGGAATATTTTCAAATAAAATACTATTTGCTGGGTGGAAAAAATAGTAAGTAATGAATAAATACATGTATAGAAATAAATAAGCAATTATTAATATTTCATCAATTCATATTTCAAGCAATTGTTATAATGTCATCGTAATAATAACAAAAATAACTGCATTAATAATAAAGATGTTATTAGTGTTAATATTACCTACGTATGCAATTTTAATTTATAGGTAATGAAGTTGAGTTACCATCTGGTGAGCATAGTTATCCTTTCACCTGCGCGTTACCCCCAACGTTACCATCGTCGTTTGAAGGTGAGTTTGGTCATGTGCGCTACACTATTAAAGTGACACTGGATCGTCCATGGAAATTCGATCAGGATATGAAAATGGCATTTACTGTGATTGCACCTGTAGATTTGAATTTAAATCCTCGCGTAAAGGTGACTAAAGTTGTTATATTATTGTAAACATATGTACATTTATATGGAAATTATATCTAAATCTAACAATCAAAACATTTGAAATGACTTTTCAGGAACCCTTTAAACTAGAGTTGGAAAAATCTTTTTGTTGTTTCTGCTGTCGATCGGGTCCACTCTCTGTTATAACAACGCTACCAGTTACTGGATATGTATCCGGCCAAGTAATACCGATTAATTGTGAGTGTGATAATGCAAGCAACGTAGACATCACTCTGGTAAAATTTGTTTTACGCAAACGTGTCACTTTCCATACCTCTGAACCTCGCCGAGACAAAAAAGAGAGTAAAATTACCATCTCGGAATTGAGCGTTGGACCAGTGGCTGGGTCAGAATCGCGCACATTTTCCCAACAATTGGAAATTCCATCACTACCTCCTACAAATTTGTTAAACTGTGGCATTATAGCGTTGGATTATGATTTGCATGTAAGTGCAGCAAAAATTACATTTAAAATTTTTATAATAACTCTTCGTTTCGAAGGTCGAATGCGAAGTTAGTGGTCCACATCGTAATCTCAGTGGCAATATACCTATTACTTTGGGCACGATCCCGTTGGCTTCTTTCAAGGCACCAGCACCGTACACTGACGTGCCTGCACAAGTACCACCACAACAATTGCACCATGATGATCCATCACTTGCGCCCACTCAGCCAGTAAGTCCAGTAAGTCCACCAAATGGAACTGGTGGAGCTTTGGGTTGGAATGTTGCTGATAGTGCTGGAGGCCAGCTGTATCCAAATATTCGTGAGTTCTTTGCATTATTTTTAAAGTATGAAATAAATTACGTGTTCGATTATTGCAGCTCCCCCTCAATTTGTTGAAACTAAATTTAAGGCACCCAATATAAGTGGAAATGATGACTCTGAGCACACACAATATATCGGTGGCCAATATTTTGCGCCCCGTTACCCTACTTTTCAATTTTCACCTACTGCCCCACCCCATCATTTATAAATAAACCACGAATACTCACACAGCTTTGGCTCAAAAACTGCATAAACGAGTTTCATACGATCAACAATTTTTGTATGGAATTACAGTAACGGAAGACGCACATTTATTTGCTTAGTTAAGATTAAAAGACTTAAATTCGTTTTGAATTTATAGTTTATACATGTATATATGAATTTCTGTTATTTAAAACAAATCAATTCGACAAAAACAAAAGAAAAAACTAATATAAAAATTGCATTTAGCTTCTGCCGTCCGTTTTACATAAAAACCAATTTTGTAGCGGCTACTATTTCTATAAATTTAAAAGTAAATACTCAAGTTGCTTTTGTTAAAAATAAATTGTACGAGTGCCTAAAAAAATAATAGATAATTATAAAATATTAGCGAAATCTCACATCAAAATCGTGCTAAATCTAATCAATAAAATTTATAATAAACATTATAAATAAAAGTCATGAATATTACTCAAAATCTGCAGAAATAGTAATATGTAAAACTATTTGAAACTATTAAAGCTTTTGCCATCTGCATATGTTTATACTTCAATAGCTCTTATTATTCGAGAAATTATTGTTTGCAGAAAAACATTTCCTTCTGATTTTGCCTCAATTAAAAACCATTTTTTACTCAAAAGATCTTTGTAACTAAAAAAAAAACATTCACTCAAAGTCTTCTTATAAACATATAAAGTTCTATGCTTATATCCAATACTATATATATGCATATATATACATGTAATATTTTTTGTATTGTCTATGAAACCATAATTGAAAATTGAATTTGTAAATCTATTAGAAACTAAATTATTTAATTTACTGATTATAAGTTTTATTAATGAAAAAAATTAATACAAGAAATTTTCGAAAAAATTATAAATACTCTAAAAGAGAACTACTATTAAAATTGACGATCTTATTTTGATTCCAACAGCAGAATGTTAAAAGGAGCTCCTAAAGAAACGACACTCTCGAGCTTAAAGTAGATGCAAATTATCTTTCAAGAATGTTAACATATATTTTTCCAACTCACTTTCCACTATATAATTCAGTCCCAGTACTACTTGAAAAAAAGTATTTTACTTGGTTGACTGAACACAATGCGGACACATTTAAATACTGTTTACATATTTAAATAATTAATATTTCCTAAAGTAATGAATTTTAATATAAACGTATTCGTATATAACTATTTTATTTTTTTAATTAAGGTCGAAAGCGCGTACAATATCGCTTAAATTTAAAATTGCAACCCAAATTTTATCAGTTTATTATCATACTTTTGCTTTTTTTACTTTTTAATTCTACTTATTTCTGATTATATTTAAGGAATACACTTATATTTTTTGAGGTTGCACGTGAATCATAACCTTAATAGCGTCGTCATCACAACGCGCCGTTTCGAAAGCTTCCACAGTTTCTTCAATACTATAACGATGCGTTATAAGACGCTTAACATTAACCTTTCCTGAAGCGACCATCGCCAAGGCAGCCTGGTAACTGTAAAATTGAACCGAAATTCATTAGTAAATCTTCCAAAGGCATCTTTGTAGGAAGCGATAATGCTACTTACTCATTGCAATACCGAAAGGAGCCGCGCATGTCAACTTCACGCGACAGCGCATTCATTAACGGTAGCTTAATTTCTGGAGGGCCGGCCATACCCACAATTACGCAACAACCGCCAGAACGCGTTGCCTGCACAGAAAAATTTGCTGTTCAGATGAGCATCCATTCCACTAAAACAAATAATAATGATACGTACAAATATCGCCAACCTCGTTGCACTTTCGACGCCACAACAATCGATACTTTTATTGGGTTGTGATCCCATCATCTTATGTACTTTTTTGGCGAGATCCTCTGGCTTATCCTCAGATTTTGTAAGCAATACATGAGTAGCACCCAACTCTTTCGCTACGTCTAAAGCTTGCTGCTTGATATCAGTGACCATAACTTTTGAAGCACCCATAGCGCGAGCCGTTAAAAGCGTGACCAAACCAATTGGACCGGAACCCATTATAAGCACCTCGGAGCCGACACCAACATGGGCTAGACGACATGCATGGACGCCAACCGATAATGGCTCCAGTAGAGTACCTTCCTCCAAACTCACGTGATCGGGAAGTTTATAGCAAAAATCGGCAGCATGCTTATAGAAACGTGACAGATTTCCATCGTAAGGAGGTGTGGCACAGAAAGCCATTTCCGGGCACAAATGATACTTTCCCAGTTTGCAGAAATCGCACGTGCGACAAGGTACTCCTGGCTCAATGGCCACACGATCGCCCACCTTTAAATTCTTCACACTTCTGCCCACTTTGCTGACTGTACCAGCGGCTTCGTGACCAATGATCATTGGTTTCGTTACCACAAAGTCACCTATCCGTCCATGAGTCAAATAGTGCACATCGGAGCCACAAATACCGACTGTGCCCATTTCCAGTAGAACCTCTGTAAACACATGCATTTCCATTAAATCGCCAAATATAAATAATTATACTAACCTTTGTCCGAGATTTCGGGAATTGGACGTTGTTCCTAAAAAAAATAATTAACTTTCCAATTTAATTATGTATATCCATTAAATATATGCATACATAATAACATAATTAACATATACAAGTATACATAAAATAATAAAAAATTATCCGCAAAATAAATATAAATAAATATAAATAAATATAAAATAGTAATAAATAACATATGGTATTCAAATAATAACCTTAATTTTACGTTTTCTAACGTACATATATATATATATATATAACACATAACATATCTATTCTCTTATATAAAAAGGAACAAATCCACTTATAGTTTCCGTGGTTAGAATCCATCGCTATTACATCCTACGCCCTTTGAATGGTTATGCGAATGTTCAGTTTGGAAAATGAATGCCGAAATGTTTAACGTATAGAACTAAAGGAGATAGATATAGAGAAGTATTTATATTCTTGATCAGAGTCACGTCTTTAGTCCGTCTATCTGTCCGTGGAAATCACGATCACAGCGGAACTGTTGGGAGATATCGCAATGAAATTTAGCAGAAATATTATTTGTTATTCCTATTGATAATTGGGCCAAATCTGTCAACAAACACGCCTCCTTTTTACACCGAGGCAATAAATGTACAAATCATTCTACTTCATACTTCTACACCTAACCTACAATTTTTCGGCGATAAACAGGTAATATTCATTAGCATTATTATTATAAGGTTTTATTTATAAATTTAATATTGTGAATTCAATTTATTTTATTTTACTTTAGTTATATTATATTTATATTTATTACTACTTATTTTATTTGTCTATAATAAATCTATGATATCTATGAATAATAATTTTCAAGTTTTATTTTTGATGTTAAATTTTTGCATTTCTTTTTAACGCTTACCAAACGTAAGTCTCCGATACCATACAAAACCGCGGTTAAATTATCCTTTCCATTGGACTCGCAAGTGCTGCAAAGGAAGATAAGATGAAAAACCAAAATTAAGGCAGAATAATATAACAAACCGACCTGTATTGAATTTCAGGCAGTCTACCTGAAAAAGATTAATGAGTCTGATTAGAATATGACGCGGAAAAGCTGGTTTTCCCCAAGATGTCTACAAATGATAAATAAGTAAGGGAAATATAGGTTCACTAAGCAAAACCACAATCCTATACGAATTCCTGAAGAGACCCAATGAGCTTATGAGAGTAAAACGTAAAAAACAAAAGGGCCTATATATGGAACTAATTTAAGTAGAGCCATTAACATAACGTTACCAATGGATTAATGCAGTCCTTTACAGAATAATATCGATCTGACGAACAAAAGAAAAGTAAAATTTCTCGTTGGTACAGCGCATATTCGTATAGTGCTCCAAAAAATATGCAGACAAAAGCGGATTACCATACTTGAAATCGGTCGCCACTTATGTTTTATGTGCTTGGTATTTTAGTGGCTAAACTGGGCTTAGTGAGAAAAGCGAGTTCCATAGAGGGAAACGGATCTAGAATCGGTAATCAGGAAGTGCCACGAGAAAAATATTTATTTCAAAATAGGAACGTAGCTCAAGGCTATGTTCCCTGTGGGCATCATCAAAGCTTATACGAATATTTTTATAACCATTTCATTAAAATTAAATTACTTGGTGACAAAATCATTTGTGTAGGATTGGTAATGTACATGAATAATCCTGATGTCGCAAATCGATTTGTAAAAGCTAGTAAATTATTCTTTTACCTCTTAGCGTCGACGAAAACAGTTGAGAGCCGCTTCCTATAAAATGAGCTAGTCGGAAAACATTCGTGTTGAGGCAACGTAAAGCAAACCTGGAGTTATGTAACATTATATTTTAATATGTAAAAACTGCTTAATTTGTAAAAACTATCTAATTTTGAATTTCTTTTTAAATATTATCTAAATGCTGTTTTCTAGTTTCATTGAACAAAAACTTTGAAGTCTAATAAAAAGAAAACCTGCTTTCGTTAAAAATATTTTGATCTTGAATCACACGAGTTCTATATTACATTACCGCTATATTACAACGATAAGTTTTGGAAATTTCATAATGTTGCCAGTATTCCAGATACAATTATTCGAAACAGCGGCATTCGAAGTTTTGCAAAGAAGACCAGAGATATCTCTGACCTTACTTTGATACCAAACTTGTTATCAGGAATTTAATTTTGCCTTTACTTTTGTTGAAAAATTATTTGCAATTAGAGCGCAAAACATAAGTTCAATAAGCTTTATAGAAAGAAACAAAAAAATATACAAATACACAAGAAAAGCTAAAAGAAAATACAAATAAAAAATAGAGGAGAAATTACTAACTTTTTTATATTTTTAACAATTTATTCAGCCTTTTTAATACAAATGTAAATTTTAGTGCAACATATTGAAAGAATAACATAAGAATAAAATGTAATATCTTAAAAACTGTAATTTGACTCAGTATTTTACTTTTACTTAAGCACTTGGATATACTCGATCTGTCACGCAACAAAATAACCGAAGTACCTGCAGATGTGAGTGGTCGTTATTGATATATGGTCTCCATGTTACTGAACTGGTCATAGCCTCACAACAAACACGCAGAAAATAATGAAAGTTAATTATTTTGTTTAATTAACTCGTTTAGCTCGCCTCAACAATGATAATTGTTAGTAGTATTCTATTTCGTTTTAATTTAAAATTAAAATTGAAACCTTATAAGGTTATATTATAATTTTATTCTTACTTTCTTGTGTGCAGGAAAAACAACAAAAGTTCAAATGTTAATATCTGTTATAAGTGTTCCAATGAATGTATTTGATGAGAATACATATATTTAATAACATTCATGTTTATGAATATATTTAATGAAACATTTCTTGACGAAACTATCTTGAACATTTTTTGACGTTTCAAGTGAATCATGACATTAATAGACTCTTCATTACAACGACCTGCTTCGAAAGCTTCTACAGTTTCTCGGATTTTGTAACGATGCGTAATAATACGCTTAACATTAACCTTTCCGGAAGCAACCATGTCCAAGGCATCCGGGTGAGTGAGATTTGTCACATTTCTTCCTATCTTTCGAAAGACAATAAATTAAATAAATGAATTTAAATACATATTTATATATAAGTATTTTTTTCATTGCAAAATTTATTTTATCGTTGTTTTTTAATACTTACCAAACGTCAATTTCGGACACCATACAAAACTGCGCTTATATTACATATCATGGCAAATTTTACAAACCAACCTGTATAAATTTTGTAAAATAGCTATTATTGATTATTAGAACTGGTTTTGCCAAAAAGCATAACCAAGGACTCACAAAAGTTGTTGTTGTTATTCGAATTCACACTGAACACAATTCGGAAGCAGAAAATACTATAAGATACACCACAATAACAGAAATGCAATGTTTCCCCTAAACTTAACTTGCTCCAAAATTGGTCATGGCGCCATGCCCACCAATTATATCCCAAATAATATGTTAACACTCTTCCACTGTTGTTTCTTAGAGATGTCTTGCATTTCGATCACGTATTTCAAAATTTTAGAACCGCCGTCATCCTCTAGTGGTTTGAAGTTTAAAACACACGAAGTCTGATAGACATCGGTAACATTAACGTCACTTGGTGGCTGTGGTACATCCTGACATACAACTTTTACCGTTTTTATATCTTCACCCTGACCATTGATTTGATATGGACCAGACTGATCACGATTTGCCTTCTTTATCTTAAAAACAACTTTTTCCATCGGTTAAGGCAACTTTTACGCCTTTCATTGGTAACTGCTTGCTATCTTAAAAAAGCTTAGCTTCTACAAGCGTTTGTTTAGTACCGCTAACTGTAGAGATATTAAAAAAATTATTATTTTCCGAAAATACTTACGAAACTATAAACTGACTGGAGACATTTTTCTATATTTACAAGAGGACTTTTTATAAAATACCTAATCCTGTTGAGGACCGCTCTCATTTTAAAATGAGCTAGTCGGGAAACATTCGTGTTGAGGCAATGTAAAGCAAACCTCGAGGTATTATTAATTTGTTAAAAACATTTAATTTTAATTATTTCATTTTTTAAATTATAAAAACTTTGTTGTTCTCAAACTTTATTGAAGGCATTTGAAGTCTAATAAAAAGGAAAACTGCTTCATCAAAAACATTTCGATCTTGACGATAAGAATGGGTGTGTTCCGCTACTATGTAGAGCAGACTTTTTGGCCAATCACATAAAATGGATGTAAGACATCGTCGCTTCAGATATTTTACAGAAAAAAGTGAGTATTATTTGAATCAAATTATCAGATCAGCTAAATAACTGAAGAAATATTTTGACAGATAATTTCAATGAAAAAGAATATCAGGGCTATCAAATCATGGGAAATGACCCAAAAAGCGGCGAATTTTCTATATTCTTTTGCAATAACTTTTGGCAATTATAAAAACGCAATTATATTAAAGCTGGGTTTTTTAAATAAACTGTATACTTGCTTCGTCATCCAATTGTCAGTTAAACTGGATACCAAAACCTATACACATCGTTCATTTAATGGCGCAACTAATATTCAATTGAATTATTGAGAAAACTACATTCTAGAACGAAAGAAAGTATCCCAATTTACCATTTTGCAACACTATTCGCAATACAACTTGCCAATGTCGTTAGCAACTTAGAAAATGTCTAAACAAGCATATAACCGTTCTTCGATTCATTGCATGACACATAAACTTAATTATGAATCCAATTATTGTTTTTCCAAATAAGTCTCACAAGGACAAGGTATAGGGACTCTATATATATATATATATAGAGTTGCATATCACAAGTTTTATCGTGGAACATAATAGTTCTTTAAGTAAACGAAATTTATATACATAAAAAATTAAAGTCTCATAAAATTTGTGAATATAAATTCGTATATTTGCATATGTAAATATATATCTATTGTTACAAATCTCACATTGTTTTTAATAAGCTGTTAAACATAGTTTATAGTAATGTATTTCGCTTTATACATTAAAATCGTAGATCAAATTTTATCAAATTATTTTCTTTATAATACATTTAGAAAGATCACTTAATTTTTTTGCGGTTTTACATGAATCATGATTTTAATAGAGTTTTCAGAAACACACCGAGCCGTTTCGAAAGCTTTCACAGTTTCCTCGATACCAAAACGATGCGTAATAAGACGCTTAACATTAACCTTTCCGGAAGCGACCATCGCCAAGGCAGCCGGGTAACTGTAAGTGAGATTTAAGTCACATTCCTTAATAGTCCTTCGAAAGACGGTGCTGTGGAAAGGCAGTAATGATACTTACTCGTTGCAGTAACGGAAGACTCCACGTATGTCTACTTCACGCGACAGCGCATTGATTAACGGCAGCTTAACCTCAGCAGAGCCCATTCCCACAATTACGCAACAGCCGCCAGAACGCGTTGCCTGCACAGAAAAATTTACCATTCAGATGACCATCCATTCTTCTAAAAAAAATAATAATGATACGTACAAATATCGCCAACCTTGTGGCACTTTCGAAGCCGCAACAATCGATAGTTTTATCTGGCTGTGTTCCCATTATCTGATGTATACTTTTGGCGACATCCTCAGGTTTGTCAGTAGAATTTGTAAGCAATGTGTAGGTAGCACCCAATTCTTTGGCTACATCCAACCGTTGCTGCACCACGTCGGTGATCATAACTTTCGAAGCACCCATAGCACGAGCCGTTAAAAGCGTCACCAAACCAATGGGACCGGCTCCCAAAATGAGCACCTCCGAGCCGAGACCAACTTGTGCACGGCGACAAGCATGGACGCCAACCGATAATGGCTCCAGTAGAGCACCTTCCTCCAAACTCACGTGATCGGGAAGTTTATAGCAAAAATCAGCAGCATGCTTGTAGAAATGTGTCAGATTTCCATCGTAAGGAGGTGTGGCACAGAAAGCCATTTCCGGGCACAAATGATACTTTCCCAGTTTGCAGAAATCGCACGTGCGACAAGGTACTCCTGGCTCAATAGCCACACGATCGCCCACCTTTAAATTCTTCACACTTCTGCCCACTTTGCTGACTGTACCAGCGGCTTCGTGACCAATGATCATTGGTTTCGTTACCACAAAGTCACCTATCCGTCCATGAGTCAAATAGTGCACATCGGAACCACAAATACCGACTGTGCCCATTTCCAGCAGAACCTCTGTAAACAGAAGCATTAACATACGATTAACATAGCATCTATAAAAAAATTGTACTAACCTGTGTCGGAGATTTCGGGAATTGGCCGTTGTTCCTGAAATGAATAAATTGACGCGTGAGAAACATGGTTTCTATAGTCTAACTTAAGATTGAGTTTTTAGTTTATATCCAAAAAGAATTTTCTTATTATGGAATATAAGTATTTATGTTTTTGGGAAATTATCTCTGGCTAATGAATTAATGATTTTACATCAAATCATGTTTTATTTTGAGTCGCGCAAAATAATGGATTTGTATTATCGACCACTCATCAATTCGTTGTGAAAGGAAAACTGTCAATTCCGGTTTTGTATGAAACATTCTCAAGTAAATCAATTCCAACTAATCTATCGTAGAATTTATACGTGTCAGTTATCAAGAATAGAAAATTATATGGAATGATTTAAATTCATAAACAAATAGATATAAACTAACTGTCTTAATACATAAATATAAATAAAACACAGTATAAAGTATTGAAATCATAATCCTACTTTCATCATTGCATGTAAATTGTACTTTTCGAAATAAACAATCAAATTATTTATGATTTAAAGTCAAGTTCAATTCAAGTGATCAGATAACATATCAAGCAAACTTTTGAAGTAATTACTTTGTGAGATTAATAGCTTTTTTCTCACTAATCAAGCGACTTGTTCACGTCAGTAGAGACGTGATAACTAGGCACATAACCTTTCGACCGCTAAGGAGTAAATAGCACAAACAGATAAGATATCAATGTATAGAAAGCTATCGTTATTTTTATTTTCAAATGAAATCTTGAAATTTAAACGAAAATAGACCTAAACTTCAAAGGAAGATTTTAAAATGGCAATGAAAAAATGACCAAGAAATTTTTGTATTATTTGCAAAACACACGGTGAGATATACTAAAAGTTATGATGAAGTACACATCTTGGCTACACCAAACACTGTTTCAAATTATATATCTATCTTTAAAACGATATCACATTAATTTCAATAAAGTTAAACTTTTTGTAGGTAAGTGATACTGACCTTCAAATGACCGCATTTCTAAAATGGTGGCCTGACCCCGGAAATAATGTAACTACTTTTGGTGCTAACGGTAAACAATTAAACAAAACCGTTACGTAAATCGTAAACAGCTAATCTGCTAATCTGCCTTATCTCTCAAATTATTATCAGTTTTATTCGCAAACTTTTTCTTATAAATTCAATGTTAAGATGAAATTATACTAATAAGGGTTGTTAATTTAACTGTAATTTTCTTTCTCTTGCGTTTTTTGACACTTACCAAACGTAAATCACCGATACCATACAAAACCGCGGTTAGATTATTATTATTTTCCATATTTTAATTTGTAAAAACTTTAAATTTCCGCTTTTTCGCGATTTATTTGATTTTCGCAAAACGTGAAGTCTAATAAAATGCAGTTAAGTAAATCGGCTTTGATTAATTGCAGCGTATCTTTTTGTCCGGTGCTATTTATTCAAGTTTTGTCATAACACAAAACACAGAGCTTTTGCCAGCAACATTTTCTGTCATTTTTGTGCGACATTTCCAGCTGAGCAGCTGTTTTAGAAGATCGTAATTTGCCATATTTTGGACTCAAGCTCTTCGTTTGCTTCTTTTATTATTCGTTGCTTGTACACACAATTAGACAATTTAACAGGAACAAAAAATATTTTTACTTAATTTTTTTTGCATGTATATTGTTAAATAAAAAAATAAGTATTTTAATAAACAGACAAATTGATATACTCGTTGGTTTCAGCACTGTTCAGAGTGGCAGCGTTGATCGGCTGCGTAAACAACAATGCTTCGTTTTAACGGGCGAGTAGAAAACGCAACAAAAACAAAATCACAGGCCTGTTGAATTTGACTGTTTGCACAAATTTATTTATTGTGTCCAAAGAGGGAACACTTGGTTACGGAATGGTTGATATACTCTGGAAATAATAGTAGCACCATTAAATTTTGATGATATAGAATCAGCATGCAATGCGTATATGTTAATTTTATGTCTCACGCCTATAATCAGCTTTTTTAATTTTGTTTAAAATTAAATAAGGCGAATACTTAGCTGTAGTCATTACTTTATTACATTTTATTTCACCAAAGGAATATATAATTAAAAAAATTGTACAAACTTCAATATTACACAAACTTTTTATATACTAGTATTTTGGTTCATGTCTCCATTCAAACCATCCCACATAAATATCATAAAGTACTCATAGGTATATTTGATGGATAACGATATTTGTAAGATAATACAAAAAGTTTAAAAACGACTTACTACTTAAAAAATGGTATATTTGATGGATAACGATATTTGTAAGATAATACAAAAAGTTTAAAAAAGACTTACTACTTAAAAAGTGTCGATTTCGTCTAAAATAACTAAAAGTGGATCGATTATTATCGTGGTTGATTTTAAATTTTATGTTTGGCATTTCGAAATATATTTATGATTTTGAGGAAGAAATTTTGCTTAGTTTTTTTGTATATTAAGACAACAAATGCATGTATGTATAAATTCATATCGTCTTAAATATATATTCATTATAGTTCGATTATAGATTGGTATTACACGACATGGCGTGGTCAACGGCCCACTCATACTACATAGTATTATTAGATACATAATTAATTACGTTTTGAAAATGTTAGGACAACGTGTAGTTGCATTTGTAGTAAATTTAGATCGGACTACAAACCCCATTTTAGCTAACGGAAATTACTCCTTTGATGCTACAGATTTTTTGAAACTTGTAAGAACGAATTTTTTACGTTTTTCCTTTCTTAATTGTAATTTTACTTATTTTTCTATTTGCGGTTCATATTAAATCAGCTACTTTAAAAACACCACAGTTATTTACATATGTATATATATATATATATACTATATATCACGCATTTAGTCTGATAGAAAATATATTTTTCTTGAACTGAAAACTTTCTAAAGGGAACCTACTTCCCCTGCGGTATCACGATGTTGGCCTACTTGATCCGACCTTGACGGTGTAATTATTTCAGCCAGTATTACCACTTCGTACGGACTGCAATCGGAGAGGTGCAGAAACGAACATAACCAGCCGTAAAAACCCTTCTCAATGTCGGCCACCTCGTTCAGCCAACTATTGAACTGTAGACTTATCTGCACCACTCCAGAGTACACGCCAAGGCCAAGTGTACATAAGATAATGGTCACCGGATAGAAGATTATCAAAATCGGTGACATGAACAACTTGTGCAGATACGTTTTCTCTTCGCTGAAGTAATTGAAAATGTTGTACCAGGTCAGGGTACCAATGTAGAATGCGTAGAAGCCCGATAAGATGGTAACGAACGGCAAGGCAGCGATCGAAAGAAGGAGAATGTGCAGTCCCGTATTGACCGTACAACGACAGCAGAGATTCTGCTTCTTTTTCACCTCGATAGCTACGGCCATAGCATTAATCTGTTCCAGCTCCTCACGACTAATGTTAATCTGCAGATCGAGACATTGACCCTTTTTGCGGCCCCTTTTTATGGTACCTGAAAATAAACAACCTTAGAAAAATATGGAAGATACAGTTGGCGATGTCTATACCTGTCATTGTCAGGTAATTGCTATTGAAGGATTTTCTGTTATTCAAAATTTCCAGACTTCGACCTTCATGCAAATCGTTGTTCAGTACGCACGTTTCGCCTGATTCCAGATCTTCATAGCTCGCTATCTCTGGGGAGTTGCGTGCACTACGTACATGTAGAAGATCGGTGCGAATGTTGACGCGTTTCTTAGTGGACGATCTGGTGCTGAGACAGTCTTGTGATTTACTCAGTTTTCCATCTAAATTACTTTCGGAGTAGCTGCTGGGCGTAGCGGTCCTTTCATGGCGATTCGTTAACTTATTGCACTGCGAAATTCTTTCAAAATTTTTCAATTCACTTTCATCCTCATATATATTATCCACTGACTGCGGATAATAATTGGCGTTATAATGCGGTGATGTGGTAATCATTGCCTCTCCATCGACATTAAAATTACTGTTGGGGGCAGGCGGCAGTTCGGGTAATGGTTGCTTATTCTTCAATAAAAGAGATGTTTTAAGCAAGTCGTCTTCTAAACCAAGCGTGGACGGTGAGAGTTTCTGACGATTCTGTGGGCAAAAAAACACTTTTAATATAATACTGGTCTTAGTTTTAAGGTGCAAAATAAGATTAATTGAATCTTTTCAAAATAGTTAACATTAGCATGTGACCAATCAAACCATAACAACCAATTGCCATTAAAAAGCTCTCTAAAAAGTTATAAATTTGTCAATCTATCACTTTGTCAATCTATTATCGAATCGAAATGTGGAACTATAAAGCGATTACTAACCTCTCACACCAAGGGCGAGGGCGTGGCACAAAAAGCGATTTACGATATTTTACATTTTAATGAATGAATTAATATGCATATAATAATATCAATTCTTGCACATACGAACGTACCGATTTGGATTATCGAATTATTGCATTCATTTAATTTGAAATTTAAGTCATACCATTGTTTTCTGTTTCTCACCTGCATAGAAACAATATGATCCACATAATTTTGTGTTCCATTTGATTTCTTTGACGCCTGTCGTTTTCGTGGCGGTATGAAAACAGGGCGTTCCTTTACCACTTTCACTTCCGTCGGTAGAGTTGATGTGTTTACCATTTCCACTTGATATTTTGTTAAATAACCAAAGAGATCTTTTTTCGTAGTCTCACGTTCACTGAATAAAATTAATAATATTAGTATCAATACGTCATTATTATTCTTTTATATATGTACACACATACTTTACAAAGTTAATTACAGTTATTTATTGAAGTAACGACATTTTACGTCTGTGGCTTTTTCACGCTCTGCACGAGTACGAACAAGTAGTTCAATTCAATTACTTATTTTATTGATTTTTAAACTTTTGTCCTTGTTCTGAATTCTTGCCTATTATTCCAGTGCAAGGAAGAAATGTATGTATGTTCAAAAGTGAATTTGGTTTATCAGAACAACAATAGCAATTTAAAGCACGTCAAAAAAAGGAAGCCTTAAGTAAAGCGTAAAAACATAAACTTTGAAATATTTTACCTCCTTTTAACTTTTATTATAAACTATATTATTTGAAAGAAAAAAAATAAAATGAAATCTACACTCGTGGTGGGTTACTAGTTTCCAAGTGAAAACTAAAATCAGTACTATATACCCTGTACTTTTAGAATGTCAGACTATGAAATCAGCTGATAAATTTTTTGCCTCCAAAGCATTTGCTAAATAATTGCACAATATTTAGCAGTGCACTCAATTTACAATCAACGATGAGTAGAAGACCGCAGCAACAGTTCGTCGGCTATTTGCAGAGTGAACAATTAAAGCTAGTAAAAATGCAGGATGCACTGGAAAGCTTGCTCACCAAGATCAATGAATCTATTAATTCCTTAAAGGTAAAATTAAACGCATTTTAACAAATTAAGAATTTCCTTGAACATAATTTCAGCCAGGTTGAAGAGCTTCAATTGAAGTCAAGTGCAGCTAATGAAATGCAAAAGAAACATGGGCTATCATCTTCCACTACTAATCGAGGACCAGGCACGGTAGTAGCATCTGTCCAATCGGATTATTATGGCGATGTAAAACCACACGCGGACGAACTGAACATCATCGAAAATGAAATAAACAAACAAGAAATTGATTTGGATTTGTATGTGGGATCTTTTGGTGGACCTATGGAAGAAGAAGAGGAGGATGATTAGGTCTCTTATTGACGCTAGTTAGACGTGTATTGATTTATTGTGTGAAACACTCGTTTATTGGTGACAGATGTGAAGAAGTATAGGCTTGTTCCGTTGTTCTCCATCTCTGTCTTCCATAAACGATTGTTTCACGCAACAAATGAAAACAACGTTTGAAATGATCGCGGCTATATTAAAAAGACTACTGAAGTTACCCGTAAGCTTAGGAATTTTCCTTTCCATGAAAGTATACTTGTACATCTTATGTAAATACTTAAATATCCTTCCAAAAGGCATTTCGACAACTTAAATAAGTCCATCGTTTGAATTAATTTATTTAGTAAAAATTTAAAAATTGTAACAGTGAAATAACTTCCATATAAATTTTAATTTTCCATTGTTAATATAAATACATGAGTTATTCTATACCAACAATTTATAGAAATTAGTGAATTACATGATTTTTAATAATAACTTCTAAATAAATTATTTGTGAATTAAAGTACTTCGAAGATAAGCTAGTCTACACAATTATAATTAAATCTAACATAAATTTGAAATATGAAATTTTAACGTAAAAGCTAGATTGATATTTGTAGGTGGAAGTTACATGTACAAGTAATTTAAGCATTTATAATAAATGATTTTACCTTTATTGTTATTCGCATACTATAAAATAATTTAATATGTCAGCTTTTATTAGAAATAATTGGCTATTAGCTTTGTTATTTGTGCAGAGCATTTTGGATTTATTTCTTATCTTTTTACCTTTCAAGTTTCTGTTTTGAGTGAGCTCCAAAATCTTCATTGTAATGCAACGAGAATTACAAAACCTAATTAAAAAATGCTTTTAAAATAAAAATTAAATAGCTTAACATCAATTAACAACATTACTAAGAATAATCGCTCTCAAATCGCCAAATTAATATCAACTAAACTTATCATATCTATTGTACGAAAGATATAGTTCTCAGTTGAAAAGTTATTTTGTGTAAGAGTGTGGTTACGCCACCGTACATAGTCGTTGGGCAATTTTCTCTAATTTTTCATTGTACGTGCAGAACGGCAAGTTCGTCTCACTAGCATTTTTAAAAAATTATTTGGTGGATGTTATAGATATCGCTGGCTCTGTCAGCGTACATGTCACTGAACAGACAAAAAAAAAATCCTTTCTCTGTTTTGTACACGGAACAACAAATGTCCTACTCGCCTAATATGCTTGGTGCCGTAACCACAGCTTTGCGGTTTTGTTGGCTACAAATTTATGTAAAATTAGTGTTAACTGCGTTAGTCCATAGAGAGTTCCAATACGTTTTGAATTTTATATACTGCAGATTTGGAGATTTATGTGCAATCCTCAATAAGTATGCTTTACTCTAGACTTAATTCTACTAAAGCTAAGGCTTTAAATTCAGAATTGTCACGTTCTTTTTCTTTTCTTACGAGTCTATATATCATTGTCTGATGTCGAAGATGAACTTCCTGAGCTTTGTCGTCGAGATTTTTTCTTTGGAGTCCCTTCATAGTCGGTGGAATCTGACGAGGAACCAGATTCCGAGCCAGAACCAGAACTACTATCTGAATCCATATCGGAGGATGACGATGATGATGATGAATCCGACGAGTCACCATCAGAATCGCTTGAACCACTTTCAGAAACCTGCGAATCAGATGTGGAATCAGAGTTAGAGTCGTCTGAATCCGATGAATCGCCCGAGGAAGACTTTCGTCGTTTATCCCGCTTTCGTTTATCAACCTTGACGGCGCTGGTATTACTTTGGTTTGTTGCCGCTGTCGCCGCATTAGCATTATTCATTCGATCCGTAAGGTTTTTATTCAATAGTTTAGTTCGAGAAGTGCGATGCACATATTTCCGCTTCTCCTTGCATTCGTAGGACCAGTGACCGAATTCCAGACACTTTTGGCAGCGCACTCCATGCGGAAAGGCTGCGGCGATTTTGGCATTTCTGTGCGATAGACATCGTGTGCGAAAAAAATAAAAAATAGCGATGAAGCACGTATGACGTATGAAATATCAAAAGAATTTAATAATTGGATATACGGAAACATTTTTTTAGGGGACTTTATAAACATGTAAATCAAAACCAATTTCATATGCTTTTGACAATTAGTTAATATATTGATTTAACATAAAATATACCTTTTTTTGAGAGATAGTTTTCGGGCCGCCAACCCGACCAACGTCATTATATAGAGCTGACGCAAACGATTTTTGGAATAAATTTTGTCACTTTGCTGGGCTGCGTCTTCACTGTTAAATTCTTTATAAACAAGTATGTTTTTTCAAATGATCCGTGCTTTTTCCACAACTAAAACCAACGATTACCAGATTTTTTATGCTTGTTGTATTTAGCAGTTGATATCAGAATCCAGAGTCTTCTTCCAATGATTTGTAATAGATTTAACAACAACATGCCACAGGGTGCATCAAATGTAAAATTTTAATATAATTTAGATTGATAAACCCCCAAATTTTTAATATTTAGATTACAAAAATTATTTGAAACCAGTCTGGTTGTTGTAATTAGCGTGAAAGGGCAAGATAATTTTAACAAAACAAAAAAGAGAGTTTTTGCACGGCCCAAATTAAGCTAAAAAAATGCTTATATACAAAAACTTAAGCTGAAATTAATAATACGGAGTAGCGTATAAAGACAATAGGGAACGTTGAAGCACTGAAATAGTAAAGCTATGTAGTTATGGTTAAGTCAAAGCCGTTGTTTCCATGACTTCATGCTGCAAAACATAAAGAATGTATATCTGGTATTTGCTAAATTAACTGTTTAAAAGAAGTGCCAGAATGTGTTTTCTTAATCAATTTATCCCAAGACTTTATATATTTTTGCGCTCATTTCTAAAATGGTTTCTTCATACATTCACACGGCTCTGTGAATTGCAGAGGCTCTGCTATGGTGCTCAAGCCGGCGCTAGTTGCTCTAAGCAGGTCGAACGGTCTTTATTACTTTCGAAAAATCTCGCAATACAAATGTTACTACGTGAAATGGATGAAGCTGTAGAGTACTGCAATGATGAGGAGTTCAGTAAGCTTCCAGATCGTGCTGTAAGCGTGATAATCCGTGAAAAGCGTATTAAGCTGCGAAGTCATCCAGATTTTTCAGAGCTTCTTAGACAGAGTGTTATACAAATTTGGAGCTACAAACGTTTAATGTTTGCCATCGAACGCTTGAGAGCAGAACAGTATGACGCTGATAATTTGGAACACGAACAAAAGCTGATGCAACTGTGGTCTTGTTTGATGCCAGAGGAGCCACTTATAGAGCGAATAACGAAACAATGGCAAAATATAGGATTTCAGGTTATTATTAAAAAACAGTGTTCAATTCAGTATCTAATTGAAGTTATGTTTATCAGGGTGATGATCCGAAGACGGATTTTCGTGGTATGGGTCTTCTAGGACTAGAGAATCTACTGTATTTTGCTAAAGAGTACAACGATGCAGCAAAACATGTTTTATTGCACTCTATGCATCCTAGATTTGGTTATACCTTTGCCATTGTAGGTATAAATCTTACTTCTATGGCTTACCGCTTGCTGCAATCTGGGAGCGCTAAGACACATTTTTACAATGTTGCTGCCCTTTCCAAAAAGGCATTGACTGTCGATCATTTTCACAAGTTTTACTGCTACTTGCTTTTCGAATTCGACCGTAGTTGGATGCTATCGGAACCTAACGACATCATGGATTTTCGCGGAATTTATGAAAGTTTTGAGGACACTATAAGGAAAACGCTGGAGTATGATTCAACTGTTTTTAAAGCAAATCTAGTGGTAGAAGATATATAGTTAAGTTTTAAATATACTTTAAGAAAATAGGTGTTAAAGTTATTTGTATTGTACGAAATAATAAAAACACTTTTTAGTAAAAACTTATAATTTTTATTATACTCTTCATTTCTTAATTATTAAACTAAAATATCCAAAGAACTAAACGTTTTAGTTTCTATTGTTACATTTTAAGTTCTCCAAAAATTTGTATTAAATCAAGTTTTTTTAAGATAAATTTATTTCCTTGTGCAATAAGGAAGATTGGAAACTGGGAAATCTTTATTGTAAGATCTATAAATCGATACTACTTAAGATCGTATTAAATTCTCAAAAATTAATTGTATTAATCCATTGTACTTCGCGACTTTCTGCACTGTAATACTTTTAACTTATTTGCAATCGTTATTTTCGTTCTATTCATTACTTCCGTTTTTCTCTTCGTTCGAATCTGTTAGACTTAATGTTGGTGTTTGTACTCTATACCGGTTAAACATCGGAGCTGCAGACCCAATGGAACTTGCTCGACCTCTAGATCCTGATCGGTTTGTTGGCTGGCTTCTAGGTAGCAAACTAACACTTGCTTGCTCCAGGCGACGCTCATTATAGGCCAAATACTTCTTGAGTTTTGTAATGCGTTGATTTTCTACTGATAATGCGATACTAATTTTTTTCTCTACTTTCACTAATGCGTTGCGTTCTTTCTGCAGCTTTTTTACCAAATTCGGCATATTTTCATAATAATATTTGAATATAAGTGCATCCTGTTCGATCTGGAATTTTACTGCTTTTTTGAAAGTGTCGTATAATTTCTGACTGCTCACGAAGAGGTTTGCCATTTTTACAGGCATGTCTTTACAAATAACAATAGGATTATATGGACGACTGCAGGCAGGACAGCGAGAATCAACACAGCTTGCACAGATAACATGTTCACATGCTGAGAAGTAAAAGAGAACGGTGGAGTCTTCCTTCTTGTGCTGAAAGCATTTGTTACAAACTAAGGGATACATAGTTCCTCTTCACTTTACAAAATCACTGTAATTAATTAAATATGTAGTGCACTCGCGACTTTTCGCTAACGTCTTTTCAAAAAGAATACATTCTAATTATTCTGTTACAATTTTTACCGTTATCGAATCTGCAGAGTTGCACTATAAATAGCTTCTAAGTTATTTTTTCTAAATAAGATTCATTATTAATTCAATATTCCTACTTTCAACATTACAAACTTTACATGTATCCATCTATTTTTCCACAGAAACACAAAGAAGCTGTACGGTTTAACAAAACGAACGATTTTTTCGAAGTTTCGCTTTATTATAATGCTTGCTGTATGTAATAACTGCAATAATACGTCTATTATATACTGAATGTTTTTAAAAGTATTGGGCATAAATACGTTTATATTCTGAAAAAATAACATGAGTACAAAACCATACTTTAATCCGATCAAATAAACAATGGTATTTAGCACTTTAACACTAATCTTATTGTTCAAAACTTACCAAATTGTACTCGATTAAAATCATTGAGATTATTGTGTGCACATACATAAAGCATATTCATTATGTAGATATACCTATGCAGCATATATGCATAAGTATTAAAAATAAGCATAAGAGGTAGCGGCTAATATAGCACAAAATACACTAAATTTAAATAAATTATTTAAAATATAAAGTGTAAATATGTTTTTTATAAATAAATTAAGTTCACGAAGTTAAATATACTGATTGTAAAATCTTATAATAGTTTCCATATGCTATGACACTAAGCCACCATTAGCGTTAAAAAGCCTTAGATTCACTTAATTTTAATTTAAATAGATCTACATGCATACATAATTAAATAAACTTTTACGCTTCAGAAGCTAAATCCATATCACTTGTACTTAATATATATGAAGATAATTAGTCGTTAATAATTAATATAATTATCGTTAAGTTATTAACGATAAAATTTTACTTCGGCTTCGACACAATCTTTCATTAATTCGTCGAGTTCCTCATTGGGTATTGGATGTTCCTCAAAGTATACATTAAGCTCATTCACACAGAATATTTCTAAGCGTTTAAGATCTTCAATTGCTGTCGCTTTGCGTTGAGCGTGTAACTTGTGCAGCAAGGTGATGGCATCCTCGGATTGAACTTTAGTTAACGGTGATATCTTTGGAGTTGGCGAAAAAACGAAAGGCTTGAAAACGGATTCCCGAGGTAGTGGCGTAGCAGTGAACCAGTGACAAGAAATGCCATCTGTAGAAAGAACAGATACAGTTGCTGATCGAGCAACTTCACTGTTAGAACTAGAACGTAGCGTAGCAAACATATCAATAAGAGAATAATTGCCATCCCCCCTTGGCTCATCACCACACCAGGAAACATTGTCAATTTTGGTTGCGTCACAGGGAGCGGGAAAATCGAAATTGTCCTTGATGTAAATAAAAAAAAACATATTTATTTAAAGCAAACACTTTTAGTCGATCAGCAAACCTCTCCATTCCATAACCCTAACGCCTTCAAAGACTCCGATAAATTTTCACTAGATTTGTCGAAGGGGTGCGAGCCAACTCCACTGCTGGGAAAGCATCGAAAGCCATTCGTAAATCGTTTTGCTGCCCACAATTTTCCATAGCAGCAAACTAGCCATGCTTCCATAGCATCACAAACGACATATCCCGCTTTCGATTTATCCATACCGTGAGCAGAGACTAAAGAACCTATATGTTCGACAGCATCTTCCCCACTAATAGCTGCAGCCAATGTATACCTACACCAGAAGCAAGGAAAAAGTAGTTAAATTTGTAAAACAATTAAATGCTCGTAACCACACCTGACAATATCAGTTGATAGTAAATGACCACTTGCAGCAGCCGGCTCTCCAGAAGTCCATGTTATTCCAACACACACGTTTTTTTCATTGGCTCCATAGTCGCCGCCCCAGAGGCCAGGCAAAGGCGTTTGTAAAATCACACGAAATGAGCCAATTACCTCCACATCAGCACCTCCATCACACTAGAGTAAAAATTATCGAATCATGTAATTAACAGAATTTTAACTTTTCGGATGATATTAATTTAGCACAAAGAATTCTAAGGTGGGGTCAATATATACATACATACTTAGATCAATTTTAGAGACTACTAAAATAATATACCTTTCCATCTGAAGCCATGCCTGAATCAAAGTAGAGAACCTCCTGTGACTTGCTGGTTGTGTCATTATGCAGTGAGTTTCGTCCAAAAATTATAGTTTTTTCAGCACAGTTAGGTTCATGTACAATAAAGCACTCTGCGATCGAACACATTTTTCTCTAATAAATTGATTTGATTAATATCCAAATATGCTCCTTGTGTTGCCGTATTGCACGATTTGATGTATTTTCCTACGTTTTGAAATTATACTTTGGCGAAGCCAGAACGGAAGTTTCTCATTTAAACGACCACTACTGATACATATATGCCACGCCTCCAAAAAATATTATTGTGGGTAATTCAGTAAAGGTCAGTGTTTGCATAGGTGGTGTCTACGGGTAAGGATTCCTCAGACCCGTAAACCCGATCTATACCCAATATTTAGAATGGATTTGTATTTGTGCAACATTTAGTATTGTGCAAGTTACTCCGACCTGAAAATGATTTGTTTCTATCATTCTTGACTACGACCTTTATGTAGTTTTACGACTACTTTCTAACGTCTTTTACAAATCTCATATATTTATCGAACTCTACACCTCGAATTGTGAAATTATATTTCTGTAACTCTTAAACTAAAAAATAAATAAATTAATGATTAGGTATCGTTATAAACGTTTTTTAATGTTTTTACTTATTTTCAAGACCTTACCAAGAAAAGCCATACTTTTATAGAACAAAGTATAGACATTTGTAGTGTATCACACTTTCTTTTTGTTAATTTTTAATTATGTCAAATTTCTGGCTTCTTTTAAGGAAGTATAGCATAATACCCTTTGTGACACATTTTTTCATAAACAAGGGTTCAGGATTTTAAGACAAAATTGTGGTTTCAATTTGGTTTCATTTGTGGTTTACAAACGCATTGCTGAAGTATTATGATATGTAGAATAAAATCCCAAATGTCATATACGCAGTAAAGTGTGTAATTTGAAAGTGAATACCCGTCATATATTGAGTAAATACTGCGGGCTATTAACTTTTTGGATTTTACTACGCGATATTTACCTCTAATTTTAAAGGAACAAATATTTGCAGTTCTGTAAATAATGAACATTTTATGACATTACAACGAAATCAATTGCAATTGTAATCAGCTAGTAGAAAATTTCATAGATCAAGTCTTTTAATAATGGTGACATTTTCGCAGTTCATTTCAAAAGAAAAACAAGTGATTTGCGAAGTGAATAGTGTTTTTAATACATTAATCGTGCTTTTCTCTTCTACGACGTCTTTGTCATTGCATTAGTTGACGTTCTAGATTTTATTTTGAAGAAAACAATTTTTGCTTTGCTAGTGGTTAATATTTATATTTTGGAGTGCCGTTCCTGTCGAAAGTTCTTTAAAGATTATTTTAGGTAATTAAAGTGAATAACTAACATTTTAAATCTTATATAATATTTATTTTTTATCTTTCTGTTAGATAATTGTTATTTTGTAATATAATAATTAATTTTTAAAACAATGTATTACATACATATGTACATGCTTTATTGTTCATGTTCTTCAAACTTCAATTCTTGTTTTCCACTATTTCCAATGTATATTTACATATCTGTGAACCACTTGAACCACTAAGTAATAAAATCCAAATACAATAATAATACCAGCCATTTTAAAAAATGTATTTAAATTAAAATAATAACAAAATTAATATTTTGAAGTAAAAACTGTGCACAAATAATAATACGACTCAGGATTAGATAAGAAAAATCTCTTAACAACGCTATAATTATATGCGAATGTACTGTTTCCATCTGAATATGGTTTATTATGCACGTAACGAATTTTAGTGGAAGAACTACATATATGTAGGCTGATCATTTGAATTATGATGAGGTTTGAACTCTTGACCTTACTTTACCAACTGATCTTTACGTCGTTTAACAGTGAACAGTAATAACCTTATCAAGTTTGTTAAAATAGTTAGTGGTGCAATTGATGGTTATTTTAATAGGTTAATTTTGTTTATTATAGGTCCTCCAGAAGTTGTTGCAGAGCGCGAGGTTTTATCGCTATAAAGGCCTTTCCATTAGGTCATCCTTAAGCACCATTAATATTAAGTAACTGAATGTTGAGATATATGCACTGCCAGTAAAATGCTGTACGTTTTTCACGTGGATATGGGTCGTATGATGACTTTCGACATGACAGTAGCACTATCGTCTGTCGAGAATCTGAAGGACACCATTGAACGACTTCACGGTATTCCAGCCAAGAATATTGTTTTGCTCGTGAGCGGCGGCGATATGTTGACCAAGTCGACTCAAGTCTCCTGTTATTCAGCTGGCACTGATACCAATCCAATATATATGTTTCTGACTGGTGACATGAAATTGCCAGCAACACCACCAGCAGTGGATGCGGACGTAGATCTGCGCGAACAAGTTGATCGCTGTGTCGAGCTGCCCGCTGTTTATGATACATTAGTAAAGCGTGCTCAATTAGCTCTGAAGATGTATGATTCAGCTAGGGATGAGGAGAAAGTTTGTGAGCGCCTAGTACACGAGCAACACCTGCAGCAACAGGGTTGGTCGGCAGTAGTTGCAAATATGGAGGATCTGACCGATGAATTTCGTCAAAGGTTTAAAGATTTCTGTACGGCTTTCGATCGACACTTGGAAAATCGCGGCAACTATTTGGAGCTATTGCGGAATTTCGGGGATGACTTAATTAAGCTGTCCCGCATACCAATTTTACCTGCACTGATGTCATTAGCTGAAGAAGATTTTCATGGCTTCGATGAGTTTCTGAATGCAGATGAAATGTTTGCTCGATCGCAGGTACATCAAATATCTGTCATCGCAGGAGGGTCTTCGGCTACAAAACCAGATGACAGCAGTTGCAAAACTTCGACTAATGAAAATGTTACTTCGTCTACATCGCCACACAAGAAGCTGAAGATGGGTAACGAGCATATTGAGGAACGACTATGCGTACCATCCACAAGTGGAAATACACGACGTACATTTACATTGCTCCAGTGGATATCGGCTAAGGATAACCATGATACATTGAAGCTTATGTCAGCAGAATGTGTACAAGGTTTAGCAACATTTAACGAAGAAGTGTACGAGAAGCTGAAACTGGAAGTTCAAAATATAATTACATTAGCCGACCAAACTGAGGTTAAAGACATTAAAGGACTCGGAGAGCGACTGTGTAAACTAGAAGAATTCAAGTATAAGATTAAAAGTATGGTCCGCGATCAAAAAGAACTATCCACAGCTTTTCAACAGAATCAAAACCGAGCTATCAATCTTCGCGACGCCTCGATACTGCCAGATTTATGCGCTTCACATCAGTCGCAGCTATTGGTAATGCTGAAGAATCATCAAAAGATTCGTGATCACAAACATTGTATTAATAAAGCTAAAGATGAGCTCGGATTAAATCTACACATGCGTCTGAAACGTATCGTTTGGATAGAAAATGCGATGAGTGAATTTGACAATCGATTATTATTTTACCATCGCTGTCTGCGAAGAGCCGAACGACACATTAACATAATCGAACAAATTCATCAAGCACCAAGTATATATGTAGCGGCAGTAACAGAAGTGAGAATAACAGATTCATTCAACACTTTTCTAATTTTCGTTAATATCTATTATTATTATTATTGCAGGTGGTCCGTCGCAAGATATTCTCTGACGAATTCCGAAAATGGGCATCTAAACTTGCGAGTGATTTCGATGGCATACATAATGAGGAAATTAAACGAAGACAGATATTCAATGCTAAATTCGACGGACACTTTTTAAACATACTTTTTCCCGGAATGAATGACATGCCACCAGCTTTTGCCAATGAAAATCCACTTGTATTCGATGCACGTCTGCCGAATATTACACGGTCTGATATTGACATACTGTCTTCGCATCTTCCCGATCTAACTGGCCAAACTGCATTGCCTGATATGACTCCAGTGATATATTTTTTTGTCTCTCGATCAGGCGAACACCAAAAAGAACGCTTTGAAGAACTCCTGCTGCAGAAGTTAGCTCAAGAGACTATTAATAACCAGCAACTTTCACGCCCACAATTAGAGGAGTCGCAAAAAGCGGCGGAAATAGCATGCGATGATTTGGAAACTGATACGGATGATTTCGAAAAAGTAAAGCAGTCTGAAGTTCCGCCGACGCCGGAAATGGCAATAGATGTGGCAACTTCAACAAGTGAGATTAAAAAGGAATCCATGGCTAAGAGCACATTAACAGACGTCCAATCTACTCTTGACGCTGCAACCCTTACTGAGGAGAATAATTCCTCAGACCGTGCAGAAGTCGAACGTTTACGCGGCATTCTTGATGCTATGTCAAAACTATCGATGGAATGCTTAAGCGTGGCGCGTAAAAATCTAAACACATTTCGCACTGATTCCATGGGATATAGAGAGAGCCTTATGCTGGAATTGAAAATGCTGAGCGAAAAGTGGAATGTTTTACAAACTCGAAAAATGTTAAGGGACCAAGAACAAGACACGGAACTATATCATTTGCGTAAAACTCTAGAAGAGAAAAACGCGGAATTGGAGTTACTAAAAGAGCAACTTTGCAAACAGAATGAATTAGAATTGCGAAAGCAATTACTGGAGAAACAGTCGGAAGAAATTCAAGAGCGACTTAAATGCTGTGTTACTGAAAAGGAGAACGCGGTAGCCGAAGCACGAGAGCAACTAATAAATGAACACAAGACCGAAATCGAATCGCTGCGGTGTCGCTTTAAGTTAATGCCTTCAAAGGAAGTTTCGCCAACCAAGACAATCCAAGAAAAGCCGGTCCAGTTAAACGATATGATTGATATATCTTGCCACGAAATGATCTGTACACAATTAAGATCTGAACTGAATGCTTTAAAGGAAAAAGAAATCACTGCTGCTCTAGAAGCAGAGCGTTCAATATGGCAATCTAAAATATTTCCGATGAATTCGGAGTCTGTAATGGCTAATGTTAATGTGTTAAAAGATATGCTCGAGGAGAAGGAAAAACAATTAGACATACTTAGAGAAAAGGATCTCATATTGACGAAAGAAAATTACCAGCTGAAATCACGCCTTGATACTCTTACCAACGAGGACGGCAACAGCTGGCTCAGAGAAAAAATCGAATATTTGAATAAAGACAAATGTAGGTTGGAAGAAGAGCTGACAATGGAGATATCGCGCCGATTGGAGATGGAATGCTCCATTGCTGAATTGAGCAAGTACGTAGTGGAGTTGATTGGAAAAAGTAGTTAGTTGCTATGTAGTTTTCTTTCTTCTTTAGTTCCGTGTATGAGAAAGCGTGTGTAGTGGGCTCCTTGCCACGTTCAAAATGGAATAACTACGGACAGAAGCACATTGTTATGGAATCTTGCAGTACGGGCGACATTGTGTTTGTTGTCTGGAGTGTACGCCATGGACAATTTATGGTTGTCCAAGATTCACAGAGCCTATATTTTGTTCACGCTGATAGTCTGCCTGGTCTAAATTTGCGTATTCCGTTGGATGCCTCCTCCGACCAACAGATACCGGTGCCGTATTACGAAATCGGTCGTGTTATCGACAAAGAATACTGTCAGGCAAAGAAGGTACTGATAACATCAGTGAATTCGTGGTTTTCAATCATTATAAATTCATTTGCTTTCAGGACGAAAATCGTTATCATGTAACAAAAGGCACAAAATTCTATCGCATAAAAGTAGCGCCTTTGCTAACAAAGCAATCGGTTCGCAAAGATAGAGCAAAATGTAAGCGAAATGTTTTTATTTTTTATGTATTTAATATTTAATCCATTTACAAAAAGGTCATGACTTCCCTGCATTCAATAATTATTTCCTTTGTTTCAATTATTATAAAAGTTTCTATCTTATGTTCTTTAGATTTCTCACCAAGTCGTTCAAATTCACAACTTGATTCGAATAGTGAAATGTCACCAAGCAATACAAATAGCAGTACTATTCGCGCCACAATGTCTACAAGCTGCGCTAATCTTGATTCTACATTGGCTAATAGTAGAAATTGCTCAAAAGATGTTACTGATTTCGGTGTGAACTCTCCGGCTAAATCCAAATCGCCGTCAAAAATCGATGTCTCAGTTGGCGTCGATAGACCGTCAAGAACTAGTTTCGAAGAACGTACAATTAGTATTACAAGCACTGGCGAAGATGAGCTAGTTTCAGTTTCGCCGTTGATGGATCATTTTAGTGATGAAGATAAACTTCAAATAATTACACCAGCAAATCAAGCATTATGTTTGCAACAACAATCTGTGATAACAGAGCAGCCGACAGCATCGACAAATTTAACTTTGGATTTAATGTTGGCCTCTGCTGATTTACCACATGTAACTAAGGCAACGACATCAACACGCGATTCATGTGTTATTGCACACGTGTCAGCAACAGCTTTTAGCGGAACAAAAGCTGAAGCTGGTTGGTCTTCCCCATCGTTAGCAACACCAATCGGTACAAGTGAAGACTCTGACGAGTATCGTTCTTTAGAAGCTAAGGATGACTCGGAACTTCCTCTTTCGGAATAGTTTTGTAAGGAAAGCTCCTCAAATAGTTAATTTAATCCATTAAGTAATTACGGAATCGATGTTTTATTTCTTAAAAAAAAATTTTACTTTTTATTAATACGAAATATTCTTCTTTTTGAAAAACGAACATCCAATAAATATGATAGTACTTCAATTAGTATATAATAACAAATAAGTGTTTGCTTGTCTTTTATCTCAATAAAATTTCCACATTATAAAAAAATATTTAACATCATGGAAGTTATTTAACAGAAATTCATATAAGAACCTGTATATAAAATCTAATTCAATCCAATCAATTACAAATCCATTAATTTGTAATCAAGTACAGTAAAAAACAAACAAAGCTTCAGATATTTATATTACTATTAATATTAAATACATAATTTAACTCCTAATTGTGTATGTTGCTAAAGCGTGAACAAACTTTCATTAGAAATATTGAAATCATAATTAATACGACGATTAGAAAGCATTAAATAATTAAAAACGAAATGAAATCGTTATAATTTTAATAGGTAAACTAAGGCAATTAAATCGCGATCAAAAGAAAGCAAGATAAAAACTCATATATTTTCAAATACATATATAAAATAAAATGTAAATATGTAAATATCATATGCATATAACTTCTTTTCCGAATCTGTTGTTTAAAATAGATTGTAATTAACATTATCTCTGATTTGTATTTATTTGTAATGTTTTAATGCATGAAACTTCTATCCATTCATGCATTTATTTGAAGAACTGATTTCTTGGCAAGATTAGTGACGGCGAACAAATCAATCACTTAATTATGAGAAATAACATTTGTGATAAGTTTATTGGATGTTGTTAGCTACATACATCATTTCCGACACTATTAATCAATCTTATCATTTTCAATGATCATATTATCAATCAAATTAAAAAACTACGTAATTATTTGCGAAAATGCTTTCATACAAACTACGACGTAAGAACGTAATCGTATATTATAAAAATTAATCGTTTTTATATGAAACATATTATAAAATTTTAAAACCACATGTATCATAAAATTTTCTATAAATTGCACCTTATTATATTATTTCATTGATGATATTTTATTGCTATGATTTCCAAAATCCAAACATTCATGTAAAACAAACTCACGCGACGCTAAACTTAAACAGAACATGTACTAAGCCACTGGTTGTTAGAATCGAATAAATAAATGGAATATGGATTGTTTTATGCTTGTGTTTTTAACTGAATAACTTTATTGCGTTATTAGAAAAGGTGTTTATATCTTCAAAAGCTTCTAAGATCGAGTTTTAAAAATCAAATCGACAAATTATTGTCCTCTATGTTAGACTAGTTGTTATTGGTTGGATTGGAGTCCATAACTGCAAATATGGACTGTATTTTTTCCTCACAAAGCGAAACTATTAATATACATACATACATATATAAAATATTTTACTAATTTCGTTTTATTAAATTGTACACTTATTTGCACCTTTAAAAATAGATTCAAATCACAAGATTCCGCATTTCTTAAGTACGATACGCCGCTTGCGAGCGGTATTTTTTTTGGCAGAACGCAAGATAATCGTTCCCGAACTTGTTGATTTGGATAAAGTAGGACTGAGAGGACTTATTGTTGGCCGCTGATTCATGCTTTGCTCCAGGTTGCTATAAGATTGTGTCATGTATTGGTGACATTTAGTCGCCAAATAACGGAACACCGAAGCCACGTTGACATCTTCTCTAACTGATGTCCGTATAAGACGACAACCCAGCTGGCGAGCCAAAGTCTCCACTTCATCCGATGTTACTACCGATTGCTCAATCAGGTCAATTTTATTTTGCACGATTACTGTTGGAATTTCATTGCATTCGTTTTCCACCTTGCGTTTCCAATCACGAATAGATTCGAAAGAGTGACGATCAGTGGTACTGAATGTAAGCACACACGCTTGTGCACCACGATAGTAAGCTTTGGTAATAGCATCAAACTCCTCCTGACCAGCAGTATCCCACAGCATTATACGCACATCCTCGCCATCAATTTCGATTTGCCGCTCAAGAAAATCTACGCCGATGGTCTTTTTATAGTCCTTTGTAAAAATTCCCTTGCAATACCGCTGGATCATTGAAGACTTGCCTACGCCGCCGTTGCCAACAATTACGACTTTGATTGCAATCTCTATGTCATCTTCCCTCATGTTGTCGCGGATTTAGTATGTTCTGTTTGCCGTGGGACGTAGTTGCAAATGAACATAAATTAATTCTGTTCGTAGTGATGAGTGAATGAACCTTTGAATTAACGAGAAGACTTTGATGCTCCCAATAAAAAATGTCTGCATGGAGCAATTATATTCCTCTGCTTAATTTGATATTTTCAGTAGCAGATCTTTACAGAAAACTTTTACGTTATTAGTTTTGCTATATTTTTCCTCTAAATGAGTACATATACTTCGGGGAATTAAAGTTTGTCCTTATTTTATATTATTTTTCACTTTATATAAATTGATTTCTCTCTAAATCTTTAACAATGAAATTTATTCCTCATTTTCCGTTAACAGGTTTTAACAATTTTTGCACACATACTCACGCACGCATAGAAAGCCATTTGAAACTATAGTATACTGCACCTTTCCAAACATCGCGTCTGCTTCTGCGCAACGGCTAAAACTTTGGGTAAAATACCATTCCATTCACTTCTCTGTGTTTCTTCTGTTCATGCTATTTTAATGATAATTAAGGCCAATAAAATAGGTTTTAGTTAAGCATGCGCTCTCTTCTGCTGGGAACTTGTGTGCAAATTATTCTAAACAATTGCATCTACAAATTGTCTTGAATTAATCAATTGTTTTATTTTTCTCATTGCACCATGCTTCATGAACCTTTGAGGAACAGGTACTCTCACAGAAGACGGTATTAAACTGATTACATGTCGGCTTTGAAACTGCGGAACGCCATTCTGTCTCATTCGACTTTAGTTATTTTAAGCCGATGAAATTGGATACCTAGAATAGGTTTGGCTTTGTCTCTCTTCTTCATAGCAGATTATGAGATACAAAACAGAATCAGGTCTAACGTAGATACCAAGTTTATATCAACTCTACGTGCATACATTCATACATACATCCCAACGGAGTAAATTGAGGGCTATTTTTTATTTTTAATATTATAATCTCTATGGTATAAGCCTTGAATTCATAAAGAAATTTCACATAATATAGCATTATGATTGAAGTCAATAGCTGATAGCCAATAGTAGCTATCAATTTTCTCTGCAGGCGGAACATGAAATGTAGTGTTCCATCTGAAACTAGCCACTAGCCACGACTTGTTAAGAATCCAAATGACCTTTCCATGGTTTGTCTTGCTCTTGACAAAGCTTTATTAAACAATGTCTGCTTTTTTGTTGGTTTTCTACCGCCGTACGGACGCATCACATGTGCAGGCAATCCAAAGGCCGAAGAAAAATTGAATTGTTTTGACCGTTAGCAATAGTTGCAGGTGATGGAATTGACAACGAGCCATAATCGATTTGTTGCTTCAGTTCAGAATTTTTGAAGATCGCTATGGAGACATTGGGTATTTTGTGATTTCATTATATTATATATTTTTATTTGAATCGGATTCTCTTCATCTGCTTCAAATAATGACGAAATTGAAATTGCAATCGGCGTTGAGGAAGCCAATAGAACAATGGTACAATACTGTTTCGTGCTGGTCTCACAATACGAAAATGTTCCCCGTCAACAGTCCTTATACAATTCGGCATTCCCAACTTTGATATTGTTGCAGCGTTGGGGGACATATTGGGGGTTAGTGTCCGTCATAACTGTTCACAAACGCAAACGAGAATCCGACGAAGCGGTGTATACAAAAAATATTTTAGCGTTCGCATGGGTGCATTATATAACTATAATGTTCACTATAATGTTGGAAGCAGCCGTTCTTCCGCACCAATAAGAGATACACGAGACATAATAAAAGGCTTAACAATATGCAATAAGGCGTAAACGATTTTGGCAGCAGTCGGTTATGTTTTTAAATTCTTTGTGGTTATGCTTTTTGACCTGTTTGATATGATTGTAAAATATTAAATATTGTTTACGCAACCTCTAGCAATGTGTGTTTTCTTTAAAATTATAAAAAATTCAAATAAAATGTTTTTTCGAGTTTATGTTGCAAATATAACGTAAATATATTTTCAATACAAGAAAACATAACGGGCCTAAAATCAATAATGTCTTACAATTTTAAAATCACAAAGAACAATCTGTAAATGCAATTTGCTATCGCCCCATTCGCATCAGCCTGTGGGCAACACCGGAAATCTCTTCTTTTGATAATTTTTCTGTTTGAATTTCCCGCTCCATGGCTCCCAGGAACTGCGAAGTAGTTAGCCTTTCAATTGCTTTTTTCGTGGCCTCCGTAGTTTTTGTGATTTTGTTTTTCAGACCGTCCTTACTGTTTCCTTCTTCCTGGCCCTCCTCTTTTTTTCTCAAATTCGATAGAGTGCTGTGGAGGAGACCATGTGGGGGAGAGAAATCCAAACGTCTTGCTGGTATTTCCTCCAAGGACCTCATTTGGGCGAAGTATTTCCGTATTTTTCAGTACTTGCCGCTTAGCCAATGCTTGGCAAAATAGTTTTTTCTTCTGCTGGTAAAAAAGGAAAAGCCTTATTAGTTGGTACATCAAATACTGCGGATATTTCCACACACGCTTTCTCTTACTCTCTCCGTGAGCCACCCTTGCAGGCGTACACAACGTTTTCCACTTCATCAATTAGATAGTCATTCCAGTTCGTTTGAATTTATGGTTTAAGTTTTATTGTAAGATATAAAAATTTAATATTTAGTTATTTATTTATTCATAATATACTTTTAGAAATAAATTCCTAAAGTATAGAAGGTGCAGGGTAGCTAGACCTAAAAATTTAATTTTTTTTTTATATAAATAAATAAAAATTATACTTATAACATCGGTTTTAAAAACGGCATTTGCAGTCCTACAAGGATATGTTTTTATAAATCAAGAATGACAGAATTATACTCACATGTTATATATGTATGTATAACAACATTCGCAAAACAGACAATTATTACTTGTGGGAAGATCAGTAATTTATGCATAGTTGACTAATTATGTATTACATTAAAAATTTTTGGATTCTGCTATAATGGAAAAAAAAAAAATTAAAGAGGATTATTATTAAAAGTCTTGCTAAAAACCTTTTCAAAGTATGATTCATACATATTATTTGTATATAGGTACAATAATTTTACATAAAGTTAACTTATTACTTAGCTCTGTGGTACATTATTTCTTAGAAAAGCGGGTCTTAACGGTTTATTTCTTGAAGAATAAATCATAGAGATTATAATAGTTTTAATATGTAGTATAATCATCTCTATATTAACTGTCGTTAATTTTTTCAATTCTTCTTCTTCTTTCAATTCTTCTCTCTCTCTCTCTCTCTCTCTCTCTCTCTCTCTCTCTCTCTCTCTCTCTCTCTCTCTCTCTCTCTCTCTCTCTCTCTCTCTTACAAGGTGATAAAACCTTTAATACACTCAAAATGTAATGTGTGGATGGAAGATGGCGATTACAATACTGGCGGAAAGCAATTCCAATGGAAACGTACGAAAATCGACAAAAACTGCTTTTGCCTGGCTAATGCCTTAAACACATAGAATATCGCGCAGCGATGTCGCTCTCTGCAAATTGTCAAAAATCAGCGCTGCTGAGGCGCGGCAGAGAATAGCTAGCATATAAGAACTCACAACAATTAACAGAAGAAGAACAAGAGCAGCGACCAAAATGGAAAATTTTCCATTTCAATCGCCGTCGCTGGCAGAGGCAGCGGCGACTTGTTATTTTTTTCTTGTTTCCCATAAGAGCCTATGTAATTTTGACAATTGGCGGAGAGCGACATCGCTGCGCGATATGCTATGTGTTTAAGGCATAATACCGCGTTTACATAAAATGGTTTTTCCAGAAATTGGAAGTAAAACTTTTTAGGACCTAAAACCGCTCGTAAACTTTTTAAATACCATTGAAATTGTTGTTGGAATTCCAGCGCTAAACCGAAATGCTTTTGGGTTTTAGCTTCAATTTTTAGTTTGCAACTCAGGTTCGAAGTTCGGAATTATAGGAACTTATGCTTCTCCTTGTCTAGTGCCAATGTGTTAGAAAGGGACAATTACAGGCGACAAACTATTAGCACATATGTCCACACACATGGTTAAAGCTCAACTACACCAAACAAAACAAAGCAATAACAAAACACCTACATTGCTTGACCGGATTATGTATGGAAACACTTGGAAAGCTCATCACTTTTCGAACAGCTTAATCGGATTAAATATTTTTATGTAAACAGGGTATTAACCAACTCACGTACAAAATTTTGGAGTTTTTTGGAAAGTACAGTTTTTGATGATTTTTCCAGTGGTGCCAAATCGATAGGATTTTTTAATATTCTTAGTTTTAAGGTTTCTGCATGTCAATCAAAAATTGTCTGTCGTGTGACAGGGATCTTAGAAATCTGTTTGTAACATTGAGTTATTGATTCAATAACAATTTCATACCATTTGTATGATATTTAAAATATTATTTATTATTATAGAAACAAACTTTTTTATCAGCGCAAAATAATTTTTTCACTCGAAGTGAAAAGTATTAGTGTTTAGAAGTGTTATTATTAAAAGTAAAATAATATTGTTGGGGTAATGAAACCAAAAGGAATGGAAAAATGGATTGTTTGTCGAATATGCTTGCAGCAACCATCAACTGGTTTACAACCAATTTTTGATCACACTGAAGAACAAGACCTAACGCAAATGATACGTGAGTGCGGAGGAGTACCCGTGAGTTCTGAGTGCCAACTTTTCTACTACATCGATTTTTTACAATTATATTTTTTGTTAATTTTTCAGATTACAAAGTACGATCACTACCCTGATAAAATATGCACTAAATGCTTTAAATACCTGAAAGTTGCCCACAAATTCCGTATCACATGTCAGCGTTCGCACAAACATCTGAGCAGATTTATCGCACCTATAGTGGTCGATTCTGAGGAACAACTTATAGCACTTGTGGATGACGATGGTATTGAAGAGCTGGAGTTGAAGGTAGAGCCTATGGATGTGAAACAGGAATTGAGCGATGGTGAAGAAATTGTGGACGTCTTTAATGCGTTAGATGAAGATTCTAAGGATTTTGTATATTTAGAGAACATTGATGTTAGTTAAACAATTATACCTTTATACCTTGCTATCTTTTTTTAATACAGTTACCATTTGGTTTGCAGGAAGATGTTGGGAATGATGAAGCTGAATATCTAGATGAAATTGAACAAGAACTCTTAGACCCCAACGATGATGAGTATTCGCCACATAAAAAACCACCGCGTAAGTATGTTAAGCGTAAAACCATGGAAAAAGGTATTCTACGCAATAGATATGTGAAAAAAGAAAAGGACAAAAAATCGACCGTCAAAACCAAGGCGCAAAAAGAAACTTCATTTATTTGCGATGTTTGCGGAAATATTTATCCGTCAAAGGGCCGCCTCAATGAACACATTAAACTGCATAGGGGTATTAAACCGTACGATTGCGAGTAAGCATGTTTTATAGCGTTGTAACGAATAACTAGATTTTTTTCATTTATATAGAATTTGTGGTCATCGGTTTGCACAAACGCAACAATTATCCCGTCACATGAACACACACACCGGCCAACGTCCATTTAAATGCAATTATTGTCCTGCTGCCTTTGCGGATCTTTCCACAAGAAATAAGCATCATCGGTAACTTATCATAAATTTGGATTGTTTTCGGTGATTTGCAATAGCGCTTGTTTTATAGAATTCACACAAATGAGCGTCCCTATTGTTGTGATACGTGCGGCAAAACCTTCACATACACAAACACTTTGAAAATTCACAAAATGATTCATACGGGCGAAAAACCTCATGTGTAAGTGGAAAAGTAACCTTATTTGTCATCAGAAATCTTTTATGTTTCCATTGACTCTAATTACAGCTGTGAAGTCTGTGGCAAAGGTTTCCCACAATCGTACAAGCTGCGCAATCACATGGTAACACATGTGAAGAAACCCCTACGGGAGACCAAATTGTTTGTGGAATCAATGGTGGATGATGATATGCAGCATCATGATTCAATTCAACTATTAGAAATGTAATTAAGTGTGAAATTTTGTCTCAGGACATCCAAAAATGTAAAATGTAGTATATAAATAGAAATACGCATAAATGTATAAGTTATTCACAACTTCATTAACGTAAAATAAAATTGTTTTTAAATTGTCATATTTAGTGTTCAGAATTAATATGTAATTATACTATAATTATGGTAATTTCAGCTTTGAAATTAGCTAATTGAAAGTTTTTTCACTACCCGCAAATTATACGTGACCTATAAAACCATCTTAATATAATTAATTTCAAAAATGTTATTGCATATTCTTGATTACCTTTTCAGTTCTTAATGCCAATGCAATCAGCTTTGCGAAGCATTGCCAATAATTTCTGTACATTAATAGTTTGTATGCTTGCTACGTTTTATTCAATAATAAAGAAAGATCCATCCCAAGGACCAACGAAAAATAAATAAAATATTTTATACTGCTTCAGGATTTATAAAATGAAAACATTACTTTTATTAAAAGCTTTCTATTATTGCTTGACCAAAAGCTTTGCCTCTCCAGTTAAAACTATATGGCTGTCTTGAATGCATTCGTATGCCACCAACGAGATTTTACTATGTTTTAGCAGGCGATCGATGTCAACATCCTCGTCTATTCGGCATGGCTTGGGAAATCGGAAATGTTGCTCCAGCAGGATGCAGCCTGACCTCTCCATTAACTGTCCATCAATAATGCTCGCCACAGCAGCGATCAGTAGAGCCATGGACCATGCGGCTACCTACTGCAGTATTATCAGAGTGTATACTGCATCTACGATAACTTGAAGTCTCCAGTTATCATAGAGAAAAGATCTAAATCATTTTGCGTGAAACGTTTTACGATTGCAACCTTTCTAATTTTAGGAGTCTTTAAACTACTGCAAAGTCGCTGTGAAAGGCGTACCAATGGAAGCCTCATCATACAGCGTGGAACTTGCTAGATCGAGTTTACTTGATCTAGATCACAGTTTCAATTTTAGTGCCAAAATCTACTACGAAGATTGTACAATTATTGCAGCTTTTTTACAGCTGCAGCAATAAGCCGTTCTTTCCAATTCAGGTTGTTTCCTTGGTTTAGCGTCTGTACTAACAACGTTGTAGTTGATCACGACTGGATTTTCAGTGTGGAAGAACAGCTGTGCCTACAATAACTTCCAACTACTTTAAGGTTTCAGCTGGAGTAATGATTTCTGGAGCACAAGGATTTAAAATAGCTTTATTCATATCTGCTACAAAAAACAATTCAAAACATTTAGGTACCTAAGCATATAGTATATTGCATAAAGCGGCTACACCATGTATTTCTAGCCGAAATTGGCCAAGTCGGAAGTCACTTGCTCTTGCGTTATTGAAATTGGAATTTTAATTACATGAAAATAACAGAATATGAATAATAAATTTTCAAAGTGGAAATGTATGACAAACAAGTCGTGAGTACAGGAATGAGTGAATGGAATGGTCAGATCTGTCAATGGAATCATGACAATTTTGACGTCTTTTCAGCAGAGATCTCTGCTTTTCATATTCATCGACTAACAAAAAGAAACAGATTAAAAAAATAAATAAAATAAATTTGTGGGAAACTGAAACAAATTTTCTAAAACTTTAAAAAAATATTATTTCCTTTATACAATGGAAACTATTTTTCTACCTGTGAAGGATATATGTTTGACGTGCTTAGAGACTTCTACAAAACTCCAACCGATAAATGGTTCAGATGTGGAAGATTTGACTCTAACGATTGAGGAATGCGGAGGAATTAAGGTAAACAAAGTCTTACCATAAGGATTTGTTGACTTTCTTATCCTGGTTGTAGATTTCAAAAGAGTCTTGCTTTCCTAACAAAATCTGTTCTAAATGCTACGCATTTCTTAAAATTGCACACAAGTTTCGTGTTACTTGCCAACGTTCACAGGAAGAGTTGCTACGAAGGATGACACAGGAGATCAAATTAGAAGATAGCGAATCCTTTGAAAGTGTGATTCTAACAAATGAGGAGAGTGTATGTAATTCATTTTAAAAAGTGAACAGCAACATTGAATTGATAGGTTGTGTCTTACAGCAATGTTCTATAGAGGAAGTTGAGGAAAATAAAGAGAAAGACAAACTAATTGAGGTAGAAGTTAAGGACATCTTCAATTTCTCACAAGATATATTTCAAATAGATGTTGAACCATTACAAGCACTTACAAAAAGGAAGTACAGAAAGCGCTCAAAAACAATCATTCGAAGTAGTGTTTTAGAGAAACCAGAGCCTAAAAAGCGTGGAAGAAAGAGAAAATCCCTACCTCTTGAAATTTTAGAAAACAATACGAAAATAGTAGAAGAGCTCAAGAGTGAGATGCTTGCTCCAAGTAGCGACACTAAGCCAAAGACTAAGGATTTCTTAATATGCCACGAGTGTGGCAACAAATATGACAACAAACAACGTCTGCATGGACATCTAAAACAGCACAAATCTCACATGGAGCGTGAGAACGTATGCGAGTAAGGCACTTTTATTCAAAAGTGCTCCGATCTGTTATTTAAAACTTTCATTTTAGAATTTGTGCGAAGCGTTTTATTACCGCCAGGCATTTACAAATTCATATGAACACGCACACAGGCAATCGTCCCTATAAATGCAAATACTGTCCATCCGCATTTGGAGATCCGTCATCGCGCGTTAAACACGAACAGTGAGTTTTTAAGTTGTAGCCTCGAGAAAAATTTAAATTACAAAATAATTTCCAGCGCACATGATAATATTAGAGCCTTCAAATGTGATGTTTGCGAAAAGACCTTTATTTATAGCTACGCCTTAACTAAGCATCTAAGGATACATACCGGCGAAAAACCTTATAGGTACGTAAGAATCGCAATTAGTTGAGAAAGTTTTGCTTCACCAAAAGTTTTCTTTTTTTTTTATTATTAGCTGCTCATATTGCCCAAAACGATTTATTCAAAAGCATCATCAAAAAGCTCACGAATCGACACATATGAAACAACTTGCGAGACAGCAAAAACAACTAGCATAACCCATTATTGCGTTTAGACATAATTTAGAAACAAAACTGTTAATTTGAAACTTTAATTTATTAGCATATGTAATGGTGAAGTTTAGCAATATCTATCAGCTTAAGATCCAAACACCGTGGTTATGAATTCAAATAATCCAATAATCCGTGTGTTCGGATTATAGCACGTACAAATGTTCTTCATTTTGTATTTGTATAAATAAAAAAAAAAAAACCAAAGGATCGTGTAGCGATTAAAGACCAAAATTTGTTGTTACTTTTTGCACATCACACCTCCACAAACACGGCGATAAGTGATACAGGGATGATGAATTCATATCACAAAATTTATTTCACTTCGAAATTATAATAAAATTGGTTGCCATACTCTCTTTACTTTGAAACTTTCAATAACTTTGCGTGATATGATATGTGTTCATCTATAAATGTACTGATATAAAAGTAGCTGTGGTCATAACCATCGCGTTGCTTGTATATCGTTTGCAAATGATCATTGCCGTCGGCAGCTGCTAACAGATTATCTGGTAATAATTGTTTCTGCTTCAGAAAATCATCGCTGCTACCTTGATCAATAAACACCTCTAATGGCGTTCCAACGTAACATTTAGCCAAATGGGTTGCATCCCATTTTTTCCATTCCTCTCGATCCTTGCCAATGTAACCGCTTAAGGCTTTTTTGCCCCAAGGACATTCTATAGGATTCGCTATAGGCGCGAATGCAGAAACTGATTGATACAAACCAGGATTCTTCAAGGCACATATAAGAGCTCCATGCCCACCCATGCTGTGTCCACAGATACCCTTGGTGGACAATACAGGTAGATTATTATTAATCAGCGCAACCAGCTCTTGTGTAACGTACGAGTACATGAGGTAGTTTTTTGACCATGGAGCTTCAGTGGCATCCACATAAAACCCTGCTCCAGATCCAAAATCATAGGCATCATCCTGTCCAGGTATATCTGTGTTACGAGGCGAAGTGTCTGGATTTACAACAACGAGGCCATGCTTTGAGGCATAACGCTGCATTCCAGACTTTTGTATGAAGTTCTCATGTGTGCAGGTGAGTCCACTGAGATAGTAGAGAACTGGGCATTCGATGTTGTCCTCTATGGAAGCCGGTGGCATATAGACACCAAATTTCATGTCGCATCCCAACACTTTAGAGACATGGGAGTAAACACGCTGTTCACCTTCGAAACATTTTGCGCTAGATAATAGTTTGAGAGACATGGTTATACTAAAACACCAAAATGTTTATTAGAGATATTTGCGAAGTGGTTTCATAAAACAAATTTACCGAATCCTCGTTGCAGCCAGCGCGCGATCAATATATTTGCACTAAAAAAATATAATAGAACGTGGTGAAAGTGGAACAAGATTCTGCTGGCAGATAACTATTTCTTCTTTTGCAAATATTTGTTTGCTTTATTCCTTTTATTCAATGTGCGTTTTGAAAAATTCTTAATTGGTTTTCCTTTTAATATGTATATTTTTTATATATTAGCCTTGTGCTGTAAGAAATTAATAAATTAAATGACCTGAACACCATGCAAACATTGACTCTTCGGCGAATCGCCAGGAAGACCGAAAACAAATGTGGACGAGGTTGAATTTACACCAAAAAAGAACAACACTTGGTTGTGACGATAAATCAGGCCAGTTAATTTCATCTTTTTAATCGAATTTCGAAGCAGTCGATTATTTTACGCGAATGCTGCTGGTGAAATCAACAATTTTACCGCTATTTTGTGGTCCCCTTTAGAAGATACAGGCTTTCGAGTTGCAAAAAATTTGAAGGAAAAACAAAATCTTTATAATATGTTCTTCTGTGTAAACTAACATTTTTCTTTCTGTCTGCAACAAAGATTTTTGACATAACGTCTATTCGCTGTTTGTTTACAGCATTAACCACTTTATTTCATTTTCTTTACTTCCTTTAGCCTTTATCAATTACATACATTACATAAATACGTTTTTGGCGCTAAACCCCCAGCTAGTCCAAGCACGTCAAGTAATATTGTTTTTACTACAATAGCTTCTGTTTACCCGGAGATTTATATGGGGTTTGTACATTCAACAATAGTGCATAAACAACAATGTCAGATGATGAAGCTTCAACGTCGTTAGGATTTAAGAAACGGAACTTTCGGAAAAAAATTACTATCCGCCGAAAAAAGGAACACAGTAGTGAATCTGGTTAGTTAGTTACAAGTAAAAAATTCATTAAAATACATTTATTTACATATTTTGTAATTTTTAGGGAATAGTAGTGAAGATGAACACACCTCCGCAGTTGTGCGCAATGAGGAGCGTCGCAGACGAGCCAATCCCAACTTTCAGAGTACTAAGGAATTTTCTATTGCCAAGCGTCAAAAAGAGCGTGAGAAAGAAAAAACCTCTTCATCTGAGACTGAAAGTGAAGATCGAAAAGTGACGGTATCCTACAAGTCGCAAAAAAGTGCGCTACCGAATGGACCACTGGATCAAGGTGCTACAGCAACCAACGATGCAGAAACAGAGTTAGAAAGGGATGCTCAAGCTATACACCAGAAGGCCATAAAAATCAATGAGGAACTAGAGGGTAAAGCCGACGATAAAATATATCGCGGTATAAACAACTATGCGCAATATTATAAAAAGAAGGACACCGCTGCAGGGAATGCCAGTTCGGGCATGGTGCGTAAAGGGCCGATTAGAGCACCTGCGCACTTGCGTGCGACTGTGCGTTGGGACTATCAGCCCGATGTTTGCAAGGATTACAAAGAGACTGGATATTGTGGCTTTGGCGATAGCTGCAAATTTCTGCATGACCGTAGCGATTATAAGGCTGGTTGGCAAATCGAATTAGATTACGAAGCGAAGCAGCGCGGCGAGTGTTCAGAGGAAGATGAGAAGAAACATAAAGTACACGTCGCCGAGAGCTCATTGCCGTTTAAGTGTTTTATATGCAGAGACAGTTTTAATAATCCCGTTGTAACAAAGTTTGTATTCGCTTCGAAATGTGTATAAAGCCAACATATACTTGATTTTGATTAAGTATTTTTATTACAGATGTAAACACTATTTTTGCGAAAAGTGCGCTCTGGAGAACTATCGAAAATCGACCCGTTGTTATGTCTGCTCTGCTCAAACCAACGGCATCTTTAATCCTGCAAAAGAACTAATCGCTCGTCTTAAAAATCCGCCGGAGATACTTGAAGGTGGCGATTCATCGAACAGTGAATAATATATTTAACGTTTCGGTTTTATGTACTCTTCAACAAATATTGTTTACGTTGTAAGTAGAAACGTGAGAATTAATAATATACTTGTATTATTGTTACATATATACATGTCTTTCTATTGCAATAATTTTTATATTCTAATATCTGTACGCGTTGTTCCTTCCATAGAGAGATATCGTTATAGTATTAATGTTTATTAGGACGGTTTGAACTAGTATTGAACATAGTTTGAATGTTAACGTCTATCAATAAACTAATAGAATTTAAAATTTTAATGAAGGAACTTTTATTTTATCTGCCAGATTAGTTAACATTTCATTCAATTAGTTGATTTTATTTTAAATAATATTATTTTAAATATATCTGATTATATATATGTATGTATGTATGGATCTGCATGTAAATCAAGTAAACGACATGGATCTGCATGTAAATCGAGAAACGAGGCATTTTTATCTATTTGACAACATACAAATATCTTTTATATAGTTATAATATTATTACCATAAAATATATTGTATACATATAAAAAAATGCTTTGAATCTGTTATATAGTACTTGTGATATAGTACGTATTCCGCAGTATATGATAAGATAACAGTAATAGTCGCCCAATAACAAAATTTAATAGTTATTAGATTCGAAAGTTAAATTTCTCTATTTTAATATAATTTGTAAATAGATATGTATACTTTTAAAATTTATTTTTATAAAAATATATCTTAAAGACTGATTTTAGACTGATTTTAGATATTAAAAGCAATTATGTAGAGGCACTTAAACAGCTTTTATTAGTGAATTGATTAATTAAATTGGGCGTATTGAGAACTGAAATGTATGCTGTAACAAAGTACAAAGGTAAAGGAATATAACGTGTATTATTGCTAGCCAATTTTATGACATAATAAAATTCACGTCGGCTTTCTTGTTTATAATTGTTTTCGATTCTTACTTGGACTCCCCACTGACTGAACTATTATTATAATATCAAGTTTAAATTAATTCTTTGAACCTTCAACTGTTGAAGTTTCCTTTCCTCTGCCTTATAAAAAGAAAACCTTAAACACAATTTTCTAAACAAAATAAAAGTATATAAATTAATCTCTTTGTTTGCTTTGGTTTTTGCTTGTTAGGTACTTATCAGATCCGTAACACATTTAGGTGCTGCGTTTTTCGTATCTACAGATACATGTAGGATCGTATGCATGTAGGTAGGTTGACATTAAATAAGAGAACATTTAGAACCAGCACATCGATGCTACCACGTCTTCGACGAATCTTTCAACATTTACCTTTCGCCTTCTCATACCGATATTTCATTTCTTGCTGGTCATTTTCTTTTTCTTATTAAAAAATCAACTAGAAGTACCAACGTTATTAGTTTTGTTATTGTTTCCATTGTGACTACTGTGTGCTTGTGATAGAGTAGAAAATTATTAGAGTATATTTTTTTTCTGCTAGATACCATCATACATACATGTGTTTATTTGTTTCGTTTTATATACAATAAGTACTATATTTAATATATTAAATGGTATAATAGCAACAGCTAAAATTTAAGTTGACTCCCTGCAGTCGCAATCAGTTGCTTTTTTCGTGTCATTAACAACGGTTCTGTCGAGGAAAGGTGCTGCTTCCTAGCTGCCTAGTTAGCCTTTATTTATAGTGGTTAATTAATTTTGATAAAAGTGGAATAGTTAAAGCTGCATTGTGATAACAGCTGCGGAAAATCTGTTGCACAATCAACAAAATGACTGCACATGAGCCCATAAAATATTTGGACAGTGTCCTAAACGACGAAGAGAAACGTCGCGAATACAGTCACGAGTGGAGAAATTTCACCATTTCACGATCAGGACGCTTTAAGTCGAAAAACAAGCAAAGAGATATTATTGATAGAAAACTCTTCGACGAAACACAAAATATAAAAGAAAAAGATACGGTAGGTTCTTATATCTAAAGTCCATCTAAATATATACACGATGATGCCAATTTTCTGCCTAGAATGATTTTGGCTTTGTCTTTGTCCAGCTTTGCTTTAGACAGTACCATATCCTAAGATGGTAAATAGGCAAAAACTTCAAGTTTATCGAGCTCCAAAATATTTGAATTTTATTATAAATCATACTAATTACAAATTATATTCAAGACTTTAATATTGGCACAGCATAAGGCATTTCTCTGTGATATTAGTGATTTAAAAAATATGGTAAACTTTTCTGCTTACATATATCGTTTGTTAATGTTATGTGTATATAAAAAATATTTTACAGAAACGGTTTTCACAAAAACTAAAAGAATTGGGAAATTGGAAGAATTTTTTTTCCATTCTATGGCTATTCGGGGTTCGTAAGAGGAAATAGCTACTTATGTACATATTTAGGTTACTCTAGATTTTTAATTGGGTTTTCCTTTATAAAAAATAAACTAATAAACCAGAAGTTATTGAAGAACTACAAAAACAAGAAAAACTCAGCTTTATATTTACAAAGTTTTTAACTTTAAATCGTCGTATTTATATCACGTACGCTTTACAAAATAACAGATAATTCATTATATGTTCCAGATAACAGTTTGTCAAACAGACGCACCATTTTCGAAAGATTGCAAAACTTTTCAGAAGACAACAGTAACAGCAACAAATGCAAGCACATGGGAGCGCGACAAAATCACCTTTAAAAGCTACTGTGAAACGAATTTATGAATTATACAATAGAGAAAGATTTCTCCAGTAGAAATAATAAAATTTAATAATGTTCCTGTAAAACAAAATTAAGCCTTGGTGTAATGGTGCATATATACTTAATATTCTTATGTAAAAGCAAGCAAAACGAAAAACTTTTAAAGTACATACTTAAAAATTATAGCACGACGTACTTATTTGTTAAATTATTATTAACAGCATGTTAGTTAAAAGAGTCTATATTTAATGCTTTATATTTGAAAATACATAATCTTCTTTATATATATGTAAGACATCTTAAATAAAAATAAGGCTATATTTTTAAATCTTTTTAGATCAGTTTATGTTTTATTTTCACAACGCACTAGGATTTGAAGTCGTTTGAATAAAGCTCACATCAAGCACACAAAACTTCGCTCGACACATCGGACATGCGCACTTTTGCTCCAGCCATACCTCTCGTTCGTATTCAGTTTGTTTCGCCGCAAACCATCGCGCCAAGCACTCTACGCACCACATTGGCCGGCAATAACAGTTAGTACAAGACGATTCGGTAGTCAATGGACGTCCCTCATTATCGATATCCTCGCATAACTTGTTTATTTTAACATTAGGTTCAGTGTTCATGCAAGCAAAGCATTTGTCAGAAATATTATCTGCTGCATATGGTGGATTACGCGCAACCTGCTCCTTGAAGACATCAATGAAACGATCGATGACATTGCGACGAAATTGCACGTTAGACGGTATCACTATTGGACGATTTATTCGCTCCTCTAGGCTTCGAAATTCTAGTGCATTTATTCGAATACAGAAGTCAGGAACTCCTTGTCGGTTGGGTTTCACAATTATATTGACCATTTGGAGCATGTCGACATGATCTTGTGAAACAGTATACGTTTCAGTCTATGTAAAAAGTAATCATTCTAGAGTAATGTCTTTGCAAGGGAAAATTATCAATAAGCTTACAAAACATATTTATTTATGAAGAAGAATTAAGAATCAATTATGAATGTAGGTAGATAATAGATCGATGATCAATGGTAATAAGGTCGATCTATCCAAATATATAAATTATGTGCAATAAAATCGCTAACAAAACAACAGTTTATTTACACATTTTTTAGACTTAACAATAATTTCATGTTGGTCATGTCTCCACTTACCTTGGCGACACTTAATGAAGTGCTGCTTTGATGTGCAAAGTGAACATTGTACAACGTTGTCTTTATTATCCAATTTTCCGTTGTGATAACAGTCGATATAGAATTTAGTTTTTTCTTATAAGTATCACTCCTGGAAATAAAAGAGCAAACATAATTACTACAGACCATTAGTAATTTCGCGAGTTTACCTTCGAAATTCATCCGAAATCGATATTCCAACCGCTGTGTAACTGTCGTGCACATTTGAAAATTTCAGTAGTGATCGACTTATAGGATGACGTTGCCAATTCTGTTGATACCAATTGAACAGTAGGGCTAGCGCTGCAAGCGTGGCAAGCAAACTAAACCGCAAAGCCACTTTCCAGAAAAATGTCCTAAAGGCAAATTCTTCCTTTGGACCGGGGAGGACTACCGCAGCATCTGCTTCTACCACGTCTACAGCAAATTTGAGCTGATGAATGATGAAGTAGATGGCAGGGAGACAACTGTGTATTAATAGATTTAACGAAGTACGTCGCTGATGATAACGAATAAAGTTCATTTCCTCTATACCGAGAAATCCGGAAAACATTTGATCTATTGTACATCCTAAACGTTGAAATTCGTCAGGTGGATAAATAATGCACATGCAGAGTAGCACGTAAAAAAAGCTGAACAGCAATTCAGATTCGTCCATTGTCAGGAACTTTATTACGAATACAAAAAATAGAAAATTTTAACCCCAAATGATTTTGGGAAAACAAAAATAAATCGATTCGGTCGGTAGAACGAAGACGAAATGGAATATGACGTCGTTCTTGTGACTCTTTTCTGCTTTGTTTCTCTTACGCCAGCTGGTATAAATCTGAGGAAATATTTTAAATATAATTTGCCTATGATAGTGGAAAATTATAAGCTAATTGACTGAGTAATCGTTTGTATTTGATATTATATATAAATTAACTAATTAATTTTGTCAAAAGACTACTTTAAGAACAGTGTTAATATGATTTTTATACGCCTAGCCATGCGCTCGCGATGATTCTCCAAAAATCTGATACTGAAATTTTCTTGAAACAGACAGATTTTCTATTTCGATTATTTTGTTAAAGTTTATGTATTTTTAATGTGAAATAATTGTTTTTAAAATTCTTTTCTTTTATAGCATTACTACAATTTCCCTTAAAAAATTCTTTCAATACTAAATGTAGTAAATTGTTTCACACAACACCTAGAATAAATGGATTTCTTGTTCTATTATTTTAAAATAATCACAAAAGTATTTCACAAAATTTACACAAAAAGATGTATTATTATTCCACAAATATATAAATATACAATACAAAATAAAATTATAACAAGTTTAAAAGGACAACTTATAAGCGAATTATTTATCGCATTGTAATGGAATGAGATATTTTCCTTGTAATGTCTATAAATACAAACGTATCCTAAAAAATAAATGCACTACGATTTCAGTGCACTTAAGCATGGTATGTTTTCATTCGATGTTGAACTGCAATCATTCATACTGAGCTCAAAACTATTCTCTCCACTAGTGCCTGTTACATTTGTTAAACTTGAATCATTATTAGAACTGCGTTGCTCAAATATACTCAAATTAGGAACGGAACTGTCGTCGTCATCATCATATTCAAATTCATCATCATCATCATCATCATTACAATGGTTTTCAGCTTCGTTCAAATCAACAACATTGTTTGTTCCTAATGTATTTGATGGTTTGTTATTTGCGAAAATATTTCTCGGCGAAGATATCACACTTGACTTTTCTTGATGTGCTAAAAATTCGTCTCGTTCGCCATTTAAGTTCAAAGCACTTATAACAGGCAGCATGTCACTGCCGTTAGATATATATTCCATTTGTTGGTTACTTACTTCAGTTTGCACCGTTGATCCATCCAAAGCACTAATCAAAGGTATTGGAGCTTCACTCAAATTGGTGGATTCAGTTTGTGGTGAGGAATGTAAATCATTTGTACTAATGTTGTTATAACTTGTTGCTTGGTCGTTGTTACTTGTTAAGAGATGTGAAAAATTCGGTAAAATGCTATTTGTAGGCAGTTGTAATGGAACACTTGCAGAAATATCTTTATTTATTACTTCGGCTGTTACAGCTTCGTATGCGGTTATTTGCTGCTGCTGTTGTAGCAGCAAACGTGCTGTGCGTAGTACTCGTGGCGGAGGTACTGGTGCACTCTTTTCCTGCATTAGCACTTGTTTGTCCACACGATATTTGGTATAGAAGTCTTTGTTGTTATCTGCTAAGCTATTTGTACAGATAGCATTATCATTAAGGGCATCAGTTGCGGGATAAAAATCAGTGTCATTGACTAGACCCTCGATATCATTAAAGATATCGCTCGAGAAAGTAATATCTATACGAGCAGCTGGACCGTTTAGCGGTCGTTCAGGAGGTGGTTCTTTGAGAAGTAATTAAATGTATTAAAAACTAAAGTTCGTTTAACTTAGTCAGCACTTACCATTCAAGTAGTGCACTGCAACATAGTCAGCTGCACGGAATAGCTCCGCCTTCACCAACAGCTGCAGTAACACGCCTAAGGTTGGACGCTCGCATTTGCGACCTGATGTTCCCCATTCATCAAAAAGAATTTGTGCGAAAAGCCTTGATTCGCCAGGCCTTTTTATAGCGTTTTCGATCAGGTGGATATGATCGTTGTTGTACTTGAAGCCATTCATGACAGCCTGCTCCCAATCGAGAGTGCCATCCTCACTGCTAGTTTGAGCGTTCAGTTCTCTTGGGATGATCTCCATTAATTTTTTCCAACAATTGTTGTCATCCAGTATAACGCCTAGCTTATAGACGTCATTTGGTAGCATATGGCGAAGCTCTGTGCTTCTATTGTACATTTTACAATCTATGACTGTCTGGACAACTTTTTGTGGCAAAGCTATTTTTCAATTCTACGCGTTGTTTGTAAATAAAAATGTTTCGAAATTACTGACAAAATTACACGAAAAACTATTTGTATTTTTTTCTCTGCATATCAATGTATGTAAATAATTTATACAATTGTGAAAATTGCAATTTTACCAACCAGTTTTACTTTGACATTCTTTTCTAAAACGATAAGGAAAATAAGAATTTTCACCTATTTCACCGAAATCATAATTTAGCCGATCACTTCGATTTATAACTATTTAGATGAATAGTGGATATAATTCCGTTTCTTCCCACATCACAAAAGCAATCAAACCAACAAGCCAGACGAAGAACGTCCGAAATGGAACAACATTTAGAACAATGTAGGCATGCGATTATAATAAATTTTCATTATAGTGAATTATATTATGTCTATAAGTTGAGGCTTTCGGTTAGAAATCCTCTCAAAACTGAGAAAAAAATTTATTATTTATTTGGTTTTGAATTGCTGAAGTGGAGGGGAAGATTGCTGTGCTATCAGAAAGTTTGAATGGCACAAGTGAGAATTAGAGCTTGTGCAAATTTTTTTTTAAATTGTCTAGTTTCACTTTCCGAAATGAGTACTCCATTTCCAGAAGGTTGCCGGCATTTTGGATTTATGGGCTTTTGGAAGTCATCATTATAGTCTTAATAATTCACATTGCAACAGTAATCATCCAACATATGCCATCATTCAGCCATTCAGGATGCCGCCATACACTGCTTTGCCCAGTACCTTGCAGTTTAGGAGTTATAAGCACTTTAATGTTTAAGTGTGTTTGTTTTCAATAATCCAAAAAAAAGACTACTTGCAGTTTATTTGAAACTTTCGCAATCTAAATTTTATACTTTGCAGAGGTTTTTTACGTTTCCAAAATAATTGATTTTAAATCATAAATTTTTAGCCAATATGTTCTTTTTGTGAATAGGGGCTAAAATTTAAAAAGTAATTTTAAAACTCTTAATAGAGTTAGATAATTACAAAAAATACCTTTGACTATTAAGGTATCTATAGATACGTATTGCAATTTTATTTCAAACATTTTTTACAATCTTCTGTTATAAAAATTTATTAAGTGGAATGTTTTATATTTAGTATAAAATATATGTATGTATAGCCATTAAGAGATACTTAAATAATTATTATTAGATTGGACGGAGTCTAAACTCTGATAAGGGTTTGTGGAATGAGTAACTGTGCGTTAATCTATGTAGTATTTCTCATTGATATTTGATAGAGCTAATAAAGGCATAAAACAATTATGCAGCTCGAAATACTGTGTGTAAATATGGTACAAAAATATATTTTGTTATGTTTGCTTTATGATATACAGTTGTACGTTTGCATTTGTATATAAGGTCACTTTAAATAGTCAATGCATGTATGTATATATTAATTTATAAAGCTATGGCTGGATAAAATATTAACTCGTAACTTCGAAACGTATTGGAATGGACGGTTTGGAATTGACGTTAGGTCGTCTTAACTAATAAAATATTCTTAAAACATTGCAAATGTTTTTAGACCTCGTAGAAGAATTATTAAAATTAATTACTAAATATATAAGCTGATATGAATGTAAGCAGCGTAACGGTGAGAGCTGTATTTATGTTATAGGTGTAGTGGCGATTGGCATGGTTCCGAGTTGTTTTCCCTTAAAAATTATAATATTTCTTATTGCGTGCGAAAACTGCAAAATTAGTCTCTCCTATCCTTACCCATTTGGAAGCGCAAAGTGGGGCTAGACATGCGTCCATCACCACCATTGCTGTACGCTAGGACACGCATATTATAACTTTTGCCCGGTGTTAAGGTATATATATACGCTTCAAGCTTTTGTCCAACAGGCACAATTGTGTCATTCGCGGTGATCATATTTTGATCCGTCTCCCAAATTCGCACCTAATCATGAAAAAAACGCACACATTCAATTAAAGCATTAATATTCCTTTATAATTGTAAGCTTAAATTTACCTTATAGCCTTCAATTGGTTCCTCATCTTGTGCAGGTGACACATACCGCCAAACTACACGTACAGTAGACGGATTAATACCGTAAACATGAACCGATGATGGTGGTTTCTGTGGTGCCTTTCGATAAGTACGTTCTAAGAAATAAGCAATTAGTACAAGAACAACCAACAAGGAGCCTTTACCTTCACATCTTTCGCTTTCAGGGCCCTCTCCAGCAGCGTTGTAAGCCATGACCTTAACAAAGTAATATGTATCTGGCTGCAGTCCCACTATCAAGGCCCAGTTCCGAGTTGTACGAGAAAGATAGTACACAGCATCTTCCTCTTTTGTGTCGGGAGTAGTTTTCCAGTACTTCAACTATTTAGCCAACGATAACAATAATAAGTACATTATTCGCTTGTAAAGGATTTAAAAATTTACTCTGTGTCCAATCAACTTTCCGCGAATAATTTCACGTGTCATATCGATCGGCTGCCATGTCACATTAAAGGCAGTTGAATTGTGAGGAATTGCAATGGGATTCTGTGGCGCTACTTGCGGCATATCTTCTGCAGAATAAATTACTACAATTTCGCTTTGTGGTCCACTTCCTACACTGTTAATAGCTTGAACTTTAACTTCGTATTCCGTATAGTAATTATTCGGCGGAATATTTACAACGGCCACGCCCATGTGATCCTGTCTCCTTAAAATGTCTGTTGCCCATTCTTTTTTCCCGCGCAGCCTCCAAAAGACTTTGTAATGGATGCCAAAACTGTTTTGTTCTTGTGGTAGCAGAGGTTGCCAAGTGATTGTTAGATCGCCAATCTTACCTCCGCCGCCTCCTACATTACGTGGCGCAATATATGGTTTGTCTTCGTACGTGCTATAAATAGGAGATGGTGTTGATGGTAAACCAATGCCCAAGTCATTTACAGCAGAAACACTGAATTCGTAAGAAGACCATGGTGTAAGATTGGTGACTTCAGCTTGCTGTCTACCTGTATATCGATCAACTTCATGTGCACGCACGTGTGTGGAAACATTTGTCCAGGTACGATTCCAATTCGTTCGTCCCAATATGTTGTAATAAAGTATGGGACGGCCATTATTTGTGCCATCAACCCATTCAATGAGAGCCTTCGTTTTTCCTATATCAATTACTTGAACGCCACCTGGAGCACCAGGAGCACCTTCAATGACGACTAACGTTTTTGAGGAAATGTGATTAACAGACGACTTGACAACACATTCATAATCACCACCATCTAACAAGGTGACATTGTGCACAGTTAGGCGATTGCGATCTACTATCTAGGATGGAATAAACAGAAAGTAAGTTTCCAAAAAATTTCATTATTATAATTATTATATATACTATTCTTTCAGTGCCATCGTGGTTATTCATTAGAACTTCGCCATTACGCTTCCAAATAAAAGCAACATCCAAAATCTCGTCGTAGATGACTTCGCATTGTAAATATATCAAATCATGAATCTTTGTGGTGATACGCTGTGGCGGCGTTTGAGTAAATCTTAGCTCCTCTGCAGGTGAAGAAATTAAACATTTATTACTTACAGTAAAGCAAAAGTAACGAACATTCAAAAAACTTTACGAAGCAATGTAACAACCTAAGCCACACTTACGCAATACAATGACACGTGAACGGGATTCATCAGAACCAGCCTGATTAGACGCAATGCACGTATATGTGCCTTCATCATCTCGCGATGTTGGCGAAATAATTAGAGTACCACTCGGCAATATGCGTCGGTGTCCACCAGCACCAATTAGTTGACCATCTTTCTTCCACTGGAATTTAGGTCGTGGTGCTGCTTCAGGGTCACACACAATCGTCGTGTTGCCATTATAAATCGCATATATTTCCGACTCTAAAGGACGTTTCTTGAAAGAAGGCTTCATCGACAACACTCTTAGCTGCGCCGATGAAAACGCAGTTTTTAACTGATTAGTTGCGCTGCATTGATACATTCCATCGTCCTTTAGTGGGTCCAAATACTTGATTGTCAATACGTTGTCTTGAATGATAAAACGATCTTTGTCAACATTCTCAGGATCAAAACGCTCCGCATTTTTGTACCAAGTGTAATTGACATCTGGAATTGCGGATGCCTCACAAATGAAGGTTACATCGCTGTTGTAATCCTTAATTTTATCTTTTAGTAGAATTGTGAACTCAGGCTTCATTTGAATATTAACGAAAAGAGATTTCTCAAGTGTCTTGTGAGGATTGGTAATAGTGCAAGTGTATTCGCCGTTATCGTTAGTGGTAGCATTTTGTATGATGAGAACGCGATTATAATTGGTAGTGTAAGCATTTCGCTGCAGTGCTTGTCCTCGGCGTGTCCAATTATAAGAGGGAATAGGATAACCGAAAGCGACACACTCCAATCGAATGTCTTCGCCAGCAACGGGAGCTTCAGGGAAGACCTTCAACAAAAATTTCAATGTAAGTTTTAAAAGTCATCATTTATCAATTAGTTTTGTCTTACCTTCGGAAATGTGTTAGCGAAAATCAATGATTGATAATTACTATTAGGCAGTACACGTAACGGAAAGAATGGACCGTTGCGTCCAGTATCAGATACTAAGCTCTGCACAGTACATGAATAGTTTGCGCGGTCAACCGTTTCAATCGATGAGAAATAAAGTGCTCCGTCGCGGGACACAAAAACGCGCAGATCTTCTTCAACGAAATTAGGAAAGTAGTCTCGCGACCAGTAGTATTTTACAGCTGGATAATGTTGCGGCGGATCACAAAAAATTGACTTGCCCCAGTTCATTTCGCCAGTCTCTGAAGATCGTTTTAAATTGAACTCCATTATAAAGCCGAAATTGAGGTGTGCACTCTGCGACCTTATGCGACCGAAACGATTATCTGCAACACAATGATATGCACCTTGGTCGGAGGCCTGCTTTGGATCATAGATAATTAAATTTCCACCGGAAATAGTATACCGATCTTCTAAAAGGGGGTCGATAATTTTGAATTCCAAAGTGTCGTTTTGATATATTTCACGATACCAGCGATACGTTGGCGTAGGATATCCCCCTGCCAAACAGCTAAGCGTAACGTCATTGATTAGTCGATTCTTGCTTGTATCGAATGTAGTATCATTTGGTTGTTTGATGAAGTATGGACCACGAGGGATCTTGTCATAATCACGGACATTTAAACCGTAGTCAAAAGGGCGTCTGTCATCATTTTTAAGATTTATGTTCTCTGGATTATACAGTTGTTTGGATTCGCATATAAAAAGGTTTATTTCAGAGTCATATGTTGGCATAAACATCCAACGATCATTCTTCTTCGAATAACCGTAGACCAGGCGATCTCTCAGGTACCCATTTTCCCTATACTGGTTGTTACCTATGAAATAAATATGTTGTTTAACATATGTCAAAAAAATCAAGCTGTATTCTCTTCTCCTTAATGATATTCGAGCAGATCTTGTAGTTTAATTTATTTATGTGGTGATAGCATATAACACTTACCCAAAAATCCTTGTAGATTCCGATTAGGATTAGAGTTAGCGAAACTGGGCGCGTTATAAAATTGATTAGGATTGTTCCGATTATAGCCAGTGTTCCTCAATTCATCGTTGGGGCCGTTATTATTGTGAATCAAAAATCGGTTATCATGCAGGTCCTCATTTTCAATTGGCTGATTTTCATCAAAGGAGAACGAGTCATCTATCATCAAAAACTGAGAGTTATCATCGTTAACCCAACTATTTGGTCCTGTTTGTCGAGCCGAAATCCAATAACGATTTTGACGTCGATTCCGTATAATGAGCTGCTTAAGTATAAACGCATGTTTATCAATGTTATCCACGTTTAAGAGTTCAGCATTGTAAGCATTGCATATTTTCTTGGCGTCAAACCAGTCACGCTTGGGGGAATTTATAAAGCGATAACAGGTCTGTCGAAATGCGATCCAATATTCGGGGCAGTAATTCTGTTCATCGTTGTAAGTGTCGAAATATCCTACACCAGTTGAAGTAATTCCGTTTACACGATTGAAAGGGTCATAATTGTTACCGCTTAACGTGTTTGTGTTTATCAACCTATTTTGATCTTGGAAGTTGTTTGATATTCCCAGCTGCCCAGCACTGCTGAGTATGCCTTGCTGATTCTGACCATCTTGCAATGATGGCAGCTGTGGATTTTCGACGAAAGTTGTTTGTAACTGTGGTTGTTGCGTATTCGTATAAAGAGGATTGTAGCGTGGCTTATAGTCTTTATTATAGGAGTTCTGATACGTAGTTTGATCACTGGTTATTTGACTTAAGGCATTCTCAGTAATGTTAAAAAGTGCTGCAGCTAACAGCAAAAGGGTCGATGACACAAAATTGTATTTGTAATGACACTTTGGCTGCATGTTGTGTCCTTTGTGGAATTAGTTCCTTATGATATACTATGAGTGGTTTCTAAATAATAATTTGTGTTGTTTTTCTTTAAGCAAGCTATTTAATATCTATAAAAAACAAAACAGTAGAGCATATTTATTTTAAGTTGAGAATTTTATATATCTTTCTGATTTTTTCCATATTGGTAGCACGCACTAATGACACATTCATTAACTACACTATAATGACCAATTAGAACCACACCTTAATTATCGGACTTTTATGTCTTGCTGTACTGATAGCTTCCACTATTTCGCTTTTAAATCTATTCCTACGCAGATCACAAATGCAATAGTATAAAATTACTATTAACTTAAACTAAAAGCAGAAACCATTGTATAAATAAAAAGTGAACCGAATAAAAACAGAAAAAATATCTTTTCCTGCAGATACACTGTTCGTGAAATACTTGCAAGCGGCAGTAACGAGTTCTAGGGTGGTTTATTCTTAGATATTTTTTGTGAAAAATAAAAATATTGAAGACAGATTTCTTTAAATCAATTTATCATATCTTAAAGATATGTGGTAGTTAAAGCGATGTAGTATATTATCTTCAATTCAAGTCATATAAAACTTTAGAATAACCTCTACTTAAAGGAAAATGAACGGCTTCAGTTGACGAGCGAGCCACGCCTATTCTGTCAAGTTTATGAGGATTTCACTATACGGCTTGTAGGCGTATATATATATTTTTTTTTAAATCGAATAATGCAAACAATGAACGTAGGTTTTTCTTAAAATTATGTGTGTAGTTTTATTAGTTTTGTTGAAATTGTGTAAGTTAAGTGCGATATCAATCCACGTAAACACAATGAATTTTGTATTTCCGTTGTCATAATTTCTTTTTTATACTAATATTGGTAAAATTATATAACTAATTAGGCTAAACAGTCCAAATATCCCCAGATTTCATAGCTTTTTCCTTAAAGCCGCGTACAAATACTTCTGCCTCCCACCAGGCCGATTCATTTGAATCCGATTCGTTATCATTTGTTGTGTCAACATCGGACAAGCTTAAATTTATCAAGTCTTTGTAAACCTGTAATTCCGTGCAGCACCGCAAAGGAACAGAGTCCAATGGTGTCGTTAACTGTGAGAGCTGTAAATTTATATGAACATCTTCACAGCTGACAGGTAGCTTATGGAAATCTTTAGGAAATATATGTGATGTGGTCGTCGAATTTTGCAAACAAGTACTGTCAAGCATTTCTAACTCCAAAAACACGTTAGTAGGAGCAAGATTTTTGGAGAAAATATTGTAGAGATTCTCACTCGTTAATAATTTACTAAATGAGATGAAAATATTAAAATTTGAATATCGAAATTGTGCTGTACTCACATTAACATCTGATTAAGGCGGGATTCGTGTATTGGATGGTAATCATGCAGGTGCTCTCGAGAAATCGCTGCAGTGGGAATATGAATAGTATATGCTTCTACTGGAGTGTACGTGCTAGATCCAAGTAGAAATCGTATGCATTTGATTTTATTTTTATTAAATGCTTCCTTGATCAACTAGGACACTCAAAAAACAAAACACAATCATATAAAGAAACTATAAAGTGTTATAAAGAACCTCACCTCACGCATTGCACTAATTGACTGTTTCGTCTGCGTCGCACGCTCGCGTTGTCGTACCAGCTGAAAATTTGGAACCGAGGCCACATCTATATCATCCTGATGCCTAGATGATTCCTCCCTCCATTTCGCTACATAGTATTTATACGTTTTGTAGACAAAAGGTATTTGGTTACGTTGATATAGTACAAATTCTAGCACTGAATTGACCACAACAGCAACAGACCCAGGTGTGAGTACGTCCACTTCTATATTTAAGTCAAGATGTTTTTCTGTAATCATGCTTTTTTATATAATTTTTTATTTACAAAATTAAAATTAAAGACTGAATCCGATCAAAAAAATAATCAAATAATATGATGTTGCCACACGTTTACTTAAGTGGGAGGAACAGACGGTTAAAATTACAGTATAACATATTTTTATAGGTCAAGATTATAGGAAAATATTTAATTTAACAGAAGCAGCAGTTGTGTGTAAATCAAACTAGTACGTACAACGTTTTGCAGTTTTATAAAAGGTACTGTTTTTCCAGAAGGATTTTAGGACTTTTAATCATAAATTATTAAAAAGAAGGCAGCTATAACTTCATAAATTAAATTATCGATGGCAACGCCTACGTTATAGGATGTTTAAGTCACTTTGACAGTTCAAGCACCGTGATTTGAAAACTTTTTTCACAATTATAAGTAAAAATATTGTACCCCTTGGACGGATTGTGTTAATTAAAAAGTTTGCATGTTCATACTGATTTATAAGAAATAAAATACGAAAATATGAACAATTACAATTATGAAGAGCTAAATTGGTCAGGTGAGATTTGTGTTTATATATTTCTATTTTTCAACCATTAAAATAAGTAGATAGTAAAGATATCTGAATTAGATCTCTTAACACAACCAATTTTAATAGCTATACAATTCTCTGTTGATTGGGCGAAGGAGTCCTTCCCCAGTATTTGGACGCAATTAATATCTCAAAAAAAAAGATATCGTAACTGAAAACACAAGCGCTTGATCTACTAACGAACGCTTCATATAGTTGAATGAATATGCATCATGCATGCTAACTATTTTTTCCATAATTAATAATTAATATAACGCAGATGTTCGAGACTTGTTTCGTAAGTGGCGTGAGAACAATGAAAGGAATAGCGACGATGTCATTCAGCTGTGGGAAGCAGTACTTGAGGACAAGGTTCAGAAATGTGGTAATGAGCGGCCCTTAATTCTGGAGCAAGTGATACTGGCAGGATTAGATACAGCGCGATTAGACATAGCTACAATATGTATTAAGGAGTTAAGCCTTGAATTCCCGGGAAGCATGCGTGTCATGAAATTCAAGGCAATGCGACTAGAAGCGTTAGAGCGATACGATGAAGCGATTGACGTGTTGGATGCAATAATAGCAAAAGAAGAAGCAAACGCAGCTCCCCGCAAGCGAAAAATAGCTATTCTCAAAGCCAAAGGACAAAGAATAGAGGCAATAAAGGAACTAAGCGAATATTTGAAAAGGTATTTCGTGAATTCCCAACAGATCGTGCAAAATTAACGATTTTTATTTAGATTTTTATCAGATCAGGAAGCTTGGCACGAACTTTGCAATTTGTATTTATCTGAGGGCGAATATAGTAAAGCATCATTCTGTATGGAGGAACTGCTACTGCACAATCCACACAGCCATTTGATACATCAAAGAATTGCAGATATACGTTATACAATGGTGAGTAGTAGATGTAGAATGATGAGAAAATTGAGTTACGTTGTAAATATCCAAATTTGTATCTTACATTTAACAAGTATTTTGTTTGTTACAGGGCGGCATGGAAAACATTGAAGTAGCAAAAACATACTATTCCCAAGCATTAAAACTTAATTCCAAAAATTTGCGAGCACTCTATGGGGTCTACCTGGTAAGAAAATATCTGATATTTGCGCAGTTACGAATAGATATTAACGTATACTATTTTGGTTTACTTGATGGATAAAATATCTTCAAACATGTGCAACATTTGCTATTATTGTTGATAATATATTTAATTTTCGTCGTCATTTTATCAATTCAACCTCTTTCTTTAATTCAATCGTTGCAATAATTGTTTTTTCGCATTATACGTTTTACAGTGTTACAACTTTATCGCCAATTCTAGAGCGTTGGGATCCAAACGCAAGTCTGCTCAAAAAAAAGCGCAGGGGGCCCTGGAACAAGTCACCTTGCACACTAAGCATTCCTCTAAGATGGAGAATTCCGATAGGATCATCGCCGCTTTAGAAAGTTCATTTGGCAATATAGATATTAAATCCAATTGACACACAAAGCCCGGTATAAAAGTTTTATTATAATAGTCAATAAAATAAACTATTTATTTGTTTATTGAACGCATTGTGTCGTTTGAATTTTTTCAAATTAATCTTTATAAGTTGCATTTTGTAACGGTTATCGAAATAATTGAACTGTAACTTAATCCAGAGAATTTGTTTAATATATAGTTATTCTATATATGGTAAATCAGTATACTTAAGTGTTTTTGTTATGTAAAGACGAAAATTATAATGTATATTCCGTTTGTAAATCAAAGCAGAGGTTTTTATCGATCAAGCATATGGATTACAATTTTCCTATATAATATAAAAGAACAACAAATACAACTAGCCAAATTTAATAGTTTTAATAAAAATATATTTAAAGGCATGCCATTGGTTTCGCTTATTTTTTAACTCGTTTCCAATTACAAAAGCCAATAATCGATCAATTCAGCGTTCGAGTTGTGAATTACTTCAGAGTTTCTTCGCGGACGCATTGAAAAATTACTGAAAGCGCGTAGCCTTCCTCGAAAAATCCCATGGAGCAGGTTCAATGAAAGCTTCGATTTTGCAGAATTCTGTTGTCGTTCTGGCATGGTTGATAAACCATCGAAATATTGCAATTGCGGCAATAATGTGATTACATGCTTACGGTATTCACCTTCCTCCAGATCAGTAACACCGTTCAGCTGAGTTTGTCCCACTGGATTGCACATCATTGAGAGCTCTCTGAGATTTGGACACTGGTTCTGCAGTATTTGCAACCAGTCATTAATATTAATGAGATTACAATTGTTTAGCCTGTGCAGAAATACATATGAATATAAGCATTCAATGGAGACAATGAAAATCAGTCTTAAAAAGATATTGCATATCCATGGTTTACCAGAGAATTTCGAGATTCTGCAGCAGCGGCAATGTGCTACATTCTAGACTAAAATTCCGATCAAGAATGAGCGTTTGCAACTCAGTAAAATCGCTCAGAAAGGACAGATCCTTAAATTCGTTGTAACTTAAATCCAGAAACACTATTTCCTTGGCTATTTCAGATATAATTTCTTTGGGTATGGCCATCAATTGGCCGTAAGCGAGAGACAGACGTTTATGCGGCCACTTTGGTGGACCGCAAAACAGTTTGCTGTCATACTCAAAGATTTGATCAGGATGTGTTCTGGAAAATGAAATAAAAAACGAATTACTTCATTTATTTAAAAAAAACACATTGTTTCACAACTAACACTTCAATTTCCATATTCGCCGTCCCTAAACTATGATAATAATTATGTGAAGAACGGGCAATAGTTTTTGAAAGGATCAGTTTTAAAATTAACTTTCTCTGAAGATTTCGTCCCTCTGAACAGACAGCGTTACTGCATAGCGGAATGATCGACAAGCACTGATCTTGATGTTTCAGTTGGTTTCAACAGTACAGAGAGTGACAATTGTAATTTGTCTGAGCCAATTTTGGTTATTGGTACAGGTAGGATTATGGATGTCGTTGCTGTTTATCAGTAGGTAAATAAAGTGAAAGATAAAACTGCGGTTGAAGGCATTTATCACTTCCTTGATAAATCAGGATGTAGTTGAATCCAGCATAGAAAGTAATAAGTGAATAGTTTTAAACTCTCTTGATTGTAGGTTTTGAAGTTTTACTGTTACTCTTTAATGACAAACACACAGCAATTTTATCAACTATTGTAATTATTGCAGGCAGTTATTTTATTATATATGTATTTATTGTTTTTATTTTTTGTTTAACACATTTCTTTGGTAACTGTAATTTAATGTAATTTATTTTGTGTACATTACAATTGCTTCTGTTTTTATGCCGAAGAGATGTTCGAAAATAACAAGTGCAATTTAAAAACTAAATGGAAAATAAGAAATGTATTTTATACTCGTATACGAATGTATGTAAGTAAGCGTTCGCACGTAGGAGACGAGGTAATCTTAGTTCGAAGATAAGCTTGTTTTCTCGAGCGCATGAACGTGATGATGAAGTTTTAAAATAGCGATTAAAATAAGTATGTTGAAAAATGCCGCACCAGCAGAACAGCAGGACAGGAAAAATAATATAAGCAATTACAGTAACAACGACAACAACACCGAATTCATTACATTCAAGAAATTGTCTGTTTGTAATTATCATTAGTTACTGGACGACGTTTGGTATGATTTTTTTCTTCGCTTTAGTCGAAAAATCTCCTTAAAACTGAGCGTAGGCGTATTTTTAATTATGTTATTGTTGTTGTTGTTGTTGTTGTTATTATTGTTGTTGTTGTTGCTGCAGTTGTCATGGTTGTTGCAGTTGCTGATAAATCCTTTTTTAACGTAGTTGTTGTGTTGTTTGACAAAATTGCCAACGCCATTTAAAGCTGTAGTTCCATTTTTTACAGATTCTGCAGTTTCTGCCGAAGATTGTGTTTTAAAGTTCTTCTTCTGCTCTTGATAATGATTATGAACCAATGTTGGCAACAAGGAGAACGTTGATTGACTCCTCGGCACCCCATCCAAATATACTAAATCTGGTAATACTTGAAATATGTAATCGCGATAGTCGCTAATTATTTCAGTGGGCGTGCCTGACTCCTTTGTCACGTTCGCGGTTAACGTACAGAAGCTAAACTTCGAGTTGATGCCCGGATTGCCCATTATAGAGAGTTGCTCCAGTGTAGGACATTGCAGCTGAATGCGTTGAATCCATGCTGCTACGTTCGTAATGTTACAGTTATTGATCCTGTAAGATTCAGTCGCCATTTGAGTCCATTTGATAGAACTTCTCAACAGCAGCCAAACTACTCACCACAAAATCCTTAAATTGGGCAGATACGGTAAAGTGTTGACATCGAGGCGTCCGTTGCGATCGAGTATAAGTGTGTGCAGGGCTTCGAAGTAGCTAAGAAAGGACAGATTCTGGAAGTTGTTGTAGCTCAAGTCGAGGCATTTCGTGTGGGCGGCGAATTTTTCCGCAATGCGTTTCGGAATCGTGCGCAGGTTTTCGTAGGCCAACGAGATGCGGCCGTTCTCCTCGAGTATGCTTTCGCCGAAGGACTCTCCGCTGGCGTAGCTGCTCGTCGAAACGCTGGAGGAGTGCGTCGAGTTGGGCGAGCGGGTTGAGAGCATTTTGTAGTAGTTGCAGATGCTGCTTGAGTTTTCGTCGTGGAAGTCCTCGATCAGCAGACTCTCTGACGATTGAAAGTTAGCACACTTTCTCAGTAGTTTTTGCAGGATATTTTCACTAGAAAGAATTTACACAATCAAAAATATTAATAAGTAAAATTAAACGAAAAATAAAATAAGTAACTAACAAACAGCAATTTTTATTAAATTCTTCGGAAATCATTCCAAATTTTCACATCAAGAGCAGATATTTATCTTTTTATTTAAAAAATAAAGGCACTTAAACCTTTTTATTTAAAAATTATTTACTTCCTACTCAGCCTTCTCGATATTGTTGTTGTGTTTCGTATTTAATAAGTTTCTTCCGGCGATAAACTGTCCTATCAACGGCTCGATGCAATTTATTGTTGTTTGTGCATGCTTCAATTTACATTCTGCTTACAAGAAATGCTTCATTTGCACGGAAAATGTATGCATTACACCCGAACAGAAAAACATACATATGTATGTACATATATATTTACAATAAATACAAGAGGTCAAAAACCCTATTTAATTTATACAATTTGACCTACAACTTTGACTTTGATAATAAATAATTGTAGACGATGATAACAGCTCAGGACATGGAAAATACCAAACAATTCTGTTATGTACAATATTCAGTTCGAGATTTGCCTTCAAAAGTCAATATTTTACAGAAGTGATAGATTCTTATTTATCTGCATACATAAGAAAGCATTTGTATGTGCTTGCTTGCTAGTTTTGTTAATTTTCCCTAGAAATCTTCCAGGCAGATATGTGATTTTATTGTTAATCACTTACAGCAGAGGTACTTAATCTCCTCAGCAATATGAGTTGTTTGGGAGGTCCACAGAACGCAGTTGAAGAACCGCTGACTAAAGAACAACTATCAACTTTGTAAACAAAGTCATGTTTATGTATCATTCGATTCACAAATGCCACGCCACACTCAGTTGTATAAAACCGGTTCCTTTTTTATAGAATAGTCGCTTGCTACTAACCGAAGACGTTTCACTTCAAGTGATACCGGCCTCATTAGGTTCAGTGTGACATCGACCATTTTACATACGGACGACAATCGTGAAGAAATGCATTTGCGAGTCGTCATGCAGAAGTAGGAAGGAGAGTGCGTGGAAAGTTCCGGCAATAACCGGGTATGAAAGGCAATAATATACATATTTTATGTATATTTAATAGAAATCATCGCTTTTAAATTTTGTTAACTTATTAGCCGTTTTTATTCATTGCCTTATCTATGGTTTCTGTATTTACTTACCTATTCTCAATATTCGAATCTTCAAACAATATTTCATCTGACATTTCACACGCAAACAAATAAAAGAACAAAAAACAATCACTATCACTGAATTTTTACGAAAATTTGCCAAATACGAAACAGAGCCTTTGAATAAATTCCAGACAATTCATATTATTTGCATTCTTTTTTTAATTGATATAAAATTCTTCATTTATGATGATATTTGGATGTTATTTTATCGTAAATATTATTATTCGCTTTTTATTATTATATATTTTTTATAATGTATGCAAATTCACTTTCAACACGAATTTCTACGAGAAGCACGGACGAAACATTCAATCATTAATTTCTATATAGTTGGAATATTTGTTTATTGAAGCAGTATTTCTTTCATTATTAACTATACAAATTTTTGGATTTATTGAATCTGCGTATCAAGTTTTGTCCTCTGTTGAGCAGGACATTCAAAAAGCCTGTCGGCTGATGATGATACTAATGATGCCGCTGATACAGCGCAAAAGAACGACTGAAAAGACAATCAACAAAATTGACCGAATGAGTGGAAGTGAGTGAGAGAAGTCAGCATCTTCATCATCATTATCGCCGCCGAATAACAGACGCACGCACAAATTACTTACTACAGCAGACTCTCGATAAACCGAACGATAATGTTATCGTAAATTAATTTTATAAATAATATAAAAGTGTGGAAGATAATTCTTCAATAATTTCTTTATTTTTAAGAAGGACTTGTGAAGCTAAGCTTTCAGTTAAAAAAAAAATAATTAATTTTGATCTTAGAAGCCACAAGTCTTTCGCACAGATGGATTATACATTTCCATTCCAGAATAGATTATTCTGAAGTGCCAACCAATGCATGTATTGAAAGTTTCAATATGAATGTACATACTAACTGCGCCCTGAATATTTAAATTTTAATAAATCTTATATACATAGCAACCTTGTCTTTCTCGTGCCTTTTTACTTCCTTGAATATAGAATATTGATTATGGACGAGTTTTATATAATTTGCGTCGACGATAATGATAAGCGTGATACATCTTTTCAAGATTTTAAATAAATCTAAATGCGAAAATTCAAATTTTTTGTAAATAGACATAAGCCAGAAACATCGAAGTAGTTTTTGTTCGTTAAAGCGAGAGTATACTGTAGTTACTTTGTATTGTGTATTATTAATGCTGTTGTTGTTATTTGTGTTCATTGTTATTGTCGTCGTCGTTGTTCTTAATGCAGAGTCATATTTGTGATTATGTACATATGTCTGTTTGTCATGCCAGAACCTGCAGAGAACGGAAGATACTGTAGTGCCTCGTGCTTTTTTATTATGTACATACATATTTATTTTAATTTTTAATAATTGCTTTTTATGTATTTATTCTTTCATTTGTTTGTTAATAACAACAACAGCTCGAGTCGCTCCTCAGCTATCATTCTTATCATTCTCGTCGGTAGTGAAATAGATTGCAACCTGAAAAACCGAATAATATATCCGCAAATATAGTATAGTATAGAATTGTAACTATACATTTAATATTGTAAATTGTGCATTTAAAATTTTAAATAATATTTGTTCAACATAGAAACCACAGCAAAATGTAATCGGTATCAAGCAACATAATCACGCTGTTAATTTTATTTGATTTACACGGGAATACGGCGTGACAACATCGTGTGATAAAACTTTATCTATGAAAACATAAGATATGAACATAAATGACGTGATAAGTAGTCATTCAAAGTGAATAGCAGACGTCTTTTTACTACTCTTTGCTTCATTAGACTCATTTTATTCCGCATCCGTAGCAATAAACACTAAATAATCACTTTTTTATGATCTTAAACCTTAAAGAAAACTAAGTTAATTAGCTGTAATATTAGAAGAAGTGACTGCGTTTATTTTGTAAATATTCACATAATTTTAAATAATTTATTTATACAGCATACAACAGTTTATAATGCAAATTACACATTACTGATTGAGAGAATGATTTAATGATTTTCGTAACGATTGAAAGAAAAAGGACTTTAAACCAAAAACTGCAGATTTTTAATTAATTAAGTTGGTTTTTACATACATATATATGTATAAATAAATGTACGCATGTGTGTGTACAATGAAAATTAGTTTATTGCACTTCTTATCACAAGTAAACAATTTTATGTTTCATATTGAAGTAAGACGCTTGCAATAATCGAACGCATTGCAAGTTTTCAACCCTAGAAGCATTTCTGAGATGATGAATACGATTTCAATTATTTTTATATTTATTAAGTTTACTTAAGCGACTAAAATTTTGCTAGAATTCGCATGGGACGCAGTTTTACTTCAGGATAATATTTATAAACATATTCATAAGTTTAATATCAAATATTAACAAGTCGATGACAATACTTTATCAATTGGATTTCTAATAATAAACAATCTTTTAAGCTATATATAGTTTATAAGCACTATAAATGTTTTATAAGCTTTTTTGAATAAATAATGCGGCATTTTTTATTAGCACGTTTAGAAAAAGCTTGGAAAACAATGAGAATAGCGTTGAATGAGATATGATAAAAAATTGATTATTTTCCTTCCTGAATTGCGAGACGATGAGACAAGGAAATACGTCGACTACAATCAGAAATTGCAAATTAAAATACATATAGGCTATTCATGAGGTCGCCCATTGATTTTTTCTTGCTTTTAACATGGCCGCCGCTACAATGTTCACAAGATGGCAACACAATGAGATATGCACTTACTGAAGATATATAATAACAGATAAAATGTTTCTGAAAGTGGCGTCGAATAATCTTTGAATAATCATTACAGTCGAAGGGCGCATAGTAAGAACTCACTTTCACTTTAAGCTAAAATGTTAATTTCTCTAAGTACTTTTAGAAATATGCTTAAACCTATTTTTACTGCAGAAAATTAACAGCGGTGAACAAACATACATATGTATGTATATTCTCATACCCAAACACATTTCCCTTAACCATCAAATTTTTGCAATCTTGTATTCGCACAATTTTATATTTTAAGCCATTCTTTCAAGCGGAAAAGTCTCTTAATTATAACTATTATTATAGCTTAATAGAAACTTTACCGTAAACAGTTTATTTAACTATTATTATTATTATTGATCCAGTCTTTCAATGCAAATAACATTTTCTAAAATAATAACATTTCTAGTTTGAATCTATGGAAAAAATGCGCGGGAAAAAATCGTGATTGGTTGATTGATAAAATAACATTTTTTTCTCCTTACTCCGAATTTCGATTCATTTTCCGATTTACAAATGAACTTTCTGAATTACAAGTGACGCTTTCTGATTTACAAATGACATTTCTGAATTTAAAGTGACACTTTCTCGTTGTTATTCTTTTTCTTTACTTCAGATTGCAATACTTAAAACTAAAGTATCACAAGTAAGAAACTGTTTTAAAAACTGCAATCTAATAATTACCAATATATATTGGTTCAGCAAGCAGTTAAATGCAGTTGAAAATATATGGATATTTCATTAATTTATTCATTTTTATGCGTTTTGGTTCTGGATTTGCTTCTGATGACAATGTAAGCGAGATCGTAAGTACTTGTATTCGAATAAAACGAACAGATAACATTTCAAGTACGTTCAATTTGTATACACAATCATCAAGTTGATAGCTAATCGATGATTTTCAAGTATTTACAAATGTTTACCACTGGGAAGCTTTAAAGGCCTGGCGAGAGCGTGGCTGCTCTCGCTGAGAGTCGACAACTGGTGGCGAATGAAACGATAATAAAGACAACACAACAAGAAAATTTGGGGCGGTTTCCGCAGTGGAGCGGCTTAGGGCTCAAAGAGAAGGGGCGCCCACCCTGTTAGCACTGTAATAAACATTGATTATGAATCTAAGCTAACTCTTTTCAGTGAATGATTAACTTTTATCAAAAATTAAAAATCGGTTTACTCATCTGTCTTTTAAAGCAATTAATTTTACTTATTGTACCACGTGCTGAATACGTAAAATAAAAATCGTTTATCAATAAATTTTATGGAGTTTTTCTTGGAAGCTTTCCGGAAGAGTTTTCTAAAATTTTAATGAGCAATTAGCTTAAGTAACTGTAAATTAAAATAGGTTTAAACAAGGAAACTTGCTATCTAATCATGGCCATTTCTAACTACGCCTCTGCGTTCTCAGCAAACGGCGTGTTAAGTGGCCAACTGCGATGACGACTCGTTATTTCGAAAAAGTGAATGTAACGTCATCCGAAAGTTGTTACAACCGATTACAAATTCGAATAGGATGTTGTATGCCATGCATTAAAAACAAATGCAGAAAGCGAATGGGATGTCATGCAGCATTCATTGCAAATGAATGTATAAAGCTAATCAGATTACATAGTGTTTATGTATGCACAGTAAAGGCAGGCAACGAATTCTGATGTATTTCATTTCTATTCCGCAATATCTTCATGTAAAAGATACTTATCATTCGTTTCTCGCTTACGGCGTCATCTAAGAAGCGAAGTACTCCGGGCCCTAGGAAATGCCTGGGTAAATGTAATGCGGAAACTGCATGCAAAATCGAGTTGCCTCGGCACAGAAAAAGAGGTGGTTATCATCGATGATGTAATGGTGAAATTTACCACTGGGTTATGTTTGCTAACACGCTGCTGAATACAAGACCTCCAAAAGTTTTTGTTTTGTTGGAGCTTTGGTTGCTAATGAAGCTTGTGTATGGCTATGAAACAAACAAACACACAAACACACACACACACGCACACAGGGCAGCAGAATGCCTTGAGTTGAGCTCGTGTGCTCAGTTGCTAGATAGATAGATAGCAAGTGGGCACGATTAGCTTGTCGCGGGAAAATTAATGCTACGCCAACGACAATATTCGAAATACATAACAACACAACAGAAAAACGGGCCCCTTTTTTGATGAGGTTGTGTTCGAGGAATTCAACTCGTTTGATATTTCATGAACTTTTATTTTCGGGTCGCAACAAACAATAGAACTACAACAACATAAGAAAAAGAAAATATTTTGGGAGAAACGTTGTCATTGGATTTGTTTCAGTTTGCAATTTAATTTCGTCGTTGTTAGAAGTCAACAGATTAAATAATAAAATCAAATAAAGGAAACCTCAAAGAACATTAAAAATTCTATTGTTTTTGTGGCTTTTGTGGTTTTACAAATATTCAGTTTTTATTTGAGCTCTTGAGTTACAATTGACGAATGCAGTTAGTCAGCTGTTAGCACAAAACAATAAAAAATGAAATGATTACGAATACAAACAAACAAAACTTAAGAGAATAAAAGAAAGAAACACTTGCAAAATTTTGAAAAAAGCAAATTTTAAAAAATGCAAGTTTAAAGAAAAAAAAAAATATAATTAACAGCAACAACAGAGAATTAAATTGTTGTTAAAGGTCTAAAGTCCAGATTATTCGTTACGCGCCACCGTCGTTTACGCTAACGAAGCCGAGAACGCCTCCAGATAGTAACGACAGCTGCTAGTCGACAGCCGAGCTGCCGTCCGAACGTATCTGGCGCGTTAGTCGTTAGCTGGAGATCATTCCCAACGCATTGGTGTACTTCGCGTTAGAGCAAAACACACAAAAACAACAAAAAAATATTGACTACGCGTATAACAAATCTTTGCTTATCGCTGAACATTGTAGCAACGGTTGACGTCACGAGAAAACATACGAGTCGACATCAACAAACAATAAGAACCAAAGCAGCTACCGAAAAAGCAATTGGACTCCAGTTGGACCCCCATTGGACCCCAATTGGATTGCATCTTATCTGGAAGACAGCAGCTCCAGTTGGATAGAAGTAAGTATTTGCATATGTATAAAATGTATAACGTTGCTGTTGTTATTCTTACGCAGGTCAATTAAACGATGGCTTAATTTAAATAAAAGTGAAATGATATTTATTAAGCATTAAATAATTTATTCTGTTTTTATTTCATTAAATGCACACATGTTTATTGTATAGTTTTTAAAAATATTTTCTTTTTTTTTAAACATTTTTTTGTTTTATTTTCGTTCTATTTGCAATGTGGAATGTTTCTTTTTTGAAGGTTTTTTTTCCTACACATCATGAAGTGTTATTGATTTATTTATTTGTTTTAATATTCATAGAATACATATGCATTTTTTGTGTATGGTCACAATCGCAATCATGATTGCAATAACATCGCCGCATCGAGCAACTCGACGCTCCATGTTTTTATTGTGATTGGGGATTGGTGCACTACAGTAATTAAATATGCACAAAATTCTTAAACTATTTTTATCTTGCAACTAAAAAGTTTCCATTTATGTAATTAAATTTAGTTTTGTTAAGTTATGTTTTCGTTGCAGATTTTTTAAAATATAAATCAGTCAATAATTGATTAGGAATCAATTTCCGGTTTAAAAAGAATGTAAAAAGAATGTATAAATGTCTGTGAATTCAGCCATTTCACTGTCGATAGTTCTTTTATTACATTCAATTGCAGTTTATAGTACGTTTTCTATGAATAAATTCAATGATTTTCATGAATGACAACTCCTCAATCGATGGCACAAAGTGGCGTGATTTTGATGACTGAATTAAAGACATGCTGAAATTTAAATTGGACTCAAGATCACGTTGCGTCGGTTCAGTGAGCTCCGTGCATAATAATAAGCAAACGCGCCAAATTCTGAATAAAAACACGCACTGAATAAATATTCACTTACGTTTTATCCTACAAAACACATGGACTTCTTCCAAAACATCATGTAAATATTGAAATATTGCGTTATAGCGGTGGTTTACAGTATTTTTTGTTGCTATAGTAAAAGTTCATCATTATTCAGTTTCAGCATTTTTAACTGTAAAAGCAATTATTTATTTAAACTTGTGTAAAAATAGAACAAATAATTTATTAATACAATTAAAAAAATAACCGCGCTGAACTTTGATCTTTGTTCTGTGAAATCGTTTGAATATCGTTTACTCTTTGCTTTTAATCTATAAACATTATAATTATCAGTGATAATTAAACAAATGCAAAATTTAATTATTATATGAATGAATTATTAATATTATGTGCTTTGCAATTATTTTAATTATTATTCTTTTTGATAATTGCTTAATTGCTTTGTTTCAAAGAGGATTGGAATTTATATTGTTGCTTAATTGAATTTATTTATATTACAACAATGAAATAATAACGTTTATTATGTGCAATGAAGCAATATGAAGCAATGTTTCAAAGGTTATTAAACCAAGAAATATATTTAACCAAATTAAATTTTAAAAACGAATTATAAATACTGATCGAAAAAAATACTGATTGAGTAAAATTTTTCGAAAGCAAATTCAATGATTGATTAAAGTATAACTTCATATCACAACGAAATATTTATCATTAATCAATCATTTCTTTGTTTCTAATGAAGTTTAATTTACCTATAATATATACAAATTCAACAGATTGAATGTACATAAAAAACATAAATGTTATATTTGCTGATATTCGAGAAATGTGATGTTAAATTTTCCATTATTATTTTTATTATTATTTGTATGGAGTAGTGCACCTGTTGATCTCGTTTTCTATAGAAAACTATAAAAAATGTCTTCTAAACTACAAAATTTTTATAATTCCAATTCAATTTCTTTGTTATTTTTCCGATTTATGTGGTTATTATTTAATTATTTACATATTCTTAAATAAAAAGAATATTTTTTTATATTCTTTAGTTAAAGTTAAGCAAATTTGTTACCTCATTTCTTGGTGTGAGTTTATTGCATCGTCTATGTGTGCAGATAATCGAACAAATTTTAACAGTTTATCGATAAAAATATCAGTTTTCAACAACAGAACGAAATCAACACTTTGAAAAACATGTATATATTATATATACTTCTGCGAAATACAAAAAAAAACGAACCAACAAAACATTTTATATTTGATATAGTAAAGTAACACTATTTTAGAGAGTAAATGAAACGAAGTCGGTTCGTCGAGGTTAATTTATTTATAGCGTGGTACAATTAATTGACTTGCTGTAATGTCTAAATTAGTAATGTGATACGCGTATTTGTCATTTTATAGAATACAGTGTGTAGGGAAATATTTGTGTTATAACTTAGTGAATTTTTCTCGAAGTAGGCATCGTTTTTTAAGCCATTTCTCTACATCAATAAAAAAGATTCCACAAAAGAACAGTAGCAACGCATAAATATTGGATAGAGAGTACAGTAATTTAATTTATTTTAAAAATTTTCTATATATTAAAGAAGCTACTAACACAAAATTTTATTGATTTCTTTACAGATTTATTAAACTTACGAGAAGAACAAATAAACAAAATGACAGGAACAGGTAAAAAGATAACAAATTTAAATATATTTTAAGTTAAATAAAAGTAATGAAAATGTAGTAACACTATAATAAAACGTCAAGCTAACATTTGTAAAATTTAAATAAAATCGTCAAAAGATTCTTATAAATGTGAAAAACGCACTCAAAAAATATGGAAAATATAGAACAAGAGTCTGTTCTTTGAGAACGATTTTCATTGAAATTCTGAAGTAATCATTCATCAATTCCCATTCATTTGACATTATTTTGGTGATGTTTTAATGATAATTAGATTTGGAGTTGCATTTAATTGAATGAAAACTATCAATTCTTACTTATCACTCCTTTTTTTGTATTTTGTCGCAGTGATGGACCCGAAATGGAACCTGGAGCGGCGCGAGTCGTCCGGTCAATTGGTTTGGTGCAAGGAGTCGCCGCGTTCGAAGGTCCGCTTTCGCTTCGACGTGGAAGTGTTGGAGTTCGAAAAGGGGCCACACGAGGACCGCGTAGTCTTCGAGCGCGGTTTCTCCATCGGCAACGTTGCGTCCACGATTGCGCTTTGTGCCACGTGTGTGGCTGCGGTGGCTGCCAGCATGTTTCTGCCATGGTATCTGATGGAGAAGGCGACCAGTTTGTGACTCTACGTAGCGACATGAACTCTCGAGTTGACATCTTCGAATGTATCACAAACTAAGTTTACTTTAGAACTGTTAAGAGTCGCAACGATGCAATTAGTGTAACTTTAAGCACATCCTTAATTCTATTCAATTTCATAGCATTTCAAGTGCAAAGCAAAGAATAGAATCCAATAGAAGTTGGAAATTGTGTGATGAGTCTGTGATAGATAAAAGCTAATAATAGAACATAAATAAAAGCTAACAATAGAATGTAAACAATAATGAATTAGTCATGCGAAGAATTAAAAATTTTGTAAACAACTTGTTTATAGTTTCGATTAAAAAATCTTTTCTACGTATTCAACAAAATTGAAAGAAATTAACTAAAAATAACTCTTTTGTAACTTAACGAAACCAAATAATAATAAAACTACTTGTATAATGAACTATTGATTAAGATTATTAATAATAATGAAATATTGATGCTGATGACATTGAATACAATATTTTCTAAAAGCTTACTTTAAGTGATAATAAAACAGCAACAAAACTTAGAAAAAGCTGAGTATTTTTATTGTTTTTTACTGTAGTTGCTAAGTTTGTAGTTTGATAAAATTAAATATTAAAAAATTACAGCGTGCGGCATTGAAAATATACTTAAATATCTACTAAAAGGAAAATTGTAAAAAAGGGTGGAAAGTATTAAAGTTTTCATCCTTGTGCAGCACCGTTTAATGCTTCGCACGAGCATTAAAAGAATAAAAAATGATCATTAAAATGGCGTCATTTGCTTTCTCAGCCACATTTTAAAGGGACCAAATTTATTGGCAGTCTTTTGTTATAGCTGCGGATGTTTTGAGGATGTTTATAATTAAATTCTTTGACACCAACGATCAATTAAATATGGCTGATATCAAAGCAGGAAATAATTTTGCTCCTTGCAGGCTACAATAAAAGAAATAATATAAATAATTTTATTCTTAAAAAGTGTTGAAGAAGCAATTTTTATTAATTGTTAAGGAAATTATTTTTTCTTGTTGCAATTTCATTAGGGAAGCCATTCTTTAAAAAATAGAAAAAGGGTCTAATATTATAATCACAAAAATCAACAAAGTGAACATTTTTTTAATTTACAGAAATTTATTGAACGAATCCTTCATGAGTTTTGAGTTTCTTCTACTTTTCTGAACTCAGGTCCACTTTTATTAGTTTACGGAAAACTAACCTTTTATTTATCACGTTTTATTGCACAGAACTCGAGCCTTTGAAAAAACGGTAGCTGCTTTCGTTACTTTTTATGGGAAAATAGGAAATTCACATGTTTTGAAGATTCTTTGAATTTGTAGCATTTCATTAATTGGCTGCATGATTCAATAAAGAAAATAAATAAAGTGCGAAATTAAAGTGTTCTTAATGTCTGGGTTTCGATTGAATTTAAACTACAAAAATAACACTTCTCATTGTTCGTAAACAGTGCTTTTATTTAAGGCAATAAATAATTTAACTAGAACTAAAAGAAGTAGTTTTTTAAGAGCGTTTTTTATAATCGTTCCTTTTGAAAGTAAATCGTCTTTCCTTAAACTGCTTTCAAACTGAAATATAGTCAGCAATCGAATTCATATTAGATTCTGTGAAATTATTCAGGAGGCTGCATATTCTAAGACTACTCATTTATTGAATTATCCACCATTTTGTTTATTACTTCCCCGTTTCACTGCTTCAGCTGTTGGTTAGTTTTTAATTAAATTCCCAGCATCCCTTCTTTTATGTGTCCCTTCTTTTGTGTCGTTCGCTTGGCGTTTGTAATAATGTGTGCTTTCAAGGCGCATCCCTTAAGAAATTAATTCACATTATTTGGCGATTACGTTGACAAAATGGTTGCGGAGCCATTAGAAGGGATGCTAAATATAAAGATTCATCAATAAATTGCACATACAAATTTTGTGATTGGATGAGTCCACAAAAACGTAATTATAATCGCTTTAAAATTTGAATGCTCAGCGCTAAAAGGTGTTTAAAAGTGTTGAATAATTTTATTATATGAGCTATAAAAACAATCATTTGTTTTAAAATGATATCATTGTTTGAATTATCTATGCAGTTAAGTTTAAAGTTAAGGTTTTTAGTGGCGTCATAAACTTGTAAGAAATCATTTAGGTTTTTAAATTGTTATGCATAGAAGTGAGGTTGAATTGAATTAATTTTTCATCGACCCAAACTTACCATCTAAAATGAAAATACATATATTAATATATTTATAATTTATAATTACTAAGCTTAACATTAATAGTGCATTGGATATGCGACAAAAGATATAAGAGACGAGATTTCTGCTAATATTTTGTAAATTAGTAATCTAATATTCGAGAGTAGATTAAGTATACACAAATTTGTATGCCAAGTGACTTAATCTGGCAAGTAGAAACGTAATTTTTAACCTAAAGCTATTATTATTCGAATGGAAGTCTTGTTCTTCCAATACTGGAAACCAGTATTTTTGCCAGGTAGATGGCGCAACGCGAAAGGCAACTGCAGCGCCATCTATATTTCGTCCATTCGGAGTCTGAGTAGTCATGTAAATGCTGTAATTGCTGACACAGCTGCACGAATTTCAGCTCAAAAGGGTGTAGATGGCGCGCCAAACGGAGCTCGACCTTTTTCGGAATCCATTTTATGAGAATTGCTGTGGAGGCAATATTGATCGCAAATCATATCGGTAAGAAAGAGTATTTTATGTAAACAAACGAAAATTCAAAAAAGGAAATGTTCTACTTGATATAATTTATGCAAGTTTGTGATTGAAAGTTAATTAGTTTTTTTAATGTAGTGGAAAATAGTTGACATATTGCAGGATTATTACTTTGAGTAATTTTTAATTTTTAACTAATAGTTAGAAGGATATGTAACAGGAAACTAAAATACTTTTCAATTCTTTAAGATTCCTTCAAATTAATAATAGAAAACTTGACGAAACATTCGATCTATAGAAAAAGTGCTGACAACAGCAACAGCAAAAAATAAAAACGCAAACAAATTCTCTTTATTTTAGGGAAAAACTTATTTATTGGCAAATTTTATTATTACATCACTTCATCGACTTCAGGCTGAAATGGAACGATTCTCGTTTAACGACTTCGCGTAAAAAACTGCTGCTGAGCGAAAGGAAAGGAATGATTAAAGGACAAAACGAAAGGGAAAAAGAGAAGTATTGAACAGGACGAAAAGAACAAGCAAACTGAATAATAGTGATAAAAATGAAACATGAATGAATCGATGAAAATGTCTGAGATGTACACTAAAAGAATAATTTTATCAAAATTTTATACACATTTTTTATAGAAAAAGAAACCTAAATAAAGTTTGCGTTTAATACTTCTTCAAATTGGAATCAAAAACCAAAAAATTAATAAATAAATAAACTTATTTATTTACGTCAATAAATTGACTATAAGCATTATGTATGGAATTGTCAAATATAAGTACTTTGAAGTACTTCAAATAATAACTAAAAAAAGAGCTTCTTTCAATGTTTTTTACTTCCTTGTATACGTAGTAAATACAAGAAAGTATTGTAATCATGAAAAATTTCGATATTGAGATTTTGATGGTAACACACATTTTGACCATCGCGGAGTCCATTTTGACTAGTTTGGTCGTGACGTGTGTACGTATGTACGTATGTACGTCTGTACGTATGTACGTCTGTACGTCTGTACGTATGTACGTATCCTCAATAACTTAAAAACGGAGAATCGTAGAAACTTGAAATTTGGTATTTGAGACTCTTATAAGACCTAGTTGACACCTCCCTTTTTGGATGCAATCGGTTGCGCGAAAAGGACACTTCTCATATAGTTTTTTTCAAATTTCATACATTACTCAAAAACAAACACTCCTAGAAAGTATATTGGGCCTTACATAAGACACAATTTTGTAGCTCCAATTTTAATGATGGTTCGCACCAAAAGGACTCTTCGCCAAAGGAACACAAAGCATGCATTATCCGAATTACATAAATGATAATGATAAATTAATGTTATGCTGCTATATCTTTTACAAAAATTGGTTGTACCCTTACAGAACTAAACAGGGAAATCAAAATTACTACGATTGATAGTTAAAGCTGTGTGGAAACTAATTTGTACCTCCTTGTTTTTACTTACTACTATTTAAATTATTTAAATTAAGAGAAGCCTATGAAATTTTTTTCATTATGGAAGTAAAAATATTTAAAATTTTTAAAACTTCAATTTTAAAATATAAATAAAATATATCAACCACTCTTGAAATAAAACCATACAATTGCCGTCATACAAGGAAGTTATGTGTTGCCCACATCAGATATTTTATTTTATATTGTCCAAAATTTTCCTCAAGACAAAACTAATGAGAAATGCTCTCGATGCTCCGATGTTTACGATGAACTAATAAAATTTTATTATTAGAAAAGTGGTTTTTCTTGTGGTAGAAGATATATAAAAACGGATACAGTATGTATTTTTATGTGTGCGCCATGAAAAAGCGTCAACACAAACAACAACAACAACAGAAACAACGGACAACTAAATTAAATACTAAATGTGGATCCCTGACATAGCAAAAATATATTCCATGTGCTTTAATAAAAATGAAACGACCGCCATCGGTGGCATTCTGAATCGATGCGATGAGGTTACATCCTGATGTGGAGTCATGAAGGCGGCTATAAAAAGAAAACTTCACTTCTTCTTCACATGTAATCGTCATATAACGAATGAGGTTGATCTCCGAGCAATCGTTAATTGTTAATAAGAAAGCCATTTGATGCAGCAACATTTTGTAGCGGATCTGACGGCGTCAAACTGTCCACTTCTTTAAGACACAATTTGTTGTTCCTTTAGTAAATCTTCGAGGCGAAGTGAAATCAATCGAAAAGCAAACAAATTTAAAGCATATTGAACCATATTAAACCGTACAGTAGCTGATGAATTCGTGAAAGGAAATAACAATATTCAAAAGGTTTCGCCGCTTTCACACCTCAGCGTATTTCGAACGAATTCCGCACCGCAGAAAAAGGTTTCTCAGAAGACTTCCTCCGATTTGTTTATGTATGCAAATAAGGCGTGAAGTTGGGATGAGGAGTGATTTACAAGTGATCCATTGATCGAGCGCCGAGACTCGTTTTCGAACGTGCGTTTCAACTCTTTACATGTCGAAATGTCCAAATATTTGTGCTCACATCTCTGCGCTTCTTTGTTTCCATTGATTCCCACTTCGTGTCTTCTCTTTCCTTTTCACAGTTTCGATTTTGATCTAAAAAAACGACAGGGAAACACAAATCGAAACCGAAAGTTTGAAAAGAATCACAGCATCGATCCGTTTGAAGCCGAAGCCAGCCAATTGAAGTAGTTTTTAGTTTCAATTTGAAGACTTTACAGTGACATCTGCAAACAAATCGAGCTTTTATAACTACGATTAGTTATTCGTAAATATTAAATTTATAGCAAATTAAAAGCTTTTTTAGTGAAGTGCGTTTTCCAATTGAAATCACTTTTATTAAATTTTGATTCAAGAAATCAGAAGGACTAAATTTTAATTGGAAACAATTATTTTCCAAACAAATGTCTCCATTTTTAAAATTATCTTTAATAAATAAAATCCTCGTTTTTCCTCTTCGAAGAAGACTTTTTACTTACAATGTAATGAACGGCTTTTGTCAAGCTCTCAAAAGAGGGTAAAGAAGGTGGCTGAGGAGAAGGGGAAAATGTCATCGTCGTCATTGTTGCTGCTGCTCTGCGTATCGTTATTATTAGCATCGTCACAGCGATTGTTTGCCTCTGCAGTTAGCGACGTCGTTCGTAGTCGTTCACCGATCGCTCCTTTGATTCCGAGTTCAATCTACGCCGTTATCTGGCAAACGAATGCAGTCTGTTTAGAAAATTTAGCACCATTCCTTTGTTAACTCATTAAACGTTAACGTGTTTGCATGTTTATCCCGGTTGTTAGAACATCCGACGCACTGCGGCGTGTGCATGAATTAAATTTGCATATTAAATTGCAATTGTAAACATTGTGTAATAACGTGTTTTCTTAAAAAAAAGAAAAAACCCTCCTTTTTTAAGTAATTTCTTCAATAAACGATACAATTGAAATAAATACATAAAATAAAGCCAATGAAAAGCCAATGATAATAATCAAAAATCATATAAATTTATTATTAAAAAAGTTGAAAAAAGTGAAATTGAAAATAAAGTTATTTATAAAAGTATTTAAATTTAACACTAACAACGTTTATATGTAAATATATTTCATTAAATACTTCATTTTCTAAATCAAAGGTTTCATAATTAATGACAAATATTTCATAAATGCTGTTTTTATAAATTATGTTTTTATACAAATCTTTTTTTTACATTATATAATTTATTATTTCTTCTAGTATTTCATTTAACTTTAACTTTAATTTAGCAGACAAGATTTTAATTAAATTTTTGAAAGTAAATTAACAAGTAATCGTAAAATGAAGTTAAAAATAAGGAAGTACAAAAAGAATACAGCGAAAAAGTTTATTTGAAAGCCTTTCAATATAGAAAAGGAATAAGTTATAGAGACAGAAGTGATAGAGTAATAATTGTCAATAAGAAATATGAATAAATAAATAAATTAACTTTGAGTTTTGTTATTACTGTTCGACTTTGTTTTGTTTCATATTTAAGATTCAGTTGAAGTTTTGGCCTTAGTAGGAATCTCACTCAATGGAAATCGAAAGTGTAAAGATATTTATTCATATTTTTCTCTTCGAATATATTGAAATAAAATATTGGAATTTTAATTTATTTTGTTTACGGAAATCATAAAAAATTGTGTTTTATATCTGGATATTGCACAGAATTTTTTAGTTAAATATCCGAAACATAATAATTATTATATTATAATAATAACAATCGGAAGACAATACAATTAAATAAATAAGTGAGGCTCCAATGTTATAAAAACTGTTGTTTTTAACAATATTGGCACATATTTTAATGGTTCGACGATAAAAAACACATTAATAATTGTATGTTATTTATATGCATTAATTATACATTATTTTTGATGCTTTTTATTAAAATTATTGTATTAATATAGTTTTTATTTGACTTTCTGCTTTTGTAGCATAAATTAATTTTTTCTCTAATTGTTCCCCTTTCTTTTTGGACCCAGTCGACGTGAGAGGCACACGAGAGCCTTGAAGTGCCCCCTTCGAAACGCCTCTGACCCATTTTTATATCAACCCCATGCAGCGGACATCCTGCAGAGGAGCAGCGATGCTGAGTTGCTTTTGCGCACAGGAAACTATTCCAAGGATGGCATCAAATTCGCCAGGACTTTGTTTGTTCCATTCTTTCGAATATTTATGGCGGCGGTGTGTCCGTGCGAGCGTCTGCGTGTGCGTTTGCATCAGTAACATCCCCAAAATTGTGCACATCATTAGATTCAAAGACGGCGCATAGAAAACTGAGCGGAGAAACAAGAAGAAAGAAGTCAAGATATATTTACAGCCGCCATATACTTTATAGTTATCGGTGTCTTCAATGTGTTGTTGCTGTGGCTTTATCGCTTTACCCGTGGCTGTTGTTGTTCGAAGCACACAGCGCTGCTCATATTCTTGGTTGGTGCGGTGATGCGGTGGTAATTCAACGTCTGCGTCATCCAAGCGTCGCCGCTGTCGCCGATCCACTCGCTTCCAGGAATCTAACAACAATTCACACCCAAGAAAAGTCACACATCATTCACAATCCGAGCGTTTTCCGAAGACGAGCTGGCAACAAAATCGCATTCTCAATCAATTTAGGAACGGTAAAACGTCGAAACGGTAAAACGGTAAAACGGATTTGATTATTAGTGTGTAATAGAAGCCGAACCACGGCACTCGACGCTTTTTAAAGACCGAATTTATTGCAGCTCGCATCGAAAGTGTGAAGTCGGAAGTTGTCCAATAAAAAAGGCATTCGATCGAACGTCCGTCGTGTCCGTCGGCGCGTTGAAAGTGTTGAATTCGTCGACGTGATTTTATCGGGAAATCTATAAATGCTTAATGTTTATGATAATTTCTAGTTTAATTGGTAACAAATCGTTGATTGTTAACTGAAGCGTTGAAGTCGCACCCGCCGCCAGCAGCTGATTTAAAAACGCTTTACGACTTGTTTTTGTTGTTGTTGTTGTTCATCGTCGTCGACGTCTCTGGATTCAAAGAGAGAATGAATTTGATTACTTGTATCTACTTTTATTGAAATCTAATATTTAATAAAATAAAAGCGCATGCTTTGCTTTTTCATCACTTTAAAAAAGAGTTGCACTTTGATATCATCAAAATCAATACTTCATCAATCACTTCAGTCGTCATTCAACGGAGATTTTCTACAAAAATTGTCTGCTGTTAAAAACGGTGAGTGATTTACTAAGCGAAAAACATTTCCAAAAGCTTCTTCATCGTTCATAATTGTGTATCATGAATATAAAAAATTCCTTAATTGGATTTTGAAAACTTTTCAATGCAATGAATTTTATAAAAGTAGCAAAATACAAAAAAAAAAACAAATCATATAAAGAAATAACAAATAATTTTATATGTAAGAAAAGCTGACAGAAATCTTCGAATGAAATTAAAAAATAAAGACAACAATAATTAATACAAATAATAATAAATAGAGAGAAAAATTTAATGATTTTAAAATATTAATGTACCAAATTTTATCACAACATTTTATATATTTGTAATTGTAATTATGGTTATATTATTATACATATATGCATTAAATAAATAAATTAATATAAAATAAATATGTATATTTTATATAAGTATATTTTCTATACATAAATATTTATTTATACTTTTTATCCATGTCGAACGCCAATTGTGTGTGTAAATACTGTAAAATGAAAAGTCAACAGTTTTGATTTTAGAGTTCTAATAAAACGATAGATTGCAGACTCTTACATATCTAATAAATAAAATTAAATATGTATTACATGTATAAATATAAATTAAATTTTAATTTAGTATCTTATTACTTCTTTACAAACGCTAAACAATTTTTATAATATTTTTTAAAAAAGTGAATAAAATTTGCAACATTTGTGCAAAATTGGTTACAATCAAGTGCTAAAAACTTATAAGTCGATCGAATTTTTGTTGTGTAGCTTTAAAATTTGAATGAACTGCTGATAGAAATTTTGTAGTGTTAAAATTGGAAATAACTGCAGCTTAAGCAAAAGATAACGTCTCCTGCGGCGGCCATCGAACTTATTATACCGACTTTGAAAAGAGATAAATTTGCGAAATATCCTGAAATGGTTTCTGAGAATCCAGAAAGGATTGCGGCGCTCATGCGGAGCAAACGATGGTCAAACAGTTTCATTTTGTTCAATTTCGATCAAATATTGGATCGAAGACGAAATCTTATTGCCTTGAATATTATACTAATTTGGTATGTCATATTCTAATAATCAATAAGAAATCTCAATAAAAACTAATTTTGTTCGCTTAAAATTATGTTAAATCGTACGTCAAGTCGTTCACACGCTTTTTATAGCTTTTAAAATCTCTCAAGAATGCTGCCGATTGTTATTATTGTTATAATTGTCATCTCTTAAATTGAAAATATGGAAAACAACGAATTAGAAACAATTCGCGGAAAATTCGTTTCAACCTCGCGACCTTCTGTCTGCCATCACGTGTTTCTCACTCCTTGGCATGACGTTAAATCTGTGCTTTTTGCATAATAAATTGTTTATTTTAATAATTTCTGTACGTTGTCGCGACATTTCTAAATTATTTTTTAATTCAAAATAATTTTTTCATTCCTTCAATTATCTTAAAGCAAAGGAAGTTTGCTTAAGAGGTCTTTTCGATCCTTTACCAAAATTGACTTACTTTCGAATAATAATTATTTAAGGAATAGAAAATCTTCTGCGTGTACTTTTATTTGTTAATTTTTTATTCATTCACGTGCGTCGCGTTTAATAGAATAGGAAATTTCATCCATTGTTGCAAAGAATTGCATAATAAATGTGATTTTTCCCCTCTATACAAAATCCGAATGTTCTTTAATAGCTCATTAAAATGTCATTTGTATTCCATCCATATTTAAAGTGTAACAGCTTGGAATGGCGTTTACCATTTCCGGTTTAATGTCAGCCATTCCATGATATTAAATACACGTGGTTCCCAGGATGCGAAGGAACGTGACGTCAGGATCCGATATCAAAAGCAGCCAGCAGCATTTTCATGATGGCGCACATTGCAAAGCATTCAAAATTAATGAGATCACGAACCACCGGAAATGGAGTCACTTAAACGAGACTCTGAAGATTAATGTAACTGTGCAACAAAATGGAAGCCACGCGCACGAAGCAATCAGCAGTTAAATCTTTGATGCTGCTGCTGTTGGTAATTTCATTAGTCTACGAGGAGAGGGTGAAAAGCGACTGACTTTGTAAAGGTTTTTCCTCTTCAAATGTGTCGAAGCATTGCTACATTGTATTTCAGCGGTGGTGGTTGCTGCACCCTTATTAATGCTCGATGGCGACATGCTGTTCGTTGTTGTTATTGTTGTTGTTGCTGTTGATTTCGCTTTCTTGTTTTTCTTACATGAGATTCCCATTCATTTTACTGTTATTGAGTTCTGCAGGCTGCTGATAAAAAGCAACCACTTTTATTAACATTTTTGCTGTTGGTTCGCTGTTTCATGTTCTCATTGTATTTTCTTATCTCCTTCTCTTGGCTTTTATTCGCTTGAAACTCGTTGCGGCGTCCATTTGATGGAGTGAATTAAGGCGTGGTATACGTCAGTTAGGAAATATTTTAGTGCAAGAAAGAGATGGCAACAGGTCTCGCCTATCTTGTGTTTTCGGATTGACGTCGTGGACAGTGTTGCCATATGAACGTAAGTTGCTGCTGTTAAAGCAGTGTTATTAATTTAGATACTGCAGTTTAACAAGAAATAAAAATCAATAGATTTCCACAAGCTACGGATTTATAGTCACATTGTCCGAAATTTTCTAATAAAATAAACGCCTAAAATTGAGAAAACCAGAGGCAAATGAATGAAATTAAAAGGAAAGGATTGACATAATTATTGCTACGTTAATTTCGTCAAATTAAATATAAGTAAACCTCGTCAATTCACTAAAAATTATAACTGTAACTATGAAACTATTTATTTATAAGACAACATATTTAGTATTACTAATGTTATAAAAATCATTATTAACAGCTGAAACTCGAATATTTATTACACATTTTCTTAAATACATTTTTTTCTAATACACATTTAGAAATTGGTTGTTAATATTGATTTCCTTTATTCGTATATTATAGAAAGATTTCATGTCAATGTTATAATTACTGAACGTGGTTTCTTTACATTTCGATTTAGGTTTGAACGCCAGATAAGAATGAACGAAGGAAACCTGCTATTTAGTATTAACACACACAAGCGTTGCGGTTCACGAATACGCTCTTCTGTTAGCGGTGGTTGTCACTGCTAACATCAAAATCTGCTAAAAGTGTAGAAAGACGAGTTTGTTTCTCGTGGTTTGTGTCATGAATTGAATTCAGTTTAAATTCATTTTGCTTGAGTTTCAGTTGTTTTATACATAGAGGGCAGCACAGAAATGGGCGGAGCTTAAGCAGTGAGAAATAATGGCCGCCACAGATAATATTTGTAGCTACGTTGATTGTGTTATTGCTTTTTATACTACTTGGGCGGCTTTATTTGTTAGAATAGGCAAAGTAAAACAAGAGATGAAAAATATCATCCGTCGGTAGGTCTCGATTCGAGCACTAAAAATTTTCGCTTTATTGAAAATATTTGTTGTACACTGATTTTAAAAACGAAATTTATTGAAATTCAAATTCGAAAAATATGTTTTTAGTTTTTATGAATATTTGTGTGATATCATTTGTTGTGAATGTAAAAAAAGTCAGTTTTTTTCATGTTTTCTCTTTTGCTTATTTAAAAATATGTGCTTATAATCTAAAATTTTGATATTAAGTCAGTCGAAATACGAATTAATTTCTATTAAAATTTCATTAAAATCCTGCGACTTAAAGCTCTGCTTTTAAGTAATCAAAATGTATCTAAAGTGAAGCAAATTAATTAAATTATTTGACTTAAAATTGAATTTCAATCGAAGAATTCAAAGGATAGAAATAGACAAAAGACGAAAGAGGAATGAAGCAGTCGTTGGGTGGCCGCAGAAGATGTATAAAAACTAATGCTCTTTTTCTCCTTCCATCTTCAATGGAAAAACAATCACTGATCGTGAGAAGCAACGTCATTTAAACGAAAAAACAAAATTATCCTCAGAAAATGTGGCCAAATCCTCTTCGTTGCTGACCCTGATCCTTTCACGTCCATCGGAGCCTTTCTCCGAACACTTTTCTTTCACTTGGCATGTGAAATTTTACGATTATTGCTGCTTCAATCGCCTTCATCTGCAGAATGTAGAGCAACTTCAACTGTTCACGTTACGCTTGCGCAATAATGCGACGCACACACGCAAACCGACGGGACGCTGCTCCGAGTGACCTTGAATAGTTGCAATCGTGCCTCGTGTTGTGTAAGCAAATGAATTGCTCAAGCAATTAAGCGGCGAGGGCGAGGAAAGAGTTGAGCAGCGTCACTGCGAAATGTTTGACGCAATGTCCAAGGTCAGGCGATCGCTGATGACGTCGTCTGATGCCGGTTCGAAGGTCCTCGGGCTCCAGGGTGAGCGCCTGCCACGGAGAGTCGAGGCGAATCAGTTCAGCGGCGATCGGGTACACGCAACATGTGCGGCTTCGCGTTCCTGCAAGTCGCAGTCACGGTTCCAGTGCAACGCATCCGCGCAGCATTCCGCGTGCTTTCAGTTAGGCACACATGTGTAGGCGACGGCGGGCGGAGGGGTGCGGAGTGGGTAAACATGTGCTCCATCTGTAAATTTACACGTCTTTATTTTAGGCGACTTGCTTAAATCTCTTTTAATGCTGCAGAGCGTGAAAAAGAAGAACGAAAATATAATAAAATAAAGTGTTTGCTTGCTATTCTCATGAAACGTTAACAATTTCTGTTGTCTTTTAAATAGAAGCCTTTCGTACGACCGACGCGTTGCTCTTCCCCGCGAAACTTCCCCGTTCGGGGATCGTTTTCCAAACCACTGACCCGCGGGCGCCGTTAAAGTTTAATCCCTTCCGAGTTTTATTGCAGGGTCCTCGGAATCGTCAGCATTTTCTGCCTTTTCATCGCTTTCAGTAGAGTTTTAATTCGTCGTCTGCGCTGCTGCTGCAAGTGAACGACAGACAGCGAAAACACAACTAAAAGAAGCAAGCAAAAAACATTAGAAAGTTTGTCATAAAAAATAAATCGCTTTCATTCGCTTGAACAAACGACGGCGGCGACGGCGACGACAGCGACGGCGATTCTTGATTGAGTGTAAGTCTCAGGTCTTTATTTCATGAAAATGTCAGGGGTAGGGCGAAGGGGGAGTGGCAAAGGCAAGTATCTGGACGTGCGATCGTAAAATGAGGCATAACCGTCGACTGTGCGTCCTTGAAGGTCCTCGTCGTTCCGTGTGCTTTATTTTCTTAGTAAAAGCTTTCCGCCTGGTACACTCCCGCTATTCTCCCGCGACCCGCCCTCCTCCACACCCTCACAAACCAATCTTCCCCGTTACAATGCAATTTTTATTCCTTTTTCGAATTGCATTTTCAGTGGCGGAATAAACTTTTAAAACTTGCCATAAAAAAAGCTGAGCGCTCGTCTCCGGTTCCCTCGCTGCTAAGCATCAATCGTGAGTTGCCTGTATCTTCCCTCGTCCCCCTTCGCAGCCCAATGATGACAGCCGATGTTTTCCTTTGCCGATTTTATATTTTCTACTTTTACTAGTGAAATGTGATCCGTGATCTGTGTTAACGTCGTAAATAATAATTGCTTCGTCTTTTCCCTAGGGGAGGGGAAGGAGGAGGAGGAGGGGAATCTCGGTGCAAGAATCACAAAATATTCCAGGAATTTGTTTTTAAGGCGATCTGGAAACTTGAACACATCCGAAGAAGACATTTTGCTTTGATTCAGTTAAAATTTTATTGTGTTCAATTATAATAAAGGAAAATAAAGGACAGCGAATAGAAGAAAAGAGAAGAAAGTCGCACATTAAGTTAATGTGAGGGATGAAAAGGCGACATATGGGATTTAAAGAATTGTTGATTGAAGAGAAAAGCTGTGTGAAGTTATAAAAAGTTGAATTAAATGTTGAATAAAAATAATACAAAATAAGAACAAAAAAAAAAATAATTAAATAAGAAATAGTTAAGAAGGAATAAAGAATCGTAAATATTTATATATATAATAACGATAAAGTGATTGCTATCAGTGAAAATTTTAACGTTTTAAGGACAGCTGAGTGAAGAGAAGGGTAATTATTATTGACAAAGTGGATATACTATTTTTATCAATTATAACAAGGTATGTAATATATAAAATATAATAAATTTTATAGTATTTAAGCTGTCCATACGCGAGAGATTTTTAAAGAACTGATTTTTGTCCCTTCCTCATTTGAAACTAAAATAAATAGAGTTAATTAAATATAAAAGTTAAAGAAAATATATTTTAATAATAATAAATAATAATATTTCAAATAAATAAATATGAAATACTTAAAATATTTGAATAAATTAAAAAAAACACACTCAAGATTCTCATTCGTTTTTCTGGTAACTTTTTTAAATTCAATTCAACAATCGAAAATGGTTTCTGTTACTATTTAATCCCCTTGTTTCAAGTTTAAATGTTGCTCCATTGGTTTTAGCATTTTTTTGGATATTTTTAAACATGTTTCTCCTTTTTTCCATTCTTTGTTTTTTTAAATTAAACACGCAAATCATGATTTAAATTCACGTCGTTAATTATTTCAACTTTGAACACGTTTCTTCACTTAAGAATTCCTTTTATTCGAATTAAAGGCGGAATAAAAGGCCAAATAAAACCAGAAAAAGTATTATCGAAGGCAATAAATACCTTATTCAGCTCGATTATTGTCAATCCAATCGAAACACGAACGATTTTAAAACATGGAAAGAATCTGTTCGCCATCGTTAAAATCAGAAACGAATAAAAATCCATAAATCGTGAAATATGTGAATGTGATTTTGATGCAAATTCAATTATTTAAGAACAAAACGAACAAACAGAATTAATCTTGGCTGCGGGACTTTTCTTTTAATACTTTTTGATGCCAATAAAGAAGCGACATTCGATTTAAGCAAAAACAACACACATTTCGAAGCCGTCGCGTAATCTGATCGCTGCGCTGGAAATTAAAAGCCGCCTTTTTACGACGAGGCCAAAAACCAAATCGAAGCGAGATTCTGGATATGAATCAGTGTATCGAATGGGCAGGGAGTCGCGGGCGGCAGGAAGGGGAACGCCTTGCTACGGGTCGTCTTCGCTTTTTGCCCATTTCATTTGTTGTCATCTGTCAGATGAAAATGAAAATTTATGGTTTTGTAATTGAACGCGTAGCGACTCGGCACAGGCAAATGAAAGGCAGCCACGGAGTCGGAATGGTGCTCGGCTCCAGCAGCAGCGCGGCAATCAGCAATCGGTCCTTAGACGGGCGAGCGGAGGCGGCCATCTTTGAAATTGAAATTCAATGCGGTGCGTCAAGTTGATGCCTTCGAGAAAACAACAACAACGACAACGACAGCAGAAGATAACAGAAACAAAAATGATGATGATGCTGAACAAGAAGAAGAGAAACACATTTACATAAATTATTCCAGGTTCGTCGGATTGCTCATGTTGCCGACGACCTGAGCCCAGCCCCGCCCGAGCAGTTGCGCCGAGTCTGCGCCTCGGACGAGGCGATAAAACCAGAACATCTTCTCTCCGAACACAATACACAGTCCATACTTTGTAAACGAAAGCCATTTCGATGGATTTTTCTGCGTCTCTTACCAAAAGTCGTTAAACGAATGGATCGCCGTTGAGGAGGCGGGGAAGGAAGGCGACTGTTGGAGGAAGAGGAAAACCTTCGTTGTTGCTGGGGGCGGGACGCGTGAATAAGTATTTCCGATGGACGTGTTTCGATAGAAATTCTTTCAAATACGACTTTCCTGCGTTCTTGGATTATTTATCAATTCGAGGAAAAGGATTTTCGAAAAGTATTGGGTTTCAGCTTGAAGAAATGGCGCTTTATTGTTTAACAAAATGAAGAATTTCTTGATTTTAACTACAGCCTCAAAGAAATCTTTAAAATAATTTATATTTTTAGTTATTAAAAGGTATAAAGCGTTAAAATTTCCTCTGTTATTAAAATTAAATTACTTTTTAAGCCTATTTAAAGTTTATTTCTCAAATGGCAAATCATAAAATGAGGGTTAATTATTACACGACTTTAAAAACTAAATTTAATTTGTAGAAGCACGACAGCAACTACACACACAAACACATGCAATAGATTCTAATTCGCAGAATAAAAGAAAACGAAGTGTTAACAGTTGTTGTTGTGCTTCGTTGTGCTTCGGTGGCTTTCGTGTGCGTAATCACGAAGTCGTTCTCTTCACGAGAACCATTCTACACGCAAAATGCATGAGAAACGCAACGAGCGAGATTTCAGACACGATTTTAAACGGCGCAATAAGCGAAGACGTCGTCTGTGGTGTATTGTGAAGCTGCGCAGTAATCAAGCGCAAAGCAACTCGCAAACGGTATTTTGTTAGGTTAATTTAACAGCTTTACTTTACTTCTTATTGGAATATTATTATTCAACATTAAATAAAGTTAAGGCAATAAAATAATATTACTAAAAGACTTTATTGAACTGAAAAAAAAGAAAAAATTAAATATAATGAAAAATAACAAATAAAAGCATTGAAATGATTTACAAATTTAATAAAAACTTTCATGTATTAATTTATTTTCCTTGCCGAAAGCGCTTTCAATCAAGTGTCAACACAAAATCCATTAACGCTTTATTTAATGTCTTATTTTGTTAGAAACTGAAGCTTCCCCGCCCTCTTTTTCTTTTTTAGAATTCCACGTCTACCTTTAAAGCATTAAATATAAAATTAAATCAAGCATTAGCTTTAATTTATGGGGAAGCAAACATCCAACTACCAAAAACAATAAAAATGACAACAACATTAAAAGAAACCATAACTACGACAATATTGTAAATGTGTGTTGTTGTTTTTGTTGTCGGCTGCATCCACATAAAAAGAAATACACACATAAAACACTTGCTTTCAACGTTACACCAAAAGAGCCAAATAATTAATAGACGCTGCAATAAACGCTAAAAAAGTTATGTTATAGTCAATTAAATAAAATAATAAAAATAATTTCGTCGTTTACTTTCGGCTCATCTCGTCACGGTGCTCGGTTGTTGTTTCCATCGTTGTTTTTTCCTTTGCAATTAACATACGCTTTGTTTTCTCTTTCCCGTTCGTGTTGAATTGTTCTCTCAAAAAATAACCCAATTAGAATTTGTTTAATTTTTTTACGCCATTCGAAATGTTGCTCGGAATCCTTTAAGAAGCCAGTTATTCCTTTTGTAGTCGTCCCTCTCCCAAACCCGCTTCAAGTTCCTCCTTCAAGAAGTAACGACTTCGCATATGACTTCATCATGCAGTCAGCGATATTTTGATGATGTTGCTATTAGCATTGATGAGTTTGATGGCTGAGTTTTCGAAAGGGACCCTTTTGTGATTATCTCCGCGTTCGTGATGCGATGAAGTGGCCAACAACAATCGAGGAATCAGCCAACAACTTCTCCCAACGACATAGAAACAATATTCATAGGTTTCGGGGCATAACTTTGCACCAATGACGATGGACTCGTAAATATTTTATTTTTATGGATCGTAAAGCAAAAGAAATTTGAATATAAAAATGTTGCTAATACAAATTTCGATGTTGTTTGGTTGTCTGATGGAAATATTGTGTTTGCGGACGTCAAAGGACAGAGATAAATGACAAATAAATCGAAAAAGTTTGAGTAAAGAAAGGCTTAAGTTAAAAGAAATATTGATATATTTAAAAGAAAATGAAATCTAAAAAGCATACTTTGTAAATTCCACAAAAATATCTCATTCCTCCTTTGACATCCTCTGAAATCGTTTAAATCAGGAAACCTTTACGAATTTTAGTCGAGCCTAAAAACTCTCAAAGACCTCACAAACGAGTGACGAGCCCAGATAACTCAAAAGAGATGATGAAGATGAACAGGGACCCGAAATTCTTGTGGATAATAAGAGAAAAGCATTTCGTGCATATGAAATTTAAGATCTCTGTCCGTCCACTCGTCGCAGGGCCATAAATTTAATTCTGTCACTCTTTTAATGGAGCTGCCCTGAATTTATGCCACAATCAAATGACAGCCAGCCACACACACAAACACATACACCTATAAACACACGCACACACATTCATTTCTCTCTAACATTCTCCGTTGTGGTGCTTCTCCTTGGCTCTGGACGAAGCTGTGAATTAATATTGTAAAAGGAATGAAAGAAACGATAATTTATAAGCCGTAAAACTCAGCAACACAAAGATGCAAACACACACACACGCAAATTTAAATCCACAGAACTCCTTTCAATATTCTCTCTCGTGCATCCTTGGATGTTTTCAGGAACAAAAAAACCTTCAGAGTTTCCAGAGCAACAAAGAAATTTTATATGGACGAGGAATAGAGAAGGGCGAAGGAGAAATCCAAGATGGTGGCCGGGTGTTATACTATGTATCGTACGTAGAAACAGTTGTAAATATGACTGGCTGAGGGATGATGAGGAAAAGCAGTGGAAAGTGCTGAAGTTCGGAAAACTACCATCGCAAAATTATTACTCAGCGAACGCAGCGTTGAAAAGTTCGCAGCTGACGACGGAGACGACAGCGACGACGATGTTGCGATGCGATTTTCCAACGCTTCTGGATCCATAAATCAATGTTTTATTTTTTGGGCAACGGTTCGGCTGTTGTTTGCTTCGTTTTCGGGTGGTTTATTTGCGCTGCAGAAACATCAAAACATCAGGCCAACAGCAAACAGGCAACAGCGTAAGAACCTTTGCCAAAATAAATTATAAATTTTCAGGCTGAATAAGTTTTGTCGTAAATCAACGCAATTAGTTGCTGTGTTCTGTTCTTTACGATGGCGACGATGATGACGACGATAATGATGATGATGTCAGCCATCATGATGATGAGGCATATTAATGAATTCATTAAAAAATACGATTTCAGTTTCGTTGTTGGTCATAAACTGTTAAAAGAGCATTTAAGGAATTATAAAGACCAGATTTGAAAAGGAAGAAGATAAATGAAAAATGAAGTACATAATTTATTAATATTTCAATAGAAATTCGTCGAAAAGTGATGTAAAAATGCATGTTGAGTCGCTTTCTATGAAGACCGAAGGTTCCGGTGAAAAACTTGCATTTCTTAATAGTAATATGTAAAGAAAATATTAAAAAAAAACAGTAAACGGAGCTGTAACATTCATTTCTATAATCTACACGCTTCTATTTATCTACTAAATCTTTAATTACAGAATTACTTTCGCAAAATATCGATCGCAGTTCCAGGAATATTTTCTTAAGTTGAAAAGGTGAAAAAAAGAAAAAACTCGACGAACGTGTTTAAAACGAAGACTTAGCATGAATCCAGGAAAAGGAAGAAACTACTCACAAAAGAAAAAATTGCAAAAGATTTCTTAAAACAAACACCTCAGCTGCAGCCGTTGATAAACTTTTTCCGAAGCCGTCACGATTCTTGGCATTGAAAATTAAATTTTGCAGAACTTCTTGCATGAAAGCATTAAATGGAAACTAAACAGACGTAGAAAGAAAAACAAAATACACTCAATTCCAAATATTTTTTCTTATTTCCCTTTTTCTTCTTTTTTCATCGTATTTTCTCGTCTCATAGTTGTTTAGTTTTTATAATATTTTTCTTTATTTTATCCATGTTTCTATTTGCGCTTTTTTCCTCTCTATTTTATTTGTGAGTTTTCTTTCTTTTCTATTTCTATTTTTGCCGTTTTGTTAGAATTTTCAGCATGAGTGCGTTGCCAACTCTTATCAGCTGTTGCAAGCATGTGAATGAAAAAGAGGAAAGTAAAGGCACAAGGAACGAAGGAGAAAAGAGGGCGAAGAGGAGACGTCAGCGAAACGAATCGATTTTGCTATGGAACCAGACGAAACTGGAAAAATTGTGCTAAACGATGTTTTAGTAATAATTGCGTAATATTTAAGCAAGTCCCGTTTAGTCATTGAAGGTGAAGAAAAAAAAGACTTAAAACGAAAATATAATGCTAAGAACCAAATAGAGTGAAGAAAAAGAAGCAAAGGCAGAGAAAACTGCGAAAGAGAAAAAAGTAATCCTGATATTCAGAGCAATAAAAAATATTACTATAATAAAATTATTGATAATGAATGAAATCATAAATAAATAAATAATAACTAATATTATAAACTCTTTCAACTGATTATCTCTGTCTTAAGATCTCTTATGATCCCTTTATTAACATTGTGAAGATCATAAAAATTTCTTATGACCAAGAATGAGAGAAAGCTGGCGCTTCTTTCTTTACTTTTCTAGACATTGATGCGGATTTTAGTGAATTTTCATCTGAAAGTTTGAGTTAAAGTTGCATTTAATAATCTTTACAGCAGTATGAGAACTCATAACTGTTATTGTAACCATGTAAAGCTTAATTATGGGGTCATTTATATCGGGGATTCACTGCGAATTAAAGTAACAATTGATTAAACGTTTGATAAAAGAATTACTCGTTTTCTTCATTATTAAGAGCCGCGATATCTCAACTTATTTCAATTTTCATAGAAGCTTAAAAGTATTTTGATCAAACTTCTGCGTTTCCGAGATAGAATAAACTAAATACACCCATCAGAATTAAATTAAGAATAAAACTGCTTTTCTGCCCCTGTCGATTTTGTGTACATCACAATCGCCAATTTAATCAGATGCGATCCGATCCGTCGAATTCTCACTCGCCTCACTTTACAGCGATTCTTGTTGGCTGCCCAGACAACAAAATATTTTTCACCGGACTTTTTAATAGTTCACTTTAAGTGAGTGTTTGTGGCTGTAATAAATAACAAGAAAATCTCTGTCGTTACATCATTTTGAATCTCTCTCAGGTGTTTCTTTTCAAGGTCCATCAAATAGTCAAAATTAAATAGACACAATAAAGTGACTGAGAAAATGTTAATGCCTTTATATTGATTTCCAAAAAGACGCAATAAACAATATTTTAAATATTTAAAAGCTATAAATTAATCAAATGAACCTTGTTATTTAAAAAACCAATAAATATCGAAATTTAACATAAATAGAAGCTTATTATAAGAATTTAAGAATTATAGATTCATGAATAATAAGAATTATTGATATTGCTATTATTGCTTAGCTAATTTCATTCCCTTTGATAATGATTTAAGACTTTTTATCTTTCGTGGCGTTCGAATTAAAAGTTATTTTTAGCCCGCGACTTAAATGAATCAGAAATGTTTTATACATTTTGATTTATTCATCGTGATTAATAGAATTATGCAAACATTTTTCTGCCTTCTATAATAAATTGAACTTTTTATAGCCAAGTGGAAATACGACCCATTGAAATTATCGATTTCTCATGACGTCCGTTGGGGTTGATAGGGAAAGTGTTGATTGTATATTTCAATGACTTACGAAAGCATTTATTAACTTCTATCAACGTTTTTAGAAATAAATCTCGATTCTTCAGCGTTTTTTGTAATCTTTCTGAATGTGGAAAATCTAAAACGGCGGTTAAAAGACGTTATATAAACTCATCTATACATTTTGTTATTTTTATTTAAATTTAGTAATGGAAATAGTGCTTTAGACATAGTCTTCATTTACAAAGAAACTCTTTTTGGGCTTTTTATTTCGAAAACTCGGATTAAGTTGGACAGAAAATGAGTGTTTATAGAAGTAGAATCAATACCTCGGTGTCATGATTAATGGGTGATTATGATTGGCCATCTGACAACTTTACTAATTTTTGGATTTTGTTCGATGCTGATTCGATGTGACCGGTTCCATTTGCAAAGTTATCATAACGTTCCCAAGTTCATTAGGAATATTATAATCCAAATTATAAAAAGAATAATTATAATAATGTTGTTGCTGTTGTTCTTCACACATTTTGCCTAAATTGTTGCAACGTGGCGTATACGTAACTTGTATTTTAATGTGAGATGAAACATTTGATTATTTGCGGAGAACTCCATTAAAATTTCCTGTGTCAATGTTGTTCGTATAAAAAGAAGCAATAAAAATAGCAGCTACACTAAAAATACACAAAAGAAGCATACAAAATTAAAAGAAATCCAATCCAAACGAACAAAAACAGGAACAATCAAAAGACAAAGCAGAATGTGAACGATTCTATCATAGATTCTATGTGGACTGTCTGTTTCTATAGCTAGTATGTTTGTACGAAAGAATTTTACATAGAATTGGGAGCAGCGACGAAGACAAGAAGTAAAAAAGCAGGAAAAGCACTTAAATTATATCCTGAACATAAAACAAAACTCATTCTTCAGCCTTAACCCTTTTCGACTTGTACATAAGTGAACCCATACAAACTGACACACACACACAGGCACACAGATGAAGACATAAATCTGTGATGTCAACAAAACTGGATTGGAAACTAAACGTAAGCATTCAAGCTCATCGAGGGAAGTGGCATAAATGCAATCACTTGTCTTCTATGAGGCTGTGCGAGTGTGTGTTTCATGCGAATGCGTGCAGCTTCGTCAGTGTGCGTGTGTCTTCTTCACTCTGCGTGTGTATAACACGCATTTCTTGTCTTCACTGCAGCTCCTCAAAGTTTAAAATTGGTTGTTTTTTACGATCGAGCGTCTTCAGCTTGAACCGTTCTTTTTCGTTCGTTGTTGGGTTTCGTTTTCTTTGTTCGTTTGTGTTTTCTACACGTTACGAAGTCGTGCAACGAATTTCGAGTTCGAATTATGTACATGGGTGAAGTGCGCTTTTAAACCACATTCGTGAACAATCAGAACTCTGCTGAGTTGTGCTTCGTGCTTCTTTGTCGTTGTTGTTGTTCGTCGGTTTCTCTTTCTTTTACTTTTTCTTTTTAGCTTGGCTCTTGTTGTTGTTTCTGGTGGTCCTTCCTCCTCGTCTTCGTGTTGTTGTTGTTGTTGTGTTTACTAGAAGAAGTTCGCCTCGCCTCGATTCGCTACGACTCGACTCAACTCGAACCCGAATCGACTCGACTTTACGGCGGTGTTTTAGTGCCGTTCGTCGTCATTGTCATCGTCATCATCGTCGCATAAAGTCGAAATTGAAATTACGGAGAGTGTGAGAAAGAAACCGACACAACAACAACAATTCGACTATAGCACCGAATTTATTATTAAAAATATTTTGTATTCACGTCGTCATCGTCGGCGTCGTTGTTGCTGCTGTCGTTATTCGTTGTGATTTGATTCCGTTGATCGGTTATATAAAAAAAAAAATGTAATTCGTAATTTCAACGCTTGCTTTCAATGCGTTGTTTGCTGTGATTGTAAAGGAAAATAATAACAAAAAAACTGTTCATCGAAACAGCAGAAGGTGCAACGTGCAACATCGCAGCATAAATTCAAAGTAAGTAACGAGCTGTGAATGTCAACTTCTGCTATAAAAACACCGTGAAAAAAATGACATTCGAAAGATTTAATTTAATAGTTTCTTGAGCGATACTTTCAATACTTTCTTCAGTCTTTTAACTCAATTTTATTCGCTTTTTTAAACATCAAAAATCAGTAAAAACATCAAACCAAAAACTCATCCAATTGCCGATTTATTAGCCATTAATTCACTTCATTAAACATTTTAAATACTATAAAAATTATTAAAATCTATAAAAGTGCAAAGGAAAAACAAACATTTCGGAAGCAGTCCAAGAAACTCTGATTTAATGGGCCTTTAATTGATATTCGGCGATAAAAGCGATTCATGCCTTCGTTGTTAATTAGATATTAAAAATTCACTCGCACATGTTTCACTTGAGTACGAAATAAAAACAGATGTTTTCTTAAATTGTAACCTCGCGCTGGTGCTGCGATGAGTTTCTGGAAGCGTTGCAGACCCCGAATCGATGGAGGAACGGGGAAAGATTCGCAATCTCCTCAATAAATCCAAGAATTCTTCATCGCAGTCGTGTTTTGAATAGAGAAATAAATTCACGGCAAAAGCAAGTTTTATTTTAATGAAAAACCGAAAAAAACTACACCATTGATCAGTGAAAATTTACCCATTTCCACTTCGCACCAAACGAGAAATTCACAAGTGCAATAATTTTGAAATTTTAGGTAGAAAGTATTGCAAAATAATCATGAATAATTTGAATAATCATGAAATGAATGCGCTTCATGGGACGATTTAAGCATTAAATGCGCTTTCGTTATCATCATAAATCATCATCATAATTGCCATTATCATGGACATTAAAACGGAAATCACTATAATTCCTGTGACTCTTTCTGTTGGCTTATTCACGTTTCGACACTATGAAATAAGAAAAAAACTAAAATTATTTTTATATAATTTATAACTAAAATATAGAAGCGATGCTGAGATGAAATTTATTAAAAGTTGGCGATAAAGAAATCTAAATTCATTTAAAGTTGAAATAAATAAATAATGTTTATTTATTTTAAAAATTAAAATTTATTTAATTTTTGTATTTGTATTTTTGTATAATATACATACGAGTACGAAAAATATAGTACCTACATTGATTATACATATACGATTTTTATTACTTTTTATAAATTCTTCTCCTTTAATTCTTCGCAGCGAAATAATTTCAATTCTTTTCATGCGACTTCCCCTCTCTCTCGGCTTAATTTAGAAATTTATCTCTTTCCATTACCAAAATTAGTTTCTTTTAATTTGCTGACTGTCGTCGCTTTGATTTATTTATTCATTTAACTTCGGCCTCGGTTCGTGTCAGCAGATTCAGTGTAGACATTAAATTTCGTAGATTCCAAACGGAAAGCAAAGAAAAACAGTATTTATTTGAGCAACTGTGGCTCAATTGTATACATACACACATACATACACACATTCATACACTTTTATTCATCGAAACGTTTCAATTTCCGTACAAAACACCTCATGAATTAAACTGAATGTCGCCATCGAAGCGGCTGTCGCTTTTGAAAATCTTCTGAATTGTTTACGTTGCTCATGGTTTGAATCAACCGCCTCCACGCACCCTTCCCCAATTTATCTTAGGGAACGAGTTCCCCCTTCCCCATCGAATGACTTCCATCCATGGGCGGCGTTGGCAGCCTCAAAGGAAATGAGCTCGAGGAAGTTGAAGGAATCGCAATCGTAAAACATCCAAAAAGCAATATTTTAAGAGTGACTGCTGCTCGAGGGAAGAGAACGATGGGCAGAGAAAGTGACGGAAAGGGGGAATCTATAAGCAGCGTTGTTCTTTTAAGGGGTGTGCGAAGGAAGGATCATAAAATGCTGTAATCCTATTCGATGTTTAACCCTCATTTAGGTCAACGCGGATTCGATATTAACCATTTTTAGGTGTGGGGAGGGTGGTACGAGTAGGGGGAGGGCGTTTAGAGCTGGAACCCACATTCATTTACTAACTTCAATTAGTTTTTTGGTTCTTCTAATTTCATTTTCTTTTCTGTTTTAATTAAATACGGAAAATATGAAAATGCCAGGGCATTTTGGTCCGTTGAAGTCGATTATATAGCTTTAGTATAGTTTCCATCAAAATAAATCCAGGAAAAACTATGATAAATGGCAGCTAATCAGCAAGTTTATTAATTTATCAAGTAGAAAAAAAGATTCATAGAGTTCAGCTTCATAAAAAGTAAGAATAAATAAAAAAAATCGAAAGGGAAATACATAAATCGTTTACAAAACTCTTAGAAAATTCATAGAAAATTAAACGGTATTCGTTCTATACGAGTTTTAAAAACAACCTCCGCTATGGGCCACATTTTAAAGGCTTTTTTAAGTGGGATTCATAGCAACTCCCACGGAATTTGGCAATGTTTTTAATAACTTTTACAACGTATTCATTACGTGAATTGTAATTGTTATGTCCTCGTTAAGTGATTATTTTCTTAAAGTTATTATTATTGTTATTTGTTTATTATTTGACGCTTTTCTTTAATCGAAAAAGATACGAGTTTCTTTTAAAGGAATTACATTTTCCCAGTGAGGATCTACAACCGTAAATCTTTCTCTTGTTGTTGTTATTACTCTCTTCGCTCAATTTTTTATTACTATTATTAATGTTGTTGTTGGATATTGTACTATCGCCGTGTGTACAAGTTGTAAGATGTAATCAACGAAATAGAAATTAAAAAAAGAAACAGCAGCACATAAAATCCGTGGGGGAAAGAAAGAAGAGCAAAGGAAGCAACAACAACAGAGACAATATTGAGAACATGAACAACAAATTGTAAAATGCCGAAACGTACGAACGTCGGACGCTGAAAACCCGGCACAGCTTCACATGAAATAAAATAGCGAACAACCAAGGGTAAAATAACAAAAACAAGAATTAAAATAGCAAAAAAAAAAGGCAGCAACAAGGAAGAGAAGGAGAAGGAGAAGCAACGACATTCACTTTATACACATTCTGAAAACATATGTGAATAAAGAAAATAGCTGTGTGTGTGCGTGTGGGAAAAATAAAAAAAAAAACAACATGGAGGGGAATCGTTCGTTATGTACTCAGTGGACGAACTCGCATCATCAACAATTTGTGTTGTTGTTGGTCTTCTCATTTATATAAAGTAAACAGTCAAAGAGCGAGAGAGTGAGAGAGAGCACACGAGCGATAGAGAGAACACAACGGTCAGTTATGCATTCCTAACAGGACGAGAGCGCGAGCTCCTTCGCTGAGTAGAGCAGCGACGCAAGAGTCTCCCCCGAGCGGCATCCTCGCTGTCCCGTCCGCCCCGGCAGCGTCCATAGACGCCAGCATGTCAAACGAACGCCATCATCAGCACGAGACGAAGAAAAAACCGAATAACAGCCGATGCGAACACGACGGAGCCGAGAAAGAGAGCTGAGCGAACAATGGAATGAAAGGCAGCAAAAGCAAGAAAGGAATAAAGACTGAATAAATGAATGAATGAACGGATGAAAGAAACGGCGATATGAGAAAATAAGGAAAATATATTTTCCAACCTCAACGAGTTTTTAAAACAAATTTTTATGGCATTTGGTCGTAAACTTCTTGTTGGTGTAGAGCGTGGAGCGCGCTGCGAACAACTCCAACCGCAGAAAAGTCAATTCGAAGAATCAACGAAACAGAAATACCAAAACCAAGAATAAAAAATATAACAGAAACAATCAGAACAGCAGCAACGGCACAATAAATAATAATATCACAGAATAAAGACGATTCTTGCAGGTCTTTTAGCTTTTAACAATGGCCAACAAATCGAATTAACGCCGGTCATAAACGAAGCTCGTCCACTCCACACGCCGAGCGATAAACGCGCTGATTTAATGCACGGAGCCGTTGATTAGTTTATTTCCCGTGCAATCGCAGTGACTTCATTTCATTTAATTCCTTGGAGAGTGGATTGGGCAACAGAGGCTCGAAAGAGTGAAGAAAACCATGGAAAAACGATTGTAATAAAATTTAATTCAACGTGAGTTTCATTCTGTTGTTGTTATTAAGCGAAAAACAGTCGTGCAGTTGTGAATTACAATAATAAAAGGAATTCTAATTACAATTGACTCAGTCACTATCAATTCAAAACTGAAAGTGTTAAAAAAGCGAAGGAAACTCAGAAAATTTGTACCTTTAACGAAAAAACAAAAGATTCTTGTGCTACAAAAAACCTTTCAAAAGATTCAGCAGTTCATTGTTCTATAATTTCTAGTGTTATTTTATTTGAGAAGCAGCAGCGATTTGTGAATTAATGCAAAAGTAACACAAAGCAACGCATCTGAGTTTCGTTTTGTCACGCGTCAAAAGCCAACGGACTTCAGTCGTAAGTAACTGCAATTAAATTAATGGTTATTCGTTGCTGCAGTTCGTCTGCTTTCTTCAATTATTCTTCTTTTAACCCTTTCATTACAACTGAACTCGGATAAAATGCAAGCAACCGTAGTCAGCGTCTCTAATTTGAATGCTTCTCTGCTCGATTCTCGCACCTCGTTTATCCATTCAGTGTTCTTGCATTTGCATTAATTTTAAACGAGGTGCTGACGATAATGGTTATGCTCAAGGTCACAGCATTTTTCCAATATCCACATCCATCAGAAGTTCGTATGATGTTGCTGTTTGTGCCTATGAATGTGTATTTTTTTTGTCATGATTCTCTTCTTTCCTGATGAACTGCTTCGAATATTTCACTTGTATTCTTTGACTCGATAGTTTAGAGGTCGTTACTTATATTTATTGCCGCATATTAAATTATTTTATGTTCAGCAAGAGTCCAGAGAGTCTCTTCAGCAGCAACCGTCGCGATTTTCATCTCTTTGCACACAGTGGATTTTTTGTGGTTCAGTTTAAATTTTTAGAGACTTGTTAATCTCTAAAATATGTGTTATTAATGTTTTTAAGGTTTTGCTATAACCATAAAACCTCTTAATAAACATTTTAGTGATTAATGAAATTATTTGTGGAGCTAATAGAGATTTAAAGGTCTTACAGAAAAGATTTATGACCTCGGATCGTAGAAGAATCAACAATTCTTCTGCCTTTAAATGAAGAATATTTATTATAAAGCAAAGTGAAGACAACAAAATATATGCAAAAACAGTGATTAAAAAACCTCAAAAATAAGCAATGCTTAAATTATAAAAATAACATTGAAATAAATCCTATTTTAATTAACTATTTTATATAATTCACGGCAATTGTTTGAAGTTCATTGATTTTCAATTAGACCATCAAATTCAATCATTCAATTTATTTTTTTAAGAATAAATCGTAATTTAGTTACTTTATTTAATATTTTATATAGCATTTTCTATATCATTTGATATATAGTTATGAGTTTGGTTTAGTTTTTATTTGATTTGTATTAATTTTTTTGTTGGAAATGACTTTAACAAATTTTTCTTGTTAAATATTAGATCTGTTTATCTTGGATTTATTTACTTCAATATGCATACGTGGCAAAAATGATAAATATTCTTTAGTACTAAAAATCTACGTTAAAATAAATTTTTTTTATAAAATGTAACGACTATGTCATTAAATTATTTCTTTATAATATATAAACTTTTATCAACTCCTTTCCTTTATCCTTTAGTATTCGTTCTTAACTTATTCTTAGTATTCGTTCTTTCTGTTTCCATTAAGTGAAATGGTAATGAAAATATCCTGTAGGTCCCGTTGGACTTTCTAATGTCCAATAGGAAGGTGCAAACGAAGGAACTACTTCGTCAGTCGCTCTGGAGCTTCTTAATTTCAGGAGGAGATCATAATATTACTCCAATTCAATTCATTTCTTTGGAATATGTAGAATAAATTTTTGTAATTTATGGCTTTTTTTTAAAATTACTGATTATTGAAGGAGTTTTTTTATTAAAAAATTCGAAAACATTATGAAGCACATGTTTCGCACAGGTTTTATAGACTGAGCGAAAATGACTGGAGTCACTTATTAAAAATACATTTTTTCCAAATTATCATATCAAATTAAAACTTTTCCATTATAACTTTCAACTAGTCACAATATATTTACTGTAAATATAATATTGAAAATGTAAAATTTACGCTAATTTCTAAATGATTTTCATAGTTTTACTATAAATTTTATTTTATAATTTTTGTTTCCATAGCTTTTTGCATAGAGAAAGAATAAGTATTATTAATTAGTTATTCTTATAAGATAGAGTATACTCTATGCTTTTTGTTACTTATTCCAGAAATGATGAAATGTAAAATTAACAGCGGAACTATTAAATTAATTTTAGTTAACGAAATGTTAAATTAATTTTAAACTGAATTGCGTTTTTAGTGCTTAATTCCGAAAATATTAAATGTAATTCGAATAATATTTTCGTTTGGATATTTTTGGAGTTTTTGTTTGCATTCCATAAACTTTGGTTATTATTGCTGCTGCTGTTAAATACCGAAGCTGAACTCGATTAACTTTTTACGAGCTGCTCACGATTTACCAGCTTCAATTTGACGCAGTCAATTAAGAGAGTTAATTACAGGCGAAAGGAGAGACGAGGAGTGAATCAAGGACTTCGGCTGTCTGCTGCAGCCTTTCATCGACGTCATATCACTCATCGGAGTATCAGTTGCAGCTTCATAAAAAATTTACTATCTTTTGGAGTGTTTCGCACTCAAATAAACAAATTAAAAATCTCCGCTTTTCGTGTCTCCGCTCCGCATCCGCGTCCACAGCTGCGATCCACGTCCTTTCTGGCCAACACTCAGTGATGGCCTGTGAATTATTAGCCATAAAGCAGTGCGGCCAGTAAACCGAATCGGGTCCTTATGCTTATGTACCTTAAAATAATATTTTCTGAGGTGTTAAGTGAGTCTGCAGCTAGTTTTTCCACAAGTTGTTGTTGCCGCTTTATGATGTGTCCGTAAAAGTTGGCCAACACCTCGGCATCATCGTCGTCTTCGTCCGCGTCGTTGCAGCCGTGGTTAGTGAATTTACGATCCCACACGAGAAAGATTTCGCCGCGTCCTGCTGCACCGCGCCGCAGATCAATGGATCATTTACTTTGGCTCATAATTTCTTGGCAATAAGCTGAATGCGTAATTGTGGCAACATTCTTACAGCGAAAACAAAAACACTAACGAAATAAAAAACCTGCGGTTGTGGTTGATAAAAGTACCTCATAAATTCATTAAAATTGAATAAATTATGCCGTAAAACGGTATAAATTCTTTTATAGTGCCACAAGAGGCTTGAGAATAATAAAAGAATTCATAAGATAGCGAAGTTATTGGATTGGGAAGAAATCAATTCTTCTATTGTTTTTATTGATATATTTTATAATCTTATTTGGGCAATAAAAAATTAAGTTTACTTTTAGCAATAATTAATCGAAATTAACTTTATAAAGTTATAACATTTAAAATAAAATCAGTAATCATTTTATTACTCTATTATAATTATTATGATTATTGTATTATTTACGTAAATATTTATAAAATGTTTTTAAGCTTCTAGTATGGAAATTAAAAGTATCATCAGTTACATTTGTAGTTAATTAATTTAAAATAACTGAAAAATGACTTTTAATGATAAAAAAAATAATATTATAAATAAAGTAAAATAGGAACTTTTTTAGTTCGTTTTAAAAATTATTATAAAAACGTAAAAAACCTAATAATATAGAATGTGATTGAAGATTTCATTGCGAAGGTTTCAAAAGTCTGCTCTTCACTTTGGAATTATTCCATTAACCAGTTATCTGTATATCAACAATCTTTATTCAGGTTACTCTCTACCCCAGCGGTCCCGAATACATTTTAAAATACATATATAAAAAACCGGTAGAAGAAGAACACGCATGCGTGCAACCGTCCATTGGCGGCCATTAAAATACTCCTCCTTTGTTTTTGCTTTGCTTTGCCAGCAAACAACAACAACAATTATGAAAAAAGCCATATTGAAAAAGAAAGGGAATATATTTAAGGCGTACATCAACTCCATGCAAGGGAAAGAGTAAAAAAGAGTCTTAATCACAAACAGTACGGTAGACAGCGTGTTAGAGTGAATACGCATGAGATTTATGCTGGGTTTCTCTGAGAGGAGTATAACAAAAACTCCAATAGCGTTGCTTCGCTCTTATACCCTATAAAATTTGTAAAGGAATCCAAGAAAAGAGCAAAAACAGCAGTTATCTGTCTAAACCAAAAGCCATTAAATTTTGTGCAATTTTCTGGAATGTGCTTTTTTATTGGAAACTCATAAGAAATTCCGTGATAAAATTGTCACCAGGTGCGTGACCATCGCCAGGCAGTGGTTTGTGCACAAACTTCTGCTCATTAAACGCAGCTAGTTTTTCTTCGTTCAATCTGAGACGTAAACTACTACAAAAGAAACAACGACAACACTGAGAACCCAACGTTGCCTCCTTCGACGACCTCAAATATTTCATCATTTAAAACTTCAGTTGTTGCATCTGCTTCGACCTCTATGATTTTATGATCTAAGGTCACAACCACTTTATAGCTATTTTTATGCCTACTCGTTGAGAGCGTAAGTGTTGCGCTGCTTGGCTGCAGATGGCGCTGCTCGCTACACTATAAAAATAATAATGTTTGCATTTTAATGATTTGTTTATGTTTGCGAAATTATTTGTTGTGGTTGCTGCTGCCGTCGGAGATTGCATAATTGTGAAGTTGCAGTTGCTAATTTATTTTATTTATTTTTCTTTAATTGCAGGTAAGCGTCGCCACGCTTGTTAAAATTGCATAAAATTTAAACGGTAAGTAAATCTTTGAATTATACGATTTCTGAATTAATTGTGCTCAGTTTATGCCATGTACACACCACAAAAAGAAGAAAGTGTAGCACTTTAAAGTTTTTATTTCGAAAATCATTTCAACGTTGTCGCTTGCTGTTGATTATTATTTGAATATTACTTAAAAATTAGGGAAAGTTTTAGAAATGAAGATGCTGATTAGCTTATTATAGTTTGAGATGATTTATTAAGTTTAAAATGATACGTACAAATTTACAAATGATTTATTATTGTTTACGATAATTTATTATAATTGAAAGTGTTTTATTATTGCCAAAGTTGATTTATTCCATCGTTAGTGTAATAAATATTTTGTATAATTTTCTGAACAAAAACTTGACTGAATTTTAATCAAAGCAGCTTGCAATTTAATTCACGCCAATAACCAAATGTTTAGTGGATATTATTTAGGCATTAATTTTAATCAAACAGCGTTAAAAGTAGATTTTATTATGTAAGTTGCATGTAGATTGAATGTCGCTAGATAAGAATATCCAATTACAAAGGTTTGCGACGCCAATCGTCAAAAAATAAATGGAAAGTACACAAATCTTGACAAACGCATGAAAGAAAAGAAAATGACGCGAGATAAACCATCGCCTGAGGAAAGGAAACGGATTTGATTAGAATTGTGATGCTGTGTGTTGTGGTGATGAGCGACATTTTCAACCGCTTCGACGCTCCGATGTCGCTATATACGATAAGCCTTTCAATATCCTCGTCATCCTCGGCACGAAAATTCCACGAAAATTCCATTGCAGCACAAACAACATCACGTTGAAGTCCGACGAGTGTCGGGTGAAGAGTTCGGCCATGAAGTTGAATGGTATTTTTAGTTGGATCGCAGCCCTCTTTAAGAAGAAGCAGAAGAAAATGACTAGAGAAGAAGAACAAGAGCAATGTCAGGACAATTTATTGCCAACGCCTGTTGTTGTTGTTGTTGTTGCTTCTTCTACACAAAATGCAGCCGTGGCCATTCATCGTTTGCGACATTTTTGTTCGTTTCTGTTTTTGTTTTTTGCTTTTACTGAAATCAAATGAAATGAATTTGCTTAGATGCTGTTTGTTGTTTTTGTTGCTTTGTTTCACTTGTGACTCTTATTACATATCATTGCAGTTGTCGTTGTTCGTCTCATTTTCTTGGCTCCATGTCTGCTTGTTCTTCGGTGTCTCTTTTGCCCTTTGGGACATCTTAGCGAGAAGATCTTTGAAATTGTAGCCGTGGCTGTGTTTGCCATTTGCCATATTTTGTTATGCCAGATACGGGTGAAAACAAAGTAAAACACTCGCTGAAGCACGTCTTCGGTTGACTTCAGCCATCGCTGAAGACGGACGAAATACAGATGACTATCGAGTCTTCTCCTCAGGACGCCTTCAAGCAAGACGCGCTTCTTCCGGCCTGACTTCAATTACGAATTCCCGCAACTCTGCCCCTCCCCTTCTCTGCATCTTCCTCCCTCCTTCCACTGACGCTCTCGACTTTTTTATAGCACCGAACTTAGTTTTCTGCTACGTTTGCAGTTTTTCGTCTTCCTATTTAAATGAATGTTTGTGCTTTGTGATTTTCTTTTATATGTGAGATAAATCTAACAATTTCTATATAAATACTTTTTATATGCGATGTTTTTCTTATCGCTCACGATGTTAAACTTTCCTATTATTATTATTGTTACTCTAACTTTTTGTGTTATTTCTTTTGGCAAAATTATCGTCCAAGTTCCTTGTTCTTCGATTCCATCTGTGATTTCCTCGTATCAACAAAAACTAATAGCAAATCGAATCATGTTTTTCATCATCTCTTTTCTATTGCTATCTTTTCTTTCTTTTATTATTGTTTAGGGGATTGAAGTTATTTTTTACATGACAAACTTTTGCCTACAAAAAGGAAAACTTTACTTTGCTATTGGCTCAATTTCTTCATTTCATGTTGTAATATTACAATTTCCATCTGTAGTCCATGTTTTCGAATAAGTTCGGCCGCAAAAGAGTCTAAATTTAATAAAAGCTGGATGAAGTTGGTTCAAAGTTTCGGTGTTTTGGGAAATTATTCTATTTCTGATCTTTATTTAACAATTTGGAATGTTCAAGCAGGATTTCAAAGCAAGAAATTTGTGGTTAAAGGCCTCAGTCCCAGAAGATGCCAAGAAACCTTTTAATGAAAATTAAAATTACTTCCAGCATGAGATTATATGAAGCCAATTCCTCGACCTTTTCTCCACTTTCTATTTAGGAAGACCAACAACAGGACAGCGAAAATCATGATGATGGACGCTGTTGAGGGTGGAACAACAGCTGAAAGACCTACAAAAAAGGTGCACTGAAAATAGTCATCCTTCAAATGATTCCAATTGCTCAGTGTTCGTTGTTGTTTTCCTTTTAACTCCTGAAAATGGTAGAAAAGAAACCCTCCTCCCGCAGGCAGATGAATGGATTTGAAAATTCATTCGGGGGATTTTCTCTTACGTTGGCTGCACTTTGGCAAAGCTTCTCGGCGTGTCAAAACGTTGCTATGTTTTGCGAAATTAATTGCGATTTATATTGCTTTTAAATGCTTTTAAAGCAGGAGGAACAACTTCAATTTCTTGCTAATGCTGCTGCTGTTGGCCTTTCGTATATAAAGGGGATTTAATAAGCCAAAGAGGACAGCTGCTTGATGGCTTTAGACAATATATAATATATATTAAATGAGTCGAGATGAACAGCGACCAACAGCAGCAAAGACCGTCAAGAATAGAGAAGGTGACCGCGATGTAATTAAATTTCTCAGTAAAGACTTTGGTCGGCGGTTAGAGGGACGCAAGGGGTTCGTTTATTAAGTGAAGGGGTTAACTGTAAGCAGCAGACTTTTGACTTTAATTGCAGGCTATTTCTGCACAGGAATTCTTAATTAAAAGACAGAGAAATGCTTAATGAATTCGCTTTCTAAATTAGCTTTTTGCGAGCTGTGAAAATGCTTTAAATTTATTCTTACTGTGAACCAAACAATTTCAGAGACGTGAAATTCAGTAAATTTATATTTTACTTTAGTCATTTCTTATTTGAAGCTCCTTGAACCTTTTACATAATCTTTTCTTTAATGAAATAAGCCAAAAATATACTCCACGAAATTATGGAAAACGTGTCCATGTTCGTGTATATTTTAAATAAATTAAAAATGCGCATCACATTTTGAATTCCTGTCGCTTTCCCGCTAAAAGTCGCTTCGTTCTTATCGTTTGTAATGCTTTTCGATCGCATCGGGCGAATTAAATGGAATTTTTAAAAATTAAAAAGAAGCGCACAGAAATTTAGCCCCAAAAGGGAAACGAAAAACCAACGACGATTTCTTGTTGCTCTGTAAAAACGAACGAAAGCCAGAAAGCAAAAACAATGGCATGAAGAATAGCGGCAAATCATGTCAATAAATCCATCGAAATAATGGCTGGGATAAGCCAAGTTATGCGTATGAGAGCCGATTAAAGTCGTAATGGCCAAAAGACTCCAACTTCACATCAAATTCAGAGTCAAAGCACTCAAAAATCTTTAAAAAAAATGTATAAAAACAGAAACTTTTTGCTGAAATTAAGGTTGGGAACTGGAAGAAGGTGGAAGTGGTATTTGAACCTTGTTTGTGAGCCTAAATACAAAAAAAGGACGAGTTTTTCCTTGCTTTTATGTGCCTTTGTTTGTTTTTTAGGTTTTACGAAAATCCAGTGAGCATCAAATGGCCAAATATTGCTGCAATAAAAAGTACGAAACGAAGCCAATTCGTTTTATCCTTTTCCCATCCTGCGAAAGGAGGGAAACGCGTCCTTTTTAAGCGCCGCTTCGTGTTTATAGCGTTGCGCAATCTGTTTGCCAAACATGACGAACTTATCGAAAATTCCAAAAGCATTTCATATTTAATATTTCGTTCGTAATGCGAAATATCCTTTGCGCTGACTTTGCGTTGGTCGATATAAGAGACACGTCCACAGTTAAGCAAGCATATAGGCGGTTCCGCCCGGTTCCCCTTCTCCGGCAAATCTCATCATTTATCCATCATACATCGCAGTATTTGATATTCTTTTCTATGAAATGTCAAGGTTTTCGGAATAAATAGAAACTTCTACTTTAGTGCTGTAGCTGTCGAAACCATCGGCATTTTTTCCCCGCTCATTTTCTTCAACCGACTGCAGCAGCTGAATACGTAATCACATCGCAGTCGTAGTTATTGTAGAGCTGTTCTAAGACACCGTTTTTTAACCTTGTCAATTCCGGAGCCTTCGAGTTTGTTCATAAGAAAATTACGTATGCAAATACCCAAGAAATAAAAGAAAAGACGACTGAAAAGATGATTATGAATGCGATGAAAGCAAAACATTTCTGAAGGCGGTTTTGGTTTTTTTCTTGTCTTTTCCTAGGACCAATTTCCTCAATACATCGTCTTCGTGTTCAATCTTCTTCTGCTCTAATATATCTCGCTTTTTTCTGGTTATATTCTTAATGTTTACACACAGTTGACGTGATGCTGTTAGGAAAAAGCATCCACAACTGATATGATATTATTTTGGTCCATAAATCCATCGTTAAGAAGAAGAAAGAAGGAGTTAAATAACGAAAGAACGACTGATATGCGGAGAAAGAGAGAGAGAGAGAGAGAGAGAGAGAGAGAGAGAGAGGAAGTGAGGCAGAAAACAGATCAGATCAAATGTAAAATCGATTTGCTTTCGGCTTTCTTCAGAGTTCTTTTCGATGCTTTTTCTTGCTATTAGTTTTATTGTTTTAAGTATTTAATTTCAGCAAAGGGCTTAAAAGGGCGTTACTTATAAATATATATATGAGAACGTTCCTCTTAAAACAAGAACAAAAGGAAGAATCAGGATTAAAAGGCGAAAAAACGTCGTTTATCGGAAAGATTTAATGATGTTGGCCTCGCAGCTTTAAAATTATATAGAAGAATAATTACATATTTAAATAATTATACAGTGAGAAGATTTTTGAATTTAAAAATCCAAAGAAATTCTTCGTAAATTAAAAAAAGAAATACTAAAAGCCTAACAATTAAAGTGAAAAATACATTTCTCGATTGAGTAACTAATGATTCGAGTAACTAAAAAATAAATATAAAAGTAAAATTAAAATTAATTAGAAAATAAGAATATAGAAGAGAATGCAAGAAGTATAAATAATAAAGAGAAAATACACATATAAATAATTTAATGAAAATACATATAAAATACTTTGTTTATTGGAAGAACGAGCAAAATTCTTAAAATAAACAATTTACTTGATTATTTATTCATTTATTGTATTGCAATTTTGTATCTATATTGAAATCGATATTTTTCAGTATTACTTTTGTTTCCTTTGTCATTTTTACACTTCTTTTTCAACTCGTGTTGAAGTGACTCAATTGAAAGCAGTTTTTATTGATTTAAACATTTTAATTCAAGCGAAATTTGCTTCAGTTTCCAGTCGGAATCTCGTCGAACTGTTTGGTTGTTGTTGTTCTTCCCACTCTGAGTGCAACTGTCGACTTTGGTTGCTCCTTTAACGACATTTAAAAAGCCGCTCGTAGTTCCATTAAAGCGCTGCACTAGACAACTGTTCATTTGCGTCGGATTTATTGCAATGCAATCAAATCGAATCATTGCGCCGACATTAATTAATAATATTTCAATGCGATGGAATAAATTTCAGGTTTTATGCAAGGCATAAAAATGCAAATTGAATGGTTGCAATTATTGTGCAGCGTCGCGGTCGCTGTTGTTGTTGCTGCTGCTCGCTTTGGTTGGCTTTAGGCAACAAAGTTGTCGGCCCACAGAGCAATGCAACACACCGAAGCGCAGCACAGCGCAGAATAGAGCCGAGCGAGGAAATTGAATGCAGCCGCGTCGAGCTCTGCGATGGGCAGCCATTTTTAAGCCGATCGGCCAACATATGCGGCAAGTGTTGGCTGACTAAACGACGACGGGGGAAGCAAAGCCGCCAGCGACAGAGCAACAGGAAGAGACGTAATGGAAAGCGGCCGCAATTAAGCGGGCGACTCGTAAAGACCGAAATCGTAGACCAAAGATTAGCATCGCAGCATCGCAGAGCCTCGGAGGTGCGTCGCTGTGCGTGGCGCGACCCGGCGTGGAGCTGCCTGCCCCTCCTGCGGCTCGACTGCCACTCCGAAGTGCGGCTTCGCTTGCTACGTGGAGTGAATATCTTAAAAATGTCTACGTTTATCTGCGAAATGCAAAAATATTTGCATACTTGAAGATTAACTGCGCATTAGATGCGTTGGCACTCGTCTATTGATTCGTCGATTCCTGCTGCTTTTTAGCTTCTTCTTCTTCGTCATCTCTGTGCATTAGTTTCCTTTCCATTTACTCCATGAAAATATGAAAATGAGGTGATCTCTAAGAAACGCACGAAACTCTGAAGAAACCGCCAGTTGCAACATTTCAAGGAACTGCGAGCAACTTCATCAAAGATTCTGGAGAGGAACATTCTCGGGGCAGGGGCAGCAACTCGGTCAATCGAACAGATGAGAAAATGTTGAAAATGCTACAAATTCGCACAACGTGTTTCTGCTCGACTTTTAATGGCTTTGCATAAAGTTTTAGCACTAAAACTTCTTAATAACTTCATTACACTCAAAGGAATGCCGCCGAATCAAGAATCTGAAATCAGAAATTAATTCATATATCGATGGGGTTACTTAAGCAGAACGTCGCGTTGCTGGAATCATAAAATGATAAACTCACAAGCAAAAGCTTCAAAAAGTTTAAATGAAGAGGGCAAAATAAAGGAGGCAGAGAGACAGATAATGAAAGAAAGGGAGAGAAAAGGTTAAAAGAAGTAAAAACAAGGTTTCGATGATAAATTTATAGTGGATCTTTTATTAAAAAATATACCTTAAAAGAAGTATCAAAAGTCTTCCTTTGACTAAGGGACTTCTTTAAACTATTTTCGTGCTATTTTGTGGAATGGTCTTTTGATTACTGTGATCGTTTAATGAGCAAAAAGACTGTGAAATTTTTTGGATGCCTTCTAAACACAAATAATCTGAATGTAATAAAAATATATGTAATAATATATGTGATAAATATAATTAGAAAAGCTTTATTCAATAATAAACAATAACAAAAAATCTGTTGTAATAAATACTAAATTGTTTTTACTCGTAACTTTGAGCATCTTTCATTTAGTTCATTTAGAAATTTCAACCTAAAAACATAGAAGTTCAATTTCTACATCTTTCAATATTCAATTCTTTTCAATGCTAAATTCCGATATTTTTATTTTCATCTATTTATCAACCATTTTATTATTGACTCCTCAATCATTGACTTTGAATTCAATCTAAATTTGAAATCAAAAATAAATATAAAATAAAGAAAAACGAAAATAAATCTCAATTCAATTAAATTTCATTTAAATTGATATTAAAAAAGTCGCAATTTTATTGAATGTGTATTTCTTTGCATTTAATAGGATATTTTTTGATATTCTTTGACCTCTTCTGTTTGTTAAATTTTGCACTTAAGCACTTAAACCTCAGGTGGAGGTTTACTAAAGTTGGAGCCTTTAATTGCAAGAATTTCTCATCTGGACCAATAAAACGAAGCGAATTCGTATTTCGCACCCATTTTTATTGAAGTCCAATCGGAATCGTCACAAATCGTCGTAAAGCATTAAAGGAATTTCCTTTTTATTCAGCAATTATTATTTTTTGCTTTGTTTTCCCATATAAAAATTGAATGTTTCTGTTGTTTTGATTTTATTTTGATTTTCGTGCTATTTTTATGGCATTTTTTAATTGTATAAAAATTCTATAAAATTGATAATTTATTTATAATGTGATTTTCATTTTTTGCTCATCTGAAAATGAACGACGAACAAGAAGAAAAATAAGAAACGAAGCGAGCAGCGGAGTCGGAGACAAGCTTAAATGCAGTTTAAAAGCGGTTCGGCTGCGTTTAAAATTGATAATTTATTTGAAGGCTTCCTCGGAGAGGCGCAACGAAATAAAAATTAAAAGCAATGAGCATTGGAATGGATGCTGTGTTTGGCAGACGGCCGCGGTTGCGGGTCGCTGCTTTCTTTATTTTTATTGTTGTTTAGGTGCATTTTTTGTCGTTTTCTCATGACTGTAGACGATCGAATAGGCTTATAATCAGTTAAAACTCAGGTGCGAGCAAGCAACGAGACGGAGTGAGAAGAAATCTTATTAAAATGGCAAATAATCAGCGGTTAAAAGCGACGGCGACGGCGACGGGTTCAGGTTCACATTCGAATTGTCTTTTATACGATTTAATTAACGACTTGGAAGCAATCGCATGCAGAAATAAGAATCAGCTATAAAAATACCATCAATAGATACACGCGAAAACATTCCTTTGCATTTATAATTTATTTATATCTTAAAAGAAGTGGAAAAAGAATCGTTTAAAAAGCGAACGAAGCGCTGGAAAAAATCCGAAGTCAACGAAATAAATAAATTTCAAAAAAAAAGGAAGAACCGAATTTTAGCATGTCCGAAAATATTCGAAAAAAATTGACATTCCGTCCGCCATGCATCATGCATGCATGACCGTTTGTTGTTGTTTGTTTATTGCGTTTATTGCGAAGGCCGAAAAATCCTAAATTTAAACACATGACTTCAACGCTTCAACGTGTTCCCCGCCTCCTTCTGCCCCAAAAGCTTTTTTCAAAATGACAGGCGAACATTTTTATTGAAATTTCGACATTTTTAAGACCTCGAATTCATAACAACGACGAGACATCGACGAAGCAGCGCGCATCGGCGAAGCGATTGAACACGTCGCTGAATTGCAGCAGTCGCTGCGATGAGCGATGTTCTTGGAGCACCACGTAGTCATTGAAGAAGAAGAAGAAGAAAAAAACATTTCACTGCGCAACGGTTTTTTATTCATTATGCGTGTAGAATTCGGATTTTTAGGGATTTTTATGGTGGTTATGAGTTTTTTAAAGCAACCGAAAAAACATTTATTTTTGTCGTCGTATTTTTAAAGATGCAAAAATAAGAAACGAAAAGAAAAGAAAAACCTGAAAACCAGAGATTACTAAACCATCAAATTATTCACATTTTAAATTAATTAAATATTTTTTCTTCTTTTAAAATAACATTGTTTGGTTTCTGAGTCAAGCTCCGCCTTTTAGCTTTAAATACTGGTTTTTGTTTTAAATTTGATAAATTTCCTCTGTCCACACGCCTTGGCATAATTTTCACATATTTTCCATATTTTCTTCCATAAATTAAAGTCATTTAGATTTAAATTTCAAGTCATTTTAATCCCTTAAAGAAAGGGAATCCAAACGAGAGGAAAACCTTATTATTATTTATTATATTATTGGATTATTTCTTTAATTAATGGATTTTAAACAATTGTTTAAAGTGAAGCCGTTGAATGTCTTTTAATATCTCTTTTTCCAATTTTTTTTATAATTTTCAACAAACTTTAAATGATCATTGTTGGCAGATCAATGATTTTTATCCATTCACGTTCACATGAAGTCGAATTGTTTGTTGGTGATGCAATAAAATTTCCTCGTCCCAGCAGAGTCATAGAAGAGTGCAACGAAGTGGTTAAAAATACAAAATTCAATTTAAACCATGGCGAGTTCTGTGTGCATCGGTGCACACACACAGAAGGCGATGAATTCAAATCAGTTTTTATTGAACTAAAGACGAAAACAGCAGCAGCACGAAGAAGAATCCGACTTTAAAGGTTGCACAGTATTTTTTCCGGTGCAGCTGAAGGATTTTATGATTTTATTGCATCTGAAAATTTATCGTAATCGGAGGTGATTTATGAGTGGTCTTCAGAGTTGAACCCTTTCGGCTTCTTCGCTCTTTTGTTCGGTGTGGCTGAAATAGTTTTGGACATGTTTTGTGTTTTCTTTTCTTCCGCGCCGAAGCGGAAGACTACTTCGCTGTGCTGCAACCATGAAGAATGAAATTAGAGCGAAGTTATTTGTGTCATGTCGACGGAATACATTTGAATGTCGAAGAAGAGCGTAGCTCGAAGACTGTTAAACAGCAACTGTTGTTGTTTTTTGTCAACTTTCTAAACCGTTTCGGGTCATTAAACAGTAAAACTGCACTGATTTTTAAGCAAATTTCTATGCTTAAATCGTGTGTGTTGAAACAGAGCCGAGTTGCCCAAGAATCTGTCTGTCTGTCCGCAATTCTTATTTCGGCTGTTCTCTGCGGGCTCCACGGGTTTTGTTTATGTTTTGACAATTTTTCCCCTTTGAGTCCTGCGCTTCGCCGTGTTTAAATGAATTTTGTTTATGTTATTCCACTTTTTTGGGTCCTCAGTTCGACCGACGCGTTTCGGGCGGCGACATGCGACTTTTTCATCGACGTGCGTCACGTCAACATTTTTAATATTCGCTGTTTCGATTTTCTGCTGTTGCTTTTTGTCGTTTCTTTTGAATAACTCTGCTACGTTAATTTGTGATTAAAATGTTAAAATCATTATTTAATTAAGTTGTGCATTTTATGGATTTTAAGGCTTCGTTTGAAGGAAAGCAAACGACGGAGAATACAAGGTTTTTTGCGTCGCAAGTCGATTTGTGGACGGTTTTGGTTCTTTTTGTGGTTTCGTCGGATTTTTTTAAAATTAAATTGATTTAAAAAAAGGAACCTTGAACCGTGAGCATCGTGTGTGGCTCCGTTGATACATCAAAGACATTTTCAAAAGAATTTCAAGAACACATTCAGAGAATAGCGAAAGAAAATGAATATTCTCTTATTTTATTAAAAAATTGCTGTAATTACTAGCATTAGAATTTAATTAATATATAAAGAATTTTCTTCTCCATCTCTCTTTAATTCTATAATTAATTTCTTTGAGTCTCACACATAATAGGAAATCCTCGACTTTTCCACGTGATCGCTAAATTAATCGATGAACTACAACAACAACAACAACTGAACGCACCTCATTCATTCATCCATACAGAAAAAAACATTTTATAGCACTCATAAGCAGTCATAAAAACATTTTAATGGCTGTTAATTACGATCAAGAAGTCTTTTTTCGGTAGCGAAAACTTAATATAAAAAAATATAGAAAAAAGTTATTAAAAAAAGCAACTCTCAAGCATCTGTATGCGAAACATGCTCATGCCTGCTCAATGTGCAGAAAATACAAAATAATTGATCGCCTGTTTTAGAAATCCAACAAAAAAAAGAAATAAAAAAAAATTCTTTTAAATCAAAGGAATTAAAAAAAACTGTTTTGAGGTGTGAAAGAACGAAGATTCTGTTATAGATGAAAATACAGCGTCATTATAGATGAAAATACCTCACTTCAGTTCTTGTACCCACCTCAAAAAAATGTAATTAATCTTTTCTGTTAATTTTATATTAAATTAATTTATTTAAACGGGAAATAAGTGATTTTTATGCTGAATTAAGCTGCGAGCTGCATATGGATGTTCTTTTAAAATTACAGGGAAGTATTTCCCGTTATAAGAAACACAAAACAGAACATCTCTATAATTCTTTTCCTATATTTCTGCATAACTAACAAGAAGTGAAGAGTTCTGGCAAACACACGCAGTTTCCTATGCATTCGTGTATAATTTCATGCTGGCGCTTATAAAATTTTACTGCACTTTTACTCTCAACTCAGTCGACTTCGCCAGGCCGTTGCCTCGCCCCTCGTCACATCCGCCCATCTGCAACCTTCGCATCACCGCGTCTTTTGCTCATGTCATAAATTCCGGTTCACCCATTAAATAAATCACAACAAAAACAGCGAAAATCCATCAAAATCTCCGACAGCCTTCAAGGACACAAATCATAATCCGTCGCATTGACAGCTGCTCGTTGGCCACGACGATCCACGACGGAGGTCTTAATGGACGCTCGCTGCAGCCGAAGTTTTCTGCGATGCGGTCGACGCGGCTGCGAGCGGCGTCGTGCTCCGTGCGGAAGAATATTTGTGGGTCTATGAGTGCCACTCGAAGTGGGCAATAAATTTGCGGGCGGTTGTTGCCGTTGCTTTATGCACCACAGCAACATTAAAATAAAATAGTTGCTATCGTAAAAGTGGCACAAGCAGTTGTGCTGATCAGTCGTTGGTTTGTGGATCGTCGCGAGGGGCGGCGAGGGCGGATTGTGCGTGGTATTTTAATAAGAGTGATCATGTAATGCACGAAGTGTGTCTAAACAAAAGCGCACAACGGTAAATCACTTGATCTGAGTTCAACTGCAGCTGATAATCCAAATTGAAGATGGTGAGTGCATCTTTTCTCCTTCTTTTTCCCCTTTGTGAAGATAATTATTGGCGTTTCGGTGCTTTTTCTGTATCTAATTCATTTTTATTGCCTAGTAAATTGCTTGAGTATTTCACGTTAATGTTTTTTAGAAATAGCAAAACGAAAAAATACCGTGAACAGCAAAAAACCGTTCACTATTACGTGATCCACTTTGAATTTGTCTTTTAGCGTTTCTGTTACTTGAGAATGGTCTCAATTTAAACCAGTTTCAGCCAAATTCAAATAGAAATCGTAGAAAAATTAATTAGAAAAAACTAGAATGAAAAAGAACCCAAAAAAATTAAATAGAATGTTTAATAAAATCTTCAATGCAAAATGTCTTCGTTTTTGAAATGAAAAAGGAGAAAACAATGATTGAAAGGACCATGAAGAAGCAGAAATTCGGTTTTTTCTTTAACGTAATCCTTCAAAGTGGATGTAAATCTATTTTTGGGCCTAGGATTTCATTTTGACGTTGAATCATTGAACCACATGTGAACCATATGTTTGTGGGTATTATTTCGAGTCTTTGTTCATTTCTTTTGTGTACACTATTTTTGGTAATGGGAAGGGATTTAATATTCACATTTATGACGACAGCACGTGACCAAAATGGCGTTTGAATTCCAGGCCACTCACGAAACTAATCAAAAGTCATTTATTAATATTCAACGAACTGCCAAACATCGAGTGAACATGGAATTTATTGAGTGACGATTAAAGAACAGTTTTTTTTTTGAATTGAAGCCAATAAAACTGTTGAACGTTAACATTGTCATTAACATTCGATGGGCGTGATGCACACACATTGAATGCTCACTGAACCGTTGCGATTTACAATTAATTGACTGTAATAAGCTTTCACGTTTTAGGAACCGATGGATCATTAAAAGGCATTAAAAATAAAAGTGATCGCTTAATTAATTGTAGTTATAGACATTTTTAACACCTTCCTTTCGATTTTACGTCCCTCTCTTCCCTGTAGAATTTACTTAAAAACATTAAAATCTTTCTACACGCATTAAAAATGTTTATTTATTTATGTTTAATGTTTATTTAAAGATCAATGAAACACTTAAATCGCAACCGACCATAAAGCATGGTAAACACAATAAAATAACGGCAATAAAAATGAAAAAATAAATAAAATCACCAAGTTCAAAACAGTTTTTTTCCAAGTGTAAAATCAAAATATTATTGCTTCTTTTAATATTGTTTACCTATTTTAAATACCGTAAAATACATTTTTGCAGTGCAGTTTTTCGTTAAGAATTTTTATTTTGTTTCAATTAAATTTCCAGTTTTTAAATAAACAGGTTTTTAAGAAAATTGCATATAAAGAAGGCAGCAACAAACGCGCTCCGTGTTACTGAGTGGGCAAATCAGCGATCGTGCGAGTGAGAAGGACTGATGTAGGTTGTACCTGAAAGCGAACGGCAGCCCATTCGCCTTACGTGCTGCATGGCAATTGTAAATGGGAAAGAAAACGACGAAGGAGATCACTTCAAGACGGCAGCCATTAGTCTTCGCTTTCAGTCACACATGTGCATGCGAACGCCCCGTTGCTGTGGCTGCGGCTACTGCTTAGCGATCATGGCTGGCTTCGTGAGTGACTAGCCGACGGCACTTCGTTGAGTGGTGATTGTTGTTGTGTTCGAGTTCTCTTTCGTGTGCCATGTTGTTTCGTGTGCCATGCTGAGTTGATGCTGGTTGTTGTTGTGTTGTGTTCGCTTCTTAAGTGGTGAATTTCGTCTCTGATGGGGTCGATAAGGAGAGGGCAAAACACTAAAATAAGGGCTTTGAAACTATAATAAAACTAGAGTAACTCAGATTAAGAGCAAATGACTCATAAATGAAAACAATTAAGATATTCATTTATTTAGATTTAGCAAAATATTACATTTTAACATTAATTTTCTTGGCTTAATTTCAACAGCGAATATTTTCAACTAAATGCATACGATTTTAAATAGACTATTCTTAAAATAAGTTAATATCGCATAAATTTAAATGGAGTATTAAAATTTTCGGTAAAATATACACATTTTTTGCAGAGTCCATTTGAAAAAACACAGTTTTTGTGGTTGTTGTTGGCTGTTGCATTAATTTCGCTTCACTTATTGTCAAATACTTTCTCGTAAAGAATTGTGACGAATTTCAAAATTCTATTTTTAGCTGCACAAAAATTCAGAGAGTCGTAAATTCATTAATTTATTGACGACAAATTTCTATTTGCTGTGGAATTTGTGTTGCCTTTACGAAAAAATTAAGTTATAAAACACGCTTCGGTGCGTTTCAACACGAAAAGATGAAGGAAGAATTGAATGCAATTGCAACACACACTCGAAATTCCTAAAAATATCCAACTCTAGAAGGGAAGAGCGACGCAGGATGTTTCAATGAAACGCGCCGCTTTTTATTGTAATTTGAAGAACGTTTTGCTCAAGTCGTCGGCGCGACTTCCTTTCGACTTCGTTCTTTGTCGGTGTGGCGCTCGGTCGACCCTCAAAACGAAGCCGATTGACGACAGAACGACGCCATCGCTTGTGTTTTCACAATTGCAATTAGAATTCATTAAAATTATGCACTTTCTTTAATGTAATGACATGTCAAGAGTTTTTCTAATTTCATGATATTTGTAATTGAAGTTGTTGTTGATTCCGTTGTAGTTTTTACTGCCGTTTCCATGCTTTTCATCATTTGATGCTCTTTTTTCACCGCAAATAAATTGTGCACAGATTCGAGCTCTAATTGACTTAACTAAATGATAATAATTGACTTCAAAATTTGGTTTCCTTAAGATTGTTAAAAATAAACAAAGAAATCTTCTTTCTCACCAAAATTCTTTGCTATCTTTACTCAAAATCGAACTAAAATCAGAATCATTGGAAACAGAATCTTTGGAAATCAGAATCTTTTGAAGAGTTGATATTTTTTCTGTTTATTAACAATTTCAAGGATTATTAATAATAGAAAACATAAAAAAATCATCAACTTGAACATTTTTTTTTATTTATTTCTTAATTTTATTTTCCTTTAAATTTAAAAATAAACTTTCTTTGGTTTCTAAAATTAAATCAACTTAAAATCGAATTGGAATTTAATGAATTTTTGCTGTTTGTTGCCCCAAAAACAAAGTACATGAATTTCGTCAACTGAAAATTGGATTTTAATGAACTTTTGTTGTTTGTTTAATAATAAATCAAATGACTTTTATTTGAATTTGTTTTGTAGTTGAGGAAAAGAAGTGTTTGCACTTAAAATTGATTACTTGTGCGTTGTTAATAAACACCACTGAAATGTCGAAACTAGAAATTTTTAAGTAAATATTGAAAATGTCAAGCTGCGTGCTGCATTTACAAAGAAATGGCCGACGTTGCTCTATCCACTTAAATACAAACACACAGAAGATTTTTCATATGAACGTGTCTTTCGACGACTTGTTTTCGAGTTCATACGGCGCTCAAGCAACATGCAACATGCATCATGCATGCGGTGTGAGTGAAGTGAGAGGGTCGCCGCCTTCGTTTTGTAATAATTTATGAAAAATGATGCAACATCATGCAATTTAAAGAGAATAAAGTGCACAGCAACAACAACGAGAGCGGCCACAAATAATGTTAGGCGTCGACGCCGCCGCTGACGTCGCTGTCGCAGCACGAACGAAGGAACGACGAACATACATGGAGCTGAAGTATTTCGGTTCGTCCGAAAGTACTTTTAATATTTCTTGGCAGGAGGGCGTACGACACGCCCCCCGCCGTTCACTACAACGCACATTACTGCTTAATGTACTCCTGGAGAGACGAGGCAGAGTATTTCTCTCCCCTGTCTTCACCCATCCCGCGCCACCACGAACTCCTTAGGAAAGAAACTATTTTTTTCTGCTGCTCCATGAGAAAAAACAAACAAAAAACAGGACTCGATTTTGTTGTTGTTTGTTGCTTGTGTTATCAACGATGTTGGAAGTTTTCTTGGTGATGTGGTGCAGTTGAGGAGAATCGACGTCACCGACCTCAACGTGGCTGTTGTTGTTGTCGTTTGTATCGACCGCGTTTCCTATTATTTGCAGGACTCCTTCGAACCCCGCCCCCTTCCAACCATCAATGAACAATGAGACGTCGCGTGTGTAAAACAACGGCAGCAACAACGTCAATCGTCGAACTCATTTTGACTCAATTGGAGTCCGCTTCAGTTGCTGCAACCGCTTTTCTGCTGCAACATTCAGCATTATTCGTGGCCAGAAGCGTATGAAACAAGTTAATCGAGCGTAGATGATTTTCTTCATCCGTGGCGCTTAGCATTTATTTACGAGGGAAGGAAAAAGAAGGAAGGGAAGAAGGAGAGCGGACTACGTTGCTGATGTTAGTAGAAATTTTGTTGTTCGTTGTTTTAGTTTATGCACAGAAATCCATGTATTTATGTAGATTATAATGAATTTTTAGAGTGGTCAATTCTATGGATTCCTTCTCGGGACCTTTTATGTATTTTCTAACCCTGTATTGATTCTGTACACAGTTTTCCTCCTGAACTTTTCTTCATTTAAGCTGTATTTACTCCTATTTTATTTGTTTGGATTTTATTTATTTGATTTGATTAAATTTGGCTTCGTTTGCTTCATGCTTTGGTTAGTTTTGGGACACGTTTTCCTCTGCATTCCATCTTGTCTTGCGCTTTCTCCCCTTTACCTTCATTTAATCCTTCTCTCCCTTGCAATTTGTAACGAAAGCGTGATAAGTTTTCATAAAGCAAATATTTTATTTGCTTTCGTTTGGTGCTGTTTTCGTGCTTGGGTTTTGCACTTAATTAATTTTATTTCCCCTAACGAAATGAAAATGGCGTTCGATATTCTTCTCTCCTTCTTCTTGCGGCTTTTAGAGTGCTTCATGCTTCCATGGCGGCGTCTTTGATGTTTAAATACAAAGTATGTGCGGCTTTTATCATGTTTTTTGCCATTTTTATAACTATTGATAATATTGTGATTATTGTTATTGGCATTATAATTATTGTTGTTATTTTTATGATTCTTTTTGTTGCACTGCAAAATATCTTTACAAAAATTTATTAATTGTTCTGGTTCAATATTGAATAAAACTTAAAAAATTAATATAAATTATTTAAACAGACGAAGGAGCTTTTAATTAAAATTAATATAAAGAAAATGATTACACTATTGTCAGTATATTTTATTACTATTCTAATTTTTATTATTAGTTTAGGATTTATTAATTTTTAATGCAATTATTAATTAAATTGGAATATTATTCATATTATGTTATTATTATTATTATGATTGTTACTATGATCGTCTTATATTTTCTAATTTTCTTTTATTTTTCTTGCTTCTAATTAATTCACCAATTAATTAATTGTCTCTTTTCCATTTTATTCAATTGCATTTCCTTTTTTTTATCGTCGTCGCTAGGAATTATTTTTATAGCTTCTTATATTTTTCTTGTTAATTACAGAAATGTGGTTTTCTCGTATTAATTAATTATTATAAGCTGCTTGTGGTAACTGAAACTGACCAACGAATCAACATCCTTTCAACACTGCGACTCTTTGGCTTTCCCTTCGTTTTTTCCTCTATCAGCGCCATAAAAACTTTATTCTTGCTGTTATTATTATTATTGGTGTTCATATTCTTCTTCTTGTTGTCGCTTTTCTCCTTGTAATCAAGAATTTTGTTGCCTGAGCACGAAAATCCGAAATCGATTCTAAGCGACCATAAAAATTAAAGAGTTTCTTCGATAATCCGATTATGAGTCGGCTTGGAAAAGTCTTGACTTTTATCGAAACTTTCCTTCATTTTCCGTGAAAATATTTCTTAGAGGTTTTTAGGTATCAGCATCTTCTTTTTGTAAGTTCGAACTATGGAAATTCTGTTGTATTTAAATTAAAAATCTCCGTTAAATGAATTGCGATTCTTTATATAAAATGTTTGGCAATTTCTTTTTATATATTTTTGTTTATTGTCATTTCCTATTCATCTTTTTCCATATTCGTTTAATAGATTCTGATTTTCTCATTATAATACCGAAAATTCTAAATATTTCCTTTAGTTCTTTAAATGTATTGCAGGAATAAATAAAATAAATAAATCATGTCACTTAGCATCATAAATAAAGTGTCATTAGCGATTTGTTTCTGTCGCTTTTAAAGTGTCCATTAAAGCTGCATGTAAAGAAAACGGACGGACATTCGGCAGTCGAATGGGCAGCAAGCGAAAAATGAGGAAATCGAAATAAAGAGAATTTTTAGAAAACAATTAAAATTTTTTTCGCTAATTAAAATTTTGCAATGTTGCAGCAAAGAGTGAACGGCGACCGACTGAACGAGATCCGCAACACATCCTCTGCAATTAAAGCCAAATAAAAACTGCCATTAAAAACTACAAAAATTATGAAAAAGCGGCAAAACATGAGTATATAAAAATAATTGCTGTTGTTGTTGGTTTTTAGCTACGATTTGACGCAATTTGATGATGATGGGGACACGAAAGAAGCATCTGAATGCGGTTGTTGTTCGTTGCTTCTTCTTCTGCTGTCCGTCCTTCTCTTCATAGCAATTGCTAACTCGAATGCGTTGTTGTAGCTGCTGTTGTTGGTCTTGTTTTGTGGAGCTTCTGTGTTGCTCTTTGAATCGCTGCTGTTTTTGTTATGATTCCCCTTCTTCCCCTGCTTTTTCCTCGATTTTTCTAGTCGTGTTTGTGCAGCAGCAGCTCCTTCATGCACAACGATTGTCTTTGAAGGCTTCGAGGCTACGTCAGGGTTGCAAATCGAAGTTAAACCGACCTATGAATGGACGATGAGTTGCAACTGGATGTTTGAGTCGTCGCTGTTCTCACGGAACGCTTCGGACGGACCGAACTCGATCGGTAGCTGGTCCATGATCGAGGCGAGTTTCTAGACGCCGGTTCCCGAGCAACTCCGACTGCGAATGAATGAACGAATCGCGGCGAAGGAGCTGCGAGTATCGCGTAGCTGTTGTTCACTGCGATCAGTTGGCCACTTGGTTAATTTTAATTGGAGTTGCTGCTGGAAGTGTTGCCGGTTTTATGGCGGCCACTTTTAGCCACATCATTGTACAAGTTTCCCCCCCTTTGCTTTGTTTTTAATTAACAAAAAATGGAAGAACAACGAGAAACAGACACAAATAATTAGCTTTTTAAATTCGCAGTAGTTCTTGGCGTTGTTTTTGTGTTTCTGCACCGATTTCAAACCTGTTCAGAGCCTGTTTCTGAGATATGAAAACAGTGAGTCGTTAGTTTTTTCCTCTTCGCTGCTTCGATGAGATTCCCAAACTTTTTTTCCGAGTGATGATGGGCCTCACTTTTCGTATCAGTTGCAGAGAAATCGTCATTCGAATGGGTTTTTTTTTTATTTAGTTCAGTGTAACGATTCAGGGTTGATGTTGGATTGAATTAAACACATTTTAAGACCTCGGTCTGTTCTTGCATTCCGTGAATGAATTTTTTACCTTCTGAGAATAGCTTTAAGAGGTTTTTCTCTGCGTTTCTCTGCATATTTTTTGCAAATCTTTCGATTATTACCTTCAGAGAAGCTTCAAAGTTTGGGAAAACCGGAACAGAGCGATTCATTTGCATTGAAAGGAAGCTAACAAAGTTTCTAAAAAGATTTCTGTAATTAATATTTACATATGTACATTAGACACACTTGTTTATAATTTTTTTTATTTTTATATACATACATATATGTATATTCGGAAAAGGAAAATGTTTATGCATTTAATTACTTCCATATGTTTTTGTGTATAGTACAGATATAAATATGTGTTTGTGTTAGTGTAGGTTTTCTCGTGTGTTAGTGCTCATTGCTGTACTCTAAACTGACCGCACACAAAGCAGCAGCAGAAATAGCATCAGCAACGAAAAATAACAACAACAACAACAACAGCGACATCAACATCACATTAACAAAGTACAATAAAAACAACAACATTTCCACTGAGTAAACTTTTGCTATGAGCAGCCAGCAACTGAGACTCAAGCGACAGAAACAGCAACAACAAAGCGACGTCAACTGCAGAGACAACAACAACAACTACGCCACTAAACTGACTACTAATTGTTGTTGTTGTTGTTGCTTTTGCTTTTGTAATCACTGTTGCTGCTGCTGCGTTCGCTTTTGCTATTGCTGCTTACTGTCAAGTCCACTCGTTTATTTCGCCTCGCTCGTTCCGACATCGTCGGCGATTCGCCCCATCCGCCCCACCTCCTTCCACACTCGACAATTTGTCCCTTGTATAACACATTTTGTTAGCTTTACCTTGTTGCTCGTAATGCGCTCGGCTCGGCGTTCGCTGTTCGGTGCTTTAACATTGCGTCGCGTCTTCGTCTTCGTCTACGTCGTCGTCGTGTTTGTGTTCGGCTGCGTTGTTGTTGTCGTTGTCGTAGCCGTCGTCATCGTCGGCGTCGCCGTCGTCGTGCGTCTAAAGGAAAAAATATTGAATTAAATTTTTTTGTTTTAGTAGACTTTAAACAATTTTCGAGTCGTTACCGCATGCGCGTCGCAACAACAATTTATTTCGTTGCTTATTAAATTTTTCTCTTCAGTTAAAGTCGAAGAAAGGAAGAAAAAACGTTTGCCGGGTGAAATTCTTTGTTGAAATCTTGTGAAGAAGAACTTTTCATGATCAATTTTAATTAATTTTCGTTGAAGAATGTGGAAACATTTGAAAAAACTACAAATTATTGACAATTCGTGGCGTCAAATTAATTAAATCATCATCACCGCCAACGTCAATAGAAATCATAGGAGTTTCTCAGTGATTTTTGTGTAATACGACAAAAAGAAGACAAAGAAGGATGTGATGAATGACGTAGAAATAATTGATTGGCTGTTTGTGTAACTTTTTGATAGTTTTCAGTGTTTATTTGGTGTTTCAACGCCTTTACTTTAATCTGAGGCTCGTAACAAGTGCAACATTCAAGTTTACAACAGTTCACGATAGCACGAACTTGGCAGCAATTTAGATATCCAAGGTGAGTTCTCCAGCACTAGCAATGGAAGCTGAAATCTGAGCTGAAACTTAAAGGGAGTGAAAAGTATGCCAAACTTCTGTTTTAATATCATTTTAATCGGTGAAAGTACAGTTTTTGTGGATTCTTTTTGCCGACTGACTTCGTAATAGCCGAAATTATTTTGCTGATCACTCAAAATGCTTAATAATATGTATGATTTCTCTGCTGTGAATGCTGTGAATGCTGTGAATTCTGATGATTGAATTGATTTCAATTATAAGCCCAAAAACTTACATCCCTTTGCGTCTTCTTTAATTCTGATCGTCAAGTCTGATCGTTTCTTTAATTTAATAGTGTAAATAACACGATTTTTCTTAAATAACCTTAAAACTCATATTTTTCACATTTTTCATTAATTATAAACTCAAATCTTTGAATTGTGTGTTATATATAATTTTTAACTTGTAGATTTCAGTTTTAACTTTCATAATTTACCATAATTTTTCATGAGTTTTAATTTTAAAATCTTCTTTTTTTAAAAAATTTGACTTTTAATTTTTTTTTGCATTTTTTTAAATTAATCGTTTTTTAAATATTAATCAAATGCGGTGTTATTTTAATTTCTCTGGATTTTAATCAAGAAATGAACCAGCATCAAGTAAATTTTTGAATTTTTGATTTTTTCTGGGTTGACCTGGACTCTGTCTTTTGTGTTTCTTTATCAGTGGAGGGCGTTGATAAAGCCGCCGATTCCAGTGCTTTAAATAACCTTTAAATCGCAGTCTGTTTGTCGGCTCGATTCTTCTTTTGACAGTCTTCGTCCCGTTAAATCCCCGTTCCTTATCGTCACCTTTCTCCTTCTACTTTTTTTATCTTGGGTTCGTTTCACGCTTAGACGACTTTTCTTCACCAATTTGCAATCTACACGAACTATAAATGGTTTTTTATTAATTAAGACATTCATTGAAATGATTCGAATTCCTTGATTCGTTATAAAAAGGCACCATTTTATGGACATTTGCTAATAATATGCAAATCTTCATTGTTTAACATCTGCTTTTAAACCTAATTCAGTGATTGGATAGATTATTTATAAACAGTTATTGCGTTAAGCTGATGGAAATTATGAAGCATTCTTTTAGAAAGCTTTAATTAATCTGTGAAATAAATTGGTGATAATAAAATTGTTTATATTTGGTATTTCTTCTATTTCTATGAGACTCAAAGAGATAATGTATAATTTTAGGTTTTTGTTTGAGTTATTTGCGAATTAGTTGATAACTTACTTGCTTAATTAATCACTTACTTGTTTAATTAATCACTTAGTTACTTAAATGTAATAATTTTAAAATATTACAGCTTCAAATTAAGTAATAAATAAATAGCAAAAGTTATCTCAGGCTCTGCTCTTCATAAAAGCTTCAATTTACGGTTTTCTTCGTCGTTCCGGCATGAGTTTGATAAATCGTATAATTTTTCTAAATGGACTTTGTTTTTGTATCTGCTACAAGGGAAGTTCTTGACGTATTCTGAAAGCCTTTATAAAGAATTTAAAATGAATCAAAACTCGTGTTTTTCGTGATTTGAAATGCATTACAATGAAGTCGAAGAGCGTTTGAACTACTTTATTTAATTTTATAATTAATATTTTTTTAATATTAGCTTAAAAAGATTTAAATGAAGTTACTTCAACCCCTTTTAATTATTGTAATTATCTTTCTTTTCAGATATTTAATCAAAATCCTTGTAATCAAAATCGAAATCAATATCAACAAGAACAACAACAACAACGGCCACATAACAATCATCATCATCAAAGTAATTGCATCAACAGCTTCGGAAACAATTTCTACGGTATGTAAACAATCGTATGAATTCTGAAAAAGTTTCCATTCTCCATTATCAATCATCATAAAACTGAAATTAATTACAAATCATTAGACTATGTTTCGGAGTTTAGGATAATGCTAAAAAATAAGCACATAAAGAAAAACGCAGAAAAGTTGTACAGTTCAACAACGTAAAAGAGAAAAAATCACAAGAATCAATCCATTCACAAAAAAATTAATTAAATACAAAATAAAACTAAGAAAAAGTAAAACAAATTTAGGTTTATTTTTATAAATTGTTGCTCATTCATTGAAGCATTTTTTTAAATGTAAATGCTCGCAATAACGTCCTTTTTTGGGAGGTTTTTAAAATGGGAGTAACTTCTAGAAACACGAAAACGAGAAAAATTGAAATTGGCTACTGAAGTAGACGGAGAAAGCGGATGTGACGTTAACAAAGCCTTTAAAATTACCAAAAAAGACTCTGAAACAATGAGTGAGATGTCAAGAGTCAAGGGTCTTATATGAGCATATACATATCTATATACACAACCATTATACATGCATCCGTCTGTGAATTTGTGTCAACAGCTACTTTATACTTGTCCCTAGATTTGTCAAGTTTTAAGTGAAATTTTATTGCCAAAGCGTAAACATTTTTGAAATCCACAAGTGAAAAGCCAGTAAAAGAACTGCAAGTGGGGGAAATCTGTGGATAAGCGAAGTTCAAGGACAATCCGCAGATTATTGATGAAAATTAGAGTCTTGGGTCCGATGCGATAGAAATGGAGGATCTCCACAAGAACCTCTCCGCTTCACGGACAGCACTCATTCAATTTTCAGCTCCTTAGCCATGTCATAACGTTTTCAGGTCTTCACATTCACAGGTCCCCAGGTGCTTAGTAGCGATGCTTTCATGGGCTCCCTGTTCCTCACATCTTGCGGTTCTCTTCTCCTCCCTTCACTCGACATCCTTGCCAAAATGTCTAAATGCACAACCTTCAAAACGCGAAGACGAGACGACGATAAATCGGAAGTTTAAATGGTCAATAAAACGGCGCAATAAAAACAAAATCTATGAATGACACATTAACTCAATCGACGTAAATGACAAAAACTTAGCAACAACAAAGGAACACACAATAAACGAAAACATCACAAGGAAAAAGGTGAAAAATAGTCGAAAATAAGCAGAGAAACATTCATTTTTTATCAGTGGTGGCCCGAGGTGAGTCACTTACCGACGTTGTGACATGAAAGCATCATTTCGATGTTGTTGCTGTCTTAACAGGACTCATGATTCACCCCACATCAAGTCGAAGCCCTTGAGATGATGTCAATAAACACGGAATGTCCAGGTTAAATTCGTGTTCAATTTTATTTCAGCCGAATGAAGGAAGTTTCTAAAAATCCAATTTGAAATTGTCTTTAACCCTTTTCCTTTCATCCAATTCAAAGTTTCGTGAAGAATACAAATCGCTTGAAATATTATTTAAACTTTTTCTATTTCGATGCATAGATTTCGGGTGATGATAAGTAGTAAAACAATTCTCCATAATTTAATCCGTCGAGGGCCTTTTTTCTTAGAACCTCGCCGATGACCGAAAGTACCACTGAAAGATATAAAGAGCGCGGCAAATCAATTAATTCATATGAAGTCGTTAAAAATGCGGCCTGCCGTCGGCGGATTCAGGTTCACGTTCACGCAGCACCTGACTCCATTGCCACGGTTCGAGGAGGCAGAGGCGCCATTTTGCTTTTGTTCAATCAAGCGGCACAATAGAGCCATTGTCCGGCGATAATCACCCGAGAAAGTGAACCACGGCAGGTAAGCAACCGTGCAGCGTGCACCGTGAACCTGTTCAATATGAATATGGAGAAAAAACCCATCTTTATACTGTTTTGCAGAGGGTTGAGTATTAAAAATTTATAACTTTCTTTTGTGGGAAATGTTTTATAGCTTCATTGCTCCTTCACTGATGCTGCTGCTGTTTTTAGTTGCTTTCGCTTGCATTTGTTGTTGTTGTAATATTTACCTGCGGTAGAATCGGGACCTTTGACACAGACTCCTCGTTTTATGGGCCTTGACGTCAGTTTATCGAGAGTAGACATCGCATTGCAGTCGGTCCCAGTCGTCGTTGGGTCGACTTTCGGTTGGATCCTTTGGTCAGTTGATTGGCTGAAACGTCTGACCGCCTGTCGCAAGCAGCCGATGAGCTGATGTGGCGATTCCAAGGAAATAACCACGTATCATTATAGAAATTATGACATTTGGGCGCAACACGGAAAAATAATGCATTGGAATCGTTGAAATTTCAGTTGCACCTTGATTATAAGTTTTTCTTGTAGTTATTCGTATTCTTCTTCTTATTATTATCTTTCTTGTTCTTGGTTCATTTAAAACTACGTCATGATGTCTTCATCGTCGAAATTTCACCTCAAATTGTAATTCTTTTCTAGGTTTAGTGATAATTTTGTATCTTTTTCTGTGTTTCTAGTTTAGTTTCACAGGTCACATTCTGTGTTCACCTCTTTCTGCCCTATTCTCTAACTCTATATGCTCTCTGTTTTTCCCCCTTCACTGCGTGTCATTGTCTAGGAATCTTCTGTGGAAATGTGGCAACATTTTTGCGGAAATCAAGTCGAACGCTTTCGGAGCTCGTTGGCATTTTAGACGAATGCATTTGTCCATACATATGTACACTTTTCTATATATATAGAAACCATAAAATTTACGTCCGTCAACGCGTTGTTGGCGCAGGCTTCATTGAATTTCAGGTTGTGCAGCTTTCTAGCCAGAGGCTCAGCGTCAAGTCGAACTCGTTGCCAATACTCAAGACTGTCTGTCTGTCCGTCCGTCGTGTTCCTTATTTAACTGGTTTACTCAGCTCCGCGTTGTTGTTGCTTCTTGTAAACGTGTTTTTCCTTTAACATTTTGGTCTTTTAAGCAGAAATTATGTTTTTAAATGGAATTTATATGTTTGCTTTAATGCTTGAGTTTGGTTTTCTTGTAATATTTATTGTTGTTTATCTTGTGGTCGAATATCCACTCAAAGAACCTCTACAAAATTCATTATAAGTGACTGTACAAAGCAGGGATGGAGTGAAACCGAATTAGTAAGACAGAGAGAGAGGCATAAAGCGCCATAAAATGGCAGAAAAATATACTACATATCAATTAATGCATTGAAACATGATTTCGGTTCTTTTGTCTCCTTCCCGTCGATAAGGATTTCCATTACTTCGGCTTCTTTTTACCGCTCCTTTTGGTCCCTTTCAATTTTCCTTTAAAACGGTTTAAAAGGTTAATTAAGAAATTTTAAAATCAGAGATTAAGAATTCCAGAAGCAACGCAATTAAATTCCAAAGATTTTTTTTAAAATTTATTTCCAAAATTTCTTGAATTTATTTAAGGCTCATAGAATTAATTTGAAACCTGTTTTTCGATTTCGGCATTTTCTTTCTTTGCTTTGAGCATTTTTCTGTAATCATTTAACATTTTATTTATTTTTGATTTAGTGCTGAATGTAGAATAAGGTTTCCTCCAACAACCATTTGCTTTGTTCCCCGCCTCTCGTCCAGTAAAAAACATGGTGGCTTTTTAATCACATAAAATATTGCGCCATATTTAAGCATTTAAATTCGCCGCCATGCTAACGAGTTAATCGCTTAATTAAAGCCGAAGATGTTGGCGCTGCGATAAGGAGAAGTTTTCGCTCTGCGCTCATTAGAGTGAAACACCGAAGCAGAGCCGAAGCGTTGATGTCGTGCAGTTGCGACGCACCGACGACCGACGATGACGATGACGAAATGGACGGATAAAATGGCGCATGTTGTGTTTTTTCTCTTGGAATAAATAAATAAATTTCAAGTCAAGTTGAATTATTAAATAAAGGACAGGAGATGGAAGCTAGGACAGAAGTGTGGAGAGGGAAGGGTAATCGGCTTCATAATCTGAGAGTAGAAAGCAGTACGCTGTAGGTTAAAATGGAGTTCTAAACAGTTATTCAATACTTGACGACAGAGTGAGTGATTAATGGAGAGAGAGCAACAAGAGCGACTCGGTTACTCCAGAAATAAATTGAGTTTATCAGTTGTTGAAGGTATTTGCTATAATAACTAATATATATTCTCTCTAATCATTAAAATCATCAATATTTAAATTTAATTTTAAACCCTTTTCGCTGACTTTTTTCCGACCTCTCCACGGAGTTTCTCTCCTCTCTTTGAAACCGGTTAATGTAACAGCTACTCAGTGCAAATGTTCACATCTCTAGGCTTTATCATGGCGCTCAAATATGGAAAAGCTTTACAAGGATTACGAATAATTTATAAGGCAAATTTTAAGGGGCTGGGGTTGGGGAGGCCTTCGATGTGATGGCGTTTAAAATGGAGGCGGAGGTCATGTTGCTGAAAATGTGATGTGTTTGTTTGCTTTGGCTGCCATTGTTTCCCTTTGCGTGTGGATAATGTAAAGCAACATACACAACTACACATGCAGCGAAGGAAACGGGAATAAATTCAGTATCTAAGTTTATAATCTCCAGCCACAGCACGAAATCCGCACGAACCAAAAATTCAACTGCTCAAAGAAAATAAAATAAAATGGAAACTTGCAAACTCATTCAGCAGAGTTTCCCACAACCCCCACGTGGATCGATATTTCCACAAGAACAACACAAATACAAACACACATTTGCACAAACATGCATTAAGCGAGGAGTGGCTCACTTCGAGCTGCTTTCGGCGGCTGAATCCCATCGTAAAGGACGAATGGCTGCCAGCTACGAAGAGCTGACTGTTGTGAGTATCCGGAGAAGCCGGAAGACGGAGAGGAAGGGTAGAGGAACGCCAGTTGGCAACGTGGATGGGGTCAGAGTTGAGGGTGAGCCTGAGTTTGTGTTTCTGTCGGAAAAGTGAACACAAAGCATTGAAAAAGGGGTATGAAAAGGAAAAGGAATTGGCACTGCGATAAGGTTGGGTGGAGACGTTGCAGAGGGTGTCAGGGACGGGAGGAAAACTCAGCTTAAACACGCCATTTAAAGAAATATTATTTTGAGCTCTTTCACTCATTTCTTTTTAATCCCAAAAAAACCCAATTGTGTTTTTTCCCATGAGTTTATATGTTTGTTTGTACATATTTATTTTACACTATCACTATGCGCAAATTATGTTTATATGAAAAAACACACCAAAAACAAGAAAAGAAGTTATAAAAACTATAAATCAATATAAAAAAGAAAAAAATCTGCACTTGCTTTTGTTGTTTCCAATCCTTATCTACCCTCTTATCAGCACCCTTCGCTAACACTGTCCTTAATTGAGTTCTCTTTTAGTTGCTCCTTTTGTGCAAGTGCAAAAAAAAAAATCTATGACGATGACGTATCAAAAAATTTCCACCCTTAAAAGGCTTTTTTGTTTTTTTTTTGTCTGCCAATTGTGTTTTTTTTGTTTTTCTGGGCTGTCATCTTGCGGGGTGCTTTGATTTTATGGAACAGCAACGCATCTAAAATTGCTGAATGCTAATTTATGTTTATGCAGATTTTTCCTCTACTTACATATTTCAGTTGAAGAAAGTTTTTCCTTAACTCGGCAAAAGTCATAAATTTGCTTACTAAACTCGGTCTTGGTTAATTTCTGGAATATTTCGTCCATGTTTTTTTTGTTTGAAGAGATCCGTTGATGAAAGCCATCGAATTCTGGGTTTGCAGCGAGGTTGATGCTGTTTGTGGTTAATATTAAAACCTTGAATGTTTTCTTTAGATGAAAATACTCATATTTAAGTTTAAATCCCCAAAAAGTTATTAAATTTAAATCATTTTAAACATTAGTTAATTAGAATTCTGATTAATATGTTTAATAAAACAAAGAAAGTTAAATATAATGTTGAAATTTCTTTCTCTTTAAAGAAAATTTTCATTTCCATCGAATTGGTTGATGTTCCATCGAATTTAGACTTTTGAATACGCGTTTTCTTCAATGAATGAATTTGGTTTTCACTGTTTATGTGAAATAATCTTGTGTGTACCTCGATTTTCTCCCACTTTTCTTTCCTTTTCTCACTCTTTTGAATTCTATTTTCATTTGGAAACGCGATTTATAATGAGCTGTGTCTGTATACACGATTATTTGTGTCAAGTATAAGCCCATTTGTGAAGCTTTGTTGCAATAAATCATTGCTCGAAGCGAGACCAAGTTGAAAGTTGCCAAGTTAAGTGCTTGAGTCTGTTCGGTACATGGATCCGGCTCCATCAGCTCCGCAGCTCGGCATGGAAATCGGCGAAGTGGCTCAAAGCCGTTTCCAGCTCTCGACAGTCAAAAGTCGTTGCAGAAACCAAAGAAATAATAAGTGAAACGCTCTGTTAAAACGAGCCACAAGTTGCACTAACATTTTTATTGCCTCATATATAAAATAGTAAAGCGATGTTTGTTGAAAAGGTTGTTTTGCTTCTATGCCATCGCTTGAACTATTTCATTTAGATTTAGAGCAACAACGAATCGTAAAACGGAAAAATTACTTTATACAGTTTATGATTCGAAACCTCTTCAATCGTCAAAATAGTAGTTAGTAGTAGAAAAACTCCCCATGACTGCCTTAATAAGCGAAAAGTAATGATTGTCGGATGCTTTATGACACTTGAGCAAAACGACGTTAACACACTCACTCACACACACACACGCATACACAACAAATACAGTAGCTACGTATTTATTTTAATGGCCCTAAAATGGTCCATTAAAATAAAATCTATTACTTTCACTGTCGGCCGCAGAGCTGCAGAGTTATTCACTGCCTACTATTTTTTGCTGCTCTTTTGTTCTTTCCTTTTGTTGTTGCTGGTTTTTCTTTGTTTTTTAATAATACGAAATATTTACGATTGTTTTGACTGGCACCGGGTACAGGGTGTTTCAAATTCCCATCAAAGTGGAGTGGTGCGAATTTTATTGAGAAAGAGTGAAAAAGCCTTAAAATTGAAAGCAATTAATTATTTAATGATGAAGTGTAGGAAAAGAGACGACAGGTGGAGAAGAAACAAAGAAAGTAAAAGCAAAAAAAAACACTGAAAAATTGATGCAAAAGTTGATTGGAAGGAATTTTTTCATATTTTTATATATTCAGTATATTTATTAAGAATTTGGAATAAATTGATAAATAATAAATTACAATATTCACCAGATCCTTTTAATAAATCAAATAAAATTATTAAATTAAATTTAATTACGGAAAATTATATAAATAAATGTTTTCATAGCTGCAGATGTACTGAAACAATTATCTACTAAATTATAATTACGAAAAATCCTGGTTAATTTTTAGTTTATCAAAAATAAAATGCAACTCAATTGGAATGTGAGTTGCTATTTTTAGAAGTGTTTTTGTAGTCGTTCATCTCAGCGAGCCTCGAATTCCGAGGGTCATTAATTGAATAACGGCGTGACCTTTGGACCTTCGCATTCTGTTGCTCTTCCTTACATCATTAAACGGCAATAATGGCATTGCAACAACAACAGCAACGACCTTGACACATAAAAAATTTAATTTCGAAAAATATAAAAAAAGTGCACATAAAAATGCAACAACCACAAATGTGAAAATACAACAACAATAGCAGCAGCTAGTGATTATTCCCGAAGGTTGTTGTTGTTGCTGTTGGTGATGATGTTTTTTTTCATTATTATTTTGTTGTTTCATGAAGTAATAAATAAATTTAAGTGTTCTTCCCGTTGTTGTTGTTGTTGTTGCTGTTGCTGTTGCCTTTGTTATTACTGTTGAACTTGAAATAAATTTTTATTCCACTGTCGTCGTTGTTCCAGTGGCTTCGCCGTTGTTGTTGTTGTTGGCTTTAATGACGTTTTTGACTTTGCAATCATAAAACTTAAAACGACGGCCGCTTCACCTTAAAAAGTCACTATTCGCGGTCGAGCCCCTTTGTCCATCATCGCCCCCGCCACATTCTCACCCTCACCGTCGTCCTTCCCTTCCTTGCCCCTCTCTCAGATCGGTTCGGATTTCGTGGTCGTAATTTTTTTACTAGTTCAGTGAAGATTACAGCCTAATATAAAAATTTTATTATAGATTTTTACTCATTCATTTCGTCACTCATTCATGCATTCATCAAGAGTTGAATTTATATGCTGCTCGTTGTTGTTGTTGCTGTCGTTGTAAATGACTGACATACATCATTCATCAGCTTCATAGATACTTCAACTTGCAGCAGCAGCAACAACAACAACACGAAGCTATTCAAGTTTAGTTCTTGTTGTTTTCATTCGTATTTTTATTTATTTATTTACGTTGTTGTTGTTGGTGGTATTTCGTATTTAGCAGGCGCACGCACTGAATGCTAATAAACTAAATTTTTATGATTTGTTTGCTTTCCTTCGAGTGAACGCCATCGTCTCGCTTTTGTCCGATGTTGTGCATTCGTTGTTGTTGCTGTTTATTACCGTATTCTTATGATTGCTTTATTAGATGCTCCTTTTGCTCCTGCGCCTGCTCCACCGATCGCCAGGCAACGCTTCCTGCTCGTTTAGCCGTCATCCCATCATCGGCGTCGTCAGCGTCGTCGTCGTCGTATTAACAACATTTGCATTTGCTTCTTAGCCCAGTCCATCAATCAACAAGTGTTAATTGCTTTATAAGGTGCTAAGGTGTTAACAATATGTTTATTGCCATCAAATGTTCCGTACACAGCAGACATTTATTTTATTTAACTTTATTAGTATTTTATTTCACCTGAAAAGGAGCCGCACACAGCAAACATAAAAGCAAAATGCGTGTTTATTTCGCAGTTGTTTGCTTTCCACTTGTTACCACTTTTAAACGGTTAATGAGTTATTACCCTGTGTTGGTTACTGAAATTTTAATGTCTGTCTTAACGGCCTGACATGTAAGTGGCTTTGTGTCAGCGATTATTCGGCATTAAAACGTTGATAATTTAAATAAAATTAAGTGTTTGTTTATAACTAAAAAGCCACGAGCACCAGGAGAAGGTGAGAAAAGTGTGATTGACAGAAAATCCGCCGTTTACTGTTTAAAGATTAAAAAATACATATAAAAATACAGTTTAATTGCTACTATTTATATTATTACTTTTTTCGCAATTTTCAGTATTTATGATTTGTTTTATATTTGTTTTATTATTCCATAAAATGACCAAGTCTTTGAACTCGTTAATTATTTAATGACGCTTTAAATACTTTGACTTTATCACAGTAATAAAAATAGTTAACAATAAGCAATGCGATTATTTGTATACCAATTGAATTAACTGATTTATTAAAATACGACTTGAAATAATGAATGAACTAATAAATAAAATAAGTAATTAATTAACTAGCGCAAGTGGTGCAAAAAAATTGTGATTTATGATTTATTATATCATTGAATGAGGCATTAAAATCATACTTTATGAGCTCTTTTACAATCGCAACTTAAGTAAAGAAATTAATGAATTTAAATAAGGAAATTGTCAAATATTTGATGGCTTTTTAACGTTCTTCCAAGTCTTATTTAAAGCGAGAATAAATAGAAAGAATAAAAAGAAAAACGGAAGAAAAAGAAATAATATATTTATCGTAATTATAATTATATTACTATAGTATGTAATACTGTGAACAACTACAATAAGAAATTATTTATTATGTCTTCATTTTTGACGAATTTGATGCTCATATTAACATTTTGTTAATGAAAAAACAAAGAAAACCAAAATAAATAGAAGCCATCAATAGAATTATAATATATTCTCAATCGTATTATATTCTTCTTATATTTCGATATTCTTATGAGTCATTTAATATCACACTAAATCCACGATTTGAAAACTGTACCTGGAAACCGACTTCTGCTACGATTCATATTTTAGTTGCCTTTATTTCTCGTCTTCTTGTCATTTTAAGACGTTGCCTTTGTTGGTATAGTGTGGAATGAAGCGTCTAGTAAGTAGAATAAGAGACATACCTAATTTCCAATGTGAAGTATTCAGTATTCAGCCTCGTATAGAGTCGTATTCTGGGTCAGGTGTTGCTCTGGTCGTTATAGGCTGGCAGGTTCTTATCTTGTCACTTGCAGCTAGAAAAACAAGTTGCTTAAACTTGAAACATCAACCAAGTTGAAGACGGACTCACAACTTCAGATGGAATTGAATTTTTAGAAGAGATGAGGATTTCTCGAAGAAGAAACTTACAACCATCCGAAAAAGGAACAGCGACAGAAGATTCAGGAGCGAACTCAAGTGTGTAGTGTAAAAAGGAGCAGGGGGGAAGCAGAGGAAAGTCAACGATGTGGAAGCATCGTCAGCAGCCGTTGATGAACAAAATACAACCGAAAGCAACAAAAAGACGCAGAAGAAACCGTTGAATAAATGGAATGAAATGAAATTCTGGGCATGTATCCGGAGTACGATTTGTATCTGTATCTGCTCGACGTCTCCGTCTGCTGGAGGTTGAATCTGTTGTTGGGTCCTCTTCGGTTTTCCATTTTGTTTTTTCCGCTGCTTTTTTTTCGTTTTCTTGTCAGTGTTTCTTGCTGCTTTGTGTTTTATTTAGTTGCTGCTTGACGATATTCATCGTTGTTTTTTCGTTGTTCGGGTTTCGACTCGTTTTGAATTTGTTGTTTCTGTTGCTTTGGCTTCTTTAATGAACACGTTTTCCTCTTTTTAATTAAGCAAGAACTTGTTTCGTCCGGCATCCAGACAGATTTGCGGGAACAAGTGTCAGTGTTTTCCAGTTTTAATGGCTTCGATGGCGATGGGCCGCATCTGACCAGCTGCTATCGATTCGAAGGCATCTGAAAGCTTTTGAACTCGAAAAGCAGCAGCAAAGACTTGTCTTGGAATTGTTAAGAGTCGTTAGCTTCGTCCGGACATCAGAGCATCTGAATGAAGCGGCTTCAGCAGCTTCGGAGCCTCTGCGAAACACGTCGCTCCCTCCGCACGATTTACAAAAAATTGCAGCTCCAACAGACAGATGAAGTTTTGTGGAATTCCTCATCACTTTTTGCGGATGCTTTTTCGGAGGCGGTGGAAGGGGGAGGGGCCAAGACGTGGATCGCTTTTCGATTTAAGACTTTTAAAAATTTTTGGAAAGTTTTCTGTTGCTCACTTTAACATATGATAATAATAATCATAATAACAATAACTTCAATCATATATTTTCATCGTAAACGTCTGCTGCAGAACGTTTAAACATATTGAATCTTTAATTGTTTGTTCGTGTTCAACTTTGCAATGAAGTTTCTTCGAATTCCAACAAATTTCTGTTGTTAATTAATGCATTAATGAATGAAATGTGAAAGAAAACGTCCTCTGTGAAATATGACTGCAGCTATTCACGTTTCTTCGTCGCAAGCGGATATTTTAAATACCTAAGCATGTTTTATGTTCAATGATGTGCGTATAAATAGAAAATATTGCACGATAAATCATGCAAGCCGTCGCTGCAGTCAACCAACCCGAAGAGAAGTGTGAAAAGGACAGCATCAGGAGGGAAGACGCATTCCGAAGCATATAAAAACGTTGCGTTGTCTTAAGAAGGTTCCCAGCTACTGTTTGCGAAGCCCAGCGCCATGCTTAGCAGCTCGCCGTTTTGTTTCCGTCCTTCAGGAGGAGCGACACACACATGCACACTTATGTTTATGACTTGAAACAGCAAAAAAATACATACATTGATGAAAATCGGCTTTGAATACGGCGAGATTAGAAAGAACCTTCATCGACCTTCCTGACGAGCCCTAATTTAAGTACGCGCTTCGGCTCAGGCGACGAGGGACGTGAGAAGGTTCTACACGAGTCAAAGGTCATTCGGAAATGCGTCTATTCTTATGTAATATGGAGTAATTGTCAAGAATGCGGAAAAATGGAAGCTGCATTCAATTTTCATCTTTGAAACTTGTTCTCCCCTGTGAAATTGTGCCTTTGATTTCACGCTGGCTGACGAGGTGTCAACTGTGTGCTAACAACGGATGCAGGCCATAAAAGGCAGCGCACACGACTTCCTACGGTGCAGTTGCTTCCGCTTCGCATTCTGCTTCGTATCTGTCTGTCTTCCGCCTCTTTTGTTATTTATGCTTGCTTTCACTGAACCCTTTGGCAGTTCGTGTTGGAAATGGATTCGGAGGTCGTGAAGGAAGCCTTTTCCACGCTTCCATCTCAAATATTTTCCTCAATTACCGTTAGGTGCCTTTGTTCTTGGGTAACCCTTAAATGAAGCCACGACTCGTTGAAGCCTTCTTCGTACAGGCCTTGAAGGAAGCAAATATCATTGATTCGTCGACTGCGTTGATGGAATCCAAGAAATTCTCCGGGTCATTGTAATTATGAGGATGATCAGAAGCAGAAGCATCGTGAAAACTTCACCTTAAGCATCAATCCGTGAAATTATTTGAAGCAATTGAAATTTTTATAGCTGTTGGCTTTTGTTCGCCGTCGAAATTCGTATTTCTTTTGGCTCTTTTTGTGATATTTGAGTAGGAAAAAATCTTTATTTGTGTAGGTTTTTTGTTGGTGACAGAACAACCCGTTTTTCAGATATGATTTTAAATATTAAAATCGGTTCATTGCCTAATGAATGACTTATATTTGTTGTTGTTTATGGAACCAGTTTTTTCAAATGCTAAGAAGAAGTGTTAAGAAGAAGAAAAATGTCTGTTTTTATGTTAGGCTTTGTTTTAACTTAGTTTTCTTTATTTTCCATATAAACTGTGAGATCCCCAACATTTTGAATGGATTTTAAACACATGTGACGTTATATTTTTACACTCTTTCGTCTATATTTACGCATATATATAACTGAAATACATAAACGACGTCTGTAAACGTGGTGAATAAATAAAAATTCGATCAATAATCATTGAAATAAATAAGTGTGTGTGATAAAACGCGGCCGCACCATGGCCACTCACACATGCACAAAAGCCACTCCAATCACCCAAAGTCAAGCACTTGACTACAAACCTCGTCAATAGATGGAGCTACTCGCCGTGAAATCAGCGTCGAACAAAGTAAAAATCCGCTTTGTCACGAGAATCGGTGAACGAGACGGGAGCTTGAGAGTGTGTGTGAGAGAATGGAGCGCATGCGTGGGCTTATCTCCAGAGTGTATCCAAGGAAGCACTCGTGTGTGTGACTTCGTGTACATGCCTACACGCTGTGAACATCATCATGAATTCAGTTCAAATCTCCGATGCTACAGAAAATCAAACAATTCAAAGAGAGCAACTGAATAACAACTGTGTTCAATAACAACTAAATTTAAATTAATTTATATATTAATTTTGGAAATTGTTAATTAATAATATTGGTTAATTTTAAGTGACATAAAACTTTTACATTTCTAACAGAGTATTTCTCATTTTTACAAAAAAATACTTCCCACTCTGCTTCGCGACTGCCTCCTCACATTTGCATTTGACTCTCGGCAAACAATATTTCTTTATTAAACGACTGCAAAGCAACCGATGGCGCTCTGAGCTCTTTCTGTTGCATCCAATTGTACGCACACATAAACCAAACGTGTCCATACACTGCGTATCCGTGCACATATTTCCTGTCCGTGAGACGCCGAAGAGACGCCAAATCGAAGGCACACGCAAGAGTATCGTAAAGTAAGAGAAATCATGTAGCGCACGAACAAAAACTGTTGGAGCTCATGCTGTTTCGGCCGCGTACTCGGCACGTCTGCAGGCGAAACGAAAGCAGCAACAACAACGACACACAACACTAACAACATTCACAAGCGCACATGGAGCTCATTCAAATATTACAATACAACACGGTGCAGTGCGTAGGCAAGCCAGCAATCAAGAATACAACAGAATAACAACAACGCGGCGTTTGGAGAGCGCAGCAGCTAAGTTTTTCTCCCCGATTTGCTCTTTGTTTAGATTTCACTGACTCTCCAACAAGTCAATCAGATTTCAACAGAGCGCAGAAGTGTGGCTGACCCACCACTCACACACACAGTCCCATAGCCACGAGCCGGAGTCGAGTTGGGAGAATCGTGCACACGTAGCGATGTTTGTCTGACTTCGTCTCGTTCCTTCGATGTGCTTCGACTTTCCTCTGCGCGCTGCCCGTCGCTGCGATTGCTTTGTCGGTCGAATGTCTATGCACAACAGGCTACGATTGTGTGTGACAAAAGCCAAGATATCTCTGTTTTCAGTGTAAATTTGTACTTCACGGCGCACGGTACGTGGTACATCGCCGATACGCGTTCCGTTTCGAACACTAGCCAAGAGGCCAACTCAAGACCGAGGAAGAAGCAGAAGCGACAGCAGCACCAAAGACTTGGCAGATATTCTCGTCTTCGATGTGCTCACTGCGCTGAATTTCACTGAATCAGTTCTAATAAGAATTTTTGAATGAACAGAAAGCATTGGAAAAGCGAAAAACAATAAAAATTAAAAGAAATAAAAAGTAAAGCAACAAAAATTATGTTAAATTTGTACAAATCATTGAGAAATTCGACTGTCAACTGAAATGCAGAGGAAACTGTTGAGCAGAAACGATTCAAACATTCGAATTACGGTAACTGAGGGAGTTGCAAGTGCAATAAAAGGAAATTCTTGAACAGTTGCTGTTGATAGGATTGAAATATGTGCAATTCGATTGTAGAAGAATTCACAAAGCAGCATTTAAGAACAACGAGAATTAAAATATGTTTAAAAATTCAATTTTACTTCATTTTTCATGAGCAAATTTAAAAAAAAATAACATTATCTGTGGAAAAAGAATTTGAAACAACGTAGTAAGAAAAATCAAATTAAAAACATTGAAAAAAATCATATAAAATCGAGAGCGGAACTGAAAATAACAAAACATCAACAATTCAAAATAAAATATAAAAATACAAATAAATGCCAATAAATATAAATAAAATATATAAAAATAGAACAATAATAAAAGAAAAATTGGAATATAGTTAAAAATAATACGAGATTAATAGTAAAAAACCAGCAGCACCAAAAAAGAAGAATCTAAATTTTAACTTCAAATTTCAAATGGAATTTCATGGAAAAAAAACAGCCACAACAATAACATTTCCTTTGACTTTGGGAATCTTTCATAATTCATATGAGTATAAAAAAAATTCTTTAAAAAACCGGAATCCGTTCTTTGCATTCATAAACATAAATATCCATGCAAAGAAACCCCGCATCAAGACAAATACAAAAACAATCACTAATTAATGTACGTAGAAACATAAAAATTTAATTATTTGTTTTGGTCGTAAAAATCGAAATTTATTACCGAACACTCGAACTTGGAATACCGCGTTTAATAACCGAATAACATCACCGCCACAACCACCACCACCAACAACAACAACAACGAAATATCACAACATTCATTCAACTATAAAATGACGTAAAATTATTTTGATTGATGTCATTTTTGTAATTGTATAAAAACCAAAAATGAATTGAGAAAAACTTATGGAAACTTTGTAAAATTCTACAACAACAACAACAACAAGAACAACGTTTTTACACCTTCAACAACACGAATACGTAAAATTATAACCCGCCTACGAACTGCCTACGTTCGATTTGTGAGTGCTTCGTGTGTGTGTCTGCCTGTGCATTGTGTGCGTGCAGCACGATGCGTTTGTGGTGCTTATCACATCATATGGCTCGCTGCTGACTGCCACCGGATCCGCACACTTGATTGACTTGCGTCCGATTTGCGTATTCAACGGTTAAATGAAAAACTTACAAAGCGAGAAGAAAGCAAGCCGCGAAACCTTGTGCAAAACTCCACAGGAAACTCTCTTGATTTATTGAGCGAAGCGCTCTCTTCGTCGGCGCGGCTCTCGCTCTGGGATCTCGCGCTCTCTGCAGCAACTGTTTGTTCTCTTCATCGGGCGCTCAACAAGCATTCGTCTCCGTCTCTCTGCTTGGGTTTTCGTTTGCGTTTTCGCTTTGTCGTCGCGCCGTTGACAAAATATTCGCTTGTACGTTTTGGGAACGCGTTCAAAATAACCGTAATTATTCCTCCCCTCCCCCACACCCCAACCATCCCGCTGGCGTGCGCTCTCTACGACCCCCACGATGTCTCGGCAGTCGGGTCGCACGCCGCTGCCGGGGCGTGGTGGGGGCCACATCATCACGTTCCACACCCGCATCCGCCGCACCCCCCGCACCAACATCCTTCCGCCACGACCGTTGCTGCCCTCAACCAAACGCACAACCTGCAGCATCACCACAATCATCATCATCACCATCTGCAGCAGCAACAGCAACAGCAGCAACACCATCATCATCAACATCACCAACAACAGCAACAACAACACCTTCACCAACAACATCTGCTGCATCAACAGCAGCAGCAGCAGCAGCAACAACAACAGCAATCGCAACACCTGCTTCATACAACTGCAACTGATGTGTCGGTCGCGGCTGTCACAACACAGCAAACACCAACGACGGGATCCGTGTTGCAACAACAGCAACAAACAACACCCACCACACATTCCACGCCCACGCATGCCGTTATGTATGAAGACCACAAGCCAGTGCCAATTGTGCCGCTGCAGCAGCACCAGCAGCAGCCGCAACAACAGCTGTCAGCAACGACTCCAGTCGGCGGTCTTAGTCCCTCGCAGACACCGACCGGCATCTCCTCATCCCAGCCGCAGCCGCAGCAACACCATCTCACTTCGCCCCACCATCAGCAGCAACCGTCGAGCAGTTCTGTGGCTGCTGGAGCGTCCGCCAGCATACAACAGCAGCAGCAGCAGCACCAGCAGCAGCAGCAACAAAACACTGCAGTGGCGTCCGGCCAGACGCAGATTGTAGCGCCGACAACAGCCAGTGTGTCCCCCTCCAGCGTCAGCTCCCAGCCGCCAGGTGAGTGCTTCGTGTATTGCCGCGAAATGAGCAATGGGAGATCAGGGAACAACATGGGAAGCTATCAAACAACTTCAAAATTCAATTATTTAATGGAGATCTGATAAAAAGTCAATATTAAGCTCGAGATAGCTGAGTACATCCCAAATATCCTTCACTTAAGTACAGCTTCTATCTCTCTCATCTATCTTTGCCCTAACATCAATGGGAATTTTTCAATTGCTTTGGAAATAGTTCTGTTTTTGTTCGTCTCTTTGACTGATGAGAGTTTTGACTAATGAGAACGTTCTGCTTCCCCTCTTATACAAACCCTTACAGTGGCTAATTATTAGCTCTTGTTTTCTAATTAACAAACTTAATTGACACGAGAATCGAAGCATTCAACCGGAGATAAAATACGAAGATGAAATTATAAAATTATCAAGAGGAAACCAAGTATCCAAGCATGGCTTGTAAATGGTTTATTAATTCCACAATACAAATAAACTGAAATAATTAAAAATAAGATAAAGTACAAACAATACAAACAACAAAACAAAAGAATGGATTTATAAAAGCAAAAACTACTGACAAAAAGCTTTATATCAAAAATTATATCACTAAAAGTAAAAGTATAAAAGAAAGTTAAATATTGAAATAAGAAAATGCTTTCTTTCAATTATGAGTTGCAAGATGCAGAAATTTTTTAATATTAAACAACAAAATAAATGATGGATTTATATTAAACATACTTTATATTATTCTATACCTTTCCTTAACAAGAATAAATAAAGAACATAATACATATATTAAAATAATAAATAAATACGTAATTGAAATGAATACTATAAATTTTATATTTTAGTTCAACAGTATCAAAAAAGCAAATTAAACACAAAAAACCAATTAAACTCAAAAAAATAAATTTTTAATAAAAACATGTATATAAAAAAATCTCCCACAATACACAATGAGGTATTGAAGATAATATATTTTAATATTTTAAAGAATATAATATTGTTGTCGAATATATACAACAGTAAAGTAAAGACAGAAATTGATAAATTTTATTAACAAATAATTAATTTATATATAACAGAAATTTATAATGAACTAATATTAAAAACTGACTAATAATTAAATAAACAAGGTAATACAGACTTAGCAAGAAATATCTTTAGGTTAATATAGGTATGCATTTTGTTTTTATATTATTCTACTTATTTTGTTATTTATCTCTCCGTTCCGATGCTTCTGTCTGTTTGCTGTTTATTATCCTTTGTGCATGTTAAAAGAAGGGATTTGTCATCGCTGCTTTCTAAAGATCTGCCTACAGATCAGTGAAAGGATCAGGATAGGTCTTCTTCTCTATATGTAAAACATGTTATATATAATATTAATTGTAAAGGTAGTTGAATGAATGGATTCTATAGAGATACTGTAGATTTTATCGTGGATATTTGACGGGCTTTGGATCCAGACTTTGGTACAGAAGGTCGTAGGAAGCCAATCTAAAGCGAAGTCCCTAAACTCGTCAGCTTCGATATTTAGCTGTTCAAAAATTAACTGCCCTAACCCACATTCCTTTCGACACTTCTGAATGAATGAAGTTAACTAAAATACCAAGCAACACGTATCTTCAAGTTGCCGAAAGATCATTGCTTTCTGTAGACGTCATATGTGATGCTATATAATTAAACAACGAGGAAGCGAAACACTAGAGAGAGTAATTTTCCGATTACTGGTTAGTTCAGTGTCGGAAAGGTCGGCTTGTACATCAAATGGCTTTAATAACTGTCAAGTCTTCATTATTGCCATACCTCATGCTGAGACATCAGCATCAGAAGACATGCTCATATTTTCTAGTGTGTAATTATACTTCGAGATACATTTAACAACTGTTTGTCGAGGTGAGAGTACGTAAACAGTGCCCAGTGGGGCTCTGAGCTGACCCCAAAGGTTACGTTGGCGACTCCAATTGGCAATTGTCATAAATCATAACCACAAATCAAAAATCAGCAAATAAATAAACAAATACCTTAGTAATAAGCACTTTATTCGTTGGGAATAATTGATATCTAAATAATTATATAGACACATATATAGCTTATTATATATAGCGACTGTCCTCTTCTTTTTACAGACATGTCTCTATCGTTAGCGCCTCTGCACATACCCGCGATCAGGCCCGGCTTCGAGACAGACGCCACCGCCGCCGTCAAGCGCCATCCTCATCCGTGGGCCTACGACGGAGACGGCTTCAGCTCGGCGCAGTACCACCATGCGTCCCAATACTATCTGGACAGAGATCGCAAGCCTGTGTTCTACGGTTACCCGGAGACTCAATTTCAGGTGCGTTCTCCACACCCTCCTGCAATTTTTATTTCGTGTATTAATCAAATATTGTATAAACATTCATCCTCTGTTGCAGCCATATTGGAACTACCGCGAACAGCCCACGTCAGCGGCTGCAGCAGCCTACATGAGCGCTAGCGATGAGCGGCATGCGTCCGCCACCGCAGCAGCTGCAGCGCGGCAGTCGGTGGAGGGAGCCTCGCAGTCGAGCTACGAAACACCGACCTATTCATCGCCGGGCGGTCTGCGAGCGTATCCCAGTGAGGCGTACACGAGCACAGGTGAGAGCAGAAGCATGCGCCATGAAACAACAGTAAATCACCCTGCACAAAGCAAACCCAAATCGTGTATGCAAATGAGTCCCTTGTTGTTGTTGTTATGGTAATGTTGCTAAGCTTTAATGAAAAAAACAATGCCTTGAAAATTGATTGAGTTGCATGTGAAGCTGCCGCTCGGTCCGAGCTCCGGCTGAGGTACGCCTTCTGTGCGACTTGGCGATCGGCGTGCTTTAGGTTAATTAGTAACATCGTAATAGATGGCAAACAAAGCTATGTACATAAGTAAATAGACGTAAGTCCGATAAGTGTAGAGGTTTTCATTGGACTCGCGGGATTTGAATAGGAAAAGAAGAAAGTGAAAAGAAGGGAGCGCTTCTGCGATGAGATCGTACACGAGCTACGCTAAATGCTAAATAAATGAATACTCACGTGGCTGATCAACGAGTGTTGAAGGGTATTTGATTAAGTGGGTTATTAACCGCTGCATTAAAAGGAGGTTGTGATTTACAGCATCGCTTCGAAGGTTCCCTTAAAAGCGATTAGAAAAGTGTGAAGGAATGTTTGTTGGCTCAAGTTAATCATGGGTTAGTTTTCCAGCTGCTAATACAAAGTTTTTCTTAGCATTTCCAATGTTGCTTTGATTTTCGTAATCCTAGGTCAAGGGTTATAAATCCAATTATTTTCCGCGTCGATCAAGTGATTTATTCATGTAATTAGTTGCAATCAAAATGCCGCATATCGACGATTGTATTGCAGTTAATTATAGATCACATAAAAAGGCTTTAAAGCGAATTTTATTCGTCGAATGATTTATTAGAGGTTTTAATTAAATGCAAGCGTGCTGCACGAACAATCGTTTAATATCATTTACATAATTGGCTCAGCGGGCGATTGAATGGATTTCTATTTAATTAAGTAACAAAAGACGAAAACCACAGACAAAAACGCGAAAATAATTAATCTAAAATTAAAATGGAATCCGTTTTAAATGAACGACAAAATACAAAACAAAAGAAAACTTTTTTTTGAATTCTACGAATACTTGACAATATTTCAAATATTTAATATTTTAAATAATATAATATAAAGATTATAAATTTATTGAATTATTTTCAATTTTGAATTTATTATACTTTCACGAAGATATATTATTTTCATATGTGTATAAAGTATTTTTTAGTAATAATTTTTGATTGGTTTTTCTTTTAGGTGCTTCCGGCGGTTTATCTGTGGGCGCCGTTGGACCCTGCACGCCGACGAACGCGCTACACGAATGGACCGGCCAAGTGTCGGTGCGAAAAAAGCGCAAACCGTACTCGAAGTTCCAAACCCTTGAACTGGAGAAGGAGTTCCTCTTCAACGCGTACGTCTCCAAGCAGAAACGCTGGGAACTCGCTCGCAACTTGCAGCTGACTGAGCGCCAGGTAGGTTGATATCCTTTGAATTTCCTTAGCAAGTGTTCATTTGTCGATTTAATTCTATGGCAGGTGAAGATTTGGTTCCAGAATCGACGCATGAAAAACAAGAAAAACTCACAGCGTCAGGCCAACCAGCAGAACAACAACAGCTCCAACAGCAACCACAACCACGGCCACAGTTCGGCACCTCAGCAGCACCACAACGCGCACCACTTGAACTTGGGGCTCGGCATGAGTCACCACACGTCGAAGATGCACCAGTGACCTTTGGACAACAGCAGCGCCGCCAGCGCCATGGGCTTTGCAACGTACTAACAGTTAGCTAATATTAAGATAGAAGATCAGTAAACGAAAGGAAACCATTGAAAAATCGTGTAACACTCACAACAACAGAAAGCACAAAGAATCAATCATTTATTGTACTAGAAGGAAACTTCAACAACAGATTCGTGTATGATAGGAGACATTCTTTTTGTATAGAGTTCTATATATTGTATTTCCAATTAAAAGCCAATTGAATTGGACGATAGCGAGATAAAAGCAGAGAAATGTTCTTTTATCAAGTGAATCTGAAATCGTAGCAAAGATCTGTATAAGCATTTCTATTTATTAATTTAAATTTCAATTCATCTTTGCATTTCTTGATTATTTCTCTTTATAGATTAAATTTTTGGTTAAAAACTTCAGTTAAAAGTTGTTACATGCAGAAAGACTTGAAATTAAAGCACTTTACAATTACATTTCGTATTTATTAGCAAAATCTACAATTAATTTAATTTCTTTTATTGCAATTAAAAATAAATTATACCCAAAATCAAAATTACTGAAATCGGAAGTAGATTTTCATGGGTTTCTGATGGTTTTTTATAATTATTTTATTTCGCTGTTATCGGTAAACACAAGTGATTTTCTGTTCTTTATATTTGGTTTTTGTATTATTATTTTATTCAGTAATTAACTGTGTTTGTAGTATTGACCTAAAAGATTGCTTTCTCTTGAAAACTGAAGCTGCTTCGTTATCATGTTAAAAGGTTCATCATCAATCCATCACAGATTTCATTAAAGAGATTGAAAATACAGAGTTTTTGCAATGATTTAATTGGAAATACAATAAATAAACTAAATGTAATTTAAACAAACACTCATTTGCAGTCATTTATGTATAAACACGTAAAAAAGAACACGGATATTTTATATAAATTAAATTCATGCTGAAGCTTAACAAAGAATTCAATCTAAAGAACGTCCATTAAACATGAATCCAAAATAAAAGTTTCGACATGATAGGGTGAAAATCCAAAATAAATTATTAATAAAAATGAATATAAAATTAAAGTTTTCACATTTTAACAAAAGAAAAGAACAATTACAATGTGAACAGAGAGAGCAAATGTTGATCGAAGCTGCAAAATAACTTGTAATAGTAACAACAATTGCAATAAAATCAGCAATGAAAGGGAAAATAGAAAACTTAATTCATGGTTTAAAAAAGAACGCCAAAAAAGACGACGAAATGACAAAAGAAAATGACAAAAGAAGGCGCTGCTGCTGACAAAGAATAGATTAATATTTGGATGATTTAAATGCAATTATAACAATTTAACTAAAATCAATGCTAAGGGAAATATTAGCCCAAATAGTTTTAAAAACCTTCTCAAGCGACTTAACTTAAAAGCAACAAGCATTATATTTAAATCTTACTATTAACTAAGTAAATAAAATAGTAGAATATAAATGATTATTATGATGGTTATTTAAATAAATGCATTTGAAAACAATGTTTGAAAAAGTCCTTTCGTGAATGCAACTTGAACAACAGAAAACAGCAACAGAAAACAAAACACAACACTAAAATTTATACGGCTAAAAACAGCTTAATAAATGTTTAATTTTAGTTGCAAGACTTTACAGCAATGATAAATATGAATTCAGTAAATTATTGAGAAGTAAATGACTAACTAAATTAACGAAAAGTAGTGTTATTTGTAATTCTGTGTCTGTGTACTCCTAAGTATCTAGCGTAGCTTAAGTTCCTGTATATAATATAAGTAAAACGCAACTGAATGATTAATAAGCAAAGTAAAACAAAACATCGCAGCCGAAGTCGGTTAAATAAATGTAAAATAAGGAAAAAATTAATCGGTGTCGCTGTTGTTGTTGCTTCTACTTGATTTGCAACATTTAATTGCGCAAGTAAGCAGAAGATATAAATTAATTTAGAGAATTTCAAATGCAATTTAAAGCCTAACGACTTTTAAATATTTAAAAAGAAATTTGGTGTCAATGTCTATGAAAAGCACAAAAAAAACAATAAAAAAACAATAAAAAAAAACAAAAAATACAAAATAATTGCATGTGTAAACTGATTACTTCAAATACATGATTACTTCACTCAATTAAATGTAATTTGAGTGTTTCTCACCTCAGCGAAGGCTTGGAAATCGCAACGCAATGGAAAGACGAAACCATAAATAAATTAAAGCTAAACAAAAGCTCAAAGGGAGAAAATCAAATATAAACTATACAATAAATTACCGAATAAAATAAGATTTCGGAAATGTTCAACATTTTCAATGGACAACTTGATATGAAAAGCTTCAAAATATGCATAAAAATAGGTTAAAATTTTTTTGGTTGTAGTTGTAATTATTATTTGTTTGTTACTGTTTCATCTGGTTTTACTTTACTTTATATATGTACATACCTACTATATGAAAAAGAATGATAAAATAAATTAAAAAAAAAAATAAAGTTCTAATAATTTAAACGCTGTATTATTATTAATAATATTATTATAAATAGTTTTGTTCAAATACATTTTAATTAATTATAGCTACAAATTTTAATGTTATTCAAGTGTTCAAATGTTCTCATTAAATCACCATAAAAAATTACTTACAATTAATTAATTAATTAATTATTGTTGTTGCATTTTCGGAGTGTTTCTAGAAATGAAAGAATTTCAGTCGTTGATAATTCACATTCATCGCTCATTAAACTTGACGTAATTAATAATAATAACAACGGAACGTTGCTGAAGCAACGGAACAATTTATGCTAAATACATCCACACACATGCATACATAAACTGATTATTTCTGTAGGGACTAATTTATTCTGCTAGTTAATAACTCCTACAGAAACAAAGTAAACCTAAAACTAAAATTAAATAAAACAAAATTCGAAAATGGAAACGTCCAAAATTTTGTATTAATATTATTTTGGCATTTATCCTTTGTTTTATTTGACGTTGAAGGGGTGAGTATAAAGCAATAAATAGAATTAAAATGTGCTACAGAAAAATAAAAAAATAAATGCATTCTCTTAAATAATATTCATAATCAATTACATTCAATCATACATAGAAAAATATGATTTAGTTCACCGGCATTAAGTAATTTATTATTCATTTGTTTATAATTGTGTAAATTAAAATTGTGAAGTTTTGTTTTGAAGTGTAGCTGATTAGCTCGAATTTCCTAGGAAAAATTCCTAAAAAATTCAATTATTTAATATAGTAAAATACCTCTCATTAGCGAATTTACAATTATAAACGAAGGAAAGTAAAATAAATGAACGCTATAAATCGTCACCGAGAGCAGAAGCCCAGAAAGCGGAATACAATTTATTGGATATTTTTTTAGTTTTAATTATGCAATTTTAATTATTATCATTATTTATATTTTGCTTAGATGCAAATCTTTAAATTATAAAAATTGTGTTTAACATTTTTGTGTATAAGGCATCTCTGAATATTAAGCCTTAAATTATAAAGCTTTTGTATTAATTGGGTTGATTAAGAAATAAAAATTCTGATTTCCCTTACAAATTAATCCTTATTTTAATTTAATGAAGACTAATTATTATTAATTAAACAAATTTTATTTTCATTGTTTGCTGGATATTCATTTGCTTCTTGGTTTTTAATTAATTAAATGAAAAAACCTCTATGACCTCTACATATAACTAGTGAAAGCGCAAAGATAAACAACTATAAACAAAGATAACCACAGAAATATTCTTAAAAATCGTTAAATAATATTTTGAAAACAACATCACCAGTCCTAAAAAACAATAGTAATAACATAATTACATGGTCTTTTGTGCATGAAAAACAACAGATCGACCAGCAGCGAACGATAGGGAAAACATATTGATTCAAGAATAATAAATAAATATTTCCAGAAGTAAAAAAATCTAATTACTTCGCAGTTAAGACAGAACTCTTTCTGTTATCGAGAGTGGCACATATAGATCGCGGTCCATCGATTCCTTTCTATGTAGATTCATGTCAGCTCCGCAGCGCTTCGTTGGAACTCATACGAGAATGTGTATTTGTCTTACCATTTGGGTAAAGCATTATGGATTCAATACCAAATCGGAGATATTCCCAAATACAGTAAGAGTTGAAGCAACGTGAAAGAGTTTTAACAGGAATTTATATTGCAAATTCTGCATAAAGATTGAAATCATGTAAAAAAAGAGAGTTGGTTCTAATCCAATCGAATGTGTTCTTTTAGAATGGTGTAATAAAGCGCATGTTAAAAGAAAGTTGTTTGGTGTATAACGAGTTTGCGAACTTTACTAGAAATAAATAACTCATGCACATATATACTTCCAATATTAACAATCTCCAATATTTTAGATCTCTTTTTCGTAACTCTCTAATTGGTATCGGACTCGAATAAGTGGATGAGGTCAAAAATCATTGCTTACTTAAGTAAGGTGTTTCCCAAATTTTTAAATTGAACAATACGGAAAGAATAACTTTTAAATTACTTATTTCTACTATTAATAAGTTATTCGTGCTATGAAGAACTTCTTCTTTATTGTTGAAGTTAAGTTTCGAAATGACGTCAGCTTAAAATTAGGCTTCAGTTTCCACTCGCCTGAAGACAGGTACAAAACAATAGTTATTCGTCCGCTGAAAAAAAAAACAAATAGAAATCTATGAGCTATGGTGAGAATAAAAATATTCACCACCAAAACCGAATCAGACAGGATTTTTGTGGAGTTTGACTGCTAATATCGTTTTCTCTTTATATATTTAAGGTACTCAGAAGACTTGTAAGCCCGTGGTACATCTAAAGATACATTTTAAAAAAATGCCATAAATTGTGGGATAATTCTTGACTTGAAACATTTGAAGAATTGGAAATTGAATATTGAATGTATTGAATTGAATATTGAATGTATGAATTAAATACAAGTTTTCCGATTTTGACATGAAATGTGGACTGCTTTCATGTAAATGCCTGTTTTTCCATTAATTGTAAGATTTCAAGTCCCGTTTTAAGTATCTCTATCTTCTTCTTTCACTTGTGTTTTAAAAACACTATTTACACTTTTTGCTATTTCGATTTTCCTTAACGAGATCCGCATGTTTAATGTTAAGGTAATGGATGTGAGGATGCGCTTCAAACGGATTGAATTTCTGCATTTCTTCTGTGATTTATTCAAACTCTTGACATGATATTGGCTGTGCGCATGAATGTACTTAATGCTACATTTCCGCCCTGTTCCGAATCGATCTATATGCAGAAACCCTCCTCCAGCGTGTGTCACGCTTTACCTCATAGATTTGACAGAAATCTCTCAATAATTGACACAAGATTTACGATTGATTGTGGAGTTTCTTCAGATCTTCCAAATGCAGATTCCTTAATCGAAAAAACGTGTAATGCGAATTTGTAAGAATCTCGTAACTTTACAAATCGTTTTTGAGGAGTTTCAGAAAATTATTTAGAATGATATTTAAGATTTTTTTACTAATTTAGTAAAACTAGTTTTTATTAATTTTCAAGAATTTTCTACATTTTAAAATAAAGAAGAATTTTAATACAACAATATTTAAACCTCCCGGCGTTGATTTCTAATTAGTTTTGTTTCAATATATTTTAATATATATGATATATAAATATTTATAAATTTATTTCATATTTCACGGTGTATAAGGCAAGAAGTAATGAATACCAACCTTAGTTTCTTTTAAAGAGAAAAAAATAATTTTTAAAGTAGCCAAGTCTTTTTTAAAATCAACTTTTAAGGGGATTCTTCAAATACATATTATTTTAAATATTCATAGTTTCAAACTATGTAAAAATGTCGGAATATCATATAAAATATTTTTATGAATATTTGAATAACTCTAAAATGGTGAATTAATAACTTACGTGCTTCGTAAGAGAGTCGCTGTTGTCAAAGGAATGTGGAAATCACAGGGCGAAGCCTCTGTGGAAACATATTAAGGGTCTTTTATAAATTTCAATCGATGTTTGAAGACATTCTGTTTTATATTACTTTGCTGCTTTTGTGTTATCTTTTTGTTTCTAAGAACTCTTTTGAAACTTCATGTTTACAAAAGAGGACAATAAAAATGTTAGAAAGACATCAATAAAAGGTTGGATGAGACGAAAACCTGTCTTGATCCGTGGCACTTGTTCGCCTTTTATAATTGGTTATGATTCGAGTTGATTTCACTCTGAATTCGACTTCCGAAGATGTTCTTTTGAAGATACTTAGAAAAAGGAATCCAATTTCGCATAACTTACTAAAATTACTCATTATCACTCCTTAATTATTTATTTGAAAGTAGTAATAATTAAAGGCATACATAATTTGTAGATTTTCGTTAAATGTAGTGGATTTTATAGACAACATTCAGGAAGAAATCTTTTCTTGTGTTTTATATTTCACTAAAACCAAAAAATAGTTTGCTCAACAACTTCAAATTCACTAATTAATTAGAAAATACTGAAATGTAAATATGATGATGAATTCAATATTATCATTTATTGTGATTTTTAGTCATGAAATTAACATTACAAAACACTGAGGGAAAAACTTATTGATAATCAAATCACAATATGAAGGTGGCTGTCGATCAAATGAAATATGTAAATTTATTTAAATATGAAACGTGAATAACAAACAAATTGAAATCTGAAATCACAACGCGAATATTCAAATAAATATTGAGTAATCAATATATAAAAGAAATAATATTTATAAATTTATATTCTCTGAAATCTTGTGTTAATTCATGAAGTCTGGAAAGTTTTGATTGCATGAATTTATTATATAAAGGTAAGGAAAAGTTAACGTCGCTGTTATTATATGAATTATTTCTGTTATTATGCATATAATTACCAATTATATTCAGCGTTCAAAATTTACAAATTCATAGATGTAAATGAGAAATTATTTCAATGAGTAGCAAAAACTCATGCGTAAAAAATGTCAGCGTCGAGCGTCGAAAAAGACGAACCGAACCATGAAATTTCTTGTTTAAATGCGAAGAAATCATCAGCTAAAAAGGCATCTCTCATGAACTCGCAAGGAGCAGCGATAACGATGGCAAAAAAAGCAATTTAATTTACAATTCTACATCATCATTAACAGGCTGAATTATGGCCAAAGAATGGCTGTTTCGAAGCGGAATTTAAAAGGCAAGGAGCAGGGGATTCAAAGCACTTCGTTAAAAAGGAGATCAGAACAAAACTCACCTCACTGCTCAGCGACGATTTAAGCAGATGCCTTCACTCCCAGAGGAAGGATCTGGATTTAAATACATTCGTATGCGTGTATATATATACACACACACACACATGTCTTTAGCTAATAATGAGCCGATTTCGTTGGATATAAAAATTCCGTATACGTGTTTTTGTCAGCAACGAGAAACATTCAGACACTTGTAACATTTCCCCGCCCAGGATTAGGTAAGCGATTCGATGCGGGCTAAAAAACAAAAGCCAAAAAGGAAGAAACATGAAAAGGGGGGAAAAAGTGAATAAATTCCAATTTAATGTGATTTTTATGTTATGTACAACGAACAACCACCGAAAAGCGCTCGTTCTGCTTCATTCTGTTTCTTTCTGCTCCGCGGTCTTTTTCGTTTCTTCTTTTTGATTCTACTGTTCGTTCTCCTCATTTTTCCTCAGCTTCATGTCTTTTTTTGGTCCTCGTGTTAAGGGCAGGGTTTCGTGGCCCCGATGTCGTCAGTGTCAAATATTAACACATCCGTGGAATTAGTGTTGAAGGAAATATTATAAAAATAACCGAATTATTTCACCATATTTCACACCGATTGTGGACATCATTTAAATTATTTGGTGACTATTATAATCATAAAATAATAATGGACAATGAAAAGTATCAAAAATAGTTAAATACGAATGTATTGATTCACTTCTCGACGTTATGATACCTTATTCATTATTGGAGTAAAAATGTAAATCTTCTTTCGAATTAAATAAATAAAATAAGACATTAAAGATATTTGTTTACCTTAAAATGAAGATATTGAATATATTGGCTTTAAAAATACTGCAATGAATAAAGAATGAAGAGAAGATAAAGAATAAATAAATTTTCCAGCATTTTGTTGTTAGTATTTGGTATTAAACTGGTTACAGGTTAATCATTTCGAAACCAAAGAAATACGTGTATGAAAATACAACACGATAAGCAAACATTCTCATTGAATTACATCAAAACTCTTCATGGACTTCACCAAGACTCTGAGATGTTTCTTTACTCAATTGCAGTCGGTTTTCAGCTCCGCGGGTACCTTTATTGGTGTAATTCTGACGCAAGGCGCTGCGGATTGGACTGTGGATTGAAACCACACAAATGATGAATAAAAATAACCGAATGACGATTTTCTTAGTTAATTAGCGTCCATTTAAAACAAACGTCAAGTCAAAAATGAAAAATGAAATCTTTTGATATGGTAAGTAAAATTTATACTAATATTTACTTGTATACGTAGGAAATGCAGGGAAGTTTTGTTTTTTTATTAGCCTATAATTAGCAATATTAGTAACTAATATTAATTATTAATATTAGTTGAAATTTATTATTGACCTACAAGAATCAAATGAATATCTATGCACAAAAACAATTTTATATTTTATGTAAAATAAGTCGATCAATAGCAATTAGGACTCTATTAAGCCGCTTATTAAAACCCTACTTTGTACTACAAAGAGCAATATGGAAATAATTTTTCATTGGCTTCAATAGCAATAAAAGGAAACAAAAAAATTCACATAAAAAGAACATTTTATTTAGATAGATATGTATTAAATATAATAATCGCTTTATTGATTAAAAAATATGTATATAAGTTTTTACGTGAGTTTTTATAAGCTCCATTAAATTATTAGATAATTTTTATTAGAGTCCTACTCTATTATTCATCATTCAATTAAAATATAATTTAATTGTTATTTATTAAATCCTTAATAATAATTAATTAATAATCGTGTAGTTTCCTTACAAGAAATTGAACTGCATAGAACTAAACAAAAAAATCTTAATTCCTTTAAAACTATGATTAAAACGCCAGAAAACTTGCCGAGGAACGAAATTATTTCAATGATTTATTAATTAATTACTAAGCATTAATTCTGTGATTAATTAAAATTAAATTTGATTCATGAAATGAATAGTTTTTACGGTGAATTGGCTTTGAATTATCGTTTGTATTATAAAGAAATTTAGAAAGAATTAAATTAGTTTTCATAGCAATTAAGTTCGATGTGATGTCCGTTTGTTGTCTGTCGTATTTAGCTAAAGTTTTATTCTTTTGGTGTCACTGTGCAGCGAATCTGTCTCAGCTGCGTTTGCTGCTTCGTGGTTGTTGTCTTCGGCCACTCTTCCGTTGCTGCTTGGAATGTTTTCTTCGGGATGCGCACACGTCGAAAGACACCACCGCGTATCTTTGAACTACACCCAACAGCGTCAGTGCGCAGAGTGAAATGTATCCGTCGCAGTTGTTGCTGTTGCCGCAGCGGACATTCACTATCCAAGTTTCTCATATTGCGAGCGTATGTATTGCTCAGATACGGACGATTCTTCATATCTTCGGCTTAACATCTTTGTACATAGATTTATAAATATATTTATGTATGACTTTTACTGCTTTTTCATATTCGATGGAGTGTTGCTGTTGTTGTTTGGCGTGTTTGTTGCTTCTCCCCGTCGAGCTGCTTCCCATCGTGGACGCAGAACGTCGAACGCGGCGTTTCTGTGAATTTATGACTTTTATTTGAGTCGTTTCAGTTCTGCCCCGTGTTTGCCTTGGAGCAGAAAGTATCTTTTTATGTTGGTAAATTATATAAACACAAGTACATACAGGGTGCTTATATACGTATACGGCGAGTGGTATTTATCAACGCGTTTGTAGCCATGTCGTGGAAGGTCGAAGACGGGGAAGAAAAGCGCCGAGGAAGCAGCAGTGACAACGGAGACGGCGTCGTCGTCGTCGGCGGTGGCTGAGGCAATCGCCGCGAAGAACCACCACCAGCAACCGCGAGGAGCAGCAAGAAAACCAGTCGCTGCTTCTTCTAGGTGTGCACTTTCTCTCTCTCTCTCTCGCTCTCTGAGTCGTTCTTCGCATTCGCTGTGGTCTGCCTTCTTGCACGCTGCTGGTGTGTTTTATGATTGCTTTTAAATGCGTTCGGAAAACAGCAACAACGACTGCTATATTTTTGGCCAGTTTTCCTATCAGCCGAAGTGGTCGCCATCGTCGTCGCTGTCGTCGCAGTCGCCGCTGCTGTGGCTGACGTCCTTTCTTCTGCTTCTTATACGACATTCATTCGCCGATTGATATCTTTTCTAGAATAAACAACGAGCCAAACAATGGGCCACAGGACCGGGATCAGGACCTCGGCGTGGACGTGTACCGAGAGACTGCAGCTCGTCTCGAGCAAATGTCAAGAACTTTCTGTGTTTTTCCAACTCAAACCACTTCAAGCCGCATCCGAGTTCGTTGTGAATGTTAAAGAAAGTATCGAAAATAATATATTTTAAACAAAACGAAAGTTGGAAATGTTTGCGAAAGGGAATAATTTTTAAATTACAACTGGAAAAAGTGACAAAGAAGTAGCAAAAAAATATAAAAACGCTTTGTTCATTGTTGTGTTTGTTATGAATTTTTCCTGTGATTGTTTGCTTTCGGTTCGTGTTTGCAGATTATTCGACGTTGTTAGAAAAACTGGTTGTAAATCACGCAACAACCACTGAAAAATATGATGATGGTGCTGCTGATGTTGCTGTAAATAAAAACAATGAAAAAAACTACAAAAAGAATTAAAAACTTCGTAATCGTGACTGAAAGATAAATCGTGTCATTTGTTTTATTTTATTCACAACAAATCTTTTGCGGTTGTTGATTAATTGTTAACATTAAAAGCAACAAAGTGATGGAATTATAGAAAATCGTCTTTGGTTTTTCTATATAAGAAATATTTTTCTTTATCTTAAACTGCAAAAAGTGATTTAAGCATTTTAATGATAAATTCGTTTTATTTAAGTGAATTAAAATTAGTGTAAATGTATATTTTCGGTTTATTGCATTGTTTTATTGCATTTATTGCATTGATATATTTTAGTAAATCCGCGTTTCATTTGCTTTCGAAAATGAAACTATTTCTAACGATTAAAAATGGAGCATTCAAAGGAAATCATAGAGAAATCATAGAAAAGGTAAGTTTTCCAATTTCTTAATCACTGGAAGTTATTTGTAGAGCGTTTTATTACTTAAATATCATATGTGCATATATATGAATATTTATCCTACGTATTATTAAATATATGTATAAAAATAAAACATATAGAAGAGTCAACATGAAGGAAGTTGTACAAAACAAAGAGGAATAAAAAATGGGGACGAAATTAGAACAAATTATATTAAATTCCGAAGAAGTAATTGTGAAAGCTTTTAATATGGTTTTTATAATTGGCATTATTACTAAGGATATCTACTTGAAGGAATGCAAATTTAGAGAGCTTAACTCATCGATTGATATGAAAATTGTGATTTTTTTAGACCATGTCTCACAATAATCCTTTCTACGACCTGTTTTTGTAAGGAAACGTTTAACACATCTTCCAAATTTATTCCAAATACACTGCAGACACACCTTCGAACTAATTTTGAAATTCTTTTTGAAAAATCTTTCTAAACGTCCTCAGAAAGTTACTCATTCGGATTATGGCGCTGACGTATGTAAAAATCAAAAGCGAACACGATTTATTTGCCATTTCTTCGTCTTTGATTCATTCAAGGATTTTCGTACGTATTAAATTAAAGATGAAATTCAATTGTCAAAAAACAAAGTAAATAAAGACCACAGTTGAAGGGAACGCACCGCAAATGTTTAAGAAACAAATATATTTGCATGAAATCAAAACCGAAGCGGAACCACAAATAACACACAACACGAAACGCCAGACTCGGTTCAGACCGGGCTAAAAGCAGCTCTGAGCATCTACTCGAAGCAGCGTTGGCAAAAGTTAGGCAGAAATATTTTAATAATTTATGGCATCTGAAAGATGCACCTTCCATGGAAGCAGAACGAATGAGGGAACGACGTGGAGCGACTGACAACGGCGCTGATCGACGGTGACGCAAAACTGAAGCATGTTTGCTGCAGTGAGTTGTCAATGAGCAGCGGCGGCGGTCAGGGGAGCGAGGGGTATCGCGGCGAAAGAAATGGAAACGAAGGCGAGTAACAAAAGGTTAAGATTTATGATCAGCGCACAAGAAAGAGGCACACAGACACCAACAAAGGGTTAACAACAGCCTGGCAAAGGTGAAGCGCTGCAAGGGCAACGATCGGCTTTTGTAACCATGCAGACGCTTCACGGCTCGTGGTGAAACTTCATCGAAGTAGGTAACACGCAGCAGCACCGTTTGAAAGCGGATCGTGACCCAGATCTTGAGCTACCGCAGGAGGATTTTATCAAGAAAAAGCACACAAAGAAACTCAGGGAATGTTGCGTGAATTCCTTGTTTCTGAGTATTTCCAAGAACGCCGAGAGGAAAACTCCTAGGCGTGAAATAAGTGAAGAAATGTTTTTTGAATTCTTGTCAAGGATGTGTTTAAATGGGCTACAAGGACCGTCTCCAGTCTGCTTTCATCAGTGGTTCATATCAGATGTTCAAACAGCTTCAATGCCGAATGAATGTGTTTTGGAAGCTGATCGCATGATGTCATGCTTCGGGAAGTGATTGCAAATGGTGTGAGGTTTTAATTAATAACGTGGCTCGTCGTGTCACATCTCCAGAGACTCGACCTTAACTTAAGAGCAGCTCCACGTATCAGTGAGTGTCAGGCAATTAATGAAGGAAAGGAAACAGTTACAATAGACCAATTAAATTGGAAACAGAAGGAAAAGAGAAGAAAAGTGAAAACTGATTGAATACAAAAATAAAAATTATAAATATTTAATTTCTGTGCTTATAATTTGTTTGTTATGAAACATGCAAATTAAATAATTGCTTTTAGTAACAAACTAAAGCGAATTAACTAATAAATTAAGACTTCAAACATCTTTCACAAGGATTTAATTGAAAGTTTATGCTAAAAACGAAAGCAAATCGGTTCATGTCAAAAAGTAGCAGATTAATTAACACCATGTGCTGTGTTTGCAACATTTTAACCCTCTGTCTATCAATCAGCACTACGCCGGCGACACCAAAGACACCGAAAGCATCAGCGACTGTTAAATGTGTTGACGTGGTTCCACTTGAATGACTTCCAACTTCGCACATTCAAATAAAGCGAAATGAGAATATCAGAGCATTCCCCATCCCCCCTTTCATACACAGGCTCCCTTAGAACTCTTCAGAGACTTTATTTTATTCTTTCTCACACAGAAATTCCTCAAACTTGTTGCCTTTGAGGCGGCGTCCGTTGATGGCTGCAAATGAAACAATTTCCAAGCAGCAGCAACTAATTTAATAGCATGCTAACATTGAAAAAGAAAGAAATCGTAGGAGAGGAAATCTTCAAGTCTATTCTTTTATTTCTTTGAAGGAAGAACTTGGCAAAATCAACGCGACTGCGGCGAAGACGTCAGCTTAAAACTGTGATAGAAATACTAAAATTTGTTGTTGGTCTTTTAGTATTTGTACTTCATTTGCCAGATGCTCATTGAAGACCATTTTGCTTCTCGTTCCCGCTTTTGCGTACGCAGGCGTTCGAGTAACGCCGCCATCACACTTTTACAAGGCAACCATTCGAAAAGGGGCGGTGCTTACGTTGATGGCGCCCGCATTGTTGCTGCTCTTGTGGTTCAAACTTGTTTAGCGATGCTGCTTCTTCGTTGTATGTTTTCTGATGAGGTGTATTGTGCTTGTGGTGAGTTATTGAAACTCACCAGATGAATTAAAACATTTTGGAGGATGCGTTAAGGTAGAAAGACACTCGAAAACAAGTGAAAAGATATGTGACAATATTAGAAAATGATTAAAACGAAATATATATGTATATAATAATACCGAAAATGTTAATAATAATAACATCATTGAAAGTAAACATTAATTTAAACAGTAAAAGTTCACTTAAACCTTTAACGGAATTACGGTATTTAATCAGTTTCATTTTAGTTCAGGCTCGGGTTTATTTTGGTGTATATGTGTTTGTATATAGTTTTTATATAGATCAAGCTTAATTAAAATAGGTTAACAAATGAATAATTCTATTAACAAAATCAGCCTCGACAGCAACCTTCACAGCAGCAGAACTACAAGCAAAAGCGTCCTCTGCTTTTCAGCGGAAAAAGTAATTTTACGCGGTGGCTAGAGGTTCTCGTAATACACTCTGCGACGTGCAGAGGGCGCAACATTCTGCCTCACACACACGCAACTGTTCAAGTGGAATAACACGCACACATGCAAACGCATGCCGCACACTTCGCCACGAGGAGAAATTCATTGGTGTTCATGAGCAACGAGAGCAGCGTAGAGGCCTGCCCAAGGCTACATCAGGTACTCTTCAACATTACTCCGATGACTGCCTATTCGAGAGCCGACTCGGAGAGGCGCACGCACACATTCATAAAGACGATGGCGGTTGTGCAAGAGTGTGCGATTGTTGGCTGTGATTCTGTGGGCTTCTCTCCCGCAATCGCATCGAGTGCGACGGTTTCCATCCACAGGATGCGAAAAAACAGGACATCCTTCGGAGTGTAGATGAACGAAGGCGCACCATGTTAAGCGCAGAACATCGCCAGCAGAGGGCGTCATCTACGTAAGCTGCTTATGTAACAATTTCAGGAGTGAACAAGTTTTTCCCTATGTAATATATTATTTTTCCTTATTTTACAAATAATAAAAATGAGATCGTATTATTTAATAAATGATAAAAAAACTGTTGAAACATGGATTATCTATATTCTTCAACGGTGTCCAATTTTCGGCGATCCGTTGTTTTAATGAATTTCTTGTGTAATTATGAACCTGTTCGGCGCAGCAAATAAAATACTTGAAATACGCCGTCGTCGGTCACATTTTAATCCAGATCAATTAAGATATTTGTTCGTATAGTATTTATATCTCCCTCCTCGGTTCGCAAGCTTCCATTTGTTGTTGCTGCGTTGCTGAAATTCTTCGGAGGCTACCTTGCATGTCGACAGATATATTAAAGCCGTTTCAAGCACTCATCGCGCGGAATACGAATTGAAAGTTGAAATGAAGTTTGGCCGAGTTTTTTGTGGCTTTTTCGGTTTTTTGCCGATATCTTATATAATCCATTAAAATAAGAAACGTGTTTCTTTCATTATATAAAGACGCATTTATCGATTGCTTTTTTTAATTTTTATTTAATTATTTTCTTTTGTCATCATTATAAAGAAGAACTTTTTTGATAACATTTAAAAAATAATGGAAAAAAATAATTGAAAAGAATAAATTAATAAATAATGGGGGAAAAAGTAATTTCATAGATGAACTTATCAAATGAAATTCTTATGATATAACTTAATTAATGCCTTATTAATAATAATAACTTAATTTTATTCAGGATTTTTATTGAAAAAATTTTTCAGATGTTTTTAAATAATAAAATCAATCGAATAATGACAAAAATAATCAATTAATGGGTTAACTATATAATTAAAGCGCTTTGATAACCTGAAATATATTTAAGGTTAACTAAACGTCCTCCTTAAAAATATATTTGTAAAGTGATGTTTTAGAATTTACTTTTAAATTTAATGTAACAAAATTTTTTCCTATTTTTTTCCCCTTTGTACATGAAATGCAAATGAAAACCATTTTTCCCAGAGCCTATAAAAACGTTAACACTTCCTCAACACTTCCTTCCATAATTTCTAAACACTCAACACTCAGATAGCAAAGAAAAATGTCCTTAAAAGTCCGCATAATTCGTGTGTTACTGCGGTGCTTCTCTATTTTCGCCGGCCGCGACCCGCGACACGGGTTCTTATCAACACGGAGCACTTTGAATCCTTTTTCCTTCGTTTATCTGCTCACTCATAACTACGTCAAACAATTATGCAATAATTTATGAATTGAGGTACTTAAAATTTTCCGTCGATGCTCTTCGAAGGGGACGCCGCACGCCCCTCGCCCGCTGCTAATTGGTGGTCCAAACACTCGCCGCTGCACTCAGTGCGTTATTGGTTAATGTAGATAAAGCAATCATGCACGAGATAAGACCACGACGACGTCTAGAACCGTGCTTGTTGCCTCGTGATGCACCGAATACGAATTAGTTTCAGGTTTCCTCCTCTGCCGTTTCCTCTCTCTGTCTGTCTTTCATCCACCTGACATGCATTTAACTTTGACATTTGATAAATAAATTAACATATACAGCACTTAAAACTCGATGCCTTCGTCGTCGTGATTAAGTTTAACTGAGTTTTGGTTATCACTGCACATCCTATGGATAAATTGCTCTTTGGAAGAACTTCTTGGATACGTCATGATTTTTTATAGCCTAAACTATTGAAGGCAATGCAAGAGTTTTTAGAAAATGTCCATCGTCAAAATGTTAATGCATTTTCCGCGCGTTGCGTGGCATTTCCCATGTCAACAACTTTAATTTTAGTCAGGTTTTAAGGGGAAAGAGAAGAATGAAATAGTATTTAAATATATAAACGTACATGTATTAAATGAATTGAGTTTTTAAAATTTATTGGCTCGTAAACTTCAAGTGTAAAGGTTTTCTTTTCACCTTCAAAAGTAATAAATTCTAATTTATTTAAACTCTGTGCTAAATGTTTCCTCCTATACTTACAACATAATTTATCACATCCTAAATGTCTAAATAAATTTTTATAAATGATTTGTGTCAATTACAAATCAATATCCAAATTTATATCTACTTCATCCGGAACTGAACATTTTCTGAATATTCTTAAGCACTTCCTTGCCTTTGATCTATACCCTAAAACAAAATCGAAAAAATATCAACCGTGCTTTTCTTAAAAAGGTGCGAAGGATAAAAAAACCGGAAGAAATATCAATTCGCTGGCTTCTGCTCGAAACTGTAACTGGACCTTCTCTGAATGCGTTTTCAGGTGACTTGAAGGTTTTGAAACTGACATTGTGAGGTCGTTAAGTCATTAAAAACGCCTGTTGTCCAGCAATAAAGGGTTAACTGAAGACCCTTCCATTACCACGGTAACGGTTTCTAGGTCATTTCAGTGACATTGAACGTCGCTGGACACCCTGCGTCGCAAAGTAGTTCACGGTTCTTGCGAGAAGATAATTTAATGTAATTCAACAAAGAAAAATTGTAATAAAAAGTTAGAAAATGTTTCGGAAGTCCTTGGAACATGTCTTGCATTATCCTCATCGATGGACAACATTTTCCAAATTCTCTTTTATAATTTATTCTTATTTTTTATAGTTTGTGCTAGCTCTTTCCATTTGCCAAGAATTTTTCTTCAATCCTGATATAAATTTGCTAAATAAAAACATTTTTAGATGTTCTTTTGAATAAGTCGCTTATTTTTGGGCGAATTTTTTGATTGTTTCTGAAGCTAAATTTAAGTAATGACAGAATTTTTTATGTTTGTCTATTTATTGTATTAACTTGTTATTCAGTGCGCTTTTGTTTTATTTGTTTTTGGGGATTTTCTGTCGTTTAATAAAAATTCAGGCCGCTCACAAATCCAATAAATTTACTTTACTTTATCTGTCGTGTACTCAATTTCATTCTTTCGCTTTGTGCTCGTGGATGAAATATTTATATTTTCTTTTTGGAATAGTATATTTTTTATAACCTTTTGTTTCTAAGGAAATTTACTTTTTTTGCTTTTTATTGGAGAATTCGTTTATTTTAATTTGAGAGAGAAAACTGACTGTCCAATGGATTCATAACGTTTTTATGGACCAAAAAAAAGCTTTATTATTTATTTATTTTCGTTGGCGTTTATATTTTTCATTTAAACATTGTATATTTAGGATCTGAGACTTTTTGTCTGTTTTTCGTTTATTTTAATGCGTTATGTGGGGCCTTTTTCGTCTATATTTTGGCCTGCTTTAATTTTGTGAGCGACATGAAATCGATTATTTATTTTAGTTGAGTTGAATATTAATTTATTTAACAGAAATAATATTCTTGTGTTTACGGCCGAAGAGGAAAATTAAATATCAGATCAATGGGCTAATTGAAATTCTCTGCGATTCAGTGTTTAATTATTTTTATTATCAAAGGCTGTTCAGAGGTTTTCGAAGTCTCTCAGCCAAATTATAGCAGTCGCTATTCGGTAGAAAAATAACCTTCTTAACTACGAAAACAGAATCAAATAAAGTGAAGCGCCTTATTAAAAAAATTATGAGAAATTGAATGAACTTAATTAAATTAAGCGGAATGAGTTGAATTTATTCGTGATCTTCGTGCATTATTTTTACAATTATAATTTCCTAACTTTTACTAACTTTATAATTTATAAACTCTCGTATTGTTTTCTGGGTGTGGCGATGACTTTACGTAACAGTCTAAATGACAAGGAAAAAGCATTACGCATTGCCGACAAGTCAATAAACTCAAATGCCCTGGAATTATATCTGATTTGGCGCCGAATATGATTTTATTGCTTGCTGAATATAATTTCAGCCATTGTTGTTGTGGATTCTTCTACTTATGCCGAAAGTTTATTGCCTTGAAAACTAGCGATTTCATTCCATGTCATGTTACATTTCCACCCAAACTTCCAGCCCTTCAACTCCAATTCTGTTCCCATCCTCAGCTCCATCTTCGTTTTCAGCTCCTTGCCCCCTACTCCTTCGCTTTCCTTCAGTGCCACTGACGTCGCATCGTTTAATTCCATGTGTGTTTCATTACATTACAGCAAATGCAAAGAAGTGCTTTATTTATGTTCGCAAAAAGAACGACGCGAATGAAACTGATTCGACAAACTACCAAAAAAAAACCAAGAAAGAAAAAATTACTAACAACCAAGAAATAAATCGTAGATGTATAAAAAACTCTGCACTCTTTTTACAGCTGTGATTTTTTCAGCTTTTTCTTCTCTTTTCTTGTCTTTTCTGTGTTCATGCTCGATGGCTACCGACGAATGTGCTTCTTAGTCGTCTTCTCTTCTGCTTTTTGCAAATTATACATTTTTCTGAAATGGATTTTTTCCATTACTGTAATGGAATTGAAATGGACAAGAAGAACCTCGGCCACGGTACAAAAAACGCCAACGAAACAAATTACACGGACTTCAATCAGAATGAGTTCTTCTGTCATGATGCCAAAGTCTTTATTTCGTTCGAGGTGGAACGATTGCGAAAGGGGCGACAGCGAGGGGAGCTAAACACTGCGATACTTCGTTAGCGTTACATGCGGCTCAAGCACAAAGTCATTTGAGGGCCGGACGGGGCAATTGCAATCAGGAAACTCTTTTAAAAAGGGTCAATTTCGGCAAAAACTTTAATCACAACTCATTTCATGCGTTAAATGGGGTTTCCTGGAGGCGTGCTCAGGGCAGTGGATGGCTGGGAAGAGCTGTGGGCGGAAAAATAGTTTCCTTCCTTTGGGACCCAATTAGTTTTATAAGTAATATTTGGGAGTAATAAGAAATCTCCCTTGAATTTGTGATCCAATTGGAAGGCAGCGTATGCGACGCCATTTCTTTTCCTTTCCTCCATCATTATTTGTAGTGAAAACATACTGTTATAAATAAATAACCACACTTTAATACCTCTGTAATCATGCTCACAATTTAAGCGCGAAAAATAATTGGCAGCGACTTTTACCGCCAGCGACAATGTTGCCGTATCTCTGCTGTCGCAGTCGCTGGTTGCAGTCGTTGCGCCGTGGCCGTTGTTGGTGATGCGTTCGCATTCAGCGGGCACCTCGAGTGCACAAGGAGGGGCGCAATTAAAATTTAATTAATTTCCTTGTAATCCTGCTTCCGAGCGGCAGCAGCACGCAGAATCGCGTCTTAGCGCCCGCTTCTCGCCACTCTCCTCGCGCACAGTTTTTGCATATCTTAATCGATGCAGCTGTGGCAATTATTAAGCAGTATTAACAGCAACATTGTTGCCATGAACTATTGTGAACGTATTTCGGCGTCTGCGGCTGTGCCTGGTTTTTGTTTCTTGCTGTTTGCTCTTTCAATGCACTTGCAGAGATATTCCACTCTTCAACATGTGGTTTTTCTACTTAACCCATGAAGCTTGTTTCTTCAGCATTTTTTCACTTTTTCTGCTACTATCATGTGAAACATTTTATTGCTCATCTAATAATATTCGGTGATAACTGCGAAGTTCCCAAAGAAATGTCAACTGCAAATCTTGTTAGCTCTGTGTGAACGTAGTAAAAACGATGTTAGTTCCAATAAATTCTCGTAGATATAATAGCATCAATTCCAGCCTCCATTATCTACTTAATATTTCTTCTATTCGCGTTTCTTTTTGCTAACTTTATAATCCTTCTTAAATTCCATGTTAGATATTTGAATAAGTTATTTATTGCCTTAATTTAGCCCTAAATTTGAATGTTACTGATTAAGTCCTCTATTTTCTCATATTAATTGTCTAATTTACCAATTTATCTATAGCTTAAAATTAAATATTCAAATATTCCTGTTCTTTTCAAGACGTTTGAGTCCAAAGTAATATTTATGAATTTATTTATGGCACCGAGTCAACAGTAAATACTCTTATTTGATAACACGATAAATTTTCAGTCGTTTTTCGTAATACATTAAAGAGAAAGTTTCTAGATGCCTTTGAATTGATCAAAAAATCTTTTTCTTGTATTTTAATTGATCCCATAAAGTAAATCAAAACCATGATGAAAAGACACGATATTTCCATAAAATATATATTCGATATTAATAATAAAGCCCACAAATTAATAGTTTATTTAATAATTTATCAATAATTTTTAATGTTGAAAGTTGATTCATTTCAATGGCGATTCAAATCGATAAGATTCTTGAAGAATTGAGTTTGTAATGGGAAGATTTTAATGGACGTTGGAAATCTACAATTTTCAATGTTCAGTTATACGTACATTAAATATAAAACGCACACATATATGTTGATAATAAAACATAGAGAGTTTTTCTCACGCAGTCGGCCACGTTTTGAAACAGTTTTCAATTCGAAATTCAACACCGCACCTCAAATCAAATCCACTTCAATTGAACGGTTATTTCGAAGGCGTCATTTTGGAGTTCAGAAAGCGTTCAATATTCAAAAAAGTCATGCACGAAATGCTGAAATTTGTAAATGGAGCAAATATCAAAGAGGACTGCGGCGAAGCGAATAAGAAAACATCGTTCAAGCAACGTTCACTTGAGCTCCTTCAAGTGCCGTCGATGGAGCGAACAATTTGGGTATTAATCGGTTCGGTGATTTATTTATTGGACGCCGTTCAGGAATGGCTCCCAGAGCACTCGCAATCAGTCGTGAAGTTGAACAAATCTTGAGTTGAATATTGAAAATGCATGTAAATCAATGTAGGAAATGAAAGCATTCAAAATAAACATTTATTTAAAATGGACGATGAAATATTAGACAAAAGAAAAAGGCTTGTGTTGAAAATTTCCAAAAAAATCCATTAATTAATCCGGACTGAATCATTTCCGTCGGATGAGACTATGAATCAAAAGCAACGTTGTTGCAGTGGATTTTTCGTTAATAAAACAGCAAAAATAACAGCAGCAAGCGACACATAACAACAACAGAAACAGCGGAAGCAACAGCAAATGCTTAGACAGTAAAGAATCTTTAAGACATCGTTTAGCTGCCGCTTTCGCCGTTTGTTGTACGTACAAGCGCTCAAGGTCACTTGGGCAATAATGATGATTTAATGAGATCGTAAATAATTTTATGGCTTGAACTCGTTCGGTTGTCGTGGCTGGTTTCGTGGCTCTCTGGACGGGGCTGCGTGGAGGAATGCGAACGCCGAACATGCAAGCGATGGCGATGATGAGGCTGGAGAGAGGAAATGAGAAAAGGAACATTTATGTCAGACACGGTAGCAGAAAACCATCGCCATCATCATCATCGCGTTAGAAACGGCGTCAAAAGTATGACTGTTCGCAACATCGTAATTGTTCTCTGCTCAACTTCATTAGAATTCCTCTTTATCTTAAACGATTTATCTTATACTTCATTAAAGTCTTTATATAAAGCGAAACTAAGATCAACGACGGCGGCCTTTGTCCTCCTTTTCACGGATGAAAGGGGCAAGCCTTCAAGTTGATAATTTCCAGCGTAGACATCATCCTCGCTTTTGATTTTTCGTCTTTCTAGACCGTCTTTCAGAGATTCCTAGCCTTAGTCGTGCTTTCTTATTATTTATGATTGTAGATTCTTCATGCATTTCTAATTTTTCTTCATTTACTCCGCACCTTTTCACTTTCATCATTACTTTTCGTTCTAAATTATACTCGTTATCCGTTCTTTAAAGTCACTTTTATCATCATCGTCCTCTTCTTCGTTGTTATCATCATATTTTGTATATCAAAAGTCATTATGATAATTATGATAAATGCGCAAATCGAGAGACTCTTTAATAAGCTTAAAAACAAAAATCAATTCAAAGTGTAGAGTTTTTCTCCTCGTTGATGATTCTCGATGAAATCGTAGCTTGATTGGAAGAGTGTCCGTCTTCAGGTGCATTAAAATATCTGTTACCGAGCAGAGACTTCGTAGTTTAAAAACTGTAGACTTCTTATGGGAAAATACTTGCGCTTCTCATGTATTTTAATGGCTTGCCTGTTCTTAGTTTGTAACTTTGACTTTGTTGTTGTTGGTGCTTCTAGAAGTCTTCATATATTACTTAATAATCTCCTGCTATTGATTTCCTTTCAGTAATCGCGTTGTTTTGCAGGTTTTGCGCAAACTTGTCCGATGACTTTATCGGAGCCGATCGCAGAGCAGCAGAACTTCCATTCTTGTTCGCCTCAGTTTGCGGTGTAAAATGGTGGTTGAAGTTGGTGGCGATCGGGACGCCGCCGGTGATCGTCTAGATACTCTTTTCCTCGAGTTATCTGCGACCGACAAGTTAACAAAAAAATTGTGAGTGAACTGAAAGACGATGAGAAAGGATTTCTAACACAATTCCTGTCCCAAGTGACAATCTTAAAGCTTTAACGGTGAGTTTTTCGGAAACAATTTCAGAAGTTTTTAAATTTCAGGTCCACATTTCATTAATAGACGAATTATTGGGGATATAGTTTCATGACCGTTAATTAGTTTTAGTTATATAAAGAGGCTCGTGGTTACTAAAGAAATTTTGCTGCTTTTTCTGCTTTATAAACATTATTAATTCTGTGCTTGACTTGAAGGAATAAGCATAATTTCTCAGAGGTAATGGAATTCAAGTCCTCTGAACCTAATCGGCATTTGACTGCGTATGACTTCATTAAAAATCGAGTTAATCTCGCCAGGTGCTCGTGTTATTCGCAGCATTCACCCTACATCCGGTTTATGCGGAATGCACAAGATGGAAATTTTTATTATGCGCTTTTTATCCGTTTCCCGAATCTCCTGCTTCAATCAGAAAACGAAAGAAGCATACGAACGAAGACGCTTAATCCATGTGTTTTGTTTAGATACAGATTTGATTATTTCTGATCCGGCGAGAGGACAACGCACCATTTTATGACTTTTTTTAAAGTTTTATGTGAGCATAAGCCGATTAAGTCTTCTGCTTAGTTTACATTGCTTCAAGTGGAGTTGAATTAAACGAGAAACACACAAACACACAGCAAGCACATTCACTTATATATATACCATGTACTTTCTCACATACTGCATTCAAATATCTGGAAATCCCGCTGAGAAATTAACAGTGCTAGGTGATAAATTCTTACTTGAAAGTCCTTTGGCTTTAATTAAAAATCTGCGCCGTAATTAATGCACATATTTTATGCATAAATTACAAATTTTTATTCACTTGTGAAATGAAATGTAAAATGAAGTAAATGGACCTGTAAATGACTGACTCGAACCAACTCAACGAAGCTGACTGGTTTCATTAACAGAGATTTTAACAAAAAACACGCTCCATTGGTTGAAAAAACTGAAATGGGGACAAGGTTTTTGATGATTATCAAAATTCAAAATGTACCTAAAAAAATATTTAAATTGGATGTGCTAAAAGACATTCACCATTAATGATTAAATTAAATGAAGACCTGATTAAGTAATATTGATGATTGGGGTTCAGTTAAAACTCATCTTTTTTCTGTAAGTAATTCACATATTTGTCAATATTTCTTGTCTCTTTTTAATCACTTTATTTAATGAAATATTCAAGATATTAACTCATGTGAACCTGAGTAGCAAAAGTTGACATTCATTTAGAAAGACGACGAAAATCTCGACTCTGTGCTGGTGTTAGTGCTCGTAAAAGAGGATGTTTATGCATGTGTGACACGACACGAATTGTCAAGATCTCTGACGGTTTAATTAGAACGAAGCACGCAAATAAAAATTCGATTGCATCGACAAAAAGTTACAATTCCATAAAGAAAACAGCAAAATGTTGGTTTATGAGTCACCAGGATCAACGAGTCCAGGAGTAGGAGAAGACTCATGGATGCAAAAAGATATAAAGGAAAATTTTGGAAAGCGCGTCTCTTTGTTTAATAAAAGCTTGTTTTCAGCTTTTATGTATGGAACTTTTGAAGGGAACAGAGTACATAAATTAGTTGTAATTGAATTGTAATTTGTAATTACTAATTAAATAGTATTTTAGCTATATGAATCCTGCCCATGGCTTGCATTAAACACAGTCTCCAAGTAAATTTTGCTTTTATAAATATTACTTGATATACATTTTCGCTTTGGCTTTTATAAAAACAAAACGCAATGAATCTAGAGTCGAAAATCATCCGAAAAAACTCAAGGACCCGCTGTTAGCAATTTTTAAACATTTCAAAGAGTTCGTTGAACTAATTTTGTGATGTGAGCTTTAAATAGACACAAATTGAAGCGAGGAAAAAGATCAAAAACAACGAAAAAACGAATTTTTTTTGTACAAGATGAGATGAAAGGGGAAAAGCAAAACCAAAAAAGACCACACACAATAGAAATTTTGTTATTCAACTTTGATTTTATTTTCTGCTTTACTCTTTGCAGACCCATAGTAAGAAAAGAATAGTTAATGAGAAGGGAAAGAGCAATAGTATAAAACCTTAAAATTTAAATAAAATTTAATATAAAATTTTATATAAAAATCAAAGCAATAGGAACTACAGAACAGCAACAGAAAACAATCAACATAAATATTAAATCGGAAATTCCTTAAGAGTCACAAACAACTCTCAAAAATGTTTCCTTTCAATTGATTCGACGTTCCTTCAATATTCGCAAATTCCGTCTTCGTTTACAATTCTGTTTCGTTTCGATTTCATTTCAATTCAAGTCAATCGCATTCCTCCGTTTGCCGGTGAACAACCACGCCCTGCAAGCGATGTTCTGCTCTGTTGTGTATCCGTCGAACGAATGCCGTCGGCAACCAACGACCGAGGCAAGCAGCCGGCCATCGTAGACGAAGCCATCATGCGGAGTGTGCTTAAAATGGAAGCAGAGCTCAGTGAATGTGGTTGAGTGCGTGTGTGCCAAGGAGCAATCAGAGTTGTGCATTAAAATTGTGCATTCATTTCCTGCAGCCCTTCAAACCTGTTTGCAATTACAGCTGCTGTTGTTGTTGTTTCTGTTTAATATACACACTGCTTTGATTATCGCAAGTGATTTAATGATTTTACGTTTATATGAAAAACTCTAGATTATTGTTAAACAGCAAAATTTAAATTCTGATAATAACAATAAAATAATGATAATTTAAATACTTGCATTAAGAATTACAGAAATAATGTAATGTCAATTCAGTTCAAATACAATTTAATTCAATTCTATATTTATTTCAGATTAAAGTGACTAATATTAATTTTTATAATAATAGCGATAACAGTTAAAGGACTTTCATAAAAGTATATTAAATAAATTTATTTATGGAATTCCACTCGTTTTCACTTCTTTCCATAGAAAGAATTTAAAAGATAATAAGAATATTATTAAAAATAATTATCGCAACTCAACATCTTTTTCAAAACCATTATTTTAAATTAATTATAATGAATATGACAATAGTAATAATAACCAATGTAATATAGTTTATTATATTAAGTATTAAGAAACGAAAAAAAAATATAAAAATATTTAGTATAAAATTACTAATAGTTACTATAGATAACTAATAATAAAAGAGTATTGAAAGTCAGTAATAAAAGAGTATTGAAGACAAATCTTTGGTGGAGAATCTCTCGTACGCCTTTCAGTTGATTGAAAAAAGAATGACCTTTATTAACTGAATGTGAAACAGAAAATAATACCGATTCTTGGGAATGCCTTGAATTGACTTGAAATTGACTTTAAATGAATTTTTTGCTTCCTAAAATGTTCATTAACAGCAAGAGTTTTATTCATATCGAATTCTTTATTTATTTAATTTCCTTTCCTTTTGATGATGGAGATCCTAAACGATCGCGAGGACGTGTTAGAGTCCGTGAAATTATTTAAATCTAATAAGGAATTACCTTACGAGTGTGGCTAACATAAAACTAAAAGCCTTTAATGACAAAAGTGCAGATGGAGCGAACTCGACGTCGTTTAGAATAAAAGTCATAAAATAGTACACTTTATTTATAATAATCGAAGGAGAAAAGTGGAAAAAATTTAATTTTTAAATGGGCATAACAAAACTAAAACCAAACTAAATAACAAAAAAAATTTAATTTAAACGAAGGCAAGAAACTCGGCGAAAGATAAATACAATAAAATAAATATTAAAATGAAAAAAGTATGCAGAATAATAATCGAAAGGAGTTATTTTAAAAGCAAATAATAATAAAATTACATCGGAGATAAAAGAGAACGAAGAGAACAGAACAACCACTTGAAAAACACAAAAACAACAAAAAGTAGATGAACAGCATCAGCTGCATGATAAAAAAGAAATCCCAGAAAATTACACGAAAACGGAATTTGATATAAACCAACAACATCAACAACAAATGCATGAAGAGATAAAAAATTGTCCATTTGTTAAATCACGGAATTAATATGCATCCTCCTCTCCCCCTAAGTTATAACGGAAAGCAATAAACGACGTACAGCCAAGCAACCAACGCATAGCAACGCATGGCCATTCGTTCGGAGCGAATGCAGTTAAAGCACATTGCACTAGATGCAAATGTCGCTGCTCGCATCGCTCTCCGCGCCGCACGATCCAACCAAAACCATCGCCGACTCTTTGTTGGTGCGTATCTCAAAGTATGCGGTAATCAACGTTTTGCATTACAAAATCATAAAACGCGTAATCGTGGTAATAAAAACTGGCGAGCAACACACGGAGGACGAGGGAATGCAGAGGCGGTCACAAGGGATCGACGGACGCATGGCAGCGGGCAACGGGCAAATTTCACCAACGTGAATGTCAGCCTTTAACTCGCCCGCTTCGCCTTTCTGCAGCATCTTAAAAACGATTACGTATCGAAAACGAATTCTTTTTTTGGCTTTGTCTTATTTTCTTTTCTCTGCCTTCACGGATCCATGATGTTGATTTCTTCTCCATTGCAAAGCGGACGGAATCGAATCAAATTGAAATAAATTAAATAAAATAAAATATAAAAGAAAATTTACAAAAGTAATTTATAAAAATTAACAGAAACCCACAGCATTTGTATTTTAGCCAAAGTTGGTGCTTTAAACACGAATTATTTAATGAACAAGATGGAATTTAAAACGCTGCATTAGTGAAAAACATAAAAGTCAAAAATACAAATCAAAAACATAAACAAATTGAAAATTAAATGCAAAAAGAAACGCAAAATAAACGAGTAAAGATTCGAAAATCATGGATTTGTTGTGTTGCACTCGAATTCTTGATCATTATTTCGTTGAGTTTCCTTCTTGGACCTTTTTAGAGTTTTAGAATTAAAGATGTGCATCGAATTTCTATTGGAGAAGATCAGAGTTGAAGTAAGAGAAGCAGAACAGACTGGGTGCGGTATTTTATATGGCGATTTATTGATTGTACATAACTTGCCATGATTATTGCACAGAGATTGACGCCTGACACATTAAATACTCCATGGACATGAGATTCCTTCATAAGCTATGATTTGCGATGAAAGCAAAACGTGCACTTAACATAATTCAAATAAAAGCCAACTTTATAACAAGTGAGACTTCACGAAACGAAAGAAAGCCAACGTCATTTGCATATATTAATATTTTTCCTTGCTAATAAATTTTAAGCTAAGGATACAAAAGAAAATCCGACATAAAAAGTAACTTAAAACATAAAAAGTGGGCACCAGCAGCCATCGAAAGCCTGGATTCTGACCCTTGTACAGATGATATTGCGTTGGCCCAGCCCTTCAAGGAGCTCCACGTACGAGGACCTTCCTTTGCATGTTCAGCTCGAGTATCTCATGGAACCTCGCCCTGAATTCCTGCTTCATTAATCGGAAGAACGAGTGTAAGGTGAAGCAGAAAATGACGAGGTAAATTAGGTCCTCATACACCAACAACAACGGCCACAGCTACGCAAGCAACAAAGAAAAGCATAAAAAAAGGAGAGCGCAAAATAATGATGGGATTTGATGTTAAAAGTCGAGTTGATTGAATGGTGCTGGGAGCTGGAGTTGGGAGCGGAGAGAGTCGTCGACGAGGTGTTCATGCCATGCATTCGAAAAGGCGTATCTGAAGCATGAAATTCACCCGAGCGAATTACTTCAAGGCGCAACAACGAAGCGCAACAACAGCAGCGGCCCACGGCACACGAAAGTGGAGCCTCTGCTGCAAGCAAAGGATTTTCTACATTGAAAGCAGTTGCGCCAGCTTAAAAACGTGAACAACGACAAGTAATCGGATAAATATCGAATAAAGAACGGAATAAATGCGTTTCACGCACGGAAGAAAAAGGATCAAAACTGACTGAGTTCAAAATCGTTGAATTTTTACTTTTATTCCAGGTTTTTATAATTTAAAGGTAGAAAACGCCTTTTTTGTGTACGTTTTGCGGCTTATTCGCTGCATATAATTTGCTTGATTGTGTTTTGCATCTTGATTTCTGCAGACTCCATTTCTTTGTTTCGTTCTTCTGCCATTCTTCTTCCCTTCCTGTTTCCCTCTCATGATTTCTATTAAGTTTATGGCTCAATTTCAATGTTTGGCAGTTTCGCGAATTTTTATTAAATTTCTCTGTTTTTTGCAGTTTTTATTTTTGGTTCGCGATTGTAAAACGATATTCGATTAGTCGCTGCCTCCCCACAGCTCCCCGCGATCGTGGGCGTCTTTTTATGATTACTGCCGAATTCGAAGCGCATAAAAGTTGATTGAAAATGTTTATTAGATCCAAGATTAGATACGTTATCGCGGTATTATGCCAGGGCGACGAGGTGTATAAACTTGGAACGCTTTCTTACGCCTTTTCCGTGTAGCGCTGGAACCTTTTTTAACCGCTCCTTTCGAGGAGTTTCCTGGCGGTTTGATCATAATTTTGTTTTCGCTAAAAAATTTACCCCTTCTTTGCTTCTAATTTTATCTTCAAACGCGACGTTCAAATTTTTAGTCTACTACAAAAGTTTATAATAAAATCTCACGATTTAAATGCATTCAGCGAATGCCCAAAACTTGCTTTAAAGTTATTAGGGATAACGACAGGAAACCAAGGAACAGGACCAATAATAACAGGACCATTCAATCCGCTTGAATTCTTTTTTAGCCTTAAAAGTTTTGGCCGCAAAAGTTGTAAAGTAACAGGAAAAGATAATCTAATTTAGCGAAAATTTCAAGTATCTCGTTAAAAGGGAAAACTTTTGAAATGGCGAGGGAAGACAAGGAAACCCATTCGACTTTATTAGAAGGAAAAAGCAGAAAAAAGAGCAACTGAAGCGGATATAAAGAAAAGCAACTCATTAAAGTTGCGTTGCAATAGTAAAAAGCAAAAGATTGGCGCGGCGAACGACCGGAGACGGGAGATGGGTACGGGTCCGGCTTCGAGGCGCTCAGGTGAAACCGAGAATTTATCTGCGAAGATTTTTACTGCGTGGTGCGTTGTCTAGAAAATGGAATCAAAACGAAATGAGGCAAGTTTCCAGCTCGGGATTTTATTGTGGGTCTTCCGGGCGCTCATTAAAGCGTACGAAAAGCAGCGAAGTAATGCAAACAAATTGAATATCGCATTACAGCCGAACCGTGAGATCTTAATTAGTTGCATAATTTTTGGCGATATTCGGTGCCATGCGCAGAGCTCGAGAAGGCGTCGATGCTCTGTCACGTCAACCATTTGCACTTGTGTGTGTTTTTATGGGCGGTTTTTGATTGCTGCGGTTTTTCTATGTTTTAATTAACAGCCGCTTGATCTGAGCCGACAGCGCTCAAGCTTCAGGCGTTGCTGTTTGGCCTTCTGCCGCTCTTTCGTCATTGATTAACCTCAACAGTTTCAACCGATGGAAAAGCCATCAGGAAAAACCAGCTATGGTCTGCCGATCTACACGAATCATCATCTTTTTCCGCGCCTGAACCTTTGTCAACTCTTTTCTTAAATTGAGAAATTTTTATTGCTTTGTGTGCAGTTTCTTGTCTTTTTGATGGATGTCGCCAACGTTTCGCAGATTTCGTTGATGGCGTGGCGTCGGCGCTTGTAGATGGAGGCTGGAACCTCCCAAAATCATTCTCCGCTTTTTATGCGCCTAATGACAGCGACAACTCAGCGCTCGCGCATATCGATGACTTGTTATTTGGACATTTGTGCAGTTTTGTGCGTCGAAAAGTGATTGCGGCAACATTGTTGGGCGCTTTCGTGGGGAAGCAGGAGCGGCAGGAGGCTGGGCACAGGCGAAAACGAGCCAACAACCAGAACTGACAATAAAAAGCACAGACTTGCTCAGGCCCCACATGCAGCCAACGACGGAATAAAGTTGCTGCTGGCGTCTCTGTGGAGGTTGCAGAACATGGTGACAGCGTCCCATTTCTTCCTCTCCGCCCCCCGCGAAAGCTGATGGCAGAAGAAACAATGTTTGTGATGACGGTTTTTCGGTTATTTTATCTTTGGTCTTTTGTTTTTTTTTTTGCCTTTTTGTCTCTCTTCGCACTCATTAAATAGTTTTTGTGTTTTAGAACTTTGCTGAGTTGATGTCTCCGCGATGTCTTGGCATTTGGCGGATATTTGAAGTCATATCAGCCATAAAAAGCTGCCGAAGTAGAACAAGCACGGGAATTCGCCTAGTCGCTGATGACGTTTCGACGTCGCTTCCTTGGCGTGGCTCAGTTTTTTACGAGTTGCCAAAATGTGCGGCGTGCATGAAATGGAAACCTAATTTTGCGAATATAATCCGAGCTGCTGCTGCTTCTTCTCCGACATAAATTATGCAGATGCAGGTTACGTGCTGCGCTTCAATGTTACAGAAATTCGGGGCATAAAATTCGTCGCTATTAAAAGTGAGACGGAAAATATATTATTCACTTCTTATGGACTTATACACAGGATATAAAAAGATGAACGAGCCGAGCCGAAGATCACGTCAAGAACTTACGAAGGAGCTCAGAAGATTAAACAATTCAGTTCAGAATTGATTAATCGGGAATTCGGGCTCTTTAAATACTTTTTTCCGCCCCGTTCAGGCAATCGATGATTTATTTGAGTCACTTATGGAGCCATTTCCATGCGCGAACCCATGGTGCGTGCCCAGGCCACGTTAAAGACTCTTATGGAATATTTGACCTCGATTCCTCAGCCCTTTACAGCTGTCTCTAGAATATTTGGCTTTCCTTTCTAAATCCAGCTCCATCCAAGTTTTGCCGCTTTATTTGACTCTATTGAATCACCACGAAATCTTAGAGTATTCCATGAACTCTGACCTCTCGCTGAGAGGTTTCTATAGTCGTTGATCTGACACAACTCGACTTTATCCATAGTTTTAGTTTAAGTTTTTATTTCCGTTCTGCTTCTGTTCGTTTTTATGATTGTCTCTTTAACGGTCTTAACACTGAATTTTTTTTTCGTCTATTCTTCTCTTGGAATTCGTCTAATTTTGAAATATTTCGCTTTTATGCATCAGCTTCAGGATTTATATGTTGGAATTTTCGTTGGCATTAAGATTTGATGCTAGCATGAAGAAGCTGTAAAAGTGGCGGAAAAGAAGACGAAGAGTACGCAGCAAAAGTAATTACAAGATCCAAGAATGTTCTAAGAATCTCCACGAAGAACTGCGGATAAACACAACACGGAAAATTAGCTATTTTATTCGTTATACTCGTGTACTTTTTATAAGAACGTTTATTGTATCACATTTCTGCTTCTATATGTTGAATTTTCACCTTAGATTTAATTTGTTCTGGGTTCAGAAATCATTTCGATGCTGAAACTCTTCAAATTATAAGTGTTCTTCCCTTATTTATTGATATTAGAAGCTGTATAGTGTTCTTTATAAGATTATATAACACCATAGAGTTTATTATTAGATCCTGTGTCTTCATTTCAGTTCGTCTGTCTTAATATTAGAACTTTTACTTGATTCCTTAGCTCAGTGGCGAATTTTTCGCAGTGTATTTATAGTATGAAAGATAAAACTTGTATCAGCAACGTGCAAACATCGTGGACGAATTTTAGGGAAATGCACTTCGGTGCATTTCTGGTTCTAGTGCACTGGAAAGCGGGGAGAGGGAAGAGATGACACACACAGACTTCAGAATATTCCCGTGTTGAAATTCACGACATTTGCGAGTTTAGAACCATGAAAATCTTAAGTGCAGGTCTTGCAGAGGAAAAAGAGGACGGGACGAAAGCAGCTTGAGTTGTTGGACCAAGAGCGATGACGTCCCGAAGAAACTGACTTCAGCAAACCTGCAAGAAGTCAGCTGATAGTAAAAATAAAGAAAAAAGATCAAAACTCTTCGCTCAAGGATCTAAAATTTGAGAAAGACCAAGAAAAAATGTGATATAGAAGAAGGGGAAGAGGGAGAGGGGAGAGTGTGGAGGGGAGTGAGAAAAAGTGGATGCTTGTAGGGCGTTTTTAGATGGAAAGTTGAATAAATTCATTAGTTGCATGAAGCGAGAGAATTTCTTATTTTTATGGTTCACTTCAACTGAAAAGAAGTTGTTCCAAGTTTTGCCATCAGTTTTGTGCCGTTAAATGAAATGGAATATTAAATTTTAGATGAGATTGAGACGAATCGCGAAGTGAACGCAAGAATCGATATCAAAAATTCCAATTTATTGCAGTTTTTCATAAAGTTTTTAAATAAAATAAGTAGTTAAAAATAAATAATAGAAATAAAAAAATGAGAATAAAGAAATAATAGTAAATATTGAAGTATAAAAAAGATTTGAATGATTGTAATTAAGTTAATAAATAAATAAAAAAAGAAAATAAATAAATATATAAAAAATAAAGAATTAATTAAATAAAATTAGGAATAGCGACATGAATTAACAAATGCCATTGTTAACACAAGAGTTTTCATAAGGTTTTTGCTATGTTGCCTCACGAAAGATTTAAAAATCACCATAAACTTTGTGTGAAAGGAATTTAAATCGTAGACAAAAAGGACGAAGGGAAACCTTGAATACTTTAATAGAAAAATGAACCCCAACCAACCAATGATTAAACAACTTTGTTTTGAAGAAACTGAAGCGAATTTAACTGATGTTGATGCGATGATTTTTGGACTTTAACATCCTCGAATAAACTGGATAAAATAAGAAAATAATATCTTTAATAACTCTAAGAACAACGGCTTCCATCTAGCATTTCATTTTTTGTAAACAAACAAAAAATCCATTCGATTGGCATAAAACGTTGATATTTGAAGGAAATGCGAGGAATTATGACGTTTCGAATGATAAACCGAACAAATGGTCCTTCAGCTGAGTAGAAGCCAGCAGTAGCAACAACAAACAGCCGAGGACATTAAACGAGGACGTGGATGGAAGAAAACTAGAAGAAAAGAAGCACAAAACGTCGAAAGAGTTTCAGGAACGCTTTTGTTTTGTGTAAAAGGAAGTTTATGGATCCATTTCATCTCTCTTTCTCTCTCTCCCTCTTTCGCACTCGTTTTTTCAGGACTCTTGCAGCACAATGATAAAACTATTCATAAACTGGGCTTCCTTCGATGTGTGAAGGAAAGGCTTGGATTGAATCATCTCTCATTGGCATCATTCAGTATTTAATATTTGAACAGCTCCAACAGCGACTTTTCTCCATGGCACTCGACTCTTCGTTGCCTTGCTGATGGCGCAGAGTAAACAAGATAAATAAATAAATAAATATCCAAAGCAAACAAACGAACAAACAATAACCAATAAATAAATATCACTTTATTTTAGTGAATGACTTTCATGTTAAATCGTTCACGAATGCATTTAAAATAAACAGAAACTCCTTCGTTCGTAAACAAAATATAAATGCCTGGCTTCTTTTATGCCTTTTTTGTCGCTGTGTACATCATAAACTGAAGTTTGTCCCCTGAGCTGAGACCGCCTCATGTCAGGCCAACGAAATGATGATGTGGACGGCGATGACGACTACGACTCGTAGTGGATTCGTCGGTGGAGCGTATTTATTGCTGGCGAAACGCCGCCTGATATTTATTATTATTACACTTATCAAATATTTGTTCAAGAAAAGTCAAATGTTCAACATGAAGTCCCGAAAAGACGGCAACCCCTTTGAAAATCCTCAATAAGTTCCAGTTAATAATAAATTTCATTTACTTTATCCAATTCAAGACGAAATTTTCGAATTTAATGCAGGCTTAAGTGTGTTTAATGAAATTTGATAAATGTTTGTGGTTTCTCGTCTAATGAAATGAGAATTGGAAACGAATTGATTGACTGAAAGATTCAAGAGTCAAGCTGAAAGTTTGCTTTACAAAACTAGATATTAATAATAACAATTTTAAGTAGTTTTCTAATGAAGTTTTATGCTATGAAAAGTTTTTATTTACTTGGGAATAAGATATATGTTCATTTTGAAATTTAAATTAAAACTATAAATTACAATGTCGAAATTCTAAGAAACATTAAATATTTAGAAAATATTATATGTAGTGAAATACTTTTTAAAGCAATTGAATTGTACTTGTCAATGTTCAGTGTTCATTCGTAGTTCATTCAATATTCATTCCATGTTTATTCAGTTTTATAAATATAGAATGATGAGTTTATAGTCAGTATGGAATGATCTTTCATTTAACTTTCATTCATTGTTTATTATATTTTAATTTCATGTTTACTCCTTCCTCTTTGAATTTTTTAGTATTCATTGTTCATTACATCTTCATCCGAAGCTTATTCAATCTTCGTTCATTTGTAGCTTATAATTCGTTCATTTAATGTTTTCTCATTTGTCCTTAAATATTCATTTCGTATTCATTCAACGTTCATTCATTGCTTATTTTGTTTAATTTCGGAGTTCATTCATTAGTCTTTGAATGTTTGTTGATTGTTCATTAAAACATCATCCATTTGTCATAATTCATTCAGTGTTTATTTACGTTCATTTAATTGGGATTCATAGTTCATTCAATTGTGATTCAGAGATCACTCTGTATTCATTTAAACTGCTTTCATTACATATTTAACATTCATTTAAATCCGTGTATATTTAGTCAAGTACTCAGAATTAATTCACTGTTAATCCAACATTTTATTAATTATATTTTTATTCTTATGAAATCTTCATTCAATCTTGACTCGATCAACTTCGTTCAGGCTTCGTTCAGCAAATTGAGTGTTCATTCAATGTTCATTTACCGATTCCTTTGGTGTTCATTTCATGTTCATTACATCCTGTGTCTGAAATGCTTTGAAAAACACGACTTTGGAAAGAAACCATGAAATTTGAAAAGCTTCGAGTGCAATTTATTTTCTTTCCACGTTTCTCATTATTTTAAATTTAATAAACTTGGCAAAATGGAACGAAAACAGAACGAACCAAATGAACAGATCTTAAAAAGCAGCACAAAATTATGGGCATTTTTGTTCCGTTTCGTTTTGTGTCTTTACTTGCCAAAAGCTGCTTGGAGAGTTTAACAACAGCCAATCCTTTTTAAGGTTCTCGGAGCCAACAATTCCAGCAACAACAACCACAATAAACGGAAATAGTGCGCTGTATAAATTGTCAAAACATAAAATGGAATGAGAGGAAGTGAAGGGCGCAGGAAGGTACTTAAATTGAGCCGAAACTTGGTCGAGGCGGTGGAATCGACAAAGCGGTGATCGGGGTTGAATCCGGCTCGCGTCCCACGCCTAGCCAGAATTTCCCTCTTCTTAAAACGGTCGAGATCCGGTTGGGAAGCGGTTTACGTTGTACGAACTTTACACGGCGTAATTTACTCAGGAGGAGGTTTTTCGATGCAACGAAGAAGTTTTGCATTCTTCTGAAGCCAACAGCCGAAGCTTGAAGAAAGCCGTCGAGGGGGAGGACGAAGGGCATGGAGAAATAAAGAAACAAAGAAGGAATGCAATTCGGTAATTCCGTAATTTCCAGAGCCAAAACCAAGACAAGCTGAAGGAAACTTTTCTGCCAAAAGCTGACAACATTCTCAGTGGATACTTTGTGTTTGAGTGGGTGGGGCTGCGATAGGTGAGGCCAGGGTGCGGAGAGTGTTCCCGGAATGAAACACAATCTGAATTGAGTGCCGTGTCGTCGTCGTTGTCGTCATTTGGTGCAGCAATGAAAAGTACACGGCAAAGAAACTTGCAAGTCAAATCAACTCGTAACAAAAACATTCTAAAAACCCTTCTCTCTCTCTTGCCGTACGATGGTCAGTGTTTTTATGGTTAAGTTCGAGTTTATTTTGTTGTGTAGAGTTTTAATAAAACCCTCGGCTGTCAGCAGATGCGATGCCATCCGAATTTTTTATTTCAGTGTTTTTCTCCGTGGAAAAAGCTGCTGTTTTTTAGCCATAAAACTACACAAACTTAGAGCAGAAAAACAACGGAAAACTATTTCAAAACGCTTAGGTTACAAACACGCCCTGCATTCCGAAAATAAAACCAAAAGAAACGAAAGCATGCAACTTAAAAATCGTGTTTATTTTGCAAAGAATCCTGTAAAAAGAAAAAAGCCAAAAAGCTTAAAAAACGCCAGGTAAATACAGAAAAAGACGAAGACAAGAGCAAAGAAAAGGGAGAAAAAAGTTGCACTTGGTGTGGAAACTTTGTTGCATGAAAACTTGATTATTATCTCTTCTTCTTCTCTTCTTGTGGTGTAGAAGATGACCAACGAAATTTCAGTGTAGATTTGACCTCTCCTTGGAACTCTTCTGATGATCGGTTGCTTTTCGGTAACTATGAAAACCACATCCATTATAGAGCAACCAAAATTAAAGTGATTAAATTCAATTAAAATTTAAATTGAATTAAAATAAATCACACAATTCCAGAAATAAATCACAAAAGAAGGCATTCGATGAAGAAATAGAAACGTTTCTTTTAATCATTTCTTTAATTAAATATATTATTATCTGTCCCCAACCGGTCAAGCTCACAAAATCTTTGAAAGTCATAATGAATATAAGCAAAAGGATTCAAAACATTTAAAATACTTTTTAAATTTTTTTTTCCTTAAAAATCTTCCTGAAAGCGGATCTTCCTGTGATCTGTGCCAAAAAAACTCGAAACCTTCGCATGTACAGACAGAAGTTTCAACAGAAGGATTCTCAAGCTGGACTAAATACGCAGCAGGCGAGAATAACGACCGCAGTGACCTTGAGGAGTACCAAGCATCGAGCAGCGGCGAAATCAGCAAATATTTTTCGGTCATTATCTTCATTGATCTTCCCTTTCCATTGTTCTTCTCTTCACAATCCTTTCGTTTTTCTCTAAACATGTGTTTTTTCATTCTTTTCGGTATTTTTATTGCGTTCTACATTTTTAACCTTTGCAGAGCGCTGAAATAATGTTTTTTTGTAGTTTTTGAACTGCTTTTATTATTATCGTTGATGTATCATTATTTTCCCTACGTTTCGAAGGTCATCGTTGGCATTACTTTGTTATATTGATGTGAAAAATTGACAGGAAAGTGAAGGTGAAAGCAATTAAGGATTCTTGTATAGCAGAAGGTTTCCTTGTACAATCCTTGAGTTGAAATCATAAAAATATTAATAATGAGTTACAATTTTGTTGCTTTGAACTCATTTGGAGTAGGCAAAGGAAAAGGGATTTAGAAAGCGTAAAATAGATGGTCTGCAGCATCATTGGGAGATCCAAAAAACATTGAAAACTTGCCGAAACTGGAAGCAGTACAGAGTTGGCTCAGAATGAGTTTGGAGTCAGTTGAGAATCAGCTTTGTTATTCTATCGACGGCGACTGAAACGGAGCTGCTAAATATAAAGCAAGATAAATTTAAAAGGGATAAACAAACTTCTGAAGTGAGAATCAAATTGAATAGGACACAAACAAATCCAAATATTTTCAGATTGACTAAGGAAAATATATTTAGTTGAATTGATTATTAAAAACAGAAAAAGAAACGAAAACGAAAAACGTGATCTGGATAAAATGTGTTTTAAGCGATAAAAACTTAAATAGAATAAAATTTGAAACCAAAATAGAAACACTTTTATATGAGAAGTATATAAAAAAGTATTACTTAAGTTGCTCACTCGAGCATGGAAAAGGAGGAACAAGGGAACTTTTCGTTCAAAAGAAGGCTAATGAAATTTTTTTTTGAGGTTCCCGTCTGATTTGGAGAGAGGACGAACAAAAAACAGACAAGAGATGAGTGCGCAAAGGATTTCATCCTGATTTGTTATCAAATGAAGCCAATCAATCAATCAATCAACTTTCGCACGATGGAAAAGAAAAGCTGAAATCGTAAAATGTTGGCTAATAAACGTGACTTTTAATATTGAATCGCTTTGAAACGTTTTCTTAATAATCTTTTTCTTCTGAAACATGTTTCCGTTCTTTTATTTTGTGTAAGTTATTCCAGAAAAAGGCTGCAGTTTCCAGAAAATCTCCTGATTGCCAACATCATTGAAAGCTGAAGAAAAGCAGTCGACTTGCTGCAATAAAACATCGCAAATCAAATATACAGATAAAACGCTTCATTTCCGAAAATCATCTGCTTACAAAGAAGACCGAGAAGTAGAAGAAAAAGGGGAGGAAAAAGAAAAACAGGAGGAGGGAAAATAAGGAGAAGCATATGACGAAGCATTTCCCTATAAACAACTCGCTTCATTTATCCAATCTTCATTCTATCCAACTGCATTTAACGTTTTTGAGTTTGGCTGTGGATGTGAATTCTTTTTAGTATAATTTTAATCACGTCTATAATCTAAAAAGTTTTTTTTGTTTTTAGAAATCCGTGAAAAATAGGAGTGATTTGAAGATTAAACCTAGGAATTGTGTTAATTTATTGGAAGATGTTAGAGAAGAGTGTAAATAAATCATTTCCTGTTATTGGTACATTTATTTTTGCGTCAAATGAAATCTTAATCCAAATAACAAAGCAAAAGACGTCGATGGCAAGAATTTCAAACGACTTGCAGACCTCCTTCAAAGGATAGGAGAGGAAATTGGATTCGTGTTTGTTGGATGTTGTTGTTATTTCTGCTAATAATATCTACTTCAATTATATTGTTACACTTAATCGATTCCTGGTTCTCAATCCCAATGAGAAGTCGACTGATTAAATTACTGATTCCATTATATGTGTGAATTTCCGTCCTCTGCTTGTTTTTGCTAAGGTTTCCTTGTCACTTCACCACCGAATTTCGTGGGCACGTTTCTGAGCCTTCGTCATGAGTAAATTAATTGCCTGCAATCCCTTTACTTGCCCGTTTGAGCTGCTCTAAACTCTTCGCACTGAGTGAACACTGCAAAGAATCGCTCATAATTTTCTGATTTTATTGCAAAGAGATCAGAGAACGCAACGATTTCGGCATAAAGTCAACGTTGTTTCATAACATTGAACGATTTCAGTTGATTTTATTTGAGTTGTGTTTTAATTTCACCAGCAAAAAACTTTTTGCTTTGAACGAGACGTTCTTCGATTCTTTTTCTATGGATTTCAGTACGAAAAGACGCCTTGGAATGTCATCGATTTCTTTGTTGAAGTTAATTTGTGGATAGAAGAAGTGAATTTGTGATTTAAGACGAATGATTCGAGGAAGAAGTAATTTTGAAATTAATTTTTTTTTGATGTGAAAAAGATCTTCTTGTCTATTAAGCAAATATAAAGATTTTCTTAACCCAAGTGTAAACAGCAAAAAAGAGATTGTTTTTTTCAAAGATTAAAATAATAATAGAATATTTTATACATCGAAAGACGCCCCAAAACAACAGAAATTGATACAGCAGCCGTCGGCGCTCATCTTCAGTCTCTGTCATAACAGTTTTTAGCACGCTCTCTTTGCTCTTTCATGGGAGACAAGAACAACAAAAACGGAGCAGCTCATATGAAATTTGTATACGGCAGCCATGTTGCGGCTGCTTCGGTGATTACTTGGTCCTTGTTGTTGTTGTTGCTTTATGCGAAGCTGTTTATTTCTGGTGACATTCGTGGAGCGCACACACAAGCTCACACGCAGTGAGTGCTCGGCAGCGGCAGTGCCATGGTAAATTCGTGTTTCCCGCTGATATCTTCGAAACTAGTACCGTTATTTTATTTAAAACGTGCCCTAAAATATACTCAGCCGAAATTATTCATCAGTAAAAAGTTGAGTTCCTAGCCAAATAACAAACTAAAAAAGTTCTTTGCTAAGTGCAAGCGAGACAAGACGTGCTTTGCTTTTGTTGTTAGTTTTTAGAGCGGCCCGGAGTCGGTCCGTGTTGTTGTCCTGAAGGTGCCAATCCCTAGCTAGGATCCACAGTGATTTCCGCTGGAAATCACTGAAGCTAAACTGAGAAAGAAGAACAAGATGATGCAACTGCTTTGAAATGCAACGATTTCAGCACAGGTAAATGAGAACCAACCTCAAACGAATTCTAAGCAAGAAGACTGAGTAGTGACCCCTTTTAATGGCCGCCAGAGAGTGTTGTGCTGAGAGCAACAAGAAAGAGGGAGATAGCCACAGGTGGAGAAATAAAAATAAAACTTGTTTGTGTTTGCGAAGACGAGGTGTGAAAAAGAGATGTCAGTAGTGCGATGAGCTCAGCCAGCTACGATTCCGCTGATGAGTGTAAAAGAGCTAGCCTCTGTCTGTTGACGTTTGCCGCCATGCTGGTTTTCTTACTGTTTTTCTGTTTCAGTGGAATCATGGTGGCTGGCTTATTAAGATAACGCACCCAGAATAAGGTTGTAAAAGAGATAGACTCTGCCACACAAAAATTCTCTAGCATTGTTTTTCACGCCACTTCGAAGTAGAGACGCAAACCCTTTGGTGAATGTATATAATAAATCGTCGAAATGGCGAATTTTGCAAAATATGCTATAGATTTGTATTTAGATGGATATTTTAACAGATAATTACTGTTATTTTATATAATACTACACTATAATATTATAATGGAAGTGTTTTTCATGTGTTTATTGACTATTTTTAGTACATAAAAAGTTTTTAGTTAAGTCTTATTCTTCTTTTTCTCAAGCATTCTCATATAAAATTTACACAGGTTCACAATACACTCAGTAGATGGCGCTTTTTAAGTTTCAGTTGACGTGAAGCATATTGAAGAGTTATTTTCCAATTGGTATTAATAAATTTGAATTTGATTTTGGATAAATAAATAAAAAAAAAAAATAAAAATAATAACTGGCTAAATTGAGAAAGTAATTTGAAGAATATTTTCAAGAAATAAAAAGAAATAGTATTTCCATAAATGTAATAAATAAATAGTATAAATATAATATGAAATATAAAATATATTAAATAAAATTAAATATTAAAAATACACCTATCTTTTATATGGTATATAATTATAATATTATGTATAACATATAAAAGAATATTGTATTTTTAATTTTAAAAATTCAATATTTTTTCCAATATTTTCTTTATTGCTTTCACTTATGCTCTTCATATTCCCACCGATTAGAAATGAATTTTTGTTTGTCTAAAATTTATATAATAGTTTATAAAAAATATTATATAATATATTCATAATATATATGTAATTATGTCAAAATAAAATATAATTAATTACAAGGTAGTTAGTATAATTAAATATAACTAAATTTAAAACTGCTAAGACGGCGTAAAATTAGGCAAATGCTATAAAATATTTCAATAAGAAAAAGAAAGAAGAGAATATCTCGCAGTACACACAAACACCTTCACCTTTCAGCCTTTCAATCACTCTCTCTGAAATGCGCTCTCATATTCTCTACTCTCTCACTAATACCAATGCCACTCGCTTGCTCAGTTGTTTGCTTGTGTGCGGAGCTCTTAAATTTTGAAATGCGTTTGTGTTGAGGAGCTCTCGCGGTCGCTCTCTTAAGCGACTCTCAACGGGTGCACCTGTATCTGCACTAAATAACGATGTGTGTGTTGGCACCATGCTTTGTCATTCTCCCTGCTTCTCCAACACCTTCAACAACACTTCAGCTATTTTCCGGTCGGTCTCACGCATTCTCTTGCATGGCTTACGACTTCCTTCCTTCCTTCGTAGCAGCCTTATTTCCCTCCTTCCTGCATTCCTTTCTTCCTTTTTCAATTCTTCTCTCAATGGTGCTTCGTTTTCGTATGCGTTTTGCTTTGTTTTGTCTACTGATTGCATTCTACTTGCATTTTTAGCATCTGCGCTCCTCACTCTTTCATCCGCAGCAGTTGCAACGCGATTGTATTTGCGTGCTGCGTCCCCTTTACCTCAACCTCCCCGACAGCCACCCGAATCCATTGTAGCAGGTGCCTTGATCCGCCAGCAGCCAGTCAAAACTTTCTGCAGCGATATTTATTATACATCCACATATTTTGCAATCTTAAGTTGGATTACGTCCCCTCGCCCTCCGCACGCCTCCCGCGCTTGACGCATTTAAATCTTTCGTTAACTTATGCTAAAAACATCACGTCGCATGCAGCACTCATCGCCGACGATGGCCAACAACATTGTTGCCGCAAACAGCAGCCAAACAAAAGCCATCGAACACATTTGGCCATTAAACTAAATTAGAAATTCATGAAAATTTATGTGGCAAAGAGGCGATTGTTTAGCTAACTTAATGACTTAATTTAGTTGCTAATTATTTAATTTATTTATGATTAATTTAAAACAGATCAAACTTTTTCGTATAAATGATTAAATGCATCAATATTTTTGATGACTTCTTTTAAAATCGCACAAAATAAATTTTAGAAAAGAAACATCTGAATTTTAAATCGTTTATGGATTAAATTTTAATTTATTTAGAAATAAAACCGGATTAGCAAACATTAAACAGAGACTCTAACAAAAGAACTTAATTTTGTTAATTGATTAAAGACAAAGATTTTAAATATGCATTTATATAAATGTTCCTGTGTATGGAATTAATACCGATGTGAATATAATCACTAATTAAGCGCAGTTAAATTAAATACATAATTCAAAGTACACTGAAGCTGAGTGATGATGGCAACAAGCAGCAACAAAAACGCCGTCCACGGAGCAGCTGATGGCGATAATAAAGCACACACACGCACACAAACAAACATTTTCTTGGGGTCTTCTTTTGTAAATGCTTCTTATCAGCATCAGACACGGCATAAAAAACGCCCTCAGCGCTGATTTTTTATTTATTTCAAGTATTTAAAGCGATTTATTTGCGGCTTTTGAATTCTTTTCGTTTCTCAGTTTTTCATTTATCAGTCTTTCAGTCTTCTTTTCATTTTCGTGCTTTTTTAATATATTTTCTTCACAAGACAGAAATAGCTTTCCTAGAGCAATTGACATATTATTGAGTATTTTATGCATTTCATTTTAATATTAAAGAAAGTAAAGATCTTCAGCAGCGCCGCTTCCCTTCAACATTCGCCAACAACCCAGTTTTTCATTCTCGAAATTTCCGGAAGCTACAAAAATATTGAAATAACTTCGACAAAACCGAAGAAGCAGCAACAGCAGACATTTAAGAAAAGATTAAATTATGTACCGAGAAAAGAACCAGAACTTTATTATAAATATAAAAAAAAGCATAAAAGTACAAAGAATAAAGCGAAAAGCAAATTCAGCCGTTGACTTGACCCAGATACAAACGCGTCGATGTTTCAGACGAGGATAATTTTGACTTGTTAATAGGACGATTGAAAGACAAACAGCCCCATTCGTGTGTGAGGCTGTCGTTGATGTAATTAAATTAATTATTGTTGTTGTTTTCTGTATTATTTCTCTCTTTACTCATCTTTATACGAGGCACGAGTCACAAAGATAACGTCTCGTTGAGTATTTTCCTTCACGACGGTTAATTAACTGTACATAAAATATAAATAAATATTTTAAAATATTTTTAAGGTCAGTAAGTAGCTGAAAATGTTAAATTTGAATTTCTTTCACCAAATTTAGCAGAGGAATTGTGACCTGAGAAAGAATTACTTACGACTATCGAAGAATCCAATTCGATAAAATATTCGCAATCATATTAGACTATCACCTTTCACTATCACCTCATCACTAATCACCTTTCTGACTGGATTTACATTCCCATTGAAACATTCCCAGTAAGAGAACGAGAATTGATTCCGAAAAATCCAACTGAACTAAACTGGAAAATCTTAATTCTCACATTGCAGACAAAGTGAATTACATAAAAGCTTCACATCGTGGATATTCTTGCAGCTGAATTAATTATTGGAGCCAATTAATTTTCTTCTTTACGTGCAAATAGACGATAATGTCCATAACTATTAATTCAAGAGTCACATTTAATCCCATCGTCTTCTTTTACTCCATTTTCCGAAGAAGAAAGCCTCTTAGGAGGTTTTTTTTTGTTCGAGGTTCTTCAGTGAGTTTCTCTTCAATCGCTCTGATAAGAATATCCAATTGGACTTGTGTTTATTTCGCCGTAGCCGATGTTGCAGCTGTTTTCCTGGCTGCAATTAAAATTGTCAACAAATGTTTTATTTAATTGTTGCGTCTTTTAGAAACGAACGAGTCCCGTTGCCAAGCATTAATTAGTTAATCACCAGTTTATCGCTCTGTTTAGCGGAAACACCGCGACTCTTAGATACATGGGTATTTAAATAAGTCGGGAACCGATAAAGCGCTGAAAGATTAAAGCAGTCAACGAATCGGATTGGCGAGGAATCCGATTCAGGATTCCTTTGAGGCAGGATTTCGATTGAAGTCACGCTGAAGAGGAACAAGCGCAGATTTCGTTTTGTGTTATGACTGAGAAAGCAGCGATTTAAGTAAAAGCAAGGAATTGATGATAAAAGAGTTGAAGATGAGACGAGGAAGGCGATGGTAAAGTTAAAGATGTGTCTGTTCCTTGCTGTTTTAATGCTGATGCTTTATGCGATTTAAATTGCTTTATTATTACCGCGATCTACAACAAAAAGCGCCAAGTTGATGTCTAGCCGGCGTTTATCAGACGAGGCGTGGCGATTTTATGGCGATAAATCATAAATTTTACTATAAAATAATTATGCGCTTGAAGAGTTGATAAACTTTGATTGTTTCTTTTACTGAAAGAAATTAGTTTTATTTTCACATGACTTATTATTGGCCTCTTTTTGTCGTTCTTCTTCTACTTCTTTCGACAGTCGCTTTGTTTGTGATTGTCGTTAGCAGAAACAGTTGAGTTTCCACCCGATAAATGCCACTAAAAGTGAAAGTAAAGCGTAACGAAAGCAAAACACAACTTAAAAAAGCATTTATTTAATTGATTTATTTAATTTAAGCTACTTTTGCGGCTGCTGTCGCTCTTGCATTGAATTGATTCGCCGTGGACGGTCAACGAGGGCAACGAATAACCTCGCGAGCAACGCATTAATTTACGACTCTGTTTAGAGTCGTTTTCATTCCGCTGAGTGTAGTTAACCTTTTGACATCTTCCAAAGGAGTGCGGACCAACGTTTGCCTGTCCAATCGACAGATAATCGATGCTGTTGTTGGTGGTTGTCGGGTAAAACACGAAATTTCCAATTGATGACGACTTTATTTCCGTTTGCTATTTATTACCGCTGTTGTTGTTGTTGTTTTGTTGCACTCTGGCAACAGTCAGTTGATGTCTTCTTTTGAAACGACGCCCACCTGAAAAGAAACGCGCGTCACGGCTGCGACTCTTCACCATGCATCAAAAATTCTCACTTGTGTTGTTTTACTCGAGTATTACGCAATAAACGCAGCGTTTGTTGGCCATTAACATAAAAATAAGTCGTAAAATGTCGCTAGACTCTCAGACGCTTCTCGGCAACAATTCAAAATGCTAAGCAAAGCAAAGAAGCATTTTTTCTGGGTTTATTATTTCATTTAATTGAAATCCAATCGTAGGCTCATTTTTGTGTCTCATTCGCAGTTCCTTTGAGTTATCTTTTCATCTTCTGCTTCCTTCAACAGACATTTAAAGCTCAATTGTGGCCTCAATTACTTCCTTTTTGTGGATGTTGTTGTTCGTGATAAGGATTTTTTGATGCTTCAACCAAGAAATGAAGTAAAAATAAAAATAATGGAACCTCTTTTCATTTAACTAAAAGCTTTTTGATTATTTTCCTGGATATTTTTCGTTACTTGGTGTACAAATGAAGCGAACCGAATGCAATTTGTACCGAGAAATAAGATTAAAGAAGGCAAAAGACGAGGATAACACAACACCAGAAAAAGACTGAAAAACAGGCAAAAAGTAAAAAAAAAAATTCTGCAAATAAATTAAAGGTAAATAAAAATAAGAAATGAAAATAGCAAAAGTTACTAAAGTTTTATTTATTTTAAATAAATAGAAATAAACTATGTATAAAGATAGGAAAAGGTCGCTTTTTTGAAATACCAACATTAACAGCAACGTGAAGTGCTTCTTTGGATCATTTAGCATCAGCGCCCCTTTAACAGCCCCATTTCCCTTCTCCACTAGCATAGTTACTCGCTTCTGACCACGTTCCGGCCAAACGACAAAAGTTTTCATTGCGTTTTGATGCGGTCCGTAGACCACAGCGAGAAATTCTAAGAAAAATAAGAAGAAAACTATATGAAGGAATAAGGAAATAAAAAAAGAAGAAAACAAATACACAACAACAACAACAACATTGAATAAAGGGAGGAAACCATCAAAGACAACTCCAACTTCCGCAAAAGTAGCTACTTTGTTGCGACGGAAAAATACTCGATTTTTATGGATTATATTAACTCATAGCTCAGTAACAAGTGCATATGTATATAGAGAAAATGACAGCGAAAACAACAACAACGTTAAAGCAACAACAATCATGGCAACGACTAAAATAGAATCCGAATAATAAATAGAAAAAATTAAAGAAAAATAATCTCAAATCTTGTAAGCGAACAGAAAATCAGTTGTTGGTCAACATATAGGAGATAAATAAGGAAAAGAAAGATAAAAAAAACAGAAGCTACACGAGAATACTAAAATAAACACAAAAAATAAGAAATTTAAAAGAAATAAAATCTTTGAAATTCTGCGTATTTGAAAGCTTCCGTCAAATTTTCGTAAATTTTCATTTCCTTCAAAGAAATACAATGACAGAAAAGAGCGAAGAAACGGTAAACATTCTATTTTTAAGCGTGTTTCTTTGTAAAGAGTCCACAGATTTGAACAGTTCACGCTAAAATCTCCATGGAGATTTTCCGAGATTTTCGTTCCGAGTCGCTTTCATTTTTGTGTGCCGAAATCTCAGTAAATGACGACAAAAATCCGGGAAATTTAATATATATGTTTCACTGAAGGAACAAAGCTTTATTATCGTATTTTAAACCAAGAAATTAATTTTATTATTTATTTTTACTTATTTTTCTAATTAGTTCTTTATTTATTTAATCATGGCTCTCATTTGATTACATTAGACAAGGTATTTTTTGTTCATTAATGCAGTAATAATTACAAAGAAATAACATCTAATAATTATTAATTTATTTACAATGAGTTTTCTATTAAAGTTTTGCTTCTTAATTTTTCTTCATTCATTTTAGCTTTGTTAATTATTTAAACCTATTTTGTATGCTTTCTATTTATTAACATTCTGCATTTTGTATTTTATTTATCTTGTACTAAATTTAAAGAAGAATTTTAATTTAATCTAATTTTTATTCCACGATTTAACAAAGGTTTAATGCTTTTCCTTTAACGAATTAACGTTGCTTTTTTTCTTGGTGTTTAACTTCATTATTTATTTATTTTCCAATTTATTTTTCTATTTTGATTTTGGACCAATCGAAGGAATTCCATCTGCATTTATTAGAAACGTTTCCGTCTTTGAAAAGGTTCTAAATTGAAAAATAAAATTATCATAAATAACTGAACGCTTCTCATTAACATTCGGATGTTGTATTGACTTCGGACAGAGTTATTAAGGGAGTGAGTGACAAATTGATTGATAGACTGAATGACGAAGTGTATGGAAGGCTTCCCGAATTAAATGAATGTTTGAATTAATGAAAACAGTGACAGGAAATTTTCGATGAAGTTAAAATTAAAATTTATTATTAAAGTAGAAACAGACAGGATAAAATCACTTTAAATCTTCAGAAAACATACTGACATTTCATTTTATAAATTTTAATTTTCCTAATGGAACATTTTGACTACTTTTTGAGAGTTTAAGAGTTTAGGGAGATGCTTGAACACATCTCAATGATGAATGCCATTTATTAATAGTTTACTTTGCTCTTGGCAAATGAACAGCAGAAGGAAATTTCCATAAATAATAGAATCTGCAATGAAAACAAAGGGACAGCAATAATAGAAAATGTTATTCAGCCAAGAAGAGGATGGTGATGCCGACGGCGAGGCTTTTAAAGTCGTCTCAGCTGTCGCTGTCTCAGCGTCGTTATTGTATCAGATATAATTTCATAAAATATATATATAATTCAGTTATTTAATTTAGTAAATAATCCTTCTTCGGTAACAGTTGTGTATATGTAAATAAGATCCAAAAATTTTCAACTTGAAAGAAATCACGAACTGAATAGAGTCAAGTATAAATTGAATTGAATTGAGAATTATTCATGAAATGGCAATCAACATCGAAGAAAAGACAACAATTTTATTTAAAATGACTCCGGAATTTTAGCTGCTTACTTCGATGTCTTTTTCATGGACAAAAGGAACAAAGAATATCAATTATTTTGAGACTAACAATTAAACTGATAAGACTTCAACATAATTATAAAAAAACACACAAAATGCAGATAAAGAACCGCACAAATAACGAAAATAAACAAACAAATAGGGAAGAAATTAAACACAAAAAATAAGGATTCCTTTCAAAAGAATTCGTTTGAAAATATGAGAAGAAAACTTTTACGGCATCACGATAAAATATAAAAAATAGAATTAATAGCAAAAAGGATTTCAGACGCAGACAATTTTTTCATGCTCTCTGTATTTTTAGATTTTCAGATATTTTTGCAATTCAAATGCTGTTTCTGCTTCTGTTCTTCGTTTTATGGCTGATGACGATGTTGATCTGCTTTTGTTCTGTGCTCTTTTTATTATTTGTCTATTCTTGTGCTTGGTTTTCTTGTTTTTTGTGTGTTATTTTCTGGAAATGTGCACACACGAAATAAATGCATAGAAGTAGAAGAAACTCTCGCATGGGAATTGATCGAAACAATTGCTTCTTGACCCAGCAGAAGTCATTTAAAGAAAGTGCTGCAAATAAAAGATGCAGATAAATAAAATCATTTCTCATAGAATGCACAAGAACGCATCAAGTGCAGAAGCATAGACAGAAGGAGACACAAAGCACAGACTTCTAAAACAAGTCAAATTCTCGACGCGAACTTTAAAATCGCACAGCAAGAGCGAAGAAAAGCACAAGAGTCGAATGAAATGTTAATAAAAAGATTACAAAGAAGCGCAGTGAAATTAAAGTAGAATGAAAAGTGGATGAGGAGCAAAGAAGTGAAAATGATTTGAAATCAGTTGAGTCTTTCCCATTTTTATTTTAATATAATCTTGCTGCGTTTTATTGATGTTTTCTTTTTTGGTATATAGTTATATATTCCCATATAAAAATGTAGACAAAAAAGCTAAAAAATGCATGAGTAAAATAAAGGAAGAGAAGGAGTTAAATAAAAAGAAGAAAATTGAAGACAAATTTCAAAATTCCTCTATTAGTAATTCTCTTCCCAGATGAATTCCTCCTTTCAATCCTTTAAAAGCACTTGATTTAAATGGAAATCTTCTACAGAATACTTTATTTCAAAAATCCTTTAAATTTGCAGTTTTACTGTATTTAGTTTTGAGGTTATCCTTAAATATTTATAATTCTTATAAATTTATTTTTTTGTGATTATTTTTTATTGCGATTATGAATCTTTCTTGTCTTATTTTTCCGTGCAGAATTTTCTTCTCTTAAAACACTTGACATAAAGAAAAGCAGCGTATTTTTCAGTCAACCTGTCGTCGCTGGGACATAATTTAATTAAACCAATCAATTTACGACTCGACTTGTTGACATTTGCTCAGTTAATGCCTTTTCGACACTGTTAAAAAGCTGAATGGATGCCAGTTGTTTGTTTGTTTGTTTACTCGTTCATTTGTGCGTTTGTTTATTTGTTTGTTTACTTCTGATTTTTATTACTCTTTAAATGCAAAACACACATCATGTGAATGGCTGAATGCGTTAGCAGTTGAATTTATGTCTTTATTTAGCGTTCGTCGTAAACGTCAGCACCTCAGGTTACCGTCGAAACTCTATTCTAAATTCTAAAAATAGCACAAAGCATTCAGATTAGAATTTGGTGTACTCTATATACCCAAAATATTCGTGTTCTTATATTATTCACAATATTTATTTATTTTAAAAATACTGTATTTAAAATCCACTCCGATCCTTTCGTCTTAATTTCTTTTCGATCACATTAAATTAATTTAATTGCGATATTGTATTGAGTTGAATTTATTTATTGTAGAATAAAATTTTATATGATTTTTATTACTTAATTTAAATTTTAATATATTATTTTTATTACATAGCAACTTCTTGTCGTTTTTCGTTATCTTTTCCTGCGATCGGTGTTGTTATCCTTTGTAAACTCCTTAATCGCTGTATTAAATATTTAATGAAATGTTAAATATTTAAATGAGTGGTTAATGGCAGTGATTATTGAGTTCTTGGGGCAGGCAATCGCTTCAGAACCCATTGCCATTGCTGTGATATTTGTATAGAGCGATGCGATTGCTTAATGTTGATCGGCGAGGTACATATTTAAAACGTACGCATCTGAATCTGCGTTGATTGCTAATTGCTAATCGATGCGTTGCTCCTCTTGGCATCATATTGCGTTCGTCGGCACCCATGCAACCGGTCCGAATCGGAGCCCATTCGGAAACCGGCTTCAAAAGTTTTAATAGAGGTCTTTTTAATATTTTACTTCGCTATATTTTCGTTAACAGCTTCATCTGCAATTCGATGACAATTAGAAATAATTTCATAATCATGGAAATAAGATAAGAAAACTTTAATAATGCGAATATTGTCGGATGGAGTGAAGATTTGGAAGAAATTACTTAATATATCGTCACTTTTTATACCACAAATCTACGCGAATTCAGGCGTTATTCAGCTGGGATCAGAATCAGATCATATTTTATACGCTTCTGTGTTTGTTGCAATGTTGCACGGCGACGAACCATTGATGCATTGATCCCAGCAGCTGAAATCTCGAACCGAGGACAAAAGATTGCAATAAATTGGAATAAGGAGAGAGAAAAGGAGCGAAACAGCGTGGAAAGGATGAAGGAAAGGGAGACTGCTAACCACACAACGAGTGGATCTTTTATTCAATGCGAATGATGCCCGGATAAGAAGCATCACGAGAAGAAGAAACGAGAAAAGACAAGATAGAATAAACTAAAGAATTAATGGCCAAGCAAGGGAGACGTTCAGTTGAGGAAACATCGTTGCATAACAACACGACATGCATACATACACTCATTCATACATACAGACATAAATATTTTGCAGAATTTAGCACCTGAGTGGTTGTCACATTAGAGTTGTTTCCTGTGGCAGACTGCTTAATATTTCAGGCTTCTCCTCTTCTTCCCAAGTTCTGTATTCTTCCAACTAGCATCGCTCTCTTCACACGTACGCAGCTGCCTATACGTTAGCTCTCTCACTCTCCCCCATCAGCAAACATGTAAACAATTTTGTTAAACTGAAGCCGAAGCATGGTTCCGTGATCTCATTACGGCTGCTGCTGTTGTTGTTGTTGTCGAAATGATTGTTGTTGTGTTCGCTATTTCTGCTGATTGCCGTCGGCAGCCATCATTGGCAGCCATGCCCTTTCAGCGTTGTTGTTGCTTTGGTTCTCCTCACTCGTGTTTGCTGCCATTCTGCTTGTGTTTTGTTGTTGTCCTGCTGTCGCTGCCGTTGGTTTCTTCAAATGCAATTGAAGTGCACTCGTTGTGCACCCATACATACGAAGCTACATATATAAATAAAATGAGTTTGGAGAAACACCAACGAGTCCGATAAAGAAGCTGCAAAGAGTCATTACTTGTTGGTTTTGTGTTCTTCTGTGTTTGTTTTTAACATTCGATTTTTTTACTTTAAAATAATCTGTTTTTCATATTAGTTTTTGCTATTTCCTTTTCTATATTTCATATGATGAAGTCAAAGTTGATCGCTTACTTTTCGAATGCATCGGTGAACAGTGAATTTACCCAGGGCCGTGCATTGGACGGTGGAGCGAATTCTGTTGTGCTTGAATAAACCCTGAATAAACATAGAAAAAGGAATTGCAGAGACGGCTTAAAGATGATAAGAAATAAAAAGCTACTTCAAAGCGAGCAAAATATAAAAGAAAAACGTATTCGCAGGTTCTGCTTTGTGCTAAATTGGCCAGAAAACAATTTGTCGGTTGTCGAAGCTTTAATTATGCGTACACAGAGCCAATATTTTCGTGGATCCAAGTCTCCAGTGCGTCCCATTGTGCGCTTATCTGGCTGCTCGCCGGTGCTGCGCTGAATGCAGCTCGCATCATTTCACTGGCGAATTGCTACCAGTTTCTGCAACACGGTCGTTGGTTCCGAGAAAATATGATGATTCGGAGCTGCGTGCTCGCAATATTGATGGACGGAAGCAGAAATGACATGTCGTCAGTCGTGCTGTCAGAGGGACTCGACGACTGCAACGACTTTTGAATTCGCTCTTTGATGAATGTTGGTGGTCGACCGGTCGACTTCAAATGCATTTGGGACGGGGTTAAATGCCACGTCTTCTGTTCGGAATGAATGCAGCGAACCAAGCACAGATCCTGGACCGCTATGAGACATTTTGGGGCCACATACGATTGGAATTTTATGATTCGCTGAATAAAAAGGGAGAAAAAAGATTTTTTTATTAATTGTAAATTATTTTGGAAGAGTGAAAGATAAGTCAACATCATTATCAAGCGAAAAATGCATAAAATGATGGGAAAAAGCGCTCCATAGAAACCACGCAGCCGTCGTCGTTCTGTTGTGCCTTGATTTGCGATGTTTTGCTGTTGGCCGGCTCCACAGCAGATAAGACGAATGACACAGTTTAAAGATAGTGACGATGAAGCGTAGCTGAAGGGGTCGCCGAGGGTTTAATAATGAGCAGCCAACAGAATTATTGGGAGAAGAAGAAGAAGAAGCGTTTTTGCTACATTTACGCCTGCATTTAACGAGTTTGCGGGTAATGCACATCTTGCAGTAACTTACTTTAAATCGTAATAAGTCGTTTCTTTGGCAGAATTCATGCAGTTTCGTAGTAGAATTTTGTTCATATATTATTCAAGAGCATTTGGTTTAGAAATGTTATTGAAATGTTCATATAAAATGTGTTGCAACCGAGAAGGCATGAAACTTAACCCGAAAATCGTTATTTACAGTGCAGAGTTTCACTTGAAAATCGTTGAATAAATCATTACTTTTTCCAAATAATTATTAATTTAAATACAATTTCAAAGCCTAAAATAGTTTCTGCCATCTTTCGTCCATCCAAATTTCAACATTTGCTTTATTTAAACAAAGGATTTCAGTCTTAAAGTCGCCTAAAAAACCAAGAGAAGCTTTTAGTGAATCGAAGGAATCTGTGGAACCTTTCATAGTTGAGGCATGACTAATCCAAAACCATGTTGAAGATAAGTTTATTATTATATTCACATGATCACACTCTTTATAATAAAATATTTAAACAATTAGCAAGAAATAATTTATCTGAAACATCCACGAATTCGCAATTGAAGTAAAATAATCTTTAAACAATTCTTTGAAAACGGTCTGAACTTTCTTCATCTTTCATTGTTCGAGAATTTGTCGAAATTTACCTTATTACATGCTCATTGATACAAAAATCGCTTACGTTTCCTTCTCACTTCCAACTTCCATAAAGAAACTATTTAATCGTTCGTCAATAAATAATCTCTGTAAAAAATCTGTCCATTGATCTGTAAACGAATAGATTCAATCGCTGATTATCCGGTTCGGTCGACTACAATTACGCGCTTGTTCCATAAATTGAACAGTTGAAATGATGTTTATGGAGCTGCGAAAATCCTGCTCCACGAGAAAATCTCTGCACAAGGAGCTCAGCACGGCGCAGCGTCGGCCAGCGTCGGCCAGCGTCCATGGATGAAGATTCTGGAGTCAGAATCAGTGCAGATAAACGTCAAAAGTAAGCTCGAGAGTTTTAAGAAGTTAAGTTATAATCCACGCCATCAGAATCCGCATAAATTTCGCCATCGGCATCGGATCGTCTAACATAAACAACAGGACCAATGCCGGCCACATTCAGGGACGGACGAGCGTCCAGCCAAGCGAACAGCCACTCGCCTGCTTCAATCAATCCAGCCGAGCGACGAACCCGAGCCAGACGCGAACTGAAATCGCGTCTTTTGTCAGCCATTGCGCCGCTCCCCTCGTTGGCTTTCTAATAAAATAACTTAACTAATTACAGCACGGAATGAAATACAAATAATAAAAACTAAATTGCTGATTAAACGTGTTCCGTGCAGCACTTCGGTCGAGGCCCCAAGCCCCACATCCAGTCCCCGGTGCGGCGATCGTCGGTCGACGGACGCTTTTCCGCTGCGCTTCCGTCGCCGCCGGGCGTTAATGCGCGGCTTAATCGTAATTTATGCACTTAATGTGCAGAACCTGCGTCGCTTGGGGCCGCAGGTGGCGGCGCAGCGACAGCCACAAATCATGTACTTTACTGCACTTTAAGCGGTCGATTGGCCGCGTCGATAAAACTGCACTGCAAGTGGGTCGTTTTTCGCCATTTTCGCCGTCCTCGAGCGATGGCTGCTCTAGCAAGGGGCCAGCTTTTAAGCGGCTTAACAAGGAACAAATGAATCCATTCCGCGGCTGCGTTTAGATTAAACTCCTTGCTTTTAATTACCACCCCCGTCACCGTAGACCGTAACACAGAAAAAAAGAGAAGAGAGATTCTTTTGAAGGCAGTTCCAATTGAATTCGGCGACGAGGTTGCACCAACTTTCACTTTTTGGGCGCGCGGACCTACGCAGGGCTGCCGGACCCGCTGTGGAAATAGGTTACTTCCCGCGCCGATCTCCTAGCCGACTGTGCGCCGGAGTTTATTGCTTTATGCTGGCCGGTGCTCCGTCGGCCCGTCGTAAAACGTGCTGTGCGAAAGGGTTCCGTGCGCTTCCATGAAACTAATTTAAGAGTTCACGCTCTGGATTTTTACGCCGGAATTTTATGTTTTGGTTAAAAAATGAAGCGCTGCGAATCTTAGTGAAGACGAGATGCCAGAAAATCGAAAGTGACAAGCAGCGTTCATAAAGAATCGTCGAGCGTTTGACCTGCAATGTTTAAAGCAGCTCCGCAGGAAATGATTTATGGGCTGTGAGTTGTGTGAATGGCGCGATCTGCCAGTGGCTGGATTTGACCTGCTTCTGGACGGGACTGACGGCAACGGCGACGCTGCGAAAGAGTTGTTTCGCTGCTTTGTTGCCAGATTTACCCTTTCCTGCGAGCCTCATCCATCGTTTTATGGTGCATCCGTGCAGACACATGTTTGGACAGATTGTTCTGTGTTGTGATTCCTTTCCAGCAGCGAAGACCGTTCAATTTTACGCTTTCGAAGAGTCTTCGAAAAGGCTTCATTCCGCTGCAATCGCGATTATCCACACTTCAGTCGAAGCAGTAAAAAAGCAAACAGCGGAAAAAAACAGAATGATTCTTGCTGGCGGACAGATTCTTTTCATTTAATGCCGTTTAGAGTCTTAAAGATTAAAGATCGGTTCTTAAACTGGGTCAAGAAAATTCTACGTGTCATTATTTCCTTCGCACGCCATTCGATTGAATTCTTTCGACATTAATAGTGTATTTTTCAGGGAAAATAGAGAAAATAAATTGTAGTAATCTGTGATTACTACTTTTTTAATAATATAAAAAAGTTTCGTAAATTAAATATTCCAAAAAGTGTTACAGAAGTTTCTATACAATGTACTTTATACATTATATACATCAGCGTCTATATATTTATATATAAAAGCGCAAAACTTTGGGGAAGTCAAGGATTTTCCTAGTTTTATTAAAATAGTTTCAGGATAAAACGAGAAGTAATCAAGAAAACAGCACAGAATAATATTGAGTGAATGAAGGAAGAAGGTAGAAGGAGAGAAATGTGCTAAATCCTATCAGATCCAGTCACAAAACAATCCTAAAACTCATCTCAACTTCGACGAAGTTTTTCCTAACTAAATGAAAAAAGTTTTGCATTCAATTAGTGAAAATTTGCAAGTGAAAAGCAGAAGATGGAAAAGTTTTCCCCTTCCCTGCACCAACTTCCCACCCTTAAGAGTATCAGCCATCAAAAGCAATTCCGAGCTACATGTTCAGAGTATAGAAAGTTCAAGCTAAGAATGGGTATTGGAAAAATCCGTCATGCAAGGAGATGAAGGTGACAAGACAAAGGAAGAGATGAGTAAGGGTGACTTCATTATTAACAGCTTTATTCGATTATTCGCCATGATTTACTTCATATAAAGTATTTTATTAAGAAAAATCATTGATGGACTTTAAGTAAATAAACAGATAAAGAAAAACAAACGATAAGCAGAAGATGAAGGAGAAAATAGTCTGAGGAGAATGTAATTTCGCTGCGAATCCTTGATTCACTCATGTTCATCTTCGTAATATCTGAAATTGAGTATCTGCGACTCATGTACGTATCGACGATGAATCTGTAGACGTTTCCACGGGAGGAAATAAATGTGGAGAGACAATGAGTAGCAAATAACATCATTTTCATGAACATCTTGGCCTCAAAATGGTTGCCGACGAGTAGACACTGAATCACGGACAAATCAACGCTGTTTTATTGCCTTCAGTTATTTCATTGACACAATGACTAATAATAATGGTAGAATCTGTATACAGAAATATTAAAATAGTGCAATACACGATTCTGCATTTTATTGTTAAATAAGTCCATCGACTTCTTCGAGATTCAAATATTTTCTTGTGTAAAATATGTTCTTTAAAACAATATTTTCATTTTTTTTTCGTGGACCAAAATTCAGACGAAATAATCTCTTTAGGTTCACAACAACAATACAACAACAACGACGTGCATCAGCATAATTTATATATTTTATTCTGTCTTTTCTGTGTCGGTTTTTTCTAGTAATTTTTCTAGATACATAAATTCATTAAAGCGAATGAATATTTTGTCTCTTATCTAAAAATTCTTTCATTCATTTAGTTTTTAGCTCCTCTGGAATGCTTCGAGCTCCTTATCAGTCCCTCGCTCAAATTTATGTTGTTGCAGATACACGAAAATATTTATTTAATAGTTTGCCATGTCTTTCATTTTTCTTGCTTCAACAAAAAAACAAATATTTCTATTACCTCGTAATCTGTGAAATTATGTAAAAACAAATTCAAATAAGGAAGGAGGTTGTTTTTTTTAACGGTAAAACTTTTAATGAATATAAATATGAAAATATTTTTAAATGAGTTTTAATAAAAAAAGCCTCAGCATCCAAATTGAGCACTTAACAGATCCTGATCGGAGTGGAAGATTCAGCAGTCAAATGCATAAATTATATAATTAATGTATGAATTTATATTGAATACATTATTGAAATTTACGCCCGTAAAATAAGAAATAAGTAAACATTTCGGGATAAAGGATGCCGAAGAAGAGTTCGTGACTTGAGCAATTAAAATTATTTTTCATTTGGAAAATCCGTGTTCTAATGACGACGCTTTACAATTATTTTGATGATCAACGACGCTTAAAAGAAGCGGGGAACAGCCATGAACACTCAAGTCCTTTGATCTTAAGCGGAACAAATTTAGTTTCAATTCATTTCGCAATTATAAACGAAGCAGAAGTTTCTTTTTCCTTTATTATTCATTAATTGTTCTCTCGATTTTCTGGCATCGAAAAAGTTTTCGTTTTTATTGGAGTCTAGGGGAAATTTCGCATAATTTTCCAATTTTAAACATGCTACAACTGAGCAATAAGCAATGAGAAAAATGGCTTGCAATGTAATAAACTCAAGAGACCGAAAAATATTAACAGAAAAATATAAAGTCCAAATTCAGACTGTAGGAAATGGGAGAACCTTTTAGACGAGTAACCAATTTGAAGCCTTTAAAGAGTTAATGGATCTTTGTTATAAATGCAGAAAATATTCATAAATGTAAAACATAATAATAATAATAATAATAAATGTTGTAATAACCGTAAATAAATAAAATATTCCTTGTTTATTCTTTCAGATGGATTCGGATCGCAAAAGAAGAGGATTTCACTTCGATGCCGGCTGAAGGTAAGTCAAAGGAGCACTCTAAAAAATCCATCTAACATTTAGATATGAAACAAATGTATTTATGTATGTAAATGTCGAAGCGAATTAAGCAACAAGCAATTGCTGTCAGTCATCAGCTGCGACGTAAAAGCATAAAACTATTCTGTCAACGCTGCACAGCGAAAAGTGTTTCTCTTTTTGTGTAATAAACGAAGTGTGCCATGTCTGGCGAACCGATTGCTTGCGGGTGACGCTACACGCAGCACGATGAGGACTGCTTCAGTTGTGAGTGGTTGCTCAGATGCTTGATTGCGTCGCGAGTGAGGCTGATCTTGTTTTTGCTTCTGTGTCATGGGCCCTTGCTCTAGTGTAACCTTTGATTGCCAATGCAATAAGAAGAAATATTAAAATATATATTTCTTCCTTTGTGTTTGTGGGCTTTTCAAACAGTGTGAGAAGATTAGAAATTTACATTAAATATTTAAGATTAAATTATATTCAAAATAATAAAAGAAAACTATATAATTATTTAATATAAAAATATTTATAACTCAGGAAAATTAATAAATAACTTGGGTGAATCTGCGGTCTGTTGTATTATTTAAATTAGGAAAACTCATAGATATTCAGAAAAGTTCAGAAGTAAAATGTATTAATCAAGAAGTTTATGGATTATGGATTTTATAGAAATGAAAAGAACAGTTGGAGACATTTAAGAGAATGAATTATAAAATATGTATTATAATTAAATTTTCTTTCCCTTGGTTTGTTCTTATAATTTGCAGACCTTGCTGCGGGAAATGAAATACTGTATATGATAGAAAACATTACTACAACTCAAACGAAAGTCCACAAAGCTAAAAAAAGCCAATATCTTAAGAAAATGTACATAGTTCAGCGTGGAAAAGATCCGTGTTGAATTTACTTTATATGTACTTACTCGTATTTAGATATGTATGTGTACATGTACTCCTAAATGTGCAGTAAAGCTAAAAACCTGCAACACCGTCGACACCATCAGCGACATCAACAACGAAAACATCGAATAAATGAATGTTTTTCAAATGTAACAAGTTGTTTTTGGTGTTTTCCTTCCGTTCAATGTTGATGCAAAAGTTGTCGCAGTTGTAACATGGTTGAGAGAGAATTTTGAGCGGGAGAAGGAGAGACGATGTTGTACAGATTCTCTGCCAGACTCCGTTCTTTTCATGAAGGCAGCAGCGTTGCAAAGTGCAAAGGTGTGTACGTGCAACTGAAGGTAACTGAAACCAAGCCGAACCCTCCTTCGCAGTCCTCCAACATCAACCCTGCACCTATTTTTATTGGCTCGGGTTGGGTTGAATGTACACTTTTCTCTGTGTCTGTTTGCTTAGGTTTGCGTTTGCTAAATAAGAGCATAAAAAATCCGCGTTCGATTTTTTGATCTTCATCCTTCACCCTTTCTTCCCATATTCACGTTTTTGTCAACTCAATGTTTGCTTGTAGTTCTCACGAACGTGACTACTTTTAGTTTTCGTCCTCCTACTGCTATTCGTTTTTTTACTATTATTGTTTTTGTTCGTTATGTTAAAAGTTAAAGTTCATTGCTTGTTCCCCTTCATCGTGCCTTTGTTCTCCTCTTGACAGGGATTTTACATTTTGCTATTTTTATATTATTTTGGCAATAAGTTTTTCGTGTTTTTTCGCTGTACTCATTTGCATTTTACCACTTTTTGTTTATCAAGATTTTGTAAGAGCAAACAAACGCTTAGGAATTCAAATCAGGCAGCAGTTTCCTTCGTGAGGAGCGGGGGAAATAGACAGACGCTGAAATTGGACTTTATGTTTTCCATTTTGCTAATATTAAGCAAAGGTTTATGTGGGGAGTGTTATTTTTTTGTTATCTTGGCGGAGGAGTTTGCGTGGGTTTCTATTCAATCTCCGCCCTCGTCGATCTCCTTTCATTCTCTTCTGCCAACAACTCATTAACATCGTATTATGATTCTTTCGTCACCCTGTGTCGCTATAATCAATTGCCACCCCTCCAAGAATACTGACAACGTGACCCACAGAGAGTACACCGTCCAACATATTTTGCTGGCGTCCCTTGATTCTCTTTTGCTATCTATTTAATAAACGAAAATTAATCTGAATCTACATTTAATTAGAGAATGTGATGTTATTTGTTTTTCATTGTATTTCTATGTATATAATATACCCATTGCACAGACTTATTGCATAAGAAAAGCCATTGGGAGATCAGTAATAACAAAATTAACCAACAGAAAATAACCGAGCGTAAAAAATCCGCAAATTAATATTACAAACGCTGTTGTCCTCGTGTATCAACGACGAGCAAAGGAAGCGAAAGAATCGCCGCCACATGTGAACGATTACGACGCGCACCGAGTGAATATCAATCCCAATTGGAATACGACAAACAAAAACAACGACTCCGCAAGTCGAGTTCATGGCGACTGCAGAGAAATGGCGATGAGTTTTGTTGTTTTTTTTTTGTGATGATAAAGAAATCGTGTGCGAGGAGTGAATGCAATCATGTTTTTGCTTTCTGTCAATAACAACTCATTGGTTTCTTTAGTTTTTTCATGTGTTTGTACAAGTGACAATTGCAAAAATTAATTTAAACAAATTCTTAAAGAACTGACTTTAAGTGAATCTCAACTATAACAACATTTTCGTTATTGATTGGGATTGATTTTGTTGTCGTTGTTGTTGCACTTGAGGCATTTTGGATTCACGACGATATTCCTCCAAGCAATTACGAAGAACAGAAGCAACGATAATCAAAAATTGCAAATACAACGACAAGGGTTAAATTTACACATGAGTTGATGAGAAAGATTGTTCCAAATGCAGTTCATTGAGAGCAGGCTGCCTGCCATCAACCGTGCGTATGCTTCCCTCTCCAGCCCGCTCTCGCATTCGCTCAGCACCCGACGACGCATGCTGTTTGCTCATTCTCACGAATGCAGATGTCGGCATTTAGCCCGGTCGGCCATTGAAACGAGTTCGATGCCATGTTGTCGTTGTCTTTATGTTGTTATTGTTGTTCGGTTCGGAACTTATTTGAAGACACGACATTCTTGTTCTTCCTCCGTTGTTTGTTTTCGAAACCTTATCAGTTAAGTAACTTTGCTCTTTTGATCTTTTCTTGTTGTTGCTAGTGCTTCCGACCTCCAACATGAAGTTGCTTTCATTTCAAGAAATTCGACTGTTTGGCCCACTCATTACCGCATGTCTAGCCTGGTAGCGCCTGGACCAGCTCCAACTTTAATGTTCTAAATGCTCTTAAACGGTTTTCGATTGAGAGTCTTATTGCGCTGCAGCGAAGAATGTTAACATCTATGCAGCGACGGCGTTTGCAGCAGAATGTGAAAATTGTGTGTGTAGAACGACACGTAATAAATGCCGAAAGAAGTCCACGGCGAACATACGAAGCGTTTGTTATAAATTTGTACCGTTATTCGAAGCCGACGCACAACAACCGAAGGAGAGTAACTTTACGGCTTTTCTAGTTTAAGTGTTGTTTTTGTTCGAGATCATTTGGAATATATTAATTTGTGTAGTTATGGATACAGAACAACAAGAGCGAGAGAACGTCTCCGGGCAACGAGAGAAACCTTCGGTATTTTAATGCCGTTATTGCTTTCCTTCGTATGTATGTCGATTGTTGTTCGAATTCGAATTAAAACGACGTCGAGCAGCTTAAATTCGAGTTGTAATTTAACTGTGTACGCCTCGGAGTTTTCCGCGAATCTTTTTTACATCAGAATCAAATTAAATTCTCATATTTTAAGATTCTTTATTATTCTAATTTATTCTGATATTTTTTATTCGTTTTGATTGCTTTTCTCTTTGTAAAGCTTTGTAAATATTTGTAAACAAAGCAATTTATTCTTATTATTTATATTTTTGTTTTTTTAGGAATGCGCAAAAGTTTCTTTAATAGAATTCGTGAAACTTTCCTTTGTATTTCGACTGTTTGCATTTTCTTCAAGTTTTACTAAATTTTGAAGACAAAACAAGATTTTATTATCTGTTTTTCACTTAAGAATGCTAATAATTTGTTTTTATGCCAAGAAATGTTTCCCTTGATTAAATTCGTCCGAAAATTCTCCCTCCTCTTTCTTCATCGTTGCCTCTTCTATTCTTTGTATTCAAAAAATAATGCGGTTGGCGAATTCTGTTCGAAAATTGAATCGGATCCAAGATCCGAGCACCGATTGGCAGAAATAAAATGTCAACGAGAGGATATTTCGAGAAAATTAAACGATTTCTATTTTAGAGGTTGCGAAGTCGAGATTTTTGGCTACGACTGCGAATTTTGTTTCTATTCAACCGCCGAAAACCTAAAAACAAAGCCAGCGTGTTTTTAATTAAATTTTCCATAGTGAAATCCTTTTCCAGGTCGGGTTAATGGCCACGTAAAGAGATTTTAATGGCCACATCAACCGAGCGTTTCGACGGATCACAAATCAGTCGATGAAACGGCGAATCGGATGTTAATTGGACGTTTTGAAGAACTCGCTATTTCCTTGGCATAAAGTTCGTTATGATTTCTTTTCCAGATACGGAAAAGTGCAACGAAATGCAATAAATAACGAAACGAAGATGATGACGTCGTGTCAAGGAACTCAATTGACACTCCTTGGCTGCGTCTCTGACTTCAGCGACTCCTTGCTTGTCTCCTTCCTTGTACTTGGCTCAGAGCTAATTAATTAAATAAGCAACTTGCTTGGTTATCTTTATTTTTTAATCCATTAACTTGGCAACTTTGATTTCCTCGCCTCCTCGCCGCCCCTCGTTCGTTCTTCATCCGTTTGCCAACTCTGATGGAAGGATTTCGATCGATGGTTCGTTGCCAACTTCGCCGGGACGTCAGCATCTCGCTTGGATTTCATTAAAGTCCGCCCTTCAGCTGAGTGAATTTCGAGCGAGTTGATTAGTTTTTGGCTGCGAGCCACATTTGGCTAATATCGCCTTTCAACTGAATTCACGCTGAGCACAAAGCAGCCAAACGGTGCTTAGGTTTTTACAGCTGCTCCCAAATATAATACAGCGACGAAGGAAAAGACGAAGCAGCAGAAACGCCAAAGGAAGCATTTAATTAAAGCATTTCATTGAAGTGAATATAGGAAAAATTTGCAGAGCAAATTGGATGGAATCAAGACGACGATGAGAATTTGAAGAAGTGCGAAGAATGTGGAAGTAGAAAACAAAATTCGTAGACATGAAAGAAATAAGAAGAAAATAATATATAAAAAATAATAATAATGAGTTAATAATGGTAATAGAGGGAAGTGCATAATACGCCTCTCCCATTTATGCCTTTCCCATTTTATAACACAGAACGCATTTTTAATTGAACCCATTTCCTATCCTAGCCAAATAAAAGAGTTTCTCGAGACTTTAACCATAGAGAAAGAATAATTCGAGAAGAGTCCCTTTCTCTATTCGAGAAAAGTTGTTCTTTCTCTATGCTTTAACATTGTGCAACAAAAAACCACGACGATGAAAGTTATGGAAGAAAATTAGATATATTAAAGTAGTAAGTAAAAGTAGTAGGAGACTTTTGACCAAATCAATTGTTCCTTTGAAAAGCGGGGACTTCGCCAAAGGAACATTGGCATTTTTTTATGAAACATATCTACATATATAAGCATGTGTATATTATTTTTTCAATATTGATCTGGGAAAGATGATAAGAGAAGCAGAATTCGAAGTGTATATTATTATAATAATAATAAAATTAATCTCCTAAACAGCTCAAAAAATCTTTCTACGCTAAACTAAAATGTACAGGAATTCGCTGTTAAAAGTACATTTTTCGATAACATTTCTGAGGTAAAAGCCGGTGATATAAATTTAACAGCATTCCTTTGTAATTTGAAAGTAATCACATGCATTGTTATTAATTTGATATTGAAAATGTAAAGTCTAAATGAATTTCTAAATATATTTGAAGTTTTTAGCGAACACTTTAAATTAATACTGCAACTTTAACGATTTTTATGTTAGTTCAACATTATTTTTCGAAGAAATATGAAATGTAAAATTATCAGTACACATATTTTAAAAATATGAAATTGCAGTTTTTCCTTTGGTATTCATTGGAATCCTTTGGAATTCATTCGTTTTTCTGAAAACTCAGCATCGTAAAAATCGATTAAACTCTTCCCTTGTTAAATATCGAATAATTTCAACTCGTTTCGCACGGAAGCATTGTTTAATGTGCTTTTGTTGGGGTTCAAAAGGTTTTCGTCGACCTCATGCAACCTTTTTTAACCTCAGGGAACAATTTTGGCTCTTGTCGTCTTAAAATCCACTCCAATCCATAAAAAAGGAGTGGCGTTTTTATTGACTTGCGAAATCCAATCGAAATCATCGCCCTTCGTTAGTTTAACAGCTCGTAGATACTCGAAAACAGATTCGTTCTAATGTCGGGTCAGATTCGATGCTCACATCAGCGAAGATATAAAAAATGCCAGCGTATCGTTTATCAGATGGAGTGAAGATGGGTGAAGACCGGGTAAAAAGCATTCCAAGTCTGCCCGAAGGTGAATGCTTCAGGTATTTTGCTGAGTTTATTTAATCGCTAGAACTTAATCGCGCTCGGATCCTGGGAGCTACTTAATTTTGCAATCGCCGTCATCGTTTTTAAACTTTATGCGTATGTCAGCAGCTCGCAATGCGTCGTCCGCAGCGAGAGCAATAGTCCTCTGATTGGAGAGCAAAATTCATACTTGCAGCGTATGCAACTGAATGGCTCAATCGTTTCGAATGGGATGCTTAAACGCAGACCCAGCTACAGCAGAGTGAGCAACATCCACGAGTTGCTGCTGTCCATTGACGAAAATTCCACCTGGCGGCTAGTCGGCGAACTAAAGCAGCAAGTTCGGCAGCATCCGATGGCAACGATGCTGATAACCAAATGAGACAAGAATAAACAAAATCTAATAAGAGCTGCGAGGAAATAAAAGAAGCACGAGGTTTCTTATCGGCCTCCAGTGGGACTCGGCATCGTTCGCAGCTGCAAATGGAACGGATGCGTGGATGCACGAGATACAGATAAAATAGATACGACAGCATACAGCACGAGTACCGCAGTTTCCCGTCAGAGGGCTCCAGCATCGGCAATCATCTGGCGTTCCTTTGCGCCACTGGCAAAATGTATCTGCGCAGCGGCCATGTTGGATTTATCTGCCAGATACAGAGGCACTTGCCATCCCGCTCGCACTCACACGTGCGCGTCACTCTTTCGCCGTAGAAGGGCGCGGCAACAAGGCTTTGACTACAGTGTCTGTTGTGAGTTGCTTTTGTGGTGGTCGCTGCAGGCGTGCCTTCGTGTCGGCGGCGCTCGTGTTGGAGTTAGTGAAGAGTCTCTCGATGTGTTAGTAAAAAGTCGCCACTGACAACTGCAGTCACCAACACAAACGACGGCTGCGACGAGCTGCTTCCAGGGGTCTCTCTGAGGCAGAAGCAGACAGAACCTCGCCTCGGCTGCTTTTTGTGTCCGTCAACGAGTCTCTGCGGCCGACGCGTGCGAACATAATATTTTTATAATTTCTCTACTCTCAAATATTTCTTGGTCTTTGAATTGTTTCAAAAAGTCGCATGATGGAAATTCACTCTAAACTTTTTCGCGGGAGCCACATTCTGTAAATTAAATATTCAGTATGAATTTAAAAACAAATCTTTATGTCTTTGGATCTTTACCGAGCTTAATCAAAGTTAAGAAATTTATTGAGATTTTTTTTTGAATTACTTACTTCGAATCTTTTGACTTTAATGTATTATAGTTAAGTTGTCTTTCATGAACAATTATTGGACTGGAAGAACACTGAAACATGCCTGGAAAGTGGTTCATAATAAAATCGATAAAAAGGTAGAAATCATGGAGCCGGGAAATCTTCAGTCTTCATGGAAACGTTGTTTTATTTGTCCTGCAATGAAATAAATTAAATTGAGGAAATTTGAAAGCTCTTGAGAAGAAATCAATCGCTTATAGTACGCTGAGTAATTAAAGTAATGAAAACGCGGTAAATAACAAAGAGCATTTACGAAACTAACAAAATAGTAAAATTAATTTTATTTATTTTAAAAATTTGAATATCTATTAGAAGTAATTAAATTAATAAAATATATTCGCAACTAACAAAAATTAAATATATTATTATTAATGTATTATATTATTATGAAATATATTATGTAGTTCCATAATATTATTTAGTAATGTATATTTAATGTAATGTAATATTTAATTCAAATAATAAACTTTTTTCTAAAGCGAACCTCTGTATTGCAATAAAAGATATTAGAAATCTTGTTTTGGATTATTTTCGTAATTATGTAATATATAATATTAATGTAATTAATGTAAAGCATATAGTAATTCTTGTAAGATATAATTATGCGTTTAATAAGCTTTTTAACACTATTTTAAAATGAATTAATTAAGCAATCTTGAACATAATCGTTCGATTGCATTAAATTATAAAAAGCCGTCGTTAATTTGTATTTTTCTCTAAATTATTTGGGCTTTTACTTCGTCATCGTTATTTGGTAGCTCCTATTTATTTCATCGTTGCCTTCGCACGCTCCTAGAAGAGTCGTGGAGACGCTGGTGCCATGCAAAACGTGACGATTCCCTCCATTTGCACGGCTCGCTTAATCGCACGGCCCACTTAATCGCACTTTATCTAAAAACTACATCTGCAAATGCCTTGTCTGCTGGTTCCTTCGGCTATTTAATCAGCGACCTACCGCAGCGCGGCCGATGGAGCACGCGGCATCGAAAAAGTAACTCCAAGGCGAAGGCTGATGAAAATAAATGCTCATTGAATCGTTGGCGGACTTAGTGACTCACTAAATGACCGACTAAACGACTCACTGAGCGACTCGCCGACTAACTGACTGTTCAAGCGACTCGACTTGTTCGCTGATTGCCTGATTAACAGCCGCGAATGCGACTTTGTCTGCTTACTTTTCATATTTCATACATTACGAAGCATCATTTGTGTTGCTGCATTTTTAATTGAACGACTATTGTTCGCAAACAAGTCTCTTAATTAAAACGTTAGGGACTGAAGACAGAGACTTTAAAACGCAGCGAGAAACGCCAGCAACAGAGCAAAAAACAAGCAACAGAAGCCGCAGCAGACACCGCTGATTCGTGTTGCCGGCGACAACAACAACGGCAACAACTTGTAACTTGAATAAATCCAAATAAACACAGCGAACAATTAAGTCAACAATAAATTTATGTATATAAGTTGTAGTTGTGGCCGGAAAAAACGCCACGGATTATTTTCACTGCAATTCAAATCGTGCTGTGAAAATGGAATGAAAATAAACCGACAGAAGCAAAAGAAACGACATAAAAAACATGAATTGCTTAATTTGTTTCAATTTTCCTTTGGTTGAATTCGAGGATTGATTTCGTAATGAAACAAATTAGCAACGCAACACGATTTCAACAAATTGCTCAATGAAACTAATTAAAGAAAAAAGGCCAATGAACACTGAATTGGCGAGTGAATGAAGTGAGTCAATGAATGAGGTTGAGGTTATGTGTAAGAAATTCTGAATCTATTAAAAATAATCAAAAATACGTGAGGCTCGAGTGAGACTTAGACTCTGCTCAATTAATTAAAAATCTGTGATTAAAAACACTTCCAATTTCTACCTTTTTCTGTGTTTCTATTCTATTTTGCAATAGAAAATAATTTTGTTTAAATATATTCTGTAAATAAAAACTAATCTAAACTTTCGGAAACTTATGAGAAACTCAAAAGTTATAATGCATTGTATATAATTTAAAAACATGGAGAAGCGTAAAGAGCGACAAAAAGAAATTTCGTCCTAAAAACTTAGTAAACAAAGGCGAAAAACAAAAGTTATTTACTTCGCGAAAGCACTTCGCCGACAACAGCAACTCTCCGAAAATTAGCCAAGAAGTTTTATAAACAAAGTTTTCCAACGACCTGCGGATAAAACGCAGCAAAGAAGTGAAGTTTTCCTCTCCAGTGATGCATCAGCGTCTGTGAAATCAGCATCTGCTTTGTTTTGAAATCCCAAAATTTCTTAAACGAACAAACAGACAAATTCCTATTCTACGGCTTTTGTTTTCGTGGCCTTTGTTTTAAATAATACCAGAATATTATTAATTCAAAGTTAGCTAGGAAAACTTGGGAATTGTCATGCATCAGCCTGGAAAATTTAATAGGAATCATAATTTAAATGCAGGGTTTTTTATAATCTACGTTAATAAAATTAATAAAATTCAGTATCCGCCTCCTGAAATATTGTTTGTAAGAATTAACTAAACATAAGTATAAAAAAAATGATAACTTTTTAATAAATAATAATAAAAAATCTTCTTTATAAATCCAATTTTTTCTTTTAGCTATGGAAAAAGCTAAAATAATTGAATTTAATTGGAATTATTTGTAATTGCCAGTTTCATTTTAATTTATTTTCTTCCGTTTTCTTTTAAATTTAATTCAATTGTAAAGTGTAATTAAATTGTAAAACATTTTGCTGCAATTTCGGTGATTCTTAAAGATTTTCAGAGAATTGAATCAAGCCAAAATGAGAGAAAATTGAGTTTTGGAACAACTTCTGGGCGTTTGTTGGGTTGTCTTCTTCGGTCGTTTCACAATTTGTCAAGTTTGCAGAACGGCTTCAGTTGCTTTTGCTTCGTAACGTCAGAAACTCCTGAACCTGATGTTGAATTTCGTGGAGGAAGCTGATGTTCGAGCTGCGTTTGTAAAAATAAAGGGAATCAAAGAAGGAAATGCAATGATAAAATCAAGCAATTTTGAGTTATTAGCAATTGTTCGAATGTGTGGAGGAAGGAGCGGAAAATTGTAACCAACTTGAATAAAATCCAGTTGCTAGAAACTTTCACAATTCTACTCCAGCGACACACCCGAAAAATAAATCCAAGGAAACGATTGACGAGTGGAAAGCGAACCGTGTAAAAAGACATCCAACAAGCGCAATGGATGCGGCAAATTAACGTGGCAGAAGAAGACCCCGATGAAAAGAAGACCATGAAGAGTGGGGAATAAGAATGAGGACATTAAGACGAAGAAGAAGAAGAAGAATGAGGACATTAAGACGATGTGAATTTTTTTGTTTTCTGACGTTGAAATGAGAACAAAAAATAGCAATCGATTCCCAAAAAGGTTCCAAAATAAATTGGAATAAAGGTTTGACAGTTGATACTTAAAAATAATGAAAAAATATTTTAAATTAAATTAAATCGATTATTTAAAAGTATATTTAAAATACTTTGAAATACTTTAAATGAAAATATTCAACTACAATAAAGGCTTTAATTTATAAAAAGCTATTGAAAGAAGCATGTAAATGATCACAAACAACAACCTGAATAAACAAGAGGAGAAATTCAAATGAAGTCGATTAGTTTAGGTTATAATCACCTTAAATATGGCCACGGATACATTTTAATGCACAAACCAATTAAAGTCGAATCCGTTTGTGGTCGGCGAATGGAACTCTTTGCTTTTGTGCATTGAACACTTTATCATTCAAGCAAATGTTGAATGACATAATAACATGGCTAAAATACAGCCGTCGATACAGTCGGCCGATGAGCTTAATTGCCAAGGATTCCGTGGCCATTTCGCAGGGAACTTTGTTGATTCAAGCGACGGCCAACGATTAGCATTAACGTCAGATTTCCATGAGTTACTCTGACAGCTCGAAATTTGTACTGCGGCTGTTGTTGTTGCTGCTGCTACTGCGCCATCGGTTGCTTATAAAGTAAATAAATATCTTTATTTTATGCCAGCGACATTTTTATATTTGAGTGAAATGAACACAGAAGTAGAAAGACGAAAGACAGAGCAACAAGAACGAAAACATGTCGCCAACAGGACGAAACGACAATCGACAGGCTGCGCAATTGAGTCTGTGCTTGAAGTCGCCTGAAGAGTTGCTTGATGTCGCCCGTTGCAGGCTGAAAAAAGCCATGATTTATGCTCTCGGACGCGGACGGTGGCCACCGCTGGATAATGCAGCAGCCATTAAATTGGGCAGACCGCAGCAGAAGCTTCCATAAACTAATTAAATTTATTTAGCACACTCTGCAAGATGTCTGCTCCCAGCCACTGCACGTTCCCAGCGCCTCTTAAGATGCATTCTTTATTGAGGAGCTCCGAAAGCACTCGCCAATGGAGACCACGGCGCTAAGCAAGTGCAGCGCGCGGCATGGCCACAAGGAGACGCGGAGTGAGTGATTAAACGGCGAGTTGTTTGCATCGGTGTTTATCACAAGGAATAAAGAAAATTAAAATGAGAAAATATGAAGCCTCTCGTAATGAGCCAAAGTATTTTCAACGTGATTTAAGCCTGCAATCTCCAAGAAGACATAAGTTGAAAAATGGCCTCCTGCTTCAGGTAATTAAAGGTTTTTTATGGACACTTTCCTTGTAAAATTGACAAGAATTAATAAATAGAAAGGTGAAACCTTGAAATGCTTTGAATTACTGCTTGCATGGCCAACACTTTCCCCGGCATTCGAAACCCTTTCTTCTTCAAATCGTTTTCTGAACTTCATCGATTCTGAGTTTGGTCTTCGTTCTTAGTCTATAATAGATTTAATCGTTCCTTTGGCCTTCGATTTAGATGCCAAATTAAAGTGAAAACCTTGAAAGATTATATAAACAGTGAAAACTTTTCAAGGCTTCAGTAAAGGGTTACACATTTACGGCATTTGACATGGCATTGACTGCACAAGACGATGCTTCACGGTGAACCCTTCGACGTCTTGCCTCTTCCCAGGATCTTAAAGGCTTTCTGCAACGTGTCGAACATCTTTTGTTTAAAAGGATTCGTCCCTGAGAGCCGCGACTTTTCAAAACACAGCCTTTCAATCATGTTTCTCTAAACTACGCTATTGAAAGCCATTAAACTGCTAAACGAGCCTCATAAAGCAATAAAAATCGGACAACGCAGACCTACTTGCATCACATGAGGCACACCGCACCACGCCCCCCTCAACACCACGAAAGGCGGAAGAAACATCAGCCATGAGCCATCCGAGAAAATAAAAGATCCGAAAGTGAAAACAAAGCGCAGAGAAAGAGTTTAACTGCCGTCGTATTTGTTGCTTGCTCCGTTGACTTCTCGAATGTGGACTGACTGACGTTGCCCATTTTTGCATAGTTCGAGGTTGCAGCAGAGATCGTCGCACGGTGGGCACAAAACTATGTGCGGCGCTCCTCTGATGGCCGCCGCGAATCGCCTCCGTTGCTGTTAATGCCATGTTTGTGTCGTTGTCAGCATTGTTATTGCCGCTGCTGTTGCTGCTGCAGACGACTCAAACACGACGCTGCCGTCTGCTGTGTATGGGCCATAAAAAAGTGAGAGTCATTAAAAAATTTTACTACTCTGCAAGGTCGTCTAGCGGAATTTTATGATGTTTTCCTTTGGAATGGAATGAGGAAGAGAACGGAAAAACAGCTGCTGATAGTGTTGTTGTTGTTGTTGCTTTTTAGATGCTTATTTTTATTGTTGTTGCTGTTTCTTGCTTTTCAAAAGACGACTATTTTCAATTCTCAGACTTTGGTTTATTTCAAAGTCAAAGTCCTGAAGTGTTCTGGATTCTATAAAAAAAGAGTTTAAATTGAAAATTTGAAAATCGAAACAGAGAAGCGCTGTGTAGCAATTTTAGCAAGAAAAGTTGAAAATTGCTTCAATTTAAAAGAAATTAAGGCAAGATTTGTTCAAATACATAAAGCAAAAAGTTTATAAATACGCTATTTCCCTACATAAATAAGTTACTAGTGATTATAGTAAATTTTAATATACAGAAAATATACACCTTTCGATTATAAACTGTCTGCGAGCATGTTTTATTTATGGGTTTTTTAGAGTCGCTTTAAACGCCTTCTTTAAAGTAACCAACGTCTTTTTTGATTTATTCCTCAACTTGTTTAACTGATTGATGATAAATGAATGAAGAGTTGATTGATGGTTTGATTTCTTGATTGATTAGCATTGCTACGGCTTTCAGAGTGACTTCTCTGAGAAGTTTCCATCAGCCGAGTCTCTCATGGAGATTCCCATTGTGCATTTTGATAAATGCGGCTTTTACTATAAAATTACTTTGTAATTGAGTTATTTATTATTCATTAAATACTCTTATTACATCATAGTTTAATGCGTCGGTTGAATAATTAAGAATTCATTCATGAATTGATGATTTTACTCATTGATTTAGTCATTCATTCACTACTTTAATTAATTCGCTTTATTTTCCTGTGCTGAATGAAAATAAGTGATGCCGAGAAACGTATTTTTCTTCATATGAGATCATTCGCAATACCTACTTTGTTATTTGCTTCTACTTTTATTTATGAAGGTAATTTTTAAGGAACTCTGAGTCCAATTGAATTTAATTTCAGTGCGTTGCAAAAAAAATAATCCACTTGTGCTCTTATGCGTTGTTGTTGTTGCAATTGTTGTTGTCATTCTTTTGTTGCTTTGGATTCGATTCATTTCGTTGAGTCTCACTTCAGTGCTGTCGGTGTTGTTGCTGTTTTTGTTGTTGCTGTGGCTGTTTGCGAATTCTTACAACGCTCCAAGATCCATTGAAAATAATTGAAACGAAAAATTGTTTCCCATAATAAAATCAACTGAAGCATAAGCATTTTCACGAATGCTTTTTTCCAGTGAACGCATTGCATACGTTTGTGTGTATATACATAATTCGATATATCCGTGGATATATACAACAAAATGTGCACATGTGTAAATGAAAAAGTGGAGTACGTTCAACTTTCGCGATGTGCTAAGAAAAAAACGCGTGAAACCGCCGAGAAACATCGAGGAATAATAAAAGAGTGGAGATGCTTTTGTAGTAAAGTTGAAATATTTATATAAACAGAAGGCTTTCTAAATACGTGTAAAAGGAGTTCTGTTTAATTTAGTTGTTTTGTAATCTGCTCACAGACGATGGATTCATTTTGTTCGCTGCGTCCGAACACATTTCTCATGTCGTGAGGTGCGACCGAAGACTTGTGAACGATCGACGACAACCTCTGGAAAAACATGAAGGACAACGACATCAACGACAACATCGAGGTTTCGCTCGAAGCCGTTTCGTGTCTTTTCAGCTGCGAAATGTTGACCAATTGAACGGCCCATCTTCGACGTTCCGAATCCAGACGAAAACCCACACAAGACCGAGTTTAATCAGGTTATTCCGAGCTCGTGTCACGTAAGAACTTCGATTCAGTTCGGTTTTTATGGCCGGTTTTTTTGGGTTTTCGTCTGCAAACATTTGAAGAATTTTTGATTTTTTCAGCTTATGTTTTCCGTTCTTTGATTCCTTTTCCAATCGATTCAGACACATTCAACGTTTACTGTTCATTCCCTCCCTCAGACACAGCTTGTTCATGATTGCTTTTGATTGAAATTATTATTTTCTCTGATTTGAAGAAGATATTGAAAGTACATATTGTGTTTTTATATGTTATTCGCGTTGCAGAAATCCAGAATTCTGCAAAGCTTTATAAATTAAAAGCAGAATGTTTGAGTTTTATAAAATATTTTAATTGGAAAAAATATTATAAACAATTTTTTAAAACCTATTTTGATTTCAATTGATAATCGTCGTTTGATCGCTCTGTTTTATATATTATTTATCCTATTTTACTTCTATTTGTTTGTTATTTAGCTTCTATTTGTTAATATTTATTTATTGTCTATATATTAATTGTTACTTTAAATTAACTTAAAGTTTTTATACTAAATATTCGTATGAGACCATTTTTTCTAACTTTTAACAAAGTCTTTTCCACCCTCGTCTATTTTTTGCCCACCCTGGCTTTGTTTTGGTGTTGCTTTTAACTGCTACTCTCCCCTCGTCAATCTTTTTATTCAAAATTCACTTTATTTGCAAAGAGCTTCGTTCTGATTAAGAGCGCGTTGAATACAAAAGAGAATCTCTTGCAGAGAATCCGTTGTTTTCTTTTGCGCGCCAAAAAATCAGTGAGTAGCGAAGAGCGAACATCGTTGTAATTCATCTCTCGTCAGGAGGTGAGTTGTATGTGTGTGTGTGCAAGCGAATGATGGTGGCTTTGTTTGTGTATTTCTTTTGTATTTTCGTTGTTTGAATTCGCTGATTGACAGCGAATGTGTCGACAGTAAACTTTTTTCATGAATACGCAATGAGTTGCAGATGCTGAAGATGCTCGAGGTTTTTTCGATAATATTTAAAGAAGCGAATCAAGCGTTTTTAATCATTATAAATAAATATTCCTTATCTTTCTATATCTATATGCAATATATAGAAAAATTATAATAACTAAAATAAAACATACATTATACGAGTAGATAATATACACAAATAATTAATAAATAAATTCAAAATTATTCCGACATTTATCAGATCGACTTTGGCAATTAAAGATGTTTTTTTTGTATTTATACTTAAATTATAAATACTTCTTTTAAAAACAATTAAAAAGTCATTAAAAACATTTCCATATATTTAATTTTCTCGACTTCGACTTTCGTGGAGTCGGATGCTTCCGTGTCTCCTTTTTCCAACTTCTGCCTGCTGCAGAGAACTGCTTAGTTCTCTAAGATTTGCTAAATTTGACTTTCTTCACTGAATTATTGGCATTTTCATTAAATTCTCAATGAATATGAAATTTTTAAAATGGATTTCGCAAAGTTTTCGATAGTTACAGGAGCTTCTTCTTTTATATATGAAAGTTTTTCTAATTTCTTCGAAAGTTATCGAATCTTGATCCTCAAAATTTAGTCCATTGCCTTCGTGGGAGTTTTCCTTCTCCTGCTTTTTTCTTCTATCAAATTTGCTACTTTATTTTGTCCGTATCAGGGACAATTACCAAGAATCAGTGATAACGGCGAATTGCATTCCACCCTCAGCACAAGAATTTGCATTAACAACTTAATCCCTCATTTCGCGAGAATATCTTCGGGGACCATAAATGAAACGCTTCAGATACGAAGATTTCCAGTTCGCAAATAAACGAGGAGATTAGCGCAGCCACCAACGCTGATGATCATCAGGACGATGGTGATGATGATGGCGATAGTGAATTTGTCCGATTTCTCGTTTCCTCTTCGTCATCGCAGTCGAATGCAAGCGAATGTCTATTAATAAATCACGATGCGCTGGATTGCAGCTAATGGCGTTGAAGGTGACTTTGCAGGCGACTTCAAATAAAGAAGAAGCATCAGAAGCAGAAGATAAGAACTGAAATCATTTGAACGTGACTGGAAATCGAATCTCCATGATTAACAGCATCCGGGGACTCAGAGTTCCTCCTAAAATCTTTAATTAATAAAGCAACAAAGTAATACTTTCGTAAATGGCAAATTCAAAAATGATTAAATAAAAAAATATTCGTTAAAGTGTTGAAAAATAATTAACGAATTATATACCACAGATAGAATAATTTCAAATATTCACAAAGCTTCCTTTAAGAGACGCATTTGATTCTCGCCGAATTTCTAATTTCAGCATCCTTCGCAGCGCTGTTATCCATTAATCCTTCCTCCAGGAACATCGAGACGCGTCGCTGACGTAGAAATCATCAGAGACTTGTTAAGTTCGGTCCTTAAAGGCTCCGTTCTGCGCTCGCTTCTCTTTGTCCCTCTGCGTTGTGGTTGTTTTCCACCACAGACTCGGAAACGAATAACGGGCGAATGCTTTTTGCTCTCCACTCTGTTCACCACTCCTCGTTATTTTCCATGGTTTTCAGTTGTTTTTCATTAAGTTACCTCCAAAGGTGCCGTCTGTGGCTGACTGATTGCATGTGTGTGCGTGTGTGAGAGAGAAGTTAGCAGCCATCAACTCGCGCCACCATTTTGCGCACATTTCTAACAAATGAGACACTTTTGTTCATGCTTCGTGCAAATAGTTTTTATTGTTGCTGTTGTTTCTTTTTCAAGCTCTTCTTTTTGCCGACCGAGAGCTGCATTAATTAATCCGAATGAGTGCGAGTTGCACATCACATCACAGAACAATGAATTATTTATTAAAATATCCGTCTGTAGGTGTTTAGTTTTTTTGTTGAGTTTTATATTCAGCATCAATTTTCTGCTTTTTCTATTTTCGGGTTTTCTCTAACCTTGTTTTTTCTTTTTCATACCTTAAGTATTTTTACTCATTCTACTCTTTGAATTTCGCACGACTCTCAGAGCAACGTTAAAACAATCGCAAGGTCAACAGCAGAGCAAAAACTCCAAAAGAGCGCCAAAAAAAGCCAAAAGAAGAGGCTTTTCGAAGAAGTAAGGGAAAAAATTTTACAATTCTGTTTTATTGATTTTTATTAAGATCTCAAAAAGCCTAATTTCTAAATTAGAAATTATTATTAAATTATAAATTATTTTCTTAGTGAATCATAATTATTTTAATTTTCTTATAGTACATTTTATAATATAGAAATTAGAAGAAATGATAATCATAATTTGGCTTTTTCTTAATAACACGGAAAAACATAAGCTTTTTCTCGTATAATTATTTTAATTGGGAGTGGGCAAATTACACAACAATATGTGAAAGTCCTTGAAATCTCTCATTCTTGATCATGAATGATTCAGTTTCTCTACGCAAAAGAACCCAGTAATTTGACTCTTGAAGCAAAAATCTACGTTGCAGACGCTCTCAACAGCACCGTGGATGGAATCGAACAATTAGTGATAATATTGAACGCAACGTATTTTCCCATGTAGGAAATTTTATAAAATATGTGATATTATAATGCAAAAGAACAACAAAACTAATCATAAACTTGTCAAGCCCAGTTTTAATTGTAAAATTTCTAAACATTGCTTGACGTCCGCCTGAGACTGTCAATTTGAGGTAAATCAACTGGTTTTTGTGCTACTGTGCTTCATGCATGAGTTTGCCTGGTTTCATTGTCGCCATGTTTTTTTCTTTACGTGTGTTTTTTTTGTGTGAGCTTTCTGCTGATGTCGTTTTGTTGTTGCTGCTGCCATCGTCGCCGTCGTCGGTGTCTTTCAAATTCATTGCATGTCGTGTTGGCTGCGTCTGATTAACACTTGCATCTGATGTTGATTCTTCTGTTACACATCACTAGAAAGTGACATTATATGCAGCTCCACATCGCATAAATAAACTAAGAAAAACCTCAACAAAGCGAACCTGAGAAAAGGCAGAAACTTAATGAATAAATAACGCGGAATGAGGGCAATAAATGCAGCTACACAAGGAAAGGATTAAAGAAACTCTCCATCCGAGTCCAAATTAAAATCATTATATAGAAATTAATTGCATTCATTATAATATTAAGCAGATGTAAGCTTTCATCAAAGCTCCGTGCGGCCATCAGAATGAATATGAATGAATAATTTAAAGATTAACCCAAAATATTTCTACAATTCTCGATTCGTGGTGTTCCTTTGTACAGCTGCGTGTCTCTGAAAGTTTCTCAATGGCATTTTTCGGTTCGTTTTAATTTCTATTTAACGCTCTGTCCATTTTATTTATTGAGCTTAAGAGGGAGGCCAGAGAACGCACAACAGCGATGTCGATAACGAGCGAAGTCTGTAGACGATTAACATTAATTGGACACAACTATTGCTTATTGTTGTTGTAGATCTAAGCACAAAACAACAACAATCACAAAATGTTTGCAATGAATGTATTCATGGAGCACCTGATTCATACAATCGCTTTCATTTATTTTGGCATTCACTCAACGTACGTATGTGCAGAATATATTTGCACATATCCGCGATCTACGATCCACTTAATTGAATAAATCATCCCTTAATAATCATAAATAAACCCCTTAGAATTTACTTCATAAAAGAAAAGTTCTTTCCTCATCATAATTTTGTTTCGTTTAGTTTCTGAAATAAACTTTAAAAATGTTTTGTAATTTAAATATTTATTATTATTTTTGTTACCCACGAAATCCAAAACCATCCTTAGCAAATCTTCTTGTTGACTCAGCAATTTTTTACCATTTTAATGTTTTAAATAATCAAATCACCAACAGAAACCGACAACAGCCGAAAATTCAATAAAAGACACTAAATATTAATGAATACAAAAGAAGAAATGTTGTTTATTTATTAGAGAAAGGACAGAATACTTTTTCCCCATAGATGAAAGTAACACAACTAATAAAGAAAGAGAAGAGGAAGGAGAAGAAGTAGCGGAAATACAATGGTTCCCCATCGACATCAGAATTACATTCGTGATGGAGATAAACAAAAAACAAAGTTCAAAACAGGGATGGAAAAAATGGACAAAAATCACAGGAGACGCTCCAAAGGAAGCGTTACAAAGAAATGTAAAAATGCAAAGTGTATGTTAATAAAGCAAATAGAATAACAAGAAATATTTTAGCCATTTTGAATGGTATATCAAAAGTAATACAAAGAAGAATAAAGGAAGCCAAAGACGTATTCAAAGCAGCCAAACGAATGAAGGACGAGAAGCATTCGCGATTCACTGTAGCAAAATAAGAAGCAATCTGAATGCCAATAGCAACAGCGACGACAAAAACAGAGGCAATAACGTCATCATCTGACATGACATGCGACTTATCAGAGTTGAAAACAGAAAAATTCAGAATTCAATTGAATATTGGGGAGTTCAACGCGTCACGAGGCAAAGCACAGTCGCCCGAAGTAAAGCAATGATAAGAAAATTCCTAGATTTGACTAAATATTAAATAAAAAGAATTAATAAACAAGTTGAAGTCACTTTTCAAACATTTTAAAGAACAGGATTGACTCGAAAATGCAACAGGAATTCGAAATTGATTAGGCAACGGAGTTGAAAATTGAGTTACAAACTGATCTAAGGTTAAAACTAAAGCATTAATTATATGAAATCTCTGAAAAGAATATTTAAATTAAAGTTTTTAATTCTCTTGAATCTCTGAAAAGCATAATTCTTCTGTCTTTTTCCTCTTTCGTTCTTGAATCTGTTGTTTGTTGTTCGACATCAACATCAACATTAGCCGATGATTTATTTCATTGTCATCGACGACTCATCGGCTGCATACAGAATTTCTGTCGGTGGTCGTTGCCAGTTCGTGGCCATCATTGAAGCTCCACGATTTATGGCAATAACGATAACGTTCCGAGCTTCGTGAGCGGGTCGGACCTCGGGGTGTGCGAGGTTTTAGGAAATTCTTTACGTTGTTGGTTGGTCTGCGCTGACAACCGACGCATAAATCAAACAAAGCTGCGGATGTGACGCCAAATCTTAATAATAGAAATGATAATGAAGAACGACGAAATGTAAAGTGGCTTTTCTTCGTTTTTCTTCTCGTCTTGTCGCCAGTTTTGATGTGTCAACTCTTAATTACTTGGCTCAATTCTAAGTAATTCCTGTGCTTGTGCTTCCTGTTATTTCCAACTTCAACTTTAACTTCATCATCATCATCATCATCGTCGCCGTCATCGTTTCCATCATTCGCATTCTTCTCACTCTTTTCTTCGGCTGTAGAAGCATCGAGTGGATTAAATGCAATAATAATTAAGAAATTTGAAGAGTTCCTTATAAATGCTGCTCACTTAAGTTCAGCTCCTTTGAACTCAGCTTTTGAATATCTCTTATGTGAATAGCCACTCAATATTAAAAAATTAGTACAAAAGGCAAATGAGGTTAATATAACTTATAAAGTATTTATTTAATTATTCAAAAAACAACTTTTTAAAGTCTTCATTTAGTATATTCATTTCTTATTATTTATGTAATGAATTCTTTATTTTCTTTTTAGGCTTAATTAATTCTATAATTATTCTATTAATTCTTCAGTGCCTAACGATTGAATACTTCATTCAGTTGTTCATGCACACATTCAGTCATTTATCGAAGTACATTAAAAAACCACTAACTTAAATTTATTATTTTGCATCATCATCCTCGTCGCTATCATCGTGATATGAACGAAATTCTACGAAGGATTTTGCATGGAATTTAATCCCGTGGTAGCGCGTTCATTGAAGGCGTCCGTCTTTTTATAATTCGTGTGAAGTCAACTCCAAAAGCCGAATGAAATAACGCTTCTAGTGAGATGAAATCATGTGTTATTGCGTTAATCCTTTATGAGTTCCACTACGAGTTATTTTCAGCGGCCGAGGATTAAAACATTTTGCAGAAAATCGGAGATCAGAAGGGATAAGGGTGACTCCATGCTTCCATTGACGATCATGTAGGTTTTAGTGATTGTAAAAGCCGTGATGAGTGATCGTTTTTATATCTAGAAGTAACACTAGGAGTTAATAGTCACACACTATAGTAACTGGGTAACATTTAGTTGCTTAAAATGAACAACTCACGGGAGCCATAAAAAAGCTATTCCACAATCAGTCATAAAACTGCACTTGCTACAACACGACGAACTCGCTTGGGAGGAAGAAAGCAAAGGACTGTTTACGGACGGAACGAGGAGAGGACAAACGAGGCTTGACAAACACCAGAAACTCGTCTCTGTTTCTAGGCCACGGTTTTTTATGAGAAAATGTGTATTGTTGGTGGCAACCATTCAATGTCAGGCAGTTCCCTATGGATAAAGAGAGTAGAAAGGGAGGAGACTGAGAGCGATATAGGAAGAGGGGAAAATATACGGGGATAATTGTTAAGGACTTCTGTAGACTCCTTCTAGTTTCTATCTTTCTATTAACTTCAAACCATATAAAATCATCGTCCGTTTCCTCTTCTCTTTCTACAATATTTTCATTACCTCTTCTGCGCCTGAAAAGGACCATCACCAGCTCACAGAAGGATGATCATTGCTTCTGTCTTATTTTATATGTTCAAAATAAATACCATGAATACATAGACTTCATTATCGTTTTTATAATTTATATATATTCATTCGAAACCATCACAATCACACCCTTACCTTTAAATTCTCCGTTTCTTTCTTCTTTTATCCTTTTCATAGCTCCTTTAGCTTCATGCTTTTCATCGTTACCACATTCATTATTTTCCTTATTTTCGTTGCGTTTGAAGACTTCTTTCGACCCAATTGTAGATGTGCCTTAATTCTATCAATATCAAAGCTTTTTTGATCAGGATTATCAGCATCACTTCACTGCAATCGTCTAAATAATCATTTGATCACTCCAACGCTGCGATGGCCATACGAATCCCCATCAACACACATCAACTTCACCAGCGTCATTTTCATCATAGTTATTATCCTCTCTACCTTCTTCATTATCACGATCTTAATCATTATGATTGCTCGTTGAATATTCATTGAGTTGCTTTCTTTGAACTCTTTGATATCGTAGCCCACATTTGAACCTGTTCCTAACCTGCCTCAAGTCGCTCGTTCAACACATTTGCTTGCGATTTAACAACGTCTGGCATTCCATATCTTACGTAATGCCTCGCTCCTTCCCCCAACTTCTTCCGACCATAATCATCATCGCCATGAATTGCGCTCAACAACCTTCACCCGCTCTTGACCCTGCAGCGGGAGTGTTTCCTCTCTGCCGCCATAAAAAATACAACAAGCTTCAATGAACATTAAAGAGCTATAAAATAATTTTACGACTTTGGCGTCTATTTGCCCCACTGTGCGGTTGCTCGCCGGCTAATGATTGCTGCCAATTCATCACAGCAATTTGTTTATTGTTACTTAAGCTGTTGGGATTTTTATTGTTTCTTTCGATATGGAAGTCGTTGTTGCTTCTGCTGCCATTCGAGTAGTCGTAGTAGAAGTCGTTGTTGTTGTTGTTGTGACTATTATTGACGTTGTTCTAGCACCATTAAATTTCGATATTAACAACTCTTTGTTTAAAGACCGACGACCGAACACATTCACGCAATGAATACGCACAGATTTCGTAAGAGTTGTTATTATTATCACTCTAGATTTATTGCAATTCATTATCATCGCCATTCATAGTCTTCATCCAAGCTTCTTCAATGATTTCTTTGTTGTTTTCTTTACGTTTTTATTATTATTACACATTAGCATCTAATTAAACTTTTTATGGAGTTTGGTATGAATTTAATGTTTCTGGTGCTTGTGGCTCTGCTTTTGATTAATTGTCTCATATGAAGAGGGAGGAAAGATCGACTGAAAACTCGCTCCAACTGCTCCAAACCGTTTAATGTTTATGGCGCTCGTTAAATATTTAACTACCAGAAGAACGAAAGATTATGGCCAATTAATATCGCCTTAAACTGAACAACTGCCGAGTGAATCAAATATGAATGAAAGTGAATCGAAAACAAATCAACGATGAATGAATGACGATTGATGGGAGCCGTTCATTGACTTAACAGGTTCTTTTAATCGCTGTGGTTATTTCTATAGAAATCCTTTAAATTTCTTCATTAAAAAAATATAAAAATCACACATAAAGAATTTATTCCTGTGTAAAAAATACTGCTGCATATATTTAAAGAGGCATCGAAATATATACAATTTTATCGGAATTTAAGATTTATTTAATGTTTGCTTTGTAATATTTATTATTATGTATTCAGTTCATTAATTTTTTTATTATTACTCATGTAAATTGGTATTTTAATGAACTTTGATTAGGTGTTTATGAATTGTGTCCTTTATTGTGATTGCTTTATTATTGTGTTAATTATTATTAACAACCTGTTTGATTTACCAGCGGCTTCTGTGAAAAAAATGTAAATATTTTAATGTAAAAGATGTTCGCGACGTCAAATAAATTCAACAAGGAACCAACACAAAGACGAAAAATTAAAGCAATAACAAAATAATTAAAAACAAAATAAACTCGCTAATACAACTGCAGAAGTAATCATAAAAGTAGTTTTTATTGGTTTATAAACGTAAATTAATGCGATTTGTTTGTACACAATGCGCCAACTTTTGACCAGACGAGACGCGGTGGCAACAGCCTTTTCTGAGGTACTTAAAAATGTGTACAAACAGATTCCTTGTGGCTGAATAAATAACCAAAGCTTGACATGAAAGTGGTCTAAGTTTGACGTAAATATTTTAAAGTCATTTGCAAAAATAATTCTATGAAAAAGATATAACAGAAAATTAATAATAAAATTCCAAAAAAAAACTCCAAATAAATTCTCCAAAATGTTTTTGAAAATAATAAGAAATATAATATTTTATGAAAAATGCGTACATTTAGATTTTTTTAAAATTTAATTTTACATATGTATTTAAAATGTTAATTTTTGCTTTTCTGTGTTCTATTAATAATACGCTTTATTATGCATTTTTTATTAGGTTTATTGTTTTTTCTATGTTCCTGAAATATTTCTACAATTTACTTCAATTTCTTCTTAAGTTTAAGAACGTTCAATCGATTTTTGTACACCGTTTTTTTCTAGATCAGTTTTTTGTGTTTCTCCGTTCTTGGTTTTCATATAAATTAACCTCGGTTTGACAGGCTTTTAGAATATCAAGTTTTTCGTTACTCTTTGCTGCTGAATTTTTCGTGTCGCTTTCAGACGTTGAAACACGTTCTCGGTCGGGTTTCTTTTGTTGGCTGCTAGTCGCCGCAACCTCACGATATCACGGCTACAAATATTAATGTGATTGATTTATGGTTCGACGGTTGCTGTTTCGATTTCAAAATGTCACAAAACCTACTCGTTTTTCGCCTTTTTTATGCCTGAAGAAGAAAAAACGTCGCAGACGACGTGAACCCGTAAAGCATTCAAATTTCATTGCTTTAAATAACTTTTAAATAAGTTAATTTCTAGCCTTTCTGAAAAGTAGAATAAATGTACAAAATTAGTGTTTCTACCGACGGAAAATATCTGAATTTCCTGAAGTCTTTATTCCATAGTTTCTCCAAATAAAGACTAGACAAAAAGAAGTAAAAGAATAAAAAATTGCTCGAATGTCTTCCTTGCTTCACTTTTAAAAGAGTCGCCGGCTTTTGAACGACAAAAGCTCATGCAAAACGAAAAACTCTAGAATAAAGTAATAAAAACCATTCATATTCAACACTTTTGATATCCCAACGAGCAGCAGTGACTCCAGCGTAGATATTATTCCGTCCCTTCGGCCATCGACACGGAACTTCGCAGCCGCAGCATCGGAAAGTTTAGAAAATTAATAAAAGAAAATACCTCGACAATATCAGCGAAACAGCCGAATATTCAGCTGCTGTTGGAAATGAGAAACTACATGAAAATAACAAGAAAATATTCGTGTGCCTTTCGTTTGAGTCGTCTCAGTGATGATGGCAGCGACGTCACTTTTCCTCCTTCACAGCACAACAACAACAACAGCTGTACGCCCTTCGCATGGCGTCATGTTGCTTTTGAGAGCAATTATAAGTATGGATGCTTGAATTGTTCCATGCGTCTCTTCAGAGAACGCACACGTCCGCATGAACCAACGCTCTCCCATACTCAACAACGTTCGCCGGTAACGGGTGTTTTTCGAGTTCTGTTGCTGGCCATGATGGCTGCGTGCTTCAGCGTGTTGTCATGGCGACAGCCAATCAACGTAGAAGTAGTCTGACGCGCCAGAGTATGCGTGGTCGGTCGGATTTGTGTGAGTGCGAAGCAGTTGTAGTGGTGCGGCACGTCATTGTTATGTTGGTGAGAGTTTTTCGGGCACTCATTTGGGATATTTTCTTTTAACAATGGCCAACAGCTGCCGTTTACTCCTGGTGGTAATAATTCGCAGTTATTGTTTCGGAAATTAGACGTCAGAGGCCGCCCTAGCAACCGGTTTGAGGCTAGGATTTTAAGTGGCTTCCATTTCGAGCAAATGAAGGGAAATTTTGTTAGAAGCGAAGAAGCTTTGGGAATTCCGAAGAAAATGGAAATTTTGTTTATTATTTTAAATGTTTTTAATTTCTCTGATGGTAATGAAAAGCTTTCAGCCAGCTACTGAGCTTTTTTGGGCGTAACATTTTCCTTGTGCAGAAACAGCTGTCTATCTGCGTACTGACGTGCTCAACAATGGGAGTGGTACATATATGCCACTTGTACATATATAAACGTAGATAGGAGCTAAGTTACATCCACTACATGGAACATTGAAGGTTGGCGTTGGCAGCGTTTGCCTTTAGTATGCTTTCAGCTCGGCAAATACAGCTAAAAATCGATAATAAATGGCTGAATGTATGAATGTAATATACATCGAAATTATCTCGAATTCTTTGCCAAATTTAAGTATTCAACTGCTTTGAATATTTGGCTTTCTAAACAAACTACGCCAATTTTAAATAATACAGACGAAAATATGAATAATTTTGTTATTGCGATGTTGACGAGAACGACGATAATGAGCAAGGCGGTAATATATAGAACTGATACATTTTTATTTCTATTCAAATTAATTCAACTGTGAATTACACAATGTTTAATTTATCGTTTTACGTTCTTGGCGAATTGTTTCTTGAGCCACTCTGAAGAGTTTTTGAATTTTTAAATACTGAAATTCTTCAAAGGATTTTATAGAATTGCGTAGGAATAATTTTTTAATTTCAGAAGAAATTAATCTGACATTTCGAAGAACCTTCTTAAGTTTAGAAAAGGTTTTTTATTATAATTATTACTCTACTTCACTAAATTTAATCATATTATATCAACTTCAATTCATTTTAATTGTGATCATTTTTCGCTAGTTAACAAAATTTTACTGAAATTAGTTTAATTAAAAAAAGGTTAATTTTCCGCTTAATACCATTACAATAATTTAACTTCAAAAGCTAAATAAGATGTATGACTTAAATATTTTTTCATGTTCGAATGATTATTATGATCATTTAAATAAATAAATTTAATTTTTCGAATTTTAAAATCAGCGTCTTTTAATTTTTATGCCAAAAGTGGTAATGAATTTTGTATATTTTATTATAAATTATTACAATATATTTCAATTAATTTTGTAGAATTTAGAAGCAGAAAATGTTTCATTGCAATTTTCTATTGTTATTTGTTAATTTGTTTCTACGAAAAATTATTTTTATTTAATTGGTTCTTTTCCTTTAATTATGCGTTTGAAAGTTTTAAAAAATAATTTTATAAATAACACACCTAAAAAATTATAAATTGTTGTATAAAACGAATTTGTCTGAAGTATTTATAAATACATAAAATTGTAATTTATTGATTACGTGTTTGTATCTTATTAAATGAACGTTGATTTGTTAAAAATTATATACTAAAAATAAATATTTGCGTTTATAAAGCGCATTTAATACTTTTAAAGTGCTTTTAATGAGATTCCGAAACATGTTTTATATTGAATTAAAAAATTCCTCTCGCTTCGGCTTCGTGCATATTTATCGTTCAGCAGACGCGAATTCGAAGCACTCGGGACTCGTTCGACCAACCGACGAATCTGTCGCAGTTCCATTATTTTATGGAGCTGCTAATAAATTCCGCAGTTTATATCAAATGGATATTTAAAAAACATTCAAAACCCATAAAAGCCAAATAAAAATGAGATACAAAAACACTTGTACTGTCAAAGTGAAGAGGACGGAGAGAAGAAGGGAAGAATTAAATACCAGAGTAAAACAGAAATTAAATAGATATTTTATGCTTTCATTAATTAAAAACAAAAAAAGAAATAAAAAAAAGGAATTTATTTGCTTCAAAATGTTTATTCGGTCTTTTGCTTAGTAATAAAATAATTAATAAACAAGTTAAATAAAGATTTAAAGTGGGTTAATGCTTTCTACAGATTGGGCTAGATTTAAAGATATTCAGATGAACGAACTTTAGTATTTAGTAATATAACAATAAATAAATCGAACGACTTCAATTGCTGGAATTTACAAGACTTTTGCTATTTATATTTCGGAAATCAAAATAATAGGAATTTTCATATATGTACAGTGTATTAAATGCAATTTTATGTATTTCAATGGCATTTTTATACATCGATTTTATATTAATATTCTAAATACTACATAAAAAAGAATATTCTTTTCCTTCACCTTTTTCTTTTTCTCTTTCTTACTTTTCCTTGTCTTAAAAAATATAATAAAGCTTTCAAGAAAATTTCAATGATCCAATATCTCAAAAAATTGATGTGGCAATTAAAAGATTCGTGGATCAAGTGAAGCGAAATGTTTTAAATGTTTCGCCGCTTAAGTGCTTGAAGATTTTCTCACACCAGATCCAGGCATTTATTTAAGTGCTCCAAAAGCAACGAGATATTTTTAATTCCACTCCAACAGCAACAGTTTATATAAAATCAAAGGAAACTATAAATAAAAGGCTGAAGCTACAAAAAATTCAATGGAAAATAGTCACGAAAATAGTGGCGAAAATAAAATTCAAATGTTTAATAAGTTTTATTTTTAAAACTACAGCAAAAATAGTTAACAAAGAAATTATATTAAAAAGTATCAAAGAACCTTGTAATTAAAAAAAGAAAAATTACAATAATTACATTGTTTTAGACGAAAAGTGTTTAAAAAACACCATTGATTACGAAACAAGCGACAACCTTTAAAAAATCACGTCTTTTTCCCTTATTTTGCTTGGTTCGTTAACTTCGGAAGTGTTTTTCTCCATGTTTATTTATTGTTATTAGTATTATTTGTAGTCGTCTGTTTCTGTATTTTATTTAAAGAATTATTACCAAATGCTATATGAATTCTTAATGCGATTGTAACAAGTCGAAGCCGATGCATTTGCATACCTTACAAAAGCCTTCGGACGTCCCTCCACAGACGCTGTCTGTCTGCCTGACAGGTTATTTATTTGAACGACTGTCAGTCATGTTTGTGGTTTAAACAAAAAATTTTAATATGTATAAAAGAAAATCAGAAACAATCGCTCGCTGAATAGATTCTTATTTCACTATATTTCGAAAAATTCCTCATTGAATTCAATTGAAGCCTCGTTTGACGCCGGATATAGAAAACATAGTTTCTTCGATAGCGTATACATTTTATTCCTTTTCGATTTTCCATTTTCTTTTACTAGAATTTTACCAATCCAATACAAGAATTTACTTTTAATCCAATCGACAAAGCATTCATTTAATCATTCAAATGAATCGAAGAACAAATGACAAAATGCAAACATTTCTAGAAAAGTTTACTTCAAAATAATGTAATTAAATAATAAAATAATTTTGACTTCAGAGTCATCAATTTTTACATTCTTCCTTGCACTTTTCTGGCGTAGTTTTGCTGCTTTTAAACCGGTATTTTCCGTTTATTATTTTGTCGTCTGCCGTCGAAAAGAGATGAGGTTTTTCAACGTTCCGAAGGAGTCGCCCATTCGAAATAGTAACAATATTTCAATCAATCAAGTAATCAATATTTCACTCAACAGGGACATTTTTTAAGATTGTTTTCTATTTTTTTTGTAGTTCTGATTTTAATAAATATGGAAAACATCATCGCAATGAATTAAACGCTGCTGTCTCCCTTCGTTATCCTGTTGCTTCGTCTGATTGTCTGTGAAATTGATATTTCGGGTGTTAAATAACTTAAAGCGTTGTCGGTAAACAATTTCAACATCATCTGTTTGTGTGATTGTTCAATTGTTAGATGTGTCTCTCTGCCGTCCGTCGCTTATCACAGAGATCGTTTTTGAAGTAGAAGGAGTTCTTTATGACAACCAAGTCTAAAATTCGACACCTTTTAGAGATATGGAAAACTGTTGATAGTGTCTGGTGGCTTCTTCTTGATACTTGTTCTTCATCTTCTTTATCGAAATTAAAGTGCTTTTCATTCAACTCTTCATCCATTTACGGAGGCGACTCGTCCAAAGTCAAGTGTCAAGAGTTTCTCGATTTTCCATTCAGCGTCTCCATTTTCTTGTTACTTTTCGAATCCATTTCATGTCAATCTTCGATTCACTCCAAGATTATGTATAAAAAGTTTGTATGTAAACCCATCGATTGAATGGTTGAAAAACGTTTTTCCAAACAGAAAACGAGAAGAGTTCTTTGTTTCATTTCTTTTTTTAAACTTCTAAAAGAGAAAGAAAAGTCGAAATGTTGCATTATGTTAATATGTTTATGGGTAAACAAACAAAATAACAAAATATAATATCAAATGACTAAGAGAAGAAAGCATTCAGAGCAATCATAAAACAAGGAGTTTATTTGTTTGATCTTTCCTTGATCTCTTTCGTCTTTCAACTGGTTTTTTCTGAAAATCTTTGGAAAATTCCATTGTTCGAGCATGTTTCTTGCTCAGGTTTCATGGAAATACATAAAACATGTCGATTTTCTGGCAGTTTGCTTGGCAGAATCCATAGATTTCCCAATATTCTGTAAACTCCTTAGACATATCGATGTTCTGTGGCTGTTTTTGAGACGATAAATCAATACAACGACTGTTATTGGACAAATCTTTCAGACTCTGGATACGTTTTGTAACATGACCTGAAAGGTTGTCCCGTAATGAAAAAATTTTACCATAATTTTTCTATTATCTCCTATTGCGGTGATTGTTTATTAGTAAACATGTTCAAATGATAGATATATATGGGGTTTACGCAACATTATAATCTTATTGAAAGTCTTCAGCTTCAGGTTCGCTTTGAATTTTCCGTGTTTTATATTATAAATGATCAAAAACTTGTTAAATATGTGCTGCAATGTTTGCGCTGTAATCGACGCATCAGATGCACGAAAATGGAATTGAAAAATCTAGCACGTATCTTCTGTGAAAATAAAAATGCGACGGATAAGAAACGACAAAAGTTTAATAATGACGAGGAAGACGATGATGTTGCTAGCAATAATGAGGATGTCGCAACGATGACGATGGCGATGAAGATTTTGCAGAAGTTTTTTTAAATATTTCATCAAAAAGTTGGCGATAAAAGAAAAATGTAACAAAATACATAGAAACGAAAAATAACTAAAATAGAAAAAGATAACGAAAATAGAAGAAAAAAAAGCAAAGAAACTTCTTTTAAAATTCTTTCTTTAGAAAAAGTTTCCCAAGGTTTGAGTTGAGCGAAGGAACGAAGTGGGAGTTGCAATTTGTGAGCCCAGCACGGAGTAAATGAAGGATATGAAAATATATATATATATGTATGTGTATTTTTGTAGTAACTACAATTTTCTATGTTATGCACTGTCTTCGGATTGGCTTTTCCAGGGACACGTTTCTTGTTGAGAAATATTTATTTAACAAATGTAATCAAATGAAATGAAAAAAAAGGAGGTAAAGGGAAGGAATTTAACAGATAAAAGAAACAGAAAAAATGAAAAATGTAAAGTAACAAAAACGAAGGAATGAGCAGGGAAGAGACACTGCGCAAAATTCGTCGGTTGCAATAATTAAATTTTATGAAAATTACTTTCATTGACTTTGTAGTTACGCAAATTAAAACGAATTCAATTTATACTTTTTTCGAAGATTTTTGAAAGGTTTTTCTAATCGTAATTTTTTATTGTTTAATTGCGAATTATAATTAAATGATTTAGTATTTTAAGTATCGCATTTAATAGAAGATTATTCATATTTCCTTCCTTTCATAAAAGTTTATATATTTTCGCTATTTCGAATGACTTTTTATCAGTGCTTGAAAATAACTCTTATTCAAATGACCTTGTTCAAAAAGTTAAACTTTTAACTTTTAAAAAAAAAGTTAAAAGTTAAGAGTTAACTTTTACTTTTAAAAAAAAGTTAAAAGTTAACTTTTAACTTTTACTTTTAAGAAAAAAGTTAAAAGTTAACTTTTAACTTTTACTTTTAAAATAAAAGTTAAAAGTTAACTTTAAACTTATATTTTTCATTTTAAAAGTAAAAGTTTTTCAGAAACTTTTATTCGTGAAGGTCACCGATAAAAGTTTCTATGAAGACTTTTTCTTCGGCCTTTTTGAAATAAGAGTTATTTTGAAGAGTTTTTCGCTGAAGGAAAGCAAGCGCGCAGAGAACTGGCAAGTGCATGAAGATTGTTGAATACGTGGCGAGTTTTGGGAGATGGAAGAATTTTCAGCGGTAGATTTTTCACTGCATGTGAGAAATGGAAGGAAGCAGTTTAGATTAACATTAGCTATAAATTAATAAGTAATTTAAGATCTTTCGTATATAGAGCAAAATACAGTGATAGATATTCATGGACATATGCAAATGGTATAAGCAGCACAACAGGTTTCGCGTAAATGCAAATGTTGCATTTAATAAATATATTTTGATAAAAAATAATTTGTAGCAAAGATAATTGCCTGATATTTATCAGATCTTTTTGAAATCATCATTCATGTTCGCTGCCTGTATCTACGCATCACGACCGAAACTTATCAGCAGGTATAGCGGCGTCTTGCTTTGAGACAACAACTCATTGCTGCACTTGTGTATGAATGTGCCTGTGTTGTTGTTGTTGCTGTGTGTTTACGTTTCATGGCTTATGAAGAACCTAAAGCAGAAAGCCTTCTGCAATTCATTTATATTTATTTAGGAAAACTATAATTTTTATATAAATTTGATTAGTCGCACGTTAATAAAAACTTAGTTAACTTGTAAACGGTTGCTACGATTTCAATGCGGTTTTCACCATTCTGACAGAAAATCTTTCAGGTTTCCGTATTTGTACAAAAAATGTTAAGAATAATTTTCTATATGCTTGCTTCCCAATTATGGGCGTTTGAATTATGGCGATATTTTTTACAACGCAAAAACCTTAAGCAAAATTCGAACAACATTACAATAATTCGATTCCAAGAACTGTCGTGAACTACATACATGTGTTCTGAACTACTCCATGTATGCATGGAGAGCAGACATAATTATTCTTGTTTTTTACTTGGCTGCAATATTACCTGCAGTTTTGGAAGCATAACGAGTTACGACAAATGAGCTAGGGAAATTCCCACTTTTTATTGCATTCCTTCACAATAGAAATTGAAAATGAGAAGCAAAAGAATCAGCGCTAATAGCATATCCCTTTAGTTTGGCTCGCCGAAATGCAATCGTTCTACCTAACGCAAGCCAATCGTGCGGATGCCTAGAAGCAACATTCTGCGAATGGTCAATTGAGTTATACCAATGGTAAAATAGTTCTTATGCCAAATAACAACGGAGAGTTCCAATTAATATAATTGACTTATCCGGGAACAAAGCTCGATCGAAGCTTGTGAACTTTGCTTAAGGTTTTTGCGTTGTAAAAAATATCGCCATAATTCAAACGCCCATAATTGGGAAGCAAGCATATAGAAAATTATTCTTAACATTTTTTGTACAAATACGGAAACCTGAAAGATTTTCTGTCAGAATGGTGAAAACCGCATTGAAATCGTAGCAACCGTTTACAAGTTAACTAAGTTTTTATTAACGTGCGACTAATCAAATTTATATAAAAATTATAGTTTTCCTAAATAAATATAAATGAATTGCAGAAGGCTTTCTGCTTTAGGTTCTTCATAAGCCATGAAACGTAAACACACAGCAACAACAACAACACAGGCACATTCATACACAAGTGCAGCAATGAGTTGTTGTCTCAAAGCAAGACGCCGCTATACCTGCTGATAAGTTTCGGTCGTGATGCGTAGATACAGGCAGCGAACATGAATGATGATTTCAAAAAGATCTGATAAATATCAGGCAATTATCTTTGCTACAAATTATTTTTTATCAAAATATATTTATTAAATGCAACATTTGCATTTACGCGAAACCTGTTGTGCTGCTTATACCATTTGCATATGTCCATGAATATCTATCACTGTATTTTGCTCTATATACGAAATATCTTAAATTACTTATTAATTTATAGCTAATGTTAATCTAAACTGCTTCCTTCCATTTCTCACATGCAGTGAAAAATCTACCGCTGAAAATTCTTCCATCTCCCAAAACTCGCCACGTATTCAACAATCTTCATGCACTTGCCAGTTCTCTGCGCGCTTGCTTTCCTTCAGCGAAAAACTCTTCAAAATAACTCTTATTTCAAAAAGTCCGAAGAAAAAGTCTTCATAGAAACTTTTATCGGTGACCTTCACGAATAAAAGTTTCTAAGAAACTTTTTTCGAAGACTTTTAAATTTAAAAGTCGGACGAAAACTTTTTTCAAAGACTTTTAAATTTAAAAGTCGGACAAAAACTTTTTTCGATAACTTTTAAATTTAAAAGTCGCACAAAAACTTTTTCCAAAAACTTTTAAATTTAAAAGTCAGAGGATAACTCTTATGGAAAACTTTTAAAAATAAAAGTTATGAATAAGAGTTATTGCCGGACTTTTTTATTTAAAAGTTATGGATAACTCTTATTCATGCGACTTTTTCGATTAAAGTTATAAAATTTTCAAGCTCTGCTTTTTATATATTATCGCACTTTAAATTTTTATTATTCCTATCTTTATTATTCGCGGTGCATATTTTAATGCAAAATTAACTCATGTGCGAAATCCGTTCTTTCGACAATTTTAATTAATTTATTAGGTATTAAACACAAGCTGCGACAATAACAACAACAGCCTCATTTCACAATCATAAGACAGAACGTAAATTTTTTTGTTTACTTGCACAGAAGCAAAAGAAAATTCTATAAATTTAAGAAGAACAGAGAAAAATCAAAATCACAAAAACACAGAATAAACCCGAAAAATCATCTTCTTCGTCATTGCGCTGATTGCAATTGCAAAACTGTAATAAAAATAACAAAGAAACTGCGATCTGTGAGTTCTTTGAACGCGTTTATTATTTCATTTAATTGGCGAAAATCTCATGTTGGCAACATTGTTGTTCAGCGCTCTGTTGACAGTGAAATGAAAAATGAACACTTTTCGGCAATAAAACTCATCCGCGGTGACTCGTTGATTGTCAGAACCACCAACGCAGCATTTCGGGTAATAAAAAGTTGCCTTTTGGTGGACTTATTTATTAACATCGTGTTGTATGTATGTAGCAATCTTTTTCTGTATGTTTGACGATCTGTGGTGGTCTCCTTTGAGGCAGTGACTAAGAATTAAATAAGCGACAAAGGAACTTTATCTTTCTAATTCGTATTTCGCATTTAAAATTAGTATTTGGACAAGTAAATTTCATAATTGAGAGAAAACCTAAATAAATTAATTGAATAAAGAACTCAATAAATATAGAATCATTGCAGGTATTTTAAATAGAAAATAAAATTGATTTGATAATATTATCATCAAATAAATTAGATAAATAATAAAATATTAATTTAAACAAATCTTAATATAAATAATGAAAAACAAAGGCATTGACAGTACAAAAAGCTAATTAAATAATTTGTAAATTAACCTAATAAATCAAGAGTCAAAATAATAATAAATAAACTTCGACAAAACTATTTTATTCCTTGCTTCTTTGATTATTATTGTTACTAGTCCAATGTATAAAAGAAACAATTTATAATGAATATTCTTTATATAGGATTTATATTCATATTTTATATACATTGCAATACTTTGAAATAAAATTTAAATGAATAAAGAATAGAAACAATAAAATATTACTAATATTAATAATTGATTGAAATAACCTTATTTAATGTAATGTGGAGTTATAAATAAATCTATAGAAAAAGCTTTCAAATCTATAGAAAAAGCGTTAAACTTTTGCAACTGTTTCTTCTTTTTGCTGTTACTTTCGCATAAATTGTTAACGAAATAATAAATAAACCATACAAAATCAATATAAACACATCAATAATTAATCATATCCATTTTTAGAGATGACGATTAAATTGATTTGCGTGTTTCTGCTGCAGTTTAAAAGATGTAAAAGTATACAAAAGAATTTTTTAATGTTTTCCATACTAAAAACGAAAAAACCAAAAACGCTCTTTAAATTTACATCCAAATAAAAAAAACCTTTTTATCGAAATTAGCTTTTTCAATATTGTAGATATTTTTGTAAAGCGGCGGTTTTTAATTGAGCGATTTGAAGCGATCATAAAATCCACTTAATATGCTTTTTATTCCGTTATAAAAATTTTAATAGCTTCCATCGAAGATTTTCGAAGAATTTCCATGGATTCAATGCGCTTAAAATGTTTTTTATTGCTTTTGTTTAAATAAAATATTGAGAAATGGTTTCAATTGCTTTGAGAAAAACACGAAGAACAATTGAAAGCATTGAAAGCGGACACACATCATTATAATGTGCCTATAGGGGAGCAGGGGATCTTGGAGTTGCATGCAATAAAATGTCTATTGATGCTGTGGGCACAAATCAAATGATTTCATTCACATGAAGAAAACGAACACGAAATTACGCTTTAAAAAGGTTTAAAAATCGGGCATTTTAAACGTCTTTATAACAAGAAAAGCCTTTAGCAAAACGAATTGAGAATTGCTTTTGTTGTTTTGAGGTTTCCGCAGCGTTTGCTGAACGAACCGCGTTCGCCGTCGCACTCCCACCCACATTCACTCTCTTCGAAGGCAGAAAAATTAACATATTCGTCGCTTATTATGGCCTCGAGTCTAAGAATTGCCAACCGTAGACAAGACAACAAAATGGGGAACAAGTAAATATATTCGAGGCACGCACAGGGCTTGGAGTCTCTCGGAGTCTCTTGCAAGCCCAGCTCAAGGCTAAAGTGAATGATAAACGCCAACAAAAAACCGCCAAAAAAATAAAATAAAATAAGATACTGAAAAAATAATAAAAACGTGCCGCCGAACTCATTTTTGCAGAGCAACGACAATCGAAGGAAAATTTTTTCAAATCTTGAGTTTCTGGGTGCAGGCAGCCAAACAATTTTAAGGGAATGACACTCATCGAACAACAGCGGCTCCGATGTTGCGCCCAGGCCACAGTAACGCCGTGTAGGGAATGGAAAACCACACCGCAACCAAAGCAGACCAACAGATCAACAGCCCAAGAAATACCGCAGAAAAGCGACGAAAAAATAAGTTCAGACCACAAAAATGTATTACTTTTTATATGTATACAGCACTTGTTTAGATACACACAATACAATATAATAAATACAACAAAACATACAAAAAACCCAATCAAACTTTTGTTTTTTTTTCTATTTTCTTTGCGTCTTGTTTGAATTTTGCTTCTTTTTAATAAGAAAACTTTGAGAATTTGACGAAAAATACTGCTTGTGGCGATAATAAATTATTTGGTTAAATTGCAATCGAAACTTTCGAGAACATATTTTTTGATGAGCCTTTTTTCTTCTCCTTCCTATCGTCCCTCAAGGCTGAGCTTGTTGCTGCTTCTATTCTTATTATATATTATATTTATGGATGCAATGAGAAAGGTGAATGAGGGGTTACATTTAAAAAAAGATAACTGGTATTTATATTAAGGAACATCGTCTGTTCAGTTTGAGGATTAATGCTGCGGTTGTTCTTCTAGGTTCGTCATGTTGCCATGTAAGAACCAAGGATATTTTATATTTTTAATCATTGCAACTCTCAGTTTAGGATTTCTCTCAGTGTAGATTTTTCCGTCGTACTCCAGATATTCTGCAAAATTACAGCTTCAGCTCAGGTTGATGATTGGAAAAGTTGATGAGAATCTAAGGCTGGCTGCGAAGAGAGTTTTAGGGGGAAGCGAAGCGCAGGGAGAGGGTAATGAACTCTTCAAAAGTTTCCTCGCTTATATAAGCAAAGTCCAGATGGATCCACAGCCATGAGGAAATTGTAAAAAAGGAAAACATTCAAGGAACAGAAGCGACTTACGTTCCATTTTGTCCTTCTTCAAGTTTTCCTTCCTGTGATGAGGTATATAAAAGATATACAGATGTATACATGTAGGTGTCTATTTACCAATCTCCTCGAATCCTAGTCCTACGTGTACCTAAGCAACTGTCTTGGTTTCTTCCTTTTCCCCAAATAGTTTTTGGTAACTTCTCTGACATGTCATGTGCACATCAGTCTTAGATACACACAAGAAAGAACAGAAACACCGAGAACTGAAGGAATTTCAACGGCAAGGTCTTGCGCATCCTTTCAGGGTGTGTTTCTTGTGGGCGCCATCCTTATCATCAACCTCATCATCATCGTCGACATCAAAATTCTATTGACCAACAAAAACGATTTTCAATTTATATGAAATAAAAACTACTAAAACTAAAAAGTAAAATTCACACAAAGTTTTATTAAAATAAAACCCATTTTTGAAAAATTCCCATTGTTCATAAGTATGAAGTTTGGAAAAACTGCTTCCACAGAAAACAAGATTACACCTGAAGGAACTCTGCTGCGACTGTTGATGTTCTTGCAGCTGTAATTAATGTACTTGTTGTTGGAGTTTCCCCATCTGCAGCTGCGGAGTTTTTGTGCATAAATGGATGAAGAACTCCGCTTACTTTACTTCGCTTACGAGCAACATTAATGGGGATCCAACAGCGGCTTCGGTTATACAATAATTGCTGTAAATAGCGAATAAATTCGTAGCCAAACATAAATAATTAAGAAGGTGGTTGTTTCTGTTGTGGTTTATTTATTTTAGCACGTCTACGCTTCATAAACTTGATACTTTGTACTTGATAAGACAATAAATTAAGCGTTTTTATATCTTTGCCGGTTTACGTGCTCCATAAATAGTCTCTGTGGATGTGTAGCGAGTCTTTTTGCTATTTGTTTATTATCCAACGGTGGAACTAATCATTTATTTAGCTAATTAGATCCTTTTCCGATCTGTAAATACTATCATAAGGAGTTTCAGTTGCCCTTTGACTTTGATAAGCAGGAAACTTGATGTTTTGGATATGGAACACAGAAAATAATGGGATCATTTGATGGAATTAGTTACTTCCTCTGCGATTGAACTTTCAATCATGACATTGAATTATTAAAGTTTAGGGATTAGTTAGCGACAATAAAGGAAAATTTGCGGGATTACTAATTACTTAAATTCCCAAATTTCTTCAGCAACTACTTCTCATTTCTTTCTCTTTGCCTATTCAAATAGGATTCATTACAGCTCGAGAAACTGGAAACTCTATGGATTCTGAACACTTTCACTTGTCTTGCCTGTGCCTACAACGTTTCTTTACATACTTCATAGCTCCTTAACCTCTTTAAACTGAATTTTCCTTCAGTAAAAAACAAGGCAAACCATCGACGAGGTGGTACCTAAGACGAGTAGCGAAGAGTTCCGTTTACGACAGTCCCATAAAAAAGCCATAAATCGAAGGTAGAAAGCAACCCTTTATAAACGAGTGGAAAATTCTGAAGAAAATAGTCAAGCGTTTTTGGCTATTGCTGGTTTTAGCAGGTTTCTTTTAGTTCCAGGCACCGTTTCTTTAGAAGCAGCTCCTCTTGCATCTTCTAAAATTTGTCATTTGAGACGCATATCGTCATAAATAAAATAGCAAAAAAGGGAAAAAATAAAATAAACACAACACGGGCCACCGTGGAAATTCCATGTTTTGTTTGCCGAATTTTTATGCTTCACTAAAAAGCAGCAAACAAACGTCTTCCGCTCGTGCAACGTGCAACCCTTTCAAGCGTCGTCGGTTTTTACATTCCACTTTTGGCCATTTCCTCGGTGGCTCCTTAAAAAGGTCGCTTGTTGGCAAAAACAAAGCAAGACCAAGAACGAAACACGTCGCCGAAACACCTGATGCGTCGCTTTAGCCACGGCTGCGCATCCCGCAGCGACGCTCAGCGACGGTCTTTTTACTTATTTATCAACGACAAGCAGCTTTCTCTTAATTTTTTATAAGAATTTATATCATTTGCTTCATTTTTATTCGAAGAAAAGGGTTGAATGAGAATTTTTAAGGAATCATTTTGGTTGGTCAAATACATACAATCATTTGCAATTTTAACATTTTTTGTTTTATTTTATATAATTCTAATATTTAAATAATTATTCTTGTGAAAACTTTTTTACGATTTTTTAAAATATTTATTTTTAGCTTTTAAAAGATTTAAAGAGGATTGAAAGGCATTGAAAAGATCGTATACTCACTTCTTTCATTAGTTCATTCTTTGATTAAAATATTTTGAGTTAAATGTCTTTAGAGATTTTGTTGCAGATAGAACTTGTTCATCAAATAACTCCAGCTCATTGAAGTGCTTTTGGTTACGGCCTTAAAAAACGCTTAAAAGAACCCTTTTAGGGAAGGAAAAAGATGATTTTAGACCACACCCAATCGTCAAAATGCGATGGGAAAATGTACTGAAAACGTGGAATCAACAGAAGTCTCGAAGGATTTGTAAAGGATCAAAGCTACAATTGATACAAATAAAATATGATACGCTTATAAATGCCTAAAGAGAAGACAGCAAAAAGTACAGCAGCAACTCGTTTGATATGTTACTATACAATAATGAAATGTAAAAACAAACAAGAGAAATAAAAAGAAGAAAAGGAAGATGAAAATTAAGAATAATAAAAAGATTAATAAGCAGCAGCATCAGAATGCGAGTTTAAGTCAGAGACATTTTTGTACATTCATTAAATTTGTCATAACAATAAAGAACAAGAAATGAGAACACAACGAATGCCATAAACATAAAAGGACATCGCCAAAAACAACGCCTAAAATAACAGTATAATTGCAATAACTTACAATAACCGCAAGAAGGAAGAACAACGAAAAGCCTCATCAATAAAACGTGCGATGGAAAACGCCTTTTGACAGCTTGGATTCGAACTGAAATAAAAAACTGAAGACGCAAAATGAAGTCGAATCAAGCAAAACACATGGAATTAAAAAAGGATCAACAAGAGCAAGAGCAAATGCTTTATTTTCACACACCTTTACACGCCTTGCAATAAATTAAATTTATAAAAAATTAATCCGTGGCAAAATGGCAAATGACAAAACTTACGCCATGTTTCGTTTCTTCTTCTTATATCCTTTGTGTTCTTCTTTCGTGTACTTCTTATTTATTGTGTTTTTTTTTGTTGTTATCGGCTTGGTTGTATATTTTTAATGCCAAGCCTTTCAAATATTGCAGAGTTTTTAAATCCTGCGCATACTTCATTATCGAAAAAGAAAAATCCAGCGATGTTTCATTGCTGTGTCGCTGTCACACGTCTCATTCGCATTTTGACAAAGATTAAATGAAATTTATTATCGTACAGTTTGTTTGCTGAATATTGCATCGTCATGGAACACGTTTTGCAAGATTAACAACGCGATGAAGGTTTGATACACCACACAAATTTGCAACTTGGAATTAAAGATTAAAGATTTTAAAAAGAAAAGGAAGAATCGTGACACCGTAATCAAAATTCACGAATCTTTCCTTGTGAATGTAAATTAAAATAATGTGAAATGTGGCTCTCGAATGGAAAGTTAAAAATACATAAATATAAATAAAAGAATAAAATTACATTAATAAGAATAAAATAAATCTAATCTTGACTAAATTTTATAGAGATATAGCTGCATTTAATTTTAAATTTATTTGTTTCTTATTATTCAGATTAAAAGACAGCAATTTATTTATTCCTTATTTTTAAATTACTTTTTTTTTAATACTTTTAATCGTTTTTTTCGGCCCATCTTTTGACCAACAAAATGACACGAATTTTGCCCACAACGACTTTAATAAACAGACAAGAAATTTAATTGAAGCATTTGCAATATTGCTTAAGTAAATATTTACTTTAGAGAATAGAATTGGTTGCTTCAAGTATGTCATCTGCAGCGGCGACGGCTTCCTCTGTCCCTGCATCCCTTTCAATATCACGACGAAAGCTATAAAACCCATAACAGCAACAACGAAAAAGACCTAAAATAATAGAGATAAATACACTTGCGTTAAGTGGCAAGTTATCCCCATCCAAAAGAATAAGAAGAAGAGGAGGAGGAGGAGGAGGAGGCAGCAGAAGAAGAAGAAGGAAAACAACACGACACAGCATTAAAACTACACGCAACTCCTTTGAGTCCCAATGGAATGTAAGAACCTCCAAAACAACGATTTAATGGACAGACGATTAAAAGAACGGATAAAGCGAGACAGAGACGGATGGTGAGATCGTCGCTGGACGGCGGGAGGGAGGACGGACGGACGAAAGCCATTCTGATAGCCGCACACATTCGGTCTTATTTGTTCGACTTTAAGCGCAGACTTTGTTCATTAATGTGGAAAATTATTGTCAATAGAATACTTATTTTACGACTTTCGAGCTGACAGAGTTTTTTCCTCACATCAGCACGATTATAAAAGCACTTTGCAGCAACGGAAACCGATCCGGGGTTTCGTGTGCTGCGTCGCGTCTTGAAGTTGCCCCGATGGAGAGGGCGGGCGGGTGGAGTGGCTAAGAAACCCCCAGGAACTACGAACAGATGCCCCACTCCTCTTTTTATATATACATCGGTAGAGTAATAATAGCAAATATCTATTATCTACACCTTCAAATTTTAATTAAGGTTTTTACGACTTCGAGGTCGTTAAATAGAATAAACCTATAAAGAAATGTAATGTAATAAAATAAAATTAACTTAAATAAAATAACATAATTTAAAAAGACTCTGTTTATAAATAAAACAACTGACAATAAAATAAAGCGTCGTAAAATTAAATAAAAATAAAGTGAATTATAAAAACTCACCTCAAGTCGTGGATTTTTCAACTCTTTTGGAGTTATTTTTGAGGTCGACAGATTTTTGAAGGTTTTTAGAAAATATTTCCGAAATTCGAACACCGTTTAAATGTTTTAAGATAGTGTATATTAATATATACACAAGAGTTGCTTCTCCTCTACGATCCTCTACATCTTCAAAGCCTTCACAGCCGCCGCATTTCTTTTGTTGCTTGGATGTGAGGTTGAAAGTGCGTAGTTGCAACCGCAGCATTCGTATGTTATAAAAACATAATCTTCTGCTTCGTAGAGGCGATGGCAAATATGGAAAAATGGGCCATATGTGCGAGGTCCTTATATGCAAACATACAAAGTCCTGTGGCGCATACATTGTACATTGGAATACAGGGAATTGCCTTTAAACACGTGTAGAAACGTTTGCTGTGCAACACTTTAATTTGCGTTTTAGTTCTGTGCTGATTTCTTTTTGCAGGAAGAGAACGAAGAAGAAATGAGGTTTTTAACGATTGGCGATGCTCACACGCAGTGCAGTGAGTAGTTTTACGACCGAGTTGAACAACACACTAACAATAGCAATAAAACGCACGACAAGAAAGCAAAAAGAGTTGCAGTTGAAGTTGTACTTAGATTTCGTTGGCCTTCAGCTTTAACGGCGGCGGGAGGACGCAACACTTTCGATTTTAACGGCAATCGCGATTTTAAGAAGAGGCATTAAAATTTATTAGTCGCAGCCAATTATTGAGGAAGAGAAGCTGAAACCAGGGAAACGAAACGAAGCGAAGACGTTGAAAGGGGTTAGCAAGGGGTTAGAAGTCGAGTGATGACCCTGAGCCTTGAAATTTCAGTGATTTATGATGTTGCTTATCCTTGGAAATCGAGTTGTGTGAGAATCGTTTCTAAGAAGTTCTGTTTTCAGTAGAAAATAAAAGAAACTTGAGTGAAAATCGGTATTTTTTAATAAAAAAACAAGGAATTATGTGAAGTATGTAGAATAATATTTAATGAAAGAATCAACTATTTAAATGCCGTCGATGCGTTCGTCTTCAATGTTTTTGCTCCTTATCAGAATCTCATCAAACTGACGTCTCCTCTTTTAAAAAGATGTGGTTACAATTGGTCTGATGTCGGGTTTAATTTAAAGTAAACAAGCTTTGATTGTTTTCAGTGTCCCCAACGCCTTCGACTTGCCTTAATTAGGTTCAATTTCAACCCAGACTTTTGTGTGTCCCTCTTCCTCGTTTTTAAGTCGATTTCGTCTCTGGTTTTTTTTTAATTTCTCGGTTTTGTCTCTGTTATTGTTTTTATCTTTCCGCGCAATTTGAACACTTGACACATACACGATTGGTTATGCATGCAAGACGCTTCACCGACTTCATGCACGAAGTTCTGAATTATTTTATTTTTGTGGAAAAATGTCAAACCGTATTTCGACAAACAGCCATTCAGAGATAATATAAAGTATTTCATTTTTGCATTTTTATGGCGATTTATTTAAACACTTGACTGAATCCGTGATTCCTTGAATTTTAAGTCTGATTCATCGTGGTTTCGATGTCATTTACATGCGATTTACATACGGACTCGGAGATATCTGAAATCGTCGTCTGTCTGACATCTTTTTCGTTCACCAATCGACGACGTCAGACACAAATTAAATCGTTTGATTTATTCGATTTAATTTCTTTCTGAAAATCATGAGTTTCGGATTTTCTCTTATGTACAGAATCAGGTTTTTGCATGAATTTGCATAATTATTCAACAATAGCCACATAAAATATAAGATTTATCGAATCCTGTCTTTGCCAAACTCGAGCAACGAATATTTTTTCAAGAATAAGCTTCTGTGTCAGTTGTTATTTATTGATATAATAACAAGCATGAAATTATCCAAAAGAATTTCACATTCGGTGGACAATTTCCATTCTTTGCCATTGTTTCTATTTTAGTAATAATAGGGAATGCTTCATTTATAATAACTTTAGTTAAAAGAATGTTTCACAACTTATTCCAGACTTTCTTATATTTTATAATTTCAGATGAAATGAAAATGGACAAAAGCAAAAGGTAAATTTTATTCGATTATATAAATAAAATACTTGTATATTGTATAACACATATAAATAATGTGAAGAAATAATACTGATTTATTTAAATTTACTTCGAATATCAAGTCGAATGCCAAGGCCACAGTAAAAACGCATAGAAGCCGCTTCTCGCGGTTTTAAGTGAGTGAATTTCGCTGCTGAAGCCGTCGGTTGTGGCAGCAACCCTTCAGCTCGTTTCTCCTTCTGAAAATGAGCATATAATAAAACTATATTCTTAAGTAACTGTCTGTGAGTTGTTTAAGAAGAGGAGCGATAAACGTTTGATCATAATATTAGAACACGAAGAGTAACTTTATAGCAAAATAATGTAGAATTTTTACACGTTTGCGCTGTTAGTGAGTGGAAATATTTGCCTCTTTCGGTGGTTGTGCTGCATTGCCGCGAATAAACAGTAAAACATATGTTTGAACATTCGAGGAACTTCGGCTTAAGACCCATTCACGGCTCAAATCGCTGGCTATAAAACGATACAAACGAAAGCTCATAAATTCCTATTTTTAATTAACCTGGCAGCACTTCATTAGACTAGAAATGCGAGTTAAGGATGAAATTATAGAAAATTAACGATCGACCATCATAGTTTTATGGTAAAAGCAAGTAGCAGCAGCCAGCTGCGGGAGGGGGACGGAGCGAGTAGCATGAGAGCTTACAATAAGAAGAGGATTTTTATGGCCAACACTAAACGCCTCATTAAAGAGCTTCAAAGCGGCCGAGAGCCGAGGATCGAGATTAGATGAGGCTTCAAATGCGACTAGAGTTGAAAATTAAACCCGCAGCAACAGCGAAACCATGGAAATCAATAACTGCTTAAATTGATTTATGCCCTTTTAATGACGAATAATTAAGGTTCGTTTGTTTGCAGCAGCGAGCGCTGGATTCAAATGCAGGAAAATCGATAAGAAGCTATAAAAATCTGTAATTTATTTGTTGCAAACTTAGCAACAAGAATTTTAATATTTCGTGCAGCGGAGCAGCCGCAGCCACACCCAGTTTCTAACGCTGTAATTCCTCCAGTGTTCTGCATCGTTGCTTCCGTTGATACCGACGCTTTTCGAGGCATTCTACAAACGTTGCGCATCTCAGAGAATTTCAGACATGAGTTCTCTCTTCGCGGCGACTGTTTGTGGCTAAATAGTTAAATATTCGCTCTTCTTAGCCTCGTAATATTAATCACCAGCACCTGTTCATATTGAATTTGCTCTGTTTTAAATTAAGCGACTTTATAGCGAAAATATTTGAATACAAAAGCAATAACAAAAAGTCAACCAACCACCATGACACAAGAACAAACAACAACAGCCCGGCCATAAAGGAATCCAAATCAAATATGGCCGAATTCTGTGCTCTCCTCACTCGGCTGCCATGACAACGGCGACATGATTTCCTATTCTGTTCATTGATATTCCACTCGCAACCACCAAAAAGTAGACTCGCTCGCTCCCTCAGCAGAGAGTCCTCAGCAGCATCAGTGAAGATTCTGATTGCACTGCAGTCTACATGTCCGCTGCTAACAGACGTATTCGTTGTGCCGTTCTTCGTTGTAGTTGCTGTTGCGCTTCGCTCACGGAACGCAAAACGCAAAACAGGTTTTCCTACTGAATACTCAACTAAAACAGAGCACATAATGGCAGCGGAAAAAGAACAAGCAGCGTCAACCATTTCCAAAAACGTACTTCGACTCCAATTGGATTGTCTCTACAAAAATCTCTCTCTCTCTGAGAGGAACGTAATATGAGGCTACGTTCTTAGGTTTCGGTTACAGAAAATTTTAATTATGATGAACAATTTTAGGTTAGGGTTTCGTTGTGAATTATTGTATACAATATGTAAAAGGCTCCTTAAGATCAACAATCGAATAATTAAAACGTATTTTGTTAATTGATTATAAAACACCTTAAAATTTTATTTATCATTGCCAACAAGAGATTAGTATAAATCGAAAATGGAGTTAAATTTAATAAATAATATTTGGAAACAACTAAAACCCGAAAATTATTAACAAAATTAAATCTAATTTATAATTCAAAACACGACATTTCAATAAATCGAATATTGAACTAAAAAAATAATTATTTTATATCCTTATTCAACTTCAAACTGAAAAATTATTATCAATATTAAACACATTTAATCTAATTTATAATCCAAAACAAGAAATTTGGAAACATAAACCGATAATTAAATTAAAACAAGTAATAATAACAAATAAAAGTTCAATTAAAATATAATTCAGAACTGGAAAAAATTGAATAGATAAAAATCCACATTAACTGAAATAATAATAACATTTTATTTTCATATTAAATTTAAATATCTTTTATTATTTTCTTATTAGTCACTTTTATTAGTCAATTTTTATAACATTTTTTATTTATTTTTTCATAGGAAAAAAGCAGTTTTATTAATTAGTGAAAACTAGTCTTTAACGAATTCAAATTTCACACTTTTCGAAATTTAAAACTGGTATCTAATTAAGGGAATTATTTTTAAAATTTGTTGATTTCACTCGTTGAAAAGATAAGAAAAAATTGTCAAAAAATCGCGAGTGATTTTTTTATTTCTTTCATGATGACTTTTGTGAATAAAATGCATTAATTTGCTACTTATAATTTTAAACTTTGTTGACTTTTCTCTTGTATTTTATTTCCTTTATGTAATAACATTTTTCCCCATAGCTTAGGGCAGAATACGACAGTTGTCGCTACGCTGCAATAGATGGCGCTGTTCACCGACGCAATAAAACTGAATGTAAAGACTCGTAGAAATTTGTAACGAGCTTCTCTCAAGCCATTTAAATGTTTCACTGCAACAAATTATCTATTTTATGTACAATAATATGTTACGTATATTATTTATCTAAAATATATTTCTTAATTTCATTCAGTTGTGTAGAAAACACTTTTCTTTTCATCGTCAAAGATACACGCATCGAATGCAGTTTAATGTGTTGTGTTTCGGTAAAGTGATTGTTTCTTCATTTTTTTAGTATCTCTTTCTCTGTCTCTTAGCTGCCTTTTGCGAGCTCACATCTGCTGCTGTTCATGAACACCTGATAATGACTTACTTCGTTGTAATTTCTTCATATCGCTTATACCGTTTCCGATCAAATGATTAGTCTTATTCCAGATATCGGTTTAAATGTATTACCTAACAATCTAAAGTGTTTTTTACCTTTACTTATTTTATGTGAATAAATAATTGTGGGATGCTTTCACAGCCACAGAGAAATCATGGTTTTAGTGGAATTATGCATGGTTTTAAAATATTTCCTTAAGTTTTATTAATTTACATGAATATTACAAAAAATAATAAAAATGAGTGATTAATTTTACACTCTTAATCGGGAATAAATCAAAGTTTATCGTTTTCCAGGCACTGAATCCAAGTTATAATGCTTTATCTGCAGATCTTAACACTTTAATAGAGGCTCAAGGGCAAAGTTTCTCCATTTACTCTTCCGAAAGCTGGGAGAACCTCCGTAAATACAAAGACAATGCGACAAAATATTTAATGGAATGGAAAAGTAACACATAATTATAGAAAAAGAGCGGAGAAAAGACGGATATTCAGAGGGAGCAATCGATGGAGAGTTGAAGAGCATTGTTGGAGCGAATATTGAATTGAACAAACGTAGAAATAGTTGCAGAGATTAAGAGGAAGATTGGGAGAGATTGTGTCAGACTGACCGAAAGGCAAACGCAGGCCCCAACAATTAGACATCCCTGTAGAGATGCTGACCACTCAATAAAAGAAGGACAAAAACATTTATACCTTAACAAAGTGATATTATTTGATTCTGGGCTATTTGATTTTTTTGGTGATCCCATTTAGTTTATAAAAGAAGTCAATAATTATTTCTGTTTACTCATTTGATTGCATTATGAATGTATGCTACTGAAGGAACCATATGTTATATATTGGCCTTAAGTAGATACATAATTTGAAGCATTAACCAGCAAAACTGAACAAAATTCTTCTTTCTAAAAGCTGCGATCTTTGTATTTGTTCGTGATTCAGTAAACTGAGTTTAATGTCGAGAGTTGATTACAAGGAAAGGATAAAATCATTAAACAGATAAGCCAACATGCTAAACAATTCTAAGATGATCGCGAATGTTCTGCAACACTTCTTCTAAAATAATATTTTAGTTCCCTTTCGATTTATTAAAGAACTAAACTTCAAATTTTACAAACTCTTCAATTACGTGAATATAACAGACCAACAGACGTTTGCCACTCTTCCTGGTCAATTTCTAGCAAATTTTAGACATTCAAATGAAATGAATATTTGAATATTGGAGAGTCAATTTTTTCACATCGAAGAAAGCCGACCGATTTACACACATATGAACATTATTTCTTAAGTGTGCTCATTGAAAGCTTAAGTACACATATCGTACATTTACCTGTTTATATGAACTTATTGTATGTATTTTCTAATTTAATAATATTAAGAAAATATGAAAACGCCAAAGACAAAGTTTCATCTAACACATTTAATTTTATTATTTCGATTTTTATTTGCGGAATAATTTATGGAAACTTCAAACTTAAAAATATGTAACTTTATTTATTCTCGAATATTCCTTTTATACACATTCATTAATTAATAATAATAACGACCTAATAAAGTAATAATATTACATGAATTTTCGTATAAAATGTAATAATTAAGACATATTTATGAAAAACAAAAAAAAAAGAATTAAACAAAAGCATTCGATATTCTTTCGTGTTATCGTTTGATGAACTTTGCGATGATTTTCGGTGAATTTTGCCTTTGTGGCCTGTGACCTGTGTCCGTGTGAGTGTTATTTGACAGTGCCTAAATAAAGTGATACAATGGAATGAATATCAGCCTTAATAAGCACCATCGACTAAGTTAAGTGAACGCTTTAGCCGCAATGAAGATCAAAAACACGTTGAAGATTCGACCAGATTCGACCAGATGCGATCCCTCGATGCCTGTGTTGCTTCGTGTTACGTATACTGAAGGTATACCGGACAGGATACACTCAGGATACATTCAGTATACGTATACGAAGCTGCACGCTACACAACAACCACGCTGCACGCCAGCATCCACTGCTTTTTGGCCTACAGCGACAATGAAGTGACAACTGTCAATGGAATCGTGTTTATGCCGCTTCGAAACTGTTCTGTGTACGTTTATTAAAGTGTATGAGAGGATCTGTGAAATTACTAGTGATTTCTGTGCACACTTTGAATTATTTACACTAAGAAACAAACCACACAACACAAATTTTATTTCTAGTTGAAAAATTCGCGATTCTCTGTCGCCGAGGCGTTATAGACGTGCTCTAAAGGAGTCAGAAGGAGAGTACGAAAACGCGATGACGGATGCGGATCCAGGCTGGAAAACGTTACGCGAAGGATGCGTTGTTGCTGCGTCGAGTTGGCAGCTGCTACTGAATGCGAAACGAACGCAAACGCGCACACATCTTTTCCGTCCTTTTGCTGTATTTGTGGTTGTTAGAAATGCTCGTCCTTGCTGCTTGCCTTCCACTTTCGTCGTCCTTCGAAAGGACTCCCGTTTTTACAGCTTCGTTTCGCTTGCTCGCTTCCACTCGTTCATTTAATCGCTCATTGATTCGGTCGCTTGGTCGCTCCTTCGCTCGTGTGTCCTCTGCTTCGCTCGTTGAAGTGGCTTCCTCCGTGACCAGGACAAAGGATGAGTTCGTCTCACATCCGGCATTCCTGATGCGGCAGACAGAGTTCCCATTGTTTTCGACGTCGTCGTTGTTGTTGTGCTTCGTGCTTCGTAGGGCGGTTGAAATTAAATAGAATGAATGAAATAGAAAAAGCAATAAAATGGCATAAAAGAATAGTGAATAACTGTGGGGTGTGGTGGGGGAGGGGTGAAGTTGAGGTTGATGCTAGAAGACGCTTTAATCTAACCACTTGTTCAGCCCATAAAAAGGAAAACCTGACGTCTGCAGCAGCAGCTGTTGCTGCGTTGTTGCCGCTGACAGGTGGCCCCGCTCTCCACCACGCTTCTGGACCCGCTTCCGCTGGTGGCGGCTTCCGCTTGCGCACGTAGCGTCGTTTAGCTTCCGTCGATTTGCCCGTGATTCGAGTTCCGCTCCAGCGCATGTGTTTCTGCAAGGAAACAAAGAAGAATGAAAGAATGAAGAATAAAAGGGGAAGGAGAAGATGGAACAAAAGAAGAGCTGAATAAAAGCAATGAAGTGAGGACGACCGTCGAGGAATGGGATGCAACAACGGGGAAAAACGGAGCGCATAAAAATGCAGTTTAATAAATGATGGTTATTGCCATACAGGGTGCTCCTGTGCGCGCTTCAATTGCAGATTAATCCGTTGGCGATGATGATGTTTGCAATGTCTTTTTGATGGACGAAATGTTTTTGTTATAAATAAAGACATGCGTCTATGTGAATTTATTACGATTACGAACAAAGATTTCTGAAATTTTAGTAACGATTCATGATTGTTTACAATGGGCTGAAATTAATTATGATTTCTGAAATTTAAATGACGATTTATGAATTGATTTGACAGCATTTGAACAGCGATAAAACGAAAATTTAATAATTCCTGACTACAATCGTGACTTTCCGAACAATAATTCAATGATTCTTGATTTTTAATAAAAGTACAAAATTAAGAAGTACAATTACAGATAAATACAGAAAATTAAAACTCTTTAATAATGAAAAATTGAAAAATCTTTATCAAATTTCTCTTAAATTATTTTTGTAGAAATAAATAATAGTAGAAAAAATATAATAATATTCCAAGTTAAGTACTCGAAATCTCTTCATCGAGGAATACTTTATTTAATGTTACACACACTCACACATTGGCAATGTTTCCAATAATTATATGCATGAGGGACGAATAAATTATGAATTATTTAGCAAATATTTCCTCGCTAAATGGAAATGCGTTTTGGCCACCCTGCACTTTCCACCTTTCACCCTACATCCGGTGAAATTACCTGCGAAGACTCACGTCGCAGCATTTACACGAATGGCTGCGTGTTTCTCTCCGGCTGTGTGCAAATGGGGATGCGTTGCCCCCTCCCCGCCGCACCTACTTTTAAATGTACATATATAAGAGGTTATATATGCATTTGATATGATATGATTGCGAGGAAGCCAACGAGCGCCAACGATTTAATGGACGAGATAAAATGCAAAATTTATAATACAGCTCCTCATATGCAATAGCAAAGGCGAACTTATGGACTCGAGAGGAACGTGCCATATTTGCCTTTTAGGGTTATTCCTGTAGAGGGCGACAACAACACCAACAACAGTTACAACAGTTCAGCTCCAGCTTCCTCAGCAGCGAAGTCAACCCTCGACGACAAGCACACTACGAAAGCTTTTTATATTCGTAAGATTTTCCCTGCCGGCTGAGAGCTGCTGCTACGGATCATAAAAATCTATTTTTTATTGCCAACAAGCGGCAACCCTCGAGGAGCATTTGCGGTGGCAGGAACGGCGCCAGGTACTCGAAGGACTCGAAGGTGCCAAGAGTTTCGAACTCGATTTCCCGAACTAGCAAAAAAGTGCGATAATTTGTAGCTGAAACAACGTCCTGCGTCTGGTCGTCCTTTATCCCAACGTCGACGATGACGATGCTTCGTTCTGTGAGTTGGAGGAGCGAAGAGGTGCTTAATATATGAAATCTTATTAAGCTGCACCCTGGAAAACACCAACAGAACGTGACACTATCGAACGAGGACTTTCTGCGGTTGGAAAGAACCGCGCCGCGTCCACCAACCAATCAACCAACCCACGGATGAACCTGCAGACGGGGACCGAATGACCGACGAATACTTGGCTAGCGTCTCATTAAAAGGTCGATTGTGGCGCTTAGCTGCAAGCGAAACAAATGACAGTCTGTACGCACTGAAAACCCGCAGAATTTGGATTCCGAATGGTTGAGGACGCCGCGGGGGTGGGGTATCGACGGGCGAGCCACGTCTGGATGTGCAGCTGATGAAATTACTTTTGCACGAAATTATAAACTTTGCTGAACGACGTTTAGCTGAAGACAGGAGCAGCCGAGCGAAAGGGCCACGGAACAATCGGAAAAGTGGGCGGCCGTGGGCGAGGTCGAGCTCGTTGTGTGCACTTTATTGTCCTCTGGTGTCTGATGGCTCCTCCGTGATGTCTTCGTTCTGCTGTGCTATTTGAATAACTGAGTGGGTCGCTGAATGGCGAAGATGTTGGCTGATTGCAGATTGAATTGGACTCGAGCTGGAATCGGTTGAAGTGGAGGAGCTGGCTGTTCATTAAACACAGTTGCTGCAGACGTTCAATTACAGAACACGATTCAATGGAATGGCAACAATGGACGAAACTTCATTTAATTCATTCCATCATCAGATTTGATTAGTTTTCGTCGTCCTTTAATTCAACACCCGCTGAGCAAAGGATCCTTTTGTTCGCAAATAATAAAAGAAAATTTTAAAACTGAAATAAATATGGAGAAAAGCAACGAGAAATTTGAATAGTTAATTTAATAAAATGCGTCTTTTTCTCAAAAAAAAAATTATTCTAATTATTTTAAGTCCTTCTATTGATTATATTTATTTATATTTATTCAAAGAAGTTTTGAAAAATGCTTTTAAATAATATTCCAAGGATTGAGCTGAACTTTGTGCCGGAAATTGTGATTTTATGTAAAAAGTTTTTGATCGAAGCGATTTTCATTATCAGCAGCTGCTTAATTTATTAATTCTTTTAAAAAAAGGAAGCAAGCAGCTGTTGCCAGAAATGCTTCGAGTTTATATAGAAAAAGTACTTTTAAAATTCAAATACTCAGATGTAATTTTATTAGTTGACTGCTGCACTGCAAATAACAAAGTTCAGAGTTCACAATGTTCCAAATTCACACCGTGAGGTTTTATCGCTGACGATAAAGTCACGGAGTAAACGTGGAGTAGATCGATGTAGCTACAAAGTGTAGCTTGAAGTGTAATTGAAGTGAGTCCCTTCAAGGATAACGCACGGTAACAGGAAAGGAAAAAGGAGGAGGAACGGTAGAAGATTATGGAATTTTTCTTATCTTTTTAACGAAAAATATGCATAAAAGTTGATCGCTGCTCTGATTAAGAATCCTTTGAGATCGCGGAAAATTTTAAAACTGTATGAAATTTTGGAAAATTATAAAGCAAGTATCATAGAATACAATATTACTCCTTGCGCAGGATGTTTTCGTAATTTGTTATTCTGTAATTATTTACTGAAAACTTATTTAAATGGTAATTTTTGAATCTAGATTGAATATATATAAATTTATTAGTTTTTTCATAAGTTTTTATTAAAATTACACACGACAAAACTCTGTGACAACCGTGCGTTCTTCTGTGAAAGCATTAAACATGTGCTTTAGTATTATAAAGACAAGAATTTGGGTTTCCTGTCCTATACATTGTCTAATAGTAAATTTGTTTGTTTAATGGGCTCGATAGAAAATATTTTATCTGAAATTGGTATATCTTTTATGTCGTTGAAATGACCTTCATTTTGAGGGTGTGTCTGACCCTCGGCTAGCACAGAATTTAATCAAATCGCCTTGTGACAAATGCCGAAATGTCAAGCAGCCGACAGACGTCAATAATTGCAAGAAAATGCACTTAAATCAGAGGGATTTCTTCACAACTTCCGTCCCTCACATTTAATTATTACAATCCTCTACTAATCAGATCCTTGCAATGGTTTATATCGAATTCCTGTCTGTTTTATGTATTCATAAATTTTTGGCTTATGTAAATGTGAAACTTCCCTTCTTTGCTTCCTTTATTTAATGCATTTGTATGCATTTCCTCTGTCATTTCCACCATATTTGATGGACATCATTCTGAAGCTGCTCTGCCCCCCGGTAGAATAACCCTCAACCGTCCAATGGCGATGCCGAAGGTGTGAGTTTTGCGTAATTATTGCTTTCCGTTCATAAACGTAAACTTTATGGTTTTATGACTTAACAACGTTTAATTTATGGCGTTGTTAAAACCATTCTGTTGTATGAATGATTTACTTGTTCGCTTTGAAGCCGTGTAGCTGCCTGTTTCATGCCGTGTACCCATCGTTGGGACTCTCCGCGGATTTATGAAGCGATAAAATTAGAGCGTAATAAAAGACCATTGATTGAGACCATTGAACGTGGATTGTGATCCGGGCTGAAGGGATTTGTGACGTCAGCGGCCAGTGAAACAAGCAGACAATGAAATTCACATCAAAGCAATAATAGGACGCGATTACAAAGGACGCAATTGTTAAAGTAAAGAGTAAAATTTGTCTCTTTTCTAAGTAATGCTGCTTTAGATTTGCTTGGGTTTTGTACTTGATTCGATGTGTTTTATTCTCTGTCGATTATTATTGAGAATTTCTTGGAAACAAAATAAGATTCTAACCAAGAAGCGATTTACATGCGCCAAAAAGAAAAAAGCACTAAGATTTTGTTGAAAATTATACTTAAACTCAAGAAAATAATTGAATTTCTTTCTCTTAATCCTGGGCTCGTCTCCTTTCATAAGACTTACAACTCTTGCTTAATAATAATAGATTTAATATAATAAAAATAACAAAATAATGCGAATAACATTAAAAATAAAACCCTCAACGTAAAGCATGGGATTTTTCTAAAATTACAATCGAATTCCAACAGAAAATAGGATAAGAAAACGAAATTAAATGTTGAACATAACCTAGAAAACAAAGTCGAATAGCGAAGAAAACTTTTCAATGTCATTGAGTCAGTCATTTAAACTTTTATTTACGCATAAATTCCATTCTCAATTGACAATAATTCTGTGAACAGCAGGAGTGGCAGCTACACCAACAACAACAACAGTAGTAATAATAATAAGAAAAACAACAACAAATTCGAATGAGCTTTCGACATAATAATAACCTAACCCAATAGAAAAACAAACACCAAAAAGCCAACAACACCGATTATGATCGGCAGACGTCACGAAGAGTCGCTGGGACGTGTTGTTGTTTTCGGTTTCGAGTATCATTGAGCGACATTCATCACAGCACATCATGGCTCCATTCATGCCTCTCACGCATACGAACGCGACGAAGAGCAATGAAGTGCATGGCTGTTGTTAGTATTGTTTAAACTGCTATGCGTTGGGCACGAGGTAAAGTGGATGGGTGTGTGTGTGGGTGTGTGCTTGAGCGTGCGGTTTAATACTTTGCGTGCTTTTGTGGCTTTTGTGCGTTTGCCGAGCTGCCTCTCAAAGATACGAATGGAGAGTGAAAGAGAGACCTTCTGGTATTGGAGGCCATAAGCGGATTATTATCGGTTTTAAAAATGAGAGGAGACATTAAAGTAGGGCATACAAAGAGTCACCGCTCACCAACGCCACCGAAAGACACACGCATTTGATGTTGGCAACACTGTTAACGTTTTAAACGAGTTGCTAACAAAATAAAAAATTTTTATTATTTTTCCTTTTATGTACGCTTATTTTACGCGCTCACGTGATTAATTCTATGTTAAAATTGTTTTATTTGCTGTATAATCGTGCATGGTGTTTGTGGATAGAGAAAAGAAGGTAAGAAGAGAAGGAGAAGCGAAGAAAGAAAAAAAAGAAGAGTGAAGAGTGAGTGGGTGCACTGATGAAGCTAAACTCGAAGCCGACAGTGCCGAACATGACGAAAGCGAGACTGAGAAAAAGGAAAACCGCAATAATGATGAGGCTAATGATAAAGTTAGTGTCTTTAATGATCATTAAGATGGCGACAACGATCGTTATAACGGAAGGCGTTGGCGTCGTTTTAAATGAAAGCAACAAAAAACGAAGAACCACGCAGAAAAGTAAATTAAATAACTTAAAACTAAGACAACGAAAATGTTCGCCAAAGAAAAACTGAAACTGAAGCAAAGGGAATTCCACAGAAAAAAAAAAACAAAACAAATGAAACAAACGAAATAACGAATGATATTCACTATTCGCATGTATGACGTGAATTTATTATTAACATATGACAGAATTAAGGGGACGCGACAGAAGAAGAAATTAGATCAGTGAAGAAGAGAGCAGAAGAATTCGCGAAGGAGCGGTGAGAGGAGGCGTTTAAAGCATCGAAGGGTGAGTGACACACGTAATCGAATTCACTGCAGTAGAAAAATGGAGTACTCAATAATAATCAATATTAATCAATATTTTAAGAGTTTTTTTTGGATACGGAAGAAACTAAAGGAATGATTGGAGAAATCCGATGTTTAGAGAGCAAATGAACTGTGAATCAAATGAAGCTTAAGTGAAAAATCCTCGAATTATTTCAAAATTACATCAAATGAGACTTTAAACAAGTGAATTAAATGAAAAATCAAAGGAAACGATAATCAAATGAAGCTTGAACACTAATAATTTAACGTTTCTTCGAAGGTAAAGCTTGAGGAAAACTGAAAAGGTACTGAACAAATGCGCTTTCTTATAGATAATAAATAAAAATATCCGAAAAGCGACCGAATTGATATCTAATCTAATGGAATACTTTTAAAAAACATCGTAATAGAGCTTTTTATGAATATTGTTGTTAAAATTTGTGCTTTTTGTTTTTCCTTAAATAATACTGTTATAAAATATAGAAGAAAGAACATTCAAACTCTAATGCGAGCCACTAAAACAGTTGTGAGTGAAAGTGACTCATCAGTGAGTCTCAAGAGAAGTGAATGCAGCGAATAAGCAAGAGAACGAGATGAGATTAAGTAACTTCGTTCACTTCTCTCGTATGAAGCTTTGGACAGAATGGAACAAATGAGCTAGTCAATGAGAACATGAATGCTTTAAATGAATGAATGAATACTCAAAAAGAGTCAAATGCAGGAAACGATTGAAATGAATGATTTTTAGCAAAGTAAACTTTCTAAAAGAAAAAACTAAAGAGAAAGTAATAAATAACGAATGGACGAATGATTAGCTAATCAAATTTTAATTATATTTCTTTTGATTTTAAATTTTTTTTTGGAATGTTTAAGTTTGAAAATTCTATTCGCAGTTTGCGAAGCTGCTTTCGGCCACGTTCACTACGCGTGAATAAGGCAACAACAAAGAGAATAACGGGTTCTGGCTGCTGTTTCGTAACTTTTGGTAGCACGCACCCGTTCAACCAGTTTCACCAGCGACTGATAACAGCGACGACTGCTGCTCGTCGTGTTTGTGTTGCTCTTTTCTAAGGTTTCGAAATACATCGCACAACAACAACCTTCGAAACACCTCGAGAAGGTTCAATTTAATGAACGAATTTTGTGCACTTTTCTAAGCATTTCTAACGTTAAACAACACCAATAAAAATGGCAGCAACAAAGACATCAAATAATTAAAACTGATAAATAAAACACTTTCTTATAATTTTAATAGTTTTATAATTAATTTTCGATTGGAAAATAGCAAAGAAATGTCATTTACTTACTTCAACGGAATTTGTGCCACTGTTTGCCAAAAGTTGTAATAATTTGGTATTGCTTTTTGGATTCTCTGGAAACTTGAGTTTTTCTGTTCGTTGTGATTTGTTAAACTGACATTTTTAACGATTATTTTTTGCGGATGTTTGCTTTTCAACGTTTTGCGTTCATTTGAGGCACGGAGCGTATTTTTGTTTGGAGGGCAGCCACTGACGACGGCGACGACACACGACGCTAGCTGAGCGAGGCACACGGACAGGGCAACAACAAGCAGCACTTGGACTAATAATCACAGTGCGATAGAACAGTTCACCGATACGAGAATCACACAAACGCCTCGCACACACCCGACAACGAAGCGCGAACTTCGGCTATTCCACACTCATGCTCAGTGGCGACGATAGCGTCTGGTTGTGTGTGCGAGCGTCCGTGTGACTACCGACGATGTATGTACACGTGCCGGCTGTAAAACAGACCCCGGCGCTTCGTTTGCTCTCGCTTGTGTTTGTGTAGCGTGCATTAAAAATTCCTCGAACGAATTTCCCTCCGTGGACTAGTGGAAATGTCCCTCGAGAGGGATTTCTTCTATGAAGAGCTGCTGGTGCAGGAGTTGCCTGTGCTACATTTCGTTGTTATCATCCTTCATTTGCAATATTTCCCTGGAGCTGGGACATTTTTCCAGCTTTAAGTCGTCTTATCACTTCGCGTTCACTTTGCTTTTGTGCTTTCGCTCAATTTTATATCACTTCTGGGAAGTTTTTATGCTGCAAAGTAACAATTTTCGCAGCTTATGAAAGTTTCGCGCTACACTTTGCAGAATAAGTTACAAGAGAAAGCTTCTTATGTGCGCTAAACATGGGTTAGACTTTGTCTTGTTCTTAGTTTTATTGTAAATCCTATTTTAATTTCTATTTACAGCTCTTTGCCTGGTTTAATATAAGCATATATTTACTGTGTAGATGTTCTATGTATATGTTATTGTATTTATTATCTACTTTCTGTTAATTTCCACTCTTCCTATCCTATCTCCGTGTCCTGCTTCCAACTCATTTGTTAGCTGTCGCTTTGTTCCTTCACCACTTTCAATTGCCTGTTCTTTTTGATTCTATTGTCAGTTTTATCTAATTAAAGATATTTTCATAGAGTTGCCAACGCCGCACAAGCCTTACTAATTTATTACCTTATTTTCTTCTTTTCAATGCGTTTTGATGTTAATTAATAGATTAATGAGATTAATAAAGTTAATACTTGCACTTAAATTATAATAATGTACGATTCTTTAAAAATAATTATGTATTATTAATAATACTGTGTTCATAGTTGAACTTTAATTTATATAGTACACAATTTTAGTAATAATGAAGTTTTTATTTTATTATCAAATATTAAGTGTTTATTAAATATTATCTATAACATATAAACTAAATAAATTATAACGCAAAACTAAAAATTGTTAAATATTTGAATCAAATAATTAATTTATTATATATGTATTTTAAAATTACCAAATCCTATAAACATAAATTGAAACGATAAATAATGGATAAAATGAAATGAGGAAACAATTAATAACTTAATTTTTACATACAAATGAATTAATTAAAGTAAATTAGTTGACCAAATCTTGATTTCTATTATTCTTGGAATTTTTAGATGAATTTTCAATATACTTTATATTACTTTAAATAAATTTGCTATTATTCTATTTAACCACGATAAATTCTGCCTGAAATTAATAATTATTCTCCTCCTTTCTACCTCAAAACTGTTAAATGGGCATCTCTGTCGTGCGTGTGACATTTGCTTGCTTATAAAATAGATAAATGTTTTTTTAGACAATGTTTTTTCCTGTCTTTTCTCTATCATTCAAAGGATGTGACGTTGTATAACAGCAAAGGAGCAAATATTATAAAATAAGAAGCGATAACGGCTCGTGGACGCCAGCAAATTAATTTCTTTTAATGCGGCGAAATATCTATGACTTCGCTGCGATGATTGTTTATTGATTTCCTAACTTTGCTGAGTCCTTAATGAGTATAAAACTGCAGCAAAGTTCAACTTACTTTAATAATTAAAGCTTAATTTCTTTTATGAGAGATTTGTTCTTTATCAAGTGCGTTTTTTTCCGTGTGTATGCAGTTGAAATCTTTAAATATCCGTCGATAAAATGAGGAACTACAGACACATTCATTCCACGTTCGTTTTTATTTTATCCTTTAAGGAATTTAAACATAACTTAGCCACACACTCACAGATTTCGTTCCTGGATCCATCTTCGGTTCGACACTCGACTGGGCATCAACTGCGTTCCTGAACGCTGTCAGATGGCAGCCGATGGCCGGGACTTTGATGAATTCATCCCCTGAACACAACGAGCATCAACGAATCCTTTGAATGACTCCGAGCTAGACTCTTGGTACCTGTTGGCAATGCTACAGCGCAATAATAGACGCTGTACAACTGAAGGACATCCGCGCGAATGCGGATTCAGGGAAGCCAGGAAGAAGAAGAAGAAGGGTGTCTTTCAAAAGGGTGCTCACAAACAAATAAAGAAAGAATCAGAAATTCACGAACATCGCATCAACCAAGGAATGCATTTTACACACTTTTCTTTACATTTCCTTGCGTATGGAAGGGAGAGGGAATGAATGTGTGTGTGGGGTTGTGTTTTTATAGTTCTTTTCTTCGTTTCTGGTCGATTTTGCATTCAATGAAAGCAATTATTTTCCAATAGTTCAGCAAAGTGAGGGAAAAAGGCTTCATGAATCGGGTGTGGTTGCTTATTATACAGGGTGCTTCTTTTAGACAGCTTATTTGTTTATAAATGTGTTCATTTGCGATATTCTCTAAAATATATATCTTTCCAAGCTCATTTTATCCGTTTTAATTGCACTAATTGTCCGCTTAAGAATCTTGAAGAAGCACAACCAGAATAATTGCTTCTTTTTCGAAAAACAGGCTTAAATTTTGTATGATCTTCTTTGAAATTGGCTTTTACTCGTTGCCTAATGTGTTATTGTTATTCGAACCTTTGGCATTACAGATGATCAACAAAATTCGTATTTAAACGGGTTCGAAACGAGTTCATTAAGAATTTTGTTCGGTTTGTTTATTATGTGTAGGCGAAGATAAGTTTTTTATAGGCAAACTGCATTTGTTTCTCTTTAAAAGCGGCGAATGTTCTAAATATTAATTTGAAGTCTGTGAAGCTTGAATATAATCCATTAATAAAACCTAATCACTTTAATTGGTCCAAATGATTAACTTTAAAATAAAAATTAAATAAAATAAATTGACGCTTAATGATTTCTATTAAGAAAAGCATTTCTTTATACAACAAAAGAAAGAAGATATATTTTGCTATGTTCAAAAAAATTAATAAAAACAAGGTTGTCTGTACTATAAATCAATTTAAACGCAAGGAGCTTCCTGCAAATCACAGCAAGCGGATGATCTCCTCTTTCATTAACTCGGAATTCGGCAGAAGATTGCAAAACTTTATCCATGCTTCACTAGGTTCCGTTTGCCGGTTGCCTCATCACCCTGTAAGCGATTATAAAACTTTAGCCAACTCAATTTTGAGGTACGAATTCAGCAGAACTGCACCCAATCAAGTGAAAATCGCACACAATGCGACGTGCACTCGGAGCGGATGGAGTCGACTTCAAGGATTGCAAAATAAGAAGGATCACACAGAAGAGCCCAAAGGAAGTGACACACACACATTTATTCGCATCCATCAAAAGGAAACAAGTTCTGAGGATGGTTGAAGTAAAGCGACGGCAAAAAGACTGACTGCAGCAATTCACAAGACAACGCAAAGCAAAAGAATGAGAAACGTAACGAGAAACACGAAGAGAAGAGTTCAGTCAGATGTAGCTGAATTGCGAATGTGGCTTAGAACAGCCTTATAGTGGGTGTGGTCTTTCATGCTAAATAAAGCAAACAAAAAAGATTAGAAAATAAACGCAAAGAATCTTATCGCCTCTGTTCCACTCACGGAGTATAAAAGCCAAACAAAGGAAACAGTTAAGCATGAGCACAAATCCTAAAAGACAGCAGCAGCTGTAAGTGTGAAGAGGACAAATAGATATGCGTACCAGTTTTTGTATGATTTGCCCTTATATTCAAGCGGAGGTTTCCGTAACCAGTGCGAGTGAGGCAACAATATGTATCAAATCAGTGGTGGCCATTTTGGTGAGACTGAAACAGCCATGTACAAGGCATTCGAAGAGAGAAGATTAAACATCGTCGACATCATGCAGTCTCCGTCGTCATTCATCGACTTCATCTTCCATGCTGTCTTTTCCTCGGTTGCCGTCGCTGCTGCTGCGCTTCGAAACACTTGAGTGAAGTGGTGTTGGTGTTGCTGAACTGCTAAGAATTCAGACAAAAAGAAAAGATAACCTTCGGAGGAAAATTGTTGAGAAACTGAGCAGAATAAAAGAGTTTTCACGGTGGATGACGCGATTTCGCAAAGTTGGTGATGGTAAAGGATCAGAGTCTGAAAGGAAGGGTAAAAATATGCGAACAGACAATTTTTGGATCTTTCGACTTCACTTGGCGATTATCAAGTAGTATTTTATATTTAGCATAAAGAGCAGAAAAATGAAGATGTTCACTTTTGGAAAGTATTTTAAAAGAGTTGCACAACAGTGAAGGAGAGTTTATTGCCTCCTTCACTTCTTTGGCTACAGCATCATGAGTCCTTCGATGACCGCCAACCATAAAATAAATTTCAGAAGAAACTCTGCTCGCTTCTGGGGACGACGACGGATTCTTTGGTCACATTCTTGCTCCAGCTCAGCGAAGCGAGTGAAGTAACGTTGATGGCGACGTTGGTGGAGGTAGGAGACACGCTTGCTTTGCGCTCAAGTGCTTAAAACTTTACTCAAGTGGATCAAAGCTGAGAGGTAGCATTTAGAAGACTTGAGCGGCTGTCCAACGACGGATTTCAACTCTTCCAGAGCCGAGACGATGTCCGGGAAAGAATCTCAGCTTCTTTACGTCGCCGGGCGCAGTTATAATTTATTTCGTTGGGTTCTTCACGATCACATCTTAGAGCATCCACATTCCACGATTCTGTGGGGTTTTCTTAATTTTGTGGTCTGGTTTTTAGATATTTTTAACATTTTATATTATTCTGTGTTTTTTCTGTATTTTAAATTCTCTTAATGAAGCTTTAAAATGCAGAAAAAAAGCAACACTCATTAATGTCACCTGAAAATATTTATTTACCATTTCTTCACGAAAATAATATGCATTTTATTACTTGAAACATTTATCGCGGTATTTTTCGGATTTATCTGATCAGATAAACGCTTAATTTGCCTTTAAATAAAAGGAAAAGACGAAGAAAATGCAATTTTCACTTTTAAAAAGATTATTAAAGAAAATAATTAAATGATTTAACATGAAATGATTTCTTACACTTAATTTCATAGAATGTTCAATGTGAAGGCAAAAAATATAAATTTTTATTTTTTATATAAATAGATTACGTTGAAGAATATGGGAAATAAATATATAAATAATGTTTCGTTCACAAAATCATGTTGAATAAAATGTCTTTATGAAAAGTACAGCTTTGTTTGTGACCAAAAATATTTCAAGGTCTTTGAACACGTCCAAGAGTAGTTAAATTCATTTAATTAAAAGGAAAGTAGTTCTTTTGCCCTTTTTTGTTCGCAGACTCCGTCGGTAAATTTAATCATCGTTCTTTTCAGATTTAAATCGGAAAGTAAGTGTAGAAAAATGTAGAAAAACTGAAAAGAAGACGAAGAGTTTCGCGAAGATGGACACGAGTCAGAAAGCGATAAAAATAATCAGATCAGAAGCGATTAATTACGATAATTATTTGGAATAAAAAGCGTATTGTTGTGTTTAAGTGAATTCCATCGTTTTGCTCAGTCTTTCGCTGTGTGACGCTGCTGACCGACGAACAGTTGGTCAACAGAAGAATTCCTGCTGCGTGCGGAGCTCCTCGCATGAATTCATCATTTTACGAGCTCTCATAAAATAATTCTCGTGGCAAGCTCACAATTTAATCCCTTTTAAAACACATTATAAACAAGAACAAAAACGTAATACAGTGTAACGTACTTTTAACTGAAGAAACTACAATAAAGAGCAGCACAAGTAACAAAGTAACGAAAAGTGAGGCGAGAAATTGATAAAAATGCGCCAGTAACATAAAAATAGATGAATGACTGATTGACCGATTGAGTTTCTGACTATTGTGTTTTTTAAACGGTTAAATTTCGATAAAATCGAAACAAAGCAATAAAAATTTAAGTATCATTAAAAATTTAATCGCCATCGAATTTTGGGTGTTATGAAATTTTAAAGGTAATCAAAAAATAATACCGTAAAAATATAATCATTAATTAAATTAATAAAATCTTCAAAAATTCCAATATTAAATAAAATTTATGACGAACATAAAATCATAAACAAAACCTTTATGATTTAAGTTTATTTAAATTGAATTTGTTAGGTTTTAATTTCTATATTTTAATGTAGTTTTTTAAAGTTAATATTGGACATGGGAAAAATTGGAGGAAACTACAATTAAAAAAAAGGTTTTCAGCCTTTAAAAATATTGAAATCGGATTTAATTGATTGTTTCATTAATGATTACTGCAAACAAAATGTGGAATTTTCGAAACACGTATAGAAAATGTGACACTTTTATTAGAAAATCTATAAAAAGTCACTCAAAGTGATGAAAAAAAATTCCTAAGTCTTACGAAAATCTTGAAACATGGCTTAAAACTATTCATTTACGATTGCAATTCACCCGAACATAATTCAATCAAATCGATGAACAAACATCGACAGAATCATTTATATTTGTGTGTTAATGAATTATATACACAATTATCGACGATTACTGTTATTGCTCATAGATAGTCATTTAAAAGCCTCGAAGTAACAATTTTTTAATCTGACTGCGTTCGATTAACTTTAATGCAGTTTTAAAGTTTTAATTGGAATTGCTTTTTGTTGTTCTGTGTCTCTTCTGGCGTTTTTTCTCCGTTCCTGTCCATGGATTACAACGAAATTTGCTAAGAAAAAACCCGTCTTCAAAACAGAGTCGTGCAGCGATTATTGCAGCCTTCATTTTTATGACAATTGAGTGGCTTCAGCTGATAACAACTTCATTTCGTCGGGTTTACTTTTGTTCATCCGAATTGAAGCTATTTTCATTTTGAAAGCTTTTTTCAATAAATCAAAAGACTCGTAAAATACTTTAACTGCTGTTGTTTATCAAAAATCGATTATTTATTCTGTTTCTCAGCGTTTTTGCCGATTGGCTACAATTTAAACTTATTTCGAAGCTTTTATTGCATTCTGACCCGTTAAAATTTGATTACAAAACAATTTGTTTATTAGATATTAATGACCACGTAATTTAATTTCCGGTTGCTGAGCTGTGAGTTTCGGCTAGCGACGGATCAAAGCGTTTAATTTATGACAGGTTTTATGACAGTGTGTGGAGGGGAGGCGACGAGGAGTGGGACCCCGTTCGATTTTATGGGCGACAATAAAATGTAGCCGTGGAAACAAGTTGGTGGAGACGAAAAGGTTCGATTGGAGAAAAGTCGGCGCTGGAAGTGAGCAAACATACACTCAACACCAACTCCTAGGCAATGCCTAGTCTTTCTTTAATCTAACAAACTCCACGTCGCTGCTGTGTCACATGCGCCCTTGTTTGTCGCTCGGTGCGGCTGTGCGTTTGCACGCTTATTTATTGCTCCATAAAATGTTTGCATTATTGCCGTAGTTGAGCATAAATCGCAATTAAATGTGGTCCGGGCAGCGACGGAGCCTTCGGCCGGCCAGCTGATTGCAGCGGGTGCTAAACGGGTGCAGGACGGACTCCGTAGCTCAAGCCGATGTCCGAGCGCAAGACCGGTTCCGGCACGGCTCTCCAACAGCGCGGCCACCGTCTCGAAGGTGGCGCTATTTGGGTGCGCCGCAAAGAATTTTGTTCACTGCTTGATTCATTAATTTTCAATAAGTATTTTTTTTTTCTTTAAAAGATTGATTAATATCTAATTTAGTATTTCTTTAAGAGTTTCCCCATTATTGAGATTTATTTTTTCTATAAAATATTCTTCAAAACACTTTTCTTTGTTGTCGAAAGATATTCTTCCGTCTTTTGCCGCAAATTCTGGCAGTCTCTTATTTAATCGATATTTCGATATATGTATATACATTTATTATATGACTTCATTAGTTTTTAAATGGTTTCTTCAAGAGTTCTTCGATTCCTTCAAAGGTTTCTTCAACAGTTTCCTAAATAACTTCTGAAAAGTGAATTTTTATACATTTTATTTAATAAATTTTATTTAATTCAATTTTATTTTCCTTTATATTTTTGTAATATTTCTCAGTTGTTGTATTTCAGCTTCTTTTGCTGTTGTTGCCTAATCTTTAGCCTGTCTCCCTTGATTTTATTAATAGAACCTAAGTAACCTTGAAGTCTATCTTCCAGATCTTCTTAGTTTATTGAATTCTTATTCAAATAAAAGTGTTTTCATATTTAATGAACATAATTTATGTTTGTTGTTATCACTTGTTTTACATTTTCACAATTATTATTTGATTCTGTTAAGATAAGTTTTCATTTTCATCGTTGAGCTTTCTGTCTCTGTACACAAACTTCTTTTACTTCTTTTCCTTTATTACAACATATCGTATATGTGTATATTTTATTGCATATGTTCTAAAAAGTTTCCGCAGCACTTCTTTTAGCCACTCATCGCTATCGCTTCCTAAATCATAACCAATTAGAAAAACCACTTCAGAACGCAGCAGAAGATCGCTTCATCGTTGTTCGGAGAGATTCGCCCGGGGAACTGAGACGAAGAAAATCAAAGGCCTTTCCAGAATTAATTATATACATATTCATACATTGAATCGGTTTGCAGCATTTCGAAAGGCGTTCGCTGATCATGAACTGCTTAATAAAAATTGTAATAATAATAATCATAATTTTCAGTCTCACATCTTCCATCGCTATACACAGGTTCCGTTGATGGCTGCAACATGTGTCGACGATGCTTGAGTTTTCCATTTCATTTGGAATTTCAAGCGACTCGAACTGAACATTCGAATAAAACAATAATTCCAATAAAAATAATTCAATATAAGATTTTTATTGATTTCGATGATCGTTAAGTTGCTGTACATTGCATCAGATGAAGAGAGGATGATAGAGAACGTGGAAGAGAGAGGAAATGAGGGCTCACTGAACTTTTCAAGTGCTTCTCTTAAAGATTACGATTATTAACTCAAAATAATTAAATAAACTGATTATTTTCAAGTGATTTCAATGTAAAATGTGTGGTTCATTTTATTGATTGAAAAATAATCGTATTGAAGGTCAGGAAAAAGAAAAAAACTACATTTTTGAAAATTGTAGACAGTTGCGCTTTGTTTGATTTGAATTCAATTCAATTGAATAAGAAGAAGTGTTATTTTAGCCGTTTTCTTTCAACACTTTCTCTGCTTTTAACCTTCGTCTTTTTCTCTTGTTCAAAGCACACAAATTTCCAAGCTTTTTTATTAAATTCGACTGTATACAAACACCACTTTTAAAGTCCTCCTCTTGTGATGCTTCATGAAAAGTTCTTCCCTTCGAATCGAACTCCAACGCTTCTACTTCTTCTCCTTTCGACTTTTCTTTCTTCTCTTTAGATTTATTTTCATTTTCTTTCTTTCTTCTGTAACTTCTCTTATCTGCTACATTGGTTACTTCTTTTATTATTAAACAGATTTCCATCGCGATATCAGAAAATGCCGATGTCCTTCATCAGCACATGACCACAGCTAAACAAATGTTAAAAATAGAAATCCTTAGAGGAAGAAAAGTGCTCTTTCTAGCGGTTCCCAGCGATCTGAGGGAAGGAGATGAAAGAAAGCTATCGTCTTGGTCGTTTTTGTGATTCTTGTCAACGCTGGACACAAGCGATGTTGGTCTCGACATCGAATTGCCATTGAAATTGAATTGAGCTCGAGGGCACGTTCCATTGCTGCTTCGAACTGTGAACGCTTGACGCTTTACGCGCCGTTGGACGGCGGGAATCGAGCGAATGTCGCCGATGCCGAGTGGAGTCGCAGCGCTTTATGTTAATTTAATGTGGGTCTTTTTGAATTCGTTTTTAACCAAGCACCATCGCTATATACAAAAATGAATTATGTACAATATAATTTTGTATATGAAATCTTAGAGGTTTCTTGTCGTAGTTCTCGCCTTCCCCGTCCCCTCCACTCGCTGTCGATTTGATGTTTTAGGATTTTCTTAACGGACGAAAAAATTTATTCAACTTTTCCTTTGTAGTTGTTGGTTGTTCTTTGATTTTATGCTTTTTATTTGAATGAAAGACGGGATTTTTGGTTAACCTTTCAGTGAGTCCTCCATACTTCATTCTAATATCTCCGATCGACTGATTTTATCTGGACTAAGTAATATTTCTCCTTTGTTGTGAGTGCTTTGTTTAGATGGAACACAATTTATTGAACAGCGTAAATGTTTACAATGTCCAATGTTTTCAAATGGATGCTGAATACATAAAAAAGCCGTTAATTTAACTGGATATAGTACAATAAATAGCTGGATACACGAAAACGCATTTTAAGCTGAATTGAGGTTTCTTAATTTCATTATAAATTAATTTCGAATTGGAATTACTTGGAATTTCGACAGCTTTGATAAAGGAGAACATTTAGAGATTTAATTTATATATATGCTATCTATCATTACGTGCAGTTAATGTCAATTACATAGTGAATCCAGTTTTGTGATCTTTACTATTGTAACAAAAACGACGAAAATTAAAATAAAATCTACAAAATTAAACGACTGCGGCTTTAAATACATAAGTAACTGAGGAAAGAAAATTAGTGATTTAATGAGAGAAAGTCAAGCACCTGTTGAGAATTTTTCTGAAGCTTTTGTCCATAAGAATGCATGATAAAAATAACCAATAAGGAACAGTACAGCTTTTAAACACGCATTCGACACCTTTTAAAGAGAAGTTAAAAGACTCATAAATTTCAGGCTTCAAAACAAAAATGAATTTTATAAGAAAGGAAAAGGTTGTATGCCCATTCCTTTTAGATTATGTATATATAATAAAAAAATACGAATAGATTAAGAATTCTTACCGAATAGATTAATAAATCTTTTTTAATCATATTTCCATGGAATCGTCTTTAGATCCATGTTTGTTTAGATGTGAAATTTGATAAAGTCGAGATATAAATCGTTTGCGATACTCTACGAAATTCTAATGCAAAGTGTGTATAGTAATTTTATATGTACTATAAACAAATAATTATATGTTGAATTCTTTACATTTCTTTTTAATTTTATTTATTCAAATTCTATCATCAGAAATCAATTCGTTGATGCTTTTTATTATAGCATTAATAATTTTCCATGTTACTATTGATATTATTATTCCATGATTTCTTAATACCGTTGTTATGATGGCCGTTTTTACCATTACTGTTATTTATATTGTTGAATTTAATCTTATTACTCATTTATTGTTCATTATTAACAATATTTTCTTGGTTTTAGTTTTTTCTTTATTCAAATCTATATGGCAATATTTATTGACCAATTTTGTGAGCAAAAAAATTTGATATTTAAAATTTCGATAAACACGTAGATAACATTTCAATTAACGATTTGAATAAATCTTGATTTGATGATTGGAATAAATAAATTAACGAGTTTTTCGATTGGATTTTTATTAAAAAAATATTCGATTTGCAATCATATTCATTATACTAAATGTATTTTTTATAATTTATAAACAAAGAGACTCTATAATGTAGAATCAAGTTCTTTCTGAGCTCAGAACTGTATTTCAAACTTTATATAAGCTTGAATTTTAAATTCACAAATTATTAAATATTTTCAAATATCTTTGAATATCGCTGCGCGTTCAAATATCGCTGCTTCCCAAAAAAAGTCATAAATACAAGTTTTTTCTCATTCACTTTTTAGCCGATTGAGAAGTGGATGGAGCTGTCCCTAAAATTGTCTAAATTCCTCAATTTAATGCAGAAAATCACGTTACCATAACAAAGGAAGCGTAATTATTCACAAGAGCTCCTTCCAATGCACCAACGATGACTATATACAGCTCGATCTGCTTCTTAAAGGCAATTAAAATACCGAAATTCCGAAGATTTGCTCTTCTGTGGCATTGTTTAATTCTTGCACAACGAAATACACCTCGAGCCTCGTGGATACAGCCCATTGAAGCCTCTCTGCTTTGGAACAAAACACAAATAATAAGTTTAATGTTAATTTAAGTGCCATTTTATTGATAGTAAAAATATTTTTATGTTATACGAGTACGAAACCGAATGAATTAATGACGACGACGATGATGATTGTTATAGTGATGGGGACGGCGGCGGTGTTTGGTGTGGTTGGTGGATTTGTGGCTATAAAAGTAACACTTGAATTGATATAATAAAAACGACGCCAGCGGCAGCGGCTGCAGATCACGATTCGGCTTCCGTTCACTGACTGATTCACTGTGACTTGTAACGATTTGTAAGTCATTCGATTTGATTTGTGTTTTTTACTGTCGCTTTTTATCATTTCGGCTTACCTGATGAAGAAAGGGCTTTAAACTATTCGACTTTGGACGACAGGACGAATTAGAGGCAGCTACTTTTACCCGATGACAGATTCGATGCGCAGCAACAGCCACTGCACGGTCTTCAACGGTTCCTCAGGGTCATCTATGACTTTTCCTTTAAATGATACTGAAACGTAAATCCTTTTTGTGAAATATGCTTCGCCACCTCCGCAGTTGATTTTTTATTGCATGACTCTAATACTTGGAAGTGGTTTTTCGACAGTACAAGGGTTGTGCGTCCGCTGAAGGTTGTCTGCGTGACCTTGAGTGCTGTTGTCAAGCGTTCGACGTCGTCGTTATTATCGCAACTGTTATTATTACCTGTTCGTTGCGCATTCGCCGTGAGCTGGTGTTTTTCAAAGGCTGTTAACTTGTTTTTACGATTAGGATTTTGCATTGTTTGGCATTTGTTTTTTACGGACAAGTTGCACCTCTGCCTTGTAACCTTGAATCGTTTTTTAAGAATTGCTTCTCTTTCTGCGGACCTTGAAATGTCCCCGTTTGTCTTTAGACGTTATATTTAAGCAAGTTGCCTCGCTATTTGCAGCCTTTTTGCAGTTTCAAAAATAATTACAGTCTTCCGACAGAGGATGTCCTTTCAGCGTCGCTTCCTTTTTAGAACCAAGCAGATGAGGACAGCGGAGTTTCTGCCGAAAGGGCTTAAATGCTTAATTAAAGCAGCTGTCGGCATCAGCTGGCATTTCAGCCAATTATCGCCCAGCCAGAGTCTGAAAATTAATGCTCAAGACTCTTATTCGGATACTTCGCAAACTTCAAGTAAAGACTTTTGAATTATCCATCAATTTTGCAAGAAGACGAAGAAATTTCATAACTATTAAAGTTACTTGAAAGGGTTTTCTGACCGTCTGCATCCGTACAATGATTTTAAAAAGTTATTTTTATAGTTTCTTGAAGAATTACGAAGTAATTTTAAAAGCCATCTGGAAGCTTTTTAAAGTACATATTTTCATTAAATAATGAATTTTTTTGGATATGCTTCAAAAGTTCAACTCAACGTCTGAGCTTCAATGGTTTCGGAGGCCTTTGAGGCTTGGAGCCAGTTGAATCTTTCTTAGAGGAACTGTTTCCGTGGAACTTGATCTTTTCTGATCTTATATTTAAACTGGAAATAATATTAGGAGTCTGTTGAAGGATTTCAAGACGATTTTGATGCTTTACTGAAGCTTCTCCCATCTAAACGAAGATTGTTTTGGTTCAAAAAGGGAAGAGAGTTTTGAAAACATGGTTTGCAGGACTTCTGATGATTCTTAAAGCCAGATATGTATAACAGAAAGTTTAAATGGATATGGATTTAATATTTTGAGGGCTTTTCAATAGCTTAAACTACTTTAAAAGAGTTTATCATGTTTACTTTATTTAATAAAGCCGAATGTTAAGCACGACATCTAGAAAACATAATGCTAAATCCTCTACTTCTCCAATCACCATCAACTATTTCGATGTATATATGTCAAGGTCGAACTTTTCCTCAATTTTCACGAAGTCTGTCAATAAAAGAGAATTTATTCTGGTGTTGATTTTATATTCAGTAAGCAATCGATTGAATTTTATATCTTTTGAGCTGTCGTTGAACATCTGCGCAGCTGAGTGCAAAATCGTTGGAAAAGCAAGAAGTTTTGGTGGGAAAATCACCTGGTTTCTGGAGTCGCTCAGCGCTCGGAGTCTCTGGGCGGACTTGAAGTGTTTATGTTGGCAATATAAACATCAAAACACGTTGCTGCTGTTCATAAATAACACAAAAAATACACAAACACATCGCAGAAGCAGTAGAGTGAAGCAGTTAAAAAGGATAAACAACGGAGGCCCATCGTTCGGTGGTCATAAAAACGGTGACAAAAGACTTTTGCAGTACTCACTGCGAGGTCGACGGTGAGGCTGCTGGAGGATCTCGGAAGTGGGAAAGACGCAGAGAACCACACTGCACAGGAGAGAGAAGGAGATCGAGAGGTTTTTTGAGTTTTACTTCGCTTTTATTTATCACAAATAATTCTGGAAAATATTCCCAGAAAAGATGAAAAGTGGTAATTTCATTGACTCGGTTTCTGCTGTGGTTCAACGGTGACTCCTTCCTTAACTCGTTTGACCCTCGTGTGTTTCTGCTTGCCGTCCATTTTTGATTTTCTGGCTTTTTGTTGTTTATTGAAAAGCAACACTGTAGAAGCAATAAAGAAAGAAGAATAGTTGCTGGTTTTTAGCGTCTGAAGAAGTTTAAATATGTGTGCCATTTTGAGCTCATAAATTTTGCGACTTTTGATTTATGAGACCAGAAAAACCTGAAAAACGTGTGACTTGAAGCGATTGTACAGAAGGAAATCCTTTAAAGGCTTGCAAAGGGAAGAAAACAGCAGAAATATGAATAAAATGGTTTACGGAATGTCGAAGAAAGCAACACAAATCAAACTCGTTCCTTCGGCGCAATCGAAACTCCGCTCGCAGATCGCGTCCACTCGGCGACCAGAAACAAAACCTCCAGGTAAATAATGTGCACATAAATATGCAATAAAACTGGAGTCACGTTATAAAAGGTTAGTAAATAACAACAAACATTTTATTCGCGCCACTTTTTGCCACGTCGAGCACTAAAATTTACATTTAATGACAACTTAAGATGATAAGCTTCTAAGTTTTACGACGGCCGATAGCAAGTGTCAGTTGCACGTCACGCAGTGTGAAGCGCGCTGTGACGGAGCCGCTCGTCGCCCTGTTGAGCGCTGGTCAATGGGACGCTTCGCCGGCTGCACGGATTCCTCCATTCGTTGTTGTTATTGGTCAATTACAACTTTTTGATGGCGAATGTACGAAAATTAAACGAGAAATAACAAAAGCCCCTTTTCACACACGAAATGAAGTCGTTTCCACTTAATTTAAAGATCTTCAATCATAAACGAATTAAAATGCAAATAAATCAACAGCTTGCATAGTGAAATAACAATGATAAGAGACTTTGAATGCATCTCAGATTTATTTGGACCTTAGACTAGTTTTTGTTTATGTAATTTACACATTCAAAATGCTTCCCACTTCTTGATATCATAAGAAGCAGAACAGAAGTGTTGTTGAGAGTCTCTTAAATCCTCCCAAAGAGTATCTTCGAAGTTCATATTTAAAGTGCGAGTGTATTAGGACAGAAAAATGTACAGGAATTTCCTGTTAAAATTCTATTCTTCGACTTCAATTGTTAGTCAATAGTGGGTCATATCAATTTAGCAGTATACCACGTATTGCAATTTGGTAATATTAAGTGGAAGATTTGCTTCAGTTTTCTTTAAAATCCATTCATTTGCTCATTCATTTCAATGCTAAAGTTTCTCTGTTTAAGTGTTTTAAGCAGTTTATTAAATTCTCGAGCGGATGTGTAAACAATTCGTTATTCTCCACAATGTTTCGATCTGCTTCTGAAGTCGTAAAATCATCGGAAAGCCGCACAGGTCATTGTTTAAGTTAAACTCTCCGCAGGACGCCGTCGACCGCGGCCGAAAGAATCCCTGAACCGAGCCAATTACACGTTAGACAATCATAAACAAATTTCCACAACAAAGTCTCTATTTCACCATAGCAATTGGCAAGCAACCAACGCGAAAAGGTCTCAAGTGAATCTGTTTGCAGTAGCTGAAGGATCTCGTCGTTGCCCCTGGACTGGTGGCTGCAACGAAGCTGCGTACTTTATTTTGCCATGCAATTAAAATTTGTTTGATTACACTTGAGGCAACACAAGCAGAGGCAGAACGAAGAACAGAACCGAGAGGAGCCCAAATTACAAATGTTTCCGAGTTGATGTGATGAGGAGGAGTCTTCGTAAGACTCACCCGAAACGCCTCGCACTCTCAGGGACTCAGTGAAGGACGCGAGTGCGCCAAGATATCATTTTGCAATCGGCTTCGTTGAACAGCAACACGCCGACCGTCCGAACAATGAAGGGATTGCGTTGTACTGCCTCCAGTGACCCTTGCCTTTCCCCTTTCCTCAGTGGATGAATCGGCGTGGTTCGCCGATATTCAGCGGTGATTTCAGCATTTAACGATTGCTTGGAGCTCATTTTACGAGCTCTTTTAATGGCACCGAAACAAATAATTAACGTTGGTTTCTAATTCTAGTCGATTGGCAACGCCACCAACGCCAATGACGGCTTCCACTTCGGCAGCGCCGTGTCCAGCTTTCGGTTTCGGTTTCGGTTGCGCCGCCGAACAAGCGAATCGTCAGACTTCGGTTAATAATAATCATTCTTTTTTTTAGTTTCTTTTTATTCATTTGACGGCAGCTTGAGATGGCGATTCAATCGACGGTGATGATGAAGAAGATGATGATGATGATGGTGGTGGCGTTCGGTTTAAAGTGCTTCAAACATTTTCAATGTTTTGTTTGTTTATGTGTGGTTGGCGTTGTTCGTCTTTATCGTGGACAAATATGGTTTTTTTTGAGAAATATAAACAGTTATATCGGCTCTTATAATCACATACAGTTCGATATAGTGAAATCTATGCAAAATATTCAATTGTTTATTTCAATTTGTCGAATTTCTTTATTGAATTAATATAAAATAATCATTTTAACATGGATTTTTCGCCTTTGCATCACTGTAAAAACGAGTTAATTTCCTCCATCTCATACAAAGTATGCAAACATTTGTATTTATTTATTTGTGTAGATTTCATTTTGGAGCTAGCGAGATCCGCTCTCCCCTGTACGTCTCCAGCGATCCGTGATCCGTTCCGTTCCGTTCGTACAGATGCAGATACGCGATCGTATTGCGATCTCTGATGAATACTTTTTGCGCACATTTTCAGAAAATTTAACGACCGAAAGTACAAATTAGACATGAAATTGAGGCGCGCAGAAATGAGTAATGCGTCGAGCAGCCGCACTTAACGAGCATTCAACGAAAATCCTTCCAACGAGTTTTTAACGAGCGACCGCGACTCGTGATTTATTTCGAAAGCAACTTAAAACTAAAAATATGTAGAAAAGCACACAAAAGCAACAAAACAGATAGACACATGGTATTAAATGATAAATAAGTAAAAAAAACAAAATACATTTGAGTGTTTTTTGCAGTTGTTTTCATTTTCAGGCAGAGAGGAATTTATAAAGAAATAATTGAAATATTTCCATGGAGAATTGGACAATTGCCTGTGATTTGCCTGTGAGTTGCTGTTGACTTCAAGTCAAGTCGCTGTCAATCGCTTAAAAAGGAAGTCAATAACTCAGGCGGTCGCCATCGCCGTTTTCCGTTCTGCTGCTTGATGACGAAATCCTTTTAGCAGTGGCGAAGCGAGTCTTCCTCTTCTTCGAACTCTGGCGAGTAAATTTATGCCGACACCTTCAGAGTTACGGCCGAGAAGTTGTCTTAATGGAGTCGTGATAACTTTGTCACCAGCGATTTTTCATCATTCAAATGGGTTTCTTACGTGACTACACTAATGATGGGGACTTTATGCGTATTCATGCACTCGGCCGCGGCTGTCGTCATTCGGCACTACGTGAAAAGGTGTTGCAGGTCGTCGTTTCTCTTCTCACTTCATTCAATTGGCTCCAACTGCTGCAAAGAATCGATTTAAATCACTGCAAACACTCGCAGAACATGAAAAAGAAAGTGTTTCATAAAACAGAAATGTTCTTTAATAAAATGGGGCATGAAAAGGCTTTTCATTCGACGATTTAAAGTGTGCGAATCGAGCGACTAGAGTTGTGTTGAAAATGGCAATAAATAACATAAAACTTTATTGGTTTTATATGCAAAGAAACAGATAGAAACATTGAGTTCCTACTATTCAACATAACCGAGGTGTTGAGTATTTCTTATTCAACATAATCGAGGTGTAACTGTAACAGGAGCTCACGTAGTCTTTGTCACCAGTCACCAGAGGTCAGTTGATATGTTTGCGGTTGCTGTTGCTTTATTCATTCAGTTTTCTATACGATTTTGCTCTCTTTTTTTGTATCAATTCTTTGGAAGTTTCGGTTATTCATTCGTCCCTTTATTTCATATTTAATTCAAGGCGAAATCTTATTGGAATCTCTTGTTGCTCTATCTCGCAGCGTATCATTTCTTCAATGGACAAATCGAACATTAATTTTATTTTTTATGGCACTAAAGGGAGTTCCTCGAGGTACAAACAAACAAAGCATAAGAACATTCTGTATGCGAGGAAAGGAAAGAAACCAATGGACAAAAGGTCGATGAGTCAGTGACGTGGAGCTGATTTTTAACCCGTAACCAATAAATGCTCTAAGGAGAAACTTGATTAAAAATGTTCTGACGGCAAAGAAAAAGATTGACACGAAGTCATTGACAACGATTGATTGAGGGTTGGAATTGGAAAATTTCTCTGCTAACCCAGAGAAACAAATAAATAAATAAATAGAACAAAATTGGTCCCCTTCCCCCCCCAAAAAAAAAAAATCCATCGAAAAACCTTTTAAATGATCATTTCAAATGCAAAAATTCCATTATTAAAAGTCATGGCAGAGACTGGGAAAAATCAACCGCCGGCAAACGGGAGCCTTGTGTAAGAGTGAGCGGGTCAGCGATAGGCAGAGAGGGTTCGACATTCCCACAGGTACACAGCGTGGACAGCAGCTGTGTGTTTGTGTGCTCACCTCTGCTGCGGCGTGCGTGTTACACTCTCATTTCCCCTTTCGACCATAATGCGACCTCTTATCTGCTTTACTTTTATGGTTATCATTTAAGTGCGCCGGCGTTGTTGTTGCTGTGCTTTGTCTTCCTTCGCATGATGGCCGTTGCCGTTGATAATAAAGTCCATTTTGTGGTCTGATTTCGATTCCGCATCCATTTCATGTGCGGAATCATTTGGGATGGTGTGAAAAAACTTGCATCGAATAAAATAAAAGCAGCTCATGAAATGCATCATCAAATGCAGCAGCGACCGAAGCATAGCAACTGGCATAGCAGCGGGACTGGAGAGGAAGAGAGACCGAAACGGAGAACGTTGCGGTTGCTCGCTCCTAAAACAAGTTATTTTACGAGAGGCGAGAGTTTGAACTGTTGTTGTTTGTGTGTGTCTCTCCTTGCGGTTGTTTGCCGAGCTCTACGCTGGGTCGTATTTAATTTTTATTATCATCTCAATTATTTTTATGATTTGTTTTTCAGTGCGTTAGTTTTTAATTAATTGTATTCACGATTTCTACGCTCGTTAAATTAATTTGCGCCGTTTTTACAGCGAGGCGCAAATAAATGAAGTCGAATGTTGCAGTTGCCGTTGAAGCCGAGTCGCTTTTTGCCGAAAGGGGTGACTGTTATGGGGCTTGACGATATATCGGTCAACTTAATCGGCAAGAACCCGTTTCTCGGACGACTCGAGACCATCAACAGATAAATGAGAGTGAGTGAAGGAGAATACAAAAGGCTTGGCTCACATTCTGGTGGCTTAAAAGTTGATATACGACCGCAAAGGGTAGAAATTTTGCCGAAATAAGGGATGTTCGTTTGCGAAAGCGCCTTCAGTTCAAGCAGACGCGAATGGAAGAGATTATTCGGCAGTCAGTAGAACAGAGGGTTTCAAAACTGCGTGATTTGCTCAGCTTATCTGCTCTGAGGATCAACGGGACGATCATCGCTCGAAGTGACGTGTTTCTGCAGTGATAATTAGTCGATGAGGAGCTTTGAACGCGATTTAATTTAAATCGTTTCTTTATTTGAAGTGTTAATTTAGCTTTGAAAGCAATTCAGAAGGTGTTCGAGTCTTTAAATTACTCGGAATTAACAAAACCGAAATCACATCATCGGCAACCATAGAACATTTCAGAGAAACCCGCTCAGCAAGTCGCTTCAACAGCCTCTGAAAGCTGCTCGACGTCATTCAGCGGGTACGTAGCCACGTCTGTCACTTTCAGGGTCTCGAACTAATTTATTGATCCGTTGCGGTTACGTCAAGAAGTCGCTGAAGTCTCGCCAAACCTGGTCACTTCATTCGAGTGCACTTCATTATTCAAGCCATAAAGAAAAATTTATTTAAAGGGAATTCGTTTGAGGGGCTCACTGAAGCCGATTATAGGTGATAATCCTTATTAATCGATATTCATTATTACCCCATAAATCGACGTTTTTCGCAAAAAACCTTTTCAAATACTCAGAAGATTGCAAACGGCCGGCAAGTTGGTTGATATAGCTAAAAAAAACTGGGCCATAATCTCAAAATTCTTTCTGTAAAATGTTTGGGTTTCTATTCTTATATATACATATCTTACGACAACTTTTTACAATCAAAGTGAAATATTTATTGAAAATCAATTTGAATTAATGGGAGATTACTTCTGTTCTATGTTTCTGACCTATGGCTAACATTTTATATTAATTATTTATTTTTAGTGGTAAAACCTTAACATTTTCTTTCATTTTTCATTTTTTAGAGTTAAAGAAGAACATATTTTATTTTAAACATGATTAGTTAACAATTTTGATCTGTCAAATCAATTCGCACAAATCCTTACCAACTGAAGTACGGCAGCGTCTGTAGTTGTATGTTTTTGTTGGTTTTGCATATTAAATGTTGTTACTGTTGCTGCAGGTCCATTTAAAAATAATCTAACAATTTAATAATAGCTTTTTAAGTTTCCAGACAGTTTTATTAGCGAAGTTATAACCAGAATTCTTTCGCAGCAACTTCAAGCGACTTCCTTAAGCTTTTTTGACTGTGTAATGACAGAGTTTAGCACTATGAACGGTTCCTCAGCAGCAGTGAGAAGGGTCACTAAGGAATTGAAGTAGACAGCTCAATGACAGCTAAAACATACGACTGGAAAAGGTTCTACGGAAGGTTCTCGAGTCTTTGTGCCTAATTAAAATAATGCAAATAAATAAATGCAAAATGGAGACAGAAGAAAAAGCAGAGGAAGAAGGAATATGAAACTATTTAATTTAATATTTATGAAGTTGTGAAAAGCGTTTTAATTACACCGTTTATTTAAATGGTCAAAACGAATGCAACATCTGCGCATAAAATGTTGCAAAAAGATAATGCATTAAATTAATAACAGTGAACGCATGTCCAATAATATGAAGTAATCAAAATAAAAATATTAATAAAGGGAATGTAACTAGAACAAGATAAATGTTAACCTTTTCCACGTTTTTTAAGCATTAAGCTCACATTATAAATAATTTCGTAATTATTTAAAATAGCTGTAATTTGTAAATAGTTTTAGTAAGAATGTTAAATTGCTCTAAAATCCTTTAACATTGTTCAATTCCCACAATCCATTAACTTAACAGTGATAAGTCCTAACAGTGGTAGTTCGTAACAGTGATCTGAGCAGGGCTTTTTACAGTGTGTATTTGAGCGGAGCTTGAACAGAGACTGTTTTTACAGAAGTTTAACAGTTGTCCTTACAAATTTTAACAGTGTTTCTTCTACATATCGTATCTGTAAATTGAAGGCACAGGTAACTATTGTATATCTCCAGAATTATTGTGTGGCTATGAATGCAATTCTGTTCCATTTCAACCCTCTGGCTGGGCATCTGCATTGCCGACAGTCGAAGAGAAGTTCGTTCCGAAGAGTTCGTCGTATGGCCAACAGATGTCGCCACGTGTTATTCCAGTTAGAAACACATCAGATTTCGCATAAGTTCGCAATCGCAACAGAGCCGAGATGTTGCAAATTGGATATTTTTGAGCTAAGCCCGAGCAGTGATAACGAATCGATTCAGCATCGATAGACGATAAACAATTCAGCAAGAAATATCAGATTTTTCACTTAAGAGTCGAATCTGCATCGGAAACACATAAATTACGAAATAATGTGGAAAACGCAGATGTTCGGCTGTATTTAAGGATTCCTAGGTATTTAAGGTGCCGGCTGTAGGTGAATGGCACACAAATCACTGATAACTTTAATTTCGCCGTTGATAAAGCAGTCAGGCGGCTGCGTCGAGCGACGCCGATGAAGAGATGCTGCCAACGAAACGCATTCAAAAAACAGCTCAGCTGCAATGACTTTTAAATTACTTGCGCTTTAAAGAAGGCGCGCAACAACAACGGGAATTAAAGACGGAAAAAGCAAGGAAGAACGCGACCGAGAACAAAACCAAGAGAAACTTTGTTGTCGAAGATCCAGAAAAATATTAATAACAACGTCAGCCTACAAGAAGCCACACAATCGACGCCCTACGCTGCGCGGCTCCTCTCGTCCCCTCCGGCAGCCGGCCCCAGGAGCCACATTTAGAGCAACAGCAAAAATGCTCGTTCGCTGCAGAGCCCATTAAAAGATCGTAAAAATTTTTACGACTTTGTATATAAGATTCCTCTTAATACGCTTTTTTTATTATATTGGAATTTCTTTCGCTCGCCCATCGCCCATGCCAAGTGCTGATTTAGTTAACCATTTGTGGATGTGGACGCGCGTGTGTGTGTGTGTTTGAATTAAATTCCCTGCTAAGCCTATAAAATATACGTGCCGCGAAATGCTTGTCAGACCCACTTAACTAAACCTAAGCAACAGCAACAAACGTCAGCGGGAGGAACAAGGGGGAAGGAGGAGTACGCGCATCCCTCCGCCCCTCCTACCAACGACAGAAACTCTTCTGGCGCCCTGTCTTCGCTTTCCTCCACGGAGCATCGGGTTTTATTCACTGTTTGAACAACTTTGAAATGATTTCCATTGAAAGCGACTTTTTGTAGTCACTTCTGATTTATTTATATTTTTACAAGTTTTAAATGTGAGCAGAAAACACGCTACGATCGGCCAAGAAACGAACAGAGCGCGAGTGGAATTTGTTGCGGGAAGAAAAGGAGTTTTTAAAGTGTTTTTAAAAATAAATTTGATGCTGTTACTATTTTGGTTTCATTTATAAAAAATGTTGAAAACAATCTAATTTTATTTACCTATTTCCATGGGAATTAGTTATTATTATTTATATTATAACTCTATCAGTTATCGAACTTATAATAATCACTGAATAATCTTTTTTGCGCCATATTTATTTCCTTATAATTCAGTTTTTACTTTTATTTTAAGGTTAAAGTAACTATAATACTAATTCAATATAAATAAGAATAAATTTTTGTTACTTATCTAAGCCATGGCAAGAAATTTTGGATAAATTTTACAGAATAAATGCATTTTACTTTTTGTAAAAGAAGTTAAAGCAAGAAAGTTTATAATCCTGAAAACTTTCGGTATTAAGATTTTATTGGAAATACTATTTGGCCAGCCCTGAATCCATTTTGACTAGTTTTGACCGATGTAAGTTGTACTTATCCTCCATAATTCCATAATAATTCAAAAACGGTGACTTGTCCCAATCGATCGCGTCAAAAAAACACTTCCCTTGAAGCAGTTAATATAATTTTATGCATAACTTAAAACCGATCACGGAAAGACAGCGGATATTTTGTATTTGCGCCTGTTATAACATCTTCAGTTCCACTTCAATTAAAGGACTTCGTGCCATGTTAGGTATAACTAAATATTACTGATTTAATTGGATACAAGCGAATACAAGGAAGTCCTGGGTTGGGTACATTACTTTAGAACCAAAATACACTTAAAAATGTGTGAATTTCAGAAAATAGGTGAACAAAATAGAAGCAAAGACGAATAAAACTGTCGCTTAATATTGTCAATTTTCAGTGATTAAAATATCATGAAAACGTTTCGAAATCGAATCAAAATGAATCGAAGATTAAGTATTTTGGTTAAGGAATAAAAATAAATGCTTAGAAATAGAATGGTTTAGAAATTGTATTTATTTCTTATGTATTGTAAATTATTCCGTTTATTATTATATTATTTAATGGATCAACTTTAAAATAAACTCCATGTCTATTATTTTAATTATGTACTTCATTCAATAACAACAATTGAATTGAAATGAGTCTGAATTGAATTATTATTTAGTAATTTTTATTCATTTATTGCGATTGAGTTATTACTTTGTGAACAAAATGTCGTATTGAATATTGAAATCATGTAATTTTTTTGATTTATGTTCATTTTTCGCCGCGGCGTTTCAATGTTAAATGAATCATTATCAGAAATTCCTTTAAAGTCCATTTTGTAGATGAAATGCGTTAATAAATAAAAAGCTCTTGAAGAGCACAAAATAACACAGAATATTAAAATTTATAACCAATAATTTATAAAGGAAAATTTGAATTTAATTATAAAGTCAAAAATTGGACAATCAAAAAATTAACAGTAAAAAATATGAAAAAGCTGTCATAAATTTTAAATTTTATTAAAATTGGAGAATAAAATAACAACCTGTGGAAAGAAAGAAAGAAAAAAATTTTAAAAAATTCACAGCGATATCAGATTTTTAAAAAAAAAAACCTAGTTTAGCGCAGAAAACACAGCAACAACAACAACAAATCTAAACAAAAGCTTCTCGCTGGGAAATAATTCTTTAATCGTCCTCATCAACGCGAGATTTCATCACTTAAATAATCATTTGCTGATGTTTTATTATCACTTTTATATCTCCGATTCCATGGCATTTCGTTGCCTTTGCCTTGTTTCAGTTCTGCTCCGTTCTCGCTTTCATTCATCGCAGCCGCAGACTCGCCAGAGCCGCAGTCGTAAAACCCCAATAAAACACTACCAAATGGGCGATTTACTACTTTTTTACCACCGCATTGCCATCAACATTGCGACGGCGGCGGGACTTGTCAACGCCAAATGCCGACACACGGAAACACTGGATCTGACTCTCATTTCCACACACTCTCTCACGCTCACGCCGCTTCCTTCCATTCAACTCTCCTGAGTCAATTCTTTCAGTAAGCGCTGAGAATCTGAGTGCTTGCTCAGAGCAACTCGACGAACTCGAAAAATCACGCAATTCACGCAATACCTAGGCACTTATGACAAAGGGGAAATTGCATGATTCCTTTCCATGATTGGAAAATGCCGTGTTTTTGTTGTCCAAGCTGGCAGCGCAGTTGCAGTTCTCCAGGAGGAGAAGCGAAATGCAGACGTTTCGAGTCGTTTTTCGACAGGTCCTCATTCGCATTTGCCGACGCAAGCATCGCTGCGCTGTGACGCCGCTGTCGCTATCGATGGATTTTACGATGTTGTGATCTCTTTCTGTGTCGTTAACATTCAAACGGATTGCTGTGAGTGCACGAATGAATTGGAAATAGACGCTCTACGCGCCGTTTTATTGCAATGTTTGGAGCATAAAAATCGATTCTCGCCTGTGTTGCATGTGTGAGTGTGCAGTGGGTGCTCGGCGTAGGGTGTTCAGGAGCTACAATTCCTATCCACAGCAGACTAATCGGCTTACGTATGAGACGTTCAAGGGAAGGGCATCCATTGTAGTTGTTGTTTGGGATACTGGGAAGCTCTGAGCCACGTTAAGACTCGTCCAGTTTTATTCCTGGTCATTTCGAAATGCTTTCGCTGCAGCTGTTACAATAACTGTACTTGAAGACCTTTCTATATTTCCCCAACGGTCAGTAAAAAAGTATTAAAAATTGTTTTAAAGTTTTTTTTCTACAATCATTAAAGCATTGAAATATTTTTAGGTTATTTCCTTAGCATCTTCTGTGTCTTGTTTCTTCGCCTTTGGATTCAATTTCTTCAAATACGTTTTCCCTTGGCTTTAAATTTCAGCTGTAGATTTTTTCAAACTTTGATTAACTATTATAAAATGTTGATTACCTCTTATTAAATGTTTCTGTATGCTCTCAAATGTACTATTGCTGCATTTGCTTGTAACACGAACAGAAAAAGAATAAATGACAATATAAAAAACCATCAGGCAGCCGTCAGAAAACCATCGGCGTCTTTTTATTGCCCACAATTTTATTAGAATTGTTTATTATTAGTGTTGTTTCTGTGTTCTTCAGCGAACATTTCAATTTTTCAGTTCAGTTGGGGTTTTTTAATGCCCGTTCGCGTACGGCCGACGACGAGGCTGACGACGCTGGCGACAACAACTGCGATAATCTCGCTTGATTAAATCGTCTTTTAATTGCTTGTTCTTGGCACACGTTCCGTTTTACAGCTCCGCTGAAGTAACCCGGTGGCATTTGACCCGATTACACTAAGGGGACGGCGGAGAGGAGCACACAAAATTCAATTATAATTCATTAACATTTATAAGCATTTACACACAATTTCCGATTTCTACACTTTTCACCTTTAAGAAATTTTTGTCTTTATTTTCGGCTCGATTTTCGGCGATTTCTTAAGACATTTTCCTATTTCGTTTATTTTTCAATCTTTGATACCTTATTTAACATTTATTTCGATAATTTCTAATTTTTCCATTTCTTTTTTAATTTTTTTTTGAAATTTTTAATATTTCATTAATGGTTTTATTATTTGTTTTGATTATTGAGATAGTATTTATTTGCATTTTGGTTCAGTTGCTCAGTTGCAGTGGCGGCTTTCCTCGGCGCACCTTGCACTCTACAAAAAGTAAACTAAAAATATACAAAATTCTGTTAATAAAGCAAAAAAGTGTGACAATAAATTTCATTTCAATTTACGAGAGCGATTAAAGTTTACAGAAGCGTGAACATAAAAGCGAAGGAAGAAAGCGTTGAAAGAAACATATTCATAAATTCGTCCATCGTAGCCTTAAATACATGAACGTGTACATAAGAGCTTTTATTTACATTTATTAACTTGTTAATGGTTCCCGAAAGACGTTTTTATTATTTTGACTCGAAGATCGATCGACGGATGTCGTCAAGTCATTCATTCAGCATTCATTCATTCTGGGATCTCGTCGTTCATTTACGTCTTTCATTGTTCATTTATTCATTTAACTCTTCGCCTCGTTCAGTCTATCGTTCTATCGTTTAGTCTTGCATTCATTTAAGTTTAAATCCCTCAATCTGTAGATTTTTCTGTTTATTCATTAGATTGTTCATTCAATTAGCTATTCGTTAATCTCTGTAGCTTTTTAGTCGACCATTTATGAAGTTGGTAATTGTTAATCCTTCATTTCAATGGTTTAACAATTCATTTATTAATTATGCAATGCCTCCTCCTTTCATTCTAGTGCTCATATACATAATTCTTTCCTTTTGATTCAATCATGAATATAGGTTCATGCTCATTTAACTCATTATTGGTTCATTCATTAATATTCAGTAATTAAGTGGTTCACTTATTCATTTATTTATTCTTGTAATTGTTCTTCTATTCATTTAATTGCTCCTACAATTAACTGCTTATGAACTTAACAGTCCATTTATATTGAGTTACCCAATTAGTTAACCTTTTAACTGTATGTTAATTTAACTAAACGTTTAGTAATTGCTACATTTATTTAATTATTGGTTCATTGCATACGTTAGTTTAATATTTTAATTGGTTTGTACTTAAATTGTTGACTTATTTATTAAAGAGTTTAGTCAATTAATTATTTAATTTATTTAATCGCGCCTTAATAAAGATATTTTGTTAACAATTCTACCGCTCGTCCATTTAACTATACATTTATTTAATGGAATATTTTTTTGATTTTTGATTGATTCAAAGTGGTTCATTTAATTGTTCATTCATTGTTTTATTATTTACCTGTTTGTCTACTAATTCATTAGTCGTTCGTTAATAAAACCGTATATTTATGAAGGAGTTTGCTTATTAAAGTATTTATTCATTTGATTGATTGTTCACCCATTCACTTATTAGGCTATGAATTCATTCAAATAACCATGCATTTATTCATCGATTATTCATTTAATTGTTCAGTTATTAAGTAATTTTGCGTTCATTTTCTGATTCATTTCTTTTATTATTCATTGGTTCATATAACTATTTATTTATTGATCAGGCGCTAGTTAATTAAGAAATTCACTTATGCATTTAATCGTTATTTGTTCATTTAGCCGCGATAATAAGCCATTTATATATTAATTAAACAATTCATTCAGGCGATTGTTCATTCATTTGTTGAGTTTTCATTAACTCTTTTGTGCTTTTTTGTGCGAGTTGATTATTATTCGATTTTAGCATTTAGTGGGTCAATTTAATGTATGAATTAAACTAAAAGTAATGCAATTTCAATTATTAGCCGGTGTTCATGACTTCGATTTGAGGTGTTGCCATAAATTGAACGTAAATTACATTAGAAATCATTGAGAAAATTAATTTTATAGCGTTTTAATTGCGATCATTGAGATCTCATTAAGTGAGCCGCTGATCGATGGCAGCTGTTGTTGGTTTTATTGGTCGATGCTGACTGTTCATGGTCTTTGATAATAATAGAAAAAAGCATCGTCTGAGATATGCAAATGTTATTTGAACGCCTGTTTTATAAATCTCCATTGTCGTCTGTATCAGAATGAGATTCTCTCAAAGCAGCTGAAAAAGCAATTAATAATATTTAATTTTTTTTGCTAAATGACGTAATTATTTATAAAAATGTATCAAGCAAAAAACAGCCTCAACAAAAATTCAGTAAAAAAAATCTATGAGCGGAGTTTTTCTTGTTGTTGTTTTTGTTGTAGCTTCACAAGATCTCAACACTTGATTTTTTCTGATATTTTATGGTGCATAAAATAATTGAAGAGGTGAACAACGAACAAAGAGACGCAGCAAAAGCCACAGACACCCAACACAATCCTTAATAACAGCAATAATAGCAATAATAATAAGAAAAATATAAAAACAATAAAAAGAGACAAGGGTGAAAGCGAAGAAGAAGCAGGAGCGAGAAGAAGAGAAACCTTTCGGAATTTTTATGAAGAGGGGAAAAGGATCACAAAGTGTAGCAAAGGAATTGGAAATGTGCAGTAACAATAAACGTAAAAATAAAATAACAATAACAACAAAGTGAGCAGTTTTCCTACAACAACAACAATAACAACATTAAATTTTGCTTGTGTTAAAGCAGCGCAACTATAGCTAAAAATAAACATAGTTTTCCAAACAAATCGTTTGGCAAAATGCAGAAACAAAGAACACTTTTTCTGCCTCTGTATGAATTGTTGTCCCTCTCTCTAGCTCCCTCTCTCTCTCTTCATACCAGCGATGTCGCTTCTCTCCTGAAATAGTTTCACTTAGAAATTTCTTAACAGCGGCAAAATGCAATTGGAAAAAGTGCTACTCTATCTTGTTGGCCAATCATAAATCCTGAAAGTGTTATAAATCTGTCTAAATATTTATGAGCGCTACACACACGCACACCATCGAAAGCGACATTAACACAAGCAACAGGACAGCAGCAACAACAACTACAACACAATGAAATTAATGATAGCCAAACAATTGTCTGCAGAAAAGAAAGAGCAACAACAAATCAAAAATATGTGTGCACTGTGAATCTCTGCCTGCGAAGAGAGATGAGAGGCAAAAAGTACTGCGAGTTGAGAGAGTTGCATTGCAAGGAAATGGAAAGAGGAGAGTGGCGCATGTTAATAAAATATTCAGTATATGTTATAATAAATAATAATTGAGGAAACTTGCTTAAATGAGGATGCGGATGAGGAAAATTAAATTAAAAATCACTGAATTATGTATCTCTAAAAAGGTAATAAAATATAAATAAATACATTAATAGAAAAGGGCATACATACATTTATGTATACAAATAAAAAAAAAACTAGTTCCAATTTTATTAAAAAAGCTGAGACATTAAATTTTATTTTCTTAATTATTGTTAATAACGTTAATTAAATAGAATTAAGTAACGATTAAGTTAATTAAATTATCGGTCAGAACTTGAAAAAGAAAAAAGAAAAGAAGAAAAAGAGAACAGCTTTAAGTTATGATAAACAAATAACTGATAAAACTTCACAATTAAAATAGAGATTAAATAAGAAAAAAGCTGAGAATATCTATCTGAAAACAAAGATCAAGAGCCTCGACATTCACAGACCGATTAAACTAATTATTTAATTGCAAACTTTAATTTTTTATTAAACTCAGCATTTAAAAAAAACGTAGTAGTTAAAAAACAATTTAAATGATAATTTAATTTGCGTTTCCAATCGCTTCTTTCAATTCATTTCAAATACAATTCACAATCTTCGCTTAACATTTTCGATGTGTGCATGAAATAATCGTGGACGTTATTCAAGTGTAAATGTTCAGTGTAACTATTTATGGACGTCAATAAATGTCACAACTGACAAAGCGAAAGATGGAAATAAAGCAACTAAGCGGCAATTCAAGTTGTTGTAGTTGTCACCATAATAATCACAAATTATATTAATAACAATTAAAGTAATAGCGAAATCAACCATTAAAAATTATTCACACAGTAAAATCAACGGACATGAATAAATTCATGGGAGAGACCGCGCACGGCCTCCAGTTAGTGTTGCCGGCAGTCCCATTTCATTACAGTGAGCACATGGACATAAATATCTTTTTGGAAGAGTAACTATTTAATTTGGCACTCACGGCAACACTAACAACTTATACTTTTTACAGATTTCCATTGCCATTTCGTCTTCCAAATAACCGCTCTCAATTTCGCGAAGTGTTCCGATGTTCAGTTTCACTCATTTCCTCTCAGAGAGAGTTTCTCATTCAGAGAAAAAGGCTCACACCAACCCGATTTCCCATGAAATGCTAATCAGAAAACCATTGAGTTCTCTTATTTCTGCTCAAAAGTGTGGAGTGTTGGAATTTTGTTGAGAGCACAAGCTACGGCGGCCATCATGGGAAACGCACACAAGCGCAACAAAAGAATTTCTCCAACAGCAGCCACCAACAAGTCTTATCGGCAACGTGATCGAAGGAGTGAAGAAACGGCACTATCTTCACGTTTGCCTATCAGCGCAAGAGCGCAACAGTGACAACCACTGCTTTGCACGGGTGCTACTCAAAGAGTATGAGCTCTGTCAGTGTGTTGTTGTTGATTTCGCAGTCGCCATCAACTCTGTTTGATGGGGAATGAATTGTTATTAGTGTAGTTTGTGTTGTTGTGTTGATGGAGAGTATTTTCCGTTGGTGCTGCGTCGTGTAGTGTAGAGCGAGAAAATGAATGAGTCGTCGGTACTTCGATGGAGACGATTGTGCGTCTTGCGATCTGCTCTTCATTGAGTTCATTTGTGTGCGTTTGTGTTTATAGGTTTTTCTGGCTACGGCATCATTTCAAGCTGAAATCGTCATTGCGGCAATATTACAACAACAACAGCGCCAATAAAAACCTCCCCAACCTCGACTTTGACTCCAACGAAGTCGGTTCTCTGCTGCCGCTGCCGCTGCTGCTTCTTCTTCATCAGCTCTGACGGTGCCGTCGTGTTGCCAGCGCCAAATCGCGTCGCCCATAAACATGCATGGCTTTTGTATGCGGCCATAAACGAACTACTTCTCATAACGCAAACAGCTTCGGACTTATACGATCACGAGTGCCGACAGACACTCTCCCTCGAACGCCAGAAGAGCCGATGAACAGCGATTTGCAATAAGAACAACAGCAGCATCGCCAGCAGCAGCCGCCGCAGCAGCAGCGGCGTCAATTACATCAACAAAATTTTTATACTCCGTGGAAAAAAGTTTGGGATTTTTATTGTAATTTTTAATCGAGACGTCGTCGAAGACGTTTGGTTTGGTTGTTAGCACCCGAAAGTGTTGCGATTACTCTGCGCGATTGTTATAAATGCGTTATTGAAGCATCAGCGGCAGCATCGCATCGACGAAGTGACAATAAAAAAGCACGCGTGAAAATTACAACCGACGAACCACGCTAAAAGTAAAAACAAATCGAAATTAAACCAAAAATAATCGCAACTTGTCGTCTGTGGTTAAATTGTTAAACTCGTGCCGGCAGCCGTCTTCCGACTCCGACCGGAAAGAAAAACTAATCACCGAAAACACCAGAAAGACCTCATATTAAAAACAGAAGAATTATATACGTAAATATCAGAAAACGCGAACGGAATAGTGCAAATTTTCAACAGAAACAAGTCGTCAAAAGTCCATAAAACAGTAGAAATCAGTTAAAAAAAGTTACAACCGAAAAATCTAATCAGAATTAAAACCGACACCAACACAAGCCGAAGCAGCGCAGCGAAGACGAAATTAAAAAGTCGTAAAACTTTTAGAGGCCATAAAAAAGTAAATTCGGCTTCCATTTCCCCCGTTGAGTTTTTCTGAAATTTCCATTGGTTTTCCTTCGAATCTGAAACAACGAAAAAGCGACGGTTTTTGAACGGAAGTGACACGGAGCAGCGTCGAATGCAACGTGAAAACGGTTTCGATTCTTCGGAAAATAGAATAATTCACACAAGAAAAATTTTTGAAAAACTCGAGAGGCTTTTTAATGCTTCACGCGCGCTCAACGCTTAATAAAAGCGTTATCAAATCGTAAAAAGTGTTCCACAAAGCAAAAAGTGTGTTGAGAAGCGAAAAAAATGCTCCGTTAGAGACAGCAACGAATGCTTCCGAAGCGACCCGTCGGCGTTCAATCATTTCACAGTGCGTGTGTTTGTGTGCTCTTGATTTCGTCCATCGAACGACTTTCTTCGATTTAATTTAATTGCTGAATTGTTTATATACTTGTAGCTCATACACAAACACACAACACACACTCATGTAACCACACGACTGCATCAGCGTTTAAAAGGCAGATTTTGTTGAAGAAGTTGCTGCATTTTCCTTAAATTAACAAGAAAAACGATCAAAGCGAGCTTGAAAGAGTTCCACTGCAAAGGTAAAGTGTCTTTTGTTGTATCTTTGGCAGTAGAAGTTGCTTAGAATTGCTAACAATCGTCGAATTTGTAAACTGTAGTCTCTACTTTAACCTCTTTGCACCCTTTGCTAAGTAAAAACCCTTCCAATAGTAACAGATATAGTAACAGTTTGTTGTAACCATCTACTAACAGACTCTATTTTCGCCTTCCCGTTGATCTTAGAACGTTAAAAGTAACCAATTTTATCGTATTGTTTGAATTGTGGTTTAAAATATCTTGGTCCATGACGACAAATTTGACACAGAACACAAACCGATCACTTTGATGGCTTCAAACGGCGAGGAACCGTTTTAAAAATGCGCAAAATTAAATCGTTTGCAAAGGAATTACAAGTTTTAAGATTTTATTCACCAGATTTAATTCATAATAGATGAGATTAAAGGCTTTCATAAACATTTTTTAATAAATTGTAACTAAAATTATGCTTAGAAGTGTCTTGAGCGACTTCAGTAAAGTTGCAATAATTTGGACTTGGTTTCATTTCCGAAAAAGCTGATTTAATTTTTAATTGAATAAACGGCTCTTTGAGATAATTTTTAAAATAGAAAATATTAATGTTTTTAGTCTTTAACGACCTTTGTTTAAGCACCGTTAACAGTTTTTTATTCCCTGAAATAATTTTCGGTTCTTTTTATAAGAAACTTCATGATAGAAATGGTTTTGAAGGACTATGGTAAATTGTAAATTAAAATTTAAAATATTCACCTATCAAAGAAAAAACAGCCTCAAAATTATTGAATCAAATCATATCAAACTCGTAGCATAAATAATTCCCAATTAATCACAAAGATTCATAATTCGATTCATTCAGTTTAGAGCTAAATCAATGTTGTTTCAATTATTGTTTTTATAGAAAACTTATTCTATTATGTCATAGATTCTTCTATAATTTTTCGGTTATTTTCGTGATATCCTTTTATGGTTTTTTGTCTTATTTATGTAGTAAAACAAAGGTCAATACTTTTCTATAATAGAAACGATTTCTAATCGTACTTTAAACGGCATTTTTGAAATTAAAAATTGTTCAAAGCTGAAACAAATGGAAATTAAAAATTGTTAAAAGCTGGAAAAATTTTAATAAATTTTCTAGTTAAAACCAATAGCAAAAGAATTGGTATTTCTACTATTATAATATAAATAAATAGCTGCTTAAAATGCTATGAAACTTTCTCAATCAATTAGTTCGACCATGTAAAGAGAACCCAAAAATCAATGGAAAAAGAAAACCTTTAAAAATTATTTGCTTTATATAGAAATCATCTATTTGGAATATAATCAGAATAAAATCTTAGCTTTGATAAGTTATTTAACGATTTAAATGACGTTTAACTTCGAAATTTGTGAAAATAATTTAGAATTCCTTTCAGGTAGCAATTTTCTTAACAAGCCGCCGATTTGATGCATAAACACATAAAATTTTACCTTGTTTTTCCTATTTTCTATTTGCAAACTTTGAACGACATTAAAATCGCTGAAACTCTGTTGAAAATTAAGTAAAACTTCAACAAAATTTGTTCTATTTCGATGTTAACTGCAATTTAATAAAAGCGTCTATATTTTGATCAAGTACAGCTGTAATTTACATGGAATATTTACGGAAAATCCATTAAAAATATCAACACTAAAATTAAATAAATAGAATAAATAGAAAAACATGAAGTTGTGACTTGTTGAAGATCCAGAGAAGACTTTAAAAATAACCATAAAATAATTAATTCGCTGCATTAGTTTGGTTAACTTGGTTTTGTCCGGAATCTTGGTTTGCCCCTCCACACCCACGCCCACGCCCAGCCCGCCACTCCCCTCCTCCTACTAAACCAAGCCAAGCCTACAACAACAAAATATGTGCCATGTCAAAATTTGTTTTCGATAGTATGCTACCAAAGTATCCACAGTTTCAGCCATTCATTAGTTCGCACTTAACCACAACGACACCCAATTCGTCAGCAGCCGTCGCCGCCGCCCTCGCCGCAGCCGCCGCCTCCTCAGCCAGCAGCATCATCAACTCGTCGGCCGCCGTTCAGTCGTCGTCGCTGTCACCCTCCTCGACTGCCACCTCCGCCTCGCTGCACATCAGCAGCAGCAACCTCAACCAGTCGTCGAACTCGCCGGCCTCCTCCTCGTCGCCGTCCTCCACGGTCGCCTTTGGCGCCATCTCGCAGCAGCAGCAACACCACCAGCAGCACCTGCAGCATCACCACCATCAGCAGCAGCAGGTGCAGCAGCACCATCATCAGTACTCGCTGACCGCCGCCCTCCAACTGCAGCAGCAGCAGCATCAGCTGCAGAGCAAACTAGCCGCTGCCGCCGCCGCCGTCAGCAGCAGCGCTCATCACCACCACCACCTTCCGCACCAACACCATCAGCTGCTGTTGACGCCACCCTCGGCCAATTCGCAGACAGGCGACAACAGCTGCTCGCCGTCGCCGTCGGCCACTTCGGCTGCGTCGCTGCACCGCAGCCTCAACGACAACTCGCCCGCTTCGGCGAACTCTGTGGCCGCTGCCGCAGCAGCCGCCGCCGCCGCCGCTGCTGCCGCCTCTTCGTCGTTTGCCATTCCCACCAGCAAAATGTATCCGTACGTGTCAAATCATCCCTCCTCGCACGCGGGCCTCACCGGGATGCCGGGCTTCTCGGGGCTCGAGGACAAATCCTGCAGGTGAGTGAAGAGCTTCAAATCGAGTGCTAAAACAGGCGAAGTTACGGCAGGAACAGGAACAACGACTGAAACGAAACGATCGAACAAATGACGGACAAAATTCAGTTTCAATTTTCAGATTTTTATTCAGGAGGATATTATAATGTCTTAGTAACGCTATAAACCTACTTTGGGAGAAGTTTAAAGTCTCTAAACTAATAATTTCGAAAGCTTTCTACGTAAAAATGCCTTTTATTCTATTCATTCGGTTCCAACAGCCATTATAACATGTGTTGTATGAGAATATTCCGTGCCTTGAAGAAGTTACGCTGCGTCAAGATCACATAATTCAAATATTATTATTAAGCACTTCCATTAAACGATTCGAGAGGCGTTTTTATGGTTAATAAATATTTTTAAATGAACGCAGACATCTATAGAATGTGCGATAATCGAGATTAAAGGTTATTTTGTAGATTTGTAGTCTCATTTCTGAAGCCAGAAAAAATCTAAAGTCAGATCAACTTCGACGAATCTTCCACAGGCCTCATTTATTTCAAATGAGGCAGAAGAACGGTAAATGAAACCGAAAAAAACTGCTGAAGAGAACAATTCGCTCTAGAAATTATTTCGTTTTTGGTTCCAATGAAATGGGAGCAACTAAAAAAGAATTTTAATAAATTAGGAGACAATCTTCACTAAACATGAGATCAGAATTCAATTAAAAATGCGTCGAAACAATAGCAACACAACCAACATGGGACCAATCAACCAAAAGAATCAACATTTTATTTTCTCGTACTATTTGCAAGCAGTTTTTCAGGAAAATTTTTGAGGGAGCGAGTTTAGAAGTTGTGACTAAGAAGAAGGAATTCAACTGTAATAAACTCTGTACTCAGAAACTTCTTATGAAGTTCACGGAAATATCAGAAAACAATCTCTGCCTCAACTAATTGCTCACAACTGAAACAGAACAACGTCGTTTACTTAAATTACTCTATTTATTACCAGAAAATAAGCGAAACCATAAACGCTCATTACCAACAATAAAACTAATAACGATGGCCACACGTCCCACTCCCGAAAAGGTCAACAAGTTGCCTGTTGTCATTGCATTGCTGTTGTTGTTGGGTCTGTCATTTGTAAAGCACTTGGCGATATTGGAAAAATTAGAGCACTAAAAACTAAGCACGCTGCGACAAATTAGGACCTCAGCAGTTGACCAGAACCGACATCGATTTAACAAATTGACCAGAACCAACAGAAGCGGACTGCGGTTCGCAGCGTCCGAGTGGAACGTCCTTGGCACATTTGCATATCCTTGGCAGGAGTTTTAACAGGGCATTTAACGAGCCTCGACTGTTTCCCGCAGCGTTCGACGAGCGGCCACGTTTCAGTGAAGTGACGCAATAAACAAATGACATGACAAGTTTTTAAAAGAGACTCTATAATCGCCTTTAAAATAATCAATCCGGGTTTTCATCAATTTTCCTGACTGTCTTCACTTTTACAAAACCCTTAGTTGTCTCTTGTTTTTACATTTAATGTTTTTTATAGCAGGTACACCGACAGCGTTATGAATAGCTACCAATCGATGAGCGTTCCTGCTTCGGCCTCGGCCAGTTTTGCCCAGTTCTATCAACACGCTGCCGCCGCTTCAGCTGTTTCGGCGGCTTCTGCCGGCGCCATCGGAGTCGATTCCTTGGGCAACGCCTGCACTCAGCCCGCGTCCGGCGTCGTGCCCACAGGCGGAGCCGGACAGACCATCGCCGACTTGCCGCGGTATCCGTGGATGACGCTGACTGGTAAGCTTTGCACTTATACAAAGTAACGGAATATGTATTATTTAAGGTACTTTTAAGTGTTTAAGTTACTATTTAATACGCAAATAAGATTCATTTGCCTTACTTCGTCCTTTTAAAGGGATTATAATTCCACACAATGTACATAAGACTCAGTGAAACTGTTTCCATCCTCAACTTAATTAGAATTTCCATTGAAATTCACTTTCATTTTATTTTTTTGAGTTTCTTTTTTAAAGTTTTGTTCAAAAAACTGTTGAACGGTTTCATTGTCGATCTTTTATAATAATTCCCACAATTTTCAAACTCCAATAAATTGAGTTTTAATTAAAATTGTCGAGGGCTTCCATGTTCCGTCGTGCACTCGACAAGACCTCAAATGGGCCTCCGTTTCGCTTGATTGTTGCGCGCCTTGCAGCAAAGAAGCACGCAACTTTGAAATAAATTACGGCCAAGACGAAAGCGAGAAAGAATTCAGTGTTATAAAGATAGCGGAGGAGAGAGGAACTACAGACGTTGATTAACTTGGACGATGTATGAAAATCGGCGGCAACCACAAAGACAATTTAAACAAAAGAAAAACTTGACGACAAAACACTTTACTGAAATATTAAGTAAATAGAATTGTCTGGGTGAAATTAGATCCAAAAAATATATTAAAATATGAACTGAAAAAGAGGAAATATGAAACTAAAAAAATGGTTATTTTACTATGAAGAAAGGAGTGAAAGATTATCAAATGTGAAAAGAAAACACTCATTTTCAAACAAAATCTTTCTTAAGGTCTTTAATTGGAATAAAATTCCTACAATAAAAGGCGAGGCGCTTTCGACATTTGCATTTACCGAGTGATATCATTTCAAGCCAGTTTCTTGTCTTTGCTGAATTATTTTGGATGTTATTAAGTCTTTAAGTGAACTTATTTTCTTCACAATTTCAACACGTTATTGAAATGTAAAATAATCCCTTTTAAATGAAGTCGACTGCTGTTTTAATGGCGGTTAAAATACGAATTGCCAAATGCCTTCGCAATCAAAATGGCGACCAAATGTGACAATTCAATATTCCCAATCGTTTATATGCGAATATATATATGTTATGTAAATAAGCGCTGCATTCAGTGCAGAAATTGGTTTCTTAGATTTATAATAAACATTAAAAATTTTAAGTTAATTTTGAGAACTTCACTGCTTTATTTTTGCCCATTTTATCCGTTTAATTTATAGTATTTAATATCGTAAATTGCGAAATTATTTTATACGACTCAATTCGACATGCTTTTCGTCGCTTTTTGTATTTGATAATTCGAAATTATCTCGTTTGGATCTTGTTTGGCTTTCATATATCAATATATGCAGTCACTTGTATGTCTATGCAAATCGTTTAATCCGTGAATTTTTATTAAATATCAAGTTAAACATAAATTATTTTGACCCACATAAATTTTTTGGACTTTCATTCGGATTTTGTTGCGAATGCGAACACGCAGCAAAAATATTTATATGAATTCCCGCCACCGCAAAAACTTAAAAAGGAACAACAACAAAAAAAAACAGAAGAAAAACAGAAATAGTAAAGACACAAGGGAACTTTCAAAACACACATACATATACACGCAAGCACTCACACACGTCCATGCATGCAAAAGAATGCTAAAAGATACACTTTTCTTTCATAAAAGCTGCAGACAACAACCTTGAAACTATTTAAATTAAATAGAACAACAACATTGAAGGGGAACAACAACAATGGAGACAGGAACAACAATAAAATTTGCGTTTAAAGAGGAACGTAACGATAATAATAAGAAATAAACGTAGAAACGTAGAAAATAGCAGCATAACTATTATTATAACAGTTATTTTTGTAGCTTTCAGTTTTGTCTTTGCTTTTGCTTTTGTTTTTTATTATTAAATTTATTATTTTTATAGCGATCATGTTTATAGAATGTTAGACAATGGATCACGGAATTCTATTGAAGCGAAGAAAGTTTGATTCATTTGGTCTAATCTCTGAGCCTTTGAAATGGGTCCGTCTTCACATGCTTCAAAGACATTTTCTAACATAGTTTTCCTATCGAAAAATTCGCCGACCAATTTTAAATCAATCGAAATATAAAAAGCTAGTTATATTGATCTGTGTTCATCGACTGATCAATTATAAAATATATGATTTATGAAATACACACATAATTTCATTTATATATAATTTTATTTACATATATTTTCATTTAAATAACCATAATTTATTGATTAAAAATTGAAATGTTATTAAGTTATTCTCCCATTGAGTACATTATTTTCTCTACTTATTTTGACTCGTTTGCGCTTTCATTTAAATATGATTTTTCATTTACGGATTATCATTATTTCATTATCATGATGAATTAAGAAAAAAATACAAATTTCTGCTAGTTGTTTCCTTTTAAAAGCCGCCTCAAACGAGACCTGAATCGATAATCTTAGCAAATCGCATCATGAACGTGCTTCAGGCGATGATCAAGCTGCAAATGTTCAAACATTACTTATCATATTCACACAGAATATAATGCAAAGGAAGATTGAAACGAAGAAATTATTAAAATGTTATAGGGAGACCGGAAAAGTCGCCGTAGACGGCGTTGTTGTCGTCCTCTCATCTTTCGCATTCTACCAAAAATTAAAACACACATCAACAACTACTTCTGTCAGTTTCCACTAGGAAATAATTGTTTCTGCGAAGCTGATTGCTTCTGTTGTTCTAGTCTGTGTTTCACTCAAATGTTTTGCATATTTTTGCAATGCGAAATTGTCAACAAGATCGTAGACGATGACTATGAAATTGAATCAAATGAAGTCGAGGTTGTCGCCATTACAACAAGAATGCAAAAAACAAAAAGCAAAACAGCAGCAAAACTCACACGAAGCGTCACACTTCTTCTTCTAAGCGCCATCATCTGAACGCAGTTCAAGGGAGGGGGAGGCATGAGGGAAGGGGATGTGGAATCTTTTGATAGGGGCAACAAAGCAAAAACAACAGCAAGTAGAAGCTGGAATAAAAAGCAAAAGCAGATGCTTTAGACACCGTTTGTTGGCCAAATGTCGGTTCTTTTGTCTGTCCGTCCGTCTGTTTGTCTATCTGACTCCGTACTTATCTCTCTGCGCGTCTGTCTGTCTGTCTGTTGGCGGTCTCTTTTCATTTATTGTATGAGCAGCTTATGAACAGATACTTTCTATAAATGTTCCTCGAAATGAAAAGCAGAAATCGGAGGCTGAGGCAAATAACAACCGGTACTTGAAGGGTGAGGGGTAGTGGAAGGGTGGGTTGTGTGGCTGAACGGCGGTAGCTGAATACACACGCAATTCAAGTAATGAATTTAAATTTTTAGCAGCGAGCTGCCGATGACTTTCATTGAAGCTGCCAAGAAAATATGCAACGCAGAGGTTCCTGATTGAGAGAGGGCAGGGCGGTGGGCGGGTCAGAGAACAGAAAGCAGCGGAAAAGAAGCTAAGAACGTTTTGACCCATTAGAAGTTCATTATTATGCTTTCCATATTACAACAAAAAAGGCGCTTCTTAATTAAATTCAGTTCAATCTGTAGACAGATCTTTCTCCTCTTCTTTCCTTCTTCATTATCTTTTGCTTCCTCTTCTTTTTCTATACAAAAATCCAAAATAAAACAGAAAAACCGTCTGTTTATTTTGTTAATTTCTTCTCTCCTTTTTTTTGTAATGAAGTGATAAGGATTTTGAATTAATAAAAGCTGAAAAACACGAGTATTTTAATTATAAGAATTTCGAGTCGCTTGAACTCTGGCGATGGTTCGTTCCCTTTGCCACATCTTCGAGTCTCATCCTCTATCAAAGCACTTGAACAAACTGAGGCTTTAGTTTCTGACGATGACGACGTCGATGTTTTAATATTTGCAAGAGTCTTCGAGTCATCAACTGAATCTTTCTACAGATTAAATTCTCAATGAATGAATGGAAAGTCAGAAAGGAAACAAGAACAGCAGAAATATTAAAGCTTTTTTCATTTCACTTTTTTGCATTCGAAATGCATTTTCATCATCACTTCGTTGCGATTGTCGAGAGTAAATCATCGCCGTCATCAGCTGTATTAACAGAGAAAATTAATGTTTTCATATTTCTTGGAAATTCAAATCACTTCAAATGTTATAAATGAAATGTGTTGTGACTCAAATGAGTAATTGAAATACAGAATTTTAATTACATGGAAGACAATTCAGACACTATTAAAACGTCAGATTAAAAGCAGCCGTTGATTGCGGATATAAAACGCAGCAGAGAATTTTTTAAGTCCATTGAGATATATGTAACGAAAATTAAGGCTTAAGTGAGATATTTATTGTTAGTTTATACCCAATTCAGTGCTATATTTTCATACTTTATAGACGATTGTACAACATATGTCTACGTTATGTCTTCAAATAGTTACGTTTATTATTTGCTGTATTTTATGTCCTGTTCAAAGGATGGCCTTTGAAGACCTTGAATATTTTTTAACTTCCTTTCGTTCTTTGTGGAAAACAGATGCTCATTTAATCAATTTTCTTCTTTCTCCACAGATTGGATGGGAAGCCCATTCGAACGCGTCGTTTGCGGGGATTTCAATGGTGAGTAGCAATGACATGATCGCACTTATGGTAAAAAACTCATTTGGTGATTGAAAATGACATTGACAATTTCGGAAAATTAACGCTATTTTATCGACCTCGGCAACATACAATGGGTTATAATAACCTCTTCACAATTTCGAGAAACCCGGGGGTGTACTTTGGCTTTTCTCAAGGTTTCCACTGCTTTTTCAACGGAGTTTTTGAGAAATGTCCTTGAATGGAATTTTTAGAGGAACGAATCCCTTCAAGCGGTCACGTGGTGTATCAAATCGTCAGAAATACCTGCATTGAACCCTTCCCATCGTCATTCCGCAGCTAATTTTTCCTTTTCGTTTACGTCCTTGACTCTGTGACCACTTTGTCCGGCGACTCTTTAGTTTCGTCCTGCAAACAAGTCAACGTTTAAACTGCTTGACTTTCACTCAATGCGTTGAAATGCGTGATGGAAATCGCAAAAGGATCTTTCATCCATTTTTCGATGCTGTTGGGCTGCTTTTTTGGTCAATACGTCACATTGAGGCATCATAAATCCTTCTATTCTCTTTTTTTACGAAGAAATATGATTTCTCTTTGCTGTTCGGTGATTTCCTTTCGCTTGCTTTTCAGAGGCATCTTTAAAAAGTGTACCTGCAAATATAGATGCAGCAAAAGGCGTTGGAAATGAAATATAAATGAAAATTATGAATCTTTCGTGATATATGAAGTTTTGTTGTAATAAAAACTTAAGCAACAGCAAGAAGAATGTGTTGGACGTTCCTTGAAACATTAGCAAAAGAAAGTTTCTTTTTTCGGTTTGTCTCCTTAATTTTCTTGCATTTCTACAGAATGTGCAATTATTAATCTAACACAGAAATATTAAAAATCGTTCATCTTTAATGTTTGTCTCCACGAAGTCACACTTTCTTTTTCACCATTTTTATACCCTGCACCTTAAGGTTGAGGGTATATTCACTTTCTACCGGAGTGTGTAACGCATAGAACTAGACAAGATAGGTATGGAAAAGTATATATATTCTTGATCAGCATCACCACCGAAGTTGAAATAACGATGTCTGTCCGTCTGTCTGTCTGTCTGTCTGTCCGTTGAAATCACGATCACAGGAGAACGGATTAAGATTTCAAAATGAAATTTGGCAAAAATATTCGTTGCTATGTTGGGGTGTTTCGTATTGAAAATGGGCAAAATCGCCCGAGGACCACACCTACTTTTTATATCGAGAGTGCAGGTACCTCTGTTTTGCCTATTAAAAAAGGCCATATCAGCATCACTTTTTGAGAGAAGACAAGAAAATTTTATATGTAGGTTTAGACTAATGCTTCCAGTTAATATGCCAAATATGGGCGTGATCCGCCCACTTTAAAAAAAAAATTTTGTTTTTATTATTATTATTATATATATATTGTATATTTATTATTAGATATATAATATATATATTGTATATATATACGAGTATATTATATCGCACCACTTCTAAATATATATACGAGTATATTTGCAGCTTTAAGGTGTAGGGTATTTCGGCTACAGCCCGGCTGTAGACAACACCTTTACTAGTTTGTGTTTAAATTTAACTAATGAAATGACATATTTTATTAACTAAAAGAAGAAAAAGTAGCAAACTTTTGGTTTATTTCGTTGTGTTCGATTGCGTTTGTTTCTTGTTATATTTCAATCCCAAGTCTCTGAGTGTCGAAGGCGCTGAAGGAGATTCGAAGCAGAAGTGATGAGAACAACAACAGAAACATTCAATTTTCTGTCACTTAAATAGAAATGACAGCAGCAAAAGAAGCACAGCGAAAAGATTACAATTTGAATGCACAGAAAGTGATATTCAACAACTGATCGCATAACGTTGACAATTTTATGTTTGTTGCTGTTGTTCTTTGAGCTCATTACTCAAATTTTCCCTGTTCACTCTTGTCAGTTGTGGTCGCTTTTTGCTAGTGATGAAACGAGCAACTATAAAATATCTTTTACGATCGTTTTATGAACTATTTCAGCTTAAATGAGGTTTCGTGTAGCGTTGCGTGCAGCGCATAATAATAATCACAGTGAGGATAATGATGATTTTTTCTTGTTTGATCGGTAATTGATTGAGTAAATGATTCAATTCAATGATATTGCGATTGCGAATGATTGCAAAATAATTCACTCTTTATCTTTTTTAAGACGTGTTCGTTTATTCGTTGATTTTCTATTTATTTTCGCCAACGGATCTTTAATTAAATTCATATTCTGCTGTGAATATCTCTGAATGAGTTTGAGTCTTTTAGAGTTGAATTAATTTGCAGTTTTACTTCATTCAATGACTTGTTTTATATTAAAAAAGCATTTAAATCTCTATTTAATTGTATGGAGTGGTTGCGGGCGACGGAAGATGTGAAATTGAGTCATTTAGATAACTAAAAAGTGTTTTATAACGGATAGATTTACATACATTAAAATGTAGCTCAGCAAAATCCCGTTTGTATTTTAATTTGCCAACTTTTACAGATTGTTATTAAAAAATGAAACCTCGCAGCGATTCACAGCAAATAAACTTGGCCAATTTCAATGTTATCTTAATTGTTCTAATCCTACGTTTCTCACTTCACTACAAAATCTGAAAAGTAATGTTTTTATAATCATTTATTATTTATCTTTTTATTGTTATTATTATTATTATTTGTCGACTGGCGATATTTCAACCAATAACAATTCCCGTTATCAAAATACACGGTATAAAAGATTTTTTCAGTAAAACGTAGAAGCAGATAAAAAGTTTATATAAAATAAGCAACAAGCTGAGCAATATCAAGCGATCATGAAGCGTCTGCAGCATCACGTTGTGCTTAGATTCAGTTGCGTGCTTAGCAACATATGTTAGCAACACATGTTTCTCGACAATGTTTAGAGGCGGCGATTTTAAATTAAACGCCAATGTCAAAGCTCATATCTCTTCATAGCGGAGAGATATCGCCTTCATTCTTTTTTGGACAGTTAAGAATGAAAGTAGCTACAAATCAGAGTATAATTTATTGGAATAACATAAACGCAACACCCACAAATTAATCTATATTCAGTTCTTTGACTCGGACGTAGAAAGGGCAAAAACCTCAAGAAACCAACGCAACACTGACCATTCACAGCAAAACTCATAAATTCCTCACTGACACCAACACACACGGAATTTCAATCACAGCCGCTGCTCGGACTAAAAACGTGGCAATCTTCGAATAATTATAAAATCCACACTCGAACTTAAAATAAGTGCAAATTAAAGTAACTGCTGAAGTTGCACGTTTTTATGACTTTGCTGAAATGCGTTTTTTAGTTCTATTTTGTTTTTTCCCTGCAGTTTCAGTTGAAGTCGTGGCTTCGAATCGCTTCATTTAAAGCCGCGGAGTTGAAAATTAAGTAAATTATTCACAAGGCGTAAAATAGAATGAAACGCAAGTGAAAATCAAAGCGAGCGACATTAAAACAAAGCCAACAGAGGAAGGAAAGAAAGCATAGCAACAAATAATAATAACAATGACCAAAAACCAAGAATGATAGAATACAAGATTGCGCAGATCAGGTTTCAAAAATATTTCGTTCTGCGCATCTACGTCATCGTTGCGAAAGAAAATGACCGAACTGTCAAAATGTATGCATGTTGAATGTAAAATTGTAAACATTGCTATTAAATATTAAATTTTAAAGAAACGACTCGTGTTTGAATTAAATAATTAAATTAAACTAATGTTAAATTAAGAAAAATTTCTTGAAAGTGAAATTTTCTGGAAACTTTCAAAGATATACGTAAGAAAATAAAATTCGATATAATAAAGCGACAAGAAATTTATGTTCTGTTGACTTTTTATTAACTTCATTTTTAATATATGCACATCAAGAATGATAGAATACATTTTTTAAAACTTGGAAAAGCTATGTAAGAGTATTACACAGCTTCCGTTTCTTTTTGTGGGCATTTTCTTTAATCTCTTTATTCAGTTTCCTGATTTTAAAGAACATTCTAGCCCGGAAGAAAAGCTTCTTTACTTCCCATGGCAGTCGATATGGGATTATAACTAATATCACTAATATTTTTGGAAACACTGATGGGGTTTTCAGTATTACACCTAAATTCAATTCAATTCGTATGCACAACACAAGAAATTCGCAAATATTACGTCACACAACAGCGACACCGCTTGTCAAAATTTTTGACATCGAATAACGGACCTGCGCAATGCGTAATCTTGTATTCTATCATTCTCGACCAAAAACAACATAATAATAAAATATAATAATAAAATAAAAGAGGACAAATAAAATTTGAATAAAATAATAATACCCAAAACTTCAATAAATATTAGAACTATATAATGTAATAATATACATAAATATAAAATGAACATAAATATAAGAACTACAAGAATAATTATAATAATAATAATAACAATAATAATGACACTTAAAGTCTTCTATACTAATAAAAAAAAAGGAATATTAAAAAAAGAAAAGATACTTATATAACAAAAGTCCCCATAATCACCGTCATCATTATTCTTCTTAAATTCCTTCCCTTTGCCGATATCCAATTCATATTTTGTTGTTGGTACGTGTTCAAGCAACGATTTCTTATTTTTCTGCTATTGTTGTTGTTGTGGTTAGTGTTATTGTTGTAGTTGAAAATGTCGCAGAAACAGTTTAATTTGATATTGGATACAGAAATCTTCACATTTTTCTTACAAAAGAAAAACAAAGCCATTTTTAATTGACAAGTGACTCATGACATTTCGTCTGCCAATAAGAAAAAATTGAATTTAATAGAAGAGGAAGTAAAAGAGAACAAAAACCAGTTCAGAAGAAGTTCATTTCCCAATCGAATCGATAGAAAATGGAAGCTTCATAACGTAAAAGTTGAAATTTAATACTAAAGCAAGGAGGAAAACAGGAAGAAGAAGAGCCGCTTCAGTGACATGTTTGTTTGAAAGTTGTTTCGAAGCTGTTATGCTGCCAAATATTGGCCAATAAAATCCGAATTCGATTTGATTTTTATTTCCTTTTCTATTTTATATTTTCAACAGAGAAGTTGAAATTTGAAGAATAAAATATATTTTCACCCATTTGCATATTTTTTAATAACAAGAAAATATCAAAATAAAACGGAAGATGGAAAACAACTTTTAACAGGCAACAAAATGGATTCTATAATAAATTCTAACGACAACAAAAGTTGATGAAGGCGACAAACTGTTTCACAACTATTAAACACATTCACAATCATTATTATGCAATTGAACTCAGTTGAATCTGCTGCATGAATCACCTCTTCAAATCGTCTCTTTGAGGTTATCGTCAAACCAAATAAATTACGGATAATCTGGACGAAAGTCAGGATAATCCGACCAAAAAAGGAATCATTTCTGGTGGCCATAAATAGCAAAATAAGCATTGTAATGATGGTGCTACAAATTCGACGAGTGGCCGCCGAACAACACAGCAAATGGACGAAGCGAATCAGTTGATTGGAATGTGTTTAATCCCCGAAGAGCAACCGTCGCCGAGCATCGAATAAAATCACGCAAAACCCAGAAGCAACTCATTTCAACGCATAGCAGCGGGTGGCGTTTATTTTGCACAGTCTTCAACAACAAACAAACAAACAGACACAAAGCATCCAACAACCCACCCACTTGCCACCCCCTCAGCGCTGCGTCCCTCAAATAAATTCAGAAAATTCAGCATGAAGCAAAAAATGGCGTTAATCAGCAGATGCAGCTGCTGTCGAAAACACAATGCAATAAATTTTCCACGCTCTCCACCGCAAAATACACGGAATTTACACAGGAACTTGAAGCAATTAGCTTCTGCTTTTTTGGGCGGTTTGTTGCTGCTGCTGCTGCTGTTTTTGTTGTAGGTTGTTCTGTCCTTTTGCATACCTTTCGAATGTTTGTTTGCATAGTCAGAGATTTGGACTAGGGGATTGAAGGAGCAGACTCAAGGGATCGATGTTAGTCGCCTTCCCAATGATGTTCATACCGAATAAAATTCAAATTAAACGCAGCTCAACGTCGACGGTGGCGACGAAACTGCGACAAGGACATGGATTAGGATAGACGAGGAATTTACATACATTCGCAGTTGAGAAACATGGAAGCAGCTTGGATTCTTCCTTAATGAAAATTTAAATAAATTTAATAAGCATAAATTATGTTTCAACACATCCCAACGTTAAATCGTCGCTGTTGTCGTCCTCGTCGTTGGTTCTTTTTATCCCGGAAGATTGTTTAGTTACAGGAAAGTCTTTTCCGCGCGTCAAAGGGGAAATGGTGATGGAGGGGAAACAAAGAAAGAAGGAAGACGCAGGCAGGTTACGCAAAAGGTGTTCAGAAATGGAGTTTCATACGAGAACCTTCAACGTGAAGTTTTAATAATAATAGAAAAGTTGTGGTGTGTCTTAATACATGAAATACTCCTTTGGGAGTTTTTATTTTTTATTTTATGTTTCATTTTATGTTTCTATTTTCTACGTTTAAGTGGTTTAAGTCTATTTAAATGTCCATCTATGGTTTAAATTAAGTTTTCCCATCCACCGTCACTACAAAAGTATTGCAAAATTTCCTCCTTCAGTTATCCTTGTACACTCCTTTCTCTCTCTCCCCATCATTCTTTCTGTTTCTACTCCGCACAACTTTCGCTAGATCCTCTTCACTTCAGCTTCTCAACGCTCAGAACAGAAGCGAAATCCAGCAACCATTAAAAGCAGTCACCCTCACCGTCTTTATGGCAGTTTTAATCCTGAAGGAGCCGTTGCGAGGGGTGGGGCGTCGGTGGGTGGTGGGCGTTCGGTTGTTATCTGTTCTTCACTTCTCCACAAGCGTAGCTCAGTTTAAGCTGCGTCGTTCCTTGCAGGCATCCGAAATTACACAGACACAGAGAAATACCGAGCTGCGATAAGACAAAATACCATCAATAAATGTGAGAAATATACGAGCTCCAAGGATGGCCTAGAGGGAAAACTGAAAACAAACTGATCATACCCAAAAAAAACCAGAAAAATAATAGAAATCTCCCAAAAAAGACTCAGACAGACAACAAAAGCGAACTGCAACAATAAAAAGCAAAAAATTCTGCTTAAACTGGAAACTAAGCAAATAACTCGAGGGCCCATAAATTTCCAGCAACATGGCGACACGGCGATGCTGAATTTGCTACACTGGGTGCTGTAAAGGAGCGTACGTAAGCTAACGTAACGGAAGGAGTGAAGAAAGATAGAAGCATAAGGAGGTAGAAAGAGACAAAGTGAGAGACAGACACATCGCAGTGTGCTGTCAGAAGCTGTTCATTGCAAAAACTTGGGATATTTTCTGCTTTTGCTTCTAAAGCTTGCTTCTAACGTCAGCTTAACCTGGTTAACAGTTGGTGGGTGGATGTTAGCTGTGGTTTCTAGGGCGGAGGTGTGACATTTATTCTGGTTTATAATCGGGCGCAACGTCTGTAGTTGATAAGACCGGAGATTAGAGATTAAGGCGTGTGCAAATCCCATCTATCCGCATCTCTGCTTATTTTGCCTTAATATATCTTCATATCCGTCTATCTACCTTTTTATATATGCGGTGTCTGCCTTAGCTTTACCTTTCCTTCATACTCAGTTTTCTATTCGTTAACTTTTTGCCCAATTTTGGCTTTGATTTGATTTGATTAAAAGCATTTCCTTTTTTTTTTTGTAAGAAAACCGTGCAACATCCGGATTAAGTCCATAACTTATTTCATTTTCATCAATTACATGTGATTAGCATTAAAATCGTCTGAAGTTGGTTTAAAGAATAGATAAAAAAATGATTATTTTTGTTGATTCTTTTATGTACTTTCTCCGATATTTGACTCATGTCTGAATCTTCCTGAAACGACTTCTAAATAAATTTAAACCATTCATTGTCTGACGGTTTTCTGCTCTAACCTCTAATCAATGATTTGAGGTCAGGTTGCGGTGTTCAGTTTTTAGTATTGTCATTGTAATGCTAATAATAGATAATAACAACAACAGAACGTCCATTAAATTCGGATCTTTGAAAAACTGTAATAAAATGTTCTTTATAAAGTTTTTCTATTAGAGAAAAGTTTTTCGAACACACAAACGACTTGGAAAACAAACTTCATGTCTCAATCGAATTAATTCTGCATTAAATTTTAATATTTTTTTCTTCATCAAAAGATAACCCGTAGTAAAATCATATAAATTGATTTTTTTATTCATTATGACTATCAGATGATGATTATTATTCACTATTATTATCATATGATTGATTATTATTATCATTAAATGTTTCTTATAGCCACTTTGAATGCATTTTATGATAGATAAAAAAGTAGTCAAATTTTATTATTTTGTTTGATTTTTCTCTTCGCTTCGATGGGCATTTCGACTTATTTCATGCTCTTCAATTTTCTCTCTATTTTAATTAAAATTCGTTCGACTGTCTATTCCATGTTCATGCGATACTATTTTACTTCGGGTTTTAATAAACTCGAGTAGGAATGAAAATTACTCATAACCACTTATAAAAGCAATAAAAACTGTCCAATTTTATTCTCATATGAAGCAATTTTAATTAAAAACCACTTCTAAAACTCCTGCAAAGGAATTTTTACGAAGAGGAGGAAGAAGAGAAGAAAAATAATTAAGTGTTTATAATGAACTGAAGATGTGAATATATTTTGTTAATTAATTGGGCAAAAAGAAACACTTTCTTTGTTTATTTCCTTCCGTTTATTTCCTTGTGTTTCAAAATATTTTTAGTTTAAAGAATTTTTAATTGAAACTTCTTTTGCTGTGGTGTTTTGTGTATATAAAAGCCACAAGATGAACCAAGCGGCTGTTGTTCATTATTAATGATGCATCCGCATCCGGAAAGTACTTTTATTTCAGCCGCCTCCTCCGCGTCTTCCCCATTAAAAGTAAAAAGCCAAACAACTCCAAAATCTTCTAGAAACATCTAAGAAAAACTCGCTCCCCGCTGCGCTGTGAACACGAAGTTAATTTATACAGTAATTTACAAGGTTTACAGGTTTTATCGGAAGAAGAAGAAGGATGTTAAGAAAATTATGAAAAAGAGGAAGAAGGCGAAGGTGTGGACGGTGCTTCTTCCCATGAAGGCGCTCCAGACCACATAAAATATATTTTAATCACGAGCATCAGATGCGTTTTCTGTTAAAGTTGGAGAAGTATAGAAGGAGGAAGAATAATAAGAGCAAAAGGCAGAAGAATGGAATGAGAATGAATGTTCCGTTGATACGTTTGGAGAAATTAAAAAAAAGTATAAATTATTAAGTGAATTATAGAAAAGTACATCAAAAATATCAAAGATCAAATGATCAAATTGATTGGAAAGAGGGGCAAAGAGGTCTTTACATAAATACATGAACTACAGCATATTCGGTGTGAAAAAAGATGAATTTAATTAGATTATGTACTTCAATCAAGAGATGAACATTTCAATGATTTATATAATTGCACGGCACTTTTAATCAAGAAATAATTCGGAAGGCAGATTGTAATTCCTCCAATATCTGTAGGGAAAGAAGGAATAGTTTTTCTGCATCTGACCTTTTACATTCCACTTCTAGTAGAAAGTTTCTAAATAATACAACAAACAAGCAAAAACATACTTCGCTAGTTTATATAAAAATAAGGAAGTAAAAATCGATAGAAGCAAATTCAAAAATCGTTCGGCTCTATCGCAAGTCTTTAAACCAAGTAACAACCTTCTGCATACAATAAAAAACACAAACAACAAAAACTACACAATAACGGAGCCATCACAAGGACATGACTCAAAGATGGGAGTGGAAACGCGCAGCCAGACATGGAAAATTTCTTTTGAAAAGATGAACTAAGGGTTACCTTTGTATCTTGTATCCTTCTCCGTCCTACCCTTAATAGACTTCTTCTCTTTTCTTTAACATTTTCTTATACAGTTTAGAGGCTTTTGTGATGAGGCGATTCAGCGCCATTGATTTGGCCACTTTTTCCTACAATTTCTCCGTGTTCCCCTGTTCTTCTTCATCATCTCGAAGTTTTATTGTTAGTGTTACTGTTATTGTTATTGTCATGTATCATCCAAGGCTTGGACGCTGTTAAGGTTCTTACACAAACCAATGCAAGAAATATATTTCCGCTGTGACATTTCTGTGTATATCCTGTTTTTTAAAAACCTAATTTGCATTTTGCTCAAAATAATACTAATTAAAACAGAGTAATACTAATTTTTTAATAGAATAAATTAAAATATAGGTTTTCAAAAGATGATTTTCCTAAATCATATTTCTTGATTTTACTAATTCAATACAGAATTGACTGGGACATGAAGAACCACATTAATTTTTGTTCTTTAAGTTGTTCGTGTGGTAGGAAATTATAAAAAGCTCCACAAGAGCATCTCTGATTACGTAATCGCAAATATTGGACGAAACAATAATCATCTTAAAATAAGAATAAAAATCAATGTTCTACACACATTTTCTGTGCTTTCAATTGGTCTTCCCCCCTTTTTCTTTTCGATAAGAAAGTCTAAAGTAAAAAAAAGAACATAATTTCGCATACTTGTGCGAATTTTAAAGTAATCTTTTTCCATCGTCTGTTTTAATTTCTTTCTCTGGCGTTATTTCCTCTCTTCCTGTTGTCTTTGCCGTACTTCATAATGGATTTTTTCCTTTCAACTGATAACATTTCACTATGAAATAATAAATTAAAGAGTAACCATGGCAATGAGCAATTACATTATCACTTATTAAGATATCAACACAATAAAAATTTTAGTTTATAGTAATTTTTAATGATTTCAATTGCAACAACAACAACAAAAGCACAAATTACACACCGAAAACTCTTTTGCTATTTCACTGCTAACGGAAGTAACGATGCAGGGGAAAAGAGAGAGAGGGAAGGAGGACTTAGCAACACCAGCGGCGCCTCGGAATTAATTAATATCAAACAGTAGCAATAATAATAAAAGTAATAATAATAATAACACTGGAGCCAGAGATAAAAATTACATTAACATTTAAAAGTAACATTTAAAAATCACGTAGTTAAACATAAAAGCATTGCATTAATTGCCTGGCTCCTACGATGTGTGAATAATTTTAAAATAACGTGTATTAACTTCAGAAAAATGCTAAGTTGATGGCTCCGCCGGTTGTGAATTCGGAAGAACATCGACTTCAGTCTCTGAATAGTGCCTTCATTAACTGACATAAGAAGACTCAGCGAAGAGGGAAATCGTATTTAGTATTTAATTAGATGATTAAATGAATAAATAAAATTGTAATAATGTCGACAAAGTATAATGCAGGAAAAACGAAAACAATAATCATTTAGAAACAAATGAAATAGGCGTAAAATTATCAATAAGATGAATAAAAATAGATTTTTTAAAGAAGTAGATTTTTAGTGAAGGTTATCAAAATATCAGCAAGATTATTCACATGAAGAAAAGGGTTAATATACATAATATTCAAACTAAGAATGTATGAAAAAGTAGTAAGTAAAGGAATTTTTCTTATACTTAAATTACTTTGACATATATTGAATTTTAAGATTTCATGTCACCCTTTCTGCCCATTCCGTTAATGCAGTCGTTTTCTCCACCAATAATTTCTGTTGAATCATTTTATGTGTTTTTGTGTTGTTTTTTATGTTTTTCTCCTGCTTTTGCGTGATGTACTTTTACTCAGCCATGGTCAGATGTTGATGATGCTTTTGTAAGCCCGCTGGAACCCATTTTAACCCTTTTCTCCCTTTGCCAAATCTTTTATTAAACCCCAGGGATAGTGACAAAAAGACACACCCATCATTCTCTCTGTATAACTTCACAGCGAATCCACATCCTGCTTTAACCCTTTGCTGCAATTTTAATCGATTATTGTTTGTCGAATGATGGGTTTTTTCTGTTTTTGCTTTGGAAATCCCCATAAAATCGGTTTTATTTTTTGCACTTATTTCTTTCGCTGTAATTACAAACACAACAACAACGTCACATTTACTACATGCAATTATATGTTTGTATGGTAAATGGCAGAAACGTGCTTTTGTGACAGCTACGCTTATTATTCGAAGCCGAAGCTTGCGGAATACCCACAGAATCGGAAATTAAACCACAGCAAATCGTAAATGTTCATGGAAACCGACAACAACAACGGCAAAAGTGAAATCCTTATCGCGCCTCATAAATTAACCCTTTCCCCAGACGCAACCGCAGACGTTTTCCATTGTCGGAGTCTGTTCAGCATCACGGGGAATGCAAATGAACACATGAAAAGCAACATATCACTCCTTTCCTTCTTCTTCTCCCTATTGCTTCTGGCCGTTGTAAAGTCCTTTCATCTCTCTGCTTCTTGATTCGTCTATTCTTCTGTGTATTTTGATTTTTTCTTGATTTTGTTTAGTTTTTCGAAGTATTTTCGCCTGTCAATGACACTGACATCCGCTGTGATATCGCTGATGGATCTTGGCGTGAACTGCATTTGTAAATAGCAGACATGGCAACCCTATGCAGCCGGGTAACCCTGCCTCAGTTGTCTGGACTGGATACGAGTCGATGAAAAAAGATATCAGCAACGAATTGACACGAAACGCCAAGAAAACCAACGAGAAATATTTCTTAATTAATTTTAAAATTGTTCTTGTCACTTTTGGACGGTACATAATGTCTTTTGTGTTGTTGGGTGTGTATTTTGAACGATATTAAATTTAAAATTAAGTATGCAGAAACACTAGAAGAGAAGGAAACCCCAAAAGAATAAAAGCAAAGAATAATAATAGCAAAATTAAATGGTATAATAACAATAATAATAGTAATAAAAACAATAATAATAACAACATCACTTGGAATAATATTTATAACAAGTGGAAAAAGAAAATAATAAAAGAAAAAAGATTCAAAAGAATGCGGCTTCTGTGTCCACGTGTGTGTGTGCTCTTTATCAATGTATTCAACGATATCAACGCATCGATGTCCAAAAGTCAGTGTTCAATTATTTCCCTCGCTGTACGTTGCGCTTACAAATGAATCGAATTCATTATTGAAATATTGAAAAATATAGAAACCCCATAAAAATGAAGATTAACTAAGACGATGAACAACTTTAATAAAGAAATTAATTATTTCAATTTTCGAATTTCCTTTCTTTTTATTTTCTGCTTCGATATTTTATTATTATTCAATGCGCAAACTGTGCTGCGGTTGGTCTTCTCACGCCTCAAACGTCGCCTTTGTTTCGAAGAATAGAACAGAAAAAATTCCTCACATTTCAGTGGAAAAATCATTGGTAAAAGGGTTCAAAAAGGAGAAAAAAACACGAAAGAAACTGCATAAAAATGTTAAGGAAGTACAAAGACAACCGTAAATTTAAAAAACTTGAAGACTTCAATTCGATTTAATGGAATTTTAAATTTGTGTAAAGTTGGTTATTATTGATTCCTAAAAGACGATTAGCATAAGGATGAATTTCATAACACTTGGGAACTCGGTCGATCGATTTGGGGTAATTAAGTACATAAACGAGGTAGAAGAATGTTACTTTTAACTGCTTAAAAATCTCTTAATATTTTTCACATCCATTTTTTCATGTAACTAAAACTTCCTGTCTCTGAAAAATTCATAGATAACGTCATAGAAACGGGAGTGCACCTCAAGTTTTTTGCTTTTCTTAAAATATTAACTAAAGTCCAGCAGAGGATTTGAAGCAGGGATTTTTCGAATTTCGTGTGCGTTGTCAGCAAAAAGGAATTTATTATATTTTCTGCTCTCTTGTTTTCTGCCACCACCACACTTATACACATAGAAGAAGCAACTAAAATACAAGCACACACACACCAATACATTTAAATACGTGAAATTGTTGCTACAGCAGCAGCATTTCAACGTCTTCTATGTGCATCTGTTCCGCCTTTCGTCTGATTTCTGTCTTATTTACCACCTCTGCGATGCTTTACATGTCTGCCTGTCTCCTTTCCGTCTCTTCGTCTGCCTCTTAGACGGTCGAATATCCTTAACACCGTCCTCTAATGAGTTCCTTCGCATCCTTTGAGGCGCTTGTGAAGTCACAAATGCTTTATATGCATGGCGGGAATTTTGCTCGTGCTCAAAATATATTAATATATTTAATCTAAATGGCATATACAAACGAAGAGGAATGTACATTTGTTCTTTATAGACACGTATCGTAAACATAAAGTGTTAAGAACGATTCTGTAAAGAAATAAGAAGAAAAAGGGAAGTCTCTGTAGATTGCCCAAAAACAAACAATATTTTTTAACAATGTGCTTTAAAAAAAGACGAAGTTCACAATTTGTTTATACTAAATGTATGTATGTCCGTATGTTTGTATGTGTAAATCTTTCAATGGTTCATCCGGGAAGTGGATTCTTATCGACAGCTCAACATATAAACACGTTGCAGCGAACGAACGTAATTTTTCAATGGAACAAGAATAATAAAACGAAAAATCAGCATAGGAATGAAGAAACTGCCCAAAGTTTACTCAGAATTTCAACAAATTAACGCTAAACATGCTTTAAATGCTGACAAACGGTTCGCTTTAAAAATGCTGCCAGACTTAAAAGCAAAACAAAACAAAAAACAATCGAAAGGAGGAAGAAAGAGTATAAATAAATACAAACAATGACAAAGACAGAAGACCAAAATTAACATAGCAACAACGCGTTCATATATTCTAAAATCATGAAACAAAATTTGTGTCCTTGATGAGATTTATTTATTTAATTGGTGATATTTCATATTTATTAACTTAGTAATTATTAAAAATTCTTTTATGTATATTTCTTTTCCTCGTAATTGGAATTTTTTTTTTAATTTTTTCGTGGGTGGTTTTTGGGGAATCTTGCATTTATTTGGAATTTATTAATGTATTTATTTTCATGTTTATAGCTTTTCATTTTAATTCGAAAAGGGTTTTTGTGGTTTCTATTTCCGTATTTACTAATATAGTTTCTGTTGTTTTATTATTATCCATTATTTCGGAATTCGTGGGACTGTTTATGCTGCCTCGTTGGAACTCGTATTTCTACGAATTCATTCAGTTTCCATTTCATTCATTCGCTCAAATGACTTTTTTAGCATTTGTAATGACTTTTATGACCCTCAAACGACGTTGCGTTCGTAGACTCAATTAAATTAATTGTTACTGTTGCTATCATCTATTACGACCTCTTAATGCTTTTATTATACAAGGCACTGTAAATCTTTTAGAGGAATTTTTTACATTTTTCTTAGTTTATTATTGACTTTGGCATTTTGTGTGGTGTGAGATTTTCATTCATTTGAAAAATGTGTGCTACTTGGTTTGCTTTTTACCTCGTTTTGTTGTTGATTTAAATTCTTTTCGACAAAATTATGCATAGTTTAGCCTTTCGTAAGTGTGATTAATTGTTCAACAACTAAAGAATAAAAATAACAGCTATGGAAATACCACAGCTCACATCTACTTAAGTAATTATAAATAATATGCATAGTAATTTTTATGAAGTCTTTTTATGGACTTGCTACTTGTAGGTTAACCGCCTATGGTACACCGCACACCCACACACACCTACACACACGCATGTGTCCATTCTGCATAAATTATAAAGTGTCACATCGTCGGTGGGCCTCGATTCTACTCAAGTTTTATTTTTGTTACTTTTACGACCGCTTTTTACGAGGTTCTTGTAAATCCTGTGCAACACCTTCGGCCTGACAGACCCGAACTAGGCACGAGTCACGAGACAGCGCTTAATCAGCCGAGAGCCAAGACATGTCAATTCATGTCTCACTGCAACGCTGCTTAATTAAGAAATAAAAGTGCAGAGCGACGAATAGTGGACGCCTCTGCGTTTACACGTTTATAATTTCAAAGAAAGGGCGTCTAACGGCTTTAAACACAATAAAAAAGAATTTTAGTTAATGAGGAAATCCCAGATGAAAAATTTCTGTTGAATCCTACATTAAAATTGAATAAAAGTTAGTTAAAATCCTTAAAAAACATCAATTATAGGATCACTTGCGGTTTCTTGCTAGAAGTAGGTTCGGAAGGCGGAGTTTGGACGTGGGTCTTCTCTGTGTGGCCTGTAGTAAATCCAAGTAATAGGTTTTATTGCCTGATTTTGGTTCATCCTCTGTTTTGCTCTGTCTGTGCATCAAATGTTCCTAGACACGCATTCATACCCACACAAGAAACACTCCACTCAACAACATTTACAAAATAAATTGTTATCTGCAGAAATTCTCCTGCAGACTCTAGTGTTATCGCTGTTGTAGATGTTTCTGCAACATATTCTCTTCTTTATTTCATGTGACGCAATTTCTGTTCAACACGTGCTCAGCTCGAGAGCGCTTTTATTGCTGTTCATGCCTTTACTCACCACGCACTCCTCACCACACAAAACCATCAGCAAATACACATCATTTCCCCTCTCGATTTAAACACACCACAGCAAGAAACTCTCACAGCAGCTGCCAACAAAAACAAATAATGCTCATGATACAGTTTCCATTACTCTCTCTCTCTCTCTCTCTCTCTCTCGCTCTCTTCTCTGATGTATTCGATTCGTCATCGGAGGGTTTATTCTGGACGTGCAGTTCAATAACAAAACGCTCGTCCTTCTTATGTTTTCTGTTGCTATTATGGTGTGTTTATTGTTGTTTTTGTAGAGGTTGCTATAACAACGTGCACATGTCTACCTGTCAAGCATGCAGCCATATTGGATTCCATTGCGTCTCTATGCATGCCGTTATCGCTCCCTGTCTCACTCTCTCTCTCTCAAAGAGATTATCGATTCCATAAACAACAACAGCAACATAATTGTGATATATGATATAAACTTGTTTCATGACGAGGTTGGAATTGCTTGTTGTGCTTAAATGATTACATTTTCGAAATGATTAATAGATTAATTTGCATTTTTGCCCATTTGAGTTCCCTGTTTACGTTAAGAGTCGTGCTTCTTTGCGAATAACTTCCGGTTCTTGATAAAGAACGACAACATTTTTTTTTTTATATTACTTTTTATAACACGAATGACAACATATAAAAATTAACCATGATGATGCTTACAGCACTGTTCAAAATGATAATTAAAATATGACAAAAAATCGTCGTCGATAATTTAAGCATTCAACTAAAATATTTCAATTTATAAATTCTAATCACACGAATATTTTTTTGAAGCTTGAAAATGAACAGCAGACCAAATTTAATGAAGACAAAAACAAAAATTTTGCGTTTGTGATTCACTTGAGTTGAAAATGCAAAATGCAGACAACTTTTGCGAATGATGGCAGCGTATAAATTATTTGGACAGGAAACTGCAGGAATTTTTAATGAATTTATTTGCAAGAAATTCGGCAAAATCTCAGCAGTGCGCTCAACGACTTGAGTCACCTTTAGGCGACTGTTTTGACAACCGCAGGAAGAATTACGAAAACAAAACATGGCTTTGAATGTAATATTTACAAGATTTTCACAAACAAACCCGAAACTGCACCGAAACATGTCGTAAACCATTATTTAAAATTTGCTGATTTTCCGTGTCGCCTCAACGCAAACAGAAAGATTAAAAAATAGACAAACTCGAATCAAAACAAAGAAGGAAAAGCGAATTCTTCGTTTTAGGTTGTTTTAGTGAAACCATAAAAAATTGAGATGCAACTGCAATTGAAGCAGCACCGCATCGAAACGCACTGCAACGCAAATCTCTATACAAAAAAACCAAATTTCGACGCAACAGCAAAAAACTAGACAGTCCTTTGTTGCTTTCTATTTTTTGCAATTTAAACAACGTCATAAAACGCAGCAACAACAACGTCACGCAACCTGACGACATCCGTAAATTTGCAGTTGCAGTGGCTGAAAATTGCGACTTTTCTCAAAGAACGACTGCGATTTCGTCAGCCGGCCCACACGCAGGTAAAGAGCTAAAAAACACGATGAAAAAACCGTGTTTTCCATGCACGCCTAAAAAAGAAAAGCCAAAAAATGTAAACTGCAAGTGACGCAAAAAAGTCGCAAAACCCAGCAGCGCAGCGGATGTGTTGATTTATAAGCGTCGATTGGGAATGCATAAAAAGGTGAGCGCGGAGAAGGTGCCGAAAAGAAGCACCTGCTGAGGGAACGTTGGGACACACAGCAGAAGCGACGCAGTGGACGAGAGGCTTCAAAGCGAGGACCCATTGCTCAGAGATCTGTTTGATTTTCACCCTTTTTGGCCCTGTGAGCAGCTGAGCTCAGCACGAGGCGACGGCGAACGACCGACAGCCGCGTGTGCGAAAAGATTCGGTTTCCTCTTGACGATCCAAGAATTGAAGACGTTTTCTGCTCTTTACAATATTTTTTGGTCAATTCTTTAGATGATATTCGATTGTGTGACGTTTGTCGTTATTCTGAATTTTATTTGAAAGTCTTTGCGTTGCTTGGTTTTTGTCTGCTGATTGGTTTGGTCCCTCCTGTCCGCTGTTCGATGTTTTTTCCTCCGACTACTCGACAGGTTCCCAACGGTAAACGCTTTGTTTTCGGCGTGATTTTCATGTAACAATTCTGCTCTGTGTTATCCGTTCAATAGCTTTTGTTTATTAGTTGTTTCCGTTCTTTTTCGAGAAAATATTTTTGAGATTTGTTCAAAGCAACTTAACTTCATTTAAAGCTGAAAATGCTTGAAGTTTGATAAAAATTCCCGCATTTAAAGTTGTTCAATACAAGCAAAGAATTGTGAAGCGATGAAATTATTATTTAATTTTTTAATAAAAGGCCCAAAATATCAACTTCACTTGGGTCGCATTTATTCACATATTGCAATATTAATTACTTTGTATATCGCTCTCCTCAGGTCCCAACGGCTGTCCACGCCGGCGCGGACGTCAAACCTACACGCGCTTCCAAACGCTGGAGCTGGAGAAGGAGTTCCACTTCAATCACTACTTGACGCGTCGGCGAAGAATCGAAATCGCTCACGCGCTCTGCTTGACCGAGCGCCAGATCAAAATCTGGTTCCAGAACCGACGTATGAAGTTGAAAAAGGAGTTGCGCGCCGTGAAAGAGATCAACGAGCAGGTAAATTAATTGCTGGAAAATGGATGAGATCTAGGACGTCTAAAAGTTTCCTTTCCGTTCGATATTTTCTTGGTCTAGTTCTGGTATTCAAGACCTGCTTCAATCTCATTGATTTCCGCCTTCAAATGGCGAAAGATCACGTTTCCAGTTTCAGTTCGTCATCAGCTTAATTCACAGACTTCACATTAACATTTCAATAGCTTAATTAAGTCAATCAATTCACGTTACTTATTGAAAATCTAGCAAAAAAAAAAATCTGCATGTTTCGGAAAATTTAAATAAATTAAATTTAAAAACAGAGCTCACAAATAATGCCAAAGCATGAAGAATTTTGGAAAGTCAAAGCATTGGAATTAATGTTAATCGGAGCTTTAAATAAATTATTCACATTAATTATAAATCTATTCATAATTTCTGTATTCTTCTTTTGTTTTGTTTTCGTTGTCGTCGTTGACTTCAGGCGCGTCGTGATCGCGAAGAACAGGAAAAGATGAAAGCCCAAGAATCGATGAAATCCGCCCAACAGAATGCCAAGCAGCAGGCCCAGCAACAGCAGCAACAACAGCAGCAGCAGCAGCACCAACAACAGCAGCAGCAGCACCAGCAGCCGCCGCAGCAGCAACAGGATCACCACTCGATCATCGCCCACAACCCACACAATCTGCACCACTCCGTCGTCGCTCAGAACGACATGAAGCTGGGCCTGGCCATGGGTGTCGGCGTCGGCGCCGGTCTGGGCGGCGGTTTGGGCGGCGGGTTGGGCGGCAACCTCGGCATGATGAGCGCGCTCGACAAAAGCAATCACGATCTACTGAAAGCTGTTAGTAAAGTAAACACATAAGTTAAAGAAGAAGAAGGCGCAGAAGAAGTAAAAGTAGCAGTGAAAGAATGAGCGAAGCAGTTGGAATAGAAGCAGAAGCAGCAAACGTAACATTAGCTTCAAAAACTAAACTGATCTAAAATTAAAATTAAAATAATCGCCAAGTTAGGAAGAAAACGTAAACTAATAAGAGCCAGAAAGGACGAAGTAAGAAGAAGGAATCCGATTCTTTGAAGCAGACACAAGATGAAAACTTAAATACGTAAACTTTTACATAAAAACTAAGTGAATAAGCTTAAATATAAATCTTATCTTTAACTATTATTAAATCTTACCATATACAAGAATCATATATAAAGCATGAACTTTATTTATGAACGATATATTATATACAGCGACTGTTCATATGCATGCGGTTTATTGGAAATGTTAAGGAAAAAGCTGGTTGACGAATCATCATCATAAAGTCCAATCCTGAAATATATCGCATTTTGGAGTGAGAGAGAAAAGCGAAGGAATCTGTTGCAATTCATTGTTTATTACGTTGAAGTCCAAGGAATTTCAGATATAACTGCAGAAAAATATTAATTAAAATTCTATTAAAATATAATTAATTAATTTCAAAAGGTTTTCTTTATATTCTCTTCTTTATTTCTATTTAAAAGTCTCGGCTTGTAAGTTTTTTTTTATAAAAAGAGAGCTTTTTAAAGATATCTTTTTTACTTTTTTGTTATGTGTTTTCTAGGTTCTTTAGCGAAATATTTGAAGAGTACGAAGAATTTTAGTTTATGGCACAATTAAATTTTTAGAATTAATTAGGTTTTTACAATTTTACGACTTTTTCCATATTCCAACAATTTTTCAGTTTCTCATTTTACAGTTTTTATAGGGTAAATTTAATTTTGTTTAGAAGTTTGGTTTTTAATGTGCACTCGAATTGCTGCTCAAACAGTCAACAGACCCAAGAATCTGACGCCTCTCCTCACTCAACCGAATACTAAGCGATGAATTTAAATTTCGAAAGGTTTTAACTAATTTTTGACAATTGTTTTTAATTTCAAAAGTCCTATACAACTAAACAGAAGAAAAAAGAAAGAAAATCCCAGCTGAAATTTAAATGAAATTATGAAAATGTATTTGTAAGCCATTAAATTTGCAACGGTTTGCAGCATGCGGACCCACAGAATCGACGGGAAATGTAAGCAAAGTAAACAGAAAAAGGTTTACCAGTGACTATATTTTAAAATACAATTAAATTAATAATAGTAACTCAAGAATTGATAGGCAAGACCGAAAGTAGAATGCATATCTGCGAGTGCATCTTTTTTGGTGGTAATAAGAAGGAAATGAAGAATAAAATTATTAAATAACATCAGCCATAAAATAACGACAAACACTATTAACAAAGTGGCTTTCGAAGAGCCAAATCAAGCAACACATCAACAATCTCCCAGATACGTATTAGAAATTAAGTCCAAATAAATAAACAAGCGAATAAATGTAGATATAATTGAACACGTTACTTACAAATAACTATAGTAATAATTCAAGTAATGATAATATTAATGATATACTCTAATTGCAGTACTAATGATAATAGTAAAAATAAAAGGAAACGAACACAGAGAAATAAATCTAAAGAAGCCAGAAAATTGCATAAATTCGCAACAAGAAATCAGTAAAAGTAATTCCAAAAATTTCTTAAAATACACAAGAAATTCAGCAGTTTTTCCAAAGTCACAAACTTTCAAGAAAACGCGAAAGAAATAACATTTAAAGGCCGCCAACTTCACCAACTTCATCGAATAATGTTTAGTTGACATTTATGCCACGCCTGCAGCGTACACACACACACTTACACTACCACACAACACAGAATTGATAAATATTCAGTGAATTTGTGATATTATTTTTGAAATTTTTAATTTAACTATTTTTAAAATGTATTCGTTTTTATAACGTACATAAATATAAAAATTTGTCTATTTTGGTTTGTTTGAATTGATTAATAATAAATTTGTTATCTGCTTTGCGGTATTTTATTATGAAACACAACAAAAAACATCATATCCTAAATTTATTTGCTTATAATTAAATTACATTTAAGTTTTTGCCTTGATCTACACTTTGTTGAAGAAAAGAAATAAAGGGAAGTGGAGAAACAACAACCAGTTCGAAATGCAGCAGTACACATCTTTTTCTTTAATATTGTTAATCTTTAAGTTATAATTCTTATTTAATTCTAGAGGTTTCCACTTTTCCTGCGCTATGTGGTTCTCTGCAGTCTAACCAGATTTGCTTTACCTCTAATTGAAGGAATATTACTTTATTTTGATCTGAAACGATAACTATTATGACTATTGTTGTGCTTATCATTTGATTATTGTCGCTCTCAACAACTTATTCTGATTAGAATTGTTAATATTATCATTATCTTTACTATTATTATTATTACTATTATTATTATCAATAATATAACTATTACTACTTTAATTTAACGACTGTTTGTTGATTTTCATATGAGTTTAGTTTTTATAGGATTTATTTCAATTTTGGAATTGTAATTGTAGTTTTAGTAATTGTACTGTGTAATGTATTAAAATATGTTGGCAATTCTATATTTTTTAAAGCGAAAAGTTCGATTAATGGAATTAAAAATTACTATTGTAAAATATTCTTCGTCATGGTGTTTCTTTTCTTTTATTTTCATTAATTTAATTCGTTTATGATTAATTACTGCGTTTTTATTTCGTAAATCTCAGATCTTTTCAGATTTTTAGGACAAATTAATTAATTATGAGGTCAGCTAATTTTTCTGAATTAGGTTAGCAACTTTACTGTTTTCTGTTCGTTTCATTGCTCCAAGCAAAACGACTCTGTAATTTTCCTTAAACAGGATGAAGGTGAAGTATAAAAACTCGTCTTAAAATTTTGTGGGGAAGTAAAGTAATACAAGCCTTTTAAATAAAGATGAAAGAATGATTTTTCCGATGCAGACTTTTTGAAATAAATACAAAGTTTTGCCGTAAAAATTTTCTCAATTACTGTTCAACTGAGAAATAAGTTTAATTATTGAATCGCAAATGACAGTTAAACTTAATTGAGTTGAAGTATAATAATCGTGATATTAATTTCTTAGTTCAGTTTAAGTGCGTGTTTTACTTGTCATATTTCATTTCATTCATTTCATAATTTAACTGAGATTTATTAAACTGTTAAAGAGAGTATTATTAAATTTAAAATCAGCATTATTTAAATTTTAAATGTTTTCTTCATTTTCTGAATGAGTTAAAGTCATAATTATTAAATTTTCTGAAAGTGAATTCATTTTCTTTGACTCGACTTCTGCACCTAATAATTTTAAATACTATCACCTCCTTGTCACAATGAATCACAATTTTTTTATAAGATATTTTATTTATATACATATATTATTTTATGGTTGTTTTTCTACATCTATACTTAGAATAGCCAGAAGATTATTTACGTCATGTTTTTTGTATATTTTTGACTTTATAATAATTCTTCGCATTTCTGTTTTTTATATATTTTGTGAAATTCATTTCGAATCTATGTTTTTCGAATTCAAATGTCATTTTAAGGCATTCGTTTGTCATCTATCTTTATACGTTGCTAGTTGCTGTCCCTGTATTTAACTCACATCCTATGAACGCAAAGGAAGAATATATATAAATGTTGTATTCAATAAACAAACAGGAACAGAACGAATGTTATCAAAATCCCATCCATGTTTTGTGACAAAAGTTGTTACCACAAAAATTTGTTGTTTGGTGATGAACAAGATTTTAATATATGTACATATATAGAAATCAATCTTAAAATGCTATAACCAACAAGCAAATAGTAGGTACTCAAAAAAAGAAAATTAATACGTAAATAAATAGATGCAAACATAAATAGAAATAAACAAAAGGAAGTTTAGATGATGGAAACATGTTCAAGCAACTGAAATACGTATTCAACTCCACAAATTATTTAACCACTGCAACTAAATAATTAGATATTTACTTAAATTAACTGTAGAATGATAAAAACGGAGAAGATGAAAACTGAAAAAAATTAAAACAAAAGCAAAAGTTAAAACTTTACACATCGCAAAGACACATGAGATACGTAATTGAATAATAATCACAGTTTTAATTAGGATAATTAAATGTTATTGATTAAGCGACGAAGAAGCATATAAGGAGGATTATAAGTGAAGAAAAGAAGAAGAATTAAAAAGAACAACAAAGTGATGAAAACGTTTCCTCCACAGCTGATGGATATTTTAACTGTTGATCGTTGAGGAACTGGAGTTATTTGCAATGACATGATACAGAGCCAGACGGACCGACAACAAACTTATACATTTACACGCACACAAAAATTCATAAACACATAACACAACCCATAATACAGACAAAAACGGAACTAGAAACACTCGATCACGGCAACACATAGAAATAATCTCATATAAAACCGTCAAAAATATATAAATACACTTATAAGGATTTGTATGCACTTATGTATGTGTATGATACATAAGAGTTATTTACTTAATGCTAGATATACGCTACTAATCATTAAAAAATTATTACGAAATCCACAACAATTATATTGTAAATCGATTTACATATATACTATATATATACCAATTATATATATATGTATATGAATATTATAATTAAACATAAATAAAGAAATCATTTTAAAATAGCAAAAATATGTTAAATGTGTGTGTTATTTCTTAAAACCATCAAAAACGTTTCCTTTGCGATTATTAATGGTCCTTTTTTCAAATTTCGAAGGCGGTATGAGGAGAAAAAAACTGTATATATATAGAGTTATGTATAGCCAAGCAAAACTTTAACATATGTACATTGTTTATATCCTGTGTGAATATAAAAGAAAATATATATATTATTATATTATTATAGAATGACGTATGGATGCTTCGGGTATTGTAATTTTACTTCTTTCTTTAATGAATGACTCATCAAATTTTAGTAATTATAAACGACAAATTTAAAAGAATCCAATCTTATTTTCAATTTTTATCTGTAACACATTTGAATAAGTAAGAGATACCGCAGTAACTCTATTTAAGTCCTTTTAGAGCTCTTTATACTATGCACTATTTATGTATGTATGTATGTATTTTATGGAGTGCAAAACAGCTCTTCTTCATTTATATCTCTAGCTTCTTTATTATGTTCACTGACTATCTCCTTACATCGTTATTCCTTCACTAACCTATCCTTTCTTCCTATTTTCACCGTTCCTTCTTAACTTTTCCATTCCGTTCTTTCTTTATCTGTTATATCTTTCTGTTTTTTCGTTTCGTCCTTTTTCTGTTTACTCTTCACTTCTCACAACAGTTTTCAAATCTTCTTCTCAATTTTTGTTCTCTTTATTTTATCTTTTAGAGTAACTTACCTTATATATACTTGTATACCCTCTTATTTTTATTTCTCCCTTTCTTTTTTCGCTTTTCCTTCATTTCTTTCTTGAATTTTTCTCTCTTCCCAACGAACTTTTCCTTTCGTCATTTCTTTTCCTCATTCTCCCTTCCAATGAACTTATTATTGCATTGTGTTTCCTTAATAAATATCGTACCTATGGAAGAAGAATTGGAAGAAGCAGATTATTATTTGTATTATGAGTTTTCATAAATTACATCAAAGAATATTAATTAATAAATTGGCGTGAGGAGAAGACACATTTTAGCCAATTAGAATTGAACTGAGAGAGTAGGTCGCAAAAGGGGAGTGATAAGCAGACGACTGGAGGAGGGGAAGGATTTAAATGGTCGTGGACAATTTAGGGAGCAATACAAATTACTTTTTGGCCGATGGTGTGATGACGGTGACGCCATCAAGTCAACACAGCGTTTAACCGAGAGATGTTCCCAAAGATGTTTCATTAAATTCAATTAACGCAGCACCAAGGAAAATCTACACGGATTAAGGTAATTACAACGGCACATGGACAGAGGAATTAATTCACATACACTCCTTGCTTTGTTTGTATTTAGGTATTTCAGTATGTGGTCGGTTGTGTGTGTTTTTGTACAGAAGCGATTTGGAGAATGTGTTACTTTTGCTTCTGGAGCGGAAGCGGAAGCTTCGAGTTGCTTATGAACGCAATAAAGAAACTTTGTAAAAGTAAGAAATTGCCTTGGACTTGGTCTAGTTGTCGAGGGTGGCTGGGGAGGGGCCCTTCTGCGGGGTGCGAATAATATGCAGCCGCACCCATTTCCATGCCGGGCACGTTCGAGTGTTTACGATGGCGAATCAGTAACCGTTTGGCGCATTTGTTATGAAAATTGGTCGTTGCTTTATCGGTGCCTCTGTGGACCGTCGTCAATTCATTCTTTCACTGGCTTCCATCAACGAAGGCAGACGTTGAAGGGTTTGGCGCGGCTTTCAGGTGCGGCTCCTCACATCAACATCGAACAATCGCATCGGCGTTTCTTAAACTTCGACTTGAACTTAAATTTAATGTTGTGTGTAAGTTTTATGGGTCCGCCAACTCTTTCAATGTTGCTAACTCCGACTCCAAATGTTGCGACACTTTAATTTTTAATGTTGCTGTGATGTTTCATTACTTTGCGTGGATGAAACGAATACACAAATATTGGGTGAAGGCGTCAGGAGTGAGGCGAGGGCCACGGCTCGGCAGTTTCCGGCAGCTAATGTTACAGTAACGAGCAACAAATCACAGATGTTGCCGATTCCAGGGAAATTTTCTTGGCACTTCTACAAATCGACGCCGTTCAGCATTCATTTGTCTAAAAAATATGCGTTGCTGCGTGGATTCATGCATTTAAATGTCGATTTGCATTCGAGAGCAGCTGGAATGGATTTGAGGCAGCCATAATTCAGCGCGTTAACGTCTTTCTTCATTTAATTGAATGATCATTATGCGTAAAGGACCCTGTAACATCGGACCGCCTCTTCGAATGAATGTTTGGTGGGTTGAATATTTTTCCGTGGCGTCATCTCGCGGCCATTATTGCGAAGGGGAGTTTTACGAATATGCAAAACGAGCGTCCAAGGGTATTTTTTGCAATGTGATGCGCATCTTTATGCTCTTCTATCTCCTCCTTCCACCCTTCACTCCGCCTTAGCTGCCATGGCAATATTTTTAGCGAAGCTTTGGCGTAAAGGGTCGTTTGCGCCTCATCGCAAATGCACAGGTTGTTGATGATGTCGAAGCTGTGTTTGTTTTTCGCTCTGTTGTTATTGCTGTTGGTGCAAATTTTGTGCAAAAATTACCACTGGCTTCTGTGGCACCCGCTGGGCCAAAGCGCCATAAATTATTAACCGAAAAAAAAAGAATTCGAGTTTATTTATTCGCCTGGTTGATGGCGGAAAATGGAAAATTGCTCAACGTGGCCCCGTGTGGCTCATTGTTTATATACAACGAACATATGTACACAGAAACATAAATTTATCTCGATAAATTTTAATTTAATCCGAATTCTGCTAAAAATTTATTGCCCTGGGGAGGAATTTTGCAAAAAATAATTCGTATTTCTCAGTGGAGACAGTTCTCGATACTTTAAAGCAGCCATTTTGTCTTGACGCATATCTTTTTCCATAAAAATCTTTCCTTACTTCTTAGATTACCTCTTTTTAAGCAACTAATCCCAGCAGAACAATTTGGCTTCCAACCGCTCCTTTCGACAGAGCTCCAGTTGGCTCGTGTCACTCAGCACATCATCGATGGCTTCAACCAAAAAGCCTCAACGGGTATGATAATGTTCGATGTTTCCAAAGCATTCGACAAAGTATGGCACGCTGGCCTAATTTTCAAACTTCATAGCCTTCAAGTCCCAATTCCACTCACTCAACTTATAGGCTCCTTTCTCCGGAAAAGAACCTTTCAAGTCAGAGTAGAAGACAAGCTCTCCTCAGTCAGAATTTTAGAAGCAGGAGTCCCGCAAGGCTCTCCTCTCTCACCTCTTCTCTACAACCTCTACACAGCTGACCTCCCAAAACCCATAAACGCATGCATCTCGCTTTACGCCGATGACACGTGCATCTACAAAACAGGGAAATCAGCGACTGCAGTCTGCAGAAAGCTGCAAACTTGCATCAACTCCACTCTGCAATACTTTCGGCGATGGAAAATTGCAATAAATGCCAACAAGACACAAGCCATATTCATAACCAGAAAACATAATCAAAATCCCCCCAATTTAACCATAAGCGGCACCACAATTCCTTGGCGAAACACTGCCAAATATCTCGGACTCACTTTCGACAACAGATTAAAATGGCTACAGCATATACATAAAAGCAGAGGTCGCTGCGCAGGAACCATTCAATCATTCTACCCTCTCCTAAAAGAAAGTAAACTTAGCAACAAAAACAAACTTCTGCTTTACAAGCAAATAATTAGGCCGAGTCTGCTATACGGTTGTCTAGCCTACTCAACCGCCGCAAAATCAACAATAAACAAACTTCAATCCGCCCAAAACATCGCCATTAGAAAAATTTTTAACATTCCGTGGTACATAAGAAATAACGACATTCACAATGACCTGAAACTCGAGACAGTAAAAGAATACATCAAAGATAAAGCTCTCAAACTTTTCGACAAAATAGCAAACATACAAAACACTTCATTAAACATTTTAAAAACTCCCACACTAACAAACAGAAAAACCTACCGTAGCATCAGAAATTTTTCCAACAGTTAACTCTTTATCAATTTAACTAATACAAGACCCGAATTAAATGCAATAGAAAGTAATATCTAAGCCCGCACCAACCAGACGCCAATTACATTGGCGATCAAATAAAATGGAGTAAAAGTGACGATACACTAGCTCCGAGAAACCACACGTTCCTAGCATTACCTCTTTTATAAATGATAAAAGTTTTCTACAACAATAAAAATACCACAAAAATTACGAAAAGTTCACCATTTTTCACTCCTTTGATCACATTGTCTAATTTACATTGAATTATTGTAAAAAAACTGGCGCTGGGCTTTCTTTTCCTGCATTGGGTTATTTTATTATCCCCATCATTTGCATAACGAACAAAGAAAAGAATATAGACCGAAACTAAATCGAGTTTTACCTGATTGGACATTCGACCCAAAAAGAGATACAAACGCAATTTAATGCAGCAAAATTAAGGGCAAAATAATTTTTCATAATAATCCACCGGAAACAAATCTAAAGACCTCAATTTACCACGTAGTCAACAACAACAAACACCCTCTTTTCGAGAATAAAAGCGAGCGACACAACTAAAACACGGCGAGCATCGCATAAATAACAACAGCAAAGAACTCGGTCCACACCACGTCACCCCCACGAGTTGATGGCTCCATGCGAATGCCAGTTGATTTAATAAAATTACACCCCGGAGGCTAATTTTGTCCTCCCCGCTGCCAACAGATGCCAACAAAGATATTGGAGCACCCGAAAGGACCCTGAAAAGAGAGCCACCAATATTCTTCCCGGTTTTCTTTTGTTTCTCGTCTAGTTTTTGGTTACTTTTCCGAAATATGATGCTAAAGTGTTGCTTTTTTCTTATGTGTCTCTCTCTGTATATAAATATGTCCATTTGTATTTGGTTCTTTTTCAGTTCTCCTGCTTTCTCTTTGATTTACATTACAAAATATTGTTATGCCAGAAATGGTCTTAAGTCTATGGTTATGGCCACATTGCCACTTCTTCTTCTCTAATCGATGGCTCCATTCTCGGTTCGTGTTGCTTTGTTCTCGGAAAAACTTCGATTTGTCAGATGATAAAAATTATTATATTCACCGTTTGATTCGTGTGGAAATTGCAGCCCACAAGTGGACGGAAAAAGGAAAAATGAGAGTAGAAAATATGAGAAGTTGACACAATAAAATTTAGTGTCGATGGCGAACATTTAGAATGCTTGAAAACGATTCACCGGGGAATTAAATGACCAACAACTCATGAGAAAAAAGTGGGAAATAACAGAAATATGTATTATGTACATATAAATAATTTATTAAATATAATACGTTAATAAATAATTTTGTTATGATCATGAAAAGCGAAAGTTTCTTGTTTTTAAAATTAAGGAAAAAATTAAGGAGATTTTTTAATAGTTTATTTGACCTCGCTCTGTGTGTTACTGTCCACCACAGCCACAGATGACCTCACGATCATGTGTGCTGCAGGCCTACGATTATTTTGAACGTTTTGTAGCAAATGCGACTTCGTAACCAACGTTCGTAAGCAGTGAGAAAGTTCAGGAGAAGGATGAATATGCGAAGAGTAGTGCACACACCTCATCCCTATCGTCATGCCTCATCCTAACAACAATAATGCCGCTGTGGCCATGACGTATCTGTCGGATTAAAAGGAACCCATAAAATGCCGTGAGAACGGTTGACGTCTTCCAAGTATTCGTGCTGTCAGCTTCACTCGTTCCCTGTACATCACTCACATCGCCGTTGTATTTAATCTGCACGAGTATCGTCTCGATCTACACTCGTACATAACATCGATCATGTATCAGCACATCGAAGAGTTTCTCTCGCTTCTTTGCTATATACCGAGAGTCTTTATGTACTTGCAAGAACTGCCATTACTTCTCTCAGACCGAAAAACATGTCCTCCATTAAATGGCTTTGTAAATATTTCCTTATAGACATGTATTTCGGCATTTCGGTGTTGCTGATGACTGTTGATTGTCTTCTGGTTGGTGCGAAATTACATTTATTACTGTAAACAGCGATAAAACTGTCATCCACGTCACTAGGCCCACGACGAGGGATCTCGGCTCCTTCGGGTTCCCAGAGATCAAAGCGAAGGTACTTCAACTTCAATGATACTTGTTCGAAATTTATCGTGTAGAGATTTCCGCTTTGTATTTCTGTGGACGGGCTTAAAAAATGTCCGATCTGTCGACATGGTGATTTTCTACTATTTTAGTTCTTCTCGTAACTTTTGACGTTTATTAGACAAACAGCTCATTAAGCAGCAGAAGAAGCAACAGCAAACATCGGCTACCGACTGAAGTAATAATCGAGGCGTTAAAATGTCATTCATTCGATTATTGTTACTGTTATGGCTTTTGTGCCATGTGTCAGAGGAGCGGCCGTTGTTGATCATTAGCCTTTGCTTTCTATATGCAAGTTATAAAGCGGAACGGGCATGGTTCAAAAGCTCATTCAATTCACGAATAGCTACGGAAAAATGGCAGAAGAATCAGAATTCCATTTTTAAACAACGATTCGCGATCAGTTTCATTGACATTTGCTAATTTTTTATATAAATTCGAAGTGTAAGCATCTTTTAAACTTAAAATTAACATAAATTGAAATTTCAAAAGTCTCATTTGGTCCTTGTTCCTGAAGTTCCGCTTCAGTTGCCTTCACATCGCAGAAATTGCAATTTCAGTATTAAAATTTTGTTGCATAAATTGGATGGTGATGGGGCAGTTTTCATTGTTGCTGTTGCTGCTGGAAAAACCAATTGGTTTTAAAATAATTTCACGCTTCAAAAAATACAGTCTCTTTAATTTCCATTTTCACAGTTTTAAGTAACAACGAGAAACGAACGGAGAAAAAAATCGAAACAAAACAAAACGAATACGAACGCATTTTAAGCACTGCAGCTGAATTTATTTCCTGGATTGGATTCCACCAAAAAATAACCAGAAACGAAAATCATGGACTGCAAAAAACGACAAATTTAAGCACCAACAACAGCAACTGATGCTGATGCTGAGCTTTGGTTGTCTCTGGGGCTGCTGAAGGTTGTTGGTGTTGTCAGCAGAAACCTGAATCATTTCCCTCGCTTTCGAACTCGCAGTTGGAGCTGGAGCTTTCGACCCTCAACCTCGCGCCTTCCTCTTCCCAACGACGACGATTTTTCGTGCTTGCGCAAAACGTTTCAACAACAGAGGCCACAACACAACTTTTGGCAACGTTAATAACATGGATGCGTCTGTCTGGGCACGAGATGTGCAACCGATAACTTTCGTTGCGGTCGTTAAGCGACTCGATCTGCGACTGGACGCACGCTGACTGGCGGACATCGAAAGCAGTCCACGTATGTGCTTTTTGCTGAAAACCCTGTTCAAATGACATTTACGAATTATGTTAAAACAACAGTTTTTATATATCAACAATTAACAGGCAAAGAACTTTAAATATTGCACAATTTGTGATCTTATTGTATATATACATCCTTAGTTAAAAAGTAGAATAACATACTTTCCATTATTTCTATTTTTCTAAATTCCATTTATGTAATTATGCGACTTTTATGAGTTTCTCATGTTTTTCTTAATTTGAATACCTGATTTAGATGCAGATCACATCGCAATCTCCTCGAAATTAACATTTTTTTTCTGAATTTTTAAGCATTTTCTTGGAAAACTTCTTAATTAGTGGATGTTGTTGGCGTTGGAGGTCCCTTCATTTCTATCATCTGTGAGTTGCTACTGCAGGCTCCCGAGATGCTTTCTGGTTGTTTCGTTATTAGTGTTTATGATGCTGCTCTTGCTTCTGTTCTTTACCTAGCTTTGCGTATTTTACGATTAACTACCCACTTCGCATCCTCCGCAGTGACACTGGAAGAAGCGAAACAGCGAAAAGGCATTAAAAAGTGTCTGTAATGAGCATTTTTTATGTGCCGTTACAATTGACTTCTCTACTTTTTTATCAAGTGGCCACATTTATCTGTGATCATCTTGCAATTAATGCATGTCTGCGTTTCAGCTTGAAGGAAGTTAAGATGTAAGCTGAACATGAAGTTTTTCCATTATCACACTGGAAAAGTAATAAAAAGGAATATTGCCTATTTTTGAAATAAGGAAACATATTTTACCTTTAATGATAAAACAGAATTTCAAAAATAATACCTTAATCAAACAAAATACCTTGAAAAATAAATTGATAAATTACCTCGACATTTGTCCATTTTTAGGCCCTGTATTCAGCATCTTTCTTTATATTATTTATCTGTGATATGATGCTAATAACTTGAGAGATTCAGATTATATCGGCAGAAGGAGAAGATTACATTCAATACCACATAAAATTCAAAATCAAAGGCACATCAATGAAATAATAAATTGCTTAATAATAAAATATAATAAAGATTAATATTTAAAAATAACATCACTAGCCAGAAGACTTTAAGCATAGAGATCTCTATGCTTTAATCTTTAAGATTATTATGATTGAATTGGATATTTAAATGGACGTTAATATTAAGTGGAGATCTTTCCGGACGAACATAAATATTCGGATCTCCAGTGAAGTTGATAATCCATATCCAGATGAGCATCCAAACCCAAATGAAGAATGAATAAATTATTCCTAAAGCTCAAGATGAAGATCAAAATTATAATTAACGTCATATTTAAGAGAAATATTAAAATGAAGCAGCAAATAAATTTCCCGGTAATTATTAATAACGTTGTGAATGTTTAATGATGTAATGAACCTAAAATTAATTTTACTTTTCTACTGAACCTTAAACCTTTTCGTCTTGTTGCGGTTGCAAGCCGATTTTTCGAACGACTCCATCCAAATAATTTTTTCCCGGGTGATCTTGCGTGAGAGGGACACCGCATAAAGCCTCTGATCGTCTAAAAAGTCTCTTGGAGGCTTCACATAATTCGTTGGAGTTCAGTCGGTGGCCATCAGCCCAGACCAGACCCGACCAGAGCCATTAGCTGCATGTTTTTATGGCCTGTGATTGTATTTCGTCGTTGTTGTTGTATTGGTTTCTTGCTGCTGTCGTCTGATTGTTGTTGTTTCTGTTTCTTACCTGTGCCCTGATCTCGGTGCTGCAATATATCTTTTTTGTAGCTTTTTTATGGGCAATCGTGTTCTTTATCCACACACGTTATTCTTAAACTCCATTGTGTGTCTTTTTTAATTTCATCTCTTCGCCTGTCCCTTCTCCATCCGTTGTTGTTGGTGGCTTTTTTCTTTAAATTGCTTTTTTAGATATAATTTAAAATGAAACCTTGATCTGGAAATTCAAGCGCTTCCTTGGAACAACGGAGTTGGGAGCCGCAACCTGAGATTTACTGCGGTTTTTAATATATAAATATGTCCGAGGCGGATATATAAATGACTTTCATATATGTGTACGTGTGTTGAGCGCTGTTGTTGCAGTTAACGAATTCATTTTTAATTTTCTTTGGAAAGAGAAGAGTTGAAAATGAACAGGAAATGTGGGCTGGTCAGAAGAGGGAGGAAAGAAGGCGGCTTGTTGCTAGGGAGGGGCAGCATGAATGCCGAGTAAGGCATTTAATGAATGGAATGACTTTGTTCGAGTTAATTTATGGCAGATTTTCAATTCCTTGATTACGTTGTCTTTCTGCCGATGCCGAGAATTCAAGCTGCTGTGATGGATATTTTCCGTAATGCTGTTCGTAGGAATTCGTTTTTATCATTATTATAGTTATTTGTTATATTCTATAAGAACAAAAATAAATGGAAGGATACAATATAACGATCTTTTGCTACCTCGAACTATAAATCTTTTATATTATTTTAAGTTCTCTTTTTTTGCAGCTTAAATCAACTTTTCTTTAACTATATCTCCATTTTTCGCTTCTAATTAAATCATTAATTATTAATATTAATTTTTAACATAAATTATTATTATTATTTATAGTATTTATGTATGTAAAAAAGATTTATGTATGTCACAAAGAAGACTAGTTAATAAATTAAAGCTTGAATAAATTATTAATCCGTAGAAATAAAATTTATACACTGAATAATTTTAATTAAAATCTGATGAAATCTCAAAAACGCGTGGAACAATTTTTTGGCTGTGGTTCATTAAACGATTCGCTGTAATTGAATCATTTCTATGAGCTCCATAAAAATAATTAACAAACAGGATGCATGCTGCTGCCAGTAGCAGGTGCTGTTGACATTTTTACGACCCATAGACGAATATTTCGCAGCAAACCGACTTCGTTAAATACGAACACACAACCACGAATACTAATCCATAGTAAATACTAGATAAAAGCTAAAGCTTTAAGGAAAAGCGATGGAATAATCGATCAACTTGAATAAAATTTAAGCAAAGCAATTTATTTAAAGGACGTATATAAATTATTAAACGAATTGACTGATTTATTTGCTATTATTTTAGATAATTTTGTGGCTTCAAAAGACAATTCTTTAAAGATCGAGAAATTATTTCGCCTCTTCTTTTTCTTTATAAATCGATGGATGTTTAAAAACACCTTCCAACGAAACTGCTTGACGCTTTGGGTCATTTACAATACTATTTAGATATATAGAATAAGTCAATTTACACTACAATTGCTCACTTTAAAGAAAAGTATTCATTGCGAATGACAAACAGCGTAATTTAATTGAATCTCAACGATTTCATGGAAATAAAACTGAATTTAATACACAAAACGATTGCTTCGAATCCAGTTAATAGCTTAATTGATGCAGAACACGAGAAAAAACAACAACCAACGAACAAACGTAAAAAAAAGAATTTTCATGTTTTATTTCTGATTTTCAGTTGCTTATGGAGCCGGTTTTCGGCAGAAATCTCGGCTGCGAAACTTGCTCATGGCTCATGTCACCTTTCAGTTGCAAGAACAACAACGATTCGCAAATAAATCGCGCAGCAACACGATTCGCAGTCGCTCCAGGAATTCAAAGTGGTTCTCATAGTAAACGAAACGAAGTCGGAATCGGACGAAGATTCGCAGCCATTGACAACGATTCGCATTAAATTAACTTTATTTGTAATAAAATTAAATAATAAAAAAGTGGAAGGAAGGATCAGAAGTTGGAGGGGAGGGGAATAAAAGACATCGTCGCTTCAGATTCAGGTACAAATTTCAAAGGTACATCGATCCGTGGTTGCTTCTGATTTTCTTAGTATTTTTCGGACCCTGTTTTTTAAGAATTTTGCAAAATCTGCAAATTTCATTTAGTTTTATTTCCACTTAAATTGGCCCTGTTTTTATTATGTAATAAAACATTTCTCAGGGTTCGCGCAAGGATTTCGAACCGGACTTCATACAAGACGCGAGAAATATCTTTGTGAAACAGGGATCCAGCTAACAAACGGCTGAAAACTCAAATAAATAAATGATAAATTAAATTTAATATCGATTCCTTGAATCGATGGACTCGTAAAAACGTCTCCTGGAGGAGGCGCTTAGCGAAGTTCTTAGAAAGGCGTTTGAAAGTCCCTTCGAATGGCGCTTAGAAAAGTGCATAAAAACGCAATGAAAAAATTGCTATCGCTGGACTTATTATTGAGCTGCTACTAGAATGCGAATGAATTGATTCGCGCTGCAATGAATCCGCAATTCGGCTCCTATTGCTCCACGTTGTCCGTCGGGCATCTAACGCATGATTGGCATGAAGAAAGCACAAACGAGTGACGGACACGACGTCGTTGTCCCTTGGCCGATGAATTGCGTACTCGACGCATGGTTGCGGCCGTGTTTTGTAATTATGAAGGCGTCTGTTGACAGTGACAATTAAGCCGCAACGGCGCAAAAGAACACTCAACAAAAAGGCGATGAAGCGGACTTTAGACCATCGAAGAATAATAAAAATGATCAGTGAAAGGTTTAGGGACTCGGATAGGGACAAAGAAGGGCGGAGAATATCACGAAAAACTATTAAAGGAAAATAACTGTTCCGTTAAATATCTACTTTTAGATAGTGCCTTATATAAATTGTTGTTTTTGTTGTACAAGATCATCTTAACTCATTCATCAAGATTACTTTTAACTAAATCTTCTTTGAAGACTTGTCGGGAGCAATATTTTCATGTTTGCTTAAAAATACATATTTCCAGAACTATTTTCAATTTTTTAAACTAATTTCACTTTGCAAGTTTGTAATTTTGCGGATTAGGCCAACAGGTAAAAGCGACATTTTATCGGTTTTTATGTGAATTAATTTTTCTAACTTCTTCCCCTTTGACGACAGCGCCACCTCTTGGCAATTAGGTACGACGTCACAAACTTCCAAAAACAGCATTTTCCAAAAATCATCGAAAGTTTGGACGTGAAGTTTTTGGAACAAAATTCTTACTCAATTGGAATTCCCGTGCTTTGCAAGCAAAAGTTTGAGTAATTGCGCTACTGACCAAAAGATGGCACCTCGCCATCAGTTCAAAACAATGAGATAAGAATGAAAGTGGTTGGCAACAGTGCTTAGAAAGTTTGAGATGGGAGCCAGTAGATGGCGCTCGACAAACAATTTATAATTTTAATAATAATTTAATTCTTTTTATTCTTTAGTATCAACATGTTTCGTATCCTAAATTACTTTCGTAATGGTTTTCCTTTTTTCATGTGAGTAAACTTGAAGAAAAATTGAACATATTCCATCAGCCTAATATTTATGTTGTGTATCTGACCAACTAAATCCTTCTGAGCGCCATCTGACGTACAAGAAAACCCATCTTTAGCTGCTTTCAATAACGAAATTCTCTGCTCACAACGTTTGCGGTTCTTGAGAATCACAGTGGGCGCTGAACCCAATTATTTTTTACATTGTGCAAATTTTCCTATTCTCGATGGTGCATAATTGCGTACCATTATAATTATTTAAATAAATAAATGCAAAGAAAACTAAAATCTGTCCAATATCTTCAAAATCTTCTGCTGTCATTTGTTTATTCTAACTATAGTCATAAGATTATGGAATAATGTCATTTTTGCGGTTTAGATTCGATTGTAGCAGAGTTGTTTTTCAACTATAAAGTCTAGACTTGAAATGTACTTGAAAGAATTTACTGAAGTACCAAAAGTACTGAATACATTCCAGCTCTTGATTAAAGTAAGGTTTTTAAATTTATTTATGGATAGGAATCCAAACACTAATTAATTTTGTCTGTATTCACGTTTTTCAACAAAAATCTCTTTTCGAAGAGTTGAAGGCTAAGAAGCAAACGAAGCCGAAGGATTTTCCATTTCATTACAATAAATATTCTGATAGCGATAATTTTACTTCTTCAGAATGGCGAAGGTGGGCTTGAAGGGCGTAAAGGTCCTCCCAAAGACTTCTTCAGCTTCTTTGAATATTTTAGGAATAAATTTTAACCTCTGCAGGGTTGTGTTTCCATTAGCTGGATTATTTTCCATGGAGAGGAGAGATGATAAACTATGTAGATTTTTTGCATCAACATTTGCCTTGAATGTTGCGTCTTCGCGTCCTAGAAATTTTATCCCTTTTGAATATTTTTGCTTGCGTCTCTTCGGTCGTGGTTTTTGCTCCTAGCGATGTTTTTAATAGTGTCAGATATTTCCTATTTTACTGAGAATTGGATTCGAGATTTGTTCTTGGCGTTTCTCTACATTTTTTTGTTATTGGTTTGACCTATGTAAATTACGGTACACGTAAGAAACCGTAAGGGAAGTACGTTAGGAACACAACAACAAAATAAATATAAAAGCAAGAAAAAAGTCGAATTTACAACTCCTGATAAGAAAAGCTATTAAATGAAGTTCTAAGACGGAAACAGCAACGAAACAGAAACGAAAGGAAACCAAAGAAAATAAATTAAATGAAAAACAAATAATATAAAAATATATTAAATAAATGTACGACAGAGGAAAATTTAAGGTATTGATCTAATAATTTATGATTATTTTACTATTTATTTTAGTTTTATTCTCATTAATTTTATATGTACAGATTATTATTAATTTATTAATAAAAGAGAAAGAAAAACGAAAAAGCCGCTATTGAAATGATTCATTATTTTTAATTATTAACTCAGCGAGTGGTCGTTTAACAGCAGCTTCCAACAAGAACAACCGCCACCGCGTAAATTTAATGCATGCAACGTTAAAAGAGAGCAAAAATAACGTGGAATTCTTTTCCGTTGCTGATTACATCTTGAAGCAAAACTTCTTCTCCACTTAAAAACGAAAACCTCTTTTTTAATATAAAGCAAAGCACCGAAAAAACGAGAAACAAATCCACAAAAAACCTTCAGCAGTTGGTTGCATTTAAAATTGAGTTATTTCCAGTTCGTTGCGTCCGCGTTTCTTGGCTTCGCAGACATACAACAGCAACAACATAAGAAAAAACATGAAAAATGTGAAAAATAACTCAGACTTGAACATTTATTTATTTATGAATTTTTTTCGACCAAGTTGCGCCATCTTGGATCTCAGCCTGGGTTACGACGGCAGCCTTTTTCGTTGTGTTCCCCGCAGTCACCATACGACGTACGTCTTCAAGGTTTAGACTCTTTCTTCATCTCGTTTTTATCCGATTCATTGTCTTCTTATTTCCATCTCTGTCTGCTGCTTTGTCACTTTTGCCGACTCTTTTCTTTTTTCCTTTTTTTAAGCTGCCTCTGGAACATTTTTTGTGTTATTTTTGCTTTGTTCTGATGGCAATAAATTTGATGTATTTTTGGAATTTATTGCATTTTTTACCTGCCTTCGGTGCGTTGCTTTAGGAGCGATTGAGACATCACAAATAATACAATTAGCTGAGAATAGGAGACAACATTTTAGGAAAATATCCAAATTTCTATGAGTATTTCACGTTTTTTATACAAGATTTTGTTGAGAGTTTGTCGAAGTTTAATAAAAATACGTAATCGCTAACAACAGCACCATCAACAGTAGCAACATCAACAGCAAAATTGGCTGTCGTCAGCAACATTAAATTGCGAGCAACGAGCAATTTTATGATCGTTAAACAAGCATTAATACTTCAAATGCTTGACTTTATTAATTTATTGAATTTTATGTGAGTAACGAAACGAGCAACGATTTGCAGCTGCTGTTGTTGTTGTCGTCCTCAGTTGTTGCAGTTGTTGGACCTAAAATTGCTATCTTATTGCCTCTGTCAACATCATTTGCAATAAGCAGAGTCCAGCGAAACGATGATTCGATGCTTTTCCCCTCTGTTTACGGCAAATAAAAGTGCATGTCTTCTGTATCTCCCATCATCGTCTGTCTCTTTTCTTCGCTTTCCCTTCCTTCTCTTTCCTCCATCAACGACTTCAATGCAAACATCATAAATAAAAGTAAATATTTGCATTTTAAGCAATGATTTAAGCATTAATAAAACCAATTAAAGACATTGAGTTAACGACTGCCAACGGTTCGTTTCCCATCTCTTTCTTTGGCTATTTCTCGTCTTCTTCTTTCCCACTTCTTCTTCATCTGCCTCATGTGCATCCGTTTGTCCGTTTGTTGGTGCTTGTAGCCGATTTTAATGGCCATTGGTGTTGGCTTCATGTATTTTAATGAACTTTTAGCTAAACTGTTGAATAATTCAGAAATCATGTGTGCCTTTATGTATGTCATGCATGTATGAGGATGTGTGTGAGTATTCATTGATACTATCCAATAAATAGGCAATGAAATGGGATGCAAAAAACAAATCTATTTAAATTTAGATCTGCGAAAATATATAACTTTTGCTTTTGTCCCAACATGTGACAGGCAATAATAAATAATAATAAGTTACAATTGGAATATATTCAAAAGAATGATTACTTTTTTCCCAATAAACGTATTACAACTCTTCCAGACAGGGATCAGGGAAGCATCAATCGCGACAGGGAGAGCAGCACGAAGATAAATAAGTTGCTAGACCGAAGAATGACGTCAATTGACTTCTTTTATTTCGAAAAATACGAATAGTAAACTTTGAATAAATAAATAAATTAATCTCTTTTGTTGTTCTTTTATTTGATGCATTTTCCTGCTTTTCTACATACTCTTCTATTCTATTAAAATCCACTGTCAATTAAAAAACTAAATGATTAAATAAAAGCTGCTCCGAACACTAAGCAGCAATGATTTTGAAATTCTCGCCGTACAGCGACATCTCTTATTGGGTTCTGAATTCGGTTTTAATTCCACCAAAAAGTGTCATCAACACAACGTTTCACCTCGTCACGTCCCGTCCACGTTGGCGTCGTCGTCAGCCCGTCGACTCGCCTCCAGCAACAACAGCAACAAAAATTATATTTGGAGTTAAGTTTCAGCTTTTCCAAATTCCATTTCCTGCTGAAATCAACTGAGAAGAGCCAAAACGACGGAAAGCAGCCCGAAGATCTTGATTAGAATTTTAAAATATTTATAAATGCATTAAACGGATGCAAACAGGTAGAAAAGGACACGAAATGACATTTTCTGTGAAGTTCCCAGATGACTTTCTGCAGCATTTGCATTTGATGCTTGTTGGTGGCGTTGGTTGCTGGTTGTTGTTGCTGTTTATGGCGAAAATGGCTTAACGAAGAATTTGCATAAAACGTGAATGAAGCGAAAATTGGTTGCGCCGTGAATTCGCTTACAGCGCGGATTCCGTTGGATCCGAGGCGGTGCCGTAGATGCAAGATCCTTCAACGTTTCACATTCTCCAACAAGGGGCAAAGGTCGAGCCTCAAAACCTCTGTTGAAAGCTTAAAGCAAACTCGGGAGTATCCTGATGTCCTCCATCACCGATTCCCCGCCGCCGCCACCTTTTCGAAGAGTTGCTGAGGCGTCGAATTCCAGTTGCTGCTGTATGCAACTCGCAACAACAACAACAACAACTATGACGACATTTAACGATTATTGTCCACCATTAAAAATAACAAGCGAAACTTTTTGTTATAAACTCGCTGCTGGGATTCATTGAAAGCGTCGTTTCCAAAGCGTCGTTTCCTTTTTAGCCAATGGCAATTGAAGCCTTCGCTTGTTGTCGTTCTGCTTTCGCTGGATGGAGGAGATTTTAGTTTGGTTTTCAGTTCAGTTTCTGCTTTTGTGTTGCGTTTCATTCCCATCCATTTTCTGCTGACATTTCAAAAGCAATCTAAAAGTTTAATATAATCCTTTTCAATGCATGCAACACACTAAAAAAAGCGCTCGACGTCGCTGCTGTTGGATTGGTTTTTGCTGCTTCCTACTTTTTAATGACTTCGCTGCAAAAACAAGAACAAGTTTCCATGAAAATCTCCTTTTGCAATCAAGGAGAAGCGAGAAAGTATCCGACGATAAAAGGACGAAAAGAAAGGTATAGAAATAAATATTGAACGTGGATTCTTTCTGTTTTGCTAAAACTTTTAACACTTCAAGTAACAGCAACGTGAAAAAGGGTGAAAGTCAAAGTAAAATTAAAGTAAATTTATTTAAAAGAGAAGCACAAAATATTGTTGCTATTAAAAGTTTAAAATATTGTATGTTGCATATAGTTTTGATAGCAAATTTAAGTGGGACTGAAACGTTTGTCTACATAGAATGTATTTATTTCGAACGAATTAGACGTTTCTTTTAACTCGTTTTTATTTTATTATTCTTCGTCCCTCTAGATTTTATTCATCTGTACCAAAGCTATAAGTTGACTCCGAACATCCACTCTTCCGATGATACAACCTCATCTTTTTCATCTTTCTCGTCTTTTGTTGTAAAATATTCTTTGTTTTACTTCGAAAAAATACTAATTTTTATCTGTACTCAGTTTTAAAAACCTGGCGATATCACTTTGTTTTCTTACTCTGCACTTACTATTAGCCTATGATTTTTCTAACATGCTAAGCTTACACAAAGTTATTGAAAAGTAGGCGAAGACTAACATTATTAATATTAGCGTATTAATTATTAATAATAGTTAATAAATGCCCCTTAAGTCTTCTTTAGTAGACTCATTGACCGGAATACCTGGATGTACTATGATGCGAAATACGAAAATGTTAAAAATGTCGTAATCAAACAGCAAGAGATGAACACAATCAAATGTTCCATTAACTAAATCAAAGACAAATAAACATTTTCACGTATATTAATCAAAGTTGGTTCAATTGAAATCATTTTTTAAATGGATTTAAAATTCCTTTAAAATTATTTCCTATTCCTAAGTCTTCTGATTTATTATTTTGTTTTTTGGATAAATTGTGATTTCTCTATTTGAGACAATAAAACTTTGTAAAATACATTATACGAATAGCGAAAAGTCCCACTAGAATAGAGAAACCTTCCGTAGCTCTTCTTCGACTTCTTCCATGGCTTCTTCTCCTTTATCTTTTTCGTCCTCTTCTTATTTTTTAAGGAAATTTCCCCATCATATTAACGGAAAACTGAAACAACTCAGCGCATGTGCATCAACGCCCCCTTCCAAGGAAGCACACTGATTCTTTTCTTTTTTAAATACATTCTTTTATTATATTATTATTATTCTTGTCTCTTGTTGTTGTAGTTTTATCATAAGGACTCCTTTAAAATGGACGAATCAACGGCAGCAGAATCTTCGGAGTTCCGAACAACAACAAAGAATGGAAACTGAAGAGAAGAACAACTCGAAGAGCTCAAGTAAGAAGTAGTGTTGTATGAAGGAGAATAGAGGGAGAAAAAGGACAGGAAGAATAGGAGTATAAAGACACTTTTTCTATTGATTTTAGTCGCTTTTATAGATACCTCGCTCGTTTAGACTGCAAAAGTATTATTGCAATTGTTATTCTTGCAATCAAATGACGCAAGGCAGAGGAGAATGACAACACAAAGAACACGAAGAAGAAGAAGAAGAAGAAGAAGCTCACTGAAAGGAAGTACCTGAATTTCAGATACCGAAACCGGGAGGAGGTTCGAACACGACTACGAGAGCAGCAAAAGCGTGAAAATAACCAAGAAATACAAACAAAAAGGTCCTAAAAATCAACTGCAATTTGAACGCAAGCATTTCTAGTGCTCCTTGTTGTTTTTGGCTCGGAAAAGCGTTTTCTTATTGGCCGTTAGAAGGAGTTTTCCACAAGCAGCTGGTTGCCGCTGCAAACCTTTGCTTTTCCCTTCGTTTTGGCTTTCTTGCTCCTCGACGCAACATGACTGTTCACTCAGAAATCACTAGCTCCTTCGTTTTTATTGTATTTGTTTTAAATTCTATCCCACTTCTGCTTCATTTCCCCAACTGTTTTTAGGTAATTTTTAAAGGATTTTGAGCTCTTTTATTGCGCGAGCGACGACGGCTGCCGAAGCAGCAAACGTTTGTAAGCAGTCAGCAAATTAATTTAAAAAATTTAAAAATACTGATCAATACGAAAAAAAAACAAAGATAAAATCTCATTTTCAGTTAATACATCGAATTCCAGTCTGTATCAAAGTTTAGATTTGTGCTAAGTTTCACAACTGAAATGAGTTTCAACTTTTAAGTGGGTTATTATATCAAGAATATTAAATAAATAACATCAATATAACATCAAATAAATCTTCAATAAATCTTTGAGTTAATTTGTTTTATATAGCATTTATGGAATTCTTTCTAATTCAAAATTCTTCATTGTAATTTTAAGGCATTAACTCGCCCAACCGACGTTGTGCAACTACCCAAAAATTGGTCTATAATCGACCAGAAAGTTTCGACTATTGTATAAGATATTCAATTGAATTTCTTAATTTTCTTAGGTTTCTAAAGTTAACAATGGGATTTTCTTAGGTTCCTCTACCTTAAACTTAATTTCAATGATTATTTATTTGCTAGTTTACTATATAGAAGTCTTACATTTAAATATATAAGCTAAATTGTGAATTTATTTATCCTTCAACTGAGGAACTGCTGATGACACACATTCAGATCCTTAGCCGTGCAGCTGTGCAAAGGATAAAGAAATTATGAATTATGAGTTCGAATAATCGCCTCAGCTTCGATTTTCCAGGACATCGTTAACAAGGTCATTTCGATCGTTAAACAAAACTTCTGCAACTGTGAATGCTGAAGACTTAAAAAAGAAAAAAACCGAGAAACATTTTCTGGAAAAACACCTTAACACCCTAAAAAAATCCAGAATAGTCAAGGTGATAGGAATGCAAGGTGATCTCGACAGAGACAGGTAAAAAGTATTCTAAACCAAAGCCATTCAAGGCCACTCATCGCCACCTGATGACATTTTCGCTGACCTTCAACTGGTTAAAAAACACACAGTTGCAATATATTTTTATTATCCTCTTCGACTTATTCCTCTCCTTCTTGGTTATCTTTACTTTTTAAGATATTTTTTCACAGAATTGATTCCATACAAGGAACGTATACGAAAGCGAACCGAGGTCGTCGATGACGGGGAAAATGAAGCTGTGATAAAGATGAAGATGGGTATAAAGAAATCCTAAGCAAAAACATAATATAAACAAACAAATAACTGTTATTTTAGTAACTTATCTCCTATCACTCCATTTTCCGTCATTGCTATTACACTTTCTTTTGAAGCTTCTTGCAATCCAGGAGTTTTTTCGATTTTTGTCATAATTCGTATAGAAAAAGTTTTCATTAGAGGTTTTTTGGATTGTTTCTTGAACTCGATAGAATTTCTCAGATTTCTAATTTTTATAGGGACGAAGGAGGTTGATTTTTTAGACCAATCGTAACTCCCAAATATATAGGGCTTTCCTTGGAATTTAGTGGAATTTTAGGACCATATTTATGCGTGTTAGTGGAAATGATCAGACTTATTTTAATTGTATTCTGACAATAAATGGGCAATAAAAAGCTACCCAAAAGACTGGACCAGTCAGTGCTAATTTTTAATTTTATTTGTCATATTAGATCCGTTTTCTTCTGTGGCATGAACCTCTACGTACTATAACAGCACCCAACTTCCTTAGCTTCAACTTGGAAGCCAACTGCAGAGCAAGTGAACTCCCCCACCCTCTTCCTCTCCTTCCCATCACCATGGCTTTGGTTTGTCCCTTTGCTCCTTTGTTCTTCATCCAGCCACTGCTTTGCTTTTATTGGAAATCCTAGTGTGAAATATTTTAAATTAAGTCTGATTGAAAATAATGTTTTTACGCTTCATTTTGTTAAAATACGAGTGCGCAAAGGAAAGGCCGTAAATCGGAATTAAGTAAAAAATACGATCTCATTTTTAGCCATTGCAAAAGCAATTACAACAAGTGATTCACCCAGAGAGTAAACGACAATAGCAGAGCAGAGAAAAAACCAAAAAAGAATAAATGAAAGAAAAGAACAAACACAATTTAAGATGATTAAAAATTAGATGGCGAAAAAGTTATACGCCAGAAGCAACGCAGCTCCAGTAACAGCTGCAAACGAATTCTTCTGCTGTGAATTTGGAGTTGGAAAAAGACGGACAGCGACAAGAACGACCGCGGAGCAGAGCAACTTAAGTGAAGAAACCATCGCAGATGGGAAAACTGTGAATGAAATGGCACAGGAACGGAAGAAAGAAAAACAAACATTTTTCTAGCAACCTCAGCAGCAGGCATAACAACAACAGCAGCCAACAACGGTTAAATATACGAAGAATATCCTTTGGCAATGATTCTTCCCGCTGCCCTGCAACACCGCCGACGGATGCGACTCACAAGGAACGGAAGGAAGCTTCTTCTGGATGTAGCGAGCATTAATGTTGTACGTGCGCCTCGAGAAAAGCGCGTCTTCTCAATAAATCTTTTTTACGAGCGCTCACAAAGAAAACGAAGTGTAGAATCGGGTGGCGGCGAGTGGACGCCAAGGAAAAAACGGAAATGCGGAAAATGTACCTAAGCAGGAAGAAGTAGAAGATGAAGAAAAATAAAGAGCATCAGGAGCATTAGCAGCAGCAGTGAGCAAGGAGCAGGAGAAGGACTAGGCATGGTGCCGCCTTTGACCACCCTCGAAACGGCCATCTTTAAACTTGAATGTGTATCCACAAGAAGGTGTTTGTGTGGGTGTTTGAAGTATGTGTGTGTGTCTATATTGGAAAAGGAAAAACATTAAAGTGTTTGTTGGAACACACAATACGCAGAAGGTAAAAAGAAACGTTTCACACGGGTGGCTGCTCCTTGGAGGCGAGGATGGGGCCGCAAAATCCCCGAAAAACTCCACTAAAAATCTAATTAATTTCATTTAATTCAACTGTATAACTTTAAGTGCCACGGACTGAACTGAATCGGACTGTACTGGGCCCTGCGAACATCAACTCTGTGGTTTTGGGTTTCGCTGCGGAGCCACTGACGATAGACACCACACACACGAACAGCAGCTGCACAAAAACAGTAGCAATAACGAAGAATAACATGCAATGCATCGAAGGATAGAAGAAGAGCACGAACTCTGGTCGTTACAAAGGAGTCAGCGAAGGAGAGCTGAATCGAATAGCAACGCTTCCTTCAGATAACACAATTTCAAAGGGACTCTAAAAAAAACCCAAAAAATGTAACAAAAGAATGCAGCGTCACTCAAACTTAAAGTACTTCTGGGAGATGTAAATGGGAAAAATCAATCAATTTTGATTAAAACCCGAAATAGGAAAAACGAATACAAAAGTAATTTGAATTTCGAAATACTCACAATACTTCTGAAGTCAATAATCCTTCCAAACAGACCTTTATATAAATTTATAAAAGATTTCTGTCCATCTCTCCTTCAATTTGGACGAAAGGCGGGAAGATTACAGATTCATAGTCATTTGTATACCCAAAAATGAAGCCTAACCATTTATAAAGCGACTTTGTGATTACATTTCTAAAGGGGAAAAGAACAGGTAGAAATAAGCCTCACTTAATTTTATTTAAAGATTACTTTTTAAACATTGATACCGAAATTTGGATTTCTAACTCCTCCGAAGGTTTTCCAACACAGAAAAGGTTGGGAACTCATGTTCGAGCTGAAAGAGGAGAGGATATTTGCGATGGGTTTCCACTGTTGGTTGAATGTGCATAAAGTGTGTGTCCTATACATAGTATAGTAATGCATACATGCATGCGTGTGTGTGTACAAATGCTTCATGGGAGTGTGCAATCCAATAAATGTGCAAATAAATAAACTTAATGTATTCGAGAATATTAAAAACTAAAATTATTCTCAACTCGACGTTTGGATATTGTACATTGTAGATGCAAGCTGTGAGCCCAACGGGAACAAGCAGACAGAAAGGAACAGAAAAGACAATCGGACAAACAGTCCAAGAGTCAGAGAAGGACTAAGGCAATCCTTTTGACTGTTCCTCGGCAGAGGGACTTTTCATTTGCATAAAGAAACTTGCGATCAAAAAAACAAATTTATTAAAAACTATTAAAAACTAAATTTTGACCGTTAAAAAATAAAAAAAAAAAACCAATACCGAAAAATTTATTCAGTACTGAATATTCATTGTATGTATATTGTAAAGCATAATTTTTTTTTTTTTTTTGGAAATTAATTGATATCTACGTTTTTATTATACATACATTCATCATATCTGTAGAAATATCCATTTAAATGCATTAAAATTGTTGTTAAACTTGCATTTTCTTAAAATATAATTAAATGAAAAAATCTAGTAAATTTATATAGACTTATACTACACGTACAAAACTCTTTAATTATTAATTGTATCAGAGGTTGTAGTGCCAGTAAAAGCGCTTCAATTTGAAAGCTAGAGTTTCTTAAACAGGTTTTGACATAGTAAAAATTGACCGAAACCTACTCAAATTCTCTGATAACCTCGTAGATCTCCTTATCAAAATCCTAATGGAGTAACCGTGATAACAAAGGTCGATGCTTCCGTCCTGGCTTCAAACAGCTCCAATTATAAAAACAACAGCTCAGGCAGCAACTCTTAAGTATAATTGAATTTATGGCAAATAAACTTGACACAAAATTACTTAAAATATCCATGGCGAAGTTATAAATGAGAACAAATGGAGCCCAGCATCGCTATACAAGTTCGCAGGAAGTGTTTGGGGTACACTGCAAGAAACTCGTCCCCATAAGCAAAAACCGCAAGTTAATGAAGATTTTGTCTTCGTTTCTTAGTTCGGTGGGAACTCTGAGTATTACAGCATCTGTCATCCGGCTCTGTGCCAATATTTGCCTGTTGTTGTGACCATTTCGATCACACGATATCTCATTGCCTAGCTTTCTGTCAGTGATCGTCTGTCTTATTTCTGTCTGCCTAGATCTGTTATAAATTTTAGTCCATTGATTGAAAAAAATAATTGAAATATATTAACGAATATGTGTATACCAATAAATAAAAACAGATTATTAAAAAATGGAACTTTGAAAATTTCGAAATACATATGTACTATATAGACTTATACTACACGTACAAAACTCTTTAATTATTAATTGTATCAGAGGTTGTAGTGCCAGTAAAAGCGCTTCAATTTGAAAGCTAGAGTTTCTTAAACAGGTTTTGACATAGTAAAAATTGACCGAAACCTACTCAAATTCTCTGATAACCTCGTAGATCTCCTTATCAAAATCCTAATGGAGTAACCGTGATAACAAAGGTCGATGCTTCCGTCCTGGCTTCAAACAGCTCCAATTATAAAAACAACAGCTCAGGCAGCAACTCTTAAGTATAATTGAATTTATGGCAAATAAACTTGACACAAAATTACTTCAAATAGCCATTATAGCGAAGTTATAAATGAGAACAAATGGAGCCCAGCATCGCTATACAAGTTCGCAGGAAGTGTTTGGGGTACACTGCAAGAAACTCGTCCCCATAAGCAAAAACCGCAAGTTAATGAAGATTTTGTCTTCGTTTCTTAGTTCGGTGGGAACTCTGAGTATTACAGCATCTGTCATCCGGCTCTGTGCCAATATTTGCCTGTTGTTGTGACCATTTCGATCACACGATATCTCATTGCCTAGCTTTCTGTCAGTGATCGTCTGTCTTATTTCTGTCTGCCTAGATCTGTTATAAATTTTAGTCCATTGATTGAAAAAAATAATTGAAATATATTAACGAATATGTGTATACCAATAAATAAAAACAGATTATTAAAAAATGGAACTTTGAAAATTTCGAAATACATATGTACCATAGAAGAAGAAAACCAAATGTATATATTAAATAACTGTTGCATAATCAACAAATAGATTAATGAATGCTGGCATATTTCCAATTTCTTTTTTTTAGTATTGTCAATAAGAGGACATGAAACATCGGCTTGGAATGTCTAAGACATCATGAACGACGTCATGGATTATTTTTTTCGTTGTTAATATCGAGTTCAATAGTTCTGTAATACTTTAAAGTGTACTTTAGGACTTTAATAGATTGTTGTAAAACATAAAAAAGAACTTAAGAAACATAATAAAATAAAAAAAGCAAGAAAAAGTTATATAAAAACGTGATGTCCCTTAGAATTGTAGGACGAAGAGAGCGGGGAATGGAATGGAAAGCGGTTATGGTTTGAGGGTGAGCAGCTGTTGCTTAATAAAATGCGAATCTAAGCGAATACTTTTTATGTGCTCCGTGCTTTGTGCTCCTTCCCAAAGAATTTAAGTAAGGAACGAAAAACAAGAACCAAAAGAAATATCAACATAAAAATAACAAGAAATTCAACAACAGTGACGAAGTAAGAAGAAGAAATAGAACAACAACAACTGCGTGAATACTTTCGAAAACGTTTATTGTTCTAACGAGCATTAAAAGCAATTTCAAGCACGTTCTACGTGCATCTTAAAAGCATGTGGAGCAACGCAGTCTGTTGATGGAAAGGGAACAAGGCGTTTGAAGGGAAGCAGGATGAAGAAAATCATCATTAGTGTGCTTCTTCGTGTAGCTCTTTTAAGAAAGGTGCTTCAAGAATTAAGACGATCTCAGAAGAGCAACAACAGCAACGGGAAACTGAAAAACAAACAACAAATAGGAAAAAGGACGTAGAAAAATAGAAAAGTTCATTTATAGCTTTCGGAAATGGCCAACAGATTATTTTTATTCCACGTTCCAGTACAAAACATTTAAGAAACTTGTGCGTGATAATTTAACAACAAGAACAAGAAGAAGGAAAAGAAGAACCATAATACAAGAACAATTTTAGAGGAAAATGAAACAGTCTAAAAAGGGAAAATCTGAAATCAAGAACAAAAAATCCGCTTTTGCTGACACTTGATAAGCATTTAACGCAATAACAATTAAACCTAAAAGTTTTTAAATGGGCCGAAAACAACGAAAATGTTATTGCTAATGTTTTTCGAAGCATTTTCCGAAAGGTTCTTAAAATTATTTCTTCGTTAAAAGTTCTTAATATAAAGGTGTTTGTTTATTGATATTGTTTTTCTAGTTTCTAGTTGTTTATTTTAGAGTTTATTATTTAATTATGAATTTATAAGATTAATATTATTTTTAATTTCTTTTCTCTTATTTTTTCTAAGCTCTTTTCTTCTTCTCCTGAAGTCGTGTTATGTTTTAGAATCGCCAACGACAAGAAATTAACTAATAAAAATGTCATTAAATATTTCCGAGACGCTTCATGAGAGCATCTCGAGAATTTTTGTAATCGTCGAGTGTTTCATTGAGAGCCATTAAAAGTTTATCAACATGCACCGCCAAAGCAAACGTGTTGTGATTACGAAAAATCAAAATAGCTGCATGAAGCGAAGGTATTATACAAGAGATGGCGTCTTCCTCCATATTGGGAGAGGGAATTGTAAAAGAGGAGGAATAATTTTTCAGACCGAGGAGTCCAAACAGTCCGAAATGAGATAAAAGCAACTGATGATACAAAATGGGAAAATTTAAGAAGTGAGAATATCGAAAATTAAATTAAATTGAGGAATTTAATAACAGTTTTTCAATAATTATTTAAAATTTTCACGGTAGCCCCAAACTTGATACTGCTATAAACATTATTTTTGACTACTAGTTTCTATATTTATCTATTCATTTTTTACGCTAATTTTTAATACTTTTATTGCTGATGAAAGTTTTCATTATTATAACAAACATCAGTCAATATCATCCTCAGCGGTAATCATTCATAGCGATTTATAATAGAAAATTTGATAGAATTTAAAATTTAAATCTTCTCTAAACATACACAGAAAATTTCACAAGTGGGATAGTAAATAAAGTAGCAACAACAATCACATTGTACGCGTTCCATCTTCATAGCTCGTTACTTTTAGTGGTCGTAAATAAATGAATGACTCTTGGAGTCGAGGAGTAGCGATTCGTGTCTATTTGTCTCTTAGACTCTCTGTCCATTTGACTGTGTGTTTATGGTGTCATAGCAGAGAAAGACGATGACGAGATGTCGATGTACAATGAAAACAAATGACGACAATCGCAGTGACGATGACGACGAAGATGCGAAAGAAGAGCTTCGCTGAAGCATTTAACTTGTCGTAAACTCAAGTGAAACAATTTGATTTTAATGGATCCTCAGTAACATTGACATTGAAACAATTGACTATAAAATGCCACAGCGCTGAATCTTTCGCGTTGGAAGCAGCTGAAGCGTGGCTCAACTTTCGTTGAAGTCTATTAAAAATGATTGCACGTTTCTTTTTTGGCTTGAAGAAGCAACAACATCGAAAGAGCAACTTCAAGGAACATTGAATGCGTTATAGAAAAGGATTTAAAAGAAACAAGTACTATATTATAGACAAAAACCGACGATTGCTGAAGAGAATTATATTTATAAGCAGTAATAATGGCATTTAATAAAATTCATTTTATATAAAATTATTGCCAACATCAAAATTATTGCTTAAATTTGTTTGTTTTCTTATCTGTTGGGAAGTTTCCTTAAACTGCTTTAAAACTTTAGCAATTTTTCGTAGTTTATTGTTAGTTCAGAATCAGTTGTTTCGAGGGCGCTCTTAATTTACAAGCCGCAACTGGAGAAATACTCAAAGTTAAAAGTTAAAGATATGCAAATAAAAATGTATTACGACAGCGAAAACACCCTCGATGAAAAGGGGATAAAATATATGAAAGGGCAAATAAGCATCTTCGTCCTGGTCCAACAACAACAACAGTAACGCAGAAAAAGTTACATCAAAGTTTCAAAAGTTTGTGTTACGCACGATAAACGGACCAAAGGACAGCCGCGCTGCTATCCAAACGATGGATAGAAACTTTTCACCCATTCCAGGGAACCATCAAAGGATCGGAAATCAAGAAGCGTAGAGTGAAGGGAGGGAATGGGAGGGGAGGCTGTTCATAGGATGGGAAAACAAAGCGAAATTGGAGCCGCGTCTGTGTTGCAGATTCACGCATCTCTCGAATCGTTTCAATCGGGATCCATTTTATTTGCTTTGGACGTTGTTGTTTCTGTTGCCTTTGCTGTAATGGCCAATGTTTTTACTGCTTATTTCAGCATCCCGGACATAGTTTTCCAATGCGATATACAGAATTTTGCAATAACAATGCGTTCATATAATTTCTGTGAAAAGCTTTCAAATAAAATAAAATTTTACGACTTTTTACACAAGCAACGACAGAAGAAAATAGAAAAAATTGTGGAAACTGCTTGCTCAGAAATTGATGTATATATATAAATACTTGTTTTATACTATGTAGATTGAATATTGTACATATATAGCAATCCTGCGTGATGTCCGAAGCCCTTTCCGCATCAGGATGACAATTGATATGCAACAAAAAAGAATAAAAGAGTCTTCAGAGATTCACAAAAGGCTTCGTGCTTCCCCTCTTTCCTCCCACAACCCTTTCGGTGGCAGGCTAACCCTTTCTATTGAAGGAATAATATTAATATCTACATAAAGTTGTTTGAAAACCTAAGGAGAAGGTACAATTTTGCATAATTTATGGATGGCAATGAAAAGTCTCTCCTTTTTATGGTCTGTTGAAATCGTATGTTTAAATTATCTTTTCGCTTCAAACGCTTTGCGACTGTAGTTTTTATTTAATATTTTAATCTACAAAAAAGTAATAAATTTTATAAATTAAAGAATATAAATAAATATATTTATGAATATATATTTAATACGATAATTAAGTTTTTTATGCATATAAATTTTAATTCCATCAACTTTCAAACCATTTTCCTCATTTTTAATCATTATCAAGAATAAAAAATTAATAAATAAACTAAAAAATTAATAAATAAACAACTGAAGAGAGTTTCCAAAAGAATTTTTCTTTATGCTATCGCAATATATGTATATAAATATTTTATTATAGTTATTATACAATTTAATTGATTATTTTATACTAAATTATTATATTAACGCATGTAAATGTGAAAGTTTTGCAAAAAGAAGGAAATTGTATCCATAGAAAATTAAAAATTAATATTAAAATTCAATTAAAGGAAACTTGGAAACTCGGATCCAATTTCATTTAATCCGAATTAAATGCAACTCGATTAGATTGATTCCAAACTGCGCCCTGAACTCTTCAATAATTTTCGAGAAGCAATTGTCAATCTGATGGACACAACATAGAGATATCAAGCAAATAAAAACAGTGGCATAAAGAGAAATTTTAGATTCCTTTTATTGCTACACTAATTCGACATTCAATAGACATAAAAGACAATCATGAGGACGTTGCTCGGCAGCAGCATGAGTGACGGATATGCAGCATGAGTGGCGAATAGCCTAATGAGCTATTAAAATAAAATCGCTTAAATTGGTTGGTCGCTGGCCGCCGGATCTGTTCAGTTAAGAGCATTAAGTATCCATTAAACGATATAATGCGATGACGATGAATATGATAATAATGATGATGCTGTTGTGTGAAAGAGACGAGTAAAAGTGGGCGTGGACGACACTGCATCAAGTGCTGCATGCATATTTGATGCTTGACGATGTGGACATGAACTTTGCATGCAGCAGCAGCAGTCATTAAACTAGCACACCAACAACAACAAGAACAACAACAACACGTGAAAATTGGAGAACAACAGCAACAACACTTCATAAATGTCAATTCAGTTAATTGCTGTAATGTCCACTTAATTGCTTTGCAACGACGGCGATGGCTGCACTCGAGAGATTAACGCTAATATTTAGTGGCCAAAAATTAAAAGAGATGAATAAATATGTAGACATGTGTACATATTCAAGTGAGTAGATATATGTATAAAAAGACGACAACTTGGGAGTATATTTTAATCGAAGTTGGAGAAACTAGATTTCAGTTTGTTGCAATAAAGCCACAATAAATTAAAATTAAAAATATGTTTCAAAGTCGTCGAGTTTTTCGAATAATTTATGACTTAATAAAACATTCCGAAAATAAAACAGCTCGAGTCTGAGTAAAAAACACAACTCGAAAAATGAAATCGTTTAAAATAAAAGAGTCATCATCCAAAGAATATTTTTAAACAAACAGACGAATAACAAACAAATCAGAAAAACAACATCAACAATCGTAAATTTTCCTTTTTTATGTTTTCTTAATTAACGAAAAATTCCGAAAATTCTTCCATTGAATTTCCAGTAAAACCAACAAAAAACAAACCAAGGACGTTTTTTACGCTGTCGTCCGTTGCATATGTTCATCAACTGCTGCAGAATCGAAGAACAGAGGAAAGCGCAGAGGCATGTCCTGGGCAAGGATGCATTTTCCCCAACTGTTGTTGATATGTAACTCGTTAACGAACTGCAGGCGTCTTTTTCCCAATCCCTGGCGGGTCTCCGAGCTGCAAAGTTTTTCGTCCGTCTGTCTGCCTCCCTGTCGCTTTTTCCCTGTCTCTTTTAATGCTAAAGCAAACACAGTTTTGCAGGCCGTGGAGATTGCCGACTGCGTCCAATGCGTTGGCCATAAAGGGTCAATTTAATACGCCCCACAGGAAATCGCTTCGTTAGTAGACGCTTTAGTAAATAACACATTTCAAAGTAATACTCTTGTATACACTGAGAAGAGTTTCGGATTGGAAAAAAATATAGAAACAATAGTTTTTGTTAATAATTGCATACTTCGTAATTCTTTGTACATATATGTACATTTCTATGGATATTATTGTTTCTATGTCATATATTGTCTTAGATTGTTTAAATATAAGGCCTAGAGGTAAAGGTTAATATCTGAAAGATAATATAAAACACATCTACCATAAATAATCGTGTGTTGCCGATAGAAACCTTTAAAATTGTCCCCAAGGATTATAATTTCATCTCAGACCCTGTAATTAAGCCCACGGAATGCTATCTATGCGAAGAATGTCACCAACCTCATCCGTGGCAAGTGTTAAGCTCCCAAAGACTTTCATCTGAATTGATGGCGACCACCTTTCCACTTCTCCTTTTGATTGTTCCTTTTATAGATCCAATACTGTACAGTACTCCATCGACTCCACCGAACGAAGTCTTTCCCTGTATACAGCATAGAAATTCCTGAAGCAGCTCACTATTTAATGTTGTTGCTGTTGATGTTTACGATTACATTAAAGCCGCAGGGCTCATGTGTGTTATTGCAGCTCTTCCTGGCTCCCTGTTTCACTCTCTATTCTCTCTGTTTCTTCCCTGTTGCTGTCGCCGTGCAACTTGTACATTTTCTATGGTCTTTGGTCGTATTAAAAAGATCTACGAGCTCATGATTCTGCATGTTTTGCGTTTCCTGATAACATTTGTCGGATTGGAGCGGGACGCGGTGCGTCGGGCTTTCAAATGGGCCCATTAAAATGTCTATTTGCGATATCAAATGCGTATAAATATGTGGCTTACGTCGCAGACATGGAACCGTGTTTAGCTGCCGGAATATTGCGGAAATAACCCTGTGATGTTATGTGATGTGAAGTGCGATGTTTGGAGGTGTTTTTAATGGTTGATAATAACTTTTGCACTAAAAACTGTTCTTGTTGTTGCCTTGTATCGTGTGCTGTTGAATATTTAAATGGAACTTTACTCATATGTGTAATTATTTCAGATTAAAATATTTTATTCGTCTCTGCATCTCTGAAACGATGTAAAAATTTAGTTAAAATGGGAATTTTAATATTAATGATTATCATTCTATCATTGTTAGCCTCTTAATTTTCCTAAACTTATAAAAATTGCGATCCTTTTCCATTTTAAATAACCTTACGTTGCAGAAGAATGCATTTATATTTTATTTATAAAGAAAATTCTTTTATAACGCAGAGTTTAAATAACTCGTCCATTCGTTGGTATGTTCATAATTAAAATGTTATCATGACCTCGAGAGACTAATAACAGCTGTTAAAATGAGTGTCATAAATAACAGCAGCAACAACCACAACGAAATGAACATTTTTGAACCATACGAAATTCTTAGCCAGTCACAATTTTGTGGTCAGCATTTGGATACTTTCCGTGAACGGAGATCATCTCAGGTAATAAATTTCATTGTCAACTTAATTATTTGCCGCTGCTGCTGTTGCTGCCGCTTTGAATCTAAGTTCAAGAGAAATGAACCGCGGTTCCTTTTCCATTCTGCTCCTCGTTCATGAGTTATGCACCTCATTTCTCATATACAAGACAATTAAGTAGAATTTATGAATTTTTGCCGGGGAATTTCGGTTTCCACAGTTTTTGCCTTCCTGCGTTAATTAGAGAGAACATCTTTGTTTTGGAATCGAATTGGTTGATCTTCAGTGATCTAAATTTGGAACAGGCTAAAGTCGAAGTCGAAGTGAACAGCGACGTCGACTCGGCGTCGTCATTGGTCGTCGCTGTGTGAGAAGCAGGCGGTTACTGTGCGCTGAAGGCGTGGTTGTTTTTGACCCTCTGCTGCTCGCTTAAGGACGCCATCACGTTGCTGTTCGAAAGGACAATAAATCACTTTAATGTTCATTTTAATGGTCGCTTTTGCCTGCAATGGCTTCGGTTGTTGGTTGATTTTGTTTTAATTTCGTGTTGTTGGCTTTTATTTTCAGCGTTGTTAATGAAGACCTCCAACGTTGAGACAATTTCGTGATGTTTTTTTGATAAAATGTGTTATTGAATACTAATTAAAGAGAAGCTTGAAATATACGGTAACTAATCGTTTGATTAGTAATTAACTTGGAGGAATTAATTTCGGAAAGGTTTTAAAATGATATCAAGTTTAATGACAATAAAATTTTGACAATTTAAAACTGGATTAAAGAATTGACAAATTTCACTTTTTATAGAATTAATTAAGGTTTTTGTTTAGTTGTATAGAATTTTTAATGATATTTTTAATTAGCTCTTTGTTGCAATATCTTATCTCAGTTATTAGCAATTAATTACTAATTTTATTGCCCGTCAGAATTGAGCTTTAAACAAAAGATATTTTCAATAAATTTCAGAGCAATTTATAAAATTTGAAATGTGTTAATAAAATGAAGAAATTATTGCAAATACACAAATAACAGAGATAAAGAGGAATCAGAATAAAATATTTTACTGTAATCCAATTAGAAATCATTGATTTTATCCTTTAGCTAAATCAATTATTTAAATTTAATTCATATTCGAGCAACAAAAATAATTTTCGATCCAATTCAGACCAATAATCTGATAGAAATGACAAAGAATTATTCTTATTTAATGTGCTTTTAATGAATACTAAAAATAATAATAACTAAAACAAAATAAATCGATTAAGTAGCCTTTTTATGGGGCCATATTTCGTGGTTGGCTCAAAAGACGCGATCAATTAAAGACAGACGCAAGACGAGAGCAGACAATCAATGAGCCCCGAATTCCAGCGACGTGCTCGTTTAACGGACACATTAAAATGTAAGTTTATTTCTCCATGTGAGATATTTGCGAAATTAAATTTAAATGAAATCGAAAACGAAGACGAAAACGAAAACGAAAACGACATCGAAATGAATAAAATGAATTCAAATTCGGCGAACATAAAAACGTAAGAAGCTCTCTAAGCAAGGCGAAGAATGATAACAGCCATGGAGAAGAAGGCGAAGAGAAGGAGGAGGGAAGAAAAATACGACGATGGCAAAAGTTTTGGCAACTTTCTGTGTTTTGTTTGCTTTTCCTCCGACTCAAAAAGAGTCTTCAGAAAAAAGTCATTAAAAGCAAAATTTTAACGTGTTTCGCCGAGTTTTTCCCTCCTCTTCGACCAGAAGAAGAGCAAGCAGAAAATACCCATTTCCATCGCATTTCTACGTGGACGTGGGCGGTGGAGTGAACGCCGTAGTGATGCACACAGCCAAAAAAACACCACTTCTAGACGATTTACAGTTATGGCAAAGTTAATGTTATTTTCGCAAAATATTTCACCGTGACTGAGATGCTCTTTCAGGCGACTTCTTTTTCTCTTTCCTCTTTTATTTTCTTTCTGTTTTATTTGCTAAATCGACTCGTAACTCTTCATCTTTTTCCATCCCCTTTTTTCAAATATTTTTCCAATTTTTCTTTTCTTAGATTAGAAAATTTCTTTTCCTTTCCGTTGCTTTTGACTTTTGGCTTTATTGGAATTTATGTTGTTGCTGTATTTATGCGTTGTTCGTAGTTATTTTAACGTCCTTCGTATGAGTTCATGCTTAGTGGTTATTTTGCTCTTTTTCTTTGCGTTTAATGAAGCGAAAATGTAGCCGATTGCCTTGACCAGCGCCATCAATATGAAGAGGGTGTGATCCATGGTTCAAATACTCGAGTCCGGCAGCACACGAGCACGAAATGAACTTCGAAATTCCCAAATGAAAGCGTCCATTCGCATTATTAAAATTCGGACACATAAATTACTATTTTCCCCGTGGAAATATTCACAAAAACAACAACGCAATGTTTATGTCCATTTACAAAGCGAAACTTTGCTTGATCCTTTATTAGTTATTATTGTTAGCATTATTATTTTTCTCATTATTATTTCTGCTATTGCGATTACTTCTGAGGTTGTTTCTTGTCTAGACAGACTCCCTGAAGGCTTCTAGTTATAACCAATTAAGTTATGGGTTATTTTTGTGGATATTTCTGAAAAGCAACGTTGTTTCGACTCTGTGTAGGATAATAATAATCATTTTCGATATCTTCTTTCAGACTTCGTTTTGAGAATTAATTCCACGCTCCATTTTTAGCCAAAACTACGAAACTGAATTTAAGTTGAAGTTGAATAATCTTTGCAGTACAGCTCGAGAGATGAAGAAACGAAATTAAATTAAATAATGTCATACGAGTATTTCGAAGTTAATCAACCGACGATTCTATAAACGATCTTTATAATGTACTCCTTCGTATCTACATCCATGCAAAAGTCAATAAACATGTGACTATGTAAATTTGAAGTGTATCTGGCAATTCTCCTCGGATTCCTTTGGCGTTGTTTGCATATATTTTTACAACACCCACGTGTGTGATAGCAGCCGTCGGATATAAAAGCAAATGGATCCGTTGTTGCTTCGAAAAAGCTATAAAAGCGATTTCGCACGCGTTCTATTACCACGTATTTCCATATGTTCCGTGCCTCTGAGAAGCATCTGACGACGATGGAAGGCCCGGAAGCCCGAAGGACATTTATGATGGCGGCGTATTGTATTTGCATTGACTTGAATGTTGATATTCGAGACAAGGATTTCATTTAGCTCAATTGAAAGCGCAAATAGACAATAAACATTTCTAAGGAAGACGATTAACGAAGGTTCAAAGATTCATTATATTCATATACACTAAGTGTAAATCTTTTAATAATACTGATCAGTGTTGTAATTATCATAGACGTCTTCAAAAGAAGAATGTGATTTTACGCTACGAAAGCCTCATTCTGATCCATATACAATATTTCTCCACTTTCACCCTCATCATCAGCCCCATTTCCTTCCTCATCATCGTAATCTTTATTATTCTAAATTGTTGTAAAGAGGGAAGAAGCAGCCGTCGATATCTTTAACCTTCTGCCTCTACGCTGCTGTATAACATAATAACATCAACATTAAATAAAAATACCCACCTAATCAACTGTTAGCAACTGCAGCCCCCTACCTCGCCCCCTTCCCACGTGTTTCCTGCTCCTTCACTCAAGTAACGACGCTTAAAGACCACCATCAGCAAGGATCAAATAAATTGCCAAAACTACGTGCAAGATGGGCCGTTATTGCAGTAAAAACGTTCGTAATGATGACTCTAAGTGTCATTTGCTTAAGTGGATCACCTATAAAAAGAATTATTTATACAGACAAATGGACGGACGGCGTCGTTGCTTGCCAACGAACCCGCCCCTCATCAGCGAAGGTTTGCTTTAGCGACTTGAAACGGCTTCGGGCATGAGTCCGATTCCATTCGCAGCGCTTGGCCCCGAGTGAGATGTCGAAGCGTGCGTCTCGGCGATAAAATGCAACATTAAATGGCCGATTTCTTGTTTGGTCTTCTCGTCGGCCTCATCGCGGAGCAGACTTCATCCGATAATCAAATCGGAGTTTTGAAGAGTCCTGCGAATGGCTTCAAAAGTTCCTAACTCAACCGTGGGTGACATTAAAGACGTGATTTGCCGTAAATGGTTATGTTAATGAAATCGAAAAGTATTCAAATTGGATGCGTTGAGCACCTGAGTGCCGAGTACAGCGTCGTCTTCAATTTCTTCCAATCTTCTTTCGGATTTCATTCTAAGAAAGTAGAAACTTTTTCGACGTCGATGGTGAAATTATTTTGTGTGACGTGGAAATTTTATTAAATTCATTGAATTATATTTCGAATAAAGTAAAGTTTATGGAAGCTGATTGGGTTTATTGATTAAAAGTCTTATTTCGAAAAATTATGATAAATTAATTAAATTAAATTACATACTGTAATATCTTATAAAACAAATAACAATTAAATATTTATACAAATTATTTCCACACGATAACGAAATTTAACTGCCAATAAAACCAAATTGTGACGATTATCGATGTTTTTCCCATTCAACCAGCCGCATCAAATTCTCCCAACACTTTTATGGTGCATGCGCTTCCGCCAAGCTTCTTCCTGCCGCAGGATCTCGTATTTTGTGCTTACGAAAAAATTAAAATAAACGGTAAAATAGGATTTATTCAATGTTTGCATTAACAGACTCACAACAGAGATAAGAAGGCGACACACCCGAATTGCAAGCACTTATTTTGGGGTGTTTATTCATGATGGTGGCCCAGGACCTGGCAATGTTTGGTCCTGCTGTGTTGATGATGCTGAACGGTGATGGTGGTTGTTGCGGTGGTTCAGGATCCATCGCAATACGAAAAACTGATAGGATTTGTGCTTTAATCCCACAAAAAGCCAACCCACACCGCGTACAGCAGCGAAATCCCGTCGTGCCTCGGCGGTCGCTATAATAGCTTTATCTGCCGACAGACTTACGGTCCGTCGTGTGATTCATGATCCTGGCTATTGACGTCGCTCTACTCGCTGCGCCCGAGGAGGGAAGGAAGTGCAGCTCAGTGAAAACACAGACGGGCGCCATCGAGCGATGAGCCAGCGAAGAAGAATCGGAAGGGAGTGTGCTGTGGTAGGAAGACTCCGGAAGGAAGTAGTACTGGATCAGAGAGACCTCGAGCGATGTCCATAAAAGCCACCAACAGTGAACGAAATGCGAAAATCTCCTGTTAAAAATGGCGATGAATAAAGTTTGGATTTTTTTGAGTATTTCTCAGATTATTTTGTATTTAAAGCTCTTTAAAAACGGCAAAATTTGGGATACAACGAGTTTAGATCAAAATAGGAAAAAAAGGAAGAGGATTCTTGAAGCAGGTTCTTTGGTCAAAGTTATTTAAAAAGTCAGGAAGTTTCTACATTTCTCCGTATTAAAGATATAGGTTTCCAAGTAAATATGGCCAAAGGAATTTTATAAATGAAGAATTCATTGATAAATACGATTAATTTATTTTAATTAATTTTTTTATTGTTTCGTTCACTGTTTTCGATGCAAAATGCTTTCTCTCGCAACCAACTTTCCGCTTTTCTCATCCTCCGCCCAACGTATTCTCGTCCCCTTCGGCCGCCCACCGCATCCGCTTTGTTGATTTTGTTGATCGAATTTCAATGTATTCGCAGGAAAGCACCAAAAAGGAGCAGAAGCGAACGGAATGTTTTTCGAGTCGCTGGCTGACAGCGGAAATCCTGTTGCCATGTTGTGAATGAATCAAGAGGGCGTCGGTCGAGGTGTGGGGCTCTAAAATCGATATTCCATCGAGAGTCGTGCGCATTCGTTCGTTGCAGAGCTGTCGGAGTTATCTTTGCCCTCTGCCTTGCAATGGATGCGTTGGGTTCGCTCGGCTGACGGTGGGTTGTTTGTTTAATTTTCCGCACTGACAGCGATGATGGAGATCTATTTTTCAGCAGGATTTCAAAAGGTACTCGCCTAATGGCTTTTATTGAGCTGTAAATATTTGTTTACCAAAATCAGAGGAGCGAGGAGATGCGAATATGACACAAACAGGAAGCAACAGCCATTACAATGATGATAATGACGATGGCGATAGAGACGAAGGTTTCCACCACAGCAATTGGATTTGGAGTGAAAGCGAGACGAGGGAGGCTCCGTAGTCGACTGAATAGTGAAGGGGGTAGTTTTCTTGAGGGTGCGATGATTACAGTGAAGTGTTATGAACAAATTCGTAAAATATTTGTTTAGATTGTCACTTGATTGGAAATCACTCGAGAAAACGCTGTTTATTTATCATTGAGGTCATGTCATGTAATGATAGTTATTATTTTATTAATAAAGTCCATGCACTCATAAGAATATCAAATTTTGATTTATTTTTACTTCTTTTCGATTTGGTTTAAATTGATTTAAAAATGTCCTTTAACTGGTTTCGAATGACTTAAATTAATTTGTAATAATACTCGTATGTAATATATTTATTGTATTGTATAATAAAATATTATTATTATTATATTATATAACTTAGTCAACTTTACGAACAGATAACAATAATGGCGCCCTCTTAAAGCAGGCGCCGCTCAAACGCGAGGCGCTCCTCTGCGATCTCACAAAACTTTTGCTTTCGCAGCTGTTCGCCTCGGCCGCTCCCTCCGCTCATCAAAACACTATCAATTCATGAACACCGTGGAGATCTCTCTCTCATTCTCTCTGACACTGTGAGTCCAGTCACGCACACGCGAGCACACAGCCAAAGCGTCTCTCCCAAACTAAGCTCCACAACGACTGCCCATCATCATCCACACATACGCACAACGAATGGACCGACAAGGTTTTTTGTGGGGGGTCTGCGTTGTGACGTCGCTATTCGTTAGTAGATGGCGTTGGCAGTTAACGGCGGCGGTTTAATCTTGTGGAATTAATGGAAATGGAATTCATGGAGCAGAAATTGGAATCTCGGATTTATTGTAAGTTCAATCGAAAGGAAAGCAATCGGTATTTAATGGTTTCTGATTATGCTGGACGATTATAATGAATTCTCGCCCTTTTACATTTAAATTTTCTGAAAATACCAGTTTAAATTTTTAAATAAAGTTTGCATGCCTATTTTTGTTGTTTATATATGTATCTTTGAGTATGTTTTGTGATAACTTTTGTAGACCGTATTTAGATTTATTTCCCTTCCCTCTTCTATCCTTCCTTCCAGCTCCTTTCTTCCCTTTCGTTCGCGCTGTCCATCGATCGCAAAAACTTTGCCTTTGTGCATGTAAAACTGCAATTCTAATAAAAACTGCATGCTTCTAAATGTAATTCAATAAGTTTCTTGATGCGGAGGGATGGAGGGGAGTTTTGAAGTTAGGGAAGGGTTGCATGAATGACTAACAGAAGACTACAGAGCGTTTACAGGTGGAAAAGTTGTCATATTCATTAAAAGTGGTTGTAAAGCAGAGGAAAACAAGGAACTAAAACCCAACAACAGCAGCAACGACGACGACGACAACAGCAAACATTATTAAAAACACTTTATTGGTTGTTGTTGTTGTTACACATCCTTTACAGGAGGATATGCGAATGAAACGGAGTGAACAACACTTAGGTGCGAGTGTGTGTGACTTCCGTTGGTGTGTGTTTGAAGTTGTTTTTACCGCTGTTTAATTTCCAGCTTTTCTCTTTCTTTTTCCTTTCTTTTCTGTCCTTTTTTAAGCACCGGGTTCTCGGTTGACATTCATTTCAGGTTCTTGTTCTTCTTCTTACTCCTGCCTCTCATGGCGCATTTTAACCATAACCATGTAAAGTTAATGATTTATGCACAGCGAACACGAAAGTAATAAATTCAACGTTGTTGTTCTTTGTATTCTTCTTGTCCTTTATCGTCGTCTTCTTCTCGTTATATTGTCGTCTAGTATTCACATTTATCAGTTATAAACTGATGATGACAAGCAATAATTTATTTAGCAAATCATCTCTATTTGCAGAATGATTTTTCCAAAGTTCTTACGTCAGCGTCTGATGAAATATTAATTCTGCTTCCTCCACGCGATGACATTGAATTATAAATTCATGATAAAGACAGAAAATGGCGATTATGGCAAATTTATGCTTCTATGAAGAAGAGTGAAATTTTAGTGAAATTGAATTGGAATGAAATGGATTTCGAGCCTAAATGAAGTGGGTAATTTTTATTGAATTATTTGAATTCTTTGATATTCCAGGAATGGACTTAAAATAAACCTCAAAATCTGTTGCTTCTTGCAGCTGCTAATCAACCAGAATCTGTGATAAATATTAAAATAACCACAATCACGAAATCACGCGGAAACAATGCTTAAACTTCCTTCGAATGCGATAATTTCATTGTTCAACTCAAATTAAATTATAAATTATCCAAAAGCATGGAGGAAAGAAAGGAAAAGGGAGAAGAAGAACGCATTTATATTTAAAATCATCCGTCGAGACGAAGGACAGGAATTAATGGACCGCAATCAGATAAGCAAAAGAAGAGCGACAACAACAGCAAAGTTATTGCTATGGAGCCTGCCAGATACAACAACAACAACAACAACAACAGGATCAGTTTCGAGCCAGATTTTATTTAATTAAAATATCTTGCAAGTTATGAGAAAATTAAAGGAATTTATTGCATAAGAGCAGCAATAGCAACAGCGACGGCCAATGAACGAAATCGCAGCAACATTCGACAACAAGGAGACGAAAATGGCCAACATTTCGAAATGCAATATTGATGCGTTGCTAGAGGTCATATAAAAGTCACAATCCGGCGGAGATACGAAGCTCCACGCTCTGCAAACGCGCTCTGATCTATGCGAACACAGCGCCGAAGTACATAAAGAATCGCTGGGGCAGCGCGTCGCGGGGCAACGCGGCTTCTGGCTCCGTGTACCTGGATACAATATTGAGTGCTTCGATTGGTTTGTGCGTCCTTCGCAGCCGCGCGACTTCTTAAAATATGCAAATGAAGAAATAAATTTCAATCGTGGCTTTGTCCTTTGTTCTATGTGCTCGGACTTGGAAAGCGCTCGGCTCTGGGCGCTCGCTCGGCTAGAAGCCGATGCGTGGGGATGACGCAGCTCCGCGGCGCGCTCGTAAATAGCGCTCAGCCGTCCGACGCCGATCGCGGAGCCGCTTGCAGCTTCGACAGCAGCCACGGACTCGAACGCGAGTCAAAAGATTAAGACACAAAATTCTTTATTTGTTGAAATGCAAATAACAGTAAATTATTAGCAACATTGTCGCATGCGACTCGTCCACGGCGATGGCGATGTTCGAAACGCAGCAAGACGCTGCGCTGGTCACGGAGTCGTCCGTCGATGCGATTTCAATTCCTTTGCAGGTTCGCTTTTCATCTGTTGTTGCTTTTGTTGGTCTTGCGATTCCTGCGAGGAACTCGAAACTTAAACTCGTCGCGAAGGAGCCGCAGCTCGACGGCAGGAAATTGAAATGAAAAAATTAAAAATGTCCCGTCGAATAAATTTGATGCCTGCAATAAATTCACATCTCACGGTTTATTTTCCCGTTCCCATGATTTGCCGAACTTTTAAAGGTTTTCTGCTTTTTATTTTCTCTTTTTGTCTTTGCTTTGTGTTTTTTATTGCGAAGGAATTTCTTGTTTATTTAATGGACCCTTTTGTCAAATTGTTTGCGATGTTGGAGGCAATTTTGAGTGCAGATTCGACGCTGCCATCTTTGAAATTCCTCCTGGCAGAACTTTCTACAAATCATCAAAAGGAGGCATCTTTTCCGAACGCACCCTGAGAATCATCATCGCTGCTCCATTGTTTCTTGTCACAAATAACAAAAATTCACTGAATTCCACAAGCAGTCACAGAAATTGCAGCCGTTGAAAACGACGCAGATCCATAAACGGTCATGCAACAAAGAACACGGACAAAGGAATAAGGAACGATTCTGCTTCCGAATTGCCGCCAAGGACAGGCGGCAGCTCCATTAAAGGCAATCGTCGAAATGACCAGAAAAACTGCCGCTCTGCGAAATGGCGTGTTGATGCGTTGCCAAAAAAGGTGGAGAACCGAAGCCAAGTGCACAGAGCAAAGAATTCCCTTTGAATTACGTTTAAATCATGCATTAACCATGAGCTCTGTGCACGCTTTCAACCAAATTGGCATGAATTTTGAGCTTTTATGCCGGTTCCTTTGTTTTTCGTGTTGCTTTTTATGCTTTCGGATGAATGAAAAGACTTTTGGACCATTGTTAGGAAGACGGACACTTTAAAATGCCGGGATCATGATTGTTCAAAGATGGATGGAAAAATCAAAAATTTCGTTGCGTTTTACAGTGTTTATAGCAATTACATCACAAGTCAATAAATAAAAGCTTATTATTTATTTTAATAATTATTTCTGTTCAACTTTTGCGTGAAAAACCAATTTAAAATTAAAAACTCTGTGAATTTTGTGTGAATTTATTTTATTATTCATTATTTTATTATACTCATTTAACTCTTTATTTACTTATTGTGCTATTTTAATATTATTGTCGTCATTATAAATGTGGAAAAAATTCAAATTCAATGGCTTTTTGAATGATTTTGACACCCGTCGCCAACGCAATCAAATGACAGGAATTTTTTCTACTTATTGATTTATTAAACGAATTGAAATGAACTAACGACATCGCAAAATAACTCATTTATCGCGCGTAGCGTGAGGCGAATAATAATTATGCAAATTATATGAACCACATGAAAAAAGACAGACAAAAGATCAGCTCGCGCTTGGACAGGATTCGCAGCCGACTCTGAGTCCACTCTATTAATAATTGATAAAATCGCTTTCGCTGCTGCGGTTATTTTATTGACGCTCGCGAATGAGAGTGACGCAGAGTAATGAAAAACACGTGCGTCTCTGAGGGAATCGCTGCTGCGTGCTAAAAATCATGTCCCGAAAAAAGAATGCAAAGGAAACTATGGGGAAATTTGCATAACAAGCCGCCATCCTGTAATGAGAGCAACACTACACGCCGTCTATAACATTTCTCTCTCGCTCGCTCGTTATCCTCTGCCGTGCAATCCGTCGCTTGCTCTCTTCGCCAGCAGTTTTGTGTGATGAGAGGAGATCGATTTCGGGCGTGGATCTTTTTTATTTCTTTCGCATGCAAAATTAAATCACTGCCATTAAATTTAAATTTCGCGGGATGCCAATTTTACATGAGCTGGTTTTTTCTGTTTCATTCCCTATGACTATTAATTAAAGGTTGAATTATTTATGGAATTCGGTTTGAAATGGAAAAAAGCCTTAATTCGTTTGCTGTGGTTTTTGTTGTTGCAGTTGAATTTAAATTGATTTTTTTATTTCAATGGAGATTTATGTAGTGCCCTGAATTTTTTTCAATTGGTTCTCCGTTGGAAGGAAAGAGAGTGAAAGAGAAGGATAATTTAACAGACTTTATACGGAATAACTTCATTTGCGATGATTTCCCGTTTACATTCTTCGTAAATCATTTCCGAATTGTAATTTTCCGTAGTTTCGCTGCGAATCAGATAAAAAATATTTAATTGAAATTCTTATTTATTGTTAGATTCATCTACCGCCCTTACCCCGCCCACAATATACCCGATCGCCCGGATCGTATCAACGCTTTCATCAAAATTGAAAATGTTTTTTTAATTGTATGAAAAAATAAGAAACATATCCATAGGTAACTGCAAGAACAACAAACATCCACGATCACCTCCTCTTCCTCCGCTCCTTCACTAGTCGATGAACTGCTGCCCGCCGTGGGCAACGTGAGCAACGAGGTTCCGTGTAACTTCGCTGTCAGAAAGCCGCGTATCTGCTTGATTTACGCCCCTTCTTCTGCTTATAAGATCTCATCTTACGAACCTTCTTCTTCTTCTTCTTTTCCCTGCTCTTCTTGTGTTCCTTTTTGGTGGCTCCTGCAGCATCCAGGTTATTTTTATAACTAAATTATACATGCGTCGTGTGCATCGTTGCTTGCATCATTTACAACCTTTTCGACTCTTGCTTCATGTCGCTGCGCTTTTTCTGTATCGGTGCGGCTTTATCCGGGCGCGAGATGCTTAAGCAAATTTATGGCAGCTTCAGGAGCGCGAAGCCATAAACAGCTTTTATGGCATCTACTGGATTATTCAGAGGAGGCGCGGGAATGCACTTGAACTGTTTAATTTGAAATCGCATTTCTATGTTAAGAAGAACAGTTCAAGGATTTATTAAGGATTGTAATTTGAGTATAAAGCCAAAAATGTCCAATGCAAAATTTTGGTCCATTTCGCGAACTGATCTCAAGTCGTTTGCGCCTCTCTACCGCCTTCGGTCGTTATGAGAAACACGCCATCATCAACAGCGAATAGATTAAATTTATTATGCCTCAGAGTTGCAGTTTTCGCAGTTGTTGCTGTTGTTTATGTCTATGGAGTTTCACTTTGTTAGTTTCTTTTTGTTACCGGGGAGTCACTGCAGCCTCAGCGTAGGTACTCGCCGCAGTGTGTGTCCAGAAAACGATCGGACACCGCTGATTCGAGGGCCGTAAACATGATCGTGGAGTCTGGTGAGAGGAGAGCTCCAAAGTTACGAGGATGAAGTGTGGCTACAAGAGCAACACGGTGCAAATCGGATGTAGAATTAGTTTTAATAATAATAACAATAATAATAATAATAATAATAAAAAATACATAATACAAACTGTAAAGATAACAACCAAAAAAATTAATAACAATCTTAATAATAGTCGAAATGAAGACAATATTAAAAGGATTATCATATTTAAAATATTCACAATAACTTCCAATTTTCTTTTGACTTGAAATTAAAGCTGCATTAGTTAATTAAACACTTGTTAAATTCACTTAAGTTTATTTTCCTTCGTGTCCACGTCGTTGGCTGTTGTTAGCCATTTGTTGCCAACATTAATTTGTTGCATGCGTTTAGTTACTTGCATTTACAATATAAATAGCGTGTTTAGTGTAGATTGAGTGGCCATTGACTGGAGTCGAATTAAAAAAGCATAATAAAAGAACAACAAAACACAAAATCAAATTAATTTGCTTATTATTACAGAGTTTAAATGAAATTTGTTGCTGATGTTTCTACGTTGTCTGTTGCTGAACCATTATTTTTATCAGTGCGAAAATCCACTTTGATTCAGTTTAATTACCATCATCAATTCAAATTTATTTCTATTCAAAATTATACCTATAATAAAAGTAATTGCTTTAAAAATAATTGTTTCAAAAATAATTGTCTTAAAAATAATTATTTTAAAATAATAACGATAAAAATAATTCATGTGTTGCTTCAATTATTTTAATTATGATTCAAAATGCGCACAGCGAAGAAAAAACTTATTTTTTTTGATAATTTCATGTCGCGGCAAAAGTTTTCTTCTTCCTTTAAACTCCGTTCTGAAGTTGATTAATTATTTTTTGGTCGTTGACAGGGGCAAGGGGAGCGCGGATACTTTAAAAACCTGAATTATGCACTTACTTTGTAAATTATAAGTTTTTAGGTTTTCGCACAACGCGTTTCCGCTGCTTTGGCTGCGCTTCGGCCCTTCTTCGGTGCCAATTCAGCCATTTTGTCCGTCCTGGCCGATGTGCGCAATCAAGATAAACGTTAACAGGCCGCGCTTTTAGCCATCAATTACGTCGAGTGCTGCGCATAACCATTAACGCCGTGTTGCAGCCGCATCGCTGCTGCCGACGACTGCGTTTGTGTGGTTAACTGTCCGAGTAATCTTCAGCCGGAGACCGACGCGACGCACTCATTAAGTGTTGCTGCAATATTTACGAGCCCGATTTGGCAGCCGAAATCGAGTCGATGGATGGACGTGGATATGGGTTGACTTTTCCGGTTGCTGGCGCTGGGCACGGGGCCAGCATTACGACGATGAAGTTTAGCAGCTTAAAACTTGTGCTGCATAAATTCTGTGCGCAACGCAGAAGAAAGGAGGTGGAAAACGAGGACTCATATTAAAAGCTTAAGCATATCTGAAGGTAAAGGGTTGGGTTTTTCCAACAATTATAAAGATTTAAATGACGCAGCAGCGACTTCCGACGATTACAATAAATTTCGCGTTGAATTTTACCCTCTTTTGGCTCGCAAATCCGTTCGTGGGTTGCTTTTATCGCTTAAAACAGGTTTAATTACAAACGCACCAAATACACATTTATGTTCACACATAACAGTCCCTCCCCTTTCCGGCCACCGCCCACACTCCAGGATATTTAATGTTCGTTACTAGCATCTCCTTTCAAACCCGTTTCCAAAATAAACGCCCTCTGAAGCCTTTGTTGTCATTCGGCGCTTTCAAGCGGTTGCTGAGCTCGTCCCTGTTCCGCTTGAACCTTCTGACCATTTTATGTGGTGTCTATAGCGGTTTATTGGACCCTGGAGACGTTCCGCAAACAGTTTTATCATTTTTAATCATCAGCCTCGGAGTTGGCGACAGTTCGGGATTAAAAGCAAGTCCTTGTATTAAGCAATTGCAGCAACTGGTTTACGGCTCTTTTGTGTTTTCGCCCTCGGGGTCCTCGAGAAAGGGTTGCGCTTTCGGCGTTACACAGAATGCGGAAAATCCATTATTTTCTCTTTCTATCAGATCAAAATTCTTTTTGTGTACCCTTTATCAGGTGAATGAAGGTTTCCATCGCCGATTGGAAGCGCTTCAACAATGCAATCCTTTCATTTTTCCAATTTCTGGTTTCTAATTAACAAATACATTAACCAGTTTATACCCAATCGTGAACATAGAAGGAGTAATAACATCCACGAAGCTGAACAGGGTTCTTTTGAGAACATAGGAGGAGGAAGTAGAGGTTATTTTAAACCATATAAAGCCTTTTTAATTTTTATTAATGAAGCAATATTGTCAATGAGATAGGAGAAAAAGGAAATAATACGTATTTGGCTTCCGTATTTATTATTATTTATTTCGTATTACGGCAATAATTCGTAAATAATCTGTATTTGGTTTAAACATTAAAAATGCAGGCAATTAATGATCCTATAATTACAATATTTCGTTGCAGATCGATATGAGTCCTATATATGTTCCACAAAGGCCTTAAAATTTAATATCTCAGCTCAATCTTGAGGTCAAGTAGAGCCAGGATTAAGCCCAATTTAAAAGCTTTAGTGACCATTTATTTGAGTGAGTAATTTAAAGAATCAGGAAAACACTCTAGTAGAAGTATTGCCTCGGTAAGTACATAGAAAATTCATTCAATTTACGTCCATTTATTAATTTTTCACTGAATTCAGTAGAAGTGAATCCAGTTAAAAGTTACCTATGAAGAGTCTGACGAAGTGGATATTTACATTTTCAGTAAAATTCAAAATGCTGATAGAGCTGTAAAAATAAAAATTTTAAAGAACAAAGCAGCATTTAAAGAACAAAGCAGACTGAATGAAAAACATCGCAGTTCATTTTATGGCCTCGTTTTAATAAATTAGAAAACATTCCGACCGCATTTTAACGAGGCTATGAATATCACTTGGACAACATAAAAATCACCTTAACACGACTCAAAGTATGGAATATTTTAAACGCAATTTTTCCGGCTTATATATTGCTTTCTCCCTCAGACTCACGAAGGCAGCCATGCAACAAATATTCATGGTACAAACGGTCAAGGATGGGATGATGATGGCTATGATTGCAAGCTATTCTAGGCTTTAGTGATATTTTGCGGTAAGCCGTACACATACACACCAACTGAAGCATCCAGTGAGCCTAATGCCGATATGTAGCGTGAAGCACCGTTGTCATAACTGCGTTCTATAGCCTTGTATAGCCAATAAACACACACATACGGAGACACACACTTATCTTTAGGTTCATATGTGGACACATGTGACGCAACATCAACAATATTAATCGGCTTGACCACCACGGGGCAGGTGGACGGTGTGAATAACGGTCGGGTGGGCGGCGGGAGTTACAAATGAAGTGGCGAAAGGATCTAGCAACTAACAAGAGCCGAGTGAACATGTTGTTGGCCATCTGATGGCCATAAATTTGAGGTCAGAAACGGTTGAACGTCGTGTAGTCGGCCAGCATCACATTTAATCGCGTTTGTGTATTGAAATTTGCGGTGATTGCTCCAAGAGGAGTCTTAGCAGTATAGTTCACTTCGTAGATCAACAACAACAGCAACTGAAGCAACAACATCAGCAGAAGTCTCATGGTTGGAACATGATTTTAATAGGCTTTTCATATAAAAGTGTGATTTATCTTCAACACCGCTTAAATCAGAGTCTGGCACCGAAACAACAAGGAACAGACGAAAAACGCCACAATACGAGAAGAAACAACAACTTGATCCCATTTACGGTATAAACATTAATATAAAAATAGCCATAAATACAAAAAACCTGATTTTTAAGCTATGTAATAGTTTTCTGCATTTTCTTGTTGACTTTGAATAATCTTGCATAAGATTTTACAACGACTGCGTAGTTCCTTATACCTTTTCGTTTCCTTAATGTGTATTTTTATATTTACCTTTCATCAAAACAGTGATTTTCGTGACCTTCAGGATCTTTCCTTGTTACAATAAAAACAACGTTAAATTTCCTCTGGACGTTACCTTGAAAGTTGCACTTAATTGTCGCTCATTAAATAAATCATAAAAAAATGTTTTCACCTGCTTTTGCAAAATCTGAAAAATTGCAAAACTTGTCACAAAATGACTAAAAAAAACCAAAAAAGAAAAAACCGAAACAACCTTCAATTATTTTCCTTGGTGCTCATGATTTTCAAAAGTAAATCATAAAAAGATGGATAAAAATTAACGCAAGGTCATAATTAAATGATGCAATGCGAAAAAGATGACGAAGGAAGACCAAAGCAAGGAAAGTCATTTAATTGTTAGAATTGAGAGTAGAAGTTCAGCAGCTACAAGTGCATAAATTTGCACACAAACACACACACAAACTAACGATGAAGCACGTTTTCGAAAAATGCCTGAACAGCATCAAAAACACAACAGGAACCTCGAGGGACAGCAACTAAAAAACGCTGATCCTGTCTGGTTCAGGACCCATAAAAGGACGCGCTGCTTTTAGTGTTGACCTTGGATTTTTACCGCTTCCAGCTATTTTTTTAGCGTTCAGAACTAGAATTGAGCATCCTGCATCCTTTAAATAGTGCGTTTTTCGCTGAAATTTTGTTTTATAACCGTGAAAAAATCGAAAAAATAGTTTTGCAGCCTGAACTCAGCTTGACTCGTTTTGGATTGAGGTGATTTTTTATGAGGTTTTTTATTGCTTTTGCTGGGTTCTTTCGTAGTTTTTGGGCATTTTTTGGTTTGGTTTTTTGAAAATTATGATTTATGGTGACCCTTTCGAAATTGCGGCCCTCTTTAAAACGAAGGCGTGCAAATTTAACTTCTGCCTCGACGTCGGACTTGGTCTTGGTCTGGAATTCTTTTTCTGCCGATTCCGGAACATATTTTGACAGCCTGTTTGGCGAATGTTTTGCTGAAAATAGTCGTGTTTTGTAAACACGCTCAGTTTGAATCCAGCGGCGCGGGTGCTCAGTCGAAGTCGGAGAGGAGATTGGCTACCGAAAACACGCGCTTCGATACCAAAAAGGGTTAACGGTTGATTACAAATAAAGTGCATAAGGTCTAAGTGCTAAAAAAATTTGTATATATGTGTCAAAGTGCGATTCAAAAGTTTTCAGTGCAGTGATTCGCTTCCGTAACAAAGCTTTATAAAGGAAATGGTATACAAAAAAGAATCATAACCAATAAATAGTAAAAACACCATAAGTAATCAACTAAAACACATAAGCGATGAACAGAAAGTATTTTCAAATGCAATATTTTGGCTTATTGCTCTATTGCAACTAAGATATCATCCCAACAGAACTCTTTCGAAACCATATTCCAGCCATTTTACACTCCTACGCCATACTCACACGAAAACCTGATCATGTCCGCATCTCAAAAATACTACATACATAATTGCGTGATAATTCCACCTTATAGAAGAATAATATCTACACCATAAGCCGACCACATCGATCAAGTTACTCTGTGATCCACAATTCGATCAAATCTCAAACACTCACTGATCAAGAGTTTTCATGTTGAGAAAAAATTTGTTACTTTTCATGCAAGAATCACGGTCAATATAGAAAACGCTTTCTTAATAAATTGGCTTTGGCTCGTTGTGGTGTACGATTTTTGATTTATTGTGTGAATCTCCTAGTAAATTTCGTATAGAATGCTATTTAAAAACTTCTTGTCTCTAGGGCCGCCCAACTACAAAGCAGACTGGAATCATAGATTATGACCTCTATACTATAATCTATAGTATTATGACCTCTATACTATAATTATAATATCTATATTATAATCTCCATGCTGGATTGATATGGAGTGATATACGACAGTAAAGTGGTTTGTAAACTGGTTACTTATTTTGTAAATTACTATAAAGTTGTTGGCTCAATGCGTATTGAATTCAATTTAAATCACAAATTACGATTATAAAATCATACTTACTCATATAAATCTACAGTCCCCAATAAGAAAGAAATAAGAAGAAAACATATTACACCGTGGCGTCATGCAACCACAGTTGGCTTATCTGAAGTATAATAATGTGTCACAAAGTCTCCATTTTCTAATCTTTATCCCAAAATCTTTTAAAAATACTCCTAATGGAGCATTTTCAGCTCGTGTTAAATCGTACAATTCGACCGAGTTCCCTAAAGCGATCACATAACTTATCTGACTTGGTAACATATCCGTGGTATATATCACGATCATTCCTTTGTAATAAAATATCCATTAACAATCTTACGATTAGTTAAATACAGAAAAAGAATAAGTAAAGAATATTAATGCAAGGAATGCAAACTGTTTACTAAACCAGTGATAAAAATCCTTACAATTCAGAAAGCGACAGTTTAGTGAATGCTTAAAATAGTTATTAATAAATTATTCAAACTTTTCTGTGGTTTTCAGAAGTTTTTATATTTTTCAATGTTGAAAGCATGAATTAAAAGTGATACATTAAATTTGTATTTACATTTGTTCTAGCACGAAGTTGCTAAAGGCGATTCTATAAAGGAAAACTGAATTATTTATGGGAAATGATCTTTAAATGATTATACATGAATAAATCTGCAAACAACAGAAATACCAAAGTAAGTAAGCCAAATCAATGGCAGTTCATAAATATTATTTCCAAATGTTTTCGTAATTAAGACGATTTACAAAGTAGTAAACATTATTCCTCTTTTTAAAAAGCATTATGAAAATCAGCAACAAATTAAATCTTTCTCACTCAATCGGAATAAAACTACATTTATCGAAATATTTCAGTAATCAACAAACTTAATTATTCATTAAGAAGAACATCAACTGAACTGAAAATGCCTACAAAAATTTAATAAAATAAATCTTATTAGTTACCAAATGGAAACTGGAATGAAAATGAGTATTTCATAGAATTGAAGACGCCGGCAAATTTATAATGAATTCAAAAAAGAATTCAAAGAAAGAAAAAAAGAAAATCAAAAACTCGCAAACTATAACATAAACATTTTACCACAGAAAGAAATATAATGGAAGTGGAAGAAACGTTTCTAAATTGGCTACTATTTTTAGTTATTCACTTAACTGAAATAATAAACTTAATTTTAATGATGGCGCTTGCAATAAAAACGACTACAAAGGAAAATATTTATTTTCATGTTGTTTTTGGCTGGATTTTTCACTGTATCAATAAAATTTACACATCATTAAAAGAAGGCCCACGTGAGACTTTTTTATTACGATTTTACGATTCCTAAAACGCTTTTAAATCGCCACGATTCTTTTGCGGAAGACCGATCAACCACGCGTCCGCCATTCCTTTCATCGTAACGACCATAAAACGCAAACCGTAAAACATAAGAAATCGATTAATTGCTAGAGATGCATCTGAGTCTTGTCTTTTGCTGAAGCCTCGGGCAGATCCTTGGCTGGCGGGATCTGTTTAACTGCATTTTATACGCTTTCTTTGCTCCTCTTTTAAACCACCTTCGATTGCTGTGTGTTGTTTTCAGCCCACTGATCATTTCCAGTGATTAAATAAACATAAAACGTGTGAAAAGTTTGTTTATTATCGTTGTAGGTCTTCTAACAAATTTCAAGCGCTTTAATGAAAACGCACATCGAAATCCGAGCTCCTTCAGAGCAGCAGCTGATGTGTTGATGGATTTTGTTGTGTGAATGATTTCAGTTTTTATGTTGTTTTTACGACTTCAATAACAAAACCGTGCCAAGGAAGTGTTTAAAATAGAGTAAAATCTGGCAGCTCTATGACAGACAGACATGGATACTTCTTCTTCTTCTTTCTTGCTGTCTTCTCCCTTTAAGCGGCGTTCCTTTCGAAGGCGTTAAACATTTTTTACGACGTTGAATTACGCCATTAATTTGATGATTATTGCCACTTTGCTCGGCCATAAATTCAACTGCTTCCGATTCAGGTCGATTCAATGACATTTGGTATATAGACTGCGAAGGAGAGAACGACTTTTATTTGTTTCTTTTTTTGGTTACTTATTATATTTACATGTTATTCATTTAATCATTATTATTGTGTCCATATGAATATAATTATTTTATGATATAAGCTCATGAAATATGTTTCCGATTATTTGAAAGAAGAGTTTTTATTTTCTTTAGTATCTTTCTTTAACAATTTCTAAGAACTTCCAGTGATTGAAATTAAAAGCATCATTTTATGGTCAGGAACAAGATTTAATCACAAATCATGAGCTTATTTTTTGATCTTGCCTTCGTAGAGATTTTTATAACTTCACTAATTTTTGTGCAAAATAAACTGCTCAATTTTAGGGCAATTTTGAGAACCTCGTCTTAAGCACGGTGAAGTAAAGAAGGGAACCGTTGCGTTCTTGAGCTTTATTATTTTTCCGACTGAATTTTAATGGTACAAAAGTTGAGCTCTGCGTTGACACAAACCGACCAACCGACGGCCGGTTGGAGCGACTGATCCCAGCGACCGTAATAATAAATACAGAGGCAGATGTAGCAGAAATCTTGGCAAGATCACGATAACAACGCAGTGTAACTCGGAGCATAACAAACGTCGTGAAGTCATCTGAAATCACACGAAAATCATGAAAAAAGCAGATTTAAGAAGCGCAACGCGGATGCAGCGAATTCGCTGAAGATAACAGCGATAAACATGAGAAGGAAACCACAGAGAATATTTTTCAACCTTTCACCGATTCGATAACATTATAAAGTGAAGATGACTTAAGGTTAATTACATTTTTTTGTATTAAAATGAGAAAAATTAAATAATTTATTTACTTTTCCATATTAAAATCAGTCTTTTCTGTTAGGGAAACTTCGTACTTCTTAACTATACGGAACAATTAAAATTAACTTAAAAAATAATAAATTAAATAAGACCTGAACTAAAAAAGAGTTAAAAGACGCAAAGCAACAACCAACTTTGTGCGGTTTTTGAGGATGTTGGAAGAAAAGTCGTTAAGGAAACCTCGGAGCTACTCGAGACAGCAGCTCGTAAAGCGGTTAAAGTAAGCAATAAAAACATGGTTGACAATCTTAAATCTCGTGAAGATGAAGCATGCGTGGCAGCGGAGAACATATGTTGCTTGGAGACGTTGCATGAAGAAGCACGCGGTTCCTTGGAATGGCGGCGATGGACGCTGATGACGACGGTCGCTGCTGCTCCTCTTGTTCTTCTTCTGGCTTTTTGTTGCTCGTCTGCGGTCATTGAGCTAAGTTCCAGGTCCTCAGTTCGTTTCAGGTTTGAATTTCGAATGTCTTTAAAACGAAACAAAATCACTGCCGAAGTCGTTTGTTTGTGTAACTTTTAGCAAAGGAGCAGAGAGTGAAACGTTTTATGCATGTATGTGTGTGAGAGAGAGAGAGAGAGAGAAGAAACTAGAGAATATATATTTGTGTATAGAAACTTTAGGTAGAAATTCCGTAACTTAAAATGTGCTTCCTTTCCTTGGAGAAATCGCCGTTTATTTTGTTGTTGTCTTGGCGAATGTCTCCTTTAATCTGCCTTCTTCGTTGCCCCTTCACCCTTCCTCTTCTTCTTCTTCTTCTTCTTCTTCTTCTTCTTCTTCTTCTTCTTCTTCTACTTCTTCTTCTTCTTAAAAACAACTTCTCATTCAACGACTCCTTTGCTTCGTTTGGGGTCACTTTGAAGTCGGCTCAAACAAGAAAACAAGAAAAAACCCGAGCAAAAAAAAATTGAATTTATTTAAATTGTGTTTGATTTTGGTTGTTTTTTTGAAAGATGTTTTTTTACCACTTTTTGTGTTTATGTTCGGCCGGTTGATTGTAATGCGGATGTCGTATCGTGTTGCATTGGAGCCGTGAGCGTGTTGCATGAGATTCTTGTGTTGTTTAGCTTAGTTTTGTTCCCGCTGATTACGAGGCACGCAGTCACTCACACACAATCGCACAGAAACACACAGACGCAGAACTCAGCTTACGTCCAGCCAAGATCAACAAACTTTTTGATTAAACATGCTCAAGAATTGCAAAAAGAGAAGAACTGGAAAATATGCAGAGAAAAAAGGAAAAGAAGAACAAAAATAAAACAGATTTAGAAGATGTAAAGAAACAAGGAGAAGAAGAAGAAGTCATGAAAAATCCATCAGAGTTTTCCTCAGAAGCAACATGAAAATATTATAAATATTTTATTTTTAAAGAACTTGAAATTAAAATTTTTGCAGAACTTGAAGGGGTTGTTGAAGGATGTTACAGGAATATTTATGAAGAAAAATAGATTTTATTTATTGATTGAATGAAAAAGTCATTTGAATGGAAATACGATTACAATTTTCCGATAAATTCACTTGAAATCGGAGCGAAATCCATGCTTCCATTGAGTATCACCCCTTTTTAACCACTCTGTTCTATTTCCCCTTCATGGAGTTTTATGAGAGCCACAGATCCTTAATCTTTTTCTCCAATAAATATATAAAAAGTCCTCAGGATTCTTTAGAGCCTGAAGAAGTTGTTCAGATGCTTAACTTCAGCTCTCAGCAGCGACTGCTTCCGTAAATTGCCCTAAAGCAGCTGATTTTTTATTAATTTTCTTTAAAACGGTTTCGTTTATAGATTGATTATTATTTTTTAAATTGCTGGGTGGTTTGCTGAACAACGTAGCAGTCGTGGGGAGGCGGCGCCTGAAAGAGGAATGAGAACGAAAAAGAAAAAGTTTCATTTTAGTCATTAAAGCAATTCATCACCTTCTTGCATGTTGTTGTTATTTCCTGTGCCTGTAATTTTCTTTAGTTTAATTTAAATATTGCTGTTGTTCTTCTCCTGAACTTGATAGCCTTTAATGATATCCTGACGCTGCCAAGGAAAATCACATTTAAATGGGAAAATAAAAAATGAAGTGAGCAAGAAAATAAATGGTGGAAAAAATCAATTATTTAAGCAACCATCAATTGGTGTGTCTGTTGTTAAACACTTTAAGCAATTACTTGGCTGGGTAGAAATTAAGGACCCATCGCCAGAGCAACATCCGCAAGTGGCAGGCAGCGCAGCCCTTCACACGCCGTCCTTTCAAGTGTGCAAGCATCGCGTGTTGCAGCTTTCATGCTTCATGCGTTGCCATAAACCGACAACAAGAACATCAACCAGCAGTCAACATCGTCGAATTAATCTTTTTATGGGCTCCTTTTTATAGTTGGATGGATGCACCAAGCTTCAGATGCCCAAGATATTCACTCCATGATGTTAATTTCTTGTTAACACATTTTTGTTCTAAATTCTAAAGCATTAATAGTTAAAAAAAATGTTAAAAATAAGATTTGATTTATTTTTATTATTTTAATAAACGTAATCAGAAAATAATTCAAGTCTTTCTTCGTTCTAGCTTCCAGATAAATAATTTAATTGAGTGTTTCTATTACAAAATATATTTTCAATTCATAATAATATCGAATAATTTAAAACATTCAAAAGTCATAAATGTTTGTGCAGTAACTACAATCAACAGCAAAGCAATAATTCGATAAAGCAATAATTTAGAAGAAATGAAGTGCTAAATGTTGGCCATTAAAACAAATGACTTTTCGATGAGGATTCGATGCAGCTTCGATGATGAATCGCCGCTGGGTTTAAACAAAACCGATGAAAAATAAATACGAAATCAACTGCAGACGATCCGAATCAAACAGGCAAAGAAACTGAACGAAATCAACGGACAAGGAACATTACTTTTTTATTGACTTTTCCCTTCCTCTTCGAACCTCTCTCCAAAACAGAAAATATCAAAAGACATCGAGTCGTATGCTTGCGTTTTTTTGTGATATTTGTTTGTGTTCATTGGTTTATTTGCATGATTTCTTGATTCTGTTGGTTTTATTAATTTGCTTTTGTGCCGTTTGCGTGATTAACACGCCCTAAAACTTATTTAAAGCAAATTCATTCGTTATTAATGCAATTTAAATCACACTTGTGATGAATAAGTTCGATGAATGAGTTCATATTTCATCAAAGTTCATCAAAGCTTCATATTTTTAAGTTTCCGGTTTCCTTTGATATGATTTCTTACTTGAATCAAAATCAAACTAAAACTAAACTAAATACTAGCTAATTTACTCATTAAAAGCTTATTAATTTAATGCAATTTATATATAAATGACTTCTTTTTCTTCTGTAGAGATTTTTAAGGATTTAACACAGTTTCAATGATCCCAAAACCCACGTTAAGTGATCAGAGAAAACATCAAAAGTCGCTGCAGCAACGAAAACAAGAAATAAACACTTTCAATTGCTTAATATTGCAATAATAATTGTCAAGCTCTTTGGAAATAATTGTCTGCCCAGCGGGTTGCTTAGTTTTCTGCTCATGTTGCTTGTGGTAAATTGCTTAGAGTTGCACAGAAAGTGACACATAAAACGAACTTTATTTTGGCCACAATTCACAGTAGTTGCACCGTTGGTAGTTAAGTAGGCAGAGGTGCATCGATAGACGTCCGTGCCTCGAAAAAGTCGTATGCAACACGTACAACCGCAGCGCGTTGTTTATCATGTGCTTTGCTCATAATTTAGCCAACAGTCTGAGTCCGTTCCCGACTCGGACGGTCGCTTGTCGTCGGGCGGTGATGAGAGGTGGGGAAGCTTGCGTCATAAATAGCGCAACAAACAATCAGCCGACGCCCACCTCAATGCGGCAAATAAAATTAAAGCCACGTCCAACAACATTCGTGTTCGTGTCTTTTTTGTGCTTTTTTGCCTCAAAAACATGCACAGTGCACGAAAAAGCTATAATAATAATTAAAATTAAAAGACTTTTCGTTCCTGCGTCTCGTTGTTGGACTTGTTGTCCGCTTTGGATACTTTTGTCAACGAAACAATGAATTATTTTATCACCACTGCGTAGCAAAACCGTCGAATTCGCTGCGTCATTTAATTATTTTAATTTTATGGGAAAAAAGGAAATCATTGAAAATCAAATGTTTATTGTGTGTTTAGCTTCAATTTCGTGGGAAAAATAATTCTAGGGACATTAAAGTCAAGCTGCAATTAATTCGAAAGCAGAAAATTGGTTTTAAAGTATCTCTTGATTGTTTTATTGTATTCTTGAGCTACAACATGAAGACTAGAGTCCAACTGAGACATCAAAGTGCCAACAGCAACAACAGAGAGCAACGACCATTTATTTACATATATGTGTATAAAATGTGATAAAATTTGATGGGATCTTCGCTCGTGACAAGTGAAAATAATAGGATTCATCTATGTTTATGTATTTATATATGAATTCTATATTAAACAGCCAGTTTCTTGTTGTTAACACGCAGCTGCTCGTGTCGTTGTTGTTGGCAGTGTCTCGGTCTAGACGTTAAGCTACTCGACTGCTGACAGCGACGACGAAGACGGAGATAAACTCCAAGCCGCAATCTCCTCGTTTTGAGAGTTGTATTGAATAAAGGCGCGTCAATTAATAAACATGAAAGTGACTCCACTTCAAAGCGCTGGGATCTTGGAACAGCAACAGAAAGCAAAGCATATTTATATAAACAAATAAAGTATCCAAAACTAGAACCAAGGAAAAGTTTCTAAGTAGAACATTTTAGCGTTTAAATGATAATTTTGAAGATTTTGGAGTCTTCATGATGTACAACTAATATAAAAAGCAATATCAAAGATTTCAGGCAATTTTTAAATTACATTATAGAGTAAAAACTAAATATTTAAAGATGTGAAGCAATGAAATGCGTTAAAAGCTGCTAAAATTAATAAACTCGCTTTGATTTTGAAGTAGATGTTGAGGTTCTTTTCTAATAAAAATATTTCAACTTTTTAACAAATAGTTAAATATTTATTTATTCGTAAATAGTATTTACAATGTTTTAATTTAATTACAGATGCTTACTTTTTGTTTAATTTATTTTCATGCCTCTTAAAACTTAAATCTTTTGTTTAAGTGATTTTTCTGTGAAGAATTTCTATTTAAAGAGACAATTTATTATTAAAAGCGTCTTAGGTATAATTTTCATTGCATTTAGGAGTTTAAATGCTTTGCTGAACTCAATAGTGGTGTCGCTGATTCACTTAAACTCTCACGAACAGCTGCACTTCGATTTGCACGAATGGAATTCGAAATCCATCCAAGAATTTCAAAGTCTGCTCTAAAAACAAAAAAAAAAAAAATATTATTCAGCTGAGGTTTAATTTTACTGAAAAGCCACAGAAAAGAGACAATAAAAAACAAAAAAAAAGGAAACAACGCAATGAAGAAAAGTGTTCACCGAAAAACAAAGAATTTGTCGTGTTATTTATAGACTATGACAAAGATTTCGTTCATTTCAATGAAATCGAATTTGATATTCGTTCGGCGTTCAATTTTATAGACTTCATTAATATTTTTGAATTGCGTTTTACGAAGACATAAAAAACTGATTTCATTTTTTATGGGCGATTTTGAATGTACTCTGAAGGAATTTAAAATTAGTTCTACGAAAATTGAGGTATTAAAATGAATAACGATGTTTTCAATGGAAAAACTCAGAAATTTTCAAGAAGCTTTGTTTATATATGAAAAAGCAATAAAATTAATTGCAGACTACGTCTAACATAGAAAATCTATTTACATAAATGAATTTTTAATGAATTTTAAACTTTGAAGAAGAAAATCCTATGTAATACATATATTCATTTTACAATAAAAATTAAATTTTGTATTTAATATTAGAAGTAAATAAAAAGGAAATGAAGTAATGGGCAAATATTCAGTGTCAACTACATCCTAACCTCGAACAACATCATAAAATATGTCTGTCGATTGTAATTTCTTTTAAGAATATCCTAGAACAACCTTAAAACACTTAAAAGACGATAAATATTCATATACGAGTTTTATTTCCTTTTAACAGCCCTCGAAACACTTAAAATCGTATAAATAACAGTTTTATCACCGCTGAAAATAGAATCCGAAACAGGAGCAGCAACAACAACGACGACAACAAACCACAAAAAGCCAATAATAATTTCAATAATTATAACAACAATAATAAAAATAATACTTAAGGAATCTGTTTCAATAACAACAACAACAACGAAAATAACAACAACATAAATAGAAATAAGACATTTATTTACTTTGCCGTCGCCAAAAAATTCGAAGTACAAGAAAAATATCTGCCGCTGCAACAAGCGACCATAAAAATGCTATAAAAATCAAAATAAAGTGACTATAATAAAACGCAAGCATAAAGAGAGCACGAACAGGCGATGAGAGCGATTAAGAACAAGTCCCGCCCTTTCGGGAAATTCATTCATTGCTGTTCAACAACAACAAAATGAGAAGGAGAGAACAAAAAACTCCAGATCATTGGGAGTATCGAACAGTAACAACAACACAGGCGCTCATTATACGGAAGCCATGATTGCGTCTGATTGTCCATCACTTAACAGAAACGAGTGCAAAAAGAGCTGCGAGTAAAACAGAGCAGAAAAGCCACGAACACCATTTCGTGCAATGCTCAGCACGGAGAGAAGCAGAATGAAACAAGAGAAGGAAACGGAATGAAGTGGAAGATACGACTCCAAATATGTTAGAATGAAACCACTGTTGTCGGCAGTGCATGCTGTTAAGTGTTCTCCGTAGAGAGAGTTTTTCTAGAGAATGCGGCCATATTTGCTTGTGGTAACGGATGGCAGTGCAGGAAATGGTTGAGCATTATAACACGGATGCTCGTGCTATTTCAGTCGCTCTTTTAGACTCTAGCAGAAATGAAACTGTTCTCTCACTATGTTACTGCTAGCTCTTTCGATAGTGTTGTTTGCTAGTTGGGAAGTGGCAATTGCTTTGCAAGCAACTCAAACTGTTCTCATAACGAGTGTTCTTTGGTCATGGAAAGAGTTCAAACGGTATGCAAAAGCACATGGAAGGCAATCGAGCAGCCACTTTGTAGAAAGCAACAAAACCACTCAATTTCAATTGAATTGAGATTTGGAGAGCAATTTTCAGCAGATTTCGTATGCGTAGCGCACACGAATGAGCTGTCAAAAGAGCAGTTCTACGCGACAACAACAACCGCAGCGCAGTAACAACAATTGTATGAGGCCATAAACGTTGACGTTTATCGAGGTTTTAAGTGCGACTGAGATGGCCTCATAATCATTTAGTTAACGGCGCAATTGTTTGCAAGTGTGTTGTTTTGTATTTGAATCGAACGAACGGCGGAGAGTAGAGATTGCGCTCATTGTGGCCCCAAATTTGGATGTTCTCTCAGAAAGTTTGTTTGTTGGGGCTGCGGTGAGAGCGCACTCGGTTCGATGCTGCTCTCTTTTCGCCTACGTCGTCGGTAAATACTGATTTCAATGAGTAGAAACGAGATCGTTACGTTGCGCACAAGGAAATAAAATCGCTTTTCCGCTGCAGTGAAATGATTGAAAAAGTAAAAATAACGCGGAGAAATGTAAAATTAAAAGATAAATAAAGAAGAAAAGCATGCAAAGAAAAACCTTTTCTGTAGAATTAGAAGAAGAAGAAGAAGAAGAAGAGGAAGTGTATTTTACTTTGCGGTGTAGAATATAACGCTACGGATTTCCCATCGTGTTTATTTTCTTACTTAAGGAGTACATTTTAAGATTTCGGATTTATTTTCGATACGCTCACCGACTGCTCTTTTATGACACTTTTTATGAGTAATTTTATGCGTTTCGTGCCAAAGAAACTTGATTTTTTTAATTGAATCGTTGCTGCTATTGTTGTAGTCGTTGTTTGGACCAATTTAATCACAACACGTCAACCTTGAAGCGCCCCTCCACCGACGGCGATTGAATTAACATCGTTAAAATCGCATTAAAACGCTTTTCAAAATTAAAGTCAATTGAAAAGTTTGTAATTGAGCTGATCTTTTAATGGAGTCCTTGAAATAATTAAGTTTTTCTAATTTGCGTGATTTAATAAATTACTAATTGACTATAAAGGCGTCATATTGATTAAAAGCATATACATACATTAATGCATATTTCATAAACAGTATTTAAGCAATATTGATTACTAAATGGTAATATGTAAGAAGAAAAGTATTCCATATAAAAGCCATTAAAGCAGATAACAAATTCAAATATAAAACGAAATATAGAAAATATGTCAAATTCTCTGTACTACAATCTTGTTAATACGGCTTTAATATTGTAATTTTGCATATTTATTTATTTCAAGTGAATAACAATAAATTTGTAGGCGAATTTTGGCGTTTTACCTTTTCTGTCTTTATTTATTTCTGTTATTTCATTCATTCTTACATAATGGTTCCTACATTTCTTTTATTTGTATTTCCTTGATTAATATTTTCATTTATTTAATTCAGTTATTTTTACTTCATACCTATATTGCCTAAGTTAATACTTATTTTCTTTAATTCTCTCAAAATTCAGTTACTTTTGTTTTTTTTTTTTTTTTGTTTTCCTTTCGCAATTTGATCTCTGTTTGTCTTCCTATCCTCCTTGGATTTCTTTACTTCCTTTAAACAATTTGTTTCATGATCTTCATCGTTTATTTAAACTCTCATTTCAACACTTTTAGGTTTCAACGACAAAGGATACACAACAACAGCTTACTTTTGATATCGGTGATATTTTCCATCGTCAGGTAAGAATTCTTCACAAAATTTGTCACCATCTCCAACGTCTTCCAAGGTGTGAAAATTTCGTACTCGTCTTCGGATTCGGTTTCTTCTCAATTTCGATTTATTCACCGTAAACGACGAGTCATAAACGCATCGTAAAACTGCTTTTAACTCTTCACCACTGCAAGCGACGAGGCGCTGATGGAGTCCATTAAAAGGACATTCCACAGCTCGTAAAAGGAAAAGAAAAGCCAGGAAAATGTCTAGAAAGCGTAGAGAAAAATTCCCTCTATGAAAGTCATAAAATCACGGGACAATCAAAGGTGAAAACAAAGCAGAGTGTAGAAGAAATGAGTATAACCTGAAACGATCTGAAAGACATTCGGTCACTCGGTCTTTTGTGGAACTTTTCAAGGGCCATAAATTTTAAAAAATCATTGAAACCAGAAAACAATGAAAAATAACTACAAAAACAACTCCAAATAAAGAAAATGATTCTGAAATTGCTGTCAAACCATTATTTAAATTAAATTTCAACATAAATTTACTTTTTCTCTATAAAATGCACCAAAAAGGCGTTAATAATAAGAAAAGAATTCAACAGAACCATTAATTAATGAAAAACATATTTCCCAACATCTTCCACGTAAAGTAAATCAACTGAAACTTTGATTAAAACCTTGACAAGGATTTTCGCAAAAGATTTTAATTCACTTTGACTTCACTTGAAGACAATTTTATTAAAAGTTTCAGAATAAATTGCAGCTCTCTTCACCCTGTAAAACGCACGAATAACCTGCTTATATTGTTGGTTATCTTCTGCCTTGTCATCATCTTCTTCTTCATCGTCCTTCTATTTGCTTTCTCCATCTCCTTGTGCCTTTTTCTTGCTTAAATTCCAATGAAACTTTATCCGAAATCGACTCAACTGCAGTCTTTATTTCAGCTTCTCTGCAGAGATTCTTTTGGTCGATCATGGACGACCTCCGCCTACAGCAAAACGGACTCCATGGATCCCCACCCAGTTCCCCCTTCTCTTTATTACTTCTCAAATCAACTGAGAAAATTTCGTTGCTTTGCTTTCTAAAGTATGTATAAATGGCCTTTATTTTGCCATAAAACCAATTTATTTTCTGTTAAGTAAGAAGTTATTTAGTAGTTAATCGCTGTGAGACGCATGAGGGAGAAACGTGTGTCTTTGTTCGTGTTTACGTGGGTGGCTTGCTTTTGGTTAAGTAAAAATTCAGTTTCTAATAAGAATTTCAACAGAAATATATACACAAATAAATAAATTTATTACTTATGTAATTATTATTTAAATTATTAATTTATTTATTTCTTTATTTAAAAATTACTTATGTCCTTATTAAGAAATATGTACAAATTCAAACGTTCCTTCCGTCACATTTGCTCATTTCTTTAATTTTTAAATTCTCAGTATTTGATGCTCTTTTAATTTGTATAAATTTGGAAATTATTTTTATGTATTGTGCAGAAATTTAGATGTAATACACATTCTTCTGTTTTGTGTGAACTGAAATGGAAAGCGACTGAATTTTAGAAAAAATACATTTATAATAGAAAAAAGTTAAAATAAACACAAGAAATTAAAAGTTATTTCAATATTATTACAAAAACAAGTTGGGCATTTCTTGGAGAATATTTTGAATAGCTTTAATAAATTAATAATACTTTGAATTCCTATTTAAATTAAAATGCAAATCAAGTATATAGAAGAAGACAACAAATAAATTTGATACATTTAACAATTGTTTTTATGGGTAAAGAAAACGAACGAGTTTCTTTGGAGGTGATCAATGAATTTAAATAACAAACAACAAATAATATAAACAACCAATAAAATAAATAAATGGATTTCCGAAAAAGAAGAAAATTTCAAAAAAAGAATGTGATTTTTAGTCTCCGTAGAAACCTGAAAAAACCAAAAAATTTAGGAGATGATAATAATTAAATGTTACACAACCAACACAACAACAATTGTCTGTATGCGTTGGCGTCTCAGTGTGTGTCGCTACACGAACTGCGTACGAATCGCTTCATTTGAGATGCAGTCGAATTTGGAGTCGTCGATTTTGAACCATTTTTCGAGGCAGCGTAATTTTATGCAGAGCAGCAGAGAGTAGATAAAAAATAAAGACCGTGAAACTGTCTCATAGAAATACTATAGAGTAAGCCATTGAAATCTATTGGGTGATAAAATTGATTTATACATTTAATTGAATTCGGAGGAGCGACGATTTCCAAAGTCTGGGTTCCAAAAGAAAACGAAAACCCACGACCAACTGAGGGACGAAGCTGAAGGAAGGAGGGGGACATGTTCACGAAGGGGACATGTTTTGTATCTACGCAATACGCTGCATTCAGTGAATCATGTTTCAACTTAAATGAAATTTCAAGAAATGCCCCATGCACAGCGCTGCGCAGTCAACTTCACTGCAATCGTTGATACTTCATTTTATTTAAAGCGTGGATAATAAATAAAGTTCCTGGAATTATTTATGGAAAGTTTGTTGTTGTGGTTTCTTTGTTGTGGCTGATGTAAAACATCACTTGACATCGTCGGGCGACATAACAACGGAATAAACGAAAGCTTCTACGAAAACCACTCGAAACTCCATCTTGAAATAAATTCAGTGCCAAGTGCCGGCTGCTCCGCTCTCTCTCTTCGTTCCCTAGAAGTATTGTCGTGCATTCTCCCCGCTCCAAAGGCGTCAGTCTTTCCTCGCTCCCCGACGAACTACAAATTCATGTGTCATTTCATATTCAACTTCCTGGGGCTTTTTTCTCTGTTTTATCACCCTTGGACGCCATTTTGTATGTTCCGAGTGTCATGTTTCAAAGTGTCGAGAGAATTTATGGCGTTTGGGAGCGCAACGAAAGTCTTTTGGACGTCGTTAAGCAGCGCTTCGTTGATGATGAAGTGCTTTTGAGTCATACGTCACGAGTCACGACAACACCAACAGCAATTGTCATACTTTGGCGCTAATATTTAAAGAAGAGAGGAACAGCAATTTTGAAGCTTTTCTAGTACTTTAAATTGCTGTTAAATTCAGCAAAGAAAACATAAAAATGAACGGCAAATATATATTTCCCGATTACTTATAGTTGCCTCGTTTGAATTTCTTATAACTTTCTTAAAATTTTTGATGAAATTTTTTACGTATTGTATTACGAAATTTTTGGTTACATTAGAGATTTTAATTTAATTAAAAAAAAATTAATTTAAAAAAAAGGTAAAAGTTAAAAGTACAGTAGAACAGTTTGAAGCAGTCATCATGTGCCTCAATGTCTCATGTCCCAAAGTCTTCTTAACCACAAGAATCCACAATCATGTTTTCATTTGCTTTCTTAACTTCTTTGCATTTGTTTCAATTTATTTCCTTTTTCCTTTGAAGGAGTAAACATAAAAAGTTTAGCTCCATTGTAACTTAATATAAAGTTTCAATCAACAGGGACGACTGTTTATTTGAACTTTTCTGTCCCAAACAATAAAAACAAACGGAATGAATGACAATTGTATCGGATTTCCTGCAGACCATCGATTAATCGTATACAAACTTCATTAAATATCGGATTTCGGCAAAGAAAGGCAAAAATTCATAAAAAACGGATTGAAAAATCCTGTTTTATTCGATTCCGAAGGTTTGTTGCTCCTTTTTGTAAAATGAGTCAAAGTAAGGACCACTTCAACACGGAATTACACACATACAATTGCACAATTGCCTTTATATGAATTTCGTTCACCGGTATCCTTAGGCAGCTCCGTGATCAATATCGAGTTTCCGACACATTGAAAAATGGGAAAGAATCGAATTCGGTAAAAGATATAAACAATAAAAAAAGAAAAATTAAAGAATGGAATCGCTAAAATAAATAATAAAAAGAAAACTAATAACAATAAAAGAATTGAATTCTATAAAATGAATTCGATAGATAAATAAATACAGAACTAATAAATACAACACATATTAAAAAAATTAAAAAGGAGCCGAAAGAATTGAAGAAGTTAAAAAACACTGCTTCATGTGTAATCAACGGCTCGATGAACTCTTGTCCAGTGTTTTAAAAACAAATATTTAATTTACGAAATATTAACATTAATCCAAATACGATGGAAACATAAATTATTATGCAGCACATAAAACCACTGTTCTCGAGTGTCGGTGACCCTGCGACGGTCACGGATGGCCGTTCAAATGGAGAAATGATGATGCTTTACTACGTTGATGATGAAGCGAGCGAAAAGCACACGACTCGGTGCGTGTAATTTATTTGCAAAGGCGAGGAGAAGGAAGAAACGTGAATAAAGTAGTTCACGACTAATTGGAGAAAAATCGTGCAAACAACAGCAACACAGAAATTAAAGTACTACGAACGACGTCACGACCGACGTCACTAGGAACAGGAGCTCGAAGCTCAACTCGTGTCCACAAACAAACATTAAATCGAATTCAAAAGGTCCACAATACATAAGAGTACTTGTGTACAGATGATATATTAACGCAGACGTATGTGTGTATATGGATGTGTATGTGAACTCCATGTCGAAATAACGAAGCTGCTTCAAAGCCCTTTAAATCTGGGGCAGTCGAGTGTCTCTGCTTCTGCGTCTTTTTCGGGCTGCATCTTCGAGCCGAGGTCGCTCCCATGAATTCCAAAAAACCTGCTTAAATTCGTATACAGATGTCGAAATATGGGTGAAGTGGTCAGCACGTTAACCCAGAAACCGAGCTTTTTTAGGGAGTTCACTGCGCTTAAAAACTCATTTGCATTTTACATATATGTGCATATATATGTATGAGTATTGATTGCTTTTTCTGATATAAACGCTTCTTGTGCTCCCTTCTTCTTATTCACTGCCTTTTTGGCCTACGAGGGGCCTCGTCTTCACCCTGCACATGAAAGTTCCAAGCTGTCGCTGTTTTTTGTATCCCATTGGTTGAAAAATTCGGTTTAGAAGGGAGAAGGAAGGAAAAACGTTCTCTAAAGGGATCTTTTTCTACTCCAGGTCCTATTCATGGTCACTTTTCTGCGTCTTTCGTAGCCGCTCGTGTTCGTGTTCCTGTTCGTCCTGTCTTCAAGGCTTTAGAGGGAAATTTATGCAGATCCTGAAAATGTATGTATTTCATTCCATTCCGGAATTTATTACAGCGAAGTAGCGCTTCGTTGGCAGCAGATAGAAATGATTTATATATGCGCCGGAAGATAGAAATCTCATTAAATGATTTATGCAAGCGCCGCGCGTTCATATAAATAATAAATTATTCAAGTGAGCGGATGGATATCGAAGCTTCGCTCGTTCATTGCAGAGTGAATGGATATACACATCGATTTTGTGTATATATGTATGTACCACATACTAAGTAGATTTATGTACGCAGATCTGTTGCAGTCTAAACGTGGTCCAATTAATTTGGGCCATTTTAATAGAGATTCATGATGCTTTTCCTCGTATATAAACCATTTCGAGCTCAACAGAGATGTAAATGTGTGTGTGTTAACGTTTCTATGTGGATCTCTTGATGTTTGTGTTATAGGTAACGGGTTTTTGGGGGCCTTTATTTTGGAGTTTTGTTGTGGACTACCAAAAACAACGAAAAGACTTGAAAAGAAACAGTAAAAGAAGCAAAAAAAAAAAACTGACCCAAAGTGTTTTATGGTTAACAAACAGCAACAACAACAACAACGATCAAAATCAAGTTTATTCAAGCAGTTGGTCAGCGACGCTTTCATTTTGGGCACTTTTGTTGTTGCTGGCGAAGGCGATTCATCTTTGTTTTTGTTGTTGTTGTTATGTCCTACATTTCCCACTCGGCATTTTAGGTTCTGCATAAATTTTCAACGTTTTGATGAATGCACTGGAATCGTGGGCGAGAAATGGGAACGAAACCCGGAAATTTAAAGAACAGAGCCTGAAATTTAATAAGAATTTTACATGAATAAATCAAAATTTAAATTTAAATTTGAATAAATCAAACTTTTCCGTGAATTTACATCAAAGAATTCATGTATTTTATTTAAATTTCTTGTTATTTATTTGTTTTTATTTATTCTTCTCTTCATCTTGTTTAACATGACTCCAAAAACCAGTTTTAAGTCAACCCTAAACCAACAAAGTTTATAATAAATTCAAAACTCTTTTAGGAATCACCTCTGCGCTAAATAATTTAAGTTGAATTCATTTTGCTGTTGTTGCTGTTGTAATATTTCTAATTGTTATTGTTGCTTGTCCTTCACCTTCCCCTTCTCTTATTGCAATCATCTTCTTATTTCAAGTGAGCTCAAACAATGCGTTTCCACTTCAACCGCCGCGAACGATGATGGCGACGATGTTCGCATTTTCAGGATATGCGCCGCGTTGCCCTCTCATCATGTACCGTGAAATTAAATTTATTCACGGTCCATTCAGTTGAAGACTTCACTATTTCCACCGTAATTTTTGGCATCGGCAGCGCTTCATATCATTTCTTTCCATTTTCTCACACTAAAGAGAGACAATAAAATTTATTCGAAAAGAACAAACAGGAAAAATTATAAGAAACTTGTATGAGCTACAATATGATTCGGCAGATGGAGAGGGACAGGGGGAATCGAAGAATCACAAATAGAAATGGCGGAGAAAAGTGACAACAGCAGCCACGAGGTGAACAAATAACAAAATTAAGACATAAATGTGTCTACGACAAGAAAAAAACAACAAATTCTATAAAAATTATAGCGGAACAACTAGAAAAGCACTCGGTATATTTAAGCATTATTAACACAATAAAATTAATTAAATTCCGATAAAATTTCTGTGCGAAAGTACTTTTAATTTTATTATTTCTTTAGATTATTAGGTGAAGAATAAGATTATTATATTACTGCTGACAATGATGAGTATTACCATGATGATAATAAAGATGTTAATGATGTTGTTAGTATAGTTAACGTCGGAAACGTTTCGGGCTGTCACAGTCGTCATTTACTTCTTTCAATGTAAAGAAATCAAGAACATTAGTAAAAACTTTAAAAAAAAACAGAAAAAGAAAAGAGCTAAATTAAAAAAGCTTCAAGCAACGTCAAATTAAAGCAATCGGGTGAAAAAACCGACAGAATTTCGTTTAATTGTTGGGTTCTTGGGGTTTGTTGGAAATTTTTAGACTTCTATTCAATGTATCTATAAAATATTTATTTTGACATTTCCTGTGCTCGTTCGTCGTCTCTGTATGCTCCGTACTTCAAGCCTTGCGTTCATATTTTACTTTAATAAATAACAGAACAATTGTTTCTTATCTCCTTTTATAATGAAACAGAAAAGAAGAAATTTTGAAGATGTTTTTGACGAACATGCTTTATTTTGTGTATCGCTGCTGCTTGTATTTCGTTCAATTATTTGTATCTTGATAATTTCATGATTTCTCTCATTTCTTTTCCTTCTTTTATGTCTTAAATTCTCTTCAACGTTTTGCTTTTATCTTTTCATCCTGAACACGTTCGCTTTGTTGGCTTTTGGCTGGTGTTTTTTTATGTTTTTGTAATAGTATCGCTTATTGCTTTATAACAAGTTTACTTCTGTTCATTTGCGCTTCATATCAGTTTTAATGATGGCTTCGTGGTACTTGAAATTTCGATACGGCGCGGTTATTGACTTTGCTGGAATTTTTTACCCTTTCCTTCGATCTCCAGCATCACGTTGCTTGAATGATTTCGGGCCGCATCAGTGAAGAATTTCAGTGGAATGAATTTTTGTATGAGGCACGAGGTTTATTATTGGAATTGATAGCATCTTTGAGTGCAAAGTTTAAGCGAGTGGAACTGAAATGCGATGAAGGGGGAACTAAAAGTCAGTCTGTATAAATAAATTAAGTGAAAATTATTTACTTAAATATTGCATAAAATATACAACTGTATAAGTAATAAACAGAAGTGAAAATATTTTATTATATTACAAGAAATTTGTAGAAAGCTTAAGTTAATTCTATCAAAATTATTAAATATGCCACCAACAGCGTTATGATCAGGGTCAAAAATTCAATCCTCTGTGAAAAAATTATCCTTGAAATACTTCTTAATGTTGTTGTAACTGCTTCAAATTTTCGATAAATTCCCAAATTCGTAATACAATAAGAACTAAAAATCATAAAGCATACATAATAATTAATTATCCTGAAGATAATACAACAATAAAAGAGGAAGACGAAGAAAAGTTCAACGTGTGATCAATAAGATGAAGCCATAGAATGGAGCCATAGAAGCAAGGCTGGCCAAGAGCTAAAGAAACCTCAGACTTTATAACAAATCAACCCTTAAAATAGAACAACAGAAGGAATGCATAGAAATCATCAGTGAAAAACAAGTTCCCAAAAATAGATAAACACACACACACACACACGCAGAGGCGCACCCTCAAAGAATCCAACGCTGCCATAGAACAAATAAAAATGAGTTACGAGTTCTGCCATTTTAAATCCAATGCAATGGCATTGAGCAAAAAGCAAAAACAATTTCAATGCTGTAGGATAGACAGAAAGAAAAATGATACACAAAAAAAAAGACTTACAAAAGGTCAAAGGGACAAGAGACGGATTTTCACCCTGTGAAGAAGAGACGCATTGGAATCAGCAGAGACGACGGTGTGAAGGGAAGAAGCATAGAGAACGACATCAAACAAAATGGTTCTGTTGACAGAAGTAAATCTTTTCAATGAAGGCATTAAAACACCGCAGAGCAATAAATTCTAAAAATAAGAAGAAGAAAAAAGAAGAAGAGTGTGTATATAGAGTAATAGGAAGAGTCACACTTGCACCTTGACGCATTGCAACAGATGCCGCTGCAGTTTCTATTCGAAGACAGAATTAGGGACCGAGATGTGTATAAAAAAGATATAGATATCGGAAAAGATAAAAATTTTTATATAAAACTTTAAATAACTTTGAGATAGTTAAAATTGTACATTTATATCCACTAAAAAAAGCATTTCAACATTTGCGAAAGTCTCTAAATTTTAAATTTATGAAAGATGAAGGCAATCGATCAGTTACTATTTCATGCACTTTCTTCCCCTCTCCTACTCCTTCTCTTACCGACAACTCTCTCCTTGTTATTTTCCATTTTTTAGTTAGGTTTCACCTTTTCCTTGCAGCCGCCATCACTTTTACTGGGCTTTTGGATTAGTTTCTGCCTTAAAAAGGGTTCTAAAAGTTTGTTGCTGTTTTATTTACTTTCGATTTTAAAAAGGTTCTATTTTATGACTCTTCTTATTTTTTGGTTGCACTGACGTTCTTTTTTCAAGGATTATTGCCATGTCAAAGTGTGATAATTTGTTACGCTTTGTACCCATTGTTGTGCAGCCCTCTGCTGGCGGTTGCTGTTGTTAATCACGATAAAGTCATATTTTAAAGTTGCTTTAGTATGATTCCATAGAGAACAAGCAGGACTCTGAAGGGTTGCATCTGAATCCAATTTACAAAAACAAAAATTCAAAAATACAATTCCAAAAAATGTTATTGGATGAAATGTGAATAAAAGTATATTATAGACTTTATAAGTTCTTATGGTATAATCAATTAATAACGAAAGTGAAATAAATCGTCGTTTCGGATGAATAAAGTGATATATTTTCACAGAAGTATTGAATATGCATCCGTTTAAGAGGTTTTATTTTATCTATAGCATTTTCTAAAAATCCTGTCAAAATATATAATAAAAGATTCAAGTTTTTAAAATTGTTTTATTTAACCGAATATTATATTGATTACCTTAAATTTAAACGTTAATATAAATGCTTAGTAAAAAAATTATAACCCTCAAAGCAAATACCTTCAAAGCAAAATAAAATCCGTCGGCTGAAGACAATCGAAAGCATGAACAGCGACAAACGTCATTTCGTGAAGCATTTGAAAATATTTTAAATAAAATTATATCTATTTATATTTTCAAATTTTTAATTTATTTATAGACACATATAGAAAAAATATTTCGACAAATTTGAGGTTTGAAAATGGGTTTCGATAATAATACTACAATAAATAAAACTTTGTATAAGAATACGAGAAAAACAAAAACTCGATATATTAACAAATACTGATAATAATTCATATGAAATAATAAAAAATAAATTTAAAATTTGAACAGTAAATAAATGCATAAATAGTAGCAAATGAATTAAAATAAAAACTTTAGGATGATGAATTTTATAAAGAATAAATAAAGAATTCGGACAAGACATCAAAGAATTTTGAAAAAATACTTGATTTAAAGCGTAGAAGAATACTTTAAAATTCGAGACTTAAAAACGACTTAAAGAAGAAGATGAAAGCGATAAGAAACACTAAACGAAAGCTTAAAAGAAACGAGCTTAAAGACAATACATTAGATGGAAAAAACTGAAAAAATAAACTAAAAATTTAAAAAGCGGCGGAATGAAGAGGAAAAACAACAACAATAAGAAAAATAAAAGAAATAACAAATACACAGCAAATAAGATAACACCAAAAACATCAAAATGAACGCACCCAAAAAAGAGCCAAGGTTGAAATTGGAATTTTAATGTAGGTTTGCTTCCCTTCAGATACACTTTTGTAGCCGCAGCCTTTGTTGGATTCGTTTCATTTTGATTAAATGCTTGAGAGGGCAAAACGTCGTTGTTGTTGTTGCTGTTGTTGTGCTGTTTTGTAGCAGCTCATTCCCTGGCTGAACATTCGATTCATACCATTTGAAGTTGAGCATCAGAGCAGCGCACAACGCTGAGTTTCAATAAGCGCTAAATACAAATTATATCCAAAGTCCACATCGCTTCTCTCTCTTTTACTTTAGATACAAAGAATTCAATACATTAAAGGAAATATCAAAGTGTTTGGTGTACAAGTGTTGTTGTTGTTGTAGTTGGTTCGTGTTCAAGTGACTTTATAATAGAAATTGAAATTTTTCCAGACATTTTCTTTCATTTATTCTCTATTTTTGACATTGAAATGTGATGTTTTAAAATCGGAAGAATTTGAGGAAGTTGACAAATCGTTTTATAATCCTTTTGTTAAACGGGAAATAATTATTAAATTAAATAAATTAATTTCTTCCATGCCAAATATTGAATTACATCTTTCTGAAATAATTTATTCATTTAAATTCCTTAAATTCATAATTCTGAATTATTGATCAAATTTGCATGTAAATCTTTTGTGATATCTCCAAAGAAAATAAAAAAAAATTTGTTAATTATTTGGAAAAATTAAACAACAAGAAACTAAATATTTTTAATTGCGAATGAAAGTTTCTTTCTGAAGTTTCTTTTGCTGCTTTCTTTTTTCAAATATATTTTCTTATTTGCGTTTCAAATTACGTAATGAACTCGCTTCAAGCTGAAATTTCCCGTTTTTCTGAATTTTCTTCCACTTCAATTAAAATCCAGGGAATTTCTTCATTTTAAAACTTGCTTAAAACTGGGAATTCTTCGTTGTATGTCGAGTCACTAAGATGTCGCTGCTGTTGCGTAATCCAATGTCGAAACCTTCAAAACAGGCACGCATAACAGCAACAACAACAAACACACACATTTATCCAAAAATTTGCATCGCTCTCTGCGGTTCTCATAATCTCGAACGCCGTACATTTTAGCCGCAAACAACAAAAAGTATGCTCGGCAAAAGTAACGCAAGTTACGCAAATACCACGGAATGTTGATGCTCGTGGAATTTTGCGTAACTTGCGTGATTTTGTGCTACGCTGAGTTCTTTGAGAGCCATTGGAGGATATTTTGCTCTGACTAATTTTCTAATTGGATGCTTTGGAGAGATGTAATTAGGAAAAGGAAGACTTTTTAATATTCCCTGACTTCAAATTTAATTTCTTCTCTCAATATTCATATAAGAAGGTTGACCTTAAAGCATTTGTGGAGGTTTTGATGTCACCTTTTTTAACTATAAATTTTTATAGTTACATATTTTATTTTACATATTTTTTACATTTCGATTCCCAATGATGAATTTTATATTTCCCCTTGCGAAATGTTGCAAATATGTGATTATTTATATTGTTTTCTTAAGCAAAGTGATGATTTATAAGAACTTTAGATATGTCAACGTTATAATTTAAAAACTCGAATGTGACAAGGAACCTATTTAGAAGCTTTAGCATTTGTTGAAAGAAGAAAATTCGAATGAAGGATCATCGTTCCTCTCTTTTTTATCCGTTTTATATGTTGTACACTTCAGCAGTATCCTAATTTGATCCAAATCGCATCCAAAGTACAACAATTTCCGTTTATTTCTATTAGAATTACACTGATAATAGGAAATCTTATACAGTCAGTCATTTAATATAATACAATGCAATCCATATCCTTCACATATCTGTTTCCAGTCTGAACAATTCTTGACTTCAACATCGTCGTTTCTAATTGAACAGTACATCAACAACCACTTCTGGTTCGATGAATCTAACATTTCATTAGAGTTGATGTAAACGAGCAATAACGACCAACAACAGCTTCACTAGTAATAGTAAAAGTTATAATTATAATAAAGCTAAGAAGTTAAAAATGCCGCAAACGTCAGAGGAAGCCAAACACACACTTGATGCTCCTGAGACCTCAAATAACCTGTGCAGAAGATATTAATAAAGAATAAAACAATCGCACTAAGAAAAGGAATTTTAAATTACCAAAGAAAGGAGCGAAAATTGGTGGCCGAAACTGCAACTGGAACATGGCGCTGGCTGCTTTGTTGCTGTTGCTTTTCCTTCTGCCTTTTTGTGTCTTCCATTTGCTTCTCTCTGCAATCGTGTTGAGGATTCGACTCGACTCGAACAGGTTTTCACGTGTCTTCTTATTAAACGCCCTGATGCACCTTGCGTACCTCTGCTCGCAACATGTTGTCGGGTGGCTTCCTCTTCCTATTCTCCTTCTTCTCCTACGTCTTCATGCGCAGCTCTTCTCATACATAATACCGTAAATTAGACTTTTGATTTTTACTGCCCGTAAAATAATCGTAAACGTCGTTGTTATGGCGACCGAAAGTGTTCGTTTAGTTTGGCTTCAATTCGGTGCCATTCGCTCTCTTCTTCGCCCCGCTGAATCCTTGAACCTTCTTTCGGAATCACGTATGCATGGAGTATGTGGAGTCCGCTTCCCCCCTCCGCAAACAACATCTTCCAGAAGCATAAAGAACACTTGAGAATAAAGTTTGTGTTGGGTTTCTTTCGTCAGGTTCTTCGTGTTGCTTCGTGAGTCTTGGTTTTAGGCAAAGAACGAAGGAAGATGGCGAGAGTTCATCGATGGTTCGGTTAAATATAATTAATTTCCTACATTTTTTTTTCTGTTGCGGTTTTCAGTATTAATATCTGTTGTGGAATCCTTAAACGGACCCAGTTATTATTTTTTGTAATGTTTTTTAATATTAAGTTCTGTGTTTTTCTTTCTTCTGAAGAAATTCATGCCGAAGGCTGCAATATTTTGTCTTCTTTGGCTTCTAAAAATTATAGCATTTATTTAAAAATATAATGAAAATAATAATTATAATAATAACAGTTGTGGTTTGTTTTTTTTTGGGTTTGTTATAAAATAGTCATATATAATTTTATATCGTTGTAAATTGATCCATTTGAACATAGAAGCAATTAATCGGAATTATCACTCAACAATATTGTTAATAAGTGTTAATTGCTCAGTATTTACTACTTTCGTCCCTTCCTTCCCCAATCCTTCAAACATCACTCTTTTCTCCTTTCTCACTCCTTTCTATAGAAGTCAAACGTCTTCCGTAAACAGACAATGGATCGTAATAACGATAACAATAATAATCTATTGCAACAACAACATTTGCACTTATTTGCTGAGGGTCCAAGGACTGTCGAAGGCTGCATTCAATAAATCATGTGTTCCGATTTTATTCACTTGGTTGTGAATGCAAAAAATCCTCTGAAGGCAATCGGAAAAAGAGAAAGTTGACGGCAGTAGGAAACCTTCTGCTCTGGTGGTTTTGTTATCAGATTGAAGAAGGCGCGATAAATGCAACGAACACGCAAACACGTTTATAAATGAGTAAATGAAAGGTTCAGGAATCCAGGGAAGATGGAAAACAAGGAGAAAATCGTGCATCTAGCGTGAAACGAGCGACGAGTCAAAGTTTGATCGTGCGTTTGCGATCATCCTGCGATAAGCGACAGACTCGTTGTTGAGATACTTTCTGCACAGACACTTTTATGATTTATTACCACAACTAATAATCGACAGAGGCAAAAACTAAAAAGCATTTCTGGCGCTGAGCGAAGGATCTTTGTTTGAGATCCTTCTGTCGCTCCGTTGTAAACACACTCAAACAGCGTATCTGAAGTCACTCAAAGTACCTAAGAATTCTTAAGCATTTCTCCTGGAATTTTCGGCCGCATTTCCAAAGACTTTTTTGTTCATTGATTTTTCATGTTTTTATTTCTTCATCGACTTCAAGGAGCTGTTGAGATATTTTTTAATTTTGTCCTCGTGCAAACCTCATCTACAAGGACATGAAATATTTATACATGTTCAAACATCAAGGATATAGAGGATTAGTTGTCCTTTTATTTTTTTCTTACTGCTGCCCATTTTTTATGGCTTCGAATTTATGAATTATTTCGGTCTCAGATGTGTTCGTCCTTCAGAGCGTTTTAAATATTTTTTGAAGCAACGTGACTCGGATTCGTTTCGTTTCCTTTTTATTATTCATTATTAATGCATTTCGTAGGAGTTTTTTCCTTCTTTTGCCTGCGTCGGATTTTCAGTAGGTTCCCAGTTTTTTAAGAAAACGTTTGACAAAGTTTTACTTTGTGTGCGAATGTGAGTGAGTCCTTGAACACCGTCTAATTACTATTGTTATTACTATATGTAGTTATTCCAACATTCGTCCTTCGATTCGGGCATTTTCTTAATCTGTTCTTCAACTTTTTAGTTTCCTTTATTTTTTATGTATGCACAATCTTCTTCCTGATATATGCAATGAGTATTTTAATTGCTTAATTAATAAACCTTCAGGAAAATAAAGATATATATTTTTTGCAGTGACATAAAAAGGAACTTATTTCAGTGTTTTAACTACAAAGAAATTAGTTTGTAATTTGTGATCTTTGAATGAAGTTCAGATTAAAGTTCCCCTTTTCTATAAGTCTTTCCGACTCGTATCCTTTTATACTTTATAAAGACATTATGAACAATTAGCTGAAATGTTGTCTTATGTGCAAAGTAGTCTGATTTCCATTTATATAGACCTTTATTAAGCATTTTGAAAAAGTTTTCTCATAGTAAATTTCATTTTCTCATAATGTTGACGTCATCGTAAATTGTCTATAATAATAATACAACCATTCATCGGATTCCACAATTAATAAAGCAATTCCTATCATATCTTGGTCTAGGTCCACGGTCTTTTATTTGACCGTGTGTAATTTATTTACCATTGAAGGTAATTTCTATTTGAACATAATTTTAAAATAAACAGAATTATTTTAGACATGGATTCTTTTTATCTACATTTAGCTCAGGTATAAAAAGATATTAGAAAAATATTATAGAAAAATTCTGAAAAGTAAAGGAAAATACTAATTATCTAAACAATAACATAATCTATCCAATCTTCAAATATTTCTACCATTGCTAAAGTTTTCAATATAAATATAACTAATTTTTAAAATATTCATAAATACAAAAAATTTAACATCGAAGTTAACAATAACAAAAATAAAAATTCAATTAAAAATAAGAATGTTAATTATAATAATAGTATTAACAATTATAATGCTTGCGTCTTTTTACAGTTCAAACAATTTTCAAAAGAAAATGGAAATCGACATCGAAATGGAAACAAATTTTGTGAAGTGACCGAGTGTTTGCAGCAGATGAGGAAGGGGCTGTACCTTGATCGAACGCATGTGTTTCTATTTCCACATGACACGAAGACACGCCACAGAGTTCTTGTTGCTCCTCGACACATGTGCCTCTTTCTGGAGAGAATAAAAAAGGATGCGGCTGGCGGCCGCCCGCCATCTTGTGATGTGATGCAGAGCACTCGAAATTCGAAACCGATCGGCAGGAAACTCCACGCTCCGACGGCGTCGATACGTGTCCAGGATGCTGCAAATCATCTGCTGCTTGATCCTTAGCTTGATCCGTCGGCGGTTCTCCGTAGACAATCGCTGGCATCCATAGTTTATTAAGTTGTAAATACGAGTGCCAACCTCAGGTTCTGAAAGAGGGGAGATAGTAAAAGAAATGAAAAGAAGGCGGAAGGAACAAGCGAAGGAGATTCTTTGTCTCCGCACATCGAGACATTTGTAAAACACTTTCAGTATTTTTAAGATGCTTCAATTGCAACCACCAAATGTCTATATTTTCCGTGTTGTTCTACTATTTGCGAGATACCACAGTTACTACTTTAGGCTGCTCGTAGTTTATGACAAAATGGAATTCTATTAATAATTTAAATATAGGAAAAAAACTGTAGATAACGCAGATAACGAGAATTATTGTTGAATCCTAGAATGTACAATAGTTTAATTTATGAAACAATTTATGGCAAATTTCTCTAACAATATTTTATATAAGTTAATAGATTTATCAATAAAGTGAATAACGTTTAGTAATGTTTATTGTTATTGCGCACTTATTTCTTAGTAATTACAGAAGATTTTTTCAAAAATAAATCAAAACAATTGAAATATACTCAAAAATATCCAGCAGAAGGATATAAATAAGGCAAATTAAATTAATAAAAACTGAATTAAAAAGAATTATAAAACTTTCCGTGTAAATATTCATTCCTTTGCTGTGACTGCTGACAAAAAATCTCGTCGATGAAAGACTAGGAATTTTTCCATCTCCATCATTAACCCAATTTAATTTCTAAATCAGGAAGAACACAAAGAAAGCAATGGCAAAAACGTACTCAAAGTCTGTGATTATCATCTTATCACATATTTTTAACAAATTGAAACTCACTTTCTACGTTCACATTAAAAAACAAGTTCAAAATAAATATTAATTCCTTTTTTTTGCGTTGCGGAAGCTACAAAAAACAGGAATCTAGGTTTGTGTGTGCTTTTTCGGTATTTAAAATAATCAGCAGACACATAAACAGCAATAAAAATTCTCTATTTTGTCACATGATATTAAAATGTCACTCCTCCCGAACAACATCTTTATAACATTATCCAAAAAATTTGCGTCAAAACAAATCGTTAAAAATCCATAAAAAATCCATAAAAAGCCACATGAAATGTACTCGTTTCTACTCGTAGAAATGCAATGAAGCTCGATAGATACGCACACATATGTAATTTTAGCAAGGAACCACTCAAAAATTATGTCTTAATGATGAGAGGCAACTAGAGGAGCAAAAAAACCACGCTACACCAAGTCACACCTCGTAAAAATCATAACAGTTGCCTATTATACGATACTCAGAATATTAAAAATACACATATTTATATATAAACTCATAGGATTCCTAGATACATCAGGGGAAGAGTCGATTTGCTTCTTCTGTTCGAGTTTTATTAAATGTCAGCATCGTGTCACACTGACAGATCGTAAAAAAGCCATAAAATGTAGGAAAAGCAGAGGATACTGAAGTGTGTATACGGATTTTCTGTATATAATCAAGAATGGAGGCTGTAGAACAGACGCAAAGTTACTCTAAGAAGGTTCTGATGAGTTCTCTGTCTCACAGCAGACTTTCTCGATCCCTTTGAAGGCACAACCAGCTACTTTCCTCGGTGCTCGTCGAACTCGATTCAAGGCACTAGGACTCATTATCATTAAGGACGATCATTACATTGAATGAGCGACTGAATGACTGAGTTTTCATTGGCGGCGCTTCAGCCAGTGATTTCAGTGACTTAATAAATCTTCTGCTGATTTATATGACCCGTTAAATCGTAAAGAAGGAATAAAAAGTGTCACATTTGACAAAACTGTGTCTGTAAAAGCATCAAAATAATGAATTACGAGCAGCTCGAGTCAGATGAACTGAACTCGTGGCCGTCGTTAAATACTCCAGGCTATTAAACGACTCTGTTGTTGTTCGGTTTATGAGCAAAAAGGTGGCAACCGATAAAATTAATTTTACGACAAATAAAGTGCTGCTGTTATTGTTATTATTATTGTTGCCCTCATCTCTATAAACAATCGACGAATTCTTGGTGATGGGGTGAATCTCGGCTACTTGTTGCTGCTGTCGGCATTTAACAAAGCCACAATCAGAAATAAAATACTCCAAATAATTCCAAAAAATCGTCCATGTTCTTTAAAAACTAATTTTTGGCTTTATACGTTTAGAATAAAGTCTGAAAATGGATTTTTAACTTGAATCACCATCAAAAGTCATCATCCAATCGCAGTTTTATTCACTTAACGTCCACAAATCGGAACACGGACAGAGCAACAGTTGAACGGATCAACGGCGCGGCGCTTAACGTCCGTTAAACAGTTAACGAGATGCGAGGACCTCTCGTGACGAGGGTGACGACATAATCAACCCAACAAACACCGTCGTCACTGCCTCCCGGCACCCCTCTGACAATGCTACCTGACCAATAACCGTCAGTTTTAATGATTTTTTTACGATTATTACACGATTACCGTCGGCCGCAGTCGAAGCGATCGCAATAAAAACTATCAAATAATATCACTGCGATGTCGGTTGTCAGTCTTCGGTTTGGATTGGAAGGCGACAGGAGGAGAGCAGAGCGAGGAGAAGGAAGCGTGTCCAAACCATTCCCGGGGCTTCATTTAGCCTCTATTTTATTGCGCCGAAGTGTCAAATCGTCATTTAATGGGTTTTTAATTTTATGCCTGCGGCTTGATTGTTATTCAGCAGTCAATTATTTGGTTAACAGTTTTATGGAACGAAGCAGAGGAGGAAGAAAGAGATATAGAAAAAGTGAATGATTTTAAAGACCAGAAAAGGATAAGGAACATAAACTATTAAAATCCAAATTAATTAATTATAAGACTGGGAAAAATTGCTTAATGAAGACCAAAACAAGCAACAGCTTAATAAAAACTATCGCAATAACGACTGCCTGCGAATCCGTCAGTCATCAATTCTAAACTCAGTCTCTTTATCGTCTTCTCCATCCTAAACTTTAACCTCTTCGTCCGTTCTTCATTCAATGACCTTCTGCAGACAATGAAACGGACAGCCAAACAAACAGATTTGCATGCCACTCAAGAGGCATTTATCGGTAATTGCAACCGCAGCTGCTACCGCGTGGCCATAAAAGCCGAGTCCTTCGCGGATTGTAAAGTGAGGTGCGTCGCTCATTAAATGACTGCACGCCTCCTGACGGCAGAGATCCGTCACCGATCCGAAGCGAGCGGAGGGCGAGTCGATTGACCAGTCAAGCAGCCGACGGTACGACCTCTTTGGCGGATAATTGGCCACTTTTGCATGTGGCATTGCAAAGGTTGCGCCTCAACTTGTTGATCGCCTGCTGACGGCTGTTGCAATGAATCCTTCTGCGGCGTGGCGATGATGACGCTGCAAAAGGTGCCGCTGTTTGTTGTAATCGTAGGTGCTTCGTTTGTTTATTCGATGATTTGCTGGCCGCTTTCTTTGTTTGTTTGTTTGCTCGTTTGTCCAACTGACGACTTGTGTTCGGAAGCGTGCCGAGTGGGTGTGAACAAATCGCAGTAAAACGATGATGATGACGAAATGAAGAAGAGGTTGAATGGTTTATGACGGTTTTTATGACCGTTTCGCACACAAAAAAGCAAACAGTAGCAGTTGAAGAGAAAAGGAGGCGCAAAGGGGTGTGGATAATAACAAGGCTCGCCATGTTACAACAACTAATAGCCTCCAGCAACGACATGCAACACGGATGTTTGCTTAAATTCAAAACAACGGACAACAGAAAGAAAAACGTAATCAATTATTACAGCAAATCATAGATAATCTTGTGTCTTTGTGTGTGTTTGAGCTAACAGCCACGCCTGCTACCTAGAAACTTAGTTAAAAACGAATTTTCAATTGCATTTCACATTTTACATTACAATTAATAAAGATAAATAAAGGAATTGAAATCAATTCTGAAATTTCTAAATTAGAGTTTAATTTTTCATTACGATATCTTAATTTTAATTAACTTAATTAACCTGAATTAATTCAGGTTTCCTTTTACCATAGGAAAACTCCAAAAAATCTCAATGAATTTATCATTTTTTGTTCCTTATTCAATGTTAACTTTTATCTAAAAGCTGCTTAAAATTCACTTCCTGGTCACTTTTACAGTTGCCTCATTTTCAATTCAGTTCAAAGGCAATCGTTGACGTGCATCTCTCCTGTTCTTCCTCCCCTCCACCTTCCACGAGCACTGATTTTACTCCTTGCCACGTCCAATTAAATCGAACATTTTCTTTGACGACTTTTTTATGTGTCTTTAAATCAATACAAAAGCCAGCAACAGCGCACCAATTAAGACGACTTTTGACTGTTTGCCATGAATGACACACGAATAAATCGTGAGCTGGCTGCCTTTCGCTTAGCTTGGCTTGTGCTGTGGCCATAACCGAGTTCGTGAGGTTTTACATTCAACTCTGCGCTGTTCCAAAGCCGTTCAAGTCGGCTTTTGACGATTTGATGAATCACTCGACGTGCCACTGAATGTCATTAAACGTGCAACAATTGGGCGTACATTCGTTACACGGCCAGCACGGAAGGTGCAGCAGTGGGAGGTGTGCAGTGGGAGGTCAGCGCGATGCGATGCCACCAACCACGAAACGATCTGCGATCTGCAGTCCAACGGCGATCAAGCTCCAGCTCGTTTCTCACATCGCATAGGAAAACTAACAACAACAGTAACGACTCTGCTAACGTGGATCGACGACGGTTTCACGAGGCCGCATTCGTGTTCGCTGTTCTCTTGCTGCGCCAGCGCTGAGCGCACTTCAAAATAATTGCCGTTGCCGCAAGCGAAACGTTGCTCGTTTGGCTCGAGCTCTGCCTGAGGAAAGGAAATTAAAAGAGTTTTCTTGGGGGGAAAAGGGGCTCATAGGCATATCTCTAACAGCGAGCGAATGATTAACAACAGCGTTGCAGAAGTTGCAAATGCTTTTTGAAGTATGTGAGCAAAGTGGAGAGGGAGGGAATTCTTCTTCCTCTCCGTTTCTTTATTCATTGCACTGAAGTTTGTTCGTTGATTTGCTTCTTTATTTGTTTACTTAAACGTCGGACGCCTTCTTAAATGTCTTCTATACCTTCACAGCCCCTCATACCTCTTTTTACCTACCGTAACAATCGGCGAACTGAACTTCGCTGCTTTGGTGCAACGTTTAAAAATGCATAACGGCGGCGCTGACGTCGTCGTGATTGACGATGTCGGTTTATGGCGAGGCGGGCCACATCAACACCCACCGCGATAAGAGCCATGGAAATAGTTTCATTAAAAACACAAAATTCCACGTTGTGATTCGTTCAGAGGCACACTTTTATGTTTGCTCCTTTCTATTTTTAGGAGCTGCTGGAATTTAGTTAACTTAACAAGCAACTTGAGGAGCTTAGATTATAAATTGATTAAGAAAATACTCTTATAAAATAATCATTGCTTTAATTATAGTTTGGAAGTGATGAAATGAGTTAATCAACGAACCTTTACCTGCTTTAATTCCCCAAAAAATAAATGAATTCCAAGTGTTTGATCTTTAAACGATTTATAAGAGCCTTTGATGTTTGTATTATTGTTTGTTGTGGGCGAGGGGATCGCGGGGGCGGTTGTTGAGTGCTTGAGGATGAATAAAATTTATAGTATTTTTGTGCTTCTGGTTTTCAAGTTGTTGCTGTTTCTTGATGTTGTTGTTAATGTTAATTTGTTGCTGATGATGTTATTGCGAGTGAAAATCGCTTAACGGTGCCTCCTCCTCCCATCCATCGGCTTATAATTGATCTTTTGATCATCATTCCTAATGTCTAATTAAACAGTGGGCGAGCACCATTAAATTAAGTATTTTTTAGTGAGTTCTTTAACGGGAATGGAATGTGAGTGGATAAATTATTGCATTGGATGTTTCCATGGAGGAGTTGGAGGTGTTTATTGCGTTGGTTCTGCACGATATGAATCATGATCCATGTCTAAACTTTTGACGCTTCGCTTCTTTCGCTTTTGTTCATTTGTGGCTTCTGTTTCAGCGGCGCTTCCATCGGTGGCTATTCAATAAAAAAGCTGCTGCTTCTGTTTTATATTTCAGCAGCCGCTTTTGCTTTTCTTTGTTGTGTTTTAAGTTCTTTGTTTGCTTTGCGATCGTTGTTTTTATTCTTCTTTTTCTTCAATTACCTTTCATTGTATGCAAATTTTCGATTCATGCTCAAGTAGAAACCCTCGGCAGGTGCTTAACTTGAAGAAGAAGACACCCTGAATTCAATTTCTCTTCCCTTCCCATTTTAAAATGGTTTTAGTTGAATTTTGAAGTATTTTTTCGATAAATTTCAAATGGATAATAAATGAAAAAACCGGTTTTTCAAAAAGTCGCTTTAGTTTATGAGATTTTATTGTTTTTTTTTGTACATTTCGCATACAAAGTTTTTTTTTTATATCTGCGTTTGTTCAAACACATCGAATTTACTTTGTTCATTATTAATTTTCCACTCAGAATGAATTCCAGCAACGAACGCATAAAGAAGAGTTGCATAAACGCCGATGAGGGGGAAGGGGCATAAATTTAGGCGCGACCTACTCCACTGCGTCCACCGTTGGACTAGCAGCGGTCGGTGGAGCGTCGATGATGGCCAATAATTCAATAAACACATTTATATGCAGCGTTGGGCAGTCGGCAATTAAACTTCAACCGCGCAGTGCATAGTTAATGGTCACCGCGCGACTCACCAACGTCGGAATCGCCATCATCAACACCGTCATTTGTAATGCGATAGTCGAGTCATGGTCGTTAGCGCCATCGCGCGGCATGAAGCGCTTTCGAACGTCGATCGTAAAAATGGCAAAAGCCTTCTAAGGTGAAAACAACAACAACAGCAACACGTAACGACAAGCGCCAAAAATACGAATGCGTGCGAAAAACGTGCGCTTGACACGTATCAGCGATGGGGCGATTACGACTCTCGATTGAGAGAACGGTAGAGAGAGGAGTGCTCACGAAATAGAGGAGAGCGGAAGTGACCATGATTTGTTTGCTGCAAACTGCCGCAGATCATAGATCCATCGCAGTAAAGCAACGCAAATGCGTTTGTTTGTTGGTTTTAAGCGCAGCGGAATGACGTCATTCTGTCCATCGTTTTATAATGGAGCATCACAGATCCTCAACTTCACGTTTAAAGGTATATTGATAAATTTCCTGAATTAATTCTTATTTGACATTAATCAAAGTTAAAACAGTAAAAGTCATATTTCTAGTTATACAACAACATTTATTATTTGTATAGTTCATAAATTGTTTTATTATTATGTCCATTGTTTGGTCTTAATTTGCAGACGCCAGAGACACGCCCCCTTTTCACACGCTGCCACACGTCGGGATGCACGCTCGGTTAAACCAATTAAAATGCAATTTTAATTTGCAGCCTGTGGAAATTTTATTACAAAATTGGATTTAACGGATCGATTTATTTCGCATGTGGAACTCGTAGATAAGCGAGCAACATCAACAGCGAGTCGATGGCCCGATGAGCAGCCGAGAATTGCGACGAGTAACGAATTATCAACGTTGCAACGGATAGCAATTGACGTATGTGTGCGTGCGTGTGTGTGTGTGTGCAAACGAGTAAATCTCATGAACGGTGGGCAATAAAAAAGAGCAGATGCAAAGCAACAACAAACGAAGCCATTAAAATCGCTGAAAATGCAGGAAAAGTGAACAACAAACAAAAGCAACAACAAACAACAACAGAAATCATTGCATGAATTGGAAAATGCCATCCACGGGATTTTAAGTTCTTTATTAACACTTAATAAATCATTGCGAAAGCTTTTAGGCAGTCAGTTATTTTTGTTTGGTGGAAACGCAGGTCCAAAATGGTAGTTTCTATGGGTGGAAGGGCGGCTCGGGGGAAGGGCATAAATCCCACTCATAATTCAAAACATCAAGCAATCATTTGAATGATCAATTTGACGCTATTCGACAATCAACTGCGATGACTTATGAATGAGTTTCGGTGTTGTTTTTGCTGCTGTTCTACTATTTTTCACCTATTTCGTAATTTCACCCAAAAAGAAACAAACCAAATATTTTTTTGCCCTTTTCTATGCTCCGTTTCGGTTTGTTTCTCTTCACTTTTCATTTTGTTTTTCTTTTCACTCATCAAATGAGCGATCAAAGAAACGATTCAAGTATTAAAAGTGAATTCTGTCAACGACTTCGTCGATCTACCTTCGCCAGCAACATAAACCGAAAGTTATCACCAATCTGAAGAAAGCAGAGTACTACTCCCCCTTCCCCTACGTACAACACAAAAGCCCTTCACCAGCTCATCGTCATCATCACCAACACCAACAACCGCAACGTCAACGCATCGCATATTTCTGCTTTTCTCCAAAGTGAAATCAAGACGTTGACTTCGTTGCTTTTCTTTACTTTCTTCAGCAACTTCTTTTCGAGCAACTTCTTGATAATGGCGGGAGGAGAAGGGGAAGGGTGCAGCTTCTCTCTATTAGGTTGCAAGCTCCTTTTTACGAGCTCATTATGGACCATTTCGGCGATTGTTGTGATCCTTTTTATGCGCTTTCGAATGTCTTCAAAAATGGTTGTGATGCCATTCGGCGTGTCGCCAGCGAAAGCAAAGCACCTAGAAACTTGGCGAGGGGCAGGAGGAGCCCCTCGGGGTGAATGCGACTTCGTAACACTTTCCAACAGGACGAAAAGCAGTCGATGTCGGTCGGTTTCTTAGCTTGCAACGAGTATTTCTATGCGTTTGTGTTTTCGTGTGTGTTGCTGTTCCTTCTTGTACGAAATGCAGCCAGGATTTTTCAGTCCTTTTGTTATTTAGTTATTTTTAGGAGCTGTCGTTCGTGCAACGAGGGCAAAAATAAACTACTTGTTAATATAAAATGAGTTTATTTTGCTCAAACACTTGTGGCGAGTGAATATTTTTCAGATCGATGAAAACTTTTGACAAATATTTGCAGACTTTTGATATTCTTTATTTGAAGTCGCGCATCCTTAACAAAATGTTTTTTTTCGGTTGAATGTTGAATAGACGTGGCATTGACAAATATTTCTTTATTTGGCAGCACTGCGGACTGCGTCAAAGTCGCAAAATATTTACTTCCCTTCGCAAATAAAGAGCAAAAAGCTGAAGACTGAACACGGCTCGAAGTCAACAACTTTTACGCGAAGTCCGGGATGTGGCGCCATAAAAATGCACGCTTTACAAACCCAAGTAAACTCGAAACCACATACAGACAGGCGTCTGCTGGCAGGATTCAGAATCGCGTGTCTTTGTTCGCTCCCTGCATCCGGTGCAACGGTTTCTGCTGCTGCCACAGAAGATCGCTCTGCTCCGTTGGTCAACGCAGCGCTGCAATGAGTCGAGTTTCCCGAAGTGCAACAGCGTCAACTTCAACTACAGCTTCTGGTCCATCTTCCACTCCTTTTCCAGCTCCATTTTCAGCTTCTGGAAACGTAGAAGATGAATCCAGATTTGAACTTCATTTTTCAAATGGAGTTTTCTCCATTATTAAGCTTTAAATATTGTGTATTGCACAAATTTTCAATTTATTATAGAGTCAAAGGTTATAACTGATTTATACTCGTAGCAGGATGGAGTTGAAGGCAGTATTAAAAGTATTCGAAATTCCGCCTGTAAAAAGGAGCACAATTTAAAGTTATCAGAGACAATAATTCCCATTAAAACCGCAACTTATCCAACAAATATATTTATATTAAATTATTTAATATTGGCATATGGCATTAGAAATACATAAAACCAAATTAAAAAGTTTCAATGGAACACGTTTTAAAGTAAAACTATGATAACAAAGCAATATTAGCTCACGCAGCAACTGATCCCGATTCTGACCTATTTTTGTATGGTAAAACGCGAAAATTTGCTAGTGAATGCGGATATGAATTTTACATTCTTGAGTACACTTAAACGCTTCAGCACCTTTCATTTAATAAAAGGGTTTTCTCTCATTTATAAAAGACTTGATTGAAACTCATTTCACAAATGAACACACGCACTTTCGTTCTCTTCTCTTCTTCCTTCCTTTTTCACCTCTTGCTTCCTTATGAAAAGCAGCATCCATCGACAGTACATCGCACATTTGGAGACCGACTGCACAGTGATATCGTAATGTTGCACTTGCACTGAAATGCATAATTATTGTTGTTGTTTTCACTCTAATTGTTGTTGGTTTTAATGTAATTGCTCTCGATGATGTTGTTGTTGTTGTTGTAGGAGTATTTGTCGTATATTTTCCCTTGTTGTTACTCTTGCGTTGGCTTTCCTACGTCGTCGTATCCATCGTCATCGGTGTTGTTGCTGTTGTTGTTTAACTCAATTCTCTTAATGGAACTTATGGGCGTTTTTAATGATTGCTTTGATTCGCCTTGTTTTCGCATTGCACTCGTTGCAGCAATTAATTGCTGCTCCGTCGTCGGAGTCCATCGCATGAAATTGTTCACATTTTGCACTATTATCGCATAACGTCGTCGATGCTTCTTCATCCACGGAGGATAAATCATTTCAGAGCCTTCATTTCTTCTCTACTTTTATCGCTTTTGCACTCAGAGTCGTTGAATTCGTCATCACCTTAAAAAAAACAAACCTTTAAACGCATTAAAATCGCATTAATAAAAATACATACATATATTTAAATTCTTCAGATAAAAATTAATTGGATTTTCTATAATATTCTTTCGATTTTTGGTGATATCTGCATTAAAAAATTTTGATTAAAATCTTCTAAAATAACTTCTAGCAAAAGGATCTTCATATTATTAATTCAAAACTTTCTTTCGATTATTGTTAATTATTGTTTAAAATTTCAATATTTAATGAAAGAAAGTTATTTTTTAATGGTTTTAGTAGAAAGCATTATTTATCAGTAATTTTTAAAACAACTTTTAAATCGTATATCTTCAAATTTAATAAAAATTGCAACGATTTTTACAACTCAAGTCTTAATCTTCATTCATTTAAAGAAGAGTTTCTAAAAAAAAAAATAAATTTCGTGTTTTATTATTAAAGTGTAGATGAATAAAATTACGTTAATAAATTCATAAATTGCAGATGAATTAAAAAACATTAATTTCGGTTAATTAAAATAATTAATCTTTAAAAATTTCAGTAAATCATTAAAATTTGACGTTGAATCAAAAAAACAAAAACTGAAATATTATTAAAAAATCCATTTCATCGCTAATCACAAAGTCTAATAAATAATGAAATTAATTTCAAGTTTATTTATAATTCATCCGTAAAAGTGATTAAAAAAACCCATTTTATAGCATCAAACACTTGTTACACAAAATCAACAAATAATTTCCACAAAATTAAATCGTAGAAACGAATCCAACACACAAAAAGACAAAAAAGCCTCGGCAACAAAAACAATTTCGAATTGATGGCATCCGTAACAGCAGCAGAGAGCCGCACAGATCCAAATTTAGTATCTGTATCTGACGAATGCGTTGCCGTCGCTCGAACACTGCTTCAGCGAAATGGATTGAGTGAAAGAAAACTCGAAATAAATCGCACGCCGAGCGAGCGAGCGCACGAGTGTCTGACTGGCCTATAAGAATCCAGCTCCCACCCTCGGACTCACTGCATTTCCACACATTTCCACAGCGAGCCGAATGGATGATGAATCTCTGCGATGTCCGACATTCGAACGGAGTTGCTCAATGTTGGCGCCGAGAGAGTGAGAGCGAGAGAGTGGGCGACCGAGCACTCGAACATGTTCGAAGCGGAGAGTGGAATTGCAGTCGAGTCGTACGGTTGCTTTTCTCTGTCGCTCTGGTGGGGCGAATGAGTGAGCTCTTTCGCGATGGATTGTTTTTCATTCACTGAGCTGCTCCGTGTTTGAATCGCAGCAACGCGAAGCTCAATCCGTCAAAGTACCTCGCTCGCTTAACACTCTGTTGGCGGCAATAATTCGGGCCGTCGGTTTTGCACTCACTCACTTTTCCAGTTGATGTTGCACTCGTGCTGCAGCCACTCTGCGGCGCATCCATCGTGTTATCACCGTCGGACGGACGAACGGAAGGTCAGACGGACGGACGGGAGCGAACCGGACCCGTCGTGCTCTCTTCTTCGGTGTTCGTTGCTCGTAGCGGCGGAACTTTTTCGTATTGGTTTGCGGCAACGACGACGCTCAGATCGGATCTGCTCCGCTCCGCTCAGAGCAGTTGAGTTTCACGTGCGAGTCGAGAGCAGCAGGGCTTCGGTTGCGTTGCCATCGCCGTCGCTCTGTTTGGGGCGCCGTGACGCAGCCGAGCCGAGTGCTGCTGACGTCGGCGGACAGCAGCAGGCAGTCAAAATACCAGATACTACGATTTTGTGGCACATTCGCTCGATGGCAACGGGTTGGTTCACAGGAGCGCGCGCTTTCATTTATTAGCTGCTTTATCGCCGTCTTTATTATTATCGGTGTTCGCTACGAGCGCCACAATAAAACTAATAATCATAAACATAAAAGTAAATATAAAAATAACGATAAATAATTCGGAGATTTCGGTAATAAAGCGTCGAGTTGAACGCGCTTAAAACAAATCAAAACTCAGCCGCTGATCGGTGACTTTTTGTGGCAAAATGTTGAATAAAATTAAGCGATTGAAAATTGTTTAGAATAATAAACATAATAAAAGTATTTCAAAGCGATGGCACATCGAAAGAACTGAATTTTTCGTTTCAATTCATCAAAATGCAACTAGAAATAAAATTTATTTAAAAATTTAATAAACAACAAAACGTTGAAGAAATCCATAGCAAAATAAAAAGTGAAAAGAAATAAATTTTCGAATTGAAATTGAATTAAAACGAATAAAAATCGCGATTAGTAACAAATCAATAAAAAACGCTTTAATTTTATTGCTTGTTAATAAATTTTAAACATCGTTGAAAGAATACGAATTTTAGACATCTTTTAATAATGTGAAAAAATTCATGCAAGAAACTACTCAAAAATATTCCAAAGTAAGAACAATAAAAACCGAAAAGAAAGGGGAAATCAAAATAAATTCAGAAGAGAAAACAAACTTCAATTCAAGTCAAAAGACATAAACAAAAAGCAAAACAAGAGAGAAGGAAAAAACTGGGAAAAATTTATGAAATTATTTTTAAAATATTTTTGTTTTTAACGAGAATATTCGAACATTTAATTAACTACAAAATGGCATTAAAAATATAAAAAACCTCGGCTTGATTTGTTTTAACTAATTAAATGACCACGTTACAGAGTGAAGAAGTGAATTTAACCGAAAACCCGAAAAATGTGCTACGAATAAACAACTGAAAATAGCAGAAAGTGTCCGCGATAATTGGCCAACAACTTCGCACAATTCACACCCGTTGAAACACCCAAAATCCGCTTTATTCCCTTCTGATCCCGTTTGATCGTCACTCACCTCGTTTCTCCCTCAACGACCTACAATCCGCACTCTCCTCTCACCACCTTCGCCCACACAAGCCGCCAAAATTCTCACCGCAAGCAACATGAATTCCTACTTCGAACAAGCTTCGGGCTTCTACGGCCACCCGCACCAAGCGTCGGGAATGGCGATGGGCGCCGGCTCCCATCACGATCAGTCGGCCACAGCCGCCGCTGCTGCCTACCGCGGCTTCCCGCTCTCGCTGGGGATGTCGCCGTACGCGAACCACCACTTGCAGCGCTCCACGCAGGACTCGCCGTACGACGCCAGCATCTCGGCGGCCTGCAGCAAGATCTACGGCGATGGCGGCGCCGCCGCCTATAAGCAGGACTGCCTGAACATCAAGGTGGACGGCGTGAACGGCTACAAGGACATCTGGAACACGGGCGCGAACGGCGGGGGCGGCGGCGGTTCGGGAGGCGGAGGCGGCTCCGCGGGCGCCACCAACGGCGCGAACGGCGCCAACGGACAGAACAACGGCGCCTCTGGCGGCATGCCCGTCCGTCCGTCCGCCTGCACGCCGGACTCGCGAGTCGGCGGCTACTTGGACACCTCCGGCGGTAGTCCGGTGAGTCACCGCGGCGGTGGCAGCGCTGGCGGTAGCGCTGGTGGTGTTGGGGCGGGTGGTGCTGGGCAGCAGGGTGTCGGCACGGTCGGCGGCTTGGGCGGCGGCAACCCTGTCTCCGCAGCCACCGCCTGGAATGCAAATTGCACGATTTCGGGCGCCGCAGCAGCGCAGAGCGCGGCCGCCAGCAGTTTACATCAGGCCAGCAACCACACCTTTTATCCCTGGATGGCTATCGCAGGTGAGTTCATCATTCATTAATTACATAGCATCTAGCAAACCTTATCGAAGTCACCCAATAATAATCGCAAAGAAATCGATCAACTCTTCTCCATTGCGAGGTTTATTAATTAACCATTACTTGGCTATTTTGCGATCAGGTTCTGACCCTTTCCTAGTATCTTCACTGCTTCCAACTTGTGATTATCTCCTCAACTGCACGTCGTAATATGAAATCAATTAATTCCTCACCTTCAACGATGTTCTTCCGCCTGTGTTTTCCTTGGCCATTTATCGGTTCCTTTTCTGCTCGTAATACTCTTCTTTCGCTTTCTCACTACGGATCCGTGCTGAAAAGGTGAATGATGAGCAACCTCCGTCAAGTAGAAATATTCTTTTGAGTAGAGTTTTCTAATTAAGCATTGAAAGGCATGCAAAAGAAGATTTAATTTATTTATTTTATTTTTGAATATATATTTTCATACGAAAAATTGTAGTATTTATGATGAAAAAGCCAAGAAAAGTAATAATGTCCTTATAAATAAAATAATTCCACATATTTTATTTGCACATGTACTTGAAGTAGATTATTATTCCTTACAAAATACATGGAATAAAGTAATATTTTCATTTATGATTCTTTATACTTTTTCGAAGAATATTTTATTCTCTGAAATATCTTTACAGATCTGTTTTTTAAACTATATATACTCGTATATTTGTTATCGTTATCTTTTGCTATTTAATATTGAAATGCAAAGAAATCAGAGAAAATTTAATGTTTGCTATGAATGTTAAAAAAATTCTTCTTTATTTTAAGTTTAGGTCTGTCTTTTAGCCATGATTTACTTAATTCACTATTAATAGATATATATATATATATATATATATATATATATAGAATTCTATTTCATGTTACTTATTATATATTATGTTATTTATATTTTAATTTATTTTATTTATATATTTTATAAGCAGTTTCTTTTAAATTAAAACCCAGGAAATTTTAATCAAAATTTTAAATGTTTCCTTTCCAGTTCTTCAAAAATTTATCAAACCTGAAAACAAAAAAAAAAAAAAAGAAAAAGAATAATTCCGTCAAACTCCATTGACTTTTGATACTGTTGTCCTTTCGCGTGTTATATTCAAACAAGTTCATTCAATTTCCTTTTTTCGTATATTCTTTATCTTTTTGCCTATATTTTACATATGCTCATAGACCTTAAATTTTATATAATATTATTTATAATTGTCAAAATCTTTCCCCGTAAAAAATTATTTGAAAATTGTGGGCATCGGATAGTTTCTCTTCGACCCACTGATTAATATTTAAAGTACATAACTTCTTTCACAAATTCTGAGTTATATGAATCAAAAATTAATATCTGCGAAAGCATATTTCACAATTGCTAATTTCTGATATTCAAAATAAGGAAATCATTTTTTCCTTGTTTAATAAAGTGTCCAAATTTTTTTTTTATTGCGTTTAATCAGTTTTGTTATCAATGACCTCTGTTGGTTTTAGTTTGAAATTATTTAAACTCCGTTGTCTAAAGAAAGATTTTAATTAAAATAAAATGTGAAAAGTAAATAAAATATTGAACGTTTTCACATAAATGTGAACTTTAAAAAATTCTTCTTTAAAAACCACAGAATCCAAATAGTCTAAACATTAATAATTTGCATTAATAATTTGTTCTTTTCGTGAGAAACAAGTTCATTAAAATTTATTTTATTTGAGTGTTGAGTAGTTTTTCTTTCTAATTTCAAAGCGAAAACCTTCAAAAAGATTTTCCCACTGTTCGAAATAATTTAAATTTTCCGTCGGTATTTGAAGTGTCCATCAAGTGTCTAAAACTTTCGGTGACCATTTAATTATTGTGGAGTATACCTTATATTTCTATTACAGAATGAGGAGCGGAAAATTCACCCAGCGAACTTTGACCCTGTCCTCTTCACCTTCACCTCTTCATCTTCAACTTGTGTTTTTTTTTTATAATATATTTCCCTTTTTTTCACCAATGTCATCACCTCGCTTTTGACACACCTTTTTAACCTCACGTGAAAAACAGGTTTTCGCTGGACCTTCGCTGGCCAAAAATCGTATAGCGCGAAACAACAACAACAACAGCAAAAAACGCTGTTTATGAAATCCTTTTTAAAAGTAAAAGAAAAAAGTAAACGAAAGCAGGAAAAGGAAGCGGCCAACAAAGCGAGCAGCGATTTGTCCAAATTAAAACAATTTTTCTCCGCAATAACAACAAAAATGTCTGAAGTGAATTTCTTGCGTGTGCCCAACACACGTTTTGACGCTGCGTCGGAAGCGGCCGCTGCGTTGCGTTGTGGGGCAAGCGGAAAGCTGCTCCGGTGATAATAATTAGTGAACCTGTCGCTTCTGCTCGGCGCTGCACTCAAGCGGCACAGCAAGGAGCTCGAACCCAGCTCCTCGCGATGTGATGTGGCTCGCTTTCGTCCTTTCTGTCTCCTTCGTCCTGTTGCTGCAGCAGTTCATTTAAACACTTTCGTTGAACGTGCTGCCGCAGCAGCAACGAACGAAGCATCAAGTAGCAAGTCCTCAAAAAGCGCAACAGTGCAGCTCCCTCGACAACCTTTCAACCCCTCCGCGTGATTAGCTGCAGCTTCACAACAACAACGCGTCCCGAAAAAATATTGCCACTTACATGAAACACGATGTTTTCAGTGGGTTCTTTTCTTTTTGGCCTTTTTCGCTTTCGCTTTGCGCGATATTCGTTGGTGGCTTTGCGCGATTTTGATGGTTGCTTTGAGTGTGATTCGACTCGAACGAATCGCATTCGAAACGATGTGAAACGACGAGGTGAAAAGATGTGATGAAATATGATGGACGCGCAGCTTTGCAAAGGAAGGAAAGTGTTAAAAAATACTAATTCGTTTACGCTTTTCCCTTTTCTTCCTTTCAAACTACACATATTTCTTTTTTTAATGATTCTCTATCCTTTTCGCCTGTTTTTCTTTGAACTTGCTTCTTATTTTCCATGTTTTCTTAAGCTTTTATTATTACTGTAGTTATTACACTTCATTATTCGCTTTTTTCGTTTTTCCTTTGGCTTCTCTTTCTTCATTTTTTAGTACTTTTTTCCATCCCAATTTTTGATTATTTTTTTCCTTCCTGCGTTTTCCCCTCTTCTTCATTACCTTTTACTTTCGTCAATGATTTCACCGTATTTCCTCCCATTGACCTAGCATTTAATTGAACTCGTGCCATTTTATATACATCAATAAATATTTTTATTGTTGTTCTAACAATTTTTTGATCATCGACCTTTCCTAACCTCCGCTAGAGTTGCTCTTTCTTCTGCTCTGAGAGAAGATTCTTATTCATATAAACACGAGAATCATTTAGAAAGAGGTTCTCTTTACTCAACCAGGGAAAAAAGTAACATACACGAAGGAATAAGGAGGAGAAAAAGAAGAAGAAAAAGAAGAAGAAAACGTGAAGAACCTTTAAAGAAAACAAACCTTTTGAATTTAATAGAGATTAACATGATTTATTATGAACGCGCTGCTTTTTAGCCACAAGCGATGAGGATTTTTCGATGTCGATGTACGCGAAGTTGGCTAAAAAGTGTAAAACCCGAAAAACCTCCATAAAAAGAAAGTCAAAAACCCTTAAAAAAGACGATAAAACAACCAAAAATCTTCACTTTCAGCAAATTCAATCAATAAAATTAATCTTTAATTATAATCGTTGTATTTTAATAATTCTTAAAATATTCCCATGAAGATTAATTTATAAATAAAACAATTTAATTTAAGTTTACCTTTTAAAAATGTTTTAATATATTTTTTAGAGTTTTTAAGGTCTTAAAGTATGAAAAATTTGCTTGTTTTCATTGTAATTTAATTTAAACTACTTTTAAGCAGTTGAAGTGTTGATTTTTGAACACTTTCGTTTCTCTTTCGCTTGGTGAATACTCCAATAAAGCATATTTTCGAACTCGTTGTGGATGTGGGGCACTTCTTAAGTTTCAATTTATATTTCAAGGCCTTTGATAATGATCGGATATCGCAGTACATCAATTAAAAGCAGCCTGAACTTCGTTTAAAACTCGTTAAAAAACAATTAAAATTAAAACTAAAAATAAAACTCAACGCAAGCGAGGAAAATGAATTCAGCGAGGAAAACTTTTTTCATTAATGACAGGTTTTAATAAAAATCAAAATCGCGATTATGTTTTGTTTTTGCTGATTTTTTCTTCTCTCCTTCTCCGATTCCTTCCTGATTCGAATGCTTTTTTCTGTTGGTTGCTGCTTTTATTTTTCTTCAGTTCCATCAACACGTTTTCAAGACTAGATTTCTGCCTCCATCTGCTTGAAAGTGGCACCAAGCGTGAGTCTTTCCGACCATCAATCGATCAAACGATCAATCGATCGGCGTTGAAAGCGATGCGTTTACAATGAAACGAACTCCACTCCAACTTTTACAAGATTTTCTGGTTGCACGCTGAATGTGATGATGATGAACCATCATGGTGATGTTGATGTCGTAATTACATCTGCGATTACCTTTTTCTTCACTTAATCGTAGTGATTTTAATGTCCTCCATGCGATATAAAAAAAACACTGAAGAGAAAAAGAAATCAACTCAGCAATAAACAATCGATTCAAAGCGACTAGAAATAAATTTCCTTTCACTTTTACTAACTTAAAAAGCCAACACATCTCGGAATAAAAATAATTATTAACTAAATTGTATATGAAGACTATAAAAAATGTTTATAATCATATTGTAGATGCCAAAAAGAAGCTTGCAAATAAATCTCGCATTTAGTTCCAATTAAAGAAAATCGTCTTTAGAAAAATACTTAGCTTTTAAAGGAATCATTAATTATTTAGAAATAAAAGTGAAGAACTTAATTTTTATTATAAAACCTTTTTCCTTTCTCAACATGTTTACAAACCTTTTTCCAATAGGAATACCTTTAGCGTCAAACAATGAACTTGTTGATGGATGGTATTTAAGTACTTAGATATTAATAAATAAATCTCACTAAAAATAATACTTCGCTACAAAATAAATTAAGTAGTCCATGTATTGAAATGATAATTAATTCTTTCAATGCTTAACAAGTAAAATATTTGAAGTTATTTGAATCATTTCTCCGTCGTCGCTCGCCGCTGTTGTCAATATCCAAAAACTCTAATTAGTGCATCCTCCCTTCTAATCCCATCAGGATCTAATTAGGTACAACGTGAATTTCTGATTGGGTGAGATGGTGTCAGCAGGAAGTTCACCTTTTACGTGAGACCAATTCGCTGACGTATTTCGCTGCACTCTCATTGCTTAGCAGACATGTTTACCGAACAAGACCAGTGTTTTAACAGAGAAGGAGAGAAATAACAGAGCAACGTAACAGAATCTGCTCCGTCTGTTAGCTTATTCACCACTCGATATCATTCAAGAAACATTTTCGGAAAGCTTTCGAAGGAGAATCACCGACTTTCATTTCATTTGACTTTCGCTTTCGGTTCGCCGTTATTGAGTACGCTTCCTCACCCTTTCCTTCATCTTTTACATGTTCCTATTACCATTGAAGTTATTAGTAATTTTCTTGTTTACATGTTTTCTTTTTTAAGTGCCTTTTCCTTTTTCTCCTTCCATGTTTATCTGATGCTTTGTTCTGTGTTGTCTGAGGCGAGTGTTCATCTTCCTTTAAAGTTTTCATTCCCGAAGTCGTTGGTTGTGTTTTTCTTTGATTATTATTATTGAAATTTTAACGCGTGATGTTTTTGTTGTTGTTGTTGTTGTTGGTGGTGATCCTCGGTTCCTCGACCATCGCTGGTGTCTTCCTTCAATTACTGTGGCATGTTTTGACACGGGTCAGACGCACACTCGACGTCACACACGCAGAATTCGCTGGATTCTCGTCCGAATTGTTTTGTGTCTTGCATCTTTTGCGCTTTTTTGAGTCACTCCCAGGCTACGTTTTGCAGCATCGCAGCTTCAAGAAAAATTCGCATATAAATTAAAAATTTTATACGCAGTTGCGATTTCCGTTAATAATTCCGTATAGCAAACAACAACATCAAAAAGCAGACGAAGACGAAGAGAGATGAACAAAAAAGTCGAAATCAAGCTTCAAATTGATTTTTGTTGCATTTTGCAGATTTTTATAATTGTTTTATCTACTGTAGAAGAGATGCAAGAAACTTTTAAACGAAGATTTAAGACACATTCAAGGCTTATCAAGGTATTTAAGAGTTTTGGAAAAAAACAAAAGTCTAAAATCGGGGGGAAAAAAACATCTAAAGACCGATTCAAGAGAAATGAGAATGAAATACAGCAGAAGAACAACACTGAAAAAACAATTAAACATGAAAGGATTAGAATTAAAATGAATTAATGTTCAATTAGAAATAATTGAGCATTTTTTAAGTAAAAGCAGTTACAGATTTTATGGAAATTGGTGCATTTTAGTTGCTAAATTAATAAAAATGGAATTGCAAAGTAATAAATAATTTAGAGCATTAAGAAATATTAATTAATACAAGCACTAACAAAATAAATAGTAAATGCTTAACAAACATCAAAACATGGTAGAAAAGAAGTGTAAAATTAATAATAAATGAAGAATACATCATTCAATAAATTGTATAAACTGTGGCTGTAATTTCGATTGCAATTTTCATGAAGAATTCCTATTAATTATGCATGAATAAAAACGGAAGTCCAACACGATTAATTAACATTTATTCATTGGTTTATGAGGTTTGTTTGAATGACATTAAATAATAAAAACTTATAATTGAAAAGCTTTGTTAAGTTGTCAATTAAATTATGGTGATTTAAAGCCTCATGCAACATTTAATTTAGGAAGCAAATTAGGATAAAAATGTAATTAACAAATATTCATATAAAATGAATTCAACGGCCCTTTACAATCCTCTCAAATCAGTTAAAATCTATATGTATTACAGTTCTTTAATTATATTAAATTAAAGTACATTTGAAATTTTAAATTCCTTAAAAAAAGAGTTCGGAAAATTTTAATTTTTAATAAAAAGGCGTTTAAACTTCGCCATTTTACAGTTTCGACTTCAAAATTATAAACAAAAACATCTTCAAAATATTTAACAATTCGTATTAATAAAATAATTATAAAATGTGAATCACGTGAAAAAATAAATACGAATATGGTCGTGTTTCCATGTATTTTTGGAATATCTTCAATTCCTAGTAACGTTAAAAATATTTCCGTATTTTTGAGCTATTTAAATAATAAATTTATGGCTTTTTTATTGCGCACTTCAATGATGTTGGCAAATGTTTAGTCGCTGAAGGTGGCCACTGATGTAAATGTAATAAAATGAACCAAACGAATGACAAATCAAGCGACAGACAAGACAATTCGCGGCAGAGAAGAAGCGACGGACAAGCCAAGCGAATAACAAACAGAAATTTTAATTTTGTTCTTAGAAATGAAGACAAACAGAAAAAATATTTAAAAAACATGCATAAAAATTTACATTACAGATTTTTAGAAAAACCTTTTGTGAAATAAATTTATCAGAAATGATCATTTTCGGAAGAATTAAAATTAGTTTTCTTGAGTTATTTTTAGCCTTATTATTTATTATTTATTATCATTATTATATGATTCATTTGGTACATTACGTTATTCATCATTATTATCATCATTACTATTCATCATCATCCTCATTAAAATCGGTTGCGTGTGCGACGCTTTGCATTAACGTGACTCCGTTGTGGTTCCTTCTTTTCTTAAAAAAGGTTCGTTAAAACCTTCCTCACTTCCTTCAAATATTTTTGGGTGTTCCTCATGTTCTTCCTACGCGGCTTCCCCTTGAGAATTTATGATTATTAATGTGAGAAATTTGAAATTTATTCGCTTGCATATTTCTCCCAGTGATCAACCAACAAAAACCAAATAAAATTCAAATTTGTATGATTTATTTTAGTTTAAATCACTTGGTAAATTCGGCATAAATTTAATTCAACTGTTTAAAATTTAACTGTTTAGAAAACGAAACAAAAGTCGCTTTTATTCATTAAAAACCAGCGTGGTTTTTATGTTTCTAACATACACACAGAGACAGAACTTCTTAAAGCTAATCGCTCGGCTGGGGCTCGAAATATTTCTAGAGATGAGAATTACACTGAAATAAATTATCTTTTGCGATCGTTCAACACGTACATCGATCATTTCTCGTTTCGATACTGAAATGGTAAAAAAGAAACAGCAAAACAGCAACATATTAAAAAGACACGAAGCAACAAATCAGCCGAACACCGAAAAAACGTTTAAAGTCGTATGAAAACTTTGAAAGTTGGACTCGGATTCAACTTGGATTCGATGCTACTCTAATTTGCTTAGTAACGACGGATGTAGGTGTTTAAATGAATGTATGTGTGTGTGTGCAGGTGCTTGTATTTTGTTTGTCCGTCCGTCTGTCTGTCTGTTTGCACATTTTTGTGCTCAACCATTAAATCATTGTCCTTAAGGCTTTTAAGTCATTATCGATGAAATTCAACATAAATTTTAAAATTTGTTTTATGCACACGTTCAGTGAGTGCCAAAAAACACAAGGAAACGAGGAATGAACAAAGACAAAGGAATGTAAAACGAATTTAAAGCTTTTGCACTGAAGCGACAAACATAACAGAAAAATAACACCGAAAACCTGAAAAATCCCCTTGCAGCTCCTTTGTGATGAAAGTGGTGGTTCCTGAGGTTTTATTATTATTGTGTTTGGACATTTATTTGAGCTAATTTGTCGCGCGCCAAACGAACAACCGATTGTCCAACCGACCTCACATGAAGTCGAATTTCTGCGATTTCTAAAGGAGCCACGGATCAATAAATTACTCAAATTTACTCAATGAAATACTTTAAATATTTTAGAATAACGGCTGACTAAATAAAAGCTTAATAAAGATGAAATAATTAGTAAATAGTGGCAACAATGTGACTAAATAAGAAGAGAAATGCTTTTCGATCCCACGAAGTCTTTTTCTAGAGATTTCAGAACACAAAAGGGTCTTGAAACCCTCGCAAAAGACCCTCGAGGCGACCCATTTTCACTTCTTGAAGCAGAATCCTCCAGAATTTACTTTTATTTCCGTTAATGACTTTCGCTTCGTTTTCCTTGAGTTGACCTTGAAAATTGGCACAATTGAAATTATTGCGAAATCTTTCCGCCCTTTCTTTGGTTTTTTCATCATTTGTTACTTCATAATTTTTCACGTATTTCATAATTTACAGGATTCCGGTTTTTTGCAGTTTGTTGGAAAAACTTTTGTTTCTTTGTTCCTGCTTTTGTTGCATCTTCTTGGCTTTGCAATTCATTGTTTCTGCCATCCACAGGTATTACGTAAACCGTGTCCAGTTCGTGTTGTTGCTGTTGTTGTTGCTGTCGAACCTGCCAAATGAGCCGTGATTATTTGGTTTCTGGTTCCACTGCCTCACAGCTCATAATTTTTCACCAATTGTGGTTCGCACGTAATGAGCGCCGAGCGGGATTCGGCGAAGATTCCTTCGTCCTCTTCGGCGTGGCCACATTCTGTGACCGAACAGCGACGCCGCGTCAACGCTTTCGTACTAATAATAATCGTAAAATTTCAATTACAATGGTTTCGGTGTGTAGTTAATTGCCAAGGACATCGTTAAACAGTCCAGGTTCCCTTCTCTTCCATCGAAGACAAGCGTTATTGCCTCGTGACGTCACTTGACGTCATTAGTTTAAAAAGGGAAGACGAATTCTTGACCTTTTCTAATATAAATATAAATATAAATAATATATTAAAAATCTATATTAATAAATTTAATATAAATACGAATATTGCTTTGCCTTTTTGCAGTTAAATGCTATATGTATTTTACAATGGAATTTCTTAATATTTTCCACGTTTATTAAACATAAATTTAAAAAAACTTTACTTGCCATTTAAATTTGTGCTTAGAAATTGCAGCTGCCGTTTAATAGAACGTTCCCCTTTGCCCCTTTTCTCGCCGTCTACCCCTCTCCATGGCATTCTTAAGCCTTTAATTCTCTACATTTTCTTTGCATTTGGCCCAATGTGAGTGTCGTGGAAAAACTGCATCTTTCTGTCTGTTTTTAAGCATTTACATTTAAAAAATATATTAAAAATTCTTCCCTTTCTTCTCTGTTTCTTTTTCCAACTGATAACTAAATAAGTTTTGGTTTTTCTTTGCTTTTTGACCTTTCAAACGATTTGATTTACTCACTTCTCAGTGCAAATGACATGCAACACGACATCGTTTCGTTTGGATTGTGTTTTTTCTTCTTTGTTAATGGATGAAATGCTACAAATAAAAATCCGGCTGAAAGAACAAGAGAAGTTGTATTAATATTCATATTTCTAATGTTTTTTATAGTAAAAAAATAATTTTTAAAAATAAAAATGCTCCATTAATTTTTACTTTAAACATGGGTTAAAATCACATGATCCAAGAAAAAAACTTTTTAATCGATTTTGATTCCTTATTTCAATAATAATTAACAATAAAGTAATCGATTCCACTTAGCACCTCTTTGGTTAATTAAATTACATTTAATTAATTCTAATTTTAATTTCAATTGACATTTCATTAATATGTGGAAAGCTATTGAAATTAAAAATTGTTTTTGTACAATACAGATACAATTATTTTTATTTTTCTATCTGTTGAATATTCAATCAATAGTTCACCGTCGATAGCTTTACTGTATTTTCATTGAAATTTGTGTGACGATCGGTCAATCGATCGACTTCTGAATATTGTTTTCCTTGGAAGAAAATTTTGTATATCCTCCTTTTCTCCGCTATTTCATTAAATATTCCTTTTCTCCCTTCCCATTTCTTTTTTAAAATTAATCCATTGGTTTCCTATTGTTTTTCACAATCATTTTAAACAAAAAAATGTTGTTAAAGAAACCAGTTTTAACGAAATCCATTTCACATGCAAACATCATCTGCGGCCAAACACAGCAATCAATTGAGACACAATAACCTAGAGCGCGTTTTTCGTGACCAGTTCATTCACAACGACCACCAAAAAACATCTCCGAATCAAAGGAAAAGCAAAAAAGACCGATTGAAAATAAAGCCTTCAAAATAAGCAGCAATTTAGATAACATCTTCCCAATCACAACGATTTATGATGTTGCATTTGGTTATATGTTTGAAGAAACCTCTTTAAAAGTATTTATATACGATATTCACAATATATTTTCATTTCCTCCGACTGCCGACTTTTCATTCCTACGGAATTCTTTCAGTTTTCTGCTTCGGTTCCATTTTAAATATTCCCCGTTTGATGCACCAACTTCAGCTGTTATTTCGCTTGGTCACTGGGTAACTGAACCACAAATTATCACGATTCTATAACGAAAATTTAATGATTAACTGCTGTACCAGAAGAGGGCGAGTAGTTAAAGAAATTGACATTTTGTGAATTTTTGTAAACGTTTATGGACCAATAACAATAACAACACCGCGAACAAACTCAACACAATCGCCCATTAATGTCAATATAATGTTTCCTTAATGACTTGTTGACTTTGTCCTTTCCAGCCGGATCCCGTTTCTCGTTTTCGGGTTGAATTGGCGCCCGAGAGAACGCAGAAATGGCCAATGAGAAGGACTCTTCATTATCTGGTCCTTGGCTAGAGAAGAAATGACTGAGTAGGGAAAGTTTCGGGCGAAACTTCATCGAATCGTCGAATGGTCAAAACTAAGTCTGAAGCGAAAAGTTTTTATCGCGGCGCCTTTTCAGGATGTGCGACGACGAATGTAATTAAGCCAACAAGAATTAAGAAAAGAAACAAATGAACCAAAGAAATGAAGAATAAGTTCAAAGAGATTTTCCTAGAATATTTTTCATAAGTATTAACTACATAACAATCGAAAAATGTAATGAACTAAAGATTTGTAATAAGGAAATATTCAAAATGTGAGTTTTTCTTCTACAAATTGTCTATTTTCATTGTGGATGATTTATTAATGGATTCACACTCATATAAATGCACCAAGCCATTCTCGTTAGATGCAAGAAGATTTTCCATCCACTCGTTTATTATTTATTTGGGTCGCCAATTAAGATCTCTATCGTTTCTTTGAGGAGCAATAAAATTCATGCAGCCCCTTTAAAAACGGAGAAATGGGCAGTAGTTTACTCAGTCTCAGACCGCGTCGTAAATCTACAAAAATTATTATGTTTAAAGTTGTTAATTCCACGTCAAGTTGAATGCTTTGACTGCGATTGCATCTGCGAGTGAATGAATTCGTGTGATATCTCAGATGTTTGTTCAGAAGACGTCTTTAAAATGCTATTAACTTGATTTTAATGTGCTTTTTACTACCCCGAAGAGTGTTGCTTAACCGAACATTCATCATGAAGAATCACATTAAAGCCACGTCGCCAACAACGCCTTCAACTCGTTCCAGAAGCGACGGTCGCTGGGAGTTTCTCCTACCTTTTAAATATTTATTCTGTGTGAAAAAATAGTGTCTGTTGTTACTTTGCTAAACTCAAACATGATTTTTGAGTTGATGTTCTTCCAGCCGCTTGATAAACAAAAGCTAAAGACTTAAATGAAGGAAGGGAAAGTGAATGAGAGACGGAAGGAGAGGGGTGAATGATAGAAGGACAAGACAAGGAGCTGCGGAAGTTTACGAATAGAAGTTTAATGGCAGAAAGTCTATGAAAAGTCTCTTTTGGAGTCCCGTTTTGTCCAATACGACTTTTTTCTAATCAAAAATCTGTTGCCATCTGTTTTATTACACAACTCCCAACGGCTTCTCCTCCTTGCCTCTCCAGCGTTAAAATGTTGCTTAAATGTTGCTGCGAAACTTTGATGTTTACTTCGGCTGCTGCGCTGCTTCGGCTGTGGTTGTGGAAATGTTTCGGAAAATTACGTTTACACAGGCGCCAGGCGCCAACGTATTTAAATTCGTTGCTGCTGCTGCACACGTGGTTTATCGCTGCTATTAAATCATATTTTTTACACATACGCGGTTGTGCTTTGTTATGTTTTTTACATTTTTCCACTTGTTTAATTTTGTTGCCAGATTTTCTCGAGTTGTTATCCGCTTTTGTTTTTGTTTCTGGCTGACAGGTATTTTCTTTGTTTACACTTTGCGCAAAACTCGGCACTCTGCAGAAGTAAACACATGGCGAAAGTGTTACTAAATCACACAAAACACCAAACAGAAAAAACCTAAGGCCAAAATAAGCAAACGCAACATTTTATGCAATTTTCTTTTAATTTTAATTCATTTGTTGTTCGTCTGGAGGATAACGAAGTCGCTGTTTACAGAGTTTCTCAAGTTTAGAATAATAAACACACAGCAAAGGATAGAAATATTATGAAAAAAATGGAAACGATCTGTAAACATCTGTTAAAGGAAGAAATTCCGTAGTATTTCTGTAATTTCTTTATATATTTTTTTTGTAAAATCTATCGACACAGATGCGATATGAATTGTATTTTGAGGACTAAAAATATGAAATGATTATTAAAAAATAATTTCTGAATGGTTATTTAATCAATTTATAGCACTAAAGAGTATTTTGATTAAATATTAGTCAATAATAAGTAAATTTATGACGTAAACTAATTTTAAAGGAATTTTTATCTATTACAAAGTGAACCTTTCAAAATAATCAATTACATTTTATCATTTTACTAATAATAGTTTATCTTTTTCTTCTCTTTTCTTGCAACTCCTCTGCTGCTTCTTGTGCTGATGCGGCTTCGTGTTGCCTTCGCAGGTAAGATAAGAACTGATTTAACACAATACGGCGGAATATCAACAGACATGGGTAAGAAATTTTCCACATTCTTCTTATTACGCAAAGAATAAAACAAACAAAATCAGTAAAAATTAGTTTATTAACCGTTTGCAAATCTGGTGGTGGTTTTTGAGTTTGTGTAGCGTAGTTTTCGGCAAAGTAAAGCAAACAAATATTCAAGGAAGAGCCTTATAAATCTAAAAATATCACTAAAAGAAATCAGTTTATAGAAAAAATGCAAAGTTGCACGACATTGATTGGAGTATATGCAGATCTTTTAAGTAGTTGGTATTCATTCATTATATCAGTTAATATATCAGTGTATAGATCATTTGTGGAGTCAGTCAAAAGATCAGTCAATACATCCGACAAAATATAAATCGAAACATAGTCGAAAGAAATGTCGAATGATGGGTAGAAAGATCATCAGAAAGAGTTATTAGATCAGCCGAAATAACAGTCAATTGATCAGTAGAAAGGTGGGTGTATAGATCTGTCCATAAGTCAGTCAGTAGATCTGTCGATAGATTAGTCAATACATCAGCTCGTAGTTCTGTCCGTAGAGTACTCGATCGCTTTCTACATCAGGCAATACATAGATAGAACAGTTGACAGAACAGATATAGGTATCCTGGGTAAAATTAATAGACGCTTTCATTAATTTTCGTCGATAACAGTGATGATGTTAAAGGTATTGTTGTTCTAGTGGTAGAAAGTGTAAATCATATGAATGACTTTGAGGTTCAACGATAATTTTCATATTTTTGTTGCCCAATACTTTAATTGATATTATCGAAATATCGGTAAGATTGATGACGATAAAGAAATGGCTATTGATAATTCCTTCCCGTCGATTACGTTCTGGAAGGCATGTGCTGGAGCGATGATGCTGATCGCTTCCTGAATCACCAACAACGCAACGCAGCTCCGCGACTCTGAAGTGGGGAGCCGCAGCCGGCTAACGCTTTAATAGGCTCTAAACGATCTCGACGGCTTGCCATGTTGCAGTTACTATTGCTGATATCGGCTGCTGAGGATTTCACTCAGCAGCTCCACGGCGACGGTTTCACGCGGTCAGTCGGCAACTCGCGTCGTAGATAAACTCTACAAGCAGCTAGCCGACGAAAACTGGTAGCGAAAGCGCATGATGCGAATATCGTGTTGTTGAGAGTGCAGAAATGATGAACGATGCCGTGTTGTAGACGTTTAAGAGATGATTGAAGGTGCTTTGTACTGTGTTAAGGTGGCCACAGGAATGGAAAAGAGACTATAAATTTAATACAACTAGAATTAGAAAAGAAATTAACACGAAGAAGAGGTTATTTTTCATATTCAAGGAAGCTTACATTTGTATTTTTCTACGTTAAGCCCGCCGCTGGTCAGCTTGGATTGTTCGTCGAAAGACCCTTTGCTGTTGGCGGATGATGATGCAACATTTTCACATCATCCACACCTCATTATTTGATATTTCCATTGGCTACCTTTTTGCAGCGCTGCGTTTTCATCGTTCGACTGCTTTATCGGCAGCACTTAATCAGCAATGTTGTTTGTTGACGTTGCCTCTTCCTCTTGCTCTCTTTTTTCCAATTCACAACTTGCTTTACCTTCTTGAAGCAGCTCGTGCAACTTCTCAGCTGCTGAAATGTTGCTTCTGCTGTCGAGGCTGCCGAAGGGTTTAAAAAAGTCGTTTCTTTGATTCATCTACTTGTGAGGCTCTGCAGTTCTTCCTCTCTCCTTCTCCCTAATAATCACCTTCTCTATCTGACTTCCTCTCGCTTCCCCACAATCGCATTCCCGGCGACTTTGCCACGGATTCAAAGGTTATCAATCAGCTGCCGCTGGAGGATGCCTTTTAAAAAGCAATTACTCACAATTTCTCGCTTTATTTCGCTTGCTAAAAATTATAGACGCTGTGGCCAGTGTTGCCAATGGATCGGGTGGAATAGTGTAATGAAAAAGTGTTTACTTTTTATGTTATGCTGTATCCTGTATTAGTCAAAATTCTTGGATGGTTTTCAAAAGCAACATATAAACATTTATTATTAACCATAGAGAAAGAATAACTCTTTCTCTATGAATTAACTAAATCCATGAGTGGTTATTTCATTAACTAAAAACGTGGACCTTCCATAAATAGCAGTAAAGCAATGGGACGCTCAAATTTTATGAGCTGTTAAGTTCACTTAAGGCACAAAGTGCCCTCAAGTTGCTCGTTTGAAAATTAAACTGTTCACAGGCAAAGCACACACACACAAACATCCACGAGTATGCAATCACACTGGATATATACAATATACAAACATAAAAAGTATCCAAAGTGTAGGCAAGTGTGAACAGGACGGAAAAATTTAATAAACGAAAAATAGATGTTGAAATAAACGAATAAAGAAAGTTTAATGAAAAACCGAAATAAGCGCCACTAAAATTACGTTGAAGTGAAGAAACTTTATTGAATTTAATGGATATTTCATAGCACACGAATTAAAAGAAAATCTTTTATAAATTGTTTTATAAATTCTAAAAGAAATCGAAAATTCACGATTGAATTCTTGTGTAGTTTGAGGATTGTGAGGATGATTATAATGTTTATAATGATTGGGATGGCGCGTAAATGTTGTTATTTTTATTAATATTATTTTTAGAATTGGATTTTTCCTTCATTCTCTTTAAACTTCAACGTGAAGCACTTTTGGCGCTCTCCGAGAGTTCAACAGTGGACTTTTCCCACATCCAAAGCTCACTTTTACCCTTCGTTAGCAAACTTAGAACTCTGCTCCTCGTTCCCCCTCTCCCTTTGATAACGGATGCGTATCTTCGTCCATGGCTTTTTGTCGTATTCATATTTGATGTTCACGATGTTGTTTGTTGTTGTTGCTGTCGTTCTTGTTTGCTGCTGGTTGTTTTTTGCCATTTTGTGGGTGTTGCCCAACGGGTCGAGGTCGAGAAATTCCGCCAGCAGCAGCCGCCTGTTCTGCACGAGGCAGAGTTTTGCTCTGAAAGGGTAACTGGATCAAGTTGTGCCACTGACCCGATTTGAGCCGCCGCACGAGAATTAACACAATCGACGCAGAGATGCAAATTAATTAAAGCGGCTGACCACTTAAATAAATCACCGATTACAGCAACGAATTTTAAAGTCCAATGAAAACAAAAGGGTTTTTGGGATGCTCTTTTTTTCCATTTAAAGGAATGAAAAGGGTTTCTTAGTGAAAGAAGTCAATATTACTTTAAATAATTACTGCGTTATTATATTACACACATTAAAACATTAATTATTATTTTCTTATTTATTAAAACAATAAATTCATTCGCAATCATCGAACAGAAGCTGAAGAAGCGTCATGTTTAAAAAGAAGTTAACAGCAATTGAGCAAAGAAACGACGATTAATAAATTGGTAACTGAGTAAAACATGATTTGAACGTGTGTTTTTTTTGCATGTTGTCTTTTTTCTACATTAGAAATGCTAATAATTAATTAACAATTTGAATTTATTACGCTTTGGACGTTGTTGTTTCCTTAGAAACGCAACCACTAAAAGCAGAAAATTATGAGCCACAACAAAACAAATAAAATCAACCGAAAAAAAAGAATGAATGATGATAAAAATTGCAACAAAGTGTTTGTAATCGAAAGCAGCGATTATTGCTGTTGTTGTTGGTGTTGTTTTTATTGCTGATGATGATGCATTTAGTTGACCATCGCAGATGTTGCAGCAGCAGCACCAACAGCGAAATATTAAGATTTCTTGGCTTGCTAAACGACACTTGAAAACATGTTAACTACACAACAACAACAGCAACAACAACAAAGGAGAGATTGGCTATGGACGAAGAAAAAGAAAAGAGTCTCCAGTGGGACAAAATTCGTTACGAACTCGAATGTTAATCGTTTATTGTACATTTTCACAATTTTAGAAAAAAGGTTGTCTCAAGTTTGCTTTTAATTTATTAATTAAAAATATTTTTTAGTCCATTTCCCCATTCCTCGCGCTTTTTCCATTATTTTAGGCTCCTCTGGTTGCCTTCTTATCTGCTTTTTTACCACTGCTCATTTCTTTATTAATGCAGTAATTTTTATAGCTTTTATTCGTGGCATTTAATAGAGTTGTGTTAAGTAAATGTGAATTAAGTTGCTTGTTAACAGCAACAACAACACCTCCGCCAACAACAACAAAAATGAGTCGTTTTTCATGCACAATTTAGCAAAAATGCAGCAGCTAAAAAAGGTTTTGCTCACTTAAGCAGCAGCTGCTTTATACAAAGCTTTTTCTTTGTCGATGATCTATTTTGAAGCTAATGGTAATCCTCTTCCCTTCCCTTTAAAAAATTCCCTCAAGGAGAGGCAAAACTCGAGAAGCTTTTTCTTTTCTTCTTTTTATATTTTTGTGGCTTTTTCGATAGGTTTTTCTTAATTTGATGGGTTTTGAAATCAGACAATCTCCATTTTAATATTTAATAAATTATTTCTTTAAATATTTCGATTTATTATATTTATATTTTCATTTTTTACCTCGCTTCTTTTACCTTGTTTTTCCTATGGGATTTTTCTATAGTTATTAGTTTGACCTACATAAATAATTTAGTCCCTCGTTAGTTACTCGTTTAGGTGCTCTTCTCGTACTTAGCGTAGCGACTGAACTCATTACTCATGCGCGCTGCACTGCGTTTTAACAGCGTCAACAAATGATTTATTGGTTGGCGTGTTTTTTGTTGCTTTTCTTCAGTTTTCAGTGCAGTTTTTCCTGTAATCATACTTAATGAGATGGCGATTGTTCGCTGGTGGCCGCTGCTGCTGCTCACAGGTAAATCGACGACCGAAACACGAACGAATTCACACAAAACGCCTGTTAATTAACACTCGAAGAGATTTATGACGGTGCAACGGCGGCCAATTGCTATTTACTGAAAATATTTAGTGCAACATGCAACAAGAGCAACAACGAAGCTCGTTATAAACAATAAACAAAAACAGAAAGATTGGAATCGCGCGAATTTCATTCAAATCGCGATTTTATTTTAAATTAAATAAAAAAAATCGACAGAATTTAAAGAATTTTAGTTTACGCATTAAATAAATACATAATAAATTCAATCAATAATTGAAGGGATTATAAACGGAGTTTGTTATGAAAGAATTGTTTAAAGTCAAACGTTTCACTTTCAAAGAATGAAATATAATCGCATTTTCGTGTCCTTGTAATGTTTTATTTAAGAAAAGTGACAAAGGAGTTATTTTCAATGCTTTAAGTGACGAGTTCTTGTAATAATCTCGGAAATTATAACAATTTTAAACAGTTTGTGCGTCTGTTGACCAACTAACTTCATAAATGATTCTTTTTTAATGCTTTTCCTTGCGTGATAATTATTATTCTCATCGTTTTTTTATTGGTGATCATCACGATTCATTTGAGTTACAATCGACACGAAAAATACGCATCTAAAGACTTCTTTTGTGCATTAAACTTCTGTTCGAATCATGAAAACACAGTTCAAAGAATTTTTTTAATCGATTCGCCACTTCTGCAATTAGTCAATTGATGGCAAAATTTATTAACCGCCGAAAAAAGAGTTCACCAATCATCGCGTCCTTCTCTGTGTAAACTTCGATTAAAGATCCGAAAAAGTTGCATGGAGACTTAAAAAAGAAAAAAGCACTCAAAAAAGCCGCCGGTAAAACTTGTGACCGTTGACCGCACGGTGCCAAAGCGAACCAAATTTTGGTGGCTGCTGGTCAAAGTTTGAGCACGAAACTGAAGCCAACGAGGCAAAAATTCAAACAAAACCATCAAAAAATTGTTTGTAAAAGTGAAGAATATAGAAAAGAGTAAAGAAAAGGGGAGGAGAAAATAAAAAAGGAGAAATTAATCTAGAAGTAAAAGAGTAGAATAAGTAAAAGATGAGGCCAAGGAAAGTAAAGACAAAAAAGATTCAGGAGATGGTCAAATGGAGAAGATGAAACGAGTACTTTGCGAAGGTCGCTCCTTGAAGTTCCCTCGAATGCAAAAGGCGCGCAAAGAAGCCAGGAAAAGAAGCGAAAAAAGCACAAAAACGAGTTCATTCACAAGAATTGCTGTCGTTGCTGCGTCTTCTTCTTCATTTAGGTTCGTTGTATTACTAGCCACTGTTTCGATATTGTTTTTAAAGCTGCCGCTGCTTGTAAAAGGCACATAATTAATTTAATTTATGGGTTCGAATTGTGTTGCAGTCGCTGCGGCTTCAGTCGTTGTTGTTCCTCGTTATTCTCCTTAATTCTTTCGCTTTCTTCACTAGCAACTTATGCACTAGACACACACACAAATAACACTCGGACAATTCCCATAAAACCCTTTCTCATGTAAAAAATTCACTTTGATTTGAAAAATATTAACAGCGCTTGACTTGTTATCTTATGAAACAAGAGAGAAAGAAACACATGTCGATCGTGAAGAGTCGCAGTCGCCGCCGCGGTGAAGAGACGCGCTTTGAAGCTGCTCTCTGTGTGTGCGCTGCGCTCCGGAGATGATTAATAACTGCGCGAAGAATGTTCGGCTGACGCTTGATGTTTGCGGTCGGTCGGCTGCGCGTTGTTGTTGCTCTACTGATGCACGAAACAGGTTTTCGGAAGCGACGGCGGCGGCCATCATGGCTAATGGCAGCTCATCAGCTGACTGATTTGCAATTGTTTGCCGCACAACACCAACAGCAAAATGTCAAAGTCATGTCAACAGATGAAATGAAATGGGGAAACTGTTCACTTGAGGCGTTGCTCTGTCGTTGCTGTTATCCATTTTGTGTATAATTGTGACAGGTAAATGAATACTTACGCCAACACCGATTTCTTCTCTAACTCATTCGAAGCACGGACATTCATCTCTTCAGGTATTTTATATTTATTTGTATACTTTTGCTTTTGTTGGCCCCTCTGGACGCTCAACAGTTGTTACTTCTACGTTTCTCTCGCTTTAACGTCTGCTTTTTCATTTTTCTTCTCCCTTCCTTTTTTATAAGAGCCTGTTAATTTTTTCGGAGAGCGCATTAATCATCAGCAAAACTCTCCGTTTTCCTTCTCTCCTCTATTCCGTCTTTAACAAACTGCTTTTCACCTCTGTTGTGTTGTACTTGCTGTGTTCTGCTGATAACATTTTGGTCCTCTGTTATGTTGTGCTCGCTGCTCTCGTGTTCACTTCTCACCTCGATCTGCGAAACGTTGTCTGGTGGTGGATATCGTTCTTCACTGCCGTTAACTTTTCGCGGCGAATTTCACTTCTGGTTGGGATTTCGTTTGGTGTATGATATTCCAAATTGCCTGGAATGCTATTTGGAAACAGAAAATAACCTTTTCTAGTTGGATTTTATGTTTGATCTAATGAATCAACTAGTTGGAAATCAAGAGGAAGAATAAAAGTTAAGTAAGGAGTTTTTTATTATAGCAGGTAAAATTGTGAATAAAAGAAGCTAGAGAATTCTATACAGATTTTTCTACAGACGTCGTGAAAAGAATTACAATAATAATAACACATTTTCATTGAAGTCAAGGATTCCAAAAATGGTTGGAACAACAGATCTTTGACTTTTTTAAGTGGGCATCGTTACGAAGACTCATAAATCTTCGTATGTTTAAGAAAGTAACAAGAAACCTGGATCACTCAGTCGCATGGAGGTCACAAAAATGATTCAAAAGTCGCTGTTGCTCCTGATAACAAGAAGCCTATTCAATAGTTATTAAAGAGCTGCTGCAATGGGTCGTTTATTCTCTGTTTGAGTTGGTAATGAACACGCCTCTTCAACATTCATAAACAACAACGAAACTGCGACCATCTCATCAATCACCAAACAATAATTTATCACGACCAACAACATTTCAACATAGCAGACCACAAACATTTCGCCTAATCAATGGAAAACAACAACAAAACATCTCTTATCTGTGGTCTTATCACAGGAAATCTTTTAAGTGAAGTGTTAGTATGGAAAGTGTCGCCGCCAAGTCGCCGGGTCGCCATTGATTCCGGGCCCCGACCTCACCTGTGGCTGTACCTGTTCGAGGTGCCATGTTTGTTGTTCGCTGGAATTCGTTGTCTTTCCTTCTTCTGGGAAATCGAAATAAATAAATCTCCCTGCTGATGAAGTGAATCATTTTATGATATGAGCAATGGAACCTGTTTTTACTGGACAAAACTAAAAAAAAAAACACTGAATGTTGTGGAGTCATTGAACAGGATCGATTATCATATAAAAAACCATCATGAAGACGAATAGAAATTAATTTGAATGCGAAGAAATGATTTGTATTTATTTCGGATGTGTTTCTGTGGACACCTTCGGAAATCCTGATCATTTCTTGGATATTTCTGGATATTTATATGTTTATTCGGTTGCTTTGTTGATTTCTGTTTGTGTTCCTTTTGTATTTTGGCGCGTATCTCTTTTGGGCGTGTTCTTAACATGCTTAGCGAGTGGCAGCTATCATAAATCTTGGTAACATGACACTTTTGGCAATGGATATAAAATATGGGACTCGCAGCAATATGTCGCCCATGAGAATAAGTCAAAAAGAAGTACAACAAAAGAGACAATCGAAGAAAACACTAAAAATTAAAGAGAAGAACGACAAAAGTTGAAACTGGAAATCTTTACAAATTCCGCATAGTTTTTAATCGTATTTGAATATAATTAATACCGTGAGCAATAAAAGGCTGCCAGCATTTTAGATCTTTCGTATTTCAATGAAACAATTCGAAGTTTTTCCGTGATCCATTTTAGAAATAAAAACTCGAATTGACACCGAGCAATCCTGAAAACACTCAGATTCGTTTCTTCGAGCTCCTTCACTTCACCTCACTTCATCGCAACGGGACGCAATTTTCACAGAGCCAAAAGAACTTAAAGAACTGTCAAAAAGCTGTCACGTGGCTCGAGTGTCGCGATTTCTGTTGCTGACTCAGCTGAGCCGAGAGCTGACGACTGCGCTTATTTCTCACATCTACAGATTTCGTTGATTTCAGCCAGTGGTGATCCTCGTGGCAAACATCGTCCGGTGACTTCGCCCCCCCCCGTCAACGAGCAACGCATTTCCAACAAGAGAAGACTTCTTTTAGACGCTTCACTTGAAGTTATCTTAAATCTTGAAGTTTAACTTAAGTGGAATGCGTGAGCTCCATAACAATAATAATAATAATAACAACAATAATGAAGAGAAAAGAGGAGAAAAAGAAGCAAGTGTTGGAACCAGGGACGGCGGCAGTGACGATAAAAGGGGCTCAATATAAAAGAAGACCAACTTCAGGAACAAACCTTCCTTCAAAGGACTCACAAATCATTCAGAGTCCTCCTCAGTAATTAAGTAATCCTTCAATGATTTTTCAATGGTCGTCAATGATTCTTCTGTCATTCAATGACATCTACTTTGAATTTAATGGGGGTTTTTATGAATTTAATTGATAAAAATATTTATTCAAAGAGTTTCCTATGTTCATGAGTAAATATTGGTTTTCTTAAAAAGCGAAAAAACTATTGAGAAACTTAATAAAAGAGTAACTAAAAAGATTTATAGAGTATTTTTATTCTTTCGCCTTCTAAAAAAAACGGACGACTATGGCAACCTTCGCCTCTGCTTTCGAAGTTTGTTAAGAAGTGTTGTTGTTCTTCCTCTTCTTCTCTCCACACTTCATACGCTTGTTATCAGTGTTGTTGGAACTTCTTTACAAGCCTCCAAATCTGCATACCTTCGAATAAAACTGTTAACTAACTCAATTTTGTAGCTGTCACTTGGATTGCTCAAAAAGGCGCGAGAGCCGGGGGTAGAGTGAGACAGAAAAAGGTGAAGGAGAGCGAAAGAGCAATGAAAACATTCCCCAAAAAAAAAAAAACAAAATAACAAAATTAATACAAAGAAATCCACAACAAAAGCTGTTGAAGAAGGTGACGGCGACGTCTTAAAAAAGTTCATAATAAAAACCTTTGTCACTTTGAACACTAACGAACCTCAGCAAAGCTGGCGACAAAAATCCACTCTGGAAAAAGGAGAAGTAGAAGACGAAGAAGTTGTAGATGTAAAAGAAGGATTAAAAAGAAAGAAAATCATATCTCTACAGCAGCGCAACTCCTTCGAGTTATTTTTAAGAAGCAGCGTGATTTTGAAACTTGATCGGAGTTCACGTTGCTGGCCAACGTGGCAACAAACAGCTGGCAAGCGAAAGAGTGAAAATAAAGCGCAGTGTGGGGTTAGGAACCAAGGGCCAGACACTGTTTTTTGATATTAACAACTTGCAGCAGGAGAAGTTTAATTAAATTTGATTGCATGTCTAAAGTGACAACAAAAGCAACTAAAAAATACAGAAATAAAATAACAATACAGTTTTATAGATTAAAAGTTAAAGTAGAATTAAATTTTAAGAGTATTTTGATAAGTTTTAAAGGGGAAGTTTGAAATATTTCAGTAAAACTCAAAAGAACATTAATAAAAAGTGTTTAAATGGCTTTTATAATGAAGCTCAATTGATCACCGGTGAAGAAGAGAGTGAGAGGAGGGGAAGAAGTCAACTAAGTGTAAATTTTTAATTATTAACTCCTAATAAAAGCCGTTAACTGACAAAAGCAGCCTTTGAACGATATTCAGTTTCGTGCGGTTGTCGTCTTTGCTAAGTTTGTTGATATTATTGTTAAGACTGGTTGATGTATTCGATGTGTGCGAAAATAAGCCAAGTGTGGTTCCCTTTTTTACTTTTCTCTCTCCCTTCATTCCATTTCTATCACGTGTTTTGAGCGTAACACAAAAGTTGATTTTTTCTGGTTATTCTTCTGTTTGCCGGTCTCTGTTTTTTTCTCCTGCTACAGCAATTATTTTGCATGTTATTCACGCAGCAGCCACAGAAGCGAATTCATGTTGTTTTTGCTGTTGTTGTTGTTGTGGCTCTGTCAAGTTTGTGTCATTTTTATTTACGCTGAATGTCACAACAAAATTTGTTAGAATTTATATATATTTTTGACAGCAATAAAGATTATCTGCGAATAAATACGGACGAGGAGCGAGTGTTGGGCTTCGCAGACTTCTGTCTGTCTGTCTTTTTGTCTCTTGCTGCAAGTTTTTGTCTCTGCATTTCTTTATATTCATGTTTTACCTGCAACAATTGCTCTTGTCTGCGAAATTGTAACCGATATATCAAAAAACGATAGCGTGCGGTGGTTGCTGTTCAGGTGATTTATTTGCAGCGAAGTGTTTTTGCTGCGTAATTTTGTCTAATATAAAGTGAAACATCGTTTCTCTTGTTACGCAAAAAACAGAGGCGCGACAAAGATCGTGAAACTGGGGCGAATGAGAGACCATTATCCCCCTTTACAAGAGAAATCCTATTTTTCGTTATTGTGGAGTCGATTGCGGAACCCTATATGGACTTTATTTTGGTTTGTAACTCTGCTTTAAACAGTGAACCTGTGCCGACTTCATTTTCACACATTAGCGGCCCTTTTTTCTCCCTTCTCCAACTATTTAAGAAGAATGATAAAGTTACTCAACAACCGACGGACGGAGTTCGTTGCAAGCGTTTAAAAAAACTGTGGCGTGTTTCGAATGATAATTTTTACTTTTGCAGTGCTTCTCGCTTGCATAAAGGCTTTTTTCTCTCCATTCTTGTATTTTTCCAGTCATTTCCATTGCATTTTTGCTCTAAGTGAACATAATTTCAATGTTTTTCTTTCGTTGTGGCTAAAAGTGTGCAGCTGATACTCTTTGTTGCCTTTGTGTGTTGTTAGTTTTTGTTGTTAACTTAGAGAATTGAATTCGTGCGAGGACACGTTGAGTTGACAGCAGAAATCCGCTTTCATGTCACTCAGCGGCATCTCGGCCGAGTAGACCATTTGGACAGCTGTCAGCCGTGAAGTGGCACACAAACACATTGAATAATCTCTGAATCAGTAAAAGACATCAAGAAATTGAACAAATTCCTTTTGAATGCTTTTATTTCTTTTTTTTTACTTCTTTTTTTTCATTTGTTATTCGAAATTATGTTATTTTTCTCTTATTTTGGTTTTTCTTTCTCTTATTTCACTTTCTCCTTCTTTGTCTTTAGTTAAACATGTTCACAGCAATAATTATGTTTATATACTTTTTGATATTACTTTTTTCTTGCTGTTGACATCTTCTTCCTCGTCTGCATCTTCTTCCATATCCCAAAGCAGCCCAGAAAATATTCGCACTGAGACACATTGACATTTGAACTTGACATTTAGCATCGAGACGTTCAACGTTGCTGCGCCAACAATTCAACAGCAATTCCAGTGTTGCCAACTTGCAGCATTCCAGTGCAGTGTTCGTCTGCATTACTTCGGGTCTCGGCTGACCCGAAGGGAAGAGGCGCTCGACGTTCGCTGGCATTCGGCCATTAAAACAGGGTTTAGAATGGCGTCGAGACCGACTTGTAGCCAAGCAGCAGCAACATCTGAAGTAGCATGCATCCAAACACACACACATACGTGGCCTCCACTTGCATCCCCTAAACGATGCAGGGTAAATTTTATGGCTGCACCTGTCATTCGGCCATCGTTTTTTGTTTGTGTTCTATAAATGGATAGAAACTTGTGTCTGTGTGCGTGTGTGTGTGCTCGTGCTCTACTCGATGCATGTGTTTGGTAATAATTCACCCCGTAAAACCGGATTTTACACCATCAACAATCGCAGTACTCGAGGCATGCCGCATTTCTATGAGTGCTACTTTAATGCTACGATTGTTGTTGTTTTTGCCATTCTCACGGCTCTTGTTCTTCTTCTAGTTGCTGCTATTATTCTTCTTGTTGCTTCCTTTCGCAAGGGTTGTTTACTTCAGTTTAGTTTACTCCATTTCAATCCCGTTTGTGGCCCACTCGAACCTTAGCAAAGGTTTTCCTGGTTTCGTGATCTCCTCTTGTTTTCGCTTCCCTTTCCCACCCACCCCTCATCACCTTTGCTCCTTCTTCTTCCTCTCTATCAATGGATCTTTGTTGCAGCTTCTGCTTTGAGCTGGCTACAGTTTTTTATAAATTAACCGATTGACAAATGAATAAATTGCTTGTTAATTGATCAATGTGTATGCAGAGTGAATAATCCGTCTCTACCACGCCTTCACCCTTTCCGCCCCCTCTTCACCCCTCTCTATCGCCGTAACCTTCTCTTTTATTCTGTCTATCGCTCTGTGGTTGCCATTGTTGCTGGCGAAGTGGAGCGTATTTTGCAGATGTTTGAACCAAATTTAATTATAATCTAAGGAGCGAGATGGGCTTGTAATAGAACAACAACAACAACAACAACAACAATACCAAACAGGGATCGTATTTTATGTCGTCCGCTGCAATTTATCGTTATTGAAATACAATTTCGAAATTAACTGTCAGTTGAGAAGTTGATGAGCGGTCGGTTGTGTGTGTCTCTATCAGCGTTGCATGCGACTCTAGCGAAGAAGAAGAAGAACAAAAAGGCGAAGTGAAAAAGGCGTAAAAGCCACAGAAGTTAATAAATAGTTCCGCAAAAGAAATAAACCTCATGAAATAAAAAGATTGATAAATAACTGAGCAATTTCTTTACTTTTTACTTCTTCTTTAGTTTTAATTGGTAAAAATTTTAAGGATTAGATATTTTTTGTGAATTCTCTAACAAAATTTTAGAAATAATAATATTTATATGTAAAATTATTATATGTAAAATTATTAATCAACGATGTTCAACTATCTTATTTCTTTAACGTAATTATTTAATGATAAATTATTGATAGAATATTGATCGCCCTTTCTCCATCTTTCAGTCCATCTCCATCTGTTTTTTTTTTCTTCTTGTCTCTTATGACTTTTTGTTATGTTAGTCCTGATGCAAAATCTGTGGAAAACCTTAAAGTGGTGCGACGAGAAGTAGTGAAAATGAATCTCTGTTTGACTTTTACACAAGAGAAGCAATTAAAATACGAATCAAAACAGAAAGATTAACAGTTAAACAGCAAGAAGGACAGAGACGGAAAGTAAAAACAGAAACAAACCTCATATCCATCTATAGACGGAGAAAGATATACAGGACAGCAATAAGGAGGAGAAACGGACAAGAAAAACCAGCAAGCAACCGGCACCAACAACATTCACACAAATTGACAAATTTTATTCAATATGTTGCTGCTTTAGAGCCTGAAAACCTTCAAATAACAGTTAAATTATAACGTTGGCTTTGAGAGAAATAACAACAACAACAACAACAACAACAACAACGACAATAATAGTAGAACAATCTTCGTAGACACAACGAAATGCTTGGGACTTTCATAGAGACTCTTCTACATATTTGCGTGCGTATGTGTTGTGTTTGTGTGTTTGTGTGTTTGTGCATGTGTCATAATGTTGCCGAAGTGCAGATCGAGACATTGTCCAATATATCGGGCATTATTTGCGATTTATTCGGTGTGCTGCTAAGCAACAGCCTCTGAATAACTCTGTAGAAGCTTCTTGGAGCAACAGCTACCGAAGTCATAACTTTTAAAGCCGACATAACGAAGCACGCACACACTCCCACCGACAGACACACACAAAAGCAAAGAGACATTCATTGCCAGCACACAGGGACACACGTGACTTAGTGTGAGATTAAAAGTGTCGATGTATGCTAATTTAATGTTAGCAAAGTAATAAATTAACAAGTTGATCAAGTTTTATTTTCATGTCCGTTCGTTTTATTTATTTATTTATTTGATATTTTAATTTATATTTATTTTTATTGGCCTTTTTTTGGGTGATTTGTAGAAAAAGCTACTGAATGAAGTTGAAACTCTAAAAATAATGGGGAAAGAGAGAGTTTTAAAAGGGGAAAAAGTGGAAAATCTAGCGGAATTCAAGCTAGTGAATTTGTTTTAGCATAAGAGTCATTTTGCCTCTTTCCAACTTCAGCAAAGACTGAATAGTTTAGTGATTAAATATGGGCAAAAAAGCATTTCTTTTAATTATTTTCCATCCTAAAAATCGTTCTCTTGTTGGTAATTTAATTGTTATTTGTATGTTTATTGTTCGTTTCCATTTATATTTAAATAAATCAGAGAAAACACGGACAGTCAAAGCATAAATGCTTTTGGAAGGTGAATTATTGTGGTGCCTATTATTAGTCAAACGAACTCGTATCTGTTCCGCTTTTAAATGCATTTTCTGTTGTCTATTTTTTCATTTTATGCCTACCGACACACATGCATATGTACTGCATATATATGTATTTTACTCCTATTTTTTTATTGATGGCTTTTGTTGCATTCGGAAGTTTCGTTCGGTTTTTTCTTTCAATTCCATGCACCATTCATTAAAATGAAATCCCTTTTTTGGCCCAATCACACACACTCCCTCCCATACTCACATGCACTCACACATGCACAATTTGTGCGCATTTTAGTCAATTTATTGGCATGGCTTCCAAATGCATAAATTCACCAATGAAATGACAATAAATAAATTAAAATAATGGTGATGGCGTCGGATAAGAAGAAGAAGAGGAGTAATTCATTGGTGAGAGGTAAACAAGGGGGCGGGGGAGGCGCTTCATTTTTAGTTTATCCTTTTTTTGTCCAGCAAAGGGTTTTTTGTCTGTTAATAGCTTTTTTGGGCCTTTTTTCGTATTTGGGGTTGGTTTTTATCTGCTCTTTTAACCTTTCGGCGCAAAGGTCATTCGTGGGGAGAGAAAAATAAGAGCAATTAATAACTCTTACTCAATTATTCCAAATAAAAAAATTAAAGTCCTGTTCACTTCATGTATAAAAATAAATCAAATGAAATAATTAATGAAACGAAAATCAGATAACAACAAAAACTAAAATATAGAAAAACGAGAAGTAATTAAATTCACATTTTCAAATAAAATTTTTGAATTTAATGGGATTTTTGTAAAATTTATTTACATGCTTTTACATAAATGTAGTTTAAAAATTTAATTTGTTCTGAAATGAATAGGAATTTGATGAAAAATCTTCCGTTTTTCCTCTTTAATTGTCCTCTCACTCATGTTGCAGGAAAAGCTCTTCCCTTCCTCCCCTCCTTGAGCTCGTGGAGCAGCTGAAATCGTGTTCGTTTTTCCACTTCGTTGCTTGTTGTGGAAATAAATTTTCACTGAAGCGTATACAAATTAGCTTAAGTTTATTAGGGACAAAGTCTCTTCAGTCTCTTCGCCGCTGGCCCCCTCTACAAAAGCCTCCTCTCCGTCATCCTTCTCCACTTTTGGCCCGTTTTTCTACACGATTTTCACCCTTATCCCTTTTGTGCTGCGGGTTTTTTCTATTTTCTTAACTTGGAGAGAATCTCGTAAATATTTTTATAAAAGTTAAACACAGGAACGTTTATTGTTTGTTTACTCGTTGCAAAAGACTGTTTCATTGCGAGAAATTTACGATTTCGATGATTCACATAAAATGCAAAAGCATCGTTCAAAGTGTTTTATGTTTATTTAGCGTTGTTCTGTCTGTCTGGCGATTTGCTGTTTTCCCTTTTATTCTCTTTTCTTCTCTTTCTGGTTCTCTCATTCGCATATTGCATTCAAGGACATAAATCCTTCATTTAAGCTTACTTTACAGCAATCAACTTGGTGCATTTTGGCGCCTTTTTTCAGTGTAAAAGAAAAATAAATACAAATATTTTTTTTATCACAACTCGGAAGTTACTGTTGCTGTTTATTTAAGTGTAATTCTTATTGTTATATGGGCTGTTGTTGTCCATTATTTAGCCTACAGCGCCGCAAAATCATTTAAGTGTGTAATTTTGTGTTTATTTCCTCTCCACTCGCATTTGACAATCAATCTGAACAGCGACAAGCGACACACACAGCCACAGACACACACACACACGCATGTTTATCGCAAATGCAGATCTCAAAGGCTTTCGTTGGGATTGTATCTGCTGTGAGGGGAGCAAAGGGTACGAGTGCCCATGGATTTGTGTCTGTTGATAAAAATTTACACAACACAGCGTCGCATCGAATTACAATGAGCACAGCATTTAATTTAATGATAATAAATGTTAACATATGGGCAACATGTTTCTAAGTTAAATTATGGGAGAGGAGAGCAATGCAGAGAAGGTTAGAAACACGGAGAGGGAGCACCTCTTAGGTACCTTTAAGTTTATGCAGTCTTCAAACAAATTTAATTCCCTAAAATTCTATAAATAACCAACTAAACTACATAAAATTCTTCTTTGACTCACCATTTAAAATGTATTAGGATGCGTCTTTTTATTATTCTATATTAAATAAAACTTTTCGTCCATCAATCGAGCAGAAACTTAATTTTTGTGCCTTGTTTTCCATGGAGTTGAGTGAAACAACTTGAATTTAATAGAAATTCATGTAAATCCTTCGTGTTCTGAAAACTTTCGACGAGCTACGGCGAGAAAAACTTCCTCGACGACGACGAAAAACCCTCAAAAACTCCAAGAACAACGGAATTTTTTTAATGTTCACTGCACCTGACGCAGTTCATCCGCTGCACACAGCAGACAGCCGCAAAATTTATGACACGCGGCCAAAATCATGGCTCAAGCAGTTAGATTATCATTATATATAAATCTGTAGCCACACACATACATAAATACGCATGTGTGTGTGTTTTGAAGTCCTGAGAAACATCCAAGGAACAATAAATGCAACGAATTTGCATATTTTTTCGCAAAATGCAAAATTGTCTGCAGAATTTATTAAAGAAAAGGTTAAACAGTTGAAAAGTTGGCGGCGGTGAAGATGATGGTGCGAGGGTGGGGAGGAACATGCAACACAAAGTGTCACATGTGCTTAATGTGCCACGAACGAGTTACAAAGTCACAAATTCGAAAATAATGAGATGAAGGATGAATGTTGACGCGTTGACAAATCGATGGGTGGGTGAATAAATTGACTATTTAATGGCTGATTAAGTTGGGTTGTACAGCGACAGCAGTTGAAGGGACGTGACTAAAAAATGGTATAATTAAACAGAAACACCCTCGCCTGAACTTCTCCATTTTAAAACGCGATCCGTGGAAGATTTCTTAGAAATGTCATCATCAACAACTCATAAAATTAAAAAAATATTTACTAATTAGCGGAAAATCATGACTTTTGCATGTTCAATCAAGTTCAATCAAGATTTCGTTTGCTTTATTTGCTTCGATATTATTATTTAGCAGATTTAATATTTTAGTATTTAATATTTTATTATTTAGTAGACTTAAAGCCTTAAATAAATCTTTTATTTTATTGGTTCTCTTTATAAAAGTTCTATTTGTTATTGATTTTTTATTCGTTAATAAAAATTTGTTAATAATAATTTTTTTTTTAATTTTTGTTTCATTACTACATATTTTCTTAATTGCTATATTTTATTTATTTTATTTTACTTTCTATCTTTCGTTCTATTTTGTATTACAAACAAATTTTGTTTTGTTTTGTTTGTTTTGTTTTTAAATTTATTCATATTTGATCATCTCTTCTTTTCCTCTATGTCTAATTACTCTCTTTTCTCTATTTTCCTTCCAGGTAAGAGATACTCTGAATCTCTTGCGGGCTCCTTGCTTCCAGATTGGCTCGGTAAGTACAAAATCCTGCCTGTTTTTGTTCTATTTTTCACACTTCTGTTACTTACGGAAACGAATTCAGTTTTTATATTATATTTTGCAATTTCGATCCACAGGGAAATGCTTCTGTTTTACTTTTATTTCGTTTTTCATAAGGATTTCAGCTGATTTTATTTGAATTCCAACAAAATTCTCTCTAGTCCCAAACTTCCTATAAAAATTTAAATTCCCCTCAAACAATTGGCAATAACAGACAAAACATTGGCAACAAAACAATGGAAAATTCCACAGGTGCTTTTTTGTATTTTGTGTTTCTCGAATATGAGTTGATTTAAAGGAATTTCATTTGTCACTTTTCTGTTGATTACGAAAGTCTTAACTGTGATCAGGAATGCTGACAGAGCCAATTAAGTCACAGGGGAGGCGTGGCAAGCGAGGAGTAGGTAACGAAACACCACCTCTTTTTTAATCACCTCTTTTAAATGTTGTAATCAATAATAAAGACATAATAGAAACTGCAGAATCTTATTGAATGTTGTAGAAATACGCATGTGCATGGAAACGTTGAATTAATTATTGGAAAAGTCCTCGACTTCTGCTCAATGTTTACTTAAATAGAAACATAATTAAAGGAACTTCGATAATCGATGTTGTTGTTATTTGTTTTATTGCTTTGTGTGCCTCGTGTTGGTGTGTCTCTGCGTGTGTGTGTGTCAGCAAAACGCCCCTCTACAAATAATATTTTCTCCACTACTTTCTGCGTTGAGTTTGAGTTTTTGTTTCAACACGAGTCACCTCCGAACACGCATATACTTTCTGTTGCTTTCCCTTTCGCCCTGCTTGCTTCGTATTTTACTTTGTTATTATTATTTCTCCAATGCGTAGCCCCACGAAAGACTCCGATTAAGTGACGATTAATCACGCGGTGTACAAGTCAACACATTAATGAACTAATGCAGTTCATTTAAGTTGTCTTAATAATTAGGAATAATGAATAATACGGCGGGATATATCAAAAACCAGTTCCATTAGTAAACACTTTTAATAAGGCAAAATAAAAGCATCACAAAAGCTGCTCTACACGCTCCCCACACAAACAAACAGACACATCATATGGAGCCTGCAATAATAAAAGCGGGAAAAAGAGCAACACACACTGCAGCATTCCATGAAACTCGCTCCTGCCATTAGAAACTCTCTCTAACGGAGAGCGTCGTCAGCCTGCGGATTGATCTTCTGAGCCGTCGATAAGCCCATGTGGAATGGCGCTCTGCAACAAATGTCGAGTAAATGCTCTTCTCTTCTACGGAACACTACGCTCGAAGATTGAGAGAAAGAATGCTTCGAAACTCTACACTTCTCCTGGCTCTTTTATTGTTACTCTTAGAGCAACCACCTCCCCTCTCTTTTCCACTTAGCAACATTACTCTAATCTTTTTCTCCCCTTTTCCATGTTGTTGTTTTGGTCGCTGATAATTTATTTTGCGTAGCTTTCAGTGTCATGTTACTTTTTGTAGAACAAACATTTCAATAGATTTTTAATGATACTTCTATGAAAATGTTAACGCTTTTAAAATTAATTGTACGTAGTAAATTTGATTTTGTGGTTACGATTTTAATTCATTATTTACATATAAATGGATGTTATGTAATATTTCAAGTGACAGTCGAAAAGCTGAGAGGTGAGCATAAACTTTATTTTTTCAGAAATAGAAGGAAACAACAAAAAAAAAAATAATTAATTCTATAATTACTAAAAAGCCATTTGTAAAATCAAGTGCATTATAATAATTTTGTTTAATGTATGTATTATTATTCTTCCAATCGAGAATTTCCGTACTGATCATAAATGGTCATCAAAGACCATGACCTTAAATGTCCATGACCTTAAATTAAATGCATTATTGCAAGTTAAAGTTATGAATTTTCTCCTAATTCTGCCTTCTTTTCGTTTGATTTATGTTTTCCCACAATATTTGAATTTATTTCAATAAAACTTATATTTGTCATGAATAAAAGAAATATTGTTCAATTTATTCGTCGTAAATGTAATTGCGAAATCCACTTTAATAAACAAGAAATAAGAAATAAAAGGAAAACACAGAAAAAAAAACACAGAGAACCAAACAAATCAAAATTTACAATTATTATTAATTTATTTATTATTAATGATAAATTTATACGCATAAATTTGGGAAACTAATCAAGTGAAGAGCTTGCGAGTATTCACGAATTACAAGAACGGAGACGCAATACTCGTAATAACAAAAGATGATATATAATAACATCTATAACCACAACAAAACCTACAAAAACAGTGAACAACTGTAAAAATACAGTTGTCTGCTAGACGTAGGACGTCCCACGCCTCAAATGAGAATCAATTTATTAGCAGAATCGTAGACAACATAGAATCCATTTTAAAATTAATACAAAGGATCGAAATGTGGTTATCCAAGTGACGTTATAATATACATAGACCGTTCGCTCCTTCACTCTCTTTCAAAAGAAGAAAGATAGAGCAGTCTCACACTTCCACGAACAATTAATTTGAGAAGGCAAATAAAACAGTTAAAGAAGATGGTGAAGATTCTTCAATATTTATTGACGATGAAGTGCTCCACAACGACTCATGAGAACCGCGTCATCAGTCGCGCTGCAGGTCTCTCGAACGATTACAAATTGGAAATAAAAACTCCAATATTCTCATCGTTTCAGGTGAAAGATAGAAAGAACCATAATACTTAATCAAACATAAAATAAAATATTTGAGGGAAATATGTATTTAATCGAAAGGAATATATAAAGGGAAAAACCTAAACGAAAATCTAAATTTCCCGAATTCAGCAGAAAGGAAAAAACTTGCCAAATAAAAGAAATTGATTTTGTATATAAAATAGGAAGTTGTAATAAAAAACACTCGTAATGCATAAAAAAATTTCCGAAAAATTAACCCATAAAAGTAATGTAATAGGAAATAAAATTGAAATAATAATAAGAAAAAATTATTGCAGTTGTGAAGAAAATGCGTAGAGCTTTCATTTGATTTATCGGTTGTTATAAGGGAAAAAAGCAAAAAACAACAACACCTTCACAAATACCTCAATGCAAAAAAATATGAGGGTGTGTGTACCCCATATATGCACAAATATATCAAAGAAAAAGCAAAGCAAACGCGTTCCACGTTCACGCTTCAAGTCGCTTTTTTAACCTTGCTGCGGTCGCTGGATGCAAACATTTAATAATATTACATTTATTATAAAGACTGGCGGAATTGTGTCAGTGACACAAAAACCCACCTACAAACACACACACACACAGACACTCCACACAATAAAAGGGAAAAAGAGGAAGAAGGACAATGAGACACAAAAACAAACGAAAAGGGTAGAAATTTCAACGTGCAAAAGAAAGGATAGAAAAACACCCACTGAAACATCGTGGAATTCCTCCCATCTTTTACTTGGGTCCTTTTTGGGGACTTTTCACTGCGTGTAGCTTCCGTTGTTTCTGTCCTTCTTTCGCGCTTACACTGTAATAACTCATGTCTTTTCTTCACTTGATATATTTACATTCGTTTATATAAATGCATATAAATATGTTTCTATAAGCAAAGGTTTTCTCTTCCTCGTGCTCATTGCGTCTGTATCTTTCCCTTCCTTTCTCTGAAAAATGTGTGTCAGACTCTTGGTGTTTGTTTTGTACCTTTTTTCCTCTTTGTCTGCTCTCGATTGTAGGTCTGTAAGTGTTGGGAATAAAAAGCCGCCTCTAACAAATCTACTTTTCCTATAGAGTTCTATTTGTGTTGTCTGTTTTGGCGGATTTCTTCTTCTATTGTTCCTATACACTGTAAAAAAGTGTAAAAATTGAGCATCAGGCCTCTACATTAAATTGGATCCTGAAAAACCATATTTAAACTAAAATCTTACTAATATAAAAATAAATAGGTATGCTAATATTTTGTACACGTCTTTATTCGTTAACTCGTCCATTAATAAATCCATTAATAAATTCATAATAACTTTTATTTAGTTCTGAATTCGTTCTGTTCCATTTTTATTCTTTTCATTTGTTCAGTTCTATGGTTAACTAGAAAGCAATCTTTGAACTTTATATAAACTTTAATGGAATTTTTTCCAGTGTACTGTGCGAAACGACGCAATCTAAAGACTTCCTGTTGAGGGGTTCTTTAAATGTGTGTGAGCAACCATATTTCTCATATATATCGCACTTTCTATAGCGTAAATCGCGCTTTAGGTACATGGAATAAATTCTCTTTGAAAGGCATAAATTTTCCACTCGGTTACTTTTTCATCCAGTCGCCGAATGAAACTGCTTCACACCTACACACCTACATCGCCACATAGAGAACAACACACATTATTATATGTTTTCTCAGAGACCCTCAGGAACGACCCAAATCCACTTTCAGCTCCCAATGCAACTTTATTCCAGGATTTTGACGATTTTTGCTGAATCTGCTTTTAAGCGTATGCTTTTTTGCAGTACACTCGGTAGTAGTCTTTGTTCCTTTACATTTTTTAGGTTTTCCGGTTAACTTGTTTCTATTTTCCTTTTTTGTTTTGCTTTCTCAACAAATCTAGGGTATTTATTCACCCAGATATTTCGGAATTTATAATTCATGCGAAAAGAAGCAACCAATTTAAACATACATATAACTTCTGATATATGTACACATGTCTAAAAACACATATCTATAAAGAAATACATCCTGAATTCTACTAAATTTCAAGGAAGTAAAACGATTACAACAACATAAATAACAATGAAACAACAACAACTTTACCAAGTAAACATTATCAAAGGAAACTAAACAGCGAAAACAAATTAAAAGAACACAGAAATAAGAACACGAAAATCACAAGAGGGGAAAAATCCTACTGTTTCAGTAGAACATACAAAATTGTTGTTGTTATTTGTACAGAGTGTATTTAGTGGCTGCTATCCTTGGTGCTAAATTGTGTGCGTGAAAAGGTGAGCGAAGCGCGTGTCAGTCGTGAATCAGGCCCCAAATAAATAAATAAAACACACTCCAACAACAATCAACCAACAACGGTGAAAACTTTTCAGATCAAAAAAAAACCGGAAAAAGCAACACAAAAAATTGGGTAAATGAGGAAAATCCAAATAATTTCGGAAAGAAAAGAACTTCAATATCATTTGAGTCCATTAAGAAAAACAAGAAAATCAATAATTACAATAATGTTGATAATAATAGCAATAAAGATGAAGCAAATCATAATAAATCATAAGCATAAGCATATAATATAAATCATAAGCAAATCAAATAAAAATACAATCGAAGATTAACAATAATAAAACCAAAGATTCATTTAAAAAGATTAATTATTAATCAATTATTATTAAAGAAGCAAGGTTAATAAATATAATACATAAAAGTAATAAACAAAATTGTAATATTAAATAAAATTTAAGTAGAAAGAGAAGAATTTATTATTATTTACATTACTATATTACAATCTAATCTGTAATATGATTAAACAATTACAGGCTATGAACATAAATATGTCTTACTTTAAAACACCTTCATCTTCAGAATATTTATTTCTAGCAAATTGAAGAGAGAAGAGAGGAGCAAATTAAATTTTCCCCTTGAATAGTTTGACAAAAACTTCAATATCTTCGTCACCTTATAATTTCGTTGGCTTCTTTTACCTTCGTCCCTTTAATCATCATCTTCTCATAATATTCTGCTTCCCCCCACTTTGACTTTTTTTAATTTTGCCTTCTTTTAGTTTTTATTCATCTTTATTCACATTCTTTACATATCACATTAATCTTTCGCTTGTTCAATTTCAACCATCCAATATCTTCTTTTTTCTACCTGATCTTCCCCTTCAGAATCATTTTCTAATTCTTCTCATTTACTCCAGTCAACTCAACCTTTATTTAAAAAAAACACTGCAAAAACGTCACCCAATTCTCTACCGTTTGCACTCAATACGAAAAAAGGTCCACTTTTTTGAGTGTTTTAGGATGAGTTATTTTAGCGGACATTTTTTCTCCTCTTTTTTCCTTTGAACCTTCATCAATTAATGGCGGCTGTTCAAGCGCCATCTCTTGATGCGTAGCTGCAACACGTGAATTAAGCGACATCAAAGACGTTTTTGATGTGATTATAATCATTTCACTAGATAATAAAAATTAAGGAAACTTTTCCTTCAAATTAAGGAAATAAAAGTTTTTGAAGGGATTATTTTTCGTAAAGCAAATTATTCGTTATTTAATCCCAATAATTTTCCTACGCCTGAATATAACATAATTTAAATCCTTTTTCTCGTAAACTATTTAAGTTTTGTGATTAAAATAAATGTTGTTAAGAGAATATCACTCTGAACAGTTTAGCATCATATTATTTACAGTTAGCATATTATTTAATAATAGCCATAAAATCAATAAAACGTGTTTAACTGTCGATTAAAACATCGTCAATTGTTCACAATGACAAAACGTGAGGACAGCAAAAGAACTTAATTAAAGAAAAGTGTCAAAAACAACGGAAAAGAGTCTTTGAATGGTTGCCAATGAACCGAGATGCGATTTGTTGCTTTTTCTGGTTGCTTTTTGGATGTTTGCTTTATTAACGTATTCTGAGCACATGCAAAAACATATAAACGATGGCTTCATTATTATTATTATTACCATTCGATGTCTTTCGATTCCAAGTTCGAAGTTGATAAAAAAGGTTCATTTTTTGTGCATCGTTTCAAGTTGATTTGTCTTGTGAATTGATTGCTGTTGTTGTTGTTGTTGTTGTTGTAAGGTTGGGAGACGATCCAACAGCTGACAACAGCGACAAAGAAGTAATCAATGCAGACGACAAAAATTGACATTGAAATTTGCTTTTTTTCTCATTGTCTTGTTGCATTTGTTGTTGAAGTTCTTCCTTTGATAGGGAATACAATTCATGTCGAAATAAGAAACTAAAAGGAACAGAAGAAGAAATCAAAGACTTGAAGTCACGGAGAGAGGAAAATTAAAAATGCAGCCCACGTTAAGCAAGAATCGGCGAGTAGATTGAATTATAATAACACGAACAATAACAATAACAACGTCTAAATTCCCATAATAATGATTATGTACAACATTTTATTAAGTGTTGGCAGCATTTCGATTTTTTCCCTCTGAAGAATTTAAATAACATGAATTATTAAGGCTTTATACAAGTTGCTTCATGAATGGTTTTATAATCGCATTTATAGACATTTACGATTCCATTTATAAGAAATTAATTAATACCACATTAATAATGTCATAGACAAACTAGTTCAACATAAATTACATCATCAAAAGCACGAAACAGTATCCAAAATCAACAATAATCATTCATAAGCGGAAATTAACCAATGCTTCAATTAAAAAACGATTGAGGTAAAAAACAATTTAAAAAACAACAACAGAAATAGTGCAATAAACCATGGTACATAACAATCAACAGCAACATCACCAACAGTTCAACTTCGTTGGAGCTTCAATCGAATGAAGGGAATCAACAAACATGGAACTGAAGCCAAAGAATTCCCAGTCGAGTGACCCATTTATGGTTGCGGTTCCTCTCGGTGATTGCAGAGCATTCTAAAGGGAAGGAAGGCTAAGAATTGGAAATGGGGATGAACTTAGAGAGCACAAATGAAATAACGCTCCAAAGAACGATGACAGAGATTCTCCAATTCAATGAACCACAAATCTGAAGAAGAAAAATGAGAAAAGGAAGCCAAGAACGTAGAAGAAAAGTAATAGAAAAGTAATAGTAGTACACATCAAATAAAATTACATATGATAACAGAGCTTTTAAAAACATTTATCTACAAAAATCAGTGATTTAAAAAAGATACTGAAAAGTATATTAAAGCCTTTACAATGTAAAACATCATGAAGTATTTCTTGGTAGGTGTTTTCCTCAGAAAAGCTTACATAATCGCCTCACAATAGGCGCAAAAATGGGTCATCAATGCGAAGCGACTTCAGTAAAGAAAAAAGCCCAAAAAACAGTGGTAAAGCAGTAAAAAATATTCTCCAAAAAGCGACTGAGAGAATTGCTGATTTATTTATGTGCGACTGTCCGAAAGAGAGAGTGAAAGAAGACAGAAAGAAGAGAGCGCAGATAACACGAGAGTAGCCAACATTTTTGAACTCAAACGAAGTCAAACTCGGAATCATTTCGAGCAAGAAACTTCATAAACTTTAAATAACTAAGAAATCATGCATCAAATTTAATAAAATCATTTTCAAAAAATGCTGTAATATTATAATGACAATAATAAAAATGCAAAGAATAATAATAAATACAGTGACTGAAATATTTATTATATACGATGGAATTTTATAAAAGATTTCTTTGTTGAGTAAATTTTTAAAGATCAATGAAGCTTTATGAAATAAATATTGAAACTGTGCAACTGCTGTAAATAAATAAAAATGTACTGAGCACCACTGAAAACTATAATAATAAAAACAAATTTAATTGCAAAAATGGCCGCAATAAATTAAATACGAGAAAACGAAAAAATTTATTAAAAACATATTTTTATTATTATTATTATGCTCTATTCTTTTCTTTTTCTCGCTACTTCTCTTGGACAATGTTTCAGTCGCAAATGTTGCCACCATCAATATTTTACGTAATTAGAGAAGATATAGAAACGTCTCTTTTATAATAGATAAACATACACACACGCAAAAACCCATTCATAAACAGTTCGAATTCGGCTTGTGTTGCGATAAATTGAACAACCCTCGCCGTGGACACGAAGGGGAATCGCATTCGCGCTCAATTCGCTTCGTCTGCGCCTCTCTTTCACTGTTGTGGGAAACCTACAACAACAATAGCAACTTATCCTCCTTTAATTCGTTCATTTCTAAAAAGAGTCGACTGAGGGAGCAGAAAATAATGAAACATGCGCAATAAAAGCATTAAAAATTTATTTCATCGAATTTCTTAGGAAGTTTAGAATTCGATTAGTATTAAATATTAATTAATTTATCGATTTAAACACTCGGAATTATTTATAGAATTTTTTATTGAAGATTTATAATCTTAACGCGGAGTTAACGCCGAATTAACGACGTTTGCTGTGACGCAGTTTATAAAACGTGAAATCAGACACTATATAACTTGAATGAACTCAGTCTGTATTTTAAAGAAAGAAGAATTTGAGGAGCAAAACAAAAATAAACGATTTGGGGCGCTCTCCCGACGCCGACGGAGCAGAACAAGCACAGCGAAAAACTCTCTTTCGCTCTTTGAATAAACGCCAAAAAATTCTGGACGTTGTTGTTGTTGTTGTGATAAATATGGCTGTTGTTTGTCGTTGTTGTTGTTGCTTTATTTCTTGATGTATCTGCTGTCTGCGGCTGTTCACAAAAAATGCTTCACCCGAATTTTGTTCAGAGTCGAATAAACGTGTTCGAATGGCTTTAAATGCAGCGACGGTTCTTTTCGAATATCATTTTTATTTATTATTTCAATTTTTCAACATTTATTCGCCTAATAATAATCTTTCTTACACGAAATCCCAGCGAATGCCGACCGCAACAAACGCCGCAACTTGCAACGCGCTCATAACTCAGACGATGACTAGCAACATTCGCCGTTCGTTTCTGTCAAATGATGAACGATGCGCTGCGTCGGCTGCAGCGACGGCGCGTTGACAACAAATATGGCGTCGTAAATAAATTCGCCGCAACTAAAGCAATACATCTTGATGGTTATTTGAGCGTATGTGTGTGTGCGCGCTGCTATAGAAACGAACACGGGTTTTTTGTTCTCAGTTTCTGTTGATGTTCGGCGGTTTGAGTGAAACACATGCAGCTGCAACATGTTGTGTATGAGTTGTTGATGTTTATATGCAATGTTGAAGAGACATTTTTACTCATAAGACACATTTTGCAAAGCATCTATTACCGAATGCCGAGAATCGAATAGCAAATTTCATAAATAATTTCAATAGTAAAATTATTCATAGTATTTTTTATATGCGGAAAATAAGAAAATTATTTATTCTATTTACGAATTATCATTGAGTAATAAATTTTTCCATTTTCAAGAAATATAAAATTTATTTTAATCAAGCGCTTTACTATGAAAAGCGCTTAATATAAAAAGAATCTTGTTAAATAAATAGTCTTCAAAGATATTTATTTCTTTTCTTGACTGAGAGAATTTTTCAAATGGAAGCACAATTTATAATAATCTCTCTGGTGTAATCTATCGCATTCACTCTCTCTTCTCTCGTTTAGTACGTGCGAATGAGATGGCAAAACTCTGCTATCGAGCAAGACTGCGCTGCCAGCGCTGAAGAGGTTGGCTTATTTGTCTTGCAGAACCCGCCATTATTCATTATTCATTCTCTCTCTTTGGCATGTGTTGTGCAGCTGTTGTTCGTCGTGTTTTGCTGTTAGCTGGGGAGAGCGATAGAGAGCCGCCACGCAACCATCCACGGGAGCAACGTTTGCGTTCTCTCGTTTATTCTCTTTGCTCCCGTACTCGTTGCCGTTGTGTTGTTGTGATTGTTATTGGATCGTTCTCAACATGAGATTTTAATGGCCGCTCCGAAGTGTTTATAACTTCGCACACAATATTCACTAACGGAATGTCTTCCAACTGCTTAGGCGTGCTCTTGTTCTTCTTATTATTCAGAACGAGTGTTCGTTTTGTTGTTGTTTTGTGAGAATTTTCTTCATTTCAGCGTCGGCAGAAACACGACTCGTTGCGCAGCGGCTGCTGGTGTTTGTCATACTTTTTTGGCTGTGCCGGCGTTGCCACTTATTATTAAAAATTATTGATATTGTAATGGATGTTGTTAATATATTTTATTTGTATTTCACTCATGCAACAGGGTGTTTTTAGTGCGTTGCTTATGAATTTATGATTTGTTTTCCAAAATTATTATCATCATTAACAAAAAATAACATTAATTTGAAGTTAAAGGGTGGAAATTTGTTAATGCGAAAAGTTGAATGTTTCTGGTGGTGATTTTAAGGTGCTTTTTTTATTATCCATCAAAAAAAAAACCCCCAAGGTTATGGAAACCGTTTCTTTCGTCCGTAAAAATAAATTTTTCTGCGTCCTTGATTTCTTTGGCACTTCTTTTAAGCGACGAGAGTTTTTTAAACGACACATGTTTGTGTTTCGGCAAAATGTACATCAGTCACATGTTAAAATGAAGCAACACATGGTTTTAGCTTACCTAAAAACGCACTAAAAATGATTCTTGTCTTCGCTTCCTCACAATTCTTTGCTTTGCTTGTTAATGTTATTTTTTCATGACAAATTCCATTTAATTCAAGGTTAGCGAAATCTTAAGATCATTAAAAAACTGCCAAATGAAATTTTGCTGCATGCAACAAGCAAGAAAAAACCAAACAAAAAAAAAATAACGTAATAAAAGATCTTAAAATACGTAATAGGCATGGAACAGAAGAATGGGCAGATGAAGTCCGAAGGACAAAGTCTTCAAGGATGTCCTGAAAATTAGTTTAAACTCTGAATTCGTTGCAGTGATTTTTAGAGATGTTTTTAAATAGGTTCTCGGTGATTTCCTATGATAGTTTCTTGTCTGTTTAAAATACGTTTTAATCTTAATTCAATTCAATTTCAACGCTTAGTTCTTTTCTCATTTTAATGTTGAGAAACGTCTGAGTAATAATCGATAACGATCACAATAGAAAGGCATGAAACCGATGATGAATTTTTAATGTTTTTCTTTAGATTTACTTTGATTAAAAAGTCGCCGAAAAACCTGTCACAGAAACACGTAACAATTACAACTGAAACACAATTCAAAAAGCAATAAGAAAACTGACAAATTTCAAGTTGAAAATTTATCTTTTTGCATCGCCGACGAAAAACCGCCGCCAAAATAAATTTTATTTATCTTGAAAAATTCGTCGGTGGACGCGTAAAAACTGAACTGTAAAAGGAAGAAGTGAACAGAATGAAGACGTCGTTTGAAATGTAAAAATTTAAATAATTTTTCAAGCTGCTGAGTGCCAATTGTTGTTGTTGTTCTTGTTGCTTTATTTTAAATGAATGAGGACTCAATTTTATGCGTCGCACGCGGGCGGCTTTCATTTGAATGCGGCTGATAACAAAGCAAAAACCTTTAAAGAAGCATAAGCAACAACAAAGGAAGGAAGACGAATCCAGTAACAACAATAAATTTAAATACTACCCAAATTCGAGCCAAAAACTGTCCAAAACTTTGAACACTTAATTTTTTCCGCTGGATTTTTTCTTTTCTGCTACTCTGCTTCCTTTTTATCTCTTGTTAGTTTTTATCTGCTTTTTCTTCCTTTTTGTTTTCTCTGCTTTTTTGTGCTGGGTTTGACTTTAGATTTGTTCGTTTTCCAGCAACAAAATCCACGAAAACAGGTAAAAATTCAGCTGTTTCTTCGAAAGTTTGAGTTTCAACTTTGATTTATTTTCCTAGTTGCATGGAAATGAAAAGGCAATAAACTTCTGGACTTTGTGAAGAATTTCAATATCTCAATATTCACAAAGAAAATATATAAGCAACCGACGCATATAGAATGTAGTTGAGAATTCCAGAAAAATACCCATTATTAATCAAGTTAAAATGACACTGGACAATATGATTTATATTTGATTATCGTCTCGTTTCTGGGCCGACAGGTAATTAAATGCTTTTTCAAATGAATTTTATTGAAGATGAAGACGTGAAGGAAAAATTAGTGGAGCAATGAAATTCAATTAATATATGTATGTATGTAATTAATTATGTATTAGAATAGAACGATAACAGCAAACGATATCTGTGTTTATACAAACTTCTATAAAATTGAAACATTTCTATGATCGAATGGGCTATAAAACTCATCACCAATCATCTGCAAAGTCGTTTTCCTGAGATAAAAAAATTTCTTATGAATTCGGACCTTTTCAATGGGAAGACTATGGAAACGTGTCTGTTTCAAGATCTTTTTGTTGATTTCCTAGAGAATTTTGATTAAGAAGAAGAAAATTTCAATGAAATCAGGATTTATCTACTGAAATCGAGGTTTGTCTGCTTTTGTCTAGCAAATAACAGCGTCGATTGACCTTAGGTTCCATAGAAGGCGAAGAGAAGAGGCCTTTTATGAAAGTTCTGCTTTAAATTCTATATTCGTGAATTCTTCATCAAGTTTTACTCAAAAGATGTACGTAAAAATAATATAGAGGTATAAAAGAATATATAATATAAGAAAATCTGTATACAGATCAACTCTACACAGATAATCGCTATAATAATGCTTCCAAAGTACGAATACTCAATATAAAAACCAATAATCTCATAATATTGAATTATATGTACTTAAGTATTTAATAATATTAACAAAAATATCATACTCGCAATATTTTCTATTCTACTATATTCTCAATATGAAGCTTCAGTGTTAAAAAACACCGATTGTTTATATGGAAACCAATATTTGGATCAGTAATAATTCACTTTGTTTGCTTTTGTTTAATGTTCGTTATTAATCCATTTGCTTCTATGGTTAATAGTGCCTCTTCGATTATGACAATGCTTTTTTATTAATAGAAGAATATGGAAATTAAACTTAAAGTCTATATGTTGTCCATTCACTCCTTGAACGGGAAAGAAGCTCCATTGATCTTTCCCTCTGTGAACAGAGATCGTGAATGGATCCAAATCAATGATTTTGAGCCTGGTAATTAATCCAGGCAGCAACTAATGCCACAAGGTAATATCTTCGCTCATGATAGGCTAGGTTGCATTGAATAGGTTGTCCTAAAGCCCTATGAATCTATTCTTACTTTACTTTCAAGAACTGAACAATTTTTGTTATATGAAAATAAGTTATTACGATTTTCATGTTTGCTTGACTTTCTATTCAAGAAATTAAACTTTTTCACCCTTTGATTTAATTAATCGTTTATCTTCGATTGGATTTGATTTGGAGACTTTAAAGATTAACTTAATTAAACGTTTAACTTATTTTTTACATTATTTAATTAAAACAACTCGCCGCTGTTGTTGTTATTTTGGTTGTCATTATTTTTATTGCTGCTGTGGTTTGGAAAAAGACACTTTTATATGCTTTTTTCTTCATTTTCGTTTCGAAAAACATTTTCCCAGGTCAGGACAAGATATTTTTTGTGTTATTGTAGTTGTTGTTGTTGCTGCTGTTGTTTTAATAGTTGCTTTTAAGGAGTCTGTCACGAAATGTCGCCGAACTCGAACATTGTTTAGATTTGCCAAGAGTGGCTTAGGATAACCTCTAACTTCCAGTTGAACACACAGACCGATTGAAAGCCAGCCCCATGCACATGAGAAGGTTCCGAACAGAATTTAAGCGAAGAAAAGGTTTTTCAACAGGCGGCAGCGAAGTAAACGGAGGAAAAATGGCAAACGAAGTCCAAAAAAAAAACTGAAAACAGCAACAGAAACCATGACGAGGTCGATCGATCGATCCATAGATCTGTTGCCGGATCGGCGAGCGAATGCGATTGTTTTTATTCTATTTTCTTCGTTTTTGAGAGGTTCTTGTGAATGTTTCGTTGGCCACAGCGACGGCGACAAATTCAAAAATGTTGCGAAAAAGTCTTTTTTATCTTTTGTTCATTTTTGTGCATTCATTGCAGAAATCACGAACGTCGAAGTCGAAGTCCTGCCGTGCGATGAGGATTCGACAGCAACAATAACGGAAAGAAATTGGGTAAACGGAGAGTAAGAAGCAGCAGAAGACCAACAACGAGCCTTTTAAAAAGGCTAAAAACAAAGCCAAAAGCCACGAAATGCATTCAAAAGTCGTTGTCAATGGCTGATCGGGAAAGGAAGGGGGAGTAGGAGGGGAAAACGGAAAGAGACAAACGTCGACGTTGCCGTTGCAATGCGCTGAAGGAAGAATAAAAAACTCACAAAAAGTCAATGCAACCAACAACAGCAGCAACAAAAACGTTTCGTTGCTTGCTGATTGCATAATAAAAACGTGTGTTGTTGTTGTTGTTGTTGTTTTCTACCTCTTTGTAAATGAGGCTAACTAAGCACACATATGTTTTATTTTGTGCTGCTTCCCCCTGCTTTTATTTGCCTTTGCCTTGTTTTTTCAACAATTGTCGCTGCTGTTGTTGTTGTTGTTGCTATTGCCGTTGTTTAGGCCATTTGTTTGCATAATAAGCTCGTAGAATAACGGTTTAAATGGCATAAAAATTTGTGAAGTGCGCCGTTGGTTGGTTGATTGGGAAAAACCAACAGCAGCAACAAAATAAAAGCAAATGTTAAATCAGCGAAAAGTTTTCTGATTTTTCCACTGATTTTTGCTGCATGTCCTCCAAGAAAACAACAACAACAACGACTGCAACATTGTGCTTTTCTATGACTGATTTAATCGAAATGGCAACAGCAAAAAGACCAACAACAACAACAACAAAACACGCAGAAGGAAATCGTTAAAAATATTTTCCTTGTTGTTCGTTTATTTTATTTCTCCTGTCGTCGGTTTGTTCCTTTCGTTGTAGGACTTTAATTGGTAACAGAAATTAATTAAAAATCTGATAAAAACTTTGCAAAAATTCAACCAAAAGACAAGAAATTCATTGAAGTGTTCAATTGAAACTACTGCTAACAGCCAAGATGGAAAAATTAAGCAGGAAATCACCAGCAACCGATATAAAGCCACAACCAACAACAACCGTTAACAATTTCCATTTGGGTCCAATTCCATGATCGAGTTCACTATGAAATTCGCGCTCTGTTTTTGAATGAAATAAGGAATTAATTAATAGAAAATCTATGCTAAATCGATGACTAAATGAAGCGTTATATCGATCTCATATATATAAACGATGTTGTATATAATTTTCAAGTAAATGTTTCGCGTTCAAATCGCGATTTCAAGCGACGTTCAGTTATTAGAAGTTCAGTCGAAACTTGGGCTAAACAAAGGAAAATCGCTGATGAGGAACGTCGTAGAATGAACAGAAGGGGAGGAGGAGTGGTGATGAACTTAAAAAACTGTGCTGCATTCAATATAGGAAAGAAAACAAGAGACGCCAACACGACAGCCATAAAAATGTAGAGGGCAACAATAAATGTGTAAGTTATGTGCATATATTTGCCATTCCAAGCGACGATGGAGACGGATGAGGGGCAGACTGAAGGCCAGACAGAGAGACAGATGAATGGTTGAATAGAGATGGACGACAGATGGAGACGGAAACAGAACGGAGCCACAGAAAACGGTTCGTTTGAGTTCAGACGATTGAAGAAAAGTTGAGTGAGTTCAGCGGCGACAAACCTCACAAAAACTCCTTTTAATTGCATTAAAATGCAGCAGCAACAACAACTCAGCCTCATGTGGAGCGTTGAAGTCGATGATAATCACGATGATGATGACGATGTTGTATTTGTTACTGTTATTCCCAGTTTTGGTTTCTTTTCCTTCGAATTTATTAAACGAGAAAGACTCGAAATGATCGACGATCCGGTGATCTATCGAGCTCTAAAAAATATCGTCGACGAAAATGGAATAAAATGCTGCTCATAAATTTTATTTTATGATTTTGTATTTTAATGGTGACTTTTTTAGCTGATTTTCGTTTCTATTTTTGGTGTATTTTTACTTTTTTCTGAATATAATTAAATTCAAGCTACAGAAATAAATTTGTTGGCTTCTTTTCAGTATAAATCATGAATTTAACGTCGTAAATTAGCAGCTACGGCTTTAGGAAGTTTTCAGGTCCAAGGAATTTTCATTAGTTTCCAATTTCTTTTAATAAACTGGCGACTTCGCTCTGCGCATCGACATTGAAATGGGTTTTCTGCTTCTCGGTTGCTCGTTTTCCCACTTTGCAGGAGAACGAATTGCATGAAAAGTTTTCCTTTTTCTCTCCCTTCCTTCCCTCCTTCGTCTGTAGTTGAACTCGAAACTTGAGTCGTCACTTGGAAACAGCGCCGACTGCGTTTCTTGCTCAGCTTCAACGGCGTCATTAGCAACAACTGCGGCAACAATTATCACAACGACAGCAGCAACTAACATCAAAGCACTAAATTGCATGACTTGAACTAAGCAACAACAGCAACAACAATAGCAACAATGCCTTTCCTTTGATTGTTGTATTTGTTAAAGTTTTTAGTTGTTACTCTTCAGCTTCATCGAAGTTTCTGCTTATTGCATGTTGTTGTGGTCGCTGTTGTTGTTGCTGCCAATTAAGTGTTATTGTAAATTGTTGTCAACGACGTCCTCGGTGTTGTTGTTGACTTCGTTTCAATCATCACCATCGTTTTGTAGAGTTTTTTATCTCCGCGCTTGTTTGGTTTTTGTTCGTTTGCCTTTTAAAACATCCACGTTGAGTCTTCGAAGCGTCTAAAAACTGAACCACTGCCGCTGGCGACGGCGACGGCGACTTGAAGCCGCAAATGTTGCAATTAAAGAAACAGGTTGCAGCGCAATAAATCTTTAAATGCTACTTAAAGTTGTTTAAATTGCCTTTTGCTGTTGTCTTTGTCCGTCTCCGTGTGGTTGCTTTAAATGCTTCGCTTCTTGTTGTGTTTTCTTGCCGCCATCTCGCGGTAAAAGTTGCAAAAACGAGGCAGCAGAAACGGGCAAAAAATTCCCAGCCTGTCAGCAGCATTTTTGTGATTGGCTGATTTATTATTTGCAACTCGCTTAGCCAATAAATTATGGATATTTTTTGTCTGTTTCGGTTGCTTTTTTGTTGAGTAGCCGCCGCTTGGGATTCTCATTATTCTCTTTCGTCATTATTATTATTGCCATTTGATTTTTCAGCGCGGTTTTTAATTGATACGAACAGAAAATGAGCGACAACGATTCAAAAATGCTGTTCCTTGTCCTCGTTTGATTGATGTACAGCGTTGCCTTAAATGGTCAACAAATAAATCAGTTGATGTCTTCAAATCACAGCAGATGCTGCTTACGGCGCTGTATTGGCTCTCACTTAACCTTTCAAAGATCCTTGAAATGCTAGAAAAGGAATCCCAGCCACAGCAGCGCAGCGAACGGCAACAATTAAACAACAATTCAATTTATTTTTAAATTAATATCACAAAATAATCGGTAATCTTCTAAAAAAGCCGATTTTTCGCCATAAAAACGATCTCAGTAGAATTATAAGAAACAGTATAATTAAATGTAATGTTAAGAAAACAAATAAATTCCACGAAACTCACATAAATTTAATTGAGAAATATTTCAACAGCAAACATTAAACCAATGAAATTTACAATAGAAGGAAACTGTTCAAAAGTCAAATAAAGAAAGTGAAATCTCAATTCAATTGACACTAAATTCAACTAAAAAATATTGAAATTAAATTAAATGAAACCAAGAAATAGCTAATTAAATTAAAATGAATGATACAAATAAATTAAAATAATAATTAGTTAAATAGGATATTTTAATACAAGTAAATAAAACTACAAAAATATTAAAATAAAATTAAACAAAGAGGAAATTGCACTTTCCGTTCATCACGATGAATGAAATTAAGTATAATTAAATTAACTAAAAGAAAGCAAACTAAAATTATGATAATAAAGACAAAATAGACAAAAATAAAAACAAAATTAAATAGGAATCAAGGAATTAAACCAAACTCAGTTCTTCCTAGAAAGCCTTGTCGGTTTTTACTTCAAAAGGACGAGAAGAAAAATAAAAATATAGAGAAAAGCGGAAACTGAAACTGATTAAAAAGTATTTCCCCTTTTTTGCCGCCTCACGAAAATTTTAAATCTAAAATATTTTATTTATTTAGCATAATTTGTCTGCTTATGCTGGTCCTTCATCTTCGTCATATCCTTCGTCTTGTTTTGTGTACAGACGCTCGACTAGAAGGATTTCGGAACACACGTCTTTTTAGCAGAAGAAGGCGATGGAGACGAAAGGGGAAGGGAGTAAGTTGCATAGTAAACAGTTGAAGGAGCCGAATCAGCTTGAAATTCTCGTAAAATAGACGATGTTTTTGGGAAAACTAACAAGAAAAACCTAACAAACAAAATTAAATCAAAAAGCAAGAAAAAACCTAAAAAACAAACATGACATTTAAAACAACAAACGAAAGTAAACGAAGAAAAGTTAACGCAATAAAAATGAAGAAGGACAACAACAAACAAAGTAACAAGTACAGGAAGAAACGTAGCAAAAACGTAGCAGGAGTTGCAAGCCTGAATTAAGGCGTTTTATGCATGTTGAAGTTCCTCCTTTTTTAGTATTCAGTTTTCACTACTTTTTTGGTTGTTTTCCTTGATTTTTTTGTTGTTGCTTCTGTCGGTTTTTGTTGTCCTTTGACCCGTCGTCGTTCTAAAAACGTGCAGCTGCATGCATCGCTGTTGTTGGAGCTTTTGCTGTTGTTGCCGGCTTCATAAGTAAAACGTAAAACGTTGAGAAACTTTTATAAATTATCCTTGAGAGAGAGAATCCTTATTTATGACTCGTGTGCAATTTTCATTTTATCGTTCGCAAGCACAAAGCTCTTTAGTTTTAGGTGCTTGTTGCCATGTTGATGAAGCAGCAACAGAAGAAGAAGAAGCATCACCAAAAAACAACAAAAATGTTGGCTTTTGTATGTCTGCTGATGCTGCTTTTTTCACTACTTCTATAAGCCTCAAACAGGCTGCATTTCCATTTACAAAGCTACACATTTTCTCTATAAATTACTACTATTTTTCAGGTACTACTATTTTTCAGTTACTACTATTTTAAGATAGTACTTTTATTGCTACTACCAACTACTTTTTTCAATTCACCTCACACTACAAATCTAGTCTTTTTCTACGTTCAAAGTTTAATTATTACTCGCGTAACAACGTCATTTGGCTTCGGACGTTTCTCTTTCGTCACTACTATTTTCTACTACTATTTTCTTTAGTTCTTATTATTGCATGAATGAATTTTCTCTTCTTTGTTTTTTACATTTGTTTTGAGTTGTCTATGAAAATATACACAAAACACTCCACGAAGTAACGAAAGTATTCCCTAAAATAGGGAGCAGAAGTAGTTGCAGCCTCCTCTGTTTGGGTGTGTGTGTGCGTGTGTGTGTGCCTTTGTGTTCGTTCTGTGCATCGAGCAAAAGTTTTATTGGCAAAATCTGTTTATGGCTTTTGAATTTTAATTAGTTTACATTTATTTGAGGAGATGTGGGCTGTTTTTGTTGTTTTTCTGTTGAAGTTGAAGATGCAACTTTTTCCATTGCTGATATTCGTATTGCTGCTTTTTCTTTCTCTTTTATGGCAACAATTGCTACAACTTTTGCTGCTTTTGCCCTTTTGCCGTCTCTTTCCCTACTCTCTGGCTCTCTGTCTGTCAGTGGAAATGTCTGCCGTCTTTCTACAAATGGAGCCACATTTTATACGCAATAATAATGATAATAATAATAATGATAATAATAATAATAAGAACACTCATAACAACAGCACGAATATTACAAAAACAAAACTATTTAAACAAGAACAAGAGCATGAAGAGGTTCATAGAAAACTACAACAACACCACTGGAAACAAATTTTAATTCGAAGTGAAACATGAAATTGCTGTATGTAAAGATTTTAGATTCGGAATCAACTTTCAACGTCAGCGTCATCATTCGGGGAAAAGGAAGTCAAGGGGCAAAATTGCTGTGGTTTTCGCATAACGCAACGAATTCAGAGAATACTAATAACAACAACAGCAGCACCACCAACAACAACGTCATCATTTAACAACCTTGAATCATAACGAAGTTCTGAGAATTAGTTGTGAAAGTGTTTTATTAGCAACTGAAGCTGAATATTATTGTTATTGTCGTTGTCGTTGTTGTTGTTGTTGTTCTATGAGTTCTTCACATTTTTCACTGAAGCAGCATCTCCTTTTGGGGATCCTTGTAGGACAGATCCCCAAAAGGAGATGCTGCTGTAGGATTTCACGAAAACTTTCAACCAAAGACTTTCAACGACAGATATTTTAGAGAAACGCATTAGAGAAAAATAATTTTTAAAGAAATCGTTAAAATATATACATATATGTACTCGTATGTATTAAAATATGTAAAAAATAAACAAATGTAAAAATGCATATAATCGTCCATAATTAAATAAAATTCATATAAAAATTAATAAATTTTAATTAAAGCAAAAGGTAATAAAAGTAAAACCAAATTAAACAAGAAAAGATCCTACTTCCATTATAACATTTACTTTATATTCATTTCTCTCTTTCCGTCCCTTCGTATTTATATTCTCTATAATAGTTCTAAATTCTCTGACAAAACTCGACTTCACAAATGCAATTTAACATCTCGTTAAGAGTGTGAAACTCATGTGTTATCGTGTTAACATAATCGTTGAGATGCATCAGAAACGCTGTTGGAACAAGTGTAAAAAGATCCATCTGCTTCTTGTCTTCCTTAACCCTTCCTTGTCCTCTCCATCCCTTCCCAACTTCAGCAGGTGAACACACGAAGCGATTTGCTTCAACTCAAATATTGTATTTTAATTTGGACGAAAATCAACAGCAGCCCGAAATTTTTGCTGACTGCGTTGTTCTTCTTCCACTTCTGTGCATGACCGACATCAATCACATGCAGCATGTGAGGACTGTCAGTCAACAGGGAATTTAAATGGTTATGATTAGCATCATCATCGTCATCGCCATTAAAGTCATTGCATAAGCGGCTCTCGTAGAGAAACGCACGTTGGACATCGCCCGTTCGGATCGATGGGATTTTTATTACATTTCTTGACAAAATAAACAACATTGATTACATATCCACGAGTGTTAGGATTTCCTAATATTTTCCCATTTTTTTGATGAACGAATGTCGATGAAATTATTTTCAAGATGTTATTTGAAAATAGCATCTTGCGCCGTGTATCTAAAAATAATGTCGTATAAACAACGTCATCATCGTGGATCCTTCATTAGTATCAATATTTTTGCGCTGAAGGTCTTTGCTTTGGTTCATTTCTTAGTTTTGTGCCTCTATTGCTGATGCATCATCTCTTTTATTTAGCCATCATGACCCTTGTCATCTTCATGATCATCATTTCCTCCATCATCCTCCCATTTATCGTCATTCATTGTAATCATAATAAAACATCGCCAAAGTTCGCTGTACGGCTCCTTCGCTGTACGGCTCCTTCGCCGTCTACCTTGGTACCGTTAAATGACATTTTATTTCATCATAGACGCGTTTATGTTACTCGCATTTAAATGTCACTTCATGTCACGTCGCTGTCATATTATAAAGTGGCGACGCGGCGTTGCACTTGGCTTGACTTGGCACGGCTCGAGTTGCTTTGAGTTGGCGACGCTTGCACATGTCACAAACACACTCATGATGAGTGTTTAAGGGCGGGGAGGGATGAGGAGCGAAGGACCTGCCTTCAGGCGGTTCTTTGGCTCATGTTTTTGCTCAAGTTCTGCTGAATTCTCTGCTCCCGAGTGGTTTGTTTTTAATTTGAATGTTTTTCTTCTTGAGTTTCTGTTTTTCACAGCAGACGCCAGACGATGTGGTGAGTTCGGAAGCGAAGAATAGTTTTAGAAGGGGTGGGGTGGGGAAGGGGGCAATGACAACGCTGCAGGTAACACTAAGAATTTCCACTAAAATGTGACATTTGCAACCGCAAAACGAAAGAAAAGTGAGCAAAAAATCATGAATAAAAGAAAAACAATGGAAGAAGAGGAGAAAAACTCCCCTCATTCCACTGCTTCGCCTATGAAAAACCTTTTCCACTTTTTCGCAGCTTTTTTATGCATGAATTGAGGACTTTCATCAAAGTCAGCGTCCGTTGTTTGTTGTTGAGTGTTTGTCGCCTGTTTTATTTGCATAGAAAACTTCTGCAAGTTTTATGAAACATTTTGCGCTTAACGAAGACGGATTTTTCACTTCCTTCCGTTTTATGGCGCAGCGAAATGTTTACTTTTGTCGGCAGCCATTTTTGTTTCGCTTTTGCATTTGTTTTTACTGTGCTTCTGTTGTTGTTTCAGTGTAGTTTTAGGTTTTTTCCGCGCATGCATCATTTGCATATTCAATGAACTGTCAACGTGCCGTAGAACTGTCAACTCGAAGGCAATTTCAGCAGACGCACAGACAGACAGCAGACAAGCGACTCAACGGAGTGAATAACTTTGGATTTCTCTGCGGTTTTTGGTGGGCGGGCGTCTGATTGTCCATTATTTTGATGTGTCGAAAGCGTTGATGAATTTGTAAATGCAGAAAGCCGCAAAACGCTGCAAGAAGGCCCTGCAGACACTTTTCAGAGCTGAAGTTTATGACCCGAATTAAAACCGTTAAAAGGTGCTTTTTCCCCCACATCGCAAATGAATTTCATCCTTGATTTATGACCAGTTGTTGACTTCTTTTCTTGTTTTCCATAGCGCTTTGCTACGTCATTGAAACGTGCAAAAAGTCGTCAAATCCTGGAGCTTCTCTCGACTTCATCTCTCATTGGTTTTTCTGTTATCAGGTTTCCAGCGCTTTTCCGGTCTTCACACACACCCACACACAATCACACATCCGTCTCCACTTAACACAACCGACAAAGCAATTTAAACTTTCATAATTCCTCACTCACTCGCCACTTCCTCCGTTCGCCCTTTACTAGCCCCTAGAATCTCCTCTCCACCTCCTCTGCAACCCGAAATCCATAAAGTATGAATGCGGTCCTTGCTTGGTCCATAAATGTTAATAAATCATAACTTAATAACTCCAAAGCGGAGCAACAGCAGCCGCAGCAGTCGTAGTTGCAGTCACAGGCGCTCAGTTGCAGGAGGGGAGGAGGCGGCGGGCGCGACTCCGACTGCGATGTCGATTTCTTGCAGTCCAAATAACAGAGAATTAAGAAAAAAGTAGCACATTTCTCTGTATGCAGAGCGAACTGAGCGACGAGCGCCTACGTTGGTGTCTCTGTTACACACACACACGCCTCATATATGACACACACACCCATGTACACATAGAGATGGGCTTGAATCCATTGGCACTGAACAAGTTAAGCACGAATTTTGCATCATCTTCAGCAGCAATTCTAATTCTGCATCTGGCAAAGGGTTCTCTAGAGGGGAAGGAGGTGGTGATAGGGTGAAAAGATCAACTCAGTTCAGTTGGTGTGTCATGAGGTATGCGAGCCACCGGAAGTGAATGGAATGAGGGGAGAGCGGCAAAGGGATGAGGAAGCGGCATGTGCTGAAGAAGGGAATAAATTTTCATTGGTGCTAAATAAGTTTTTTGCTAAAAACGTATGAATATTTGCATCGCACTCATGGGTGTCATAGGGGAAGGAGCAGATGCAACGGGAGCGATTGGGTGTGTAAAGTGCGGAGTGAACGAAGACGGAAATAAATTAGAATGAAATAAATCGCAAGAGAAAACTTCTCAAGTGATAATTTTTGAAGAAGATGGAAGAAAAATCAATAAATAAAGAAATTATGAAAGTTTTTAAACAAACAATAAACGATGATTCGTATAAAAAATTATAATAGAATAATAAACACTAATAAGTAAATAATAAGTAAATTTTAAGCAGCATGTTGTGTTTATTGCGTGAATTTTTTGCTGTCTGTCTTCTGATTTCCCCCGTCGAATTCGGGGCGCATAACAAATGCTTCCATTCCTTTGCCCTTTATCGTCTTCTTCACAACCCGATTCCGAAACTTTCACCTCACAGATGACCCGACAGTCGTTGAATGTTTGAGGTCGCCAACGCAAAGCGAGCACAACTCTTTGATTGTGATTTCAAATACCGAAAAATCCAGCGAAATCCGTATAAAATCGTGTGTGGACCTTTGACGGCGGATCGGCGACAGAAGGGAAGCAACAACAGCAGCAGTTGTTGCCGCTTTATTGCTGAAAATTGTAATCGATGTGCGAAATAAACAAAAGCGGACATAATTATCGAGTTATCGCGAGTGCAGTCGTTCGCCTCCTGCTCTAGCCACGTCCCCTCCGCCCACTTTTAAAATACAACCCGGACGATTCGGTCACACGCGGCATCGATTTATGATGCTGCGGATTTTGCTGTAGTTCTTGGGGAAAACCTCACAGCAACGAAGGGCAAACAACAGCTTCAACGACGAGAAAGAGACGGAAAGAGAACGGCCTATAGCATGAGGAGTTACAGTGTGCCGCGGAGGAGGTGCGAGGGGCGGCTTGTAAAGTGTTGCACCCAAAAAGACAGCGAAAGACAACGTTTTATTGCCGATGTTGCTGCTGCTGCTGTGACTAAAATGACCCGCTCTCCGAAGAGGACGATATATGATCCTGAAGTAAGATAAAGCGCACGTATACGACCCGCTTTCGCCCTACAATCACACCCGACGAATTTGTGCGACGGAGACTTCCGAGTTCAATCGGAAGTTCAACGATTTCAGATTTGCTTTTGTTTTTTCCGGTTTCTGCTTTTTCCCGAACCCGAACCATCGACGGCGGGCAATAAAATGTTGCTGATATTATTTCGCTTGTTGTTGTTGTTTTCCAGCGCGATTGGCAATTTGAATGGGCGACTTTGATGTAGCATCAGTTAAATTTGGCATCGAATGCGTTGAGCCGAGTACCAACAACAGCAGGAACTGAAGGACCGTCGGAGTGTTTGTTGGCCGGGTGAGGGAAAGGGGAAGGGGTGAGTGGACAGTGTGTGCAGCATATGTGTTGCATACATTCCGGCGCGACACGCGGGCCTTCATCTTGGCTGAATTATGAACAAAAGATGTCCAGCAGCAGATAAACGGAAAGGGACACAGAAACAAGGATAGAATGAGAAAATAGTGAGCGAGAAAGCAGAGAGAGAGAGGAAAGAAGCTTAAGAAGAGTGGAATAAACGAAGTAATGACGTAATTCGAAAGGGAGAAAAGAAGAAGAACGACAAATTCATTAAAACTTCATGAAAGAAATTGGAGCAATTTTCTTCTTATTACTCTGCTTTTAATGCGCCGCTTTTGTCATCAGATCTTTAATAAATAAACGCGAAAAATTAACGTAGAAATGCGAAAATAATCACGGCAATGGAACCCAAAAAACGTGATGATTTCGTAGTCATTTACTACATTTTATCGGCTGCAGAATATTGCTCTCAGTAGTTGTTTGCAGTACTCTTTTTTTCAGCAATGCAGCAATCAACGTCGTGCGTCGCTTTTGTGCGAGTTGATGGACAGACAACAACGGCAACAGAGTAGTTACAAAAGACAACAATAACCACAGCAACAACACGAAGCAGCAACACAAAAGAACCAATTGCAAAAACAAAGGCATGAAATTGTTTATGAGATTAACTCATAAACTGTGAAAAACGCATTTTAATTGAAGTGGACCTTCGGGAGTTCAGTGGTTGTTGTTGTTGTTGTGGCTTACAGTTGACCATTCAGTGAACTTTGATTGGTCGAGTTGAACTTTGCTCGTTGCTGTTGTTCGGCACTTTCGATGCCTCTCGATGCCACTCGATTATCGTATAAATTTTATGAACTTGCAATTTATGGCCTTTGATTTACGATCATCGACAATTTATACGTTTCATTAAAATAACCAATAAACGGAATATGGAAAAACTTTAATAGTTTTGCAACAAGGAAATGCTCTGTGCATGTTTCAAAAATAAATTTTGAAGGATGAGGATATCGATAGAAAGATAGGAAAATAATAAAACGTAACGTATGCAGATCAATGATGAAGCTATATTATCAAAAGACATCAAAACTGAACAAAAAACTCATCCAAACGAATAAAAAGCCGCAGATTTCTTTATTTTCTGTTCGTTTCTTCTTATTTTCATCTTCTGCACTCTTCAGTGATCCACTTGCCTTATCTTTTCATCCTCATTTCAAATCCTCATTTCATTTGCGTTTGAAGAGGTTTTTCGGACTGTGATGAGCCCCTAATCCATTTCCATTGCCTCTCGAGAGTAATCGATGACTGATGAGAGTCTGCTGTGGTTTTCGGTGTTGTTTCCTTCAACCCTTGTCCCATAACGAGGACTATGAAGCCATTCCCCGCCTGTCTTAAGCACCTCTTGTAATGCGCCATATGTTTGCATTTTCCATCGAGTACATTCGGCACCCAATCAGTCTTAGAAGCCAGATGAAGTCAGCATGTCCTGGCCATTAATCAAAATCCAACATGGAGTCGGAGTGCCATCAACCGCTCGTTACGTTTTCCCAACTAAAACTGAAGCGACTCGAATTAAATTTATGCATTAACAATGTTTTGATATGCATTTCTTTAGAAGAGTGGAAGAGTGAAGGGGACACGTCAGAAGAAAGGAAAAATGGAGGGCGGAAGAAAAAAAATGCCAAAAAAATTATGATATTTCTGTTTTAGAGGAAGAATTCAGAATTAAAGTCATTTCTGGAAACACATCTTGAGAAAAGAAGATTTTACTGGACTTTATGGGATATTTAAGGATCTGATAGAGAATTATGAACCCATTCAGAGCTACTGTGAGCCATTCAGAAGCATTCATAGTTGCTCATAGACATTCAGAGACGCTTAAAAATCTTTAAACAGCTTCACAAATAAAATTCTGTACGTCGAATGTAAAATTAGTTCCTTTCTCCCATCTTGGTTCTTCCTTCCTTCTGCTTATATCAACTGCTTCTTGTTCTTCTAATGATGTGTGTTTAGGTTTTCGAGTGATAACAACTGCCAAAGTGCATTCAGTAACCGAAACCTGAATGAGTTCCTCCTTAAAACTCTGGCTTCATTTCGATCCATTTTTAGGTTTATCACAGAGATTAAGTGTTTCGTAATAAATGCTCAACACTTAAGCCAACAGCAGAACCACCTGCATCCAAAGTATTAAGAAACCTCAACACATTTACATATGCATTCATATGTTTTTTTGACTATGAGTCTGTCTGTCTGTCTAAAACAAATCCAGTCTCCAGAACCGAACGAAAAACGTTATCTTTCCTATGAGCTGCTTATATGAGGATCGTTTCTGTGATTATTAAAAGTGTGAAGGGTACAACAACATCATCATTATCATGATAATTACAATTATTTTTCCTTGTGATTTCGTAATAAAAAGCACCGCAACATGTGCCAAAAACTCGTCTTTTACTATAAAAGCTTTCAGAGTTTATTTTACAACAAAATCCCGTTGTTTTTGTTGTTTTTTCTTAGTAGAAAGAATCACGATTTATCGAATTGCATATGAAGTGAAATAGAAACATGTTGAAGTTACCACGACATAAACACGGCTTAAACAGAGTTAATTGCACACACTTGAAACTCTCAGTGACACTTTATTTAATTGCTTAAGAACGAGTTTAAAGCCAAGCCAAAAATTAAGAAATATAAAAAGCAATAACAGAATTGTTAAAAAGGGAATAGAAAATTGTTAATATTGAACGAGGTTTATTAATTATAATGAATTATTTTTATTTAAATAAATATGGAATGAAAAACAAAATTATTTATTAAACATTAAATTAAGTAAAACATTAAAGTCATATATTTTTTCTCAAATCTTTTTTTCTTTAAACATTCGAACTCAATTCGTCGTCCAATTTGAGTTGATTTTTTCTTCCAAAGGCGCTTCAACCTGTGATTTGCATAAATCTTTCCGCCTTAAAATATCGCAACATTTGAAAAGCAACTGAATAAATAACAATTTAAAAGGTTTCCAACATCAAACACTCAATAAACTAAAGTAAATAAAACAAACCAACCCAAAACAGAAGGAAGAAGATAAGAATATAGACGAAACTCAATAAAAGAAAAGAAAACTGGTGGAAAGAAGAGCCGACAGCAGCGAAAAGTTTAAAACTAAGCGCGGAAAACGATTTTTATTGTCTCGATATCTCAAAAAGGATCGCCTTCGACTTGAAATAATGCAAAACTGCAGAAGGAAGCGAATAAATAACCGAAACAACGCCTGAATAAAGTGAGTCTTGAGCGGCAGAGAGTTCAAAAGGAGAGGAAAAAAGCGATACAAGACGCGGAATCCTGAAGCGAGGCTGCATGAAACGAGTTCTTTGAGTGAAGAAGGAAAAAGATTTATCTGCCAAATGCAGAAAATTCGTGAAACAGGTTTGCGAACGATAAGGTGAAGAGGAGGCAAGGCGAAAGACGAATAAATAAAGTGACTTCGACTTGAGACACGGCGGCTAATCAAACTTTTGTCAACTCGCGGTTGGCCGTAAAAGAATTCGATTCTTGGCTTCAACTCGGGTCTGGCTCCAGCGAATATCAACAGGAAATCATCTCGAGAACTTGATCGAAACTAAGAGACAGTAAAAAAAGGAAAAAGGAGTTTGAAAGACCATGGAGCCAATGAAGCCGGCAGCTGAAGCCTCGTCTCTCCGCGCTTCGAATTACAGACGTTCCCTGAACCAGAAGAAAGCGACTTGTTAAAAATCGTTGCAAGACGAAAAAAGGGGACGAAGAAGCAGCTATTTGCATGTCGCTCACAGTCGTCAACATCAACTCGACATCAGCAACATGTTTTCCATGCACTTTGTTGTGCTTTGTTGGTTTTCGGAATGGCTGCGGATCGCATAAGTTACAATAAATGCACATGCAGCATGTTTCAGCAGCATGAAATCATTTTACGACCTCCTCACCGACGCCTCGGCGAGCCGATCGAACGTCGAAGATGAATAAGCAGCTATTTTTATACATATTTTAAATCTAACACGAGAAAAGTCGATGCAGAGCAGACGTCGTCGCTGTTGTTGCTCATTGTTGTTGCAATCGCTGACACGATGCGCTGTCGTTGCGGCTATAAATTCTGTTACAACAACAACAACACTTGGAAATCGAAATAATAAAAGAATTGTGCAAAAAAGGCACCGCAAAAGAAGTCATTTTGCAACAGAAACATTCAACATTGCAACTTTTGTTAGAAATCGTGCCAATATTTGTTATTTTATGACCACCGCGAAAATGTTTTTCGTGTTTTTATGTTGTGTTTGAAGTTCCATCGCCTTTTGTTTTCCCTATTTTACATTTTTGCTGCATTTTTCGCTTTTTTGAGCGTGTTTTTCCTTAAGTTTTATTTCGTGGACACGTCTTGAGATTAAAATTTATTAACTTCGTGAAGTAATAAAGCGAAAAATGATGAATAAATTTCGAACATGGGTATGTAATGCAGCTTTGAGAAGGAAATTTTGAAAACTTTTACTGTGAACAGACAAGTGAAAGATAGTAACAAATCGAATCAATCACACAATCAATCAATTGCTTGAAAAATCAAAGTAAATTAATCTTAACAACAGTTTAAATAGCTAAAAAAAGGTTAAACAATGAATGATAAAAATCTAAAAAAATCCGTATTGAAATAATTAAGGTATAATAATGGCTAAATAAATGTTTAAATAAAATGTCAGAGAAATAAATCCCCTTTATTTAAGATTTTCGATCGATCACTTGTAATCATTGACGTTTCGTTATCAGTTTGCTGCTGAAAACCAGAATTTCCCATAAAACCAGCCTCACTAAGCCGCCTCTCTTCCCCTTTTAACGACGGTGGTCCCGCACAATCTTTGGCTAAATTACGACTACCTCGAAAATATGCAAAAAATCGGCTTAAAATAGCCAACGAATCGGCTGCCAAATCCACTTTAATACATTGTTGAATACAAGCGGTCGTACATCACCGCGTATTCACACACACACATGCATAGAAAAGCTCTTGACTGCCGTGCCGCGGTACGCAGCAGGCCGCCGCAAGCCCCGAAGTGGGTGTGTTTTTCGCTTATCGACGCCGAGAGGGTGGCAATTCGCGGGTACTAAAAAACTATAACCAACGCCATCTAGCGGCATAGCGTAGTACTAACAGTGGGTTAGTGGGGTCCATGGCAAGGGTCAGGGGCAAGGGTGGAGAATGCGCAGGCGGCAACGTGGATTAGAAACGCGACGTGCAAAGTTGCTGTTGGTGCTGCCAATGGCTTTAGGAAAGGGGGGCTTTGAGTGTTCTCCGGGTGAGGGAACCGGCATTCGGCGGAGGTGAAGGGAAGGTGCAAATCTGCATTTTAGATATACGAGCCGGCGACTATGAATGCAAAGTTAATGCATTGAGATACGCTGCAAGTCGAACGAAATAAAAAACGCGGCTTCGGAGTGAAAAAGAGACTTTGCAAAGTGATGCAAAAAGAGGTATGGGTTGTGTTAGTAATCAGGAGGACTGGAGGAGGAAGAGGAGAGGAGGAATGCTAAACACTTGAAGAAGGCGGAGATGCTTGGGTAAATCTTGGAATTAAAAACAGTTGCTGATCGTTGGGAAAAGCAAAGCAACGCATCTTTTGCCCCCGTCACTCCTGTCTGAACTCCTACAAAGGCGCACTATTGTGAATTTCGAACCTTAATGAAGCAACAACCATCTCCAACAACAGCGACGAATTTCTCTTCACAGTCGAAGCGAAAAAAACACATCTCGACGTTAGAATGTAACGTGAAAGCGACGAGGAAGAAGAGGGAGAAACTTATGCAGTAAAATGCAATAATAAACAAAGAATGGATACAAAAAGTTAGCAACACGAAGAGCAACAACAAACACACAATAAGCGAGTCACAACCAACTAACAAATGAAATGGAAATGACAACAAAAAAGAGAAAAGTGCAGCAAAAAAACAAGAAAAAACAGAGGGAAAACTGTTTTGAATTTTCTTTTTTTCTTATGTAACAAGGAAACGAAGCACAGTACAGAGGGGGAAAAAAAGCCGAGAAAAACAACAATCGGAGTTTCGCTCAACATTTGCATATGCTGCATGTCGAGATCCTCAGCACAAGGAAAAATTCATGGCTGCCGTCGAGTTTCGCGATGATTTTCCGTTGCTGAAGAAGAAGAAGGAGTAGACGAAGAAAGGCTTAAACTTCCACTAGAAGAAGCAAAAGGGGGCCTCGGATTGAAAGCCGCGAACGTGGCAGCGGCGTCGTTGAGCTTCGGCAGTTTTGGAGGCTTGAAAGAACGAAGATGGCAATGGATGAGGGGAAGGGGGATGGTGAGGATACAGACGAATACAGCGTTGCCTTATTCCTTCGAAAGAACGTGGCAAAGAAAAGTTAACGAAACTAACAGACGGAGATGTCGAGAAGGAACTCCGGCAGCAACGGAATGACCGGGAGACGCTGCGTGAGGGAAGCATCGACGAGGGTATGAAGGGATGAAGGGAAGGAAGTTTTAGTGGAGGTGGCATGCGTTCACCAAGTCAAAAGTGGGCGGCGAATTGCTGCCCTCTGTGGCTAAAAGTCTTCGCACAAACGACACTGTGAAGTGCTGCCTGCTGCTTTACCGAGTTATTTACTTATGAACAGTTGTACAATGCTCGTCTTCTTCTTCTTCTTCTACTTCTTCTTCGACCTGTTGTTATTGTTGCTACTGTTGTTTATGTAAATCTTTTTTTCGACTCGACAAAAAGACGAATTGTGGTTAAAAACGCAAAAAAAGGCATTAAATAACTTTAACTAGGAAAAAAAGGAACATAACCTCACACGTACACATTTAAACACACAAACACACACAAACATATATATAAACACTCAATCAACTGATCTTGAGAAAACGCGAAGTTTTTTATTGCAAGTCGTTTTCCTTTTCAAATGCTTCTGTTTACTTGATGCAGTCGTAAAGGGGAAATTGATGCCTGCTGGGGGCGTGGTAGCAGGGCGGTGGACTTAAAAGTGTTCGTTGTATTAAAAAAGGTGGCAAGTGTTGGTGCTGAGTAGCTCTGCAAAGGGTTAACCGCAGAGAGTTTCGCTTGAGGAGATTTCACTGAGGTCGTCTGTGGAGCGAGGAGCCTCGGACTCATCGTGATGAGCGCCATGATGTGATAATATGCTTGTTCGTCTTCGTCTTTCATCAACTTCACGGTGAAATCTGCAATCGTTCACACTCTAAATGCATTTAATCGGGAAAATCATGGATATTGAAGCAGCCAAAGGCAACAGTGGATAATTTTCAACGTGAAAAGTGTATATTCAAGCCATGGGGGAAGAAAGCTAACAAACCGAACCATAATAATACCGATTAGTTAATTAATCTTTGAGAAAAGTTACTAAATAAATCTCCTTTTTAGTAAAATCTTTCGAAATGAATTTAAATTTGAGAAAACAGAAATAAAATACTTTCAGCTACCTTCGAAGGTTTTACAGTCTTCAATAAATTTATATTACATTTCATCTGTCAATTAACCCTTTTAATTAACGCATTTCAATCGATCGTTACAACACTAGAAATAAAAACGACAGGGACGCGATTTTGAAGCAACTCCGACGCGGTTTTCAAACCTTTTAAGTAACTTTGGTTAATATTGTTCCCCTTTTTCTGCTTTTCTTCTTTTTCCTCTTTGTCTTAGCCTATTCTGAATGCACAATTCACTGCGTTCATCAACCAGATTTCGCATTTTTGCTTTCAAATCCTGGAGGTTTGGAAGCTACTTCGTTCCTCATTTCTTCTTCATAAAATCTATTCTTTCTGTTTCTGTTGCTTTTTTTCTCCCTGTTCTTGAACTTCCTTTTGTTCTTCCTCTTAGTCTTGTAGCCATTCACCTCTTTAGTTAAAGATATTTTCTGGTTTTAGCTTCTGAAAGCTGCCAACAGTTGGAGTCGCTTCTTCTCGCTTTTCAATACGACTTACAAAGGGTTTTTGTCCTGTCGATTATCATCACACAAGCAAACTAGTTGCGTGCGTGTGTGTTTTATCTAAAAACTCCATTAGAAAACGTTGCTAACGCACGAAGCTACAAACTTCGCTGACATCGCACAAAATGCCGCAAAATAGAATAAAAATCGCGAAATTTCGTTGCTACATTAAAAAAGGAATACATCTTTTAAGTTTTGAACCTGCCCGGGAAAGGAGGGGGAAAAAGGGATGAAGAGAAGGAGAGGAATTGAGTGGTCCGACGACATTCGTCGGCTTATTGTGTTAAGAAACCCCCCGAAGAAGAAGCAGAACAAGAAAGAGTCGCATGTCGATTCTCGTCGTCGTTGCACAAAATTCTTGCGATTATTTTAACGAACTAGTTTGGTCACTACCACAACAACAACAACAGCCACAAATACATATAGAAGTTCTACTATATATATATAAAAATTTGTATCTGTGCCGCGAACAGACGATTTACAAAGCATTCAACTTCGCATCGTCATTTAATGTATTCGATGAATAAAAATGAATGAAACTGAATAAAATAAATAAATTGTCAGCATGATGCAACATACCTGCATGAAGAATATCCTTCGAAGAGGAGGCAGCAGCAGTAGAAGAAGCACCGAGCGACGCGTCTTTCAAGTTTCTTTACTCGGCTTTCGATCAACGACGATTGATGCTTGTTTATGATGTTGTTGTTGCTGTAATTGGTGTTGTTGTAATTGCCGATGTTGTTTTTAGTGTTTTTATTATAGAGTATAAAGGATTTTTACGTGATAGAGAGGTTTAAAAACTGCAAAAAGCAAACAAAATGCAATTAGAAGATATTTTTTGTCCTTTCTAATTTCACACACAATCAAAAAAAAAAACTTATTTCAATTTCAATGAGAATAAAATCATTCTTTTCAAAGATCGATCGAGTTTCTGTTGACATTTTCCTTTGGCAACTCTTTGGTGATGCCAAAAGAAACATCGAAATCAGCAAAAGCAATCAAAGGATTTCAATAAAAATTCTGCTGCTTCTTCTTTTTTATCTTCTCGGTCCGTCGCGTCAGTGGGGAAAAAGTCTCTTGGTCAGTTAAAAATTCAGCAGAGGATAAAAACTCACACACTATTCATGCAGCAACAACATAAATAACAACAACAACACAAAGCAATTTAAAACGCGTTCAACATTCAACACACACATACATCAATCACGCATGGCGACGGTTTGAAAAGGATGGGTGCACAATGAATGAAGAGGAAGAGAGTCGGAGCAATGTTCTTCAATTTAGGAGCGAAAGAGATGAAAGACGACGACTGAACAGCAACAACAACAACACAAAACACATCATTAAGTATAAAAATGGTTTAAAATGGAATTTCAAATCATTAAAATGAAGTCAAAAAAGAGTTTAGAAGATGGAGTGGGAAAAGAAGCACTGAATTGGTCGGCAAGGAGAAGTGAAGAAGAGAAATTTCGACAAAAAAAAAACCTCTCAAGAAAAGACGGAGAAGAGAAGGAAGTGTAAAAAAAGTAATGAAATAAATTCAAAGTAAGAAAAAGAAACGTCATTGGGAAAAAGCACACACACACACACACACACACAATGAAGGAAATAAAATTAAATGTTGGTATTGTTGTTGTTGTTGCTGGAGTCTGCTGCTGCTTCTTGGCCTTTTTTAATAGAAACTTTGGATGCTTTTTTGTTGGTTGGTCATCTTTTTCAATGCACAATTCTTTTTTCCCTTCAACATGGTATTTCTTGTTGTAGTTGTTGTTGTTGTTCAGTGCAGCATGTTGCTCGTGCAGAATGCTGCACGAATTGCATGTTGCCATCCTTTGCTCGGTTGCAATGCAACTTTTTTGCGCTTTGCTTTGGTTAAAAAAAGTCCAACAAAGAAACAAACAAAGTAAAAAACAACGCACTTATTTTCGTGTTCTTTTTCTTCTTGTCTGTAGTCTTCTTCTTTTTCATATAATCTTATTATCTTTTTTTCACAACAAACGCTTTTCGCTCGTTAAGCGTTTTCGTGGTGATTTCAGTTGTTGTTGTTGCTGTTGCCTCTGTCGTCTCTGTTGCATCTTGAAGCACTGCTTTTGACGATGCTGATGTATGTTGTTGTTGTTGTTGTTGATGCTACAAAAAGCGGTTCCGTTTCGTTTATCTTTGGCGAAATTAAAAGATTTTTTCGCGTTGTTGTTGTTGTTGTTGTTGTTGTTGGTTTTTCTCATCCTCGGCTCTTTATACTTTACTATATCAGAGCTCAGCAGCAGCTCCAATAACCACAAAAGCAACACCAACAGCATCAAGAAAAGTTGCACTCAGTGAATGCAGTCGAGGAAAGAAGAAGAAAAAGGAAAAAGAAGACGATGCGCTGTTATATTTCAACCTTGTTGTTGTTGTTGTTGTCATTATTATTATTGTAACAGTTCGCATTTTGAGTTATTTATAAAGGAATTGTTGAAAAATCTCTTCCTTAATGTTGAAAATATTTTCTCTTCTCTTTCTACGAAGGAAAAACTGATTTTGTTGGTTATTACAGAAGCGGGGGTGTGGGCAGATGGTTGCGAGAAGGTGAAGATTAAATATTTTACCTTAGTTAAAAGAGTTAGTTAAATATGGAGTTAAAAATTAAATAAAAATCACACAAATTTAAATGAATTTGAATTATAATTGAACTGAATTTGTATTGAATTTGAATTGAATTTGAATTGAATTTTTATTAAAACTTATTTAATTTTTCACTAAACACTTTTCACTGAATTCCAAAACGTTTTTCTTGGTATTTTTCCTTATCATTCTGAAGATCTCATTTCGAAACGTTTCCACTTCTCGGCGAGCGATCACTTTACTTACTGCGGTCCCTTAAATTTCCCGAACTTCTCATGAAGCAGATGAATTTCGTCGTCCGTCGCTTCTTCGAGGAGTTCCTTCAGTTGTTGCATGTCCTTTCTTCCGCCAAGGAACACAAAGAAATTGAAAAACTGACGGTAGTCAGCGTGAAATCGGTGCAGCCAAAATATTTTCAATCTAGTGCAAAAAACCTTTGACAAAAAAAGATGCGTGCTAAATTTTTGCATGCTTCCAAAATGAAAATATGAATATTTATGAGGGTTTCTGTTTTTTGGAATAATTTCACTGGTTTATAAATCACAACCTGTTACAATAATGCAAAAAATTGAAAGCCCAAAACAATGAAAAGGAAGTGCATCGAAAAGTCCCAAAAACCGAACAGAAGAACCAGGAACGCACGCACCGAGGACCCGCTGCGTTCCTAAACAATCGCCAAATATTGCATAATAAACAACGGAAGAACAAGGGGAATTTTGCATATCTGAGAACCGTGAAAATCGTCGAGGCGATTCTTGGGTTTTTGGGCGACTTTCACCTTGCGCATTACGCAACAAGCACCACGCGGTCTCGGCTCCTTAATCAACTGCGTACCTGTTGGTCCTGTCGCTGGACTGCTGCTGCTAAAAAATTACACACGAGAGGACTTTTTTCCGGCCGTCGTGTTGCGTTCGCAAGCAGAGGATCGAAGCGAAAAAAGGAGCGACGGCGACGAGCGGTTCTTCAATTGTTGAATTCAGCTTGCCGAAGAATCAGCGGCTTCTGATCGTCGAAAGCCCCTCTACGTTGCACACGCAGCCTAGACCACACCCTGTATAAATTTATGATTTATGACGACCGCCTCAACGTTGATTGTTGTTAGCTGTTCTTTTGTTACTCGCTTCTATGCGAGGGTTTCTTTTTAGTCCCCGATTTTATTCCTTGAAATCGTATCGTCGACGGAGCTGCGCTTCCTCTTCGTCCCAGCAACAATTTTAGAAAGTTTCTTTGTTCGTTTTGCTGCTTTGAGCTCGAATTTGAATGGCGAATAAAATGTTTGCCCTCCGATTCCTTCAATTCCATGTCTGAAGCCTCTGGAATCTCTTTGGAAACGTTCGATGCTTCATTTTAGTGTGAATCGGAATTCTTCAGCGCTCAGTTTGTTTTTTGGCCGCGAGTGAACGCCATTTTAAATGATAGCGAAGTCGTCTGCGTTGTTGATGGTGTTGTAATTGTTTTGTCATTATTATTATTGCACTTGTTACTCATTTCGCAATAAATATTCACAAGTTGCGAAGTAATCTTTTGAACATTTTAAACACACTTCATATTTTATAGCATCAGCATTTAAAATGCGATTCAATTCGCGATTCATGGTTCGTTCAGTGCATAAAAATACCGAAAATCTGAAAATTTATCACCGCAAAATCACGGATGTCGTTTGTATATTTTCTGCGATTGCGAATTGTTGCCGTTGTTGCTGCAGTTGTTGTTGTTGTTTTAATGCCCTGAATATTTATGTACATTGAAAATATTTTCAGGAAAAATTCAATTACGCCGGATGTTGAAAATTCCACGGCCAAAGCAACAACAATAACGACAGATATATATATAATAATAATAATTCCACACACTCATATGTAGATGCGTGTGTGTGTGTTGGAGTGACACACATCCTCTAGTGAACACTCATTCTACGCGTGCAGTAATAAAATAATGCATAAAAGATCAGCAACGCAAACAGCTTAAAATAGTATTAATAATTTTATTTCTCGCCTGCTTTTTAATTGCAGTTACAACACATCATCAACACATACGTTGTGAGCACTGCGCACGTATGTGTGTGTGCAATTGTAATTATAGTTTTTATTGAGTGCTATAAAATCATTAAAACAACAACAAAAACCCGACGCAGACTCATGAAAAATTAAACCGAAATAAATTAAAAATAAGAACGAAATCACAAACTGAAAATATTACAAACTACAACTTTAATTATTAAAAGTAAAATTAAATCTCTAAAGTTAAATGCTGAAAATGCAGAAAATTAAATATTAAAAAGAAAGTGAAAAAAAGTTCTGGATAAAAGTCTAAAACAACAGAAGATAATCAAATAAAATGAAATATTAAATAATCTAAAAAATAAACATCAAGGGATTTAACATTTAAATTAAAAGAATTCCTTCAAAAATAGTATTAAAGAAACGGGACTAAATCGCCTACACATCTTCAAAAAATTTACTTCATTAATATTTTTTTTTAATGGTAATGATTTTTTTGCTCTTTGCACTAAACTCTTTCATTTCCTTTCAAGCTTTCATTTTCCTCGATGCTTTCTGAATATTATAAATGTGGTTGCAAAATATAATATAAATGTTTTCTTTTTTCTCTTGAAGTATATAAGTAACTTATTGATTATATAAATACATTTATATTCTAAAAGTTTCACAAATATCCAATAAATCTTTATATGTCTATTCTACTCAACGTTTAATAATTCATTTGATATCTTTTTCAATTGTAATAATTGACATGTTTTTCTCTTTTTTTCTCCATTTTTCTAGGTAAGTGTTTGAAAATCTTCTAAAAATACATATTTTTATAATCCCGAAGAGTTTGAAATAAACCCTGGCGAAGTGTAAAAGAAACCTTGAAAAATCTGTGAGTAGTTAGAATTAAGTTAATATTAAATACAAATGGAGAAATAGAGAGGCAATAGAAGCACAAAATTCGATACAATAAGCAGAAAAAGAATAAATTTAAATAAATAAATTTTAAGAATCAAGAATATTCAAAATGAATTGAGTATTTAGCATTTTAAATCTTCTTCGAAACAATGTTAAATTAAATGGTCGATTATTATTAAAATGGTCGAATTGGTAGTGTTTATATTGGAATTTACCGCCGCTCAGCGAAGAATACCGTATCTGGGGCTGCCATTGGAAGCAAAATTTCTTTAAAATGAAGTCCTCATTTAAATAAAAAGCGATCAAACGCTCAATTTACTTGGTCAAGTCTATCAACTACTGTTAAACCATCGATAATTCCTCCTAAAAATTTCTTTGAGCTTTTAACTCTTGTTCTCTTTTTTAAAACACTTTCTATATCATTTGGCAAAATTCTGGTTATTTTTATTGCAAACAGAAAGCCTTTTTTCAGCTTTTTAACGAAAATTTTAAGACTTGTTCGAGGACATTTCCCCTTAAGTTTCATTCTTTCGCTTTAAAACGGTTTTATTTCTATCATTTCCTAAGTAGTAATTTATATCGATTATTTTTATTTATTTAATATTTTTAGAAAAATACACATTACTGTAGAAACCATTTAAAACTTTGGTCTCCGAATCAATAATCTCTATCCCTCACTCCCGGACATAAAAGGCTTTTATTATACATTGGATATGTTATTGGGATGTTGTTGTTGTTGTTGCTAATGCCCTCGACCAGTCTGGCCCCAAGTCCAACATATTTATTCCCATCTTTTCATGTTTCCATTCGACTTTCAACAGAAAACATATGATGTGATTATAAAACTTGCCTGAAGAGGATCTTCGTTGTTGTTGGACCGTCTTTTGATGGTTCTGCTTCTCTTCTAGCTTTTCCCCTTCTTCGCCTCTTCTTTCTTCGATGCTTTTTGTAGCAAACTTTGTTTATATGAGTTGAGTTCCATTAAAGGACATCATCTCATGAATGACTCTTTTGGCTGGCATTTAGTAGAGCCTCCTCCTTAAATGCCTCAACTAATGACCTCGACTCATAGATTTTGAAGCCGCTTTCAATTCGCAAGTCAAATAATTCGTTTTTACTCACAGCCATAAAAACAAATAAAGCAAAAGGAGGAAAAAGTTGTCCCGAGGAGGAAGAAACGAATGAAGCAAAGTCATAAAATGGATACGCTATAAAAGTCATATAAAAAGCCAAGGAAGACGCCAACAATTTGCTTTTGACAAATTTTTCTCCTACAGCAGCTGAAAAAAGGAGAAAGAGTTTATTTTAATGCCAACAAAGTTGTTGTTGTTGTTTTTTCTGCTGCTTTAAATTGCCAGTAATAATTCAATTTTTATACATCCGCAAAACTGTGGATCATTTTAATAATGCGAAGCAGAATTTGTTTTTTGGCAATGACTGAGAGTCACTGAGCTTAAGTGATGCGGTGGAGGGAAAGGAAACGACAGAAGAGAAGAGAACGATAAAGACTAAAAGCAAAGAAGATTATTAAATCAAATCCAAGTGAAACTCTGTAAATCAGCGGAAATGCGTTCAGCTTTCAGCTGCAACAACCGCTGCATCACTGCGACTTCTACTCTTGTTTCTACTCCTCTTTTCTTCCGCTTAATGACGGCTTTTGTTTTGTCGTTTAATTCCTTGGAATATATGCCAGAGTCTTGCCAACAAAAAGCGTCACAAAAATATAATCTCGGGCATGAAATTGTTAAATTACGTTTGTAAAAAGGAACGTAAGAAATAGAAAGAGACTCTGCTGAAACAGTTGATCGTTACTCCACATATATTTGTCTATATCTGCATTTACACCTTTACAATTAGAGTTACAATTTATTTACTATTTTTCCTAATTCATTACTATATTAAGCAGGGCGTTTCCAGGCCCCATCCAACGTGATAATTAACTAAGTTGATGTTTTTTCTATGGATTTCCCATGATAAATCCTTACTACAAGGTTTATAAAGTATTGTTTATCAATAACATTACAAAAATAACTGCATGAAGCAATGCTAAACTCCGTTACTATCAACCGCATGAAGCAGCCGTCATGATGCCGCGTGTGTCATCGCGCAATTGCAAAGAAGCCGCCTTCCATGTATAGGAAAACACTTTAATTAGCTCCGTACAAACTGTAGTGAAGTGAAAGAGATAATATAAATAAAGTCATCTTTATACTTTCCGCCATGATTCATGTTCGAGATGCTGCTTGGTTAATTGATTGGTTTTGATGCTTTATTGTTATTATTTCACGTGGCCAATCATGGGACTATTTTGCGCTTGAAATTGAACAGACAAAATAATCAGCAAGAAAATAAATTCAAATGAGGGCGTGTGTAGATGCAGATGTAGCAAATTGACTAGAGATAAAACCAAAGCAATGGATAGGAAAATAGATAATGGAAAGAGAAGAAAATTTGCCAATGTTGGCGGCGGCGGGGCACTCGTTGTTTTTCTGATTATTATTATTTATGGGAGTTTCCTTTATCAGTCGTTTCAGTTGTGGTTCATTGCAATCTTCGAAAGTGATTTAAATGAGGGTTCGATTGATCGAAACGCCACACAAAGAGAGTATCTGAAAGTTGCTGGGGTACCGTCAACATGCCGCACTTTCATGATTTGCATTGGCGGCACTCGTGTCTTCTCCTTCTACTTTCCTCCTCCTCCGCCATCGCTTTTTATTGCTAAATTTCAAAATGCTTTTAGTGCTTGTTTTAATGCGGCTGTTTTAGGTTTTTTCGTGCCTATCTTTAATTTGCGGTTGCTTCGTTGGCGGTGGGTGAAATTCATTTGCCAGACCCGTTACTCGACAGGGAGATAGAGCAAAAAACTCCCCTTGTGGATGCGGTTTTGCGGTGCGAAGTAGTTAATAAATAATTTATTTCTTTAGGTGGTGTATAGAGGAAAAAGGTCTTATAAAAACTGATAAATTATGAAAACTCAATAAATAATTAAAGAAGAAAGAAGAAGTTAACAAAATGGAATAACAACAACTTATTAAGTGTCATAAAAGCGATAAAAGTGACAATAATAATAACAGTAAAAATACTTGTAATCGAATTAGTAATAAAATATTAATAAATAGATGTGTAACATTACTAAAAACAATAATAATTAAGTTAAATATATAAAAATGTATTTATAATAATAACAATACTTTATTTCATGTCAATTTCCTTCTATGTCATTATTTCTGAAGAACTGAAATTCGTTTTCGGTTCGTTAGCTTCTCTTCTCCCAAAATGCATCCTCTTGAAGGACTATTAAAGTACTTTTCACTCTCTCCAAACCCACTTAAAACACCGACCATCGTTTAGTGTGAAGCTCCTTTTAATGAAGCAATTATAACGAAGTAAAAATAAGGAAATCAAAAAAATTTTACGCTTTTAAACGACCGAAAAAGCATCCAACATCCTCCTCGGCATCGGGAAGCTCGTCGTTTTACGAAGTTAAAAATGCGCCATAATTCAAAATGCGCTTCGTCGCCGCCCGTGACTAATTAAGCAATTAATTTTAAACCCGAAACACATAAACACGCATGTGTACGCTATATATATCAGCTACTATATATGGCCTCTTCATGGTCCATTTTTTCCTTCTACTCTGCGCAACATCCTCGTAATTCAAAAGAAATTTTCTCGAACATGTAGAAAGCGAAGAAGGGGATAAAATTTAGCCTAAGGGCTCCATGGGGAAAGGCAAAGAATGCATTTTTTAGAGGGGGAACTGACTGAGAAAGTCTCATGATGGTCCATGGATTCCTCCCCTTGTTTTGTCGTTCTTTTAATAGTCGAGAGCGGACTACATTTTCGAACAAGCAGATCATCGTAAATAAATTAAATTAAGTCATTTTAATAATTTACATTTTGGCAGCCGCATCATGGATCAAATTAGGGCCTTTGAAAAGCTTTTCGATAGAGTGGAGAGTATAAAGAACTTTTCTCAAAATAAAGGAACCGTCGTCGTTCATGATTTTAGGGAAAATAAAGGAGCAATGAAGACGTATCAGAACTTCTATACTGCTTTTAAGAAACATTGAAACGTAGAAAGTGGAGAGAAAACGCTTCGGAACCCCCAAAAATAAAGACAAGAGGAAAAAATACTCCAAAAAGGAAATCATAACAAAAGCATGAATTAAGTGAGTGTTTAATAAGTACAATTTTACATATATGCTACTTCACACCGAATGTGTAAAATATTTCAAAACGTCTGCAGGCAACAGACGAAGAAGAAGCAAAAAAACCGAAGTTATGATGGAGATGTAAATAAGATCTTGCAAAAAACTGGAGTAATAAATACAAAAGGATATAAAGAACAACCAAATTAAGAATAAAATGCACAAAACAACGACTAAACAACGGAATAATAGACAGATTCATACGAAGTCGAAGCGACAAATGACAAAAAAGCCACCATTTTAATTGCGACTGGAAGGGGACGGATTATGGAGCCCGAACAAGGCATGTGCTTCATTTGCGTGGAATTTTTCAGCTGCCTGTAGCAGAAGATAACGAAACGACAAGGAGTTTCGCAAATGTAAAATGTTGCGAAATGCAGCAGGCAACGAAATGCCGAACATGGAATAAAATAAAATTTGAAATTAAAGTACAACAGTTTCGAAATTCAGGCCTCAACTCATATAAATTCTTGCAAAAAAAAAATAAATAAATAAGCAATAAAATACTTTTAAAAACTTTAAACACCAATAAAAATAAAATCCCATTCTGTTCACCACAAAAATCCTTTTTTCCGCATGCAACTGAAACTATTTTCATCATTCGACGGCGCTTTGTCACTCTGCTTGACGGCACCCCATTAATTGAATCCAATGTTAATTTTAGTGATGATAATCATCTTGGTCATTTTCATCACTATCTCTGTTAGTTTATAGAGGATATTTTTTCACCCTAAAGTCGCTAAATGTTCGTTAAAAATTTAGTTAAAAATATTTGTGGAATTATAAATCTTTACGGTGAATTTCCATTCCCAAATATTTAATTGTGCATCGTATATTAACAGTTTTTGGTTCTATTTTAGTAACTGAATGTAGCGAAAATAATTTTAATTAATTTCTTTACATTCTTCAATAGAAAATGTAATTTTTCGCTAAAAATCATTCCCTGGTATTCATTTGCTTGTGTGTTTTAAATAGTAGCGTTGTTGTTGCTGTTGCTTTAGGTTGCTGTCCCTTTTTGACCCGCCTCAAAAATTTCAAATGCCAACAAATTCAAATGTACTAATTGCAGAATGTTGGCAACAATGCGGCCCTTAATTAGTGCACAACTATTTGCGATTGTTATTCATCGGCTGAGTGAGGGAAGGAAAGATAGAGCCAGGATAAAGAGGGAAAGAGATAAACTAAAAACCCGAATACAACCAAACGACAGCGACTGCTACAAAAATATTACGAGCCATTGAATCGCCGGCTGTTGAACGTTCGCCGTTGGTTGTTGAATTAAAAGCAATAAAATGTGGCACCAAGGAAGTCATCTATCAAAGAATTTCTGTTAAATTGTTGCTCGAATTCCCCGCTTTTATGTTGTCGTTCTTCTTGTCTCCATCGTCGCTGTGGTCGTTCTTCTTTGGTATTTTATGTGGTTCGGCTTCATTTTGTAGAAGCAGCTTTTTTAAGTTGCTCGAAATTCCGAAATAAAAATACAAAATTAAATTAGAGACTTTTTGAACATCAGAAGGGTTTCAGATCCATTAAAAGTGAAACTAAAGTTTGCTAATTAATGAAAATAACACTGAAGTGAACCACATTTAAATTGCCGCCAAATTGAATCAAAAAAGACATCAAATAGAAAACAGCAAAGTGAAAAAAAAATATATTTAATTGTAGATTTAGAATTTAGATTTGGATTTAAATTCGTTAATATCATTTTTGGTGATCGTTTATCACGTCGTAAATTCGAGGGTGCAAAAGCTCAAATTTTTGGCTCCTCTTCCCCACACATTCTTTCGTTCTCTTCTTCTTCTTCAACATAACAGTTAAGACTGCAAAAGGAGCCACGAAAGGCAGAGGAAGGACCTAGACCGCTGAATAAAATCCCACAAACAAACGAAATTACGTGACCAATGTGTTTTATGACGATTTTATTGCGACAGAAGCCAACAACAGCAGCAGAGAAAAGTCGGAAAAATTATTATTTATCTATAAGGATAACCACAACAACAACAACAACAGCAACAGCAACCATATCCTCAAAGCAAACACTCACCAATCGTTTTTAAACACAACAAATATAAAAGCAGACTTTTGGTTCATTCCTGTTACGCCTTAGGAATCAGTCTCGTTCTATCTCTGTTTTCCTTCCTCATCCCTCCCCGTCCCTTGCTCTATCCTTGATCCTTAAGCCACTGAAACTGAAGCATTGAAGCGATGGAAGAAGAATTTCGAATGAGTTTGCGGCCGAGAAAGGGGAAAAGTCGGCTTAAGCTTTACATCGTGCTGGTGGAATTTTCGTTGACTGAATTTCCGCGGCACACATTAAATTCCTGCAGCATCCGATAATTTAACGCATAATTTATGTGAAAAACGAGCAAAATTCCTGCGTTAAGTCCTTAAAGCGAGTAATAAAACATGAAGAAGCTTTACTTCTTCACTTGCTGCTTCCGGTTGAGGGCACGACAAGGACATAAATGCAAAATAGCTACGCACGGAAAATATGAATAGGCGTGTGTGGGATTTCCTACAAGATCCGCAAAAGAATATGAAAAATAAACACAAAAATTGAAATGGCTTTTAAATTATAAATAAGCAAAAAAAAATTCACAAATTGTGTATTTTAATTATTCTTATTATCTTCATTTGTTATTCGTATGATTATTGGAAAGTTTTCTACTGTTGTTATTGCTACTTTTATTATTATGATTATTATTATCAACACAAAGTTGCTGTTTTTTTCTTTCGTCTCATTCCAAGCGTTGTTCTTTTAATAATAAAAACAATCCATCAGTTGTTACATGTTTCAATCCTTTCCTCTCCGCACCCTGACAATTCTATAACGAAGGAGTTTTGAGGATAATCACAAATTTCCCATTTACTTTGTATTAAACCTGTAATTTTATAGATATAATAAAGAATAGAATTACAATAAATAACATGAGAATTACATCAAGAAGCGCTGGATAAAGAGGAGGGGAACAAAGGACAGAATCGAAGGAAATTCGATGAAAGAAAATTGCTAATTTTTGCTATTTTGTAATACAATTTATAAACATCAATCATGAGAGGTTTACAAAATTTGACCCGAATGCCAGCTACAAACGACAGAGGGCGCTGCGCCGAGTTCCCTTAGCCTTGGTTATTCGTGGATGGAGTCGCTTCTATTGGCATTAAAATCGTAATTGCAAAGTCCCTTTCGGAGCCGCCCACAGCTTCGCTTTCGTTCTTTATTCTGTAAACTAAAAATTGCTGCAATTTTAATGAAATTGCAATTTTTATTTCTTCTTTTTTTTGACAAAAAATTGTTGATTCTCAATCTTCAGCTGGTGCAGTTGGAGCGGTTAATTCGATGAGTTGCCGGGAACATGTAAACGTTATTATTAACTTAAGTGGTTTTTCATGTAATTTAAGGCGTTTTCTTATTTCTCCATTTAATTTCGGTTTTAAAGATTCTTTTTATTAAAAATAAATTACAACTAAAAGAAGAAACTTATTCAGTTCCGCCGCAGAAACGGATTTTTGCCATTAAAATTAAATATCAAAAAACGATAACAGAAAAATGAAATTTTTTATTAAAATAAATTAAAATTTTGTTGCTCTTTGAATACAAAAATTATTTTGGCATAAAAATTATTATTTGAAACTCTTATTTTCATTTGATATCATTTTTTCACTGAATATATCGTTTTCAGATATTTTTGTTGAAGTTATTTTATTTCCTTCGACATTTCTGTGTTAAGCTTCAACTGAGAACGAATCTCAGACCCACGAAACCTAGAATGAAGCATGACAAACACTGAAAATCGCTTCGTTTATATTAAGAAATATGAATGAAATGATAGCAGCTGCTGTCAGCTATAAATAACAAAAAGAACTCACAGCGAAGTAAAGACGTTATTAGAAAGCCTTCAGTTTCTTAAAAAAATCATAGAAGAAGAATTTGGGGACTGTTAGGGAAGGAGAAGAGCAGAAGGGAGGGGAAAAGTTAATAGATACATTTTGTAATATTTTGACGGCCACGTTCTTTAAAGCTAACGATCGGATTTCATAGAAAAGTAGTCTTCAGACCAAAATTTTGATATTTCAATTATAAAAACAACAATAATAAACCCAGTTTAAAGAAAAATAAAATCAACGAAGAAAAAGATTGTTGTGATAAAGAATAAAATAAAAAATGCTGAAATGGCTCGGAAATATATCTTAAAACAACATTCAAACTGTCCAAGATTGTTAAAACTTCTATAACTAATATATTAAACGTAATAAATCAAAGTAAACTTTTATATAGCGCACATTTATTGCTTAATTTATCTGTATTTTTGGGGTTTTTCTTTTGACCCCCGGAAACTTTTAAAAAGTAAACTTTTGAGCAGATAAAATGTTGAAGTTTCTTGCCGAGTGCGTAACTCAAAACGCGATGCGAGTTTTAAACAACAACAACATCCACACAACACGCTTGACGTTTATTGGTTCCGTCTGCCATTTATTTCACTCTCTGATCGTTCGGAAGCCATTAAAATCACCAACACAACGCAACGTCAGCCACCATCGATAAGAGGCGAAGCAACAACAAGCAGCAATTAGAAACTGTCGTCGGCCATGCAAAACTAGAGACGTCGCCGTCGACGCTGCTTTGCCTATCAGTTGTCTACCTGCCTCGCTGCTCGGCTGCGCTCGTTTCTTTGCGCTACGTTTCAATAGCTGGCGAAACCGGTCTGCTCGGCGACGCTGCGATCGATGCCAGTCCGGTTCGGCTCGGTCTCGGTTGATGCGCTCGAACGCATTCGGCTGCCGTCGCTGTTGTTGTTCTGTTTCTGATTGTTGCTTAATTTAGAGTTGAGACGACAAAAAGTAGAGAAAAGATGTGAGCGCTAATACGTCATTTTGATGGTGGTCGGCGATCCACCCCAAGCAGCTGAAAACAGCTTCGTTTCGGTGCTGATTAATCACTAAAGCAAATGGATGCTTTTTCGGAGATTTTTTTCATTTGATACATTTTTGGTAAATTTTGTGGTTGCTTTGAAGTGTTTTTCAATTATTTTTTATTATTCGCTTATTTATTATTTTTTTAAAAATTGATTTCTTCATTCAACGTAATAAAATATTCATATTTGCTAATTATAATTTATTTCCTTAATTATCAGTAATGTAATTTGTACTAATTTTGATTTATTTACTCATTATTAATAATTATTAATGGTTTTAACTCTATAAATAATTTTTATATCAATGATTTATTGACTTATAATTAATTTATAATTGCCTTTTTATACTTTCTCTTCTTTGTATAAAAAGTTTATGTATTTATTTTCAATTATTGTGTTATTTAAACAATTAAAAAACTTTTTCTGTCTTTTTATGACTTCCCCAGCTCTTTCGTTAATGAACTGATAATAGCAAATATTACGTTAATAGATACCGGAACCACTTGGAATCATTTTAGTTGTTTACTCTTGAAAATGGTTCATTAGACATGTATTTTATTTATTGCTTTTTCAAGTGTGTACTTCACAAACTCGCGATTATTGATTCATGAACATCGCTATATGCATTTATTGCGCGGTATTCAGTCGAATTCTCTCTCATAAACAATCCTTCATGCCGCAAACGAAGCTTCTCTTGAGTGGCACTAAAACCGTTCTTCAGACTCCCAACCGAATGCAAACGTAAAACTTCAACCGTCGGCTGCACCAACGAAAAAACCGAATCGATAAAAACCCGCGTTCAGTCCTCAGATAATAACTTGTTGTAAAGCGACATGCAAACGAGTCTCTCCTCTCTTCTCTCTTCTCTACTGATCCAAACTCTCTCTCAGACGCGCTTCTGCTCAGACGAAGATTTCTGAATGAAAATGAACTTGTGCTTAAGTTTGTTCCTTTTTTTATTAACATATGATTATTAATATTGTTGTTGTTGGTGCATTTCTGCATGAAGCCGTCGTTTGTCTGCTGTTTACCGTGCCTGTTGTTGCTGCTCTGCTCTTGTATCTTTTCATGCTTGGCGTGTTGTTGTGTCTTCTCTTTTCCTTTTCTTCTTCGGTTTCTGAGCCGTGTGCACGCAGACCATCATCTGGCGCTGTGTGTGGTCCTCGGCATCGCCGTCATTAAAGCCTTAAAAGCGCCATTTACGATGGAACGTTTTAGACACGCTGCCGCGATATTTACTCAGCTGATAATCAAATCATATTCAAAACTAGTTGCTGCTTAATACGACTTTAAGTTGATTGCGATTTTGCGCTGAATTTTGTTGTTAGCAGAGCAAAAAATTGCAGTTGACTGTCGAGCTTTTTTTAGGTTCCTCCTTCTTTTAAATTAGTTTTGTTTTATTTTCGATTCAATAATTAAAATTGAAGAAGTAAAACTATTCGTATCTTCATTAGAACATAGTTTTTCTTTGAAATTAAAGAAGTTTTAGAATTGATGTTGTTTTTAATAGTAAAAAAGCTGCAAAAATATTTAAATCAAATAAATTCACATAAATAGAAGAAGCAAAATTAACTGGAGTTTATTTAAACTACGTTATAATCAAAAGGTTTGTTTAGTAATTAAGGGAATAAAAAAGTAAAGAAAAATTTTTTTATAATTGTTTCATTATATATTAAGTGAATGGCAATTCTTTTTTAATTAAAACTATAAATAATTTGTAATTAAATTTATATAAAATAAATCTCTTTATTTATTACGAATTATTGTATGAATTATTATTTTCTGTTTCAAAGAATTATTAGTTTACGATTTTTCCCTTCAGTTCTTCAATTTTCGATTTAATCCATCATATATTTAATAAATAACTTGCCCATTTATTTTCTCATGAAAGGCTAGAATTATTTAAAAATTGCATAGATACAAATTTAAACATTCCAAGCAAACATCCTGAGTTGAGTGGTAACTAAACGCCCCGCCTCTCCTCTTCAGCCTTTATCTACAATTTCCCATTCTATAAAAACAATTACGGAAAAAATAAGAAACCAACAAAAACCAAAAATCGGACAACATTTTTTCAATCAATTTGAGTGTTGGCTTTACAACAAAAACAGCCAGCGACATGCTGCAATTACAGCAATTTTCTAAGCAATTTTCTAGCCGCCGTGGGCATTCATTGGTTTGCGCTTGACTCTTTCGCTGAATTGTTGAATTACAAGTTGGAGCGGATGATGATGATGATGATACCCTCTTCCAACTCAACCACTCTCCAACATCCAACTCTGTATCTGGTCAAACGACGTTCGAAGCAACCAGCGACGATCAAAGATCATAAATTAACCTTCACTTAACTAAAAAGATGTGAATTCTATTTATTATAAATTTACAATTTAACATAATACAACAACAACCATAGACAACAACAACAACAACGTCGACATGATACATTTGCAATGGAGTTTAATTTAAAATAACCACAAGAACAAATAGAAAAAAAGTGGAAGAACAGCGAAAAGAAGAGGAGGAAGAAGAAGAAGAACAACAACAACAACAACTAAATATGTAGTAGATGATTTTATAAAAAATGCATGAGTAGCAACACCAACAAAAACAACAACAGCAGCATCAGCAGCAACAGGATTTCTAGTTGCTTCTAGGTGCTTCATGATTCAAGGTTGTTGTTGTTGTTATTATTATTTGTTGTTATTTCTGTTGTTTTCTTATGTTTTTAGATGATGCAGTTGTTGCTGTTTTCCTTTTTCTTATTGTGGTTTTATTTGATAAAAAACCGCCCGTGGTTTGGAGTAAACGCGTCCGTCCGTTCGTCCGCCCGTTCATATATGTTTTTGTGTGTGTGTGTTTTAGGAGCAATTACCTTAACACAAGCATGCATGTTGCATGTTTTGATTGCACCACAACAACAGCAACAGCGACTATTATTGTTCTTATCATTCGCACACTTTTAGACTCGCCCAAAACAGCGTCCAGTTGAATTCTAGCATAGGTAAAGAACACATTCGCATCCCTCCCTTTCCCAGGACTATCCAACCCCTCCCCGGCCCCATCTTCTCCCACTTTTAAACAACTCTTCCTCGTTGAAAACGTTTCATGCCGAACTTCAAACACTTCTACGCTCCTGGTTCTGATGTTGGGCCTGTTGTTGGTGGTTCCATACAGTGCGGTCGACCTCCCGCTTCCATAATTGTCCGACGAAACCTTCACTATGCTGAAAAATAGTTATTTTTTTGTTGATTTCGGGAAATTTCGCGTTCTTGTTGCTGGTTGCGTCCCTGTTTCATCGCATCGTTCTGTTGGAGTGGGACTGCGCCTGAGTATGTGTGGTAGTGTTAGTGTGTATGAGTGACTGTATGTGTGTGATGACGACGTCCTTCCCCCCCTCGATTGGGCGGCTTTTTTCAAGCGCAGTGCGCGTGAGCACTTAAATTGTCTGTTATTAAGTAAATTGATTTTAAGTACATTTTAAGCTTATTAAGTATAAATGCTCTCGTTGTTATTTGCATTGTTATTGCTATTGTTGTTGTTGTTGCTCTGTTGTCGGTTGTGTTCTCTCAAACAAGCTGCATGCAGTCGTTTCTCTTCTGTCGGCTGCACTCGAGTGTAAAGCAGCTCCACTCACGTGTTTGTTTATATTTGCATGCGTGTGTGTGTGTTGATCGTTTCGCCTTCATGCATGCGAGCAAGTTAATCGTTTTGCTCGCGTTTTGAGCGCTGCTCCGTTGATTTGCAATTTCACGGGGCGTCGCAGGTTCACGCAAAGCGTTTCAAAGCGGAGCGAACAGGCGAGCGATTTAATTATCGCCAGTTGGATACTAAACACTTGCGTGTGGTTCACTCAATCAATCAGTCACTGAATCAATCCATCGTTCGCTCAATCACAAAGTCAATAAAGCAAAAAATCTATTATCAGATATTTAAATAAAATGCTATAATAAGGTTCAAGTCAAACGAAAACGCCTTAAAAGAAAAATGTCATTGCAATAATAAAATAAATGCGTCTGAATCGGGAGCTGAAATGAAAATTAACCGTAAGAGTTAATTTTTCTTTTATGCATAAATTTATTAAAATTAACATGCATAAATATATTAAATTTATATATCGCTAATATATTCCTTTTGTCTATCTGTTAATTATTGATTTCTTTAAAAATTTTTATACCTATTTGGATTCTCTTTGCTCAAAGGGAAACCAAAAAAATTTTTTTTAAGATATGCGGATCAGTAACTTATTTTATGGTTGTTATTTTTAATGATATTATTTAGCAGATTTCAGTGCATAATCGATTGATTATCCTTTAATGCATTTAGTATATTTGCATCTCTGTTTAATTTCCTGTTTTGCACTTTCTGCCGAGGAAATTTGATTCACTGAAATCTTCCCAATTGTGAAAAATTAAGAAAAACATAAAAACTCACGGAAAACATCTGAACACATTCTCTCATATGAGTTGCGAGTAGATCGCCGAATGCAGCAAAACTCAGTCGACAAAGCGGCCGATCATCGAGGACGAAAGAGCCAAACCGACTCCAATCAGATGAATGGTTGCTTAGCGTGAAGGGAGCCACAGAGAGAGAGAACGGGAGAAATTTCTCATTGTTGTACGAAGCACTGCACTGAGCTTCGGCTGTCGGGCTGCTTTTCTTTCAAGTTGAAATATATTATTACATGTGTGTGTTGTTGTTGCAGCCATTGTTGCTGTTGTTTTAAATTTATTGTTGCTGTTAGTGTAGGTTGTTTGTTTATTTGAACGCCTGCAACCAGAATATTTTGAGCGCTCGTAAATAATACACTTTTACCGCTGCGACGATAAATAAATGTGCCTGAACTCTTCTTGAACCGCTTCTTAAATTATGTTCGTTCCTTAATTTAAATGGAGCAAACTTAAACAATGATTCGATCCTTCTTTATTATTACCATCATTTTCGTTATCGTTCATTATTGTTTCTAATATTATCGAAATAACTAAGCTGCGATTTTATTTACAATTCCGAAAATTATTATTCACTTTCGGAGTCTTTTAAAGATTGCAAAAGTTGGAGCTTAAACCCGATTCTGCTGGCTTCTGATAGGAAAACAGCAAAAGATCGGTTGGCAGGAAGGTGAGCTGATATTTCACAGCGTTAAACAACAACAGCGTTAATAACAACAACGTCATCGGCATCGAAGTAGCAAATGTGGAGCAACGAGGCTCACAGGAGACCAAAAATCGACTCACTCCTTCAGCCGATTCGCAGTAACACACACACTTAAACATCAGAGAGCACACATCACAGAGCATTGCTCACGCTGCACGTCGAGTCGACGGGCAGACAGACTCTCTGCCGACTCAAGTCGCTTCACAATGAATTCGCTCGGCGTTAGTTAATCTTTGCAAATCCGAGTGCTGCATGCGGGGCATTATGCGGAAATTTATCTGATTTAACACCTAATATACAATAACTTAATATGCAGCGCTCTGATGCGATGCGATGCGATGCGGCGATGTGATGGCGATGGCGATGGCGCACACTCAACCTGGCCGCATGCTGCAGAATGGACCGACCAAGCATGGAACCGCAGCGAAGCTACGACTTCGAAACCCGGTCTACGAATGAGTTGTGTGAGTGTTAACGAAAATGCAGCAGCAGCTTCGGTGTTGTTGTTGTTGTTGCTTTGGACTAGTAATAACTATGGAGCCGACAAGACTCCATCGTGCATAAACACTCTCTCCACTCGCACACACATACACACACCCTTCTACGGCCGCATGCGGAATGTTTCATTGGGTTTCGTTTGCATTGCTTTGAATATGAACTGCATAAATCTTCCAGCGGCAACATGGGCGAAGGAGCAGAGCTTTACGCCATTTAATATTTGCTTCGCAGTGAGTTAGGGACAACAACAACCTTCCAACGGAGCAAGAATATATTTTGTTGTTATTCATTGCATTTTTGTTTAAAGTCGTCGACGATTCGACGCTTTGTTGGATTTCGGAATTTCTCCGGCATTTCTGGGTTCATCTGTTGGTCGATGGCGTTGCTGTTGCTGTTGCTTTTGGCCTTTGGGCTGAATTCGATTGCGTACTTAATCACAACTCATTTATCCTTTATTATTGCTATTATGCATTCATATCGACGCTTTAATCATGCTTAAACACAAACTGAACAACACACGCAGCATTTATTGCGAAATAATGGACTTTATTCCTTTATACAGGGTGTAAACATGAGTAAATCAATTCGAAACATCGTCCAGTGAAAATAAAATACACAAAAAAAGGTGAATCCATGTTTAATCTAATAAAATCAATAAAATAAAAAATAAAATTCTATATTTAAATGCTAAAAAGCAATGGAAAAAGGAAATTTTAAAATACTATTGTTAAAAAGCACCCTGTATTCAACAATATTTGTGAGTAAGCAAAGGAAAGCCGCCAAAAATGTGTTGTATTAAATAATAAATCTGCAAAATAAATCGGTTTATAAACACGGCTTGCTGATGGATTGGTGGAGGGGTAAGGACAAGAGGAAGAAGTAGGGCCAAATGCAAAGAACAGCAGGAAGGAGAAACCACAAAAGTTGTTTAATATTTGCATTAAGCTCAGCTTAAAAATCAAATATTCCAGCTTAAAAACGAGCACATGAATAAACACAGATACATGCATATGAAGCCCCACCAGCCTCCCTCCTTCTCCATATCAACACACCCACACACACAGACACACTTTAGTATAGTGATGCTTTCGCTTTTGCTTTGGTTTCGCACCGAATTTGGAACTCTTTTGAATGCTCTGGCAATAAATTCACGCAGCACTACAAACAACAGCAACAAACATGAGTGCAACGAGTGCAAATTGCACGGACTTCGTTAAGGATATTTCAGAAATGCCACCTTCAAAGTACCAAAGCAGCTCCAACAACAGCCGACGGACGAGAATATTTTTGCGGTGGCTAAAACAAGGCAAATAAAATAATGAATGCCTTGAATTGAATAAAAACTAAAGCCCCAGTTTAGGCTACGTCCCTCCTTCCTCTCCCTCTCTATCATAATGTCTCTGCCTCCTTCCTTCCTTCCTTCCTTCACAGAGTGATGCTTCTGTGAAGCAAACACAAGGACATCAACGATATTCGATAGACGCTGAGCCATGAAATTAGAGCAAAGTTGCTAAGGATGAAGTGTGGCTGTGTGTGCGTGTGTATGAGTTTGTGTGAGAGGCTTAATATGTGCAGCAATAAACGATGCAGAGATTACTTCTAGAGCAAAGGAAAAGTATCGAAAACCATGATTTAACGTAATGATTTCTGATGTTCGATTTTCAATGCAAATAATTCAAAATGTAGCGAGTAAAAATCGATGCAGATATTCAGATATTTCGGGTTTCCTTGCGTTGTTATGAAGTGTTTTTGATTACTTATTAAAACCTTCGCTCGCTTTAATAAACTGGTTTTATGAGGAATTAAAAAACCTTGAATCGATTTCCTGTCGATGACACTTCATCGCAACTTCCGTTTAAATAATATCAATGAATCCAAGAACTTGAATATAAATAAATTCTGAACAACTGTGAATAATTGCCTTTTGAAAAACCTTTATCCTTTTATTACGTGATTTATAAATTGTGGAAGAATCTTAGTATTCGATATATGTTTTGTTTTTAATATATATAAAAATATTTTATAGTGTTTTTCCTGCTTTTCTACAATATTTTGTTGGCTTTCTTTTGAACTGTTCGCAAACAAAGCTGAGCAAATTTATGATGACAAATTGCACTGTCGCAACTTTATCTCGATGCGCACAAATTTCAGCAGAACAATGGAGTGCAACAACAACAACAACTCACTACTCAGCAAACAGTTATTCGTGCAAGTGTGAAAGCCGAGCAGCGAAAGAGCTGCATTCGAACGTATAAACAACCAATAAATGAAATAAATCCAATTGGACTGGAGCGTGTGTGGGAGTGTGTATGGGTGTGTATGTTCAGGTAGCCATTAGCAGCTACACAGCAACAACTGCTCTCACTAAACCAACTCACTTGCTGGTTGTTAATTTAGTGACGTCTGCTTTTAGGCGCTGCTTTCAAAATCATTCATCCATGCATGGAGCTTGCTGCTGTTTGTTGCAACGCTTTAATGGCATTTAAACTGAGATCATTAATATTATTTCTATTATCTCTTAATATATTAGCCAATGTTTATTAATAATTTTGTGAAAATAGACTTTTTATCATTACTCAACATTTAATTAACTTCTAATGAAAATATGAAAATTTAATCAAAATGCGGATGCGTGAAAAACCAGAGCGAAATCCAACTAAGAAACAATTAAAGCAAAAAGAGCAGCAGCAGCAACAGCAATTAATTCAATGTGACTCGACCTCGATGACAACGGAAGAAGCTTAATGAGTTCCTTCCCCTTCTTGTCCATTCCCCGCCCCTTCGACAATGACAAATCTCCACTATCGATTGTAATATCAAGTATTTACAGCCTGAAGATAGACTACAAAAGTTGTTTATGAACCATAAATACGAAACATAAATAAATATAATTTTCTGTGCATATATTTCGGATAAACTGTTTGCCCTCTCTCCCACTTCTTCTCTCTTCCATTCCGAAGCAGCTGCTTTTGAGGATTTTCTTCTTGTTGTTTGTCTGATGATGTTGCTGCTGTTGTTGTTCCCTGACCGAATCCCATAATTAATATGATTTCTTATCAGCAAGTGGCAGCAGCAGCAGCAACAACAACAACCACTTTGCCACTTGATTCGCAGTCGAAGTCAAAGGAGCAGGAATTCGCATAAACAGCATTGGAATTGTCCATTATAAATTAGAAATGTGATGCGGAGTCATTAATTATGAGCAGCAGAGGGTCGAAGAGTCCCTTAAAGACACTGAACAAATTAAAATCGTGCGTGTGTGTGTGTGTGTTTGTGTCCCAGCCAGGAAGCAAACAACGGCGCATTTATCGCCAAGACGCAGGCCAATCAAAGGATCCTGGAAGATAAACGTGCACCCAGCGCCATTTTAACGGCTTTTTTCCTAAATGTTATTTGTTTTATATGCTCATTATTATTATTATTGGAGTTTGAAACGATGCGGCGTCGGTTGACAAAAGTTTTTCCTTTTGTCCCCAAAGAAACGTGCTTTCGCCTTCTTCTGCCAGCTTCTGCTGTTGCTGCCCCGCCTCCCCACTCCCCTCCCCCCTCCAGAACCAAATATAATTAACTGTTGATTTATTTGTTGAACTTCTCGCTGCAGCTCATTTGGCTTATTTTAAAATTGCTTTGCTTTTCGCTGCTTTCCTCAAAAACAAAGAAAGACACGCTCCTTTGCATTTATTCATGCTCCTTCTATTTTCTATTATTATTATTATTATTTTTTATTCTTTCTTGGGTTGCTTTGTTGCTTTTGAATTTCTTTTTCTTCCCCTTCTGAAGTTTTCCTTCAAAGAACAAGGAAAATAAAGGTTTTTCCAACTTTCCTTTTCCCTCTACGATCGCCGACTGTCCTCCTTCCCCTCTCCTTCTCCGATACCTGCTCCAGGTTCATTCCTCAAACAAAGTGTAGCTAATTTATATGCTGCTGTTGTTGCTCGCTGTTGCGTCTGTTGTTGCTGTTGTTGCCCTGCGCAGCCAGCCGACGCATCGCAAATGTTACACCGGGGACACATTTCGATGAAATATTCCTTAAAAAGTGTCTAGGAAAAACTCGAAGCAACTTCGTTCAATTATTTGCGTTTCGCTGCTGCGTGTCTAAGATTTTCCTCGGGACGACGCAATGCTGCTGCCTGCGAAAAGTCTCTTCTCAATTTCCTCTCCTTCTGTTGCGCTCTCGCCTTCACTCGCGCTCTTTTTCGCGCTCTCTGAGTGCCGGGCTTGTAGCAGCAAAGATGCTGCCGTGAATTATTACGAAGGCAAATAAACCGACGGCCCTCGGCATTCGGCATTCGGCGTTCGGTGTTCAGATGGAGGGATGAATGTGCTTCGGTGCGTGTTTTATTTTGTTTCGTTGAATTATTTGCCGCACGTTGCTTTTGTGGTGGCTGCCGTTGGGGCGCGAAGGGGTGAGTTTTTCTTATTAGATTTAGTTGCTTCCTTTGCTGGCTTCTGGTTGGGAGAATCTTCGTCTGCTTCTTCGGCGAAAAGATGTCGATGGCGCACGTCGGCCCGAAAACATGGCCGAAAAATTGCCTAATAAATCACGTCGTTTTGTGTACGTGAGTTTGCGCTACTTTGTTGTAGTAGTTGTTGTTGTTGCTTTAAAACCCACTTTTCTCGTTAGTTATAAAAATTATTCTGCTTTTATTTCTTTTCTTTTTCTTTGTTTCAATAAATCACCTGAATTTAGTTGCTCAACTTATCTAAAAAGCCTCATCTTTATAATTTTCATTTGACTTCTTCTTCGTCCCCTTTCTCCTTCCTCTTGCTGGTCCTTGAAGCGCGGTTGATGTCGCAACTCGCACGTAATCCAATCTTCTGTGTTTACTAATTAATTTCCTGCTGCGAGTTGTTGGCCGGAGACGCGAAACCGCGCCGCGAAAACGTGTCAGCTTCTCGTTGAAAATTAGTCGCTCAGTTGGCAGCTGGTGGCGCCGCCTTCCCCCTGAAATCCCCTTCAAACCCAGAGCACAGAAGTTCTTCAGTCAAATGAAGACAATGCGATCGATAAAATGAAGGAGAGTTTTAATTAGCAGCATTAACTACAGGAGAAGCTTCGATAATGATAAGTTTCAATCAGTTAAAGTTTAGTTTAATAAAAAGTGCGTAAAAGGTTTACTTAGAGGAAGTAAACAACAAACTCGCAAAATCGCTGCAAAAAATGATTTCTTTTGAGGACTTTCAACGGCCACTGAGAATGAGTTACCACAAAAGGAAGCCCAAATAATAATAATAAGAAGAAGACGTCATAAATCCAGATTCAAGTAATTGTGTTAATTAAAGAATCGTAAATGTCGTTGAAGTGAATAAACACTTGATAAACAGAGTTTCTTTATTAACCCAAAAGCTTATAGATTAAACTCACACACACATACAACGACACACTCACACGCAGGCACTCAACCACATAATGAGGCAGCCACTAAATGAACGTTCAAATAGATTAGGAAAGAAGTCAACCCATGTTTATGCAAAGAAAGGGAAAAAGAAAAATTTACTTCTTAGAAAGGACAACAAAACAAAGAAAAGGAAAGGAACAACAAAGAAACATGAAATATAAAAAACAACTAAGAACACGCCTACAAAAACTTCAATTGTACGAAAACAGGCACAAAGGAAAATCGAAACACTTTTCTTTTCCTTGCATTCAATAGCGAATAAAAACAATACAAACAACAGTGAAAGTTGACATCTTTGGTGTCCTTAAGGATCAAAGAAGCTCAAGATGGGAGCAGCAAGGAGCACAAAAATGGAGCAAAAGAGCGCCGCATTTAGACAAAAATCAAGAATCAAAGTAGCAAACGTTCTTGTGTGTGAATGTGTGTGTGTTTCTATATCGCAAAAGCAACAACAAAACAAGCGCCAAACAACAAACGCAACTTTAATTTATAAGCTACGAGAAACGCTCTTGAGTTGGCGATTTTACGGAGTAAAAGTTGTATGAGGAATTCTTAACTCCATCAACAACACCTTCTGTTAACTAGCAACAAAAACTAAAAAGGAAAGAAGAAAGGCGAAGAAACTCTCGTCTTGTTCCTTGAATTAAACAAAAGAACGACATTTTTCAGTCGAAAATGAACTGCAGAATTCCTAGGTTCGGTGAAAACTGTTGCAGTTGTTGTTGTTGTTGTTTTTCTTTTGACATCAGCAACTTTTAAAATAAATAACAAAACAACAATAAGAAGAGGAAGAAGCAACAGCATCCATTTTGCAGCCTCTAGAAATAGCAACAACAACAACAACAATGCATTGTCTTTCGAGTTGGCCGAAAAAGAAAATGTTTAAGTTAAATTTATTGAGGCAACGACCGTCGACAATGCAACACGCAAGACGCAAAACGACGGAAGACGATGTGTTTTATTTGCTTCTATGTTTCAGAGACTGAAAGGAATGTGAAGGGGAGGGGATGCGGGGAGGCGTGCTTTTATAGATTTATGATTGTTTATAATGAACTTGTAAAGTAATTATGCACTGCAAGGCGTACAAATAACACTCACTTACAAACGCACACACACAGTCGCATAGACAGAGCATTATACACACGCATTAACAAACACTCGTCAAACGCCCTCCGCGCTTCAACCGGCAGCCAACCGAGCTTCAAGCATCCAGCAACCCTTTCAGCCGCTCTCAAAGCAAACACTTGGCTCCATGATTACTCTCCCTCTCTCTTGTTCCATCTCTTAAACATGCACACATGTATAAAGCATCCATGCTTTGGATTTCGGGTAACGAATGTCCTCGTGTCGTCGTGTTTCAGTGTTCGGTGTTCGGTGCTGCTGGAAGACTGTAATTACACGCTTCATTGTTAGAGAAATGTTATGTTGTTGTTGCTTCCTACACACACACACACACACACACACACACGTTTGTGAACATTTCTATGTATAAGCTTTTATAAAGCTTTACTAAAACATCGTATATCTTGTCACTAATTGGATATCCTGCGCTTGCATCATGTTAACCTCAGAAGAGAATAACAACAACTCGCTCACTCCTTTTCGAAGGTGCTACACTCCTAATTCTACTACGTTTCTTCCTGTCGTGATGTTTTGTTTGGTTTATTTTTAAATAGAAAACTGAAAAGACGCTTCGAATTCACTTAACAACCGAGCAAAACAACAACTTTTCTTAAGGATTTTCAGATTTTCCTGAACGCTCGAAAGTAGTTTGCGTGTTGAATGATAAAAGTAGACGATGTAAAGGAAGTATCTATGAAAGAGGTAATAATAACAACAACAACAACGCCAGAAATGAAATCTTAGATACGTAAATAAAGATCAAGTGCAGCTTCCTTCGTTACTGAAAACTTTCGCTCAGAAACAATGCCATTAAATGACAATGCATACCCCAAGGCGCGATGCGATGGTATATGAATATTTTCCGTTCGTGCGTCTGTTGAAGTGAAAATAAATGGGTTTTTGTTGCTGAATTCCCGAAAACAAACGCCGTCGGAGGAAGGAAACCGGAACTCGAAGCGACTCGAGTGAAAAATGGATCCTTGAAAGGAACAAAGAAACAAAGAATCAATGAATAAATGAATGAATAAATAAATGAGTGAGTGCTGCAATAATAAAAGACAAATTGTACGAGTTTGTTAATTAAATAAGCATGTTTATTATTAGGCTGAGAATCATAGAAACATTCATTTAATTTTTGTAGTTTTTTCTAATTTTATTAAGCTTTCATTATTAAATTCGTTGATCCTTCGAATTTCTTCAAAATCAACCACAGATAAACACAAATTCTTTTATAAATAATTGAATTCGAGGACGAAGACGGGAATGATATTTTTCATAAATGTCTTATTATAAATCTACGTTATTAATGCACGAAGAAACCACCACAAAAACTTAAATATGTGAGAATTTTTCTTGTTGCCGTCTGTTTGCTCCGCTCGGCTGCAGTGAAAAGAAGAATAAAAAACAAATAAAACGCATAAAAATGCGCAGAAACATAAGAAAAATGAAATTTAATATATGTAGCATCAAGAATGCATGAAACACTGACAAATGCTTCACATTCATGTGTGCGAACCACTGCAGAAGTTATGCGCAAAAAAGGCTAAAGGTTGTTTCTTCCTTCGTCCTTTGTTCCATTTGCGCCTTTCGCCATCCGGCAGAAGATATTTTCCCCTTCTCTGCGACGATGTGAAACATATGTTGATTCCGAACAGAAATTTCTTTATTTAAATAAATTTTTATAACGATAAAAGCCACAGAAAGAAAAACCAACGGAACTCAAGATAAATGAATGTTTCCAAGAAATTTAGAAAATTTTTTTTGTTCATTATTCTTAAAAGAAAGATGGGCACTGAGTGTTTTTTTTAATTTCCATTTAAAACTGCAAATTTTGAGTTTTTCTTTCCATTTTGCATTTTTAAAAATTTTAAAATATATTCAGTTAGGTCAGGAATATACAAAGAACCAAAATAAATCAAAAAATTGACTTCAACACAGCAAAAGCCGCTTCTCTTTGCAGCCGTTTCCGAATCCATTCGAAACCAATTAAAGTCGTGAAATTAATCCAGCTGAGACTTGTTTTTGGGTCTTCGGTTGGTGAATCGATGGTGCCCATAGAAACCCTAGAAAATACCAGAAAAGAAAAAAGGAAACCCGACAAACATCTCCATCAAAAATGCGAAAAAACCCAAATTTCTTCTATTATTTTGGCATCACTTTTGGTTTCGACGGCTTAGAATATCCGTTCATCAATTGAAAATCCACATCAATGCAATACTTGAAACCGCCGCCCAACTGCTGCGTTCTCTTGGCATCCTACTTCATCCTTGGAGCAACTCTGCGACACTCTTCAGGACTCATATCGAACGCTGCTCTTCGTCACTTGTCTACTCCAAGCCGCAAATCAAACGTCCAATAAAAACTTTCGCAACGCTTTCCGTTTCTTTTAGCTGAGAATGACGATGATTATACTTCCATTTTGTACAAGGTCCATTGACTTTGTTGCTGTTGTTGGTGGTGTTCGCACTGCATTGAAATTCCTTGCAACTACAGATACAAGCGCTACTCTAACTGCGGGGATGTTCAAGAACTTGAAGGAATTAAAACACAGGAAGGAGAAGTATTTTGTAGGCTGCAGAGATGAGGCTAAAAATGTCCAGCGCGTTCTATATGAAACTTTAGAGCCAATAAACACTATTTTTCTTTTTTCTTGCATTAACTGAGCTCTTGCCTTTTTTAATTGCCTGTTAATGTTGAAGTCTTTCAATGTTATCGAAGAAGACAGCGATGAAATTTATTACATACAGGGTGATCATTAACATAAATTATTAACTGCATTTAAAATTAATTAATTATAATATAAGGTTTCGTTTTGCTCTTTTTGTTAATTATAATTTTAATAGAAATTAAAGAAGAAATTTTTAATTGGAGATTTTTATCAAAACGATGATTGGAAATTAAAAGAAATGGAATAAAGGAAAAGAAACAAGAAAGGACGAGAAGAAGGAAGCATGACGAAGGAAAAAGAATCCACGTCTCGAGCTAATTTCGACCGCAAACGTGTTAAGAGATGCAATTGGCGATAAAGAACGCAACCGTCGTGATGTAAAAAGCGTCCAAGAGGAAGGTAACACCTTCCCCCAGTATTCCCCTCTTCCCGTGTTCAAACACTTTGAAAAAGGGCAACAGAAAGCAATTAAAAACGCATTCGAATCTGGTTTTTCTTGGTGATGTGCGTCGATGTGCGTTGAAAATGTGTCGTCGTCATCGTTGCTCTTCTCTCTCCTCTTTTTAATTATAGGCGTTGTTGTTGTTGTTGAAATTTTTGGTTCTCTTTTTATTGCTTATCCATAAATTAGTTGCTCACGCAAACAAACACAGAAAAAGAGAGAGAGAGAGAGCTTTGCTTTCGGTTGTTGTTTGTTTCCTTCCTGCAGAGGCTCGAAAACGTGAGCGCCTTCCGTCACGTCTGAAATGTAGTTGAGCGCTAAATGAGTGGGCGTGACAAATCAAGGCGCTGGAAATTTATTTGGCACCAGGGTTTTTTTCGCTTTTCTGCATTTTCCCCATCTTATTTACGACACATTCGCAGGCACAGCAGAAAGAGCGAGAAAAAAGGACAGGAATTCGAATTAAAACAAGGAACTTTTGTTTGATGTGAGACCGAAGAAATTAGAATGGAAATTAAGCATGAAAAAGTAATTATTTTTGCTGTTTAATTTATTTCAGAAGATTTTACAAAAGAAAAAGGAATTGTTTAGAATTCAAAGACTGGAACAGAGTCTTTCTTCGTCCTCATTGCAACAATTTGGTTGAGTTTAAATGATTCTGTTTCAGTTCATGGCTCACAGCTCATTTCATTAATGAGCCGAACTGTGATGTCCTTCCGCTTCCGCTCTTCACACAGCCCCCAACCTCACCAGCTTCCGTTGTCGTTGCGCCCACTGAAGCAGCGATAACATTTCAAATGGTCGAATGTCAGCCGGCGGCAGCTCCGATGTTCGATTGTCATCTTTCGGATGTTTATTTATAGCGTATGACTTTTACAAATGGACAGCGAATGCATTCATTGCGAAGCCTGCAGCCGTTTGCCATAAACTCCACGCGACACAGCCACAAAGACACATACACACACATTTATTATGTATCCATATTCGTCGGTGAGTGTGGGTCTGCATTCGTCTGTCTATTATTATTATTACTGTTTTTGTAACACTTTTTTCCCCTCAATTCAAGTTCAGCTTCGAAGCGACGTCGCTCGGCCCCTTCGACCCAACTTCCCCCTGTGAAATAACTACTCATTGTACTTCAATAGTTTTTGCCGCCTCCTGATCGTAAATTGAAGGACGTCCCCCAGTTTTTCCACATTTCGGTATTATTTTTATTGCTGTCTCTGCTTTTTCGCCTCTTCTTGTTGTTCGGCAGTCTTGTTCTTGTTGCCGCCTGCAGCCAGTTCGTCTGAGCAGCCGGACTACGGAGGAACCTGCATCATTCCCGGGATCCATAACCTCGCCCGACCGGACTGGACCAAACTTATTCATGGATAGATTCTGTTAAATGAACGTTGAAATTGGAAGATGTGTGCATGATGAAAAGAGACATCATCATTCCCGCTTCTCTCACATTCGTCCGTCCGCCTTTAGAGAAAAAGTTTATTTATGCACTGAAAGATGAATTCTCGTTGATATCGAAGCAGCTTGACACCAAACAACTCGGTGATATTCTATGGGACGATTTATGGAGTTCCCTGAGTGCGCTATTGTTGGTCAAGCCGAGTTCAACGCGTATCTGATTTGGATTTCTCCTTTGACTATTTGTTTCGAAGCATTTGGTCCCAAAAAATATTCCTAATCTAGTCGTTGAACGTTAGAAGCGACGCTGCTGCATGGAGAGGCGTTAACTACGAACTCCTTCGACATCCAATGCGGCAAAAGCTCAAGTTTCTCGTATTTCAAATAACATCTTCAAGGGGAAGAAATCCCAAACCTAATTGAGATATTACGGAGCATATTAAGGCTTCGAACGGCGACTAAGACACGAGCTCGGAGCTGTACGTGGAAGCTGTCTGTGGATGAGATCATAAAATACATAATTGAAATGTTTCCATGTTAAACTTTCGATTCGAGAGTCGCTTTGTCGACGTAGATGACGAAATAGATAAAGAAGGAAGGAGGAAGAATTATTTATGAGAGGAATGAATTGGTTTTTATGCCAAATCGTCGATTAAATGGGCAATATTACATCCAAACACAGACCATTAGAAATGTCATTAATTTTAATTATTCTTCATGCGAAATGTGGCCCAAGTTTTTCCCTAAAATCCAGAATGATAGAAGTTTGACTTATTTGCGATTTCTTCCTTTAAATATACCTTTTTTTCACTCTATAAACTTCATTTCAAAACATATAACAAAGAGGATGACGAGTCTTCGCTTATAACGAATTTCAGCCATTAAATTGTTAAGTTGAAGCTTCTGTTTGTTGCCCATTCCTTTGGCTCCCGGAGAGGCAAACGCTGCGAGAGATACACATGGGTATTTCTCTGTGCTTGTCTCCGTTCGAGGTACCTGTTGCTCAGGTCACTTGAAATATATTTACGAATATCACGAACCAACCAGCATCGAATTAACGACTCCACAACAACAACAACGGACTCCACTGTGATCCTGTTCGGCGTCTACCTGTTCGAGGCAGTGCATTTTATGATTTCATGATTTGTTGATCGGACGCGTTGCAACGCGTGCGACAACCAGCAACAGCCAACAATTCGCTGTGGAAGTGAACATAACTTAAAAACATGATCATCATTAAGGCCAATCGTGCGCACACGAACCAAGAACGATTTGGGAGGGAGGTGGAGCGGTGAAGACAGGCAATTTTTGGCAAAATTCTTATGTTGAACCAGTTTCGAGGTTGATTTTATCGCCAGCCATAAAAGGCTCACGTTGCTACATCATATTTTGGCTCGATCAGTTAAGTACACAAAAGGAGAAAAGGTATAAACGCAGGGTTGAAGGAAAGGGAGCAGCTACTTCTTCATTGAACCACGAAATTACGAAGCGTTTCTTCGTGAAGATGCGGTTCATTGATCTCGCCGTGGGTTTTATTTTCTTCTTCTACTTCGTTTGGATCTTGTTTGTTAAACGGTAAAAAGGATTTAAGATCAGAATCATTCGGTATGAACGCCGTAAGGGATCAAAATACTTTTAAAAATAATTCTACAGCACCGAGACATGTGACATCATCAACCGCATCCATCAACGAGCGATCACAAAAGGTCAGCTCCTGATTAACTTGCCTTAACTGTATTCTACCAATCACTCTGCCCATTAAAGCCTAACCAATTTGAACAGAATCCCATTCCCATGACTTCGATTCTTCCCGATCGGGCCGCCGAAATCTTCCTCGCGTCTATTTTCCGCATGAGTTCGTGCTGATCTTGAGCACACGGACTTCCTCATTGTCAACATAACCTCACCATATTTGACTTATTTCGATCGTTACTCTTTGGCTCATCTTTCCACGTCTGATCGATAAAAATGCCTCGCTCGGAGCCGTGTGGAGCTCAGTAACCATTTACAGAAGTCTTCCATTTCGGTCCCGGACCACGAAACCTGTTGCTGGTCCCGACGATCGCGAAACAGGCCGCTGCTCGCCTCTAAACATGTTCTTAAAATATGCGTTCGCATGTTCTTGAATTAAGTTAGTTTTTCTGTTATGTGCCAGACGCGAGCAGCCGCAGAAAACAGCAACAACGACGAGGATGCAGCAGCCACCATCTTCTCAACGAGGCGACGCTTCTTGGACCATCGTTCATTGTCCTCGGTTATCCTTTACTTTAAAGCAATTATTTGTTGCGACGACGATTCGAAAATTGTTGATGTTGTTTTTATATCGAAGATTTTTTCAGTCTCCGTTTCTTTTTCTTTTGGCTTCTCCTTGGATTCCATTTGACCATTTTTGTATTCGGAAAATTGCTGCTTGCTGGTTTTTGCAGCGGTTCCCAACTACGATTCTTTTTGGTTGTATTTAACGACCGGTCTTTCTTCGAGTAAATGTTAAAAATAACATAAGTAAAAGAAATATTAAAAATCTATAATGAATATATAGACAATATATAATATAAATAATAATCAAGTCTAAGTAAATTAATACAGAAATATTTGGAATTGTTTTTTCCCACTAAATTTAATTTTATATATTATCATAAACTTTTTCCTTATAATTTATTATTGACTTTACCACGTGGCTGTTCCTCTCCATTCCTTGAGTTCCTCAATTAATGGCTATTATTTCATCCCCATCCTTTGCCCCTCACCCGTGTCCTGGGTTCTCCCCCATCAACGTGTGAATAACGTCGCCTTGATTATTTATCGCAATAAGTAATAATTAGTTTTTGAAGCTCGCTTCATTTTCACTGCCACGCTGTCGGTTCCGTTACTTTAACAGCCATTTTCGCTTTAAATGGCGGCTGCAAAAGGGTTGCCATCCGCCGCCCTTTAAACAAAATTCTACCTGCAACTAAATAATGATTAACTCCAATTTAATTTTGCACTTGCTTTGCAAAGAACAACGAAACTTTGCGAAGATCGCGAAGGAGAAAACAGAGCATTAAGAAGTGTAACGAAAACAGCAAGAAGACAAGGAAAATAAGAGCTAAGGACTCCTCGTCCGATATTAAGAATTATTTTAAATTGTAGAGTGGAGTGGGTATTATTATTACAGTTGTTTTGTGCACTCGTAAAAGTGGCTGTTGTTGCTTGATAATTTCATGTTCTGCTCCCTTTTCATTCCGTCTTTGTTGGTTCTGCTCTGAACTTATAATTTATGTGCTCCTGAAGCAAGCATTAAATTGATCACTTGTAATTCACGCACTGCCTCAAATTACACCTTTTCCACAACAGTTTACACAGCGTAGCGTATAGAAATTTTCGGCATGCGATTTGTAATTTGCATGTCATTTAAATTCATAAACGTTTTGCTAAATAACTCAACCAAAAACCATGGAATTTTGCAATGTTTTCCGTCCATATCCATTATTAGAACTTCATCCATTGTATTTGTTATCTTCTGCTAGTTTTCAGTATTTGGCTTCTTCGTTACCGCCGCCCCCTCCTATCACTGCGCTCCCCTCTTTCGTGCTACTCTAATTAAAGTCACGTGCCCACCTCCAGCAGCAGCCATTGATTTGTTGCTCCCGGATAATTTATCACTTTCACATGCGACGCCAATGGATCTATTTATCAGTGCTGCATCGTGCACGAGGCGTGGTCGAAGGGGCGGGGGAACGGCATCGACTACGGCTTCGAAATTTGATTGCAGCCATGATGCAGCCTGCAGACGTAATCGAGTTACACGAAATGGACGAACAAAACAACTTCGGCAGGTTTTGGAGGCTGTCGGAGGGCGAGCAACGCCTGCAACTGTGCGGAGAGACGGACAGTGCCTTGGACGACAGGCTTCCGACTACTTGAGTCAATAAAAGTAATTAAAATCTGATTGCCTACAAGCGAAATCATTTCTAAATTCTATCACTTGCAATAAGCCTCGGCCGGCCCACTGCTTCTGCGTTTCCCAGTCCTCAGCCCTTCAGAGATGTCCTCTGTTACAGCGTCTTCTGCTACACGGGCGCCTCCCTTCCCATGTTGCACGGCAAATCAAAGTGAATGCGGCCCGGATTCAGTTCGGCAGCTGGCCGAGATGCTGCACTTGGTCAGTCGCCTTAATTGCGACTACGTTGCCACCGCAAGCATCAACAACCTCGCAACGTCATAATCATAATCGCCGCTACACACGATCTCCGGTTGCTTTGCGGCAGATTCTCCGCTCACTGGAATCGGCAGCGTCGGTAGAACCGCCCGAAGTCCATCGGCCGGGAAAACGCCTACTCGACGTACCACTCAGTGGTGATTCTAAAAGCACCGCAAGCATGTGTCTTTCTTGCCGCCTCCTTACGCGGCAAGCAGGCTACCCAAAGACCCTCGCCCCAGCCGACTACCCTCCATCGACGGGCGTCATGCGTCGCTACAGCTTCGAAAGTACTCGCTCCCTGCGGGCAATTTAATTGACAGATTTAGCGCTGTTCGATTGTCTGCGTGGAAAATTAGTTTCCAACCGCCAACGTCATGAACTCCGTCCCATCATCTACCGTCACCATGGCCAAGTCTACAGGGATTGCTGCGGAGGGGGATGAGGGCAGCGAGACTCTGTTCTAACCTCATCTATAAGCAACATTTTCTCGACTCCAACATCGACGAAAGCTGCTCTGTTGGAGGTTGCTGTTGGTTACTGCAGCCAACTCTTGAGTTAATTGTTTTAATCTCACTTTTTAAACCCTTTCCCCTCCACCACAATCGCCCGATGGACCACTTTCGGTCACTTAAACTTTTCCCCAAGTGAACACGATTTTGCAAGGAGTTTTAATTGAATTGCGCACCGTGACGTGGCGTTGGATGTGAAACTTTCGGGACATTGAATTGATATTTGATTTTTATTTTTATTTAATTAAAGCAAAATACGGTGTAACGGAGGAGGTCGAAACTTTTCCAAGGCCCAGTTTATGACCATTTAAATGCAGTTTGAAAAATAATAAAACCAAACTTCAGTAAATTCGGATTTAAAGTGAAGCAATATTGAAGTGAAGCTCAATAAAAGTCGAATTTTAAAAAAGGGTTGCATAATAATAATAAATAAATTGATAAAGGATACGAATGAAGAAAGGAACGGAATTTAATTTCACAGTACATCAATGGATGCTCATTTCAAAAGCCGAAGCAATAACATATAAAAAAAGGAAAAGGCAGTCCCACGAGGTCAAATTTTTAAGTCATTTCTACGCTTGGGGACTGGAAAATCTTCCCTTCCCGGATAGGCTTAAGAAATAAACCAGGATAATGATAATAATAGTTAAACTCTGAGAACATCTGACAAACGGAACAAAGGTTTGTATCCGTTTGAGTCCACGAGTAGCTGCTGTTTATGGGCGATATTGTAGACGGACAGACCAACAGAGGGACAGCCATAGACAAAGCATAAATTAGTTGCGGTCAAATGAAGCACCAACAGCAGCAGCAGCAAAACCACACTTGTGCCAAAAGTACATATTATAGAAAGAGGAAAAGTGACCGAAAAAGTCATCTATCGAAGGCTATTGCTGCTGTGTATGTGTATCAAATATGGCGAACGAACACACGAACAGATCGATATGCGTATAAATAGTTGTAATAGAAGCATGCATCACCCAATGCGACATGGCGAACATGTCGTAAACCCCGTGATTTATTATCCTTGCCGCATGCGGACTCTTTTTTTGCGGTGCCTGAGCGTGAGTAGAGAAGCAAGTGTCCCTCTCGCGCTGCCTCTTCCCCGTCCCGTTTATATACACACAAGTCTATGGACGTGGTGGAATTTATCCAAGACGAATTACGGTATTACTAAAATATATGATGTCAACTGGTGCTGGGGTTGCTGTCGGTGCCAGGGACGGCTGCACCACCACCAACAAGAAACAAAACAGAAAAAAGAACACATAAAATAGACGAACAACATAATAAGGAGGAACAACAACGACGAAAGAAGCGAAAAGACTGGAGAAAGGGATATTGAAAAAAGTTCTGCAGCTACTCAAATCCCTGAAGAATTGCTCTCTCCGGAGAAGTGATGGAAAAAGAGAGAATTGGAAGAAGAAGAAGTCGGCGAAGAAGCAGAAAAATGTGAACCAACCAACCCAAAAATAACACAATCCTCGTCGAGAGGCACAGCTGCTCAAAACTTAAAGGAAAACTTTTCCGTTATCTGGGTTTTTTGTGCGTCCTTTCTTTCCCTTTATTTCTTCCCTTTGCCCCTTTCCCGCCCTTTTATTCCTGTTTTAAATCACAAAGTGTCAGGAGCGAGCACAACGGAGAATTTCCCCAGAAGAAGCGCCCAGCGACGAAACGTGCCGCTTCATTTCTCATCTGTCTCTTTCTCGACTTGATGCCAAGCGTAAAATTATCTAAATTCTGCCTGAAATACGAATGAAGCCCTCCGCTCACCCTTTCACGTTTACTCCAACGGAATCCAATTTTAAATTATATACTAAGAAGAATTGCCGAAGAGTAGGAGAGAGAGAAAGAAGGACGGAGATGAAGGATCGGCAGTGGAAGCTGCACCGAAATGAAACTCGCACTTTTTCGCATAATAAATTTTTTCAGACTTGCAAAAAAACAGAAAAGTTTCGCCTTATTTTTAAAGAAAAAAATAAATAACAAAAAAACGATTTTATAAAGAAAAACTTTAATTTGCATATATGAAGCTTTATTTTCTTTTTTTTCGAGACTAGAAGTTTCGGGATGGGTTCAGGTAACGGTGACAAAATCCATTTGAAAATGCCACGAAAAGCATAAATATTTCACATGCGCGAACTTCGCTTTTCTTACCGAAAAGTAATATTAAAAAGAGTAATAAAAGTACTAGTAAAAGTAGCAGTTGCAGTTCTAAAGTAAATTTAAATATCGAGAAAATAATAGAAGAAAATACATAAATTATATAAAAATATTTAAAGAATAAAAAAACTCCAAAAATTTAGGGGAAATCATGAAACGAGTCGTTAAGGCGGTTTTCACACCAATGAGACAGAGACAAAGAGACAGTTCGTGTTCATTTTTGACTCTTGTGGCATTTACATTGAAAAGACTAAAGTCTTAAAGCTTTTTGCTACTTTACTGCTGGGGAGTATTGCCGTTCTGTCATTGTTACAAATAAAATCGTACTAAATCGAAGCCGACAATTTTTAAAACAGTTTTATACTTTAATTGCAATTATGGAATCAAATAGGTTATTAAGAAGAAATTCCATAAACCAATTTATAACCTTCGCGTTAAATTAGAATAATAATGTGGTGATGTGGACACAAGAGACTCGCTATATATTTTCCGACTTTCGATAATAATTAGGACAGCGACAACAAAAAACAGAAACAACAAAAAACTGATAAAAACTACACAAGGTATGCTTTAATCTAATAGCTCAGCCATGCACTTCTATTGCACAAAGTAGTAAAATTTAGTCCGAATTTCACAAAAGGGACTAAATTCCACTCCAAAGCTTAATACACTTTTAGTGTATTGGTGCGACAACACTTTTGTCTCTTTGTCTCACGGAATGCCGTGAGGCAAAAATGAACCAAAGAGACAAATTCATCCGCTTGTTCTTCTTACAATTTTATTAGCAAAACAAGAACAAAATTTTGTCTCTTTGTCTCTGTCTCATTGGTGTGAAAACCGCCTAAGCAAAAAATCAAAATTCAGGCTTGTAAAAATTTCCAACATCCTTTAAAAAATTTCTTGATGTAAGATTTAATTGTGGATGACATTTATTCTGAATTTTTAGCGCTACTAAATTGTTATTTTAGTAAAGTGTTAAATATAACTTCAAGGCAGTTTTTCTAAAAGGAAAAATCCATATCTATTTATTTCTTTTACAATAGTATAATTTTTAGGAGAAATTTGATGTTATTCATGTTCCGTTTTCCGTTCTTTAGTGATTCTTTGATCAATTCATTAAAATAATTGTAATCAAAACTCTTCAAAAGCTTGTTTTTCTTTAGTTTTTACTATGAAATGGTAATCAACAAATGAATCAAAAATCAGTCTTACATTTAAATTGTGAGAGTGTTTAATTAATTTAAATTTAATTGAGTGTTTATTTTACTTTTAATTCTATTCTTTTATTCTATTCTAATATTCTTTGATCAATTCATTAAAATAATTGTAATCAAAACTCTTCAAAAGCTTGTTTTTCTTTAGTTTTTACTATGAAATGGTCATCAACAAATGAATCAAAAATCAGTCTTACATTTAAATTGTGAGAGTGTTTAATTAATTTAAATTTAATTGAGTGTTTATTTTACTTTTATTTGGTCTGCTGTGTTCTCTATGTTTTCCATCACCGATGATGGCAATTTTCATAACAGAAATATTATTCACTTTGCTCAGTTTCTTCTCTGAGCAATCAACTGACCACGCATCAACCATTTTGCAGCCAAGTTTGTTCAGAGGCACCTTTAAAGGGTAACCCTTTGCTGAACATAAATTTTTTGGCATATATTTTCATTTATTAACTTCAAGTCGCATGGGAGACTGGCGATTTCCAGAGAAGGAAGACGATGACTGCGACGATGATGACGGCGGCGGCTCCTGCACCGAACGATGACTGCTACAGCTGCTTGCATTCATTAGTAGATGAAGAAGAACGAAACTGACAGCAACAGCAATAGCAACAGCGAAGAGTCGTTGAAATTACTACTTTCCAAATAAGAACTAGAACAAGAATCGAAAACAAACAAAAGCGAAACAAAGCAAAGCCAATTAAATTTAAACAGGCTGTCAGCATAAATTTGCAATTTCATTTAAATTCATTAAAATGCAATTTGATTTGATGCTTAAGTTAAGAAAAAACGAATCATCGAAGAAGAAGAAAGGAAAAGAAGCAAAAAATGCTTTTGAACAAGAAAGAAAAATCCAAAGCAGCGTTGCTCATTTTCCTCACTCTTTGACAACAACATTCACCCAATGAAATTTCCGCATGTTGCAATGTAATTGGCCAATTTGAAATGAGGAATGAAAAAATGCTGCAGCGGCTGCAAACAGCGGCAACTCTAAACGTCGGCAACTCGACGAATGTCGCCAGTTGAAAAAATCTGCCGCTAACGAACGAATCTTGATCTAATTAAAATTTCTCTGTAAAGACGCAAAAAACTGTAAAAGCAGTGAATTTTTGCGGTTGTTTTCTAGTTGCTTTTCGTCGTTTCTTCCTTTAAAACATTTCTATAAATTTATATGAACGTCACGTAATTTTCAAGGCATCTCTGGTTGGTCTGCTCCATCGATTCATATGAATGCCAGCAGCTTTCAAGTTTTTTGATGTTTTGAAGAATTTCTCTTAAAAATTCCACCAGCAACAATCGATGGTCCAACAGAAACCGGAAAAATGTAATAAGAAACGCAACAGAAGAACCAGCGAAGTGAAATAATAAACATTTTTGAGATAAAAAGCACAAAAACCAAGTCTTTTCTTTCCTTTTAAAGACCTGCCTCTGCGTGTCTGTTGCTGCTGTTGTTGTTGCCTTCCTACGTCTTCCGCAACAAGACCAAAAGTCATAAATATAAATTTTTCCTTTTTGCCAGGATCGATTCAGATTGAAAGCCTGATGCATGTGCAACGTTAACATGTACCGAGTCGCAGCAAACCGTAGGCCGATCATTACCGAGTGCGTTACGTTGCGTTGTTCGGTGGTTGTTGGTGCTTCTCGGTTGGCATTTTTCATTTTTATTGCCAGTCGACGGTGTACAGTTGCTGTTGTTGGTATTATTGCCAGCCATTTACGAGGAACGCGATCGTTGCTTTAAATTATTGGCTGTTGTTGGCGCATAACGTGGTTAAAAGCCGATTGGTAACCGGCGCGTAATTGCGGTGTTAAGCTATTTAAGAAACCATTTGCGATGCCATTTAATACAGAAAAGCATATAAAACACAAGAAATTGACCGATCACGATGCCGATAGCTGAAGTCGTGGTCGTGGCTGCTGTTTTTTGTTATTTTCGTTACTATGATTATTGCTCTCATTGCGCTTTTTATCAGCCCATCATCAGTGCAGCCAATGTGATGAGCAAACAGCGAATTGATCAAAGGATCTCCGGCGGCACCAAGATACTTTGTATTACCCATTTTTGTTATCATAGATTTATGAAAAATGTAAATATTTATGGGCAAAAGACTCATATCCTTGTAATTATCTAATCTATTATTGAAAGATAATTCCATCGAATTATTTCTTATTATTACTTTCTTTCTTTTTTATTTCCTTTTTTATTATAATAAATATATTATTTAATACAATCTGTTTTATTACTAAATTCTTATTTGCAATTATAAGACAATCAATGAATTCTTTTAATTAGTTTTTTAATAAAAATATTTATTATTTAAATTATTGAGATCTTTTATTAAAATTTTTTCTTATTATTATTGAATTTTCTTACAATTTATTTAACATTAATAACTTCTTGCCCCTTTTCTCCTTTTTATTTAAATTGAATTTTGTGTAAAATTAACCATTCCATGTTTTCTGCCTCTTCATCGTCGTTAGTTACCTTTTTGGAGTTCGTGGATTCATCTGCGTTGAATCGTTAACCGTGAAGACGTTGCGATGTTGTAAAGCAACGCACTGACTTAATTAAGTTATTAATTATGCTCCGCCGATTACTGTTGGAGTGCGTCAATAGTTGAACGCGACTTTCTCTGAACTTTACGTAGGACCGCCTTCCATGGCCTTTGTTGGGCGGCGAACTGCCCCTCGAGGCCAAGTTTAAAATATAATAAATGTGGTTGTTATTTAATGTTAACATTTGCGGCATTTATACACCCAATAAAATGCAGCAGATAAGTTTTGCGATAAGATCCTTTGTCTGTCTGCTGCTCTGTTGGATGTGTGTGTGTGCTCTGTGCTCATTGTTATTATCGCATAAGATGAAGCATTTACAAAATTGAGTTATTGCACTCGAGGCAAATTGTGCTCATAAATATGCGAACGAGCTTTAATGAATGCCGAAATGATTGAGGTAATGACTGAAGGAGGAGGATAAATCACTATTCAGCTGTAAGAAATGAGATTATTCATTTAAAATAACCACTTTTGTTATATTAAAAGATGTCAAGTGCTGAAAAATAGTATTGGAATTTAACATTTCTCTTTCTATTTTAATTATTTATTGTCCGAGTGTCCCATTGAACACAGAGTTATTGACAATAATTAATAATTTATTGAATTTATAGCTAATACAAAAGTTTTTACACTTCGCCGTAATCCTTTCCAGCTCTTCTTTTCTTGTCCTTGCTTTGTTTGTGCTTTTTGTAATGCGTTATCTTCTTGTGTGCTCCTTCAGGAACAAACGGACTCCGAAGACGTGGTCGGCAAACCTACACCCGCTATCAGACCCTCGAACTGGAGAAGGAGTTCCACACAAATCACTATCTGACCCGCCGCCGAAGAATCGAGATGGCGCATGCGCTCTGCCTGACGGAGCGACAGATCAAGATCTGGTTCCAGAACCGCCGGATGAAGTTGAAAAAGGAGATCCAGGCGATCAAGGAGCTCAACGAGCAGGAGAAGCAGGCGCAGGCGCAGAAGGCGGCAGCAGCAGCGGCAGCGGCGGCGCAGGCGCAACACATAGCAGATCAGAACTAGGAAAAAATAACTTTTTATAATAATTATTTAATTACCACTAATTTTAACAATATTATTAATAGCAATTACCATAATAATACTAATAACAACTCGATCCATAATGCAAATAATAACAGTAACAATAATGCAAACACAGCAACAACAACACGAACCACTGCAAATAATAATTACAATATTTTAAGTACTCCAGTGGCCGATGACGACGATGATGACAAAGATTTCAAGAATGTTCACAAGTTTTCGAATCATTTCAATGCCAATAACAACAACGACAACGGCATTAGCCAAGTGCATCGATATTATTAAACAACAACAAGAAGAAGAAACTTGCCTTTGTTTTAACTCCGATTTTAATTTGACAGTTTTTTCAAAGAAGCTTCCTTAATTTGTAAAAACTCATTAATTATTTTTATTTATCGCTTGTGTTACTAAATAAGAGTTGAAACTTACTACATTTAATTTGAGTCCATGTTTTCCGTTGGACAAGAAACGAGTGCAAATTCAATTTAGAAAAGAAAATTCTGCTAATTTAATTCTGTTGATATGAATAGTTTTTAAGTATTATTTTAATAGCCCACGGAGTTGTGCTTCTCTTGTATAGTTTTGCTTTTAATTTTAGTTCTTAATTATTTTTATGTAGATATTTTATCTGGCTTAGGAGATTAATTAAATACGAAACGAAAAATACTCCAACTCCAATAATTAAACAGAGATTGTAAAATATTTTAAACATAAATAATAACAACTAATTAATATTTAAAAATGTAATTAAATTAAGAATGAAATCGAGACCAATGCGCAATTTATTTTTTACTTAATTTAAGCAATTAAAATGGACTTTCTTTTAATTAGCGAATTTAATTTCCAATCAATAAAAATTTCTTTAACAAAGGAGCTTTACTTAACTTTAGAAGCAATTTTCTGTAACTTTTCCTTGTTTTTATTTTATTTTATATTTATTTATATTGATTTATAAATTTTGTAGAGAATTTATTTCAATTAATTTCGTAAGTATTCTTTTTTATGTTTATCATTAATTAACTCCTTCATTTTTGAATAAATTCTTTTTTATCTAAATAATCACATCTCTTTTTTACTTCTTACTTCTAAACTTTATTTCTGCAATTTTTAAATAAATTTTTTGATTAATAAATAAATTCATTGATTTTAAATAAGTTCTTGAGCTTCAAAATAAATTCTCTATTTTAATTTATATAAAATCGCTTTTAAAAAAAAAATCAATCTTCATTTTCTGCGCCGATCTCTGTTTCGATAATAAAACTTTAAAGTTTAAGGCTTCGAAAATAAGTTAAAGCGATTAAATTTTCTGGTGATGAAGAGTTTTTAATATTCTTTATTTAATTTTTAATATTCTTTAACGATACTTTAAGTGTTACAAAAGAAGTGTGTATTTTTTAGCCAAGTTAAGTGCAATAATTTATTTGAAATCCTTTTTAAATTATGTATAAAGAACGAAATTGGAATATTTAAGTTTCGTTTATTAAATTAAAGTTAATATTTTAATATCAATTTTGCTGACTTGTAAAATAAATCATTTTCATTTTCGACTTTAAAAAGACAAATGGCTTTTCCTTCTTTCTTTCCTTTTCATTCTTTTGGAACAATCGTAGTCTTGGAAGTAATGACTGTAACTAATTAAACAGAATTAAACAGAATTAAACAGAAAGGAAAACATTTAGTGATGTTAGAAATAGTAAAGTAAGTGATTAAAAACAGATTTAAAGTTCAAACGCAGTAACGTCCTCTTCGAAGAAAGCTATAAACCGAATGAAATACGTATAAAAACTTGTAAAATGAGAATTTTTACTTATATTTTCCAATAATTTGTTATCTCTATTCTGGAAAACAACAAGCAAAACCTGGAAATCATTTATAATTTCGACTAAAGTCGCGTTCAACAAAATTCCTCTTTTTATCTCAAGAGAATTTTTCCACAATTCATTTCAATCGTCGTCAACTTAATAATTTTATTGCTTCATTGAGAATATTTTTATAATTTCTTTTTAAACCATTTCAGTCTTTGTCTAGCAAAAAAGACAAATCAATTCTTTGATTTCGTCTTATTTTCCTGTACTTAAACAAAATTGTAAATTATAAAGGTAATCAAATGAAAATGGCATACATTAAAAGTATACACAACTAGAAAGAAGGAAGTTTAATTAAAGCTCCATAAAACCTTGTTTTTAGTACTCAATTAAAAAACTTTCTGTAAAATACGCATAGAATTAGAAATAAATTTTTCTATTGTAAATTAAACACCTTTCGAAAACAAAACTACAATTTTACATTTAACTAAATAACAACAAAAGAAACAGCACAAAAACGAAAGGAAAGAGCAACAGAGAAAAGATATAAATAAATTATTATAAAAAGTTATTTACAAACGTAATGAGAAAAAGAAGAGAAACAAACCAATAACAACAGTTGAAAACCGAATGTCCGCAAAAAGGACACCGAAACGAAAGAAGTTACCAAAGTAACTCATTCCCTGCTCCTGTTTGAAGTAATGAATGGAGCGCATCGTCGTTACAAATGAATGTATACGTAATTAGCTTTTAAGGAAACGCATACACATTGATTTTAAGTATTTAATATTGAAATGTTCTCATTAGACACCACGCAAAGCAAACCGACTCAATACATACGTAACTCTATTGCTACATCTACATACAATTCATACATACGTAATGTAAAAACTATCTCAACGGGAAAGCAAACAAAAGCATAAATAAAAACCGAAATAAATGTGAAAAGCAACCAACAAATATACGTAAAACTCGTGCTAAGCAAATGATATAAGTAACTATTTAAAATAAAAACAAAGCATAATTTATTTAGAGATTTAAGCTATTGAAAACAAGAAGAAGACATCTAAAGTATATAGCTATTCGTATATACTTTATATATACCAACATTAACATAAACTAAACATAAATGTAAATTGTGGCTATTTTTCTTCCCTATCTACTTAAATAAGCAAAACACGAACACTTTTCAAGCGCTGATTGGAAAATTAGCGATCCTTAATAACAAACAATCGTCCTTTTAAGCATTTCGGTCTTTCCTGGTTTTGATTGATTCAAGAATAAGGAAAAATTCATACAACAAACTAACACAGAAAAAGAAAAAATCCTCATCAATGAAAATAATCTATCGAATGTATTATTAATTCATAAAATAATTATAAATCTAATTTAATTTAATTGATATATTTTAAAGAAGCAAACAAACGAAAGTAATGTTTAATTTTCTTCTAGACTTAAGTTGTAAATTATATTATTACGAAGAAAAACAAACACAAAACAATTTCATTTAAAGAAATTATAACAAATTTAAAAGCAGCAAATTAAAAAATGAGTAAAGTAAAAAATATGATAATAAAAATATTTGTTTTTATTTATGGAAGATGAAATTTAGAATGAATTATGAGAAATGTGGGTTCTTAGGAAAAACTTGAATGATATTATTTAAAAAATAGAAACCTGGTAATTACAGCCGCAGAAATTGTTCAGAAAATATGGAAAAAACCAGGAAATAGAATTAAATAGGAGAGAAGTGAGCAATTATCCTAAGCAAAGTTCTCCTAATTATTATTATTCACGGACTTCTCTTTAATTTTGCCATGTTTTCTTTCATTTGTTCTCCGCTTTAAATCGACTGAAGGAATAGAAAAACGGTTTCCAATCTTTATCAAATAATTTCAAAACTCTTGAAGCCACGTCGAAGGTAACCGAGAATAAATTCATCCGATCCTAGTTTATTTAAAAAGTAAATGTAATGTGTAAATAAATAGTGATAAACTCCAATAAATATATTCCCAGCAATAGTAACATTGGCCACCTCTTTATGTCATAATAATATAATTAATTGTAGAATATATTAACCGAGATCCATGTCCAAAGTGGACCCTGACTGTGCAACTTTTTCACTCGAAAAATGCCCAAAAGGTGACCATTGTTATTGTGATCTCCTTCTCTCAGCCTTGTGATACAGCATTTTAAAAGCAACATTCCTAATGCGTGGTTGGGGTACGACGATTCCCATATTATCAACAATGGTGGTGTGGGGGATTTCCGATCAGGAGAATAAGAATAGGAAAGACAGCAAAAACAGAATTTTCCCTAGTGCGAACCACACCACCATACAAAATTTTGCAGTCTTTTAGAAAATGCTGATTTTGATGACTTTTCTTATTGTGAATATCATGAGTGGTTTCCAAAATCTGGAATGCTTCCAAGACGTAATTTGCGTGAGAAAAATGCCATAGATAGCAAAGACATCAACCACACGAGTCATGCTTTTGCTACTACTAAATACTGGAAGTTCCACAGGCTACCTCAAAAGACAGCAAAATTTTCTTATTATTACGTAATGGTTTTATTATAAAACCATTATGAAATTTTTATAAGCAAGACATATTATGTTACAAATTAAATAAATTTAAGATATAATGAGTTACCTTTTCAACCAGCACAAATCACCTTACTCGGAATAATAAAGCTTTATTTTATAATAATATCGTATTCAACTGCTCAAAAAAATATAAAACATTGCGTGATAAATAACATGGAGTAAACTTTAGACCATGACGAAAAATTAGTATTTTTATGAATATACATATAAGGAATATATCATAAATAATGTTAATTTGTTATTTTCTTAGTGTCGTTACTCCGTATTAGTATCGTCGTTTCTTATATTCTATTATGATTACTAAATTAGTATGGTTTCTGGTATTAGTACTATGTGTAGTATTATTATTTTATAAACTAATATAAAGCTTAATGCTAATTAAACCCTGTCGCGATGAAAATGTCGTAATTAGTAATATTTTAAATAATAATTAATGATAAAAATTTGGTCAATCCTGCAAAGCGCCATCTCTGTATCCGAACAGCCGTTATTCCACATTCATATAGCGCCATCTACAGTGTAACATTGAATTCACATTTTCCAATAATGGAAAGCAATCACGCAACTTTCGGGAATTTCGATTCCTTACGAAATACGTGATTTGCCTCATTATTCGATGTTTTCGATGTCATCGAGCTAAAGGCAGGGGAAATGAAGGAGGGGCATAAAAACTAACAATAATCTTAAATTATGCAATGTCACATTGTTGTTAATTTATACAGCCATTGCACAAGGACAAATTATAATTATGTCCTATAAGGTTATAGTAATTGAAACTATCAGCAAAGACTGTAAAATATCGGCTGTACGGGCGAAATTTATTTATTTATTTTGGATGTCCTTCATATGTATTTATCTTCTACTGCATATTCGAATTAATTTTCGCACAATAAAGAAACTATGGGCCCTATTCTCATTTACAACTTATGTTGTAAGTTGTGTTGTCTAAGCAAAATCGGTATTACGGTTTACAACTTTGCTGAATGTTGTCAAGCTGGTTGTCTTTCGAAGTTGTCTAAGCAAAAATGATGTCTATTCTGATTCACAACACAACCCCAGTTGTGTTGTCTTATGTGTCAAAATCAGACAACACCTAGAGAGCTGTTGTAATCAGCTATGTTTGTTGAAAGGGTCGCATGTTTAACGTGAATTTGTTGTCTGACGCGAAAATAATGGACAAAAAATATAATGTAATGCAATGTAATTATTGTATTTCAGTGATATTTATTAATTTCTAAGATTTTACGAGAATATGAAGTCATATTTTTTTGAAACCGCATTATAATATCAACTGTTCAAAAATTCTTGCAATATTTATGGTATTTTGATTTTCTTCTTCCGGGAAGAATAAATCGACACCAATTTCCATTATAATATTTATTTATCTTTAATCACAATTGTAAACAAACCACAGTTTTTATTTTGATGCTATAAGTACTGTACGGCAGGGTTACAGATCTGGCAGTAGTATTCATTGCATTTATTTTTTTGGTACTAATTTGAAATTTTGTTTTTGTAAATAAGAGTAGAATTTATCCAACAGAACAATATAAAATATCCTCACAAATATAGCAGCATACATTTCCATAGTAACAACACACAATTTTGTGCTTTATTTTGATTTTCTTAAAGACTCAATTTCAAAATGTGGAGTATTTTGCATAATGCGGAGTGTAACACTACTAAAGAAAAACACACATGCATATTCAAGCAACTGAAACATCAAAACTGTTGGTGGCTTCGAAAATTTCTGGCTAAAGTTCGACAAGACAACTTACAACTTCGAATGGTTGTAAATCGTAATACGGAATTCGAACTCAGTTGTCTTCAAAGTTGTGTTGTCTTGAAGACAATACAACCGATGTTGTGTTGTAAATGAGAATAGGGCCCTATATATGCTATGCAGCTATTATAAAATAGAAAGTAATCCTTTAAAATTTCCTTTTAGCAAAACTCCGCCATGAAAAATTAGTAAAATTTATTTTTTTTATTGATTCGTAAAATACTCGTACAATAAACTTTTCTTAAACTCAAGTGATGAAGTGATCCATGAATTGATATTTTCTTTCAAGGAGCTTGCTGAACTCTGCATCTCGGTGTGGAGTTTAGGTTTATTTAGCATAAACCGAGGACGTCAAAGAATCAAAAGCGGCAAAAACTATTCCGGAAAATGAAGCCAGACGCTGGCTTCACCTTACGGCATATTAATGAATTCTGGCGCTGATGGACCTTCGTCATGCGGAAACGGTTTTACTACAGCAATCATTCGGTTGAAATCTTCGTGTGAAAGTCCGTGGTAGTTGCTCAAATGTTTGCGAAAAGCCGGCTTGCGGTAGTACATAAACGGGCACGTAGGGCACATCCACAGGAAACGCTAATTTCGGAAGTTTTTCCGTATTTCTTTTAACTGAGGATCGGTATCTCCGATGACCCTGAATAAAGGGTTGGTTGTTTATTGACAACTGCTTCTATAAGCTGTGGTGGTGGGGCTGTTGGTTGCCGTGGCTGTATAGAATCTGGTGCACTTGATGGAACTTGACACTACAGTGGAGGCTCTGCCCGTTCTGGTAACTGTAATTGCATCTGTTGCTCTGGTTGGATCTGCTGCTGCTGTTGGATTTGTTGCTGATCGATGGCTTAAAATTCCGACCCAGCTCTACGTCCTCCGACCATATGAATGAATTCTGGTGCGGCTGGACCTTTCTCATGCACCTTCCTTGCAAATGCAGCGCGGCCGTCAGCATTAAGAGCCCAAACAGCTGACTCCCCTGTGCCATCGACAGAACACTACGCAAAAGAGACGCACTCCATTTTCCATCCAAATCGATAAGACGGGCGACAGGCGATCATGGACGTCTGCACCGAGGCTTCCTCCCTGGTCCCAGATTCGCTAAGCAGACTCGACGACTGGCAGGATTGCTTTGAGCGGCGCTGCTCGACGGACACACTCTCGTCGTCGTCCTTGAGGTCACTGCTCTTCAGTCCAGTTCTACAGACGCAGATACAGAGAGTTGCAATCGGCTCAACACGGACTTCAGCTTCCTTAAATGGACAGTCAATGGCCTGAAAACGAAAAAGGAAGATCTGCAGTGAAAGATGAGAGCAAGTGAAATTTCCTCACATTTAGAGCTTACTTTAATGCTCTAACATTAATAATTAAAGATGTAATAGATAATATATCCAAAAATTCATAAACAAATTTCGATGGAAGATTTTATACTTCCATCTTTGGTAATTTCCAATCGCAAAACAATATTCATTTTGACTACATACAAATTGAAATGTTTTATGTACCGATGTTTTTCTACAACTTTTAAAAAAGATTACGAAGGATTAATTTTTATTACTTAGTTATGTTTCAACTGCGTTTCATCTCGTCCCAAAAATGAGCACATTAAAAATGAAGTTTAATGGGAAACATTACCTCCAAGTTTGCATTTCACCTTTGCCCTTCTCTCCTTGAAATCGCGTTCTTGGCTAATTGAAGACGATTTCAACCTTGTAGACCACCAAATATTCACTTCCTGAAGGTGACGACCCACTTTAACTGACTGCCCGCCCTCAGCACCTCCGTCTGTAGTCCCAGACCGAACATGACTTCAAGGGGGACATCAGAGTCGGAGCGGGGAATCGCTGCTCAAATCTCGCGCCAGCTTGGAGCCGCCTTCGCGCGCGTGATGGCCTGAGGAGGAAGCATCGGCGAAGACGCCTTGATCGCCGGTGCCCCCTTTAGATTTCGTTGGAGATTTGGCTGCATCTCTTTTGCCTCGCGAACTATCGTTGACAAGTCAGACAATGGAACCTCCACAACTGCTACAAACGCAGCCTCTGGGAGATACAACACCCGATCCAGCAACGGAAACGAATCCAACAACAGCAGAAAATCCAACCAGAGCAGAACACATGCAATTAAAATTACCAAAACGGGCAGAGCCTCCACTGCAGTCCCAAGTTCCATCAACTGCACCAGACTCTTCACAGCCACAGCAACCAACTACTCCACTACCATTGCATATAGAAGCAGTTGTCAATAAAACCCCAACCCTTTATTCAGGCTCATCGGAGATACCGATCCTCTTTTAAAGCAAATACGGAAAAAATTTCGAAATTATAGTTTCCTGTCGATGTGCCGTACGTGCCCATTTATGTGCTATCGCAAGCCGGCTTTTCGCAACCATTTGAACAACTACCACGGACTTTCATACGTAGATTTTAACCGAATGATTGCTGCAGTAAAACCGGTTCTGACAGCAAAAGTTCAGGTAGGTAAAATATTAAATTTGTTGCATTTTGTGTGTGTAGTCTCGATCCGCTTGGGGCTCAAAATAGGCCAATATGCAGGGTGATGGGACAGTGCAGCCCTTGGACTGCCATCTGCAAGACCAAGCTTCGTCCAATGAGGGTAAATTTTCATTCAGGGGCAAGGAGGTCGTCGAGCTGGGCCAGCATTTGAATCCAAGGAACAAGCTGCGGTTTGTTGGAAGAATTTGTGCCACGTTTGATTACCCGGCGGCAATGGATCAGTTAAGCCCATGTTCTGCACAATTCCTCCTTTGAGAGGACCTCAACCTGCATCGGAAGAAATTACACAATTAGTATTTAAAGTTTCTAATAAGAAATCGATTAATTAGCAATTAAAAATGTTGATAAGAAATCGACTTTATTAACAGGGACGCAAAATAATGCGTAATTTCCAATGTTTCAAACTAAAATATCACAGTACAGAAACTATGTAGATATACATGTGGACATATATATTCGGTTACGATTAAATAGATCATTTTGATGTACTCGGCTCGGACTTTATGTATAGCAGATGATTTCAGTTTTTGTGGTTTTTTAATGAACCAAAATTACATCGGTTCTCCTTCAATAAAAGTCAAACAAAAGACACTATTTAATATATTAGTACATAAATATCCTTCCTTACCTTATGAAGAAAAACCCCTCATCAAAAGATGCCCTTATCAAGAGTTAAACACGTTCATTTTTGTGTCTCGTATTTAATCAATTTAGATATTTGCAAACAATCAAATTATATATACATATATCTCTAGAACTACGGACTTTACATCAAACCAAAATCATATTTTCTACACTTGGATCTTTACAGCATTCATTAGCCTAATTTTAAAAAATAAGGAGTTTCGAAATGGTGTACACATACACAATCCTTTTTCTGCTCTAGCGGAAAACAGAATTGTATAATTCATTGCGGTAGGACACAGCTACGTGTGTCCTTACCCTCTGTTCCGGCGAATACTCGAATCGAAATCACTAGAATTGAGTAAAAATTATATTCTTTAAACATTCAATCAAATAGCTATTTTTCTTTGTGCTAAATCGAACGAAATCATGGAAAACGCGATCAGTTTTCTTTGCGCCGACATGAACAAACACGCAAACAATCGCCAACCAAATGCCACAAGCATTAACAAAACCCTTTACGCGTGTCCGATCAAACATTCCACACATAAAAAACATTCCAATGAAAAATTAAGTTTTATCAAAAAAAAAAAACACCCAAAATCTGTAAACGTGAAGCACAACATTGATCATTGTCATATATATGCATAGTCCGGACATTAATTTCTAGGAAAGAATTTTTATTTTTAACTAAACTTATCACACAAACACTTTAGCTGTAGTCTATATACTATATACATCGGACTTCATGACTAATCACGACCTGTGAAAAATCTGATGGAAAAATTAATGGTAGAAACGGCAATCGAGCTCCTTTACAAGATAAATTTTTAGTACATACATACATACAATTTTAGCGAAAACTTTTTTGAACATCTGCAAAAAGAAGTTGTAAAAAGAGAGACAAATACCGACGCATGAACCATGAATAAGTTTAATAATTGTATTTAAATATTAAAAGATGCTTCATACACAAAATTTTCCTTTCGAAGAGTTCTAATTTCGATAGAAACCCAAATTACTGATTTGTCTCCAGGACAAATAAGACCAAAATGATTTTAGAAAATAAAAACGGACATACATGTGTATATAACCTCACAAAAGACACAGTCATGGTGGATTTATTACCATATGAATGTATGTATGAATAAAATGATTATATAATTTTATTCGGAAATGCATTGCTTCTTTTTCTCTAAGAATTACTTCGTTTTGCTCCACTGTTTATCGAATAAATAAATATTTTTAAGCATTTCAATGGAATGTCATCATTATTAAACAAAAATTATGCAAATGAACTTCTAATTAAATGAAAGATTGCAATAATTTCTTATTCCTAAATATGTTAATATCTACATACATATAAGGAAATAATTAAAACTTACATTTCTGCACTTCTGATTGATTTAATGGACACAAAACTTATTCTTCACAACACCGCGGACATGCTGTTCAATGCACGAGTACTTTACGAATGACTTATGGCAGTGCCACCGCGAAGCAGATCGGCTGGCAGTGCAAATACATATTTCAAAATGCGAAAAGGAAAGGGAAAGGAAGGAGCGAAGAAATCAACAAGTATGAGCAGTAGAGAAATACGTATGTTGAATCAGTATTTGAATAACCTTAGTCCATTGGAGAATTTTTGCACCAAACGATGTTCAATTGGTTAGTTGCAATGAGAAGAAGAAAAAATCGTCCTAAGAGGAGTAAATCCCATGTGCCCTCGTATACTTCTTGAGGAGCGAAAGAGCCAGTATATCATAACGGAACCTTTTAATACATTCCTTGTATTTTTTCATCAGAAAATTAATTAAAAATGACTCATGAACACCTGCAAAACTTCCCACTTAGAGACACTTGAGAAAATTATACCTGATGGACACCTGGCCACTTTGAGCTACAAGTCCTACAATGGCTCCAAGCATACATCAAGAGTTCCTACTGCCACAAGCCTACAAAACTCCCCGGATTCTTCATGTAGTGCAGATCCGCACTCAATCGAGAAATTGTAAATTGTTTTCACATAACCCAATATTCCCCTAGTACAAGATTTAAACTAATAACATTTTATAGAAGCTATTTACAAACTATCTTTATCTAAACATAGAAAAAGTTGCTATAGATTTTTAAATTTTATAAAAATATATGTATGTACCAAATATTAACAGCACCAACTTTCTTTGCTATGCGAATAGTTTCGGATATTCAAGTTTTTTTAAAGAAGCCGTTATTCCTAAATTCCATGTAAACCAGCAATCATGGGGTGCTGAAAATATCACCAAATAAGAGAACATTTTTTTCGGTTTTTATTGCCTTCTAATTTTACCTGGATTAAAAGTAGGTCAGCTATTCAACGGAACTTTTTCAGTGGCCACTAGCAAATCTTCATTGCGCTACACGAATTGAATACGATGTTCAATTTCACACAAGCTCAATAATATTTTTATTGACTTTTAATTAGTTTAGAATTATTTTCTCTAGACGTGGATCTCGATTAATGTATTGTACAATTAATTACATTATTTTGACATAAAGAGGTGGCCAATGTTACTATTACTGGGAATATTTTTATTGGAGTTTATCACAGTTTACTTACACATTACATTTACTTTTTAAATAAACTAGGATCGGATGAATTTATTCTCGGTTACCTTCGACGTGGCTTCATGAGCTTTGAAGTTATTTGATAAAGATTGGAAACCGGTTTTTTGTTCCTTCAGTCGATTTAAAGGGGAGAAGAGATTAAAGGCAACCTGACAAAATCATTAAGAAGACAGTGAATAATAATTAGGAGAACTTTGCTTCTATTTTGTGCTCTTTTCCATATTTTCTGAACAATTTCTGCGGCTGTAATTACCAGGTTTCTATTTTTTAAATAATATCATTCAAGCTTTTCCTAAGAACCCATATTTCTCATAATTCATTCTAAATTTCATCTTCCATAAATAAAAACAAATATTTTTATTATCATATTTTTTACTTTACTCATTTTTTAATTTGCTGCTTTTAAATTTGTTATAATTTCTTTAAATGAAATTGTTTTGTGTTTGTTTTTCTTCGTAATAATATAATTTACAACTTAAGTCTAGAAGAAAATTAAACATTACTTTCATTTGTTTGCTTCTTTAAAATATATCAATTAAATTAAATTAGATTTATAATTATTTTATGAATTAATAATACATTTGATAGATTATTTTCATTGATGAGGATTTTTTCTTTTTCTGTGTTAGTTTGTTGTATGAATTTTTCCTTATTCTTGAATCAATCAAAACCAGGAAAGACCGAAATGCTTAAAAGGACGATTGTTTGTTATTAAGGATCGCTAATTTTCCAATCAGCGCTTGAAAAGTGTTCGTGTTTTGCTTATTTAAGTAGAGAGGGAAGAAAAATAGCCACAATTTACATTTATGTTTAGTTTATGTTAATGTTTGTATATATAAAGTATATACGAATAGCTATATACTTTAGATGTCTTCTTCTTGTTTTCAATAGCTTAAATCTCTAAATAAATTATGCTTTGTTTTTATTTTAAATAGTTACTTATATCATTTGCTTAGCACGAGTTTTACGTATATTTGTTGGTTGCTTTTCACATTTATTTCGGTTTTTATTTATGCTTTTGTTTGCTTTCCCGTTGAGATAGTTTTTACATTACGTATGTATGAATTGTATGGAGATGTATACCTACATGCTATACATGCTATAGCAATAGAGTTACGTATGTATTGAGTTGTGTATGCGTTTCCTTAAAAGCTAATTACGTATACGTTCATTTGTAACGACGATGCGCTCCATTCATTACTTCAAACAGGAGCAGGGAATGAGTTACTTTGGTAACTTCTTTCAAAGGTTTTTGTACCTGTGACAGGTCTGTCACAGTCTCAGGTCGGAGCTGCTCCGAAAAAATCACGAAATCGCTCACCTCTAGAGACTTTCAAATAAAGAAGACGAAATTGCAAATAAAGAAGACGAAAAATTATACTTCTGTTAACCTACATGATTGCCATATAAGAATTAATAATAGTATACAGTATTTAATAGTCATAATTATTATTACAATTTTTTTAATTATTACTACAAAACAAGTCTGTAGTATTGCAGCATTTAATCAAGATTTGATATTATGATATAGTGCTAAGTTTTTTAGAAATTATAGTACATCCTATAAAAGATAGAAAATGTCTATTGTTGAGTTTTTTAACAATTTTAGTATGTGGGGAATTTTAAACTAATTAAAAGTAAATAATATTTTTTAGCTTGTGGGAAAGTGAACATGGTATTCATTTCGTGTAGCGCAATGAAGATTTGCCAGTGGCGACTGAAGAAGTTCCGTTGAATAGCTGACCTACTTTAAATCCAGGAAAAATCCAGGCAAAAAAAACCCCAAAAAATGTTCTCTTATTTGCTGATATTTTGAGCACCCTCTCATTGCTGGTTTATATGGAATTTAGGAATAACAGCTTCTTTAAAAAAACTTGAATAACGGAAACTATTCGCATAGCAAAGAAAGTTAGTGCTGTTAATATTTGGTACATACATATATTTTTATAAAATTTAAAAATCTATAGCAACTTTTTCTATGTTTAGATAAAGATAGTTTGTAAATAGCTTCTATAAAATGTTATTAGTTTAAATCTTGTACTAGGGGAATATTGGGTTATGTGAAAACAATTTACAATTTCTCGATTGAGTGCGGATCTGCACTACATGAAGAATCCGGGGAGTTCTGTAGGCTTGTGGCAGTAGGAATTCTTGATGTATGCTTGGAGCCATTGTAGGACTTGTAGCTCAAAGTGTCCAGGTGTCCATCAGGTATAATTTTCTCAAGTGTCTCTAAGTGGGAAGTTTTGCAGGTGTTCATGAGTCATTTTTAATTAATTTTCTGATGAAAAAATACAAGGAATGTATTAAAAGGTTCCGTTATGATATACTGGCTCTTTCGCTCCTCAAGAAGTATACGAGGGCACATGGGATTTACTCCTCTTAGGACGATTTTTATACCCTACACCTTAAGGTTGAGGGTATATTCACTTTCTACCGGAGTGTGTAACGCATAGAACTAGACAAGATAGGTATGGAAAAGTATATATATTCTTGATCAGCATCACCACCGAAATTGAAATAACGATGTCTGTCCGTCTGTCTGTCTGTCCGTTGAAATCACGATCACAGGAGAACGGATTAAGATTTCAAAATGAAATTTAGCAAAAATATTCGTTGCTATGTTGGGGTGTTTCGTATTGAAAATGAGCAATATCGCCCAAGGACCACGCCTACTTTTTATATCGAGAGTGCAAGTACCTCTGTTTAGCCTAATAAAAAAGGCCATATCAGCATCACTTTTTGAGAGAAGACAAGAAAATTTTATATGTAGGTTTAGACTAATGCTTCCAGTTAATATGCCAAAAAGTGGGCGTGATCCGCCCACTTTAAAAAAATTTTTTTTGTTTTTATTATTATTATTATATATATATTATATATTTATTATTGGATATATAATATATATATTGCATATATAAGTTAACACACTCCAATAGCATTGTGCACATTCAAAGCACTCACTACATTCGTATGTCAGCATAATGCATGCAACGAATAATTGCAACACAATAGCTCTCAGGTTACTCTAGAATGCAGCAGATAAGAATAATTTTTATTCTATTTTATTGTATTATGTTTTTGGTTAACGATGAGAAATATATTTTGCTTAGCAAGCATATTTAGAGTAAATAGAATTAAGACTAGAATGTTTAAGAAACTTATATTTAACGATGGGAAATATATTTTGCTTAGCAAGCATGTTCATAGTAAATAGACTTAAGACTACAATGTTTAAGAAACTTCTTTTGGAAATCAAAATAAATGCACCGCCAGTCTACATCCAAGCTTCAACGAGCAAGCAGTTAGCTTGAAAGTCTGCCGGCAAAAACCAACAACTCGATTTTTATTTTTTTGGTCTTCCCGCGGTTCAAAACCATAACTGGCGCCCGAGCAGTTGCGAGTGTAAAATACCCGCGCATTATTTAAACAAATCTTTTAAGAGATAAATCCGAACAGTACTGAAAGTGAAACTAACAAGTGGAAAACTGGAAAATAATAACGAATAAAGAAATCACTTGTGATCGGTTAGCATACTAGTACTACGACTTGTTCAACATAGGAACAACAAGTTAAAGCAAGGAAGGAAACGAGAAATCGACCTCATCAAATTAAGGGAAGCCAAAGGACAAAAGAGAAACATCGACTTGTTTACATAGGAACAACAAGACGCAGGCAAAACTGAGCAGACTTCAACAAATTAGCAAGACGAAACCGTACGCAAGTAGGAAGCGTAACAACTCTAAAAGCGAAACAGCGGACCGTCGAGGATGCGGACTCAAATTCTCCTATTAATGTAAGCTTTATATTTTACTTATAAATAAAAGTTACTTTCGGAATATTAGAGAAAACAATTATTAAATCAAATAGAAATAATTCATTGATTCAAAGATTAAAGAATTAAGGTGTTTAAAAATTATTAAATTATAATATGATTCATTGATCCAATATTGAAGATTAAAGTGTAACAAATTATTAACTCAAATAGAAATAATTTATTGATTCATATATTGAAAAATTAAAGTGTGCAAAAATTCTTCATTCAAATTTTTATTTATAATAATTTATTTATTATGTGTTCGAAAATTAATTAAGTGAAATCATTACGAAAAAAATTCAAATTTTCAAATTCAGAGTAATTATTTATTCAAAATATTACGAAGACTGTCCAAATCATAAAAGAAGTAAAAAATTATATCCTTTGAATTATAGCATTGAAATTATAAGAATTCAGAAACGATACATTTAATTGAAACAATTTCTTGAGTAAACTAAGAGCTAGAAAGAAACATACAATGGAAGACATTAAAAACGCAGTCAACCAACTAACAGGTGCTGTTAATGCTCACATTGAGCAAATCAAATCTATTACCAATAGATTAAATGCATTAGAAAGGGTAGATAGGCCGTCGCCATCTCAACAAGCTAATATTCCTGCGTTAACGGAAAACGATTTAGCAGAAATTAGAAGATTACCAGACTGTGTTAGGGATCTGCAAACATTTGATGGCAACCCTGTAGAATACATTTCATGGGTTCATAGTGTAGAATCTATTCTAAATGATTACGGGATCGTCAAACACAAACCAATTTTTAGAAGTATTCTACAGCACATAAGACAAAAGGTACGCGGCTCAGCCAATGCTGCGCTCGTTTCATATAATATTTTTGATGACGATTGGGTAACAATTAAAAAATGTTTGTCACTGCATTACGCTGACAAGAGAGATATACGAACTCTCGAACATGAGTTAAATTCCTTGTCGCAAAGAAACAATACAGTTGATGAATTTTACGCCAAAATTAATCATCAATTATCGCTATTAATAAATAAGTTGAAAACAGAAGACTACACGGTAGAAACAATGAATGTACTGGCAGGTAATTATAGAGATAGGGCTTTAGATGTATTTATTAGAGGCTTAAAAGGTGATTTGTCACGTATACTAGTTATACAAAAACCAGCAACCTTGCCTGAGGCATATACGTCCTGCTTAGAGTTCCAAAACTTAAATTATAGGAACTTCCCGATACACAAAGATCATTACAATACGATTTCTGCTCCCGTGAATCAAATATTTTCATCAGGAAATCAGTATAAACCAAATCGACCCCCAAGATACGTGAACGCCAACGAGCGTAACCAAATATTTAACAGAACTTATAATAATGAGAATAGACGATTTCAAACTAACGTGCCACCAGCACGACCCGTACAGCCGAAACCAGCTGTACCCATGGAAATTGATCCATCAATTCACTCCCGCCAGGTCAATTATGTAAATAGGCCTAGGGTTAATAATTTCCCTACGGTGAGAAAATCAAATGAAAGTTCAAATCTCCCAAACAAACAACAACGCACATTTAACACTGAAACTTCTAACGAACAAAATTTTATGGAAGGAGCCTCTCTAGCGTACCATATTTAGAATTGTATACAGCAAAAGGAGAAACTTTATGTTTTTTAATAGACACTGGCTCGAACAAAAATTATATTTGTGAAAAATTATCTGAAAATTCCATACCAGTAGTAAAACCTTTTAAAACACATTCGGCAACAAGTCAAACTTTAATAACAAAGAAAGTTCGCGGACGTTTTTTCGAAAGCGTTGGTAGAAACGACGTGATTACTTTTTTTGTTCTTCCGGGATTATCAACCTTTGACGGCATAATAGGAGATGACACGCTTAGACAATTAAAAGCAAAAATTGATAGAGGAAATAGTATTCTGCACATCTACCCAAATATTAAACTGACATTAAAAGCAAAATTATCGAAACAAGTACATAATATTGAAACCATTCATAACCTTGATGACGATATAAGGAATGTAGTAAATAAATATAATAAATTATTTGATCCGGTTAGTGACGATGGGATAGTAGAAACTAATGTACGTGCAGAAATAAAAACGAACACACAAGAACCAATTTATACAAAATCTTACCCATACCCAGCAAATCTCCGATCAGAAGTAGAATTACAGATTAAAGAAATGCTTAAGAATGGAATTATCAGACCATCAAAGAGCCCGTATAACTCGCCTCTTTGGGTAGTTCCCAAAAAATCAAGCAATCTGGAACAGAAAAAATACAGAATTGTTATAGATTTTAAACGTCTGAATGCAGTGACCATACCAGACGCTTACCCTATTCCGGATATCACAAATACTTTAGCTAGCCTAGGTGAAAACAGATTTTTTTCAACAATAGATTTGACGTCAGGATTTCATCAAATAAGGATGAAAAGTAGCGACATTCAAAAAACAGCCTTTTCTACAGCAAATGGCAAATATGAATTTACAAGGCTACCGTTTGGCTTAAAGAATGCGCCAGCAATATTTCAGCGCATGATAAATGACGTTTTGCATTCAGTAATAGGAATTTGTTGCTATGTCTATATAGACGATGTAATAATTTTTGGAAAAACAAGGGAAGAACATATTTTAAATGTTGAAAAAGTTTTCTCACTGTTGAATGCAGCAAACCTTAAAGTAAATTTAGAAAAATCAACGTTTCTTAAGGAAAGTGTAGAATTTCTTGGTTATATCGTTACGAACAATGGTATTTGTCCCGACCCTAAGAAGGTATCGGCTATACAAAATATAGAAACTCCACGTAACCTAAAAGAACTTAAAAGTTTCTTAGGTTTAGTTTCGTATTATAGAAGATTTATTAAGGACTTTGCGCAAATAGCAAAACCCCTTACAAACTTGACTAGAGGCCAAAATGCGCAAATTAAAGCTAGTCAATCAAAAAAAGTCACGGTAACGTTAGACAAAGAAGCTTTTGAATCATTTAAAAAACTTAAGCAAATGCTAACTACCACGGATATTTTAATATTTCCAAACTTTGAAAAACCATTCGTCCTTACTACAGACGCATCCAACATAGCACTTGGAGCAGTACTGTCTCAAGGCGAAATAGGAAAAGATAGACCCATAACCTATATATCTAGGTCACTCAGCAAAACTGAGGAAAATTACTCCACTATTGAAAAGGAAATGTTGGCAATAATATGGTCTCTTGATAAACTTAGAACCTATTTATACGGTGCAAAGGAAATAAAAATCCTCACCGACCATCAGCCACTCACCTTCGCTTTAAGCAATGCGAACAATAATGCTAAGTTAAAACGGTGGAAAGCTCGAATAGAAGAGTATAATTATAAACTTATATATAAACCTGGGAAAGCAAATGTTGTTGCAGATGCTCTTTCGAGACTGCCAACTCAAGCAAATCCGTTAACACTGACTGATGACATTTCACAGCACAGTGCCCAGGAAGATAGTTCAGAATTAATACCTCATTGTGAAGCACCAATTAATGTCTTCAGAAATCAAATAATTATAGACGAAGGTATCGAAATGAGTATTCATGAAATGCCACATTCTGGCTATAATAGACATTTTATTAGAACCGAAAATATAGAATTAAATAATTTAACTCAAATTCTTAAAGAAAAGTTGAATCCAAACTTAGTAAATGGAATTAAACTACCAGAAAAGTATATACCCATGTTGCAGGACATTTATAAAAATAATTTTTCAAAGTTTCGTATTAGATTAACGCAAAGAGCAGTAAAAGACGTAACGAGTGAAGAAGAAAAATTCATTATTATTAAAAATGAACATACAAGAGCTCATAGGAACTGTAAGGAAAATAAGGACCAAATCTTAGAAAACTATTATTTTCCACAAATGACAAAATTTATTAAACAATACACCCAAACTTGTGACATTTGTCATCATAACAAATACGATAGACACCCACCGAAGCCTGAACTCCAAGCAACACCAATCCCACGGTACCCAACCGAAATTTTACATATAGACATCATAGAAATTAAAAATGAGAAATTTTTAAGTGTTATAGATAAGTTCTCTAAATTTACGAAATTTTTTCATTTAAAAAATAGAACCGTATTTCACGTCAGGGATAAATTAATTAAACTATTACATTATTTTTCTGTCCCGAAAATATTAGTTATGGACAATGAAAGTAGCTTCATAAGTCCTATGATCTTAAATTATATAGAAGGCCTTGGAATAGAAATATATTTAGCGCCCACGCAAAAAAGTGAGGTAAATGGTGCAGTCGAACGTGTACATTCAACAATCATAGAAATATTTAGATGCCTTAGTGTAGAGTATAGAGACTACACAGTTAAAGAAATATTAAATATAGCTGTAGACAGATACAATAATAGTATACACTCAGTTACAAAGAAAAAGCCGTCTGATATATTTTTCAATAGGTCAGAAAGAATTAATTATCAGGAGTTATTAAATTTTAAGAACATAGTTAATAATGATTTGAGTAAGGAAATAAAACGTAACCAAAGGAATGTTTTGTATAGGCATAACATTAAAAAATCAAAACCTATAGAGTATGTAGAAGGAGCAACTGTCTTTGTAAAAAACAAGCAAATTAAAGGCAAACACAAGCCAATGTTTAAAAAAGAAGTTGTTTCCGAAAATAACAAAGTTACAATAACAACATTAAGCGGCAAAAAAATACACAAATCCCATTTAAAAAATAAATAATCTTAATTACAGACTTACGACCTACTGGACGAACGCGACCATTAATATTTACGAATACGACAGTCCAATTGTGGCTATAAAACAAGGAGATGCGAAAATTGTTACGGGAACATATAAAATAATACACGTTATAAATCTCTCAGACTACGAAAGAATATATGACAGTTTAAATTCAATCGTGAAAAGTAAAATTGACAGAGGCAGCAGCCTAGCTCCGCAACTGAATCATCAGCTGGATAAAATAAACGAGTTTCTTACCCAATTACATCACCAAGAAACCAGACAAAAGAGATCAATTAACTGGATCGGTTCCGCATGGAAATGGATCGCAGGTAACCCCGACGCTACTGACTGGGACAATATTCTTAAACAGAATAAAGACCTAACAGAAAATAACGACAAACAATTTTTCATAAACAAAGCCCTAATTAATAAAACAAATTTACTTATTCGAAATCTTAACACAATTTCTAACAAAATAGGACGTGACGAAGTGGACAAGTACGAACAAATGACTTTTAATAAATTAAGCATAGTTAAGGAAGAAATATACCAAATAGTCTTAGCAGGACAACTTGCAAAAAAGGATATTGTGAACACAGCATTGTTAGATAAGACCGAAATAGCTGACATATTATCTAGAATAGAGACCTTACCATTTAAGAATGAGTTAGAAGCGCTAGAATTTGCTAAACCAGCAATGGTAGTGAGAGATTCATGTCTACTTTATGTTCTTTCTCTCCCTCAAACTAGTAAAGTTATTTTTAACAATATTATGATAAGAGCAACGATTAAGAATAATAAGAGGATACATTTAAGTCATAATAATCTTTTAATTTCCTCAACTGATAAATATGGAATTAATAGTAAATGCGATAATATTCAAGGTGTAGCAATATGTAATATTAACCAATTGCGAAAACTAGAACACGATAACTGTATTGTTAGAATTTTGAATGGACAGGAAGGCTCATGTGAATATGAGTTCAGAAATAAACCAGTAATTGACTTCGTTACTGCGGGTACACTTTTTGTAACAAATTACTCAGGAGAAATTAAAAGTAAAAACGGAACGCGAGAAATAAACGGAACATTTTTAATAAATTTCTTCAATGACACTGTAGTATTAGATAATGTAACATACTCTAATTTTGAAACCAAAAACTATCAAATCTTACCACCGTACCTACGTATTAATCTTACAGAAAAAGCCATCAAATTAGATCTGCAATACCTACACGAGTTGCACGTAAATAACACAAAGTTGTTATCCTTTATTTTTTTAAAAAGCATTTCAGTAAGCACAGCTCTAATAATAATATTTGTAATAATATTTGGCATTATAATATTTAATTTTTTCAAAAACAAAAAACCAAGCCCGAATATTTTTGTAGAACCCATTAAATTAAATTTTAATCAGCGGGACGCCGATGCTTAAGAAGGGGGGAGTTAACACACTCCAATAGCATTGTGCACATTCAAAGCACTCACTACATTCGTATGTCAGCATAATGCATGCAACGAATAATTGCAACACAATAGCTCTCAGGTTACTCTAGAATGCAGCAGATAAGAATAATTTTTATTCTATTTTATTGTATTATGTTTTTGGTTAACGATGAGAAATATATTTTGCTTAGCAAGCATATTTAGAGTAAATAGAATTAAGACTAGAATGTTTAAGAAACTTATATTTAACGATGGGAAATATATTTTGCTTAGCAAGCATGTTCATAGTAAATAGACTTAAGACTACAATGTTTAAGAAACTTCTTTTGGAAATCAAAATAAATGCACCGCCAGTCTACATCCAAGCTTCAACGAGCAAGCAGTTAGCTTGAAAGTCTGCCGGCAAAAACCAACAACTCGATTTTTATTTTTTTGGTCTTCCCGCGGTTCAAAACCATAACTTATATACGAGTATATTATATCGCACCACTTCTAAATATATATACGAGTATATATGCAGCTTTAAGGTGTAGGGTATTTCGGCTACAGCCCGGCTGTAGACAACACCTTTACTAGTTTCTTCTTCTCATTGCAACTAACCAATTGAACATCGTTTGGTGCAAAAATTCTCCAATGGACTAAGGTTATTCAAATACTGATTCAACATACGTATTTCTCTACTGCTCATACTTGTTGATTTCTTGGCTCCTTCCTTTCCCTTTCCTTTTCGCATTTTGAAATATGTATTTGCACTGCCAGCCGATCTGCTTCGCGGTGGCACTGCCATAAGTCATTCGTAAAGTACTCGTGCATTGAACAGCATGTCCGCGGTGTTGTGAAGAATAAGTTTTGTGTCCATTAAATCAATCAGAAGTGCAGAAATGTAAGTTTTAATTATTTCCTTATATGTATGTAGATATTAACATATTTAGGAATAAGAAATTATTGCAATCTTTCATTTAATTAGAAGTTAAAAAATTCATTTGCATAATTTTTGTTTAATAATGATGACATTCCATTGAAATGCTTAAAAATATTTATTTATTCGATAAACAGTGGAGCAAAACGAAGTAATTCTTAGAGAAAAAGAAGCAATGCATTTCCGAATAAAATTATATAATCATTTTATTCATACATACATTCATATGGTAATAAATCCATCATGACTGTGTCTTTTGTGAGGTTATATACACATGTATGTCCGTTTTTATTTTCTAAAATCATTTTGGTCTTATTTGTCCTGGAGACAAATCAGTAATTTGGGTTTCTATCGAAATTAGAACTCTTCGAAAGGAAAATTTTGTGTATGAAGCATCTTTTAATATTTAAATACAATTATTAAACTTATTCATGGTTCATGCGTCGGTATTTGTCTCTCTTTTTACAACTTCTTTTTGCAGATGTTCAAAAAAGTTTTCGCTAAAATTGTATGTATGTATGTACTAAAAATTTATCTTGTAAAGGAGCTCGATTGCCGTTTCTACCATTAATTTTTCCATCAGATTTTTCACAGGTCGTGATTAGTCATGAAGTCCGATGTATATAGTATATAGACTACAGCTAAAGTGTTTGTGTGATAAGTTTAGTTAAAAATAAAAATTCTTTCCTAGAAATTAATGTCCGGACTATGCATATATATGACAATGATCAATGTTGTGCTTCACGTTTACAGATTTTGGGTGTTTTTTTTTTTTGATAAAACTTAATTTTTCATTGGAATGTTTTTTATGTGTGGAATGTTTGATCGGACACGCGTAAAGGGTTTTGTTAATGCTTGTGGCATTTGGTTGGCGATTGTTTGCGTGTTTGTTCATGTCGGCGCAAAGAAAACTGATCGCGTTTTCCATGATTTCGTTCGATTTAGCACAAAGAAAAATAGCTATTTGATTGAATGTTTAAAGAATATAATTTTTACTCAATTCTAGTGATTTCGATTCGAGTATTCGCCGGAACAGAGGGTAAGGACACACGTAGCTGTGTCCTACCGCAATGAATTATACAATTCTGTTTTCCGCTAGAGCAGAAAAAGGATTGTGTATGTGTACACCATTTCGAAACTCCTTATTTTTTAAAATTAGGCTAATGAATGCTGTAAAGATCCAAGTGTAGAAAATATGATTTTGGTTTGATGTAAAGTCCGTAGTTCTAGAGATATATGTATATATAATTTGATTGTTAGCAAAAATCTAAATTGATGAAATACGAGACACAAAAATGAACGTGTTTAACTCTTGATTAGGGCATCTTTTGATGAGGGGTTTTTCTTTATAAGGTAAGGAAGGATATTTATGTACTAATATATTAAATAGTGTGGTTATTTGACTTTTATTGAAGGAGAACCGATGTAATTTTGGTTCATTAAAAAACCACAAAAACTGATCATCTGCTATACATAAAGTCCGAGCCGAATACATCAAAATGATCTATTTAATCGTAACCGAATATATATGTCCACATGTATATGTACATAGTTTCTGTACTGTGATATTTTAGTTTGAAACATTGGAAATTACGCATTATTTTGCGTCCCTGTTAATAAAGTCGATTTCTTATCAACATTTTTAATTGCTAATTAATCGATTTCTTATTAGAAACTTTAAATACTAATTGTGTAATTTCTTCCGATGCAGGTTGAGGTCCTCTCAAAGGAGGAATTGTGCAGAACATGGGCTTAACTGATCCATTGCCGCCGGGTAATCAAACGTGGCACAAATTCTTCCAACAAACCGCAGCTTGTTCCTTGGATTCAAATGCTGGCCCAGCTCGACGACCTCCTTGCCCCTGAATGAAAATTTACCCTCATTGGACGAAGCTTGGTCTTGCAGATGGCAGTCCAAGGGCTGCACTGTCCCATCACCCTGCATATTGGCCTATTTTGAGCCCCAAGCGGATCGAGACTACACACACAAAATGCAACAAATTTAATATTTTACCTACCTGAACTTTTGCTGGCAGAACCGGTTTTACTGCAGCAATCATTCGGTTAAAATCTACGTATGAAAGTCCGTGGTAGTTGTTCAAATGGTTGCGAAAAGCCGGCTTGCGATAGCACATAAATGGGCACGTACGCCACATCGACAGGAAACTATAATTTCGAAATTTTCTCCGTATTTGCTTTAAAAGAGGATCGGTATCTCCGATGAGCCTGAATAAAGGGTTGGGGTTTTATTGACAACTGCTTCTATATGCAATGGTAGTGGAGTAGTTGGTTGCTGTGGCTGTGAAGAGTCTGGTGCAGTTGATGGAACTTGGGACTGCAGTGGAGGCTCTGCCCGTTTTGGTAATTTTAATTGCATGTGTTCTGCTCTGGTTGGATTTTCTGCTGTTGTTGGATTCGTTTCTGTTGCTGGATCGGGTGTTGTATCTCCCAGAGGCTGCGTTTGTAGCAGTTGTGGAGGTTCCACTGTCTGACTTGTCAACGATAGTTCGCGAGGCAAAAGAGATGCAGCCAAATCTCCAACGAAATCTAAAGGGGGCACCGGCGATCAAGGCGTCTTCGCCGATGCTTCCTCCTCAGGCCATCACGCGCGCGAAGGCGGCTCCAAGCTGGCGCGAGATTTGAGCAGCGATTCCCCGCTCCGACTCTGATGTCCCCCTTGAAGTCATGTTCGGTCTGGGACTACAGACGGAGGTGCTGAGGGCGGGCAGTCAGTTAAAGTGGGTCGTCACCTTCAGGAAGTGAATATTTGGTGGTCTACAAGGTTGAAATCGTCTTCAATTAGCCAAGAACGCGATTTCAAGGAGAGAAGGGCAAAGGTGAAATGCAAACTTGGAGGTAATGTTTCCCATTAAACTTCATTTTTAATGTGCTCATTTTTGGGACGAGATGAAACGCAGTTGAAACATAACTAAGTAATAAAAATTAATCCTTCGTAATCTTTTTTAAAAGTTGTAGAAAAACATCGGTACATAAAACATTTCAATTTGTATGTAGTCAAAATGAATATTGTTTTGCGATTGGAAATTACCAAAGATGGAAGTATAAAATCTTCCATCGAAATTTGTTTATGAATTTTTGGATATATTATCTATTACATCTTTAATTATTAATGTTAGAGCATTAAAGTAAGCTCTAAATGTGAGGAAATTTCACTTGCTCTCATCTTTCACTGCAGATCTTCCTTTTTCGTTTTCAGGCCATTGACTGTCCATTTAAGGAAGCTGAAGTCCGTGTTGAGCCGATTGCAACTCTCTGTATCTGCGTCTGTAGAACTGGACTGAAGAGCAGTGACCTCAAGGACGACGACGAGAGTGTGTCCGTCGAGCAGCGCCGCTCAAAGCAATCCTGCCAGTCGTCGAGTCTGCTTAGCGAATCTGGGACCAGGGAGGAAGCCTCGGTGCAGACGTCCATGATCGCCTGTCGCCCGTCTTATCGATTTGGATGGAAAATGGAGTGCGTCTCTTTTGCGTAGTGTTCTGTCGATGGCACAGGGGAGTCAGCTGTTTGGGCTCTTAATGCTGACGGCCGCGCTGCATTTGCAAGGAAGGTGCATGAGAAAGGTCCAGCCGCACCAGAATTCATTCATATGGTCGGAGGACGTAGGGCTGGGTCGGAATTTTAAGCCATCGATCAGCAACAAATCCAACAGCAGCAGCAGATCCAACCAGAGCAACAGATGCAATTACAGTTACCAGAACGTGCAGAGCCTCCACTGTAGTGTCAAGTTCCATCAAGTGCACCAGATTCTATACAGCCACGGCAACCAACAGCCCCACCACCACAGCTTATAGAAGCAGTTGTCAATAAACAACCAACCCTTTATTCAGGGTCATCGGAGATAACGATCCTCAGTTAAAAGAAATACGGAAAAAATTCCGAAATTATCGTTTCCTGTGGATTTGCCGTACGTGCCCGTTTATGTACTACCGCAAGCCGGCTTTTCGCAAACATTTGAGCAACTACCACGGACTTTCACACGAAGATTTCAACCGAATGATTGCTGTAGTAAAACCGTTTCCGCATGACGAAGGTCCATCAGCGCCAGAATTCATTAATATGCCGTAAGGTGAAGCCAGCGTCTGGCTTCATTTTCCGGAATAGTTTTTGCCGCTTTTGATTCTTTTGCGTCCTCGGTTTATGCTAAATAAACCTAAACTCCACACCGAGATGCAGAGTTCAGCAAGCTCCTTGAAAGAAAATATCAATTCATGGATCACTTCATCACTTGAGTTTAAGAAAAGTTTATTGTACGAGTATTTTACGAATCAATTTAAAAATAAACAAATTCAAATTAACTATACTTTATTATTTATTAACCATATATGTATTGCCTATATAATATTTATTAGTGGTTTCTGCTAGTGAATATACTATTTCTAAAATTACAGCATTTCTTAATGACTGTTTTTATTTTTTGCACTATTTGAACATCATAAAATACATAACTTATGTGTCCGTACAGTTGAAAAGAGAATTTTTATAAAAAATATTTAAATTTAGAAGTGAAGAGAAAAATGAGGAGGTGCCAGAAAAATCAAGCAAGAGCGCTTATGCATTTCGCATTGTTTTGTATTTCGTTGTAATTAGGAAGGAAAATACTCCATGAAATTAGAGCTTTGGAGAAATTACATTTTAGTCTTATTTTATTCATTCAATATGTTGTACTAAACTAGGTATCTAATAAAAAGATTCACTCAATTTTTAAAAAGTTAAAAAGTTCTAAAAGCATCAGGTATCTGATAGTTTTCGCTGTCTACATAAGCGCAGTATACTTTTAGGCTGATCGATGTTCGAATGTGTTTAGTACTGCCACAAACCGAAAATACACAATCGTTGGATAACGATTTCAGCAGTGACAAAAACCTCAATGAGAAATGTTTGTTGGTGAAATGAACAACAACGAGTAGGTTTGAAGCGAAAATAAAATTTAGCATCCAATTGGTATCGTTATCGAAAACTGTTCTAATTCGATGATAACAAAAAATTAAACAACAACGGAGTAGTGTAGTATTCGTCTGCGGTAGTACTTTTCCTTTTATGGAAGATTGAATGTCGTTGAATGTTGTTTGTGTTATTTTACGGCGATTTAATGAACTCAAATGTTTGTACGTACCTCAAACTGACTGCTCACTTCCCGATTGAGCTTCTTATCGCTCTCTGCTCACACTTTTCTCTTTATCGACCGCAACACATTCATCAAGACAAAGATTATTGAATCTATAAGACTCGTTTTTATTCAATTGTTTTCGATTCTACGCCTGGACATTTATTATTTACATGTTCTCATTTTCAAATGTGTGGGGCTATGAATTTGTCTGTTATTTTTTGTTCTATTGATGATGATGAGGAACACGACGGCACAAACTCAGGAACAGCAACAACAATCATTAATAACATCGCACTCAACGGCTGTTGGTTGGTTGTTGGGCTTAGATTCGTTCCTCTTCTGTGGACACTAAATTTGGCCAAGTTTCCTTTTCCCCGGTGACATTTTAGGTTCGCATTTGCACCATATTTCAGACCACTCGAGGGTTCATTTAATTTTTTCCTAAAGTTGGCAAAATTGCGTGGTAGTCGCTGTTGTTGTTGCTGGTTGTTTTGTTGCTCAACACTACGGAGTACATTAATCTGTACAGCGACAAGGAATTTATTGACTGCTGCCTCTCGGTTCTTCCTACACCATATGTATGTGTGTGCGAGGGCTTCATACGAACGCATGAGAACGTCAAAATGCACCTAAATAACAACCCTTTGCACTTACATTCCACTCGCCGCTTACATTCATCAGAAAAACTCATGCTGCTGCACTCAAAACGTAAAAAAGAAATCCGTGCAGTCTGTTGCATGTGTGTTCAGTTGTTGCTGCTTAAGCAGCTCTTCCTGCTTCGGCGTCTCTGTTGCAGCTCCGACAACAGCTCAGTTGCCGGTTATTCTGTTGCATAGCAGCAGGCGCATGTTAAATTAATAACTGCATAAATTTTGCATGTGCGGCCGCGGCATAAAATATTGCAAGCGACGCATAAATCGCGCGTGTAATTGTGCAGCGGCCGTGTGAATATTTATTGTTGCCACTGTAAATCATGAAACCATAAACGGGGCAAAATGTTGCAGGCCGTCCGAAAAACCTGGCCTCGGTGAGGCTTTCAACGGTTCAACTTTCAAGTTGATGTTGTGTGTTAGTGACAAACGAAAGTACGCACTTTCGTACACACGAACAGCAGCCGGAAGTTGTACTCACACACATACACACACACATGAGCATCTACTCACTTACAGATCCTCGTGCTCACGCCTACTTTGATTGCAGCAGCACTTTTTGCGCAATTATGCAATTTATAGACTTCCGAGTTTTTTGTTTCTTCGATTTTGTTGTTGTTCGTCCGTTTTTTAACAATGGCAACACTGCCGCTCAATGTGTTGACGTAAATTATTGCAAATGCATGAGGACATCAGAAAAAAGTTACGATCGAAATCGTTTTTCAACGGACGATTCAAACGCTTTCCTAGGTTTATTACAGTGAATTTTGAGTTTTGTTCGTTTGACACTGGAATAACTGTTGATGTGGGGTTAATTATTTAAGGTTTAGGTTTAATTTTGTAATATTTTCATTAATTTAAGTGAATCCATACTTTAGCTGTAACAGGATTCTGTTGAAATTAGATTAATCAAAGACTTCTTCAAGAGCTACCATGAAATTACAATTTTTAAGCAGATTCGAGAGCTTTTAATTGCCTCCCTTTGGCTCAGACAAACCTTCAAAACCCACACTGCTTCAATCGCTTTGACTTGCTGACTTATCTTAAAGCGTCGTCTGTCACGGCTCATCGATGTCGTCATCAAAGTCGACTAGTCCGATAATCAACAAAAGAATTATCAGTGCAGTCTAGAAGTGAGCAATCACATTATCGAACAAAGGTTGGTATTTCTGCTGCAAATTAAAGTTAAAATTTAATTTGTTTCATAAATAAAATAATTTGCAATTAAACATTTTTGAATTAAGAAGTTTTGTTTAGTGATTTAAAAAGTTTGGTTAATCAGCGAGAGCGAGGCCAGTTAAAGGACTTTTTAAACTTTGTTATTGCATCGACTGTCGAAGGCAGAAACTTTACACATTTCTTTTCGCCACTATTTTGCAACAGCGACTGAATTCGTTGGCGTCGTCACAGTGTCGACATTGCAAACATTCATCTTCCTCGCGCCGGAAATACTAATCCACTTCAAGAGTGAGTGGGTTAAGAGAGGAGGGAGCGAGAGGGACGCACGACGAAGAAAACGCCGATGAGAAAAAGTGCTGCAGCAGTAAACGGATGATCGCAGTATTTGCAGAATTCCTCAGCAGGCGCTGAATTCTGCAGGATGCTTTTCGATAAAATTTAAATAAAATAAAAATATTTCACTTCTCCGCAGGAGCTTCGACGCGAAGTTGGACGCTTTTCTGTGTGCAGTTCGTGTTTTTGTGTGGCGTTGTTGGTGGCACCCGCTTTTTGTGTGTTTTGTACAGCTTCAATGGAATACTTCCGGCTTCCGGCTTCAAATATCCATGAGTTGGTGTTCGTGTTTGAGTTTGAGTTTTCTGCTGCTGTTGAAGTTTGTTCGCGTCCGAGTCTCGGGTGCGAGTTTTTGCATCGTTGGCACGGCGGGCAACAACTTCTGGCCAACCGCAGAGCAGTAACAACAGCAATAACAGCATCATCATCGTCGTCATCATCACCATCAGCGTCTACGTCAACAAATACATCTCGAAACTTGACGATACTTCTTCGTCTTGAATGCGGCCCACAAAAACTCCGACAAAGCGTTGGCAGCTCGAGCGCTGACTTTGCAAGGATTTGTTAGAAGTCGCCGGCGTCTTCCTCTTCTTCAACTTCCTCGTCTTGGTTTTAATCTTAGATTCTGCTTTCTGATTGTTTTGTATAGTTTTATTCTGTTTTTAGTTTTGAGCAAAAGTTTTTGCATCTAGGTTTCTTGGTCGTCGTCGTCGTCGCCTTCGTCTTTTTCTTGCTATTTTCCTCTTTCGTCTTCTTTGAGCTATGAATGCACACTGCATTCAACTCATTTTGCAACGAACGCCGCAGACGCAGCGTCTGGACTTTGGCCATAAATCTGCTGCTGACGACGACGACACCGACGACGGACGAGAGTTCAGTTCAGGCTCAGATGCGATATTTTAAAGCAGCCGCAAAACAACTGCCCCATAGACGAAACAGAATCTAAACACCGCAGCTGCAACACTTCGCTTGGCACCGCGTGGATTTAATGGATCCGAGCAACTCACAGCAAACTTTTAAATAATGATTTAAGTCAAGTTCGTCGCTGAAGGAACTCTTCTTAGATTCTGAGTATTTTTGCTCCAAACGAGAGTCTAACTAAGCAAACAAATAATAAACAAGAAGAGGGGAGGCGGAAGAGGAGAGTAGGTGAGTTATTATTATATCCTTCTGAATAAAGTTTACAAAAGAAAATCGTAAAGAAACTCATTCAAGAAACTCCTCATCACTAAAATTTGGCAAATTATTATTAGCAAAGCATCTGTCTGTAAAATCTGTCTGTCCAAAGATCTTTTCGAAGATTTATTCATCCTTCGAATCTCCCTTTCCATGGAAATCCTCATAACTCATTTAATTGTCTTCGAAGGTCCTCTCAGAGGATGCATGAAAAAATCTTGTTTAATGATGATAAAGAAATCGAATAGTAATGGAAATGGAGTAAATGAGGCCAGTGAAATCGAGAGGGAAGAAGCAGCAACAGTCCGAATAAAGATGAACCGTTAATAAACGGATTCGCAACCCTTTGCCCGATGTAAATTACGTCATTCGGCGGCGGCTCCTTTCTTGAAATTGAATAATAAATTCAACTTATCCCCGGCTGCATGCATATTATTAGAAGCGGAAAATAAATGGGAAACGTATTAGCAGAGAACCGGAAGCGGAAACGCTGATCGCATCTCTTTATTTAGCAGTAACTGCAGCCATTCGCTGGCGAAACTTGAACTAAACGCAAACGCAAACAGTTCGCAAAAACTTTTCCTCGGCACACAAACATTGAAAAATACAAACATTCAAGGGAAGGAGATGAGGGTGGGGCCATACAGTGAGAAGCAGCAAATCGGAAGAACAGCACAGATTTCGGTGGGATTTAACGGGCGGAGGTGGTGATTGTATAGGACGTGGATGTCGGTCCAAAGACCAAACTTAATTTACGACTTTACAGTTTTATTAGGGAAATTCCTGTGTAACGATGTATGTTTTTATGTGCGTCTGTTTACTTCGGAAAATATTGTTTTCAATGACATTTGAATTGGCAGTTGGATTTTCTTATTATTGATGTTGTTACTGTTGTTGTTTCGACTTTTGTGGCTCTCGAAAATGTCGTCTGTTCTTGAGTATTGAATAAAGTTAATTTCTTGCTTGTTTAATTTATTTTAAAAAATCATTTTTCGTTAATAAAAGAAATAAAAATTTAATTTAAGAAAAACATAAATGAATATGCATAGGATTGTAACCTAACCTTAAATTTTGTATTTAGAAACTTTTTTTACAAAATGAATTTTCAAAGTTTTTTCTTAAGGTGAATTTCGATCGCAGCCCAAAAACAAAATATACCAAAATTAATTGAATTATAGAAGGTAAACTCTTAACGACGATATCGTCGCTTGCTACAGGATCGCCTGCGTTTCTTGCTGCAAGATCGTCTACGCTGGCTGCGGCTCCGCCTGCGTTTCTTGCTGCAAGATCGTCTACGCTGGCTGCGGCATCGCTTTCGCTTGCGTGACCGACGCGAGCAGCATTCTTCGTCGTCTGAGCTTTCGTCGTCTACGCTTTCATCCTCAGAGGTATCAGAAACTACCATGAGCCGCAACTTCAGCGACCTCTTTGGCGATCTGCTCCGCCGCGGAACCTCCTCGTCGTCGTTCTCAACGATGTTGTGGTCAACAAAGGCACGTAGCTTTTTCTGCGATTCACTTATTTCAAAAGCTATGGCAGTCGTTTCCACTTCATATGTTTTCTTCTTAGGGGATGGCTTCAATGCGGCATCACTTCTTTCTTTCTTCTTTCTTCGCTTGATGCCAGCACCCTTTCCAGAAGTTTCCCCAGTTTCACTTACGTTAAAGAGGTTGCAAGACGTTGCAGATGCATCACTTCTTTCTTCCTTCTTGAAGGATCGCTTGATGCCAGCATCCTTCCCAGAAGTTTCCCCAGTTTCACTTAAGTTAAAGAGGTTGCAAGACGTTGCAGATGCATCACTTCTTTCTTCCTTCTTGAAGGATCGCATGATGCCATCATCCTTCCCAGAAGTTTCCCCAGTTTCACTTACGTTAAAGAGGTTGCAAGACGTTGCAGATGCTTCATCCTGCTCAGTCAAAGGAGCATCCGGGTCGTTGCAAATAGATTTGCTTTTATCAGCACCTTTCGTATTAATGCCGCTGACAACAGCTTCCTCAATATTCTGGTCCATTTCGAATATAATATCTTTCTCAGGATTGCTATCCATTTTGTATAATATAAACTGACCGAATTTGCAATAATTAATAATATTTTCACTAATAATTTTTAAGAACGCGTTCTACTCGCTTGGAAAAAATTTGAAATATATTTTATTGACAGACTTCGTTTATTATTTTAGTTTCTCGGCCTTCTTATTAGTATTTGAACTGTACATACATATTTATTTTGCAAAGTAGCAGGAAGGTGGATAATGAGTAGAGACCCGATTCAAATGGACATTTGAGGACTATTAACAGTGACAGCTTAATTTTGACCCACTTAGAAATCATGCCAACTGAAAAGCAGAATAACTAAGGGACTATACCACCTCGGCAAACTGAGAAATCTGCGACGAAATCGGGAATGGCCGATTGAATCCGTTGGATACGAAGTTGGACCCTTCATAGGAGGGTCCTCTCAGGTGCGTCAAAAAGGCTTGAAGAGCACGCTTAGATATTTAGCAATGTCACGAACGTGCAGTGGCCGGTAGCAACTGAAACCAATATCGCTTTTCCTGCTCTTTATATGTTGGTAAGCATTTCCTGCTTGGCCATATCCTACATGTACCAGGACACCCTGAACTGAGGCAGTTTGGAAGGTCTCTCCATTTGACATTAGCTCGTTTGTGGGTATTACACGGTTTGACCATGAAAAAGCTTCCGCAAGCGGCAGAGCAGCTCCTTGTTTGGCAAGTTCATCCATTCATTTACTTTTTCACTACATAATCATAAATATATACAATGAAGATTAAGCATATAACTTAATTAAACACATTTTTTACACAAAGTAACTTTCAAAAATCTATAAAAAGGTTATAAAAATGTAAAAGAGGAATATGCAAACTTCCGAGTTCGTTCAACTTTCAACGAGGAATATTTTATATATATATTTCTATTTTTCACAGCAAAACCAACGACGGTAACGACATCTACCCAAATGCCTTTTAAGGCCGTGATTAGAAGATCTTTTCTGAATATGTTTGGAAGTCGGAATGAAACTCTGACATAGTCTAAGGTAGTAAATCATGAGTTGGCTGACGCGGGGTCTGAGAGAAGAATAACTGTGATGTGACTCACACAATTCAAACACATTTTCAAACACAATAAAAGCAGACACTTCACAATATCATCAAACACCTTTTAACCTATGAGAGATTTTCCATTTTCGTTCTTTCTTCTTTACCAGTATTTAAAATCATAAAAGGTACAAGAAACTCTTATAAAATTGGACCACACCTACGCACTATGGATTAGCAAAGAAGAAAATCCCGATCCTGGATTCTGGATACGATTCCGACAATTCTTTCCACAAGGAGTTCGCCAGTGCCTTAAACAACGATCCAATAACAAAGGACTGAATATTGCGTCCTCATATCTGGCTTCCAACACATTTATTTGAGTCAAATGGATGCTAGGAAGTAATGTGGAGAAATTTGTGGTTAATGATCCTATAATTCATTTATACAATGCATTCTGGACGGATTTTGGCACGATATAAAAGAATCTGTGAAGAATTTGTACTTTTTACATTTCTTTATCTTGTAACAAATTCTATCCCGGATCACAGTTAAAAATGAGTTGTGTTTAACGGGCTGTTATCAGACAGTTAACAGGTAGTTAAGGCGCAGATAAAAGCTTGTTAACAGCCGATTTTTCATGAAATAATAAATTTCACGTAAAAAAATGTTTATTAATAATGAGCATGTAGCTTTGGCCTCGCATTTGTTTGCATTATAATTCGAAATCTTTATATTATTTGCAATTAATCTACTATAAATCCCGATGAACATCATTAATTTTGCCTCTCTAAACCACAAAATTACAAATAAAACTAGGTTCATTTCTACAATCGAGGTTTGTATTGTCAACGATGATGAATCGCTTTATTTTGCTCTGGAAATGAAGTGTTTTAGCGGGTGGAGTGGGCAAGGGAGATAGAGTCACAGTATAAGTATATTCAACACACTCATCCTACTTCTAGTGATAATTCAGGTGATAAGAAGACGCGCTCATAGCATCGACGGAGGCTTAAGTGAAAGTGTTTCCCACCAACGACTGCTTCGAATTTTTTTTTGTCGTTGGTGTGAAGAAAAAGAAGAGGTAGGGAAGGTGCACCACTTTCATAGTCACTATATTAGAAAAAGGTTCAGCGGTTTTTTGTACGCTTGAAGGTTCTGTTTAAGGATAGATTAAAATGGAAGCAATAGCAACAACTTCGAGCCCTTTGAGCGAAGTGAAGCGCCGACGCCGCACACACACAAGTGAAGCGCCGACGCCGCACACAGCCACGTATAGCGGCGGACATCCATGAGTGTCATGTTTTGTATCCTCATTCATTCTTAAACCAAGCAACACGCACGTAACATACATTCAAACTTTTTTCTTTTCCAATATAATCGTGCGTGTGTGTGTGTGTGGGTGTTTGGGTGTGTGTGTGAAATAAATTCCAGAGCGCTAGAAGCAAAGATTTATTATCAAATTAAATTTCTGACAGAATTTATTGCTTTATCTTCTTTTCTGCTCTTCTTCTCCTCCCTTTCTTCCTCGTCACTATTGCTTTCTCTCGCCTGCCACTTGTTTAGTTTTTCGATCCGCTTTGGAGCTTTTTTCGTGTTCGGTTTGTGATGTTTTTTAGTTGCTTTTGTTTGGTTTTTGGTTGTTGTTGATCGCCCCCTCAGTTTCAAACATCCAACTGCTTTCCCCTCTCCGGACGACATCGCTCCCCGTCAACCAACGTATTTCTAATAACACGAAATTTCATTTCGGTTCAGTTTGTTTTTTCTGGGTTCATATATGAAATTTATAGAGAGCAAATTTGTTCCATCTGCGCGCGTGATTCTTAAACGCGCGTAGATGTATGCGCGGGATGTGTGTGGGTTCCTATGCAGCGGTGTTTATCTCACATGTAGCGGGCTCATAAACTATATAACGCTACTCTAAAGTACTGCCTCTAAATAATGTGTGCAGATTAACAAAGGCTACCGACAGCGAAACATCAATTACAACACTGAAAACAGCAACAAACACAAAACTCTTCTGCAATTAAACAAAAACAACAACAACAAAAAGGATGATTTTTTACGCAAAAGAAAAAAAAACATTCGAATGAAATTAGAAACTCGTCAAAAAAGTTTGCATACACTCCGGCGCATGATTTTTTAATAAATTTGAATTTTATTGCGGAATTTTTGTTTTGGTTTTTTGGAGCTAAAGTAACTCCAATCGGTCTTTATGTCTGTGATATTTTGTATTAAAAGAATTTCTCGACATTTAATTGTTGTTTTACAAAAAACATACAATAATCATTCAATTTCTTTTGAGTTTTATACTAAAATAGAGTAAATACACGAATCTATGTACGAAATCTAAGCGACGACGTAGGCCACAGAATTAAAAAAGGTGCAAACTCGAGCGACGCTTTTAATCCACGCCTGAATAAAATGAAATCTACTCCACATTCTGCTAAAGAAAGGTGAAAAGAAGAAAGAGTGAAATCAAAGGGGATTAACGTAGAGTATAAGTTCAATATATTGAGCCTGAATGAAGTTTTATATAGTAAATATATGTAAATATAAAGAAAAGGAGCAAAACCAAGAGGACCAACGGTCGTCCACTGAAGGGTGCATTTTTTACACATCGTGCCTTCCATCGGCGGGGGGCAGTCGACCCGGAATTCGAACAAACTTAATGAAATTCCGAAATCAATAAACCAAAAGTAATTTGAAATTTTTTTTCAAACGTCGGACCAACAGCGGCTTCTGAAATACGCAGAAGGAGCGTTCAAGGATTTTTGCACAGGGGCTGCAATCCTCTGTAATGAAGCAAATTATCGGATTGAAAAGAAATTTATTGCCGAAGTGTTCGGTGTTTGATCTATGAAAGAAAAGTTTAAAACGGTGACCCGAAAAGGGACCAGCGAGAGGTTGTCCATGGCAGGGGATGTTTCCGTTGAAAGGGTGAAACAAAATGGCTTCAGTAGAGCAGCAGCAAAAGTGACAAGTGACCAAATCTCCATATAAAGTGTTTAATTTTTTGCTGCAAAGATGTTGGTTTATGGGTCAATCAGTTGCCTTCCTTTGTTCGTCAATTCACCTCCACTAGTCTCCCTGACCAACTGTCGGCTTCGTGTCGCTGTGTCTGAGGGACGAGGGGCGAATCCACCGCATTTCAGCAGCCGCCATCCATCTTCTGGCTCGTTTCCTTGTGCTGCATCAAAAAATCTGCTCTAAACTGTGAAAATAAATCAGCGTGGTTGAGCAATGAGCAATGTTGTCCTCGCCACACTCCCCTTTGGCAACTCTTCTTCCGCACTTCGCTGCCTTCGTCCGCATCTTGTCGCCGATGCAGTCGATGGTAAGAATTGCAGTGCGGAGCTCCTCGTAGCCACTGCAGCGTTGCGTTTGCTTTTTTGGCATCCTTAGGAAAAGATTTATGGCACTCGAGTTGGCAGCATTTACTTATCTTATCGCATATTTGGCATCATTGAAGAAAACTGCAGAAATAAGGAAAATTTTGTGTTTATCTAAAAATAGGAAAACATGTCTTTTTTTTTAGTTTTCGTGGATGTTTTTTAAGTTTTATTTCGTAAAAATGAAGTGAAAATTTTGTTATTTAGTAAATAAAATTAAATTTTATTTCTTTGAAGCGATTTACGGTGTTACTTAAAGTTCGAAGAATTGAAGTTTCTTATAGATTTGAAGTTTATTATAAATATAACAGCGAATAAGGAAAGAAAATTTTTTATTCACTTGCTTAATTATTAGTTTTTAGTCTTTCTATGACTTTTCATCGCCCTTCATCCTTTTTATAGGCAAAAGAGACCTCCTACATTTCATATTCTGCACTGAAACCAACAATAATTCCACCTTTTATAAATAACGCGCTCTGTCAATTAACCTTGAAGAGCTATTGAAAAGGGAACATTAAATTCTTAGTTGACTTTAAAATATTTAAAGGTTACTTGAATATTCCAAGGACATCTTTTCTCAGTCAGGAATCCACTTTCGCTTTCGGGGAAACACGCAACGCTCACTTGTTGCTGGCTCGCAAAAGGACAACAGGTCATTTGCTTAATTGTTGCAATCTTGCGTCATAAAAACAACCACAGCAGTCAAGGAAAACGGAACAGGTGAAGGTCACAACCGAAGCCACACAAAGCAAACATTCTACACAGATCATAAGTAATATTATGGAAAAGAGTATAAAAGAAAAACTCCATAAAAGAAAAAATCTATAAAACGAAATTAAAAGTGTTTTCCAATGACCTTCGGATATGTTTCTTATAAACAAAGATAAACGACGATATAAACAAGAACAGAAGAAAGTAAAAATCGTGTAGAGTGTAGCTTTTCTGGACCACCGCCGAGAGTCGTTAAACCCTCTATAGTCCTTCGCCTTTCTCGCTTCTTCGACATCAGACTCACATTAAATTCGGAGTAGGATCCACTGACTCAACCTTCAACGACCGTTCATCATTTTGCGAAAATCGTTGCAAATAATAAACCGTAACAGTCTCATTTCGGTTCGTTCCCGCTTCAGATTCGTTTGGTTTGTCTGTGTTCAGTCCAGTTCGGTTCCAATCGGGTCGGTCCGGTGCAGTAACATCACTACTTCGCACTCACCTCGTTCACCACTCACTCCCGCGCCACCATTGGGCCCATCACAAATAACATTACCGTCACCATTACCGTCGCCATTACCACGGCCTCTCCGCCGAACAAACAAACTTAATAAATCCTGTAAATAATGTTTTATGGGCATCGAAAAAGGTGAATTTATTGTTTTTCCTTTGTTTTCAACTAATACGAGTCATAAATTTTCTTTGCGTACGCATGAAAATCGGGGTTGGTTCGGTTCGGTCGGATTTTAAGGCCCATGTTGGTGGAGTTGCTGCAGCGAAGTCTCCCACTAATAAGCAGCGGACAGGTGAGCGACAGAGGCAGGTCTAGAGGCGGGCCTTTGGCAGCAACATGCGTGCAGGTGGGATCCGTGCCTCGGTACCTTATCCACATCATCTACAGACCTTGAAATGTTCTTTAATGAAGTTGAACAAGATTCTTGACCCTCCGGTTTTTCATAGAAACCGTAGTAAGAAGGAATTAATTGTGGATTTTCTTTTTAGTACCACTTGTAGGGCATAATACACTTAGTTATTGTTTAATTATTGTTTCGTGTTCTTCGCTAATTTTCCAATAATGTCAAATCCTTGGCATATTAGCATTTCCATAGATGGTCTTTTTCCTTTATAGAGAAAACTTTTCTTTTAAAATATGTTTAAATTTCTTTTGGTATTCTCATGAAACGTCGGTTATTTTCATTTCTTCACCGCTTCCAAGTCAATTGGCGAGCGAGTACATAAATTTATGCAAGCATCTTGCAGTATTCAGCAGTTGAGTCGTCTAAAACATCCCCTCAATACTGTAATGGAGCACTACGCAACGTCACCGACATGAAATCCATACAAATGATTCGCAATTCCAGTTGTTTAGGAAAAATTTGCACGAGTTTTGAAGAAAGGAAAGAGTACAACTTTTTATAACTTTGCACCGAATAAAATATTAGAGAAAAAGTGTATAGGAAGAGAATATAAATAAGAGGAAATAAAGGCAGCATAAGCGAAGTGAGGAAAAGGAAATAACGTAAAGGATGCGAAGGGTGAAGATGTGAGCAGAAAAGACGTGGCAAGATTGAAGAACAGCGACGTTCCTTTGAAGGATTCGTTTTCGTTGAGCTACGTTGATAGTTTTTCTCATTTTTATCTTCTAGCTCTGCCTTTTCTTCGCATCTTCACTCGTTTGCTTCTTCGTGATCCTCATCAACGAAGATTTCCTTGCTATCGGCCATCTTCTGGCTTCTATTCGTCTCTACTTTTTTACTCAGACTCAATCTCTCGCTCCTTTTCCCTACTTCTAGAAGAGTACAGTATAAGCACCAGCACACATACTCTTCTCGAGCCACGTTCCATCCAAGGAGACGCAGTGAACATCGAAGGACGCAACAACAACGATGACGACGACGGCGACTCCGACTCCGACGATTGCATGAGGGATTACAACGCGTGATTTATATGGGATTCTAAAGAAATATTGCCAGAATGTGTCGGCAATTTTTATTGGACATTTTAAAAAAGCGAATAAGATGTTTTACGCGCAGGCCAACCTCCACCTCTTCCCTTATCCCTCCGCCCTATCCATGTGGCGTGGAGCTCGAGCAAATGATGCCCTCCATAAGACGTCCCTGTCTCCGTATCCGTGCTTTCCCCAACCGAAACCGAGCACAACAGACGTTGGCGTTGGCGTTGGTTGAAGAAATGCAAAGTTACCCACGTACAGCGAAGTTTTCGGTGTTGCTTTATTGTTGCTTTGTTGCTGTACGCTTTTATTACTTAATATATTTTCACATCAACGTCTACTTAATGTTTTAATTTTATATTTCTATTTTTTGTCTGTTCCTTATATAAAATTTGATATTTCTGTGAAAAACCCACGTTTTATTGTGCGCTTCGATGTTTCTTGGACAGAGAAGCAGCTGAGAGGGAAAAAACATGAGTGGGAATAACAAATAAAAAAAAAATACTTATGTATGTACATATAAACCATTTTTAATTTAAAATCTTCTTTTCAATATTTAAAATTTTGAATTTTTTTTTTTTTTTTTGATATTTTCAGGTCCAGACCTCGTTCAGACCTTAAAAGAGAGCTATAAAATAAAACTTAGCAACTGCTTAATATTTACAAAGCAAACAACATCAATAATAAAAGCAAAACAAGGCAAATATCATTTTTCTTTTGCTGTTTCTGTTCGTAACCTTTTGTCTGGCGTCGAAAAACTGACATTAAACAAATTGTGACATTTTTTTAAATAATGGCGTCAACATGATTAACTTCGACGACTTCGAGCTGACAATTGCCAACATGTAAATTATATAAATTCACATGCAACACTTGAATGGGGAATATTTTTCCTGTTTGTTGTGGATTTCAGTGTTATTCGGTTTCTTTTTTTATTGTTTTTGTGCCTTTTTATGTTTGCATAACAATTCGCTTTGCATTCCTTCTTGGATACTGCAAATGGGATGTTAATTTGCCGACGCTCATCCTTCAATTCACATGTGAGTAACTCAAATAACGGAGCGGAGACTATTAAAAAAGGGACTTCAAGGAACAGTGGCAAAAAATTCACAATATTTTGAAATAATTACATACAAAAACCAGTAAGTGAACACTTACAAAATGGTTATTATTTCTTTAATGTTTAACAGCCTAAGAATAAATATAATAATGTTTTATAAGAATGTTCCTTGTTATATAGAATTTATTCTATGTTGTTTTTGTGTGAGTCCTTTACTAAATCATTATCATTAGCTTCGTAGTCTCCGCTATAAATTGAGTCGCCGATAGAAGCTATCGTCGTATTAATTGCTGTTTAATTAGTAATCACAGTGGTCTTTCTTGACATTATTATCGTCAAAGGAAACAATATCACTCATCATTGTCATTGTTATTGCAATATGTAATTTAGGATCTTCCTGCTCCACTGTACAATGGAGCCCCCTTCATTAATTTCAATATTATTCGTACGTTGCGAATATTTCAATGTTCAAAAAGCGTAGTAGCATCATTTATTTGCTTTTAATTTAGTGGGTGTCTTCCGAACACTTCCCAACGTCAGAGAGGATGTGAAAATTACTTCGGAATTTAATTTGTAATTAAACACGACGACGTGTGTTAATTACGACTGATGAAACCTGAATTGCAAGTGGTTTTTCATGATATCAAAATTAATTCCATTTCATTGATAAAGTTTCAAGATAGAAAAGGCTTTGATATGGTGAAAACAAGGAAGAACACTATACTACATTCATAAACGTCTAATAAGATGGAGATCATAAAATAGATGGGTAACGAGGAGATGTATTATGTCAAATAGAATACATAAATATAAGACTTATATAGCATATAGTAGCATAGAGATCAAATGAGTCATTTAATCTTTTTTCCCTAAAATGCGAAGCTAAATTTTAAAGATTTTCATACGATGTGCAAATTCAATTGTATTACTTTTGCAAGAAATGCAAAGGAAATGTAGGAAAAATTAACATTTGAATCAGTCTATAGTCCAGTTCAAAAATATTTCCAAAATAAAGCATAAAAAAGGAACGAAAACAATTTCAATCAGTACTTTAAAAAAGTGGAGCCAAAAGAATTCAAAAACTAGACAAGCAATCATTAAGAATTTCCTGCATTTCTCACAGTTGCTAAATTAATTCACTAGAAGCAATAATATTTTCCGTCGCTACAACAGATCGTGATGCTGTAAAATCGAATGCAAAAAAAGTCTGTTTAAACGGGTTTGAAATGTGTGATTACAACTACGTTTTTCGTTTAGATGAAAATGCAGCTGATGTTTTGTAATTGGTAATTAAAAAGCATTCCTCTCTACGACGCTCAATTTTAAGCTCAAAGTACATCGTTTCTTGGCATTTTAAGCGATTTCTTCCGCTTCGACATCCGATGTAAGCACATTAATTAAGCCCTAAATAACATACATGCGACTTTATTGTGATCCACAAACACTACCACCACCTGCAGCTTTTAACAGACAATTATTCATCATGGCTGGCAGCTTCCAGCGTGGAGGAAGCTTCGCCGACGCCGCAGAAACCAGCTCGAGCCACCAGAACCGCTGCAGCTTCCAGTGTGACTTTGGTTATTATTATTTTTACTATTATTATTATTTAAATTATTTAAGTCGTTGCAAATGGCCACGATCGGTGAGTCGCCGGCCTGACTGGTTGCTGGTCCCAGCAGCAGCAAGATCTCACCCGACCGGCAACAGGTTCATTTATCAAAATGTTGCTTTGGACCAAACAAGAACATGATTAATTTCTGACAAATGCACCGTACAAAGAGATCTGACACACCCCGGATTAAAGCCGGACGGAGCGGGGCAGTCGGTGTCTGGTCGAGCGTCACTCGGTTTTCCGTCCGCTGGTTCCTTGGTGCGACTGGCGCATGACATCAGAATCCGACACAAGATTTTGATAAACGGGTTCGCATGCGGAGGAAAAAGTGTCCCAAGATCACACTTGGCCCCAGGTTGATCATCTGTGCTGCTGATCGTCGGCTGATTCCTTGCCGGCGGACACGGAACGAGGTGAAATGATGGATCGCTGCGGATGCTGAGCTCTCTGTGCGGTACGCGGCCGAAAAGTCGTCCTCCACACAACCTTTTTCGGCGTATTTTTCATGCTTATCAAACAGACCAGCGACGGTTTATCACTTCGTGGACGATTGGCCGTTCGCAGAAGGTGAATTTTTTTAATTTCCGATCTTGTTTCTGTTGGAGTGGTAAAAATTAATATGATTATTCGTTGTTCGGTGCCACAGTCACTCGGTGAGTCTGCTCTCGTGTTCGGTGTTGGGAATGCGGCAGGAAGATTGAAGACCACGTACTCCAAGGTTACGGAAAGGTGCCGGCGGTACTTCGGGGCTCCGCTTGGACGCAGATCGTGGAGCATATTTCTGCTAATTCAGCGCTATTTAAAGATAAAGCTTCCATGTTCATTTTATCCTGGTGTAAATCAAGAACGCGACGGCTATAAAAGAAGGCTATGAGGAAGAAAAAGGGGGGGACAGAAGTGAGGAGCAAGGATCTGGAATTAGTCTGTGGACAAAGCGTTTCTTAAACACGCCCTTTTTGGAGGCATGCAGATCCGCTTGACACATGAATCAATCCTCGGTGAAAAATTATTGGTTTTAGAGTCCTCGCCTCCCCCGCGACACGATGAATGCAAAGGAGCGCTTCACTTGCGGTTGATTGATATCTGCAAAGATCTGCGCGAGTCACTAATTGATATTCTTATCGACGATCGCGATAAACTCCGCTGCGTGCTCAGTCCACTTTCAATTTGACAGGCCGACTGACAGCTGACAACTCATAACTTATTGTATTTGTCTGTTGCGCGTCGCTTGTGAGCGATGGCGGGCGACGCGGCTGGCGGATGTTTCATTGCCTCGATGATCTATCGGCTGTTATCCTTTGCACGTCGCTTATTTATGCGCAGCCGTGACTGCTGCTGCCCGCCGCCCCGCCCCAACGTCCTTGGCCCACGATCTGGATGAGGGCGGTGGTCGCTTTGCGTCTGCGTCTGCGTCACAGAACAGCGACAAGGAGAAGCAGAGCACGTAGACTGAAAGCACGACTTCGAGCACGACGAGTGCAGTGAGTTATGCAAAAGCCACCTCGCCTCGCCGCGACACACCTCAACACACCTCAGTGCAGTGGTCAGAATCGCAACGAGGCCCGGATGCGGTCGGTGGTCGGTCGTTTTGCATATCGTCGTCACCATCGTCGTTGCTGGAGCTGCTTTTCAGTTGTCGTGGTCAATGCAACAACTTAATTGATGATATTGACTTTTAATTCGTCTCGTGCAACGTGAAACGAATCCCAACGTCGTCTGAACTTCAACGAGGAGTCGAAAAAACCGCAAGCAAGAAGTCAAATAAACCAAAGTTTTGCTATTTAAAGAAAATCTACTTATAAATAAGAGAATTCGCTTTATAAATGGATGAAAAAGGTTCATAAAAACAATGAGTAAAAATTTTAACTTAATTTCAGAAGTTCCTCAAAAGCCAAGTTTATTTTTACAGGTATTTTTCTCGATTTTGAACATCGAGGGAAATTTGAAATAAAACGTTTACCAAAAGAAAATGACTACACGAAAAACGAGGCAATAAATTTACTTTTTCCAGGTAAACGGATTTTTTTCCCTTCTTCTTCACTTCGTAGTGAAAATTGTGCAATAATTCTTGGACCTCACTAAACGCGACCATAAAGATAAGGCGAATATGAACCTTATTATTATCATTCGTCACAAAAACTGCACACACACACGAAGCGGACGGACTGAAACCTTGAAGCCATGCAACAGCAGCCGCGTATCCTTGATGAGGCGACACACAAGCGACCAGCAGCTGCAACAAAGCAAAAGGAACGACAGAAAAACTAACGCTTGGATGAGCGCGAAGAAAAATGTACGAAGCGCGCCAGAGCCAAAGCCGAGCCAGAGCGAGTCGCTTAACCGTTTTTTGTGCCGGGTCGCGGTCCAGCCAGATTCTTAATTGTATAATTTCTTTGGCCAGCAATTATTTGATAACAATTCACATCCATTCCGAAAGGTCGGAGCAGCTTTTTCGTTTGCTGGTCCCTGAAGAGGTCGCTGGAGGTCGCCGATGCGGTTGCTGAGGTGCCAACTCACATGTTGGAGGGTCACCTTCAGTTCAGCGGCTCTGAGGACCACTCAGTTTAGTTATGGCCGCTTTAGAAGCCTTAAACGTGGGCCAGAAAGTGAGAGGAAAGTGAGTAGATGTCTTTTAAGCTTCCTTTCAAACTTCGTTTTAGCGATTTTTACTTTTAAATCAAACAAAATGGATATAATAGGATTTCTGAAGCCGATCACTGAGGAATTTCAGTATCTCAACTCATTTAAATTCCAGTTTCATTTATATAAACTGCCGAGAAATGTAATTGAATGAATTTCGCCAAAATTTATGTGCAACTAATTTGAATACTTTGCAGTTGTTGTTGTTGTTGTTGTTTTGTAATACATTTCTTATTCCTCAGCTTCGTATGCTGTCTATTTTTTGTTTTTTCTTTTGTGGTTTTGCATTTCTTCAAGTAAAGTTTCCAGTAAAGAAAATAAATATTTCGACAAATTTCTCTAAGAAGTTCCAAAGGGAAAAGGCAACCAACAACAACAGGGACCACATCCTAAATTACTCCAAAGGACATGACTACGATGCGAAATACAAGGACGCAACTGCTTCGAATAACGCACAGGACGACTCCAACGCCGACGAGTGCATAAATTTCGAGGTGCGCTTTACATTAAAAGAGCCAAAAATGCTGGGCTTCTCCACAGCGTAATAAATTCATAAACATGCAAGTCTTGCAGTTCGAGGTGGCGATGCACCCGACCGCCGCTCGGCTGCGTAATAAAGCGTTGTGCGCTCCGGGAAATTTATTGCTTCGAAAGCTCAAGTCGGGCCATCGGTTGCGCTCGGCTCCACTACAACAAACTCGAGGGAACAGCCGGTCCACGGGAAGAACACGAAGCTGCAGCAGCAGCAGAAGAAGTAGAGAAACAAGTGCACAAGGCAAGTGCAACAACAGCGACGTGAACTGGAGACGCGATGCAGCAGATGTTGAATGAAACTTGTTTGAAGATCGTGCCTCGTCGTGTTACCCGTTGTTTCGTTGGTAAGCGTTTAGTTTTTCACACGAGGATTTCCACTGAAAGGAAACAGTTTTAAATTTCGAGCAGTTAACACAGATTAAATCATGTCCGTGATTTGGGAGAAAAGAGGAGAAATATTCTTAAAAATATTATTTAAAAGACATTTTTTTTCTTAATAAGATTCAGGTAATTGTTTTAGATTTTACTTCAATTTTGGTTATCAATTTATTGCATTAATTAAGCTTTTATTTGTTCATTTCTTTAATTTGCTTGACGTAGCAGTTTATTCTATTTTCCTTGATTTCCCCATCTTTTGGATCTCCCACAATCAGTGAAACGAGGAAATGGCAAACTCCGAGAGATAAAAAGTGATTTAATTTGTTTCTCAAGCAGTTGTTTGGTCGAATAGCTTTCAGTGGCCACCACCACGGAACCACGCCTTCTGTGGAGTCTTCCTCATTCCTTGGCGATGTCCTTGCAACTGTAATTGATAGAGCAAAGTTGCATTTCGCCGCAAAATAACACTTCGTTGGCACAACAGAGGAACTCAAAACCAACGAACCTCATCTGTTGCTCGGATGCAATTCGACTTCGACCGCTTCTTCTTCTTCTTCTTTCCTTAGGTGGTCTCCTGCTTCTCCCTTTCTCATGCCCTCCCCTCATCTTATACTTCTTAGTTCTTAACTTTCAAAAGATTCCTTCTTTTATTTTCGCAACGACTGCGAATAAAAGTTTTCTTGTTGCTCTCCGTTGTTACAACCACAAAAGTTCATGCAAATGCACTTCTTCGTAGATGTGTGTGTGTGTGTGTGTGTGTGTGGGTTTGTGCGATGTGGAGTTCTGCATTTAACCACCAGAGGGCGCTGCATGTCGGCACACGCGCCAACTCATAAATTTCCATACTTTCGCCATGTGTTGGTTGTTTGTGGGTGAAGAATGGAGACGAAAGGAAGAAGTAGTCACGATTTTCCTTGATATTCTTCTTCTTCTTCTCCTGCTTCTTCTTCCTCTTCTTTTTTAACTGTCATTCTTCTAATTTGGCGTAGAATTTCACAGCGAAACTTCTTCGAAATAAAATGAATGGCGACTTGAAGTGAAGTTTTCCATTTTCTGTTGCGCTTTCATCTTGTTTTCGGGTTTTTGTTTGTCTTTTTCGGCTTGTTGTTGCTCATAATAATTGTTTTGTTTTTAATTTATTTTGTTTTATTGTTTTTTAAGTGTTGTTTTTTATGTGCGAAGCTGCGTTGGTTGAAGCGTGCGCTTATATAAATTCACTTAATTAGTTTTGGGTACTTTTTGTTTGTTTATAATTAAAATAAATTTCTTCTCTGTGTTCTCCAAACAGACACATGAGAAGACACACACACACACCCCAACGCATCGACCTCACAGTTGATTAAAATAAATCATGGTTGTTATTTGAAACTTTAGATTTCTTTGCGCTGGTTTTGTTTGCTTCTTTTTTGGCTGTTTATTATTTTCTGTCCTTCTTCTTGAGACCACGAAGTTACTCGGAAAGTTTTACAATAGTTTTTTGAGGTTACGTTTCTTCAGATTCAATTTGAATTCAATTTTTTTATTATTTAAAATTCTTATGAAGAAGGAAATTTATTAAAAACGAAAAACTTTTTTACCGAAAGTTTTTACACAGAAACATGCATCATTCGATAGAAAGTTTTCAATAAAAAAATCATTGGAACTGATATTTATTTTGTGAGAAAACACAAACACAGGAAATCAATTTTGAGTCCAAATAAAATTACGAAAATTAAAGAATATTACATATATCGAAGAACGACACAAAAATTATAGAATATAAACGAAAATATAAGAAATTATGTAGGGCCAACTAATTAAAGTGAAGCAAATAAATTTATAAATAAAAACTTATAAAAATTTGATAATAAATTTACAAATAAAATAAATATTAAAACATTCTTAAATTATAAAAAATCTTAAATTATATTAAATTCAATTGTATAATAAAAATAAATAAAAACAAATAAAAATATAAACCATCATAAATAGGCAGTAAGAAGATGAAAGAAAAAGGTAAAGAAATTAACGTACATAATAATAAAAAATATATAATGAAACTATGTATGTAATAATAAAAAAAAAAAAAAATAAAATAAACAGAAATAAAATAATTGAAAATACTGCAAAGAAATTAATGTAAAATAATTTAAATAATTTAGTTTTTTTATTTTATAACATACATAGAAATTAATAACAAAATAATTTAAATAAACGAATAAAATAAAAAATATTCAAGGAAATTACGCGAAACAAAAATATGCAAAAACAACTTATGTAAACTAACTTAAAGTAAATTACAATTATGTTTTCAATTTTACTGTAATGTTAAAATAAATCTAAAAATTACGAAATAAAACGGTTTTTCGTATTTATCTCGTTTCCAATCTTAAATTTCGTGTGGAACTTTAACTAAGCAAACAACAAAAAGCTGAATTTATTTCCACTGATTTTGTAACAATTAATTTCGAGTATCACTGCGAAAGCCAACAACTCGAAGTTAATTAATAATATTTTGTGCGCAAATATTGGGTTTCATTGTGTTCAAGACGCTGCGTGCGGTCGGTTGACAAATGATTCGTTGAGGGCGACGGCAGGCGATGGGGCAGCACACACCGCGGCCCACGAATGAGCACGAACGCCAGCCTCCGAGTGAACTAAATAAATGGCCGACTGGCCAAGAAAGCGACGAAACACGATCATGAAGAATGAGCGAGCGACTCAGAGGAAAACACGTAGCGCAACCAGGTCCAAGCTAATCAATCTTTTTATTATCCAACGCAAGTCGCAGGGTGTGAAGCGAACCTTCAAGTGCTAAGAAAACACGAAGAAACTAACGAAAAACCAAGAAACAAGGGAAAAGGTAAAAGAAAACATTTATTAAGCAACGTCTAAAGCAAAAGCAACGTTTACAGCGAACATAAGACGCAAAGTTGTTGGAGCCGAGCTCTCACACACACAAACACACGTCCAGGAGAGCCACGCATATGAATTAGCGTCGTGTGTGTGCAGCGCAGTGACAAAGTTTGCTTTTAATGGCTTTTCTCAGCTTGGCGGCTGTTTAATGCGATATTAATTAATTGGACACTTAAGTTAACGACGTTTTCTCGTCGTGTCCGAGGCCGCCGCGTCGTGGCTGTTCTGCAGTTCGCTGTGCATCAGGGAAGTTTTGATTAATTGACTGTAGTTGAAGGTGGCTCAGCAACGGAAGAATTTTGTCAGGTGACTGATGACCAACATTCAACTTTTTGTGCACGAGATGCTGTTAAAAACCTTCAAAATGGCGTTGGCTTCACAGGCGAGGCTGTGAGTTTAAAAACAATCCACGGGCCGGAGGAAGAGGCACGCGAGACACTTTTAGAACTTCATTTTGATTTTCATTTCGATTTTGTACCATCTTTCAAATTATATAAATGCATTTTTTGTGTTCTTGGTTTTTTATTCGTTTCTAATACAATTTTAGGTCATTATTTTTGTATTTTCTCTATTTAGTAATTAGATTTAAAATTATTTAGTTTTGAGAATTTTAGTAATTGACCTTATGCTTACGTCTCTTACGAAAAGATGCTTACGTATTTTTACTGGAAATTTTTTAGACAAATTTCGAGATTTGGCTGTCTGTTCGGAACTCAAAAAGAAGGCCTAACACTTAATACATATTAAAATATTTAAAAATAATAAGATTAATAATACATCCGTCATGTTTCTCCAATTAAAGCAGCGAAACCCATTTAAGCGACGAAACGCTTGCGTAGTAACGTTACGTAATGCACGAAATCACAGAATGAGTAACGACAACACAGCAGCCACGAACAGGAGTCCAGAAATTGGACAAAGATTCTATCCCAACACATTTTCCATGTAAACACCGCCCATCAACGAAATCACTCTGCGAGAAAGTTTTTGTTTGTTTGAATGAGACAGCGGAGAGAGGATGTGTTATGAGACTGCTTTTCACAATGAACACCACGTGCTTCAATAACAGCATTCTCTGAGCGACAACAACAGAAATTTTTGCTTACTCACAGTGTTGGAAAATATAGAAAGGTAAACTCTTTACAATGTGTGTTTAATCATAGAGAAAGAATAGCGAAGAAGTTATGATGTGTGCTATGCTTAAACCAATTTTATAATTCCCTTAATAATGAAATTGTACGCATTCATATTTCATATTTGCGCTTATCAACACTAAGCTATTATAACTAACTCTCTCCGGTGCGATCTCATAAATAAGGCGGGGATTTCGTATCTGCTGTGCTCTTTATTAACTTACCAACTCGAACTATTTTCTTGACTGCTTTAACACACACCATCTCAGGCCAACATATGTTTACAAAATAACAGCTGCTTCATATAGTATCTCGCTTACTCTCAAACAACGCTTTGCGCTCGCCAACAAAAGTCTTCGTTTTCCACAGCTCTCAGAGCAACTCCATTATCAAAGGCACACGTTGCTCATAAACCATCAACGGCAGCCATAAAACATTGTGTGAGCGGAACAGCAATGTTGTTCTTGCAATGCCAAGAGGCCAGACAAAACGAGATGCAGAAAAAGTCCCACATGATAAGAGATGAGGGATCAAAATGGTAACTTAAATGTGTGCGTTCGAGAGTGATTTTAATTTTTAAGAGAGTACGAATCGCTGCCACTGTTAATGCAGTTAACAGAGTAATAACAGTGCAATAACTTTCCTTTGTGAAAAATCACTGTATGATAGCAACGTGCAAATGAAGGCTGCCTGTAAGCAGGAGAACATCAGCTCAGCTGTACGCAGAGGAGAATAGATTCGGTTTAGCTTCCACGGAGCAGAAATGGAGCATTTTAAGTCAAATTGTAGGTAACATTGAGACTGATAAAATTATTAATTATGATCACGTTAATCTCCAAGCGTTCCCAACTTGATGAGCCACTACAGTTGCACCCTTGAAACTAAAGGGGAAGGAGGAAGTTTTGTTTAATTAACACTATATTCAAAATTGGTGGAGCTTTGTTTGGTGTTGGGGATGCTTTTACGTTTGAAGAGCAGCAAAAATTAAGTAGAAGAGAGACTGATTTCAAGCGAGTTGCGAGGCTGAGTTATGTTTTGAACGCATGGTAGTGTGTGTGTGTGTTTAACTCTGTTGGGAAGATGTTGGGTTTTCCTTGAGAAATGTAAAAAGAACAATGATTGCAAAAAAATCATTTCGAAATGGCGCAATGCCGACGGACAAAACTTCACTAAATTCCTATAGAACAGAAGCATAGAGATTATAATATAAAAATTATATTACATTAACCTATGACAGAAGGTTAATGAAAAAAACGCAATGATTTTCCCCATCGTGAGGTTAAGGAAAACCATCAAATTCTTACAAATTCTCTGCAATTTAATTCGATTTGATCAGTCCTTCAAATACCCGATAAATAAATATTTATTCGCATCGTTTTAAAAAACATCAAAAATATTATACTAAAAATTGTGCTATTTTTATAGCCACAGAAATAAAAAACAACCATGAAATAAAACATTGGACACAAAAAACGCCTCACTTCTTCGAATTTCCATAAAGTGACAGATGAGACTTTAGTAGGAATTGAAACATCTCCGGGACACGCTTTTCCCGGCTGGAAATGTCCATAAAGCCGCTTCAGACCAGCGATTAGCTTCTAAGAAAATCGTTTTGAAGCAAGCAAAGCAAGCGACATGTTTTTGCATCTGGCGGATACAAAAGTCCATCATTCAACTTCGTCCTGAGTGCCGCAATTCAATTTCAACACTCGTCGAGTTGGAGGAGGGTCGCAGTCGATTTACAACCCTCCAAACAGCGCCACACACGACGAAAAACTGCCGAAGACTGAACCAATCGAACGAGAGACGGATTTAGGTTTAAATTGGATCTGCAGCAGCTTCTTATCGGTGGTCTGCCCTCCCCCAACCCCTGCCCGGGCAATGGATCATCATTTGAGATTGAAAACCGATTGCTGTCGCAGCGCACGTGACAAATATTCGAAAGACGCCGACAAAATTAGAGCAACGAATGAAAGAAAGGCTTTTCACAAATTTACTTACAAATTCAGATGGTTTTTAGACTGTGGCTGTGTGTTTGTGTGGCTGACAAACGTCGGCGTGTTGATAATAAATCAACGCGGCTCAAAGATGCACCCCTTTTTCGGTCGATCCCCTTTAAAGATCATCGCCGCCCCTCGACGGCTTCAACAACATTTCATTCGATCCAATTTCACGGTGTGGCTGATTCTGGCCGTGGGAGGGGAAGGTGCTGGGAGGCGATATTAGGACAGACGCAACCGATTTCTAAATCGATTTCAGGTTTTTGCATAGGAAATCGTTTTTTATCCGTTTTAGATGAGAATTATGCAAATTATGCTACATTTGTTGTATTATGAAATATTTAAATTATTCTTTTATTATAAATTAAAGATAATTCTTTAAATATTTTCAGCGTCGGAATCAATAACATACAAAATGGCTGCAGCTTTGATTTGAACAGAAGTTCACAATGAAAACGTGAATGAAAACCTTTGGAATAATTTAAATATTGTGAAAATAAATTAAATTTGTTCTAAAAAGCGAAAGCAATGGAGAGAAGAGGATGAAAAGGAAACATTTTCAATTGCTTCCGACTTCATTAACGCTGCAAAATCTGTTGTTGTTCGGCGCCAAAATACAACAACAACAACAACAGCAACTGACAATGAGTTAAGTTTGAAAATTATTGCTGTTGGAACAATTATTGCGGAATGCACAAAATTCATTCAAGTCGTGGCTGTTGTTTTGAAAAACCGCCAACCAACAGCAACAACAACCGAGATCTCAGCGGGGCTTCGTTCGTCGCCATTTTCATTCAACTCGGGGGACTTTTCGAGGTCCGAGCTGAAGCCACGGAATCCCGTCAACCACTTGTGGCGCTTCAGCCTCCTTTGCACCCCTTCCAGCCACGGAAACAACTCCATTCTTTGGTAATAAAATAATTTGTTTACTTCACAATTAAAGTCAAAGGATTCAGAAACAGCGCCCCATCGTTCTCGGGGCGTGGCTTCTGTAAAAGACTCTCGGCAGTCGTGTCGCACTTCGTTTCGGTCGCTTCTAGACTCCAGCTGAGTTTCAATTATGACTTCTTTCAACCCGAACACCTCTTTGAAGACCACTTTGAACCACCACTCTCATCCCTCCTCTCGTCCTTTCCTTCATCCTTCCCAGCGTTGGATGAACGAGGTTCACAAAGTTTGCTGAAAGTTAGCAACCAAAGCAACAGAAACAGACGAAGTGTCTTCATTGTTTTATTTCCTAAGGATTCCCGTTCTAATTAACTTCTACACTCTAATCTCTTTCCTCTTCTCTTTCCTGTTTTTCATTAATTTTCAGATTTTCTCTCTTCTCTAGTTTGTTTTATGAATTCCATGAAATCCTTTTCTTGACATCTTTTCATTTTAAATGAAGAACAATCACAGAAATGGCAATAACATTAACAACGGTATTAACAAGAACATTAACAACAGCAATTGGACATTTATTAGATAAGAGAATGAGCTTGAGATGCTTTTCTAATTAGATTATTTCACAAGCCTTTGTTCTCATGATCTTCAGAAAGAATGTGTGTGTTTTTATACCCTACACCTTAAAGTTGAGGGTATATTCACTTTCTACCGGAGTGTGTAACGCATAGAACTAGACAAGATAGGTATGGAAAAGTATATATATTCTTGATCAGCATCACCACCGAAGTTGAAATAACGATGTCTGTCCGTCTGTCTGTCTGTCTGTCTGTCCGTTGAAATCACGATCACAGGAGAACGGATTACGATTTCAAAATGAAATTTGGCAAAAATATTCGTTGCTATGTTGGGGTGTTTCGTATTGAAAATGGGCAAAATCGCCCAAGGACCACGCCTACTTTTTATATCGAGAGTGCAGGTACCTCTGTTTTGCCTATTAAAAAAGGCCATATCAGCATCACTTTTTGGGAGAAGACAAGAAAATTTTATATGTAGGTTTAGATTAATGCTTCCAGTTAATATGCCAAATATGGGCGTGATACGCCCACTTTTAAAAAAATTTTTTGTGTTTATTATTATTATTATATATATATTGTATATTTATTATTAGATATATAATATATATATTGTATATATATGTATATACGAGTATATTATATCGCACCACTTCTAAATATATATACGAGTATATATGCAGCTTTAAGGTGTAGGGTATTTCGGCTACAGCCCGGCTGTAGACAACACCTTTACTAGTTTTAAGTACTAATTGTGTTTAAACTCGTAATAATGAATATAAGAAGAGGAAGAGAAAAAGAAAAAGCTTGAATATCGTGTAATATATCATAATTTCTATGAAAATCTTCAACAAATCTCTTCAAAACAGCAAACAAAGGGAAATTTTATGATTTTATTGTAGATTAAATGAGAAAATGGGGGAGAAAAAGATTACGATTAAGAAAGAGCTTAAGAAAAAGAACTTTTTGACTATTCAAGAAAAGCTTTTGTATGTGTATGACGTCAAAATAACACAAATCCCTAAAAAATAAACCAAAACCAAACCAAACCAATTTTTAATGAAAATAAGATAGGATAAAAGACTTTAAATAAGAAAATTAATTTTTGTGAATAATGTTAAAAATAAATAATTTTCATAAATAAAATTGAAAAAAATTCTATTCTCCAACTTTTCAAAAAACTTGTGATTTTCAAAAAGTTCTTATTTATGCTTTGATTTGTATGTATATTGAATAGCGAAGAAAATAAGAAAGACGGTTTTTTCCTTAACGACGGGTGTTCCGTTACTTTTTATTACTTACAATCGCAGTCCTTGCGTGGAATGGAAGCTCTGCTGGAGGCTGTTTGCAGTAGGAATCCATAAAAAATACTTCAATACATATTTTCAATCTTCTTCACTCAAACAATTAGAACAACAATAAAATAGAGCAACAAAAAACACGTGAACCCAACAAGAAACCAACTAAAAAATTAAGAAACGAACGAAGTGACATTCGTATTTTGCGCAAAGCCGAATGCAGCCAAGGATTTGCATATTCTAACTGCAGATGCGGAGGCGAACAGAGACACGAACACGAGCAAACGTGAGCACATGCTGCTGACGGAGATTGAGAGCGAGAGAGAGCGAGAGCGCGTAACTGCTAGCGAAGAGAGGCTCGGCAAAGGCATAAAAATTGTGTCTGTTCTATAAAAAATATGAAAATATTTTGGCAAGGTTTGAAAATAAAATTTCGCATGCATGTCGCGCGGCGTATAATTTATGATTAGAGCAGCATCACGCTGACAGTGCGACAAATACGCCGCCGGACCGCTGCGAATGTAGCGCGGCGGCCGCTTACAGCTCCTCTAGGCTATAGAAGGAGGATAAAGAAGCGCAGAGACACACATTGCGACGCAGCTACACAGCTGCGAATAATTAGAACACGATTTGCAGTCAAGGCTTTGTGAAATCAGCGTAAAACGCCTCGGAAATGTCAACAGGGACGAAGGACCTTCGCTTCACTTTGGAAGTCATAAATCCAACAAAAAAGAAATCACTTTTGCTTCTGTTTTATCTTTAAAATTCTCTTAATCTTTGGAGTTGATTATATAATTTTCGAAGAAGTAAAATAAAAAAGGGTCCTTGGAAAAGGTTCAAAAACTAAACATTAGTTCCAATTGAGGTGATAATAAAGTTGTTGCCGTGGCTTTTGGCTTAATTCTATCATAAAAAACCACGTTGAATCACAAAAATCCGTAGATTTCTCCCCACTTTTCGCTTTGTAAATTTGTTTCTCTTTTTATGTTCTGTAAACGATCCCATAAACGTAAAAATATCACAACAAATCGTTAAATTCGATTAGCAACCGGTCTAGTTATGGATTTCTTCTTCTTGTCGTTGCTCTTTTACTCTCTGCTGTGGTTGGAGTTGTGATTTTTCAATGGCGCTCGTGTTAATGGCTTGTGTCACACTTAGCTTCATGAGGTCCCCCGCAACTGAATCAAGTGAGCGACTGAAATCGATAGCAATTGCTACGAGGCTGACCTCATGACGAAAGTTATGAATTCGGCCAATGGCGATGAATTCAAATGAGACTTTGAAATGCCTCTCAGAAGTATTATTGTAATTATGTGTTGCTGATTACTGTTTTGACAGAAACCAGTTTCTTCAGTAGGAAAACTTTCAAACGAGGACGCGGAACGGTTCCGAAAGCGAATTAAATTCTTTTGTTCTTTCTGAATGCCCGAATTTCATGTTTGTAAAGAATAAGAATCAGAATATTCATTGAATAACAGAGAAACAGACAGACATATTAATAAAATCACTTCATCATACGATTAAGTGTTGAGTAATAAACGTAAATTGGGCCAAAAATGAGCCGCAGCTAAACAATAAAGCAAGCAAGTAAAGAAGCAGTTTCATTTTTATTGTAGACATGTTAAAAGCCGGCAACGGTACCGCGGAGCAACAGCGATGACGACGTTGAACCAACTGTTGATCGGGTCTGTGGATTTTACGATGCGAATAACGACGATATAAAACTTTATGTGAGTGCTTGAAATTGTTTTATTAACTCGGAAAGCACCAATGAAAGTGAAGACATGACGAAAAGGGAAACAGTGTGAAGCGTGTCACAGCAAGAAGAAAATTAAGAATGCAGAAATAGAGAAGAGTTCCCAAATTATACATGAAAGTATTACATTTGGGGTGCTCATAGATAACGATTGTCATTATTGTTTTTATTAGTTATCAAGTATCGAATAATCTGTTGTAGTTTTTGAGCTCTTAGTTATCCATTTTTAGTTATAAATACTCTTTAATAATATAGTCAACGTAATTGATTAAATTTTGAACAGATTCTTGACAAGGATTTCGATAGAATCCATCAAATTGTCACACAAACAGAGCAAAATCATACAAAAATTAATGGAAATGCATGAAAAACTTGTCAATCTTTGCAGTGAATCTGTGAAAATGTGAAACTTGTCATTCATTTTCCGAGGCGATTCTCCCCGTAGGCAGAGGAACCAACAACGAAACATCAACAACAAGTAACAAATAGCAGTAATAATAATAAAAGCAGCACGAGCAGTGAAAATAACAACAGCAACAGACGAGGATCGCGTCCACTTCAGCCACCTACAAAAGCCAACGGAAGCACTTCCTGCATTTTGGCTGTGTAGGGTTCAAGGAGGATGCAACAACGAAGCGAACCGAACGAGGGGCCGAACGACAGAGCCGCATGCACTCCGACGTGCACTCGGCATGGAGTTGGTCCATGGGCCGTAATTTATTCGATCTTAGATACGCTCGGCTGCTGTCCGGAAGGCTTCATAAAAATTGTAGTTTAATTACTCCATCGACAGTATCGGGCAGGACGAATCTTTTATTAGAGATGGATTGCGAGCATCGTAAACGCCGCACACACACACGCAGCTCGAGTGTGTGCATGTGTGCCTGAGTGGCTTTGGACGTGTTTCTGGATACGTGCAGGGATGCAATAAAATTCATTCATAAATATAATTGATAAAGTCTGCTTAAATGCAAATAATAACACCAATAATACGAGTCGTAATGCGTTAACGGATTCAGCACCGAGCGAGGGTCCGATCCGTTCTTATCTGCCGTTAAAAATACATAAATAAATTTTCAATTTAATGCCGACTTCCCCAAATACTCGCCTTTGATAAATGCCCCGAACTACGACAAAGTAAATGCATTTTTAATGGACTGTGTATTGAATGGTGTTTGTTAACATGCAAATTCGAAAGCTTTTAGAAAAACATCGAAAACATTTTCCCCATTTATTGTGAAAGTAAAAGTGCAAATTATAACAGAGAATTGTGCGGTTTTATTTTAATTTAAATAACTTTAAATGGTGAATACAACACTTGAGAATAGAAATTTCAGGACAAATATTGGAGTAAACGTAAGTCGCGGGGCCTTGAAGCACGAATCAGGAGAGGAGCAGAATGGGACTTGAAAGCAATGGAAGAATGCGACTATAAACAGTTTAATTGACTAAAAAACAACTGAAGGCAACATAGATACAGGAAGTGTATCTGAGATCCAAAGTACCGTCTCGGAGAAGGTCAGTTTTAATTAATGTATTATATATATGTATATAGTTCGTGCGTATAGTTGTCGTTCTCCAACGAATATTTTTGCTCCATTGATCTATCAATTGATCATAGCGAAGACACATTTGTGGATGGAGTAAAATGATTCTTTAATGGACTTTATAGAAAAATAGATTTTTAATATACTCTATTCTATAACAAACATTTCTTAACAATATAAAAGCAGTTATTCATATTAAATCATTTCCCAAGTGTCCAATTAAATATTATTTTAGTTATTCTTAAGGAACATTTAAAATTGTTGCTTTAAAGTGGAAAAACTTAAATTTTACGGGTAAAATATTGGACCAAATGAATTTATAGAGAAACTGGAAAAGTTAGAAGGGTATTTTTCGGATTTCTGAGGAATAAAAAAGCAATTAATTTCGACGAACGATCACGCGTTTGAATTCGTTTCATGTTGCAACGAGGGAGTCCTTGATGGGTGTGTTGGGAGGCAGCGGGAGCAGCTTGAATTCAGCAGGTGGACTTCGCTCGGTGCATGCTAATATTTTCACGTAGATAAATGACCCTCTCTCTGCTGTAGTTGGAAAAAGAAATACAGAAACGCAGTAAGAAAAATCCAAAAAAGTGATTCAGAATTACACACGACTGTGAGTCTGTCAAGTAGTCAGTGGAGTCAGTCAGCGTCATTGGTATATATCAAGGCTCCTACAGCAACAACAAGCACAGCGAGTGCATAAAACAATCATAGCAATTCAGACGAGTTGCCGCTGCACTGACTACGAGCGAAATTGTTGTCCCCTTGCAATCGTTGTCCCCTCTCCTATCTTCTTTTCCCATCTTTCTCCATTGCGTATTGCTGTGTTCGGGGATTTTTTACGTGCTCGTTGCAAAATTTACGTGTTTCAAATGCACAGAGCCTCACTTACGGAATTTACGTTAATATGGCTGGGTTTCGGTTGGATCTGTTCGGTCTGGACCGGACCGAATCGAGTCCGGCCGGAACACACACACATCGCACCCCCGCACCCGTCCGCAACGCGTTGCAATGCGATGCGATGCACTGGAATCCGTTGGTTGCACTTTTAGTCGATTCTGATTCCATGTGAAGCATCCCGAGCGCCCGACCCTTCGCCGGACTGTGACCCAAGCGATGCCGCGACTCGGAAAGACTCGAGGCTGCTGGGGCCGACGTCGCTGCGGCTCTCGGCTCCGGACGTTCGAGTGTTGCTGGCTGTTGCTGGGTTGAGTTGGCAGTGGATCAGAAGATTCGCCAGTCGCAGTCATCACACGAGATGCAGATGTGTGTAGCTGCGGCACACACACACACACGCACACGTGCACTCGCAGTCGCACAAACGGACGTACGCAAATGCAGCCATGATTTATGATCTGAAACAATATTGAGCACACGAAAATTTATGGACTGCACTCGACAAATAAAATAAAATTTCTGTCAGTTGGACGATGTTTGTTGTTGTTCGTTTCATTCACTCAGTTTCTGGTTGTTGTTTTTGTTGCTTGTTGTGTACAATTGTTTTTCCGTTGTAGATGGGGAATTTTTTCGCGTAATAAAAGCATGGGTTTTAAATTCATGCCTACAACGCAAAAAAACGATCCAGCGAAGTTTTGATTCTAATCATTGCGATGTACAACAAAGAAATATGGGGAAATAGACGATTTTATTATACAAGGATTCATCACCTGATGTCAAACATCAAAATTAATATTAGGCTCAAGTTTAACGACTTTTTACAAAGAGAAAGCTTAAATTAGATGTTTAGAAAGAATGTTAATTGATAAAAATCCTCTCAATTCTCATCAGCATCTTCTTTTTCCGTTTTTCCCTCCATTAACACACATTTTTCGATGTATTCTTCTCATTCTTGTCTCTTTCTTTTCTTTATTCATTAATTCCTGCACTCTTCCCTTCCTTTCTTACTTCTTTTCTTTATTTTCCATCATGTGATGGAATTAATTTTCACAGAACACGAATTTCTTCATGTTTCATTCGATCCTGTTTCTTTTTGTTTAGTTTTCCCTTTATTTTGTTTGGCTTTTCTGAAAATTGAAAGACTTCACTTCGTGATGTATTCCCAACAGAAAACAGAATCTAAATGAATTTCAGCTGTATGAGTTTTGAAATGAAAGTAGAAAAGAAGCAAAAACGAATTCAGAAAACAGGTGCAATTATCGCAAATTGCATGTTATGCTAATAATCCTGGCTTCTGTTTGCTGTTGTTATAATAAAGCAACGGCCCGAAAGATGTGCCGAAGAAGGGCCACAAAAGCAAACATCAAATCAAGCAGAAGTTATTTAAATATTCTAGAAAAATCGTAATAATAAAGTTAAATAATAAATAACAATGTTGAAAAGGAATTAATTATTTTATATATTTATTATTAATATTTTTAATTATGCAAATAATTAATATACTTATCTGCAGTAGTATAATTATAAATATTTTAATTACATGTTAATTATTATTAATTATTAATTAAAATTCGCTTTTCGGGTTTTTAGGCCTACTTTTCTTCAATTTAATTGTTGATTTTATAATTTTTAATGTGATGTTTTTTAATTGGATTCTTTTTAAATTTTGGCGCCCCTTTTTCAACCTTCAGGCCGCTCCTGCGCACAGGAAGTCCTTCGACTTAAGCAGAGCTGCAAAGAAGCGTCTTGTTTTTTGTTAAATTAAATGTGAGAAATGCTTATGGAATATTTTAAGGTGGTTCCTTTAACACCAACGTATGTAGGTAACATATGTGTGCGTGAATGAACATGCACGCCTGAATACAAACACGCACACAGACGCGTTCTTAAAACGGCAGCCAACAAAAAAACCTTAACGCAAGTTGTTAATTAGCATCAGTGTTCACATCACTGTTCTTTTATTACGTAATAAATGTTGTTGCTGTTGTTGGCGTTGTGGAATATCTCCAACACGATATCCTTTACACACTTTCATCATCACATCCTCCGCATGTCCTTGTAGCTGCTCGTAGTATACGCTAATTAATCCTTCAAAGCTCAGATTCTGAAGCTGAACTCAAACGAGGGAGCTGCTTATTTGCCAGTTGAACGTGGAGAATAAAAGGAATGAAGTTAAGGATCGGGGAGAAGGAAGAGAAGGGGGCGAATTCATCCGGTCGCATCGAAGCGAACCTACAGTTGTATCGCCTAATAAAATTCCGCAGACTCCAGCTTCCACAGCTTCCTTTAAACTGTTGCAAACTTTTGCATCACTCTTAGAATATTCCTCCACTGAGTGTAGGGTGCCAGAGAAGAGACGAAAAGTCGTCTCTGAGAGGGAAACAGAGAAAGGCAGAGAGTTTTTCGCACGGTACTTTTTATAATGAAGTGTAGAGTTTCTCGTTCGCTCCGTTACAGCTCATGATCACGCAATGCGTTGTTGTTACTCTTATTATTGTTGTTTTAGTTGTTATTGAATTTATGGTTGTTGTTTTTGTAAAAAGCGGGGATATCAAATTAATTTTACTGCGCGTGGAGCAAAAAGTTGATGCTTTGTTTGGTTTTCTCTGAAATTTCAAATATATTTGAGTTCTTCGGAGCTACAAGAATAAAGAAGAATGAAGAAGAGAAATTGGGAAAAATATGAGTTCGAGGAAGGGTCGGAAGCATGCTAAATAAAAGCTGCTTAAGAGAATTTTAAACAAAAAACCGTGAAATGAGTTGCTTTCTTCTAATTTTTCTTGCCGTTCTTTTGTTTATGTTTTTCTGCTTATAAATTTCGTAAAACAAACTTTTGAAATATGTTTCCATTTTGAAATATGTTTTCAAAAGTTTTATGGAGTTTTTCTCCATTTTCACTTTATTTTGTTTTGTCTTTAAAGCTTTTCGCTGTCGTCTTTCATCTTCGTTCTAATCACCTTCCACCGTCGAGTTTCTTTTGATTTCCTTTTCTACTCTTTGCTGTTATTCTTATTGAGGAAGTTTTCCTTATTGTGGCTCTCTTCGGTGGGCGGGGGAGGCGACCCCTCTACGGATTCTGTTAATCAACGCGATGCTGAAGCAGAGAAAGAAAATTAAGTAAGTTTTTTCATTGTTTCGACTTTCACTGCGTTTCTTCTTGTTTTGAGTTTTTTCTGGTCTGTTGATTTTTTTTCTTTGGTTTTTTTTTTTGCATTTTGCTGGAACAACTTGGAGCCATAAATTTGCAGAAAGACAGCGAAAGGAAATTATTAGCCATGCGATGCGAACTGAGTGAAGAGAAATTCAATAATGAACCGTTATATTCTTGTCCATTCCTTGCCGTTATCATCGCCATTTTGGATGCCATCATCTTTAATCTTTTATCTTGTAGCTGCAAGGAAAATAAAAGTTCCAATGAATCATCGAGTTGGCCATGAATCACAGGAATTGGCTTAAATTAATTGCGAGCCTTTCAATTCGGCCAGAAATGAATAAAACTTTAGATAAATCAAACGAGGAAAATAAGAGTTAATTAAGAAATTGCTTAAATGAGATGAAAGTTAATTTTAATTAATAATTACAATTAATAAATTATAATTTAATATAGTGATTATTTTTATATTAATAATAATCAATTGGAAATTTATGTTTTTTATTTCTTTTCTTTTTTTTAACGAATTCTATTTTTCTAGGCCAAAAAATAACCACTAAAAACAGAATAAATTCGATTCTTTTGCTTTTAATGACGCGTATCGAAATTTAATTTACTTCTTCATTAAAATTCAGCATAAATAAACAATTATTTGTCGTTGTTGTTGTTTTTGGTTTCTGTTTGCCAAATACAAGTTTTCAAAAAGCAACACAGCGTCGCCATCATGTATTCTGATTGGAAAGTCGCATCGAATCGAAGACAAGAGATTTTCCTCTATCGAAAACGTGGCAAAAGTTTCTATAAAACTTTTCTTCCATTTGTCAAAAAGAGAACATTTCTCAACGAACTTTTGTTGTTGTTTATTTTTTTATTACCGATTTTATTCTGTGTATAACAATAAAAATTGCCCAAAAGTTTCGATACATTTTTCTGCAACTCTTTCTCTCTCTTTTTTTGTATTTCCTATTGAATTTCGAATTTTCACATGTTTTACAATATGTACACTGGAAAATCATAGGGAAAATTCAATCGAGGGTTGAGTAAATATTTGTTTGTGTCTGATTTCAACATTTATATTTACAGAATAATCAATTTTCGCAATGATTTCCATTCATTTCATTTATTTTTTATTTGCTGCGAAACTTTTAGACAGCCGAAAAATGAATAGAAAAGGAAAATTCCCAACAACAGCATTGAAAATGATTGAGAAAAGAAAGCAGAAAGAAATCGAATTGGAAATCGGCCAATTTTTGGGGTTGCTTTTAATTTACTTCTCTTTTTCGAAGGAGTAACTTTTTATTTTTATGAATTTCTTTCGTAATAAAGTTGATTTCCAGCCCACAACCGAAGATCAAAGGATTTATTACGATTCTATGGACGAAGAAGAGTCCTTTTCTCATGCTGAAGTCATTCAAGAAGAGTTTTTCATGGATTTTAAAGAAACTGCAAAGAATCATCAGTTTTATGGAGTTTTCTATAAGCTATGAAATGTGAAACTATTAATTAATTTTAATATTATTAATATCATCAATAATTACTACAAAAATAGGCCATGAAAAGGTCAGGACTTCGATTGAACAACTTTCAGCTTCTATAAATTAAAATTCCTCTTTCATTTGATGTACCCTCGATGTAGCACGATCGAATGTGGCCCTGATCGAGCCATGATGTGCTCTTGATCTCCTCCTGAACCTTAATTTTGGAAGATAAGAGGAGATAAGCAAGACATGCGTACATCACTTAATAACTTCTTTAATTGGATACTCGAATCGGTGGCTCTTTTGAATGCTCATAAATATCATCATCGTTTATTTCCGACACATCTACGCACACACAAACACAGCCACACACGTGTAATCATTGGCTTTTGGCGTCGTCGTTTTTAAATTGAAGCTGATAAGTGTTTCGGAAGTGCAGAAGAAGCACTCGTAGGCACTTGAATTGAGTTCACCCACACAAACACACTTCTAAATTGGCTCCGTACCGTTGATCGTTCAGTCGACTGCAGGTTCATTTGATACCTTATTTAAATTCATTTAAAACTCACCCGAAAACTTTGTTGTTAGCGTTGAAAACGAAAGAATAAAAAGCGTTTCCTCGCAAGATTCGTCTCTGTCCTCTATCCATTCCTTCCACCGTCAGATAGACGGACAGACAGACGTCGAGTTGCTATTTCTAAATCTGGTTTTAAGTCGTTCGCTAAAAGCTCATTATTTAGACGGCATTAAAGTTAAATCTTCGACTCCTGAGTATATTTTGCTGCCGCTTTTGCACAAATTCCCTCCCCTGCACCCGCCCCTTTCGCCTTTTACCACCCACTTTACCAACGAAGTGTGCAAAGCTTCGCATTCATCCCACGAATCGCGAATTTCTCGCTATGGAAATCCGAAGCAAAGTTTTCGCTATTGGCTTCGGAAACGCATTCGATTTATGGGTTGAATTATGCATGGAATGAAAGGGGAAGGAGAGAAGAAGCGAGAGAGACTCTTAAGTGAGTCACAGTTTCTTACAAAAAGCTCCTTTCTTCCGTGGAACTTCGTTTTTCGCCTCATTCCAAGGGATTTTTATGTAAATGCCGCGCCTGGATTTATGCGTAAATAAATTGTAGCTACAGAAATTAGCAATTGAAGCTGATGTTCCTTTGTTTGTTGTTATTTTTACGGTGACTTTACGAAATTTATGTTTATTTGAATAACTTAACGATGTTGATTAGAGGAGAAAAGTGATTAAAAAGACTTTTCTATAAACTTAACTTTATAAAACTCTTATTTGCATTGCAGTTCGATCGCATCCTCTTGAACTGTGAAAGACTTCGACTTGCATTCGAAGTGAATTTAATTGCATCTCAATCGATCATCTCACTGAATCCGTTCTTTAGTCACAGCGAAACGAAGCTCACCCCTGAGAATTTTATTTGTTTCTCGATGGTTTTTTCTTTTAACTAATGTTAAGAAGCAAGAGTGAGTGAGAGGAAGAGAAGGAGAGCGCGAAAGAGTGTCGGTTTCGTGTTTGTCGTGTGTGGGGGGAGGAAGAGTCGCAGGAGTCGTCGGAAACTTTCATATCGTGGCGATTATGATCGCACCATCGCAGGCAGCCGCTGTCCACATGTGAGTGCAGCCGACGAAGCAGCGCGGCGTCCTCGCGAGGCTTTGTACAAGCATCAGATGCGAATATGAAATAACTTGATTTATGTGCCGAAATATACGACTCTAAGCCAATAGACGACGTTGGTCTGTGGCTCATGTGGATTTCCTGCTTCTTCGCGACTTCAAAATTCTTGATGCTCCTCAGATTTGAAAAAAACGGTTTTCCTCCTGCTGCATTTTTATTTGTAGGTTCTTTTATTGCGCCTTGTTGGCGGCGTTTGAGGTTGAAAGCAATCAGGATCATCGCAGCGGAGCGTAGCCGATGATAAAGCAGCACGTACAGGAAGTGTGAGGATTTAGGAGTGCGCCCGGATCCTTCAGCAGCTCCTTTGTCAGGAGTTTTAAATCTCCAGCTGCGCGAAGATGTCGATATTCGGGTATAGAAGATTATTCGTTGATATAATCATCTCCAATTCCTATTTTTGTCCTTAAAGTCATTGCAGTCAACTTGTCATCGAAGTAGAGTAAAAAATAAAAAAAATAAAAGTACTTAACAAATGAAGAGCGTCGAATATTCTCAACAATAACAGTACATTCGGCCGACATCGTCTCGTCCATCGCTTTGATATGTAAGCATGAAAATGAAATCGATAATTTAAGTCAACCACGACTTATAAAATATTTCTTCTAAATTATAAGTTCTTTTTCATGTACTCATAAGCTTAGAAGAAGGAATATTGTTGTATAAAAGAACACAACATTTAATAATTTTACGCATTGCAATAAATAAAATTAAATGCAAACAAAAGAATTCAACAAAACTAAACAATAAAGAATCAAATAAGCAAATACACAAATAACAAAATAATGGCACTAGAGAACCAACAACAACAACAAAAATATTGCTTATTGCTCGATCGAAAAGCAAAGCTTCTTGAATTTATTTTCAATCCTTGAAAGCAAAGTGCAAACATGAAAACAGCAGCTCCTCGTCTTGTTCTTTGCTTTCTTCTTCGTTTATTTACCATGTGATTTTAAGCATTTGTAACAATAAAGCCAAGTAAACAACAAGGAGCAGCAGGAAATGCAAGAGGACCGAGAACCTAAACAACAACAACAACAACAACCATGACAATAATAATATTCGTATTCGTATTGGAATTCGTATTTTGTTGTAAGTGATTTTCAATGAATTCGATTTTTATTCTATGAGTTCCTTATGCATGCTTCATTGCCTTCACTTCAGTGCACTTTGCTCGTTCACTATTTCACCTCCTCCTCTAATCCGATCCTCCTCTCCGCCGACCCTAATACTATTCACTGTTCTCTCCGCTCTCTGGCGGTTACTCATTTCACCAAACATCTTTAAAGCACTTCATATTCTTTGCTTCACGCTTGAGAGAAGAGTTTTCTATTTATGCAAGAACAACAACAACAACAACGAGCGCTTGGAGACGAGGAGCTCAATAATCGAGTTCGCTTCGTGGCTTCGCTGCAAGATGAACGGGACCAACTTCGGCAACTGCGAGCACCGACTCGAGCTCCGGCAACTACCGTTGCAAATGTTGTTATTTTGTCAATCGGTTTCCAATTCATTTTTCATTCACAGTTCAGTGCGCACCTTCTTCCAGAGCACACAAGAACTGATTGCGAATGTAATAAAATAATACTTGACATGATGTATATTTGTGTAGATGCGTGTGTGTGAGTTTATAAATGGAGGATGTTTCCATGGAGCTCATAGCCTTAGATGTGTTCAAGCTGCTGCATGAAAATATCCTGCAAGAGCCGAAAAGGGAACAGAAACACAGAAAGAAGAGGAACGCATTAGTAATTTAATTAAAGAAAGTTCGTTAATTTGTTTTCTTTATTCAATCGTTGACCTGAAGTTAAGCAAAAATCTACAAGAAATCAATATTCAAAATTCAAGAAATCCATTTTCAAAATAAAATCAGGAAAAAGTAATAAACTGCAATTCAATAACTAGCCACTTCCAAACATACATATTACAAAAGGACATTACATATTACATACATTATTAAAAGTCATGAAGAAGACAATTGAGTCTTTGTTAAAAACCGTTACATTAATTAAAGCATATACAAAATATTAGAAAAGATTGCAATAATCACGCAAAACCCAACATTTTATTGACAAAATCTAATCGAACGTTGTTCCAAGCAAAAAAAAAAAAATATAACAATTAATAAAATAAAAATATATTCAAAAAATTTACTCCTATCAATCACCATTTTGATCATCATTATTATCCTCATTATTATCCTTATTTCTATTGTTATTTGGATTACAGTCATTGAAGCCCATCTTCAACGTCTTTTTCTCCACTACTTTCTTCTCCTTCGCGTTCCTTCCTGGCTGCGACTTTCTTTTCATCTCGACTGCCAAATTTGGTAGCTATTGTTTCCGTGCGCACTTCCTCCATGTCCTGTCTTTGAGTGTGTCCTATGTGTGTGTTTTGCTCGGCTCGCTCAAGTGCGGCAACGCGTCATTACGTCCTCGCATCCTCACATGGAGCACTGTGAACACCGAAGAATGTGTGTTCGATGTCGTGCTTTATAAGATCCTTAATATAATTTAAATTATGGGTCTGAGGATTTATGCGAAAGGCTTTGTGTGTGGCTGTGTGCGTGTGTTTGGGTCTGTGTGTAGTTGGACAATTGCAAGAAATTGAAATGAAACTGAGAAAAACTGTTTTATTGATGCACTCTAAAAAATAAATGCTTATGGTAAGCACAAACGGGGTTTAATTGAAGCACACTTAAACACGATTTTGAGCCTAGCACGACATATGCGTTATTTTAAGCATTATTTAGCATGCCGAGCTTAATTTAGTATTTCACCCTTTATTGAGCATGCCAAGTATTGAAATAAGTTTCATTTATGCTTCTTCTATGTATCAGGTACATAATGGCGAAAAACTGAGAACTACATGCTTCATTTAAGTTTTCATAGAATTAAATTAAGTATTTCATGTCCACTTTTTAAGAATGCCAAATTCTATATATAAGCGTACGTTCGGTTAATTTAAGCATTTTTCATTTTGATTTTGTTGACCCCAATGCTTGTATTAAGAATACAAAACTTATTTTGAGGACCTTATTTGAGGAAGTTTTTAATTCAAGCATTTTTACATCCATATCGATCTCAATTTCACACTTACTATATTCACATCGGCAGCTGCAAATTAAAAAGACCTCAATAACAGTGAGAGAGAAGATAGTATTCTCTTGTTGTATGTCTGAAATCAATTTGTTAGAAAAAGTTTATTTGAAATAAAACACAAGATTACACTGATACAACTACAACAAGTTTTTATTTTTTCTTTTATTCTAAGAAGGATTTCACACTCCATGCAGTTTCGCCTGTTGGCAGTACATATAAATTGAATGGCGGACCACTTAATTTTCCAATTCTTATTATAGAAAATTTTAATAATTGTGTTTTGGTTTTATCCAATATAACAGCAATTAGATTGTGGTCATATCTTAAAATATTACAATGTTTACAACATAAATATATTTCACTTTTGAATAAAATACAATCTTTAATTTGAAAAATTAACATATAATTCAGTATAAATAATTCTGTTTTATAAAGCGAGCCCTTGAATTTCAAACATGGTAAAAAATGTACATACTCTGAAACTGACAATAATTGACAATAATTAATGCTGAAAATACATACGGAACTTGAGTAACTATCTTCTGACGCGCTATCCGTGTCTGCAATTTGTAGATCAATATCTTTCTTCCAGTTTTCCAGTTCCCATATAAAATCAAATTTTGTCCTGAGCTCGTTTTGTTGAAATAAACAATTAATGTCCCATTCTTTTATTTGTAGTAGACGCGTGGTGTTAGTTTCAACGTTAATAAGCTTTGATGGGTATGTAAAGTTACTTCCCAAATTTTAAGCAATTTTAAAATTGGTTCTTCTAAAACAAACTCACCGTCGAAATAGTTTAATTAAAAAAGTTACAGTTGCAAATAGTGTAGAAGCAAGTTACTAATATTATCTAAGTACTTACCCTTATCTGAAGTAGACATTAGAATTGCACATGCATCCACCACAAACTAGAAATCACAACTGAAGAAGAAACCGACGCTCATATTTAACATATACTCAAATTGAAAAAATTAAGTACTGACGTGATAGATTTTAGAACTCCAAACTCAATTTTGATTCAATGTATATTCGTAAATAGGCGAAATTAAGTATTGGCGTGCTAGATTCTAGCATTTCAATCTCTATATATTCTTATATATATTACTTAAATGGAGAAAATGAAATATTGTCGCACAAGATTCAGTCTTTTATACTTTTCTACTTAATATTTTTTCTTACAATATTATCGCATACAAGTAGGAAAGACCGAACTGAATATATTCTCATAAATATATCATATTAAATATCATATTTAGTAGTCATTAATATTAAATACATAAGTAAATTAGTATGTTAATTCTTCGTTTAAGTTTTTTTCACTTGTATTAAGCAGCCAATACTTCAATAGCGCCATTCTCAATTTAAGCACGTTTTTAAAAACATATTTTTCATATTTATAAGCATAACAAGCTTCTTTTAAGCTATCCAAGACTAAATCTTTTGTTTTTCTTCAAATTTGTAAAGAAAAGCGAAAAATAAGACGAAAAATGCTAAAATTTCAAATGTTTTGCTTCTCGTAAGCATAGCAAAGGCTTGACTAAAGCATTACAATGTTTTAATCAAGAACGCCTAGTCATGCTTCCCATAAACCTCGGATACTTAATTGCTTAGCACGGCATATTTTTCTGAGTGTGTTGTTCTTGTTTTTGTTGTGTGAGACAAATAAAAAAGAAAATACAAAATAATTCCAAAAGAATATTTTAAAAAAAAACCGAGATCGAAATAACGAGTTATATGACTTTGATTCCTTAAATGAACCATAAACAAATTATGGAAATGTTATTATTCAGTTATTGAAATTCTCTCTATCGATGGGGTGTACTTGGACCCTATTCAGGCCCCGTATTGTGCTAAGAAGAGGGATAGAGAAGGGAGCAACAGTTGCCCGAAAGTCGACTTGACAATTATGACACTTGGAATTGTTTATTTTGTGAATTTATGTAGCGGAAAAGTGGCGATGGCAACGCAGCGTCGTGTTTCGGCAACGCATTCCAATTAAAATGTAAATTTTAATGAGAATGCGAATGGGAAGCTCACTGGAGACCTCTTCTCCTTTGATATGCTAAACAGGCGGCGTATAATTCACATATGGTTCCAATATGGCCAATCAAACGGAACTCCAACGACAATGACAACGGCAAAAGCCGAAAATGACACCATCCGATCAGATGCTTCGTCGTGTGACCTCAACCTCGCTCTCCCTTTCGCTCTATCTTCCTCACCGTCGAACACAATGAAATGGCGGATGTTTCAAAAATGTCATCGTCGATGTCACTTCACACAAGATGTTCTTTCATGTGAACAAAAAATAATTGAAGCAAGAGCAAAAAGCCAAAACTGATTCTAAAATATTTATGAATCCATTAAAAACAAATGTTGAAAAATAACTCAATGCAGCTGCGGTAGAGGTGATGAAATAAGAAGGAGAAATAAGAGGAAGAAGACTCTTTTAATTATGACTCAATTATAACGCAGATCATCGCAAGTGTCATGAGATTTTATTTTAAAATTCCCAAAAAAAATTAAAAAGAGCATTTTTCAAAAGAATTCGTCTGCAAAATAATTTATTTTATTTTATATTTGTCTTCGTAATTGTCGTGATGTCTGATATAAAGCAAGACAAATAGATGAGCAATCATAATTTCAGAGCACATAAATCAGAGCGTTTATCATTTGGAAGAAAGAAAAATTCGTCGGAAAAACAAACAAATTGAAATTAGTAAAGAAAAGGAATAAAGTAGTTCAGTCTACAGAAGAAATGTACGGAAACCAGTGGGAATAGAAGAGGAAAATCCAACAACGTCTCGACATTTTCTATGCACTGTGCTTTGTCTATTAATTTGAGCACATGAAGAATTGCAGTCGGTCGTCTACAAGGATTCCCAGACGCAAAACAAACCCGAAAAAGAAACTCATAAAAGTAACGAAAACTTCCGAAAAAATAAACACAAATATAGAAAAACTGTGGATCTGCGAGCAGGAAACACATGAAGAATCCAACAGATTTTTAACTGTTATCCACACAAAACAGGAAAATCGAATGGATGCCAAGGACAGTAATTAGAAAAACATATTTTAATTGCAAGTCTCTTCTTTTGATTAAAGGAATTTCTAATTATATAAAACTCTTCATGAATCCACATCTGCCAGCAATTTAATTGGTTGTTTAATAATAAAAACGAAAAAATAACGCAAAAATAATTTAATATTGGAATAGTTATGCTGCTCTATATGTTATTACAATTAAAATGATATTTATTTATATGAATTTGTATTGTCGTTTATGGTTGGTTATAATACCATTATAGAGATTGGTCTTTAATATGGTGCAGGTGGTCTGAACCTATCTGCATATAAGCACGCATCTTTCAAGGGAAAATAAGTGCCATTAACATATGCGTCAGTTTAAAGCGGATATGCCTACAAGAAGAAAACAAGGTAGTTTTAACAGATATATGGCCGCCATTAAGGTACTATTAAACTGCTTACGAAACAAAGTTTATAGTTCTGCGAAAATGGTTTGGAATTTAAAAATAATTAAATGTTTATTTGTACCTTTAGTAGTCCTTAAGATACTTCATTTATTTGTAATAATAGATATTATAATTGTCGTTAACTATTAAACGTTGTCTTCGTTTAGGATTATGATGCTTACTATTAGAATTGTTATTAGTATTATTTGAGTCATAAATTATTACATTTCACAACTCTCGAAAGAAGAACTCATCTTCAAAGACGGCATTTCTACAGACAATTTCTGTACGATGCTTTTTGCTTTCTTTTCACTCTCCTACATATGAATTTTTTCATATATTGACTTCGAGTATGGAGCTAGAAGTCATCTTTTATTCGCTCTGCAGTATTTCAAGTTGCTTTCTTAATTTATTTTCCCTGCGACTGCGACGACGACTCTTCTCGCTGCTAGATACTTAAAAGACGATGTATGAGAATATATTTCGACATAAATACGTACGTCTGCACACGTTCGTTGATGTCGGCTGTAGCGCTCCGTTTGACTCTAGGAAAATGATAAATGGCAGCAGAAAAGACGAGCGACGAACGAATAACCGACGACCAACTGAATATTATTCAAACGACGCGCCGCAGTGACACATGTCGGCATTTCTGCCGCACAATAAATGTACTTCGGCGACTTCTCAGTCGTATTTATTTTAGTTGCTGTTATTATTTATTTATTTCTGTTGCCGTGTTGAATTCCTTTGATCCTGTGGGCCTTCCTTCAAGACAAATGAGCGAATTTATTGCTGTTCGTTGTAATTTTTCTCGGCTGAGTCTCTAAAACTACTTCCAACTCGAGATGGAAATGTACTTGGTCACTAAATGAAGTCTTTAAGCATCTTTTAATAATAATTTCTCATCGCTTTTCATTTAATTCGATTTTAATTGAATTCTTTAAATACTTTCCTTCATAAACTTCATGCGTCCTTCATGTTTGATCATCATCCGTCTTCGTCCTCGAATCGTTGCGTATCCAATAAACCTCATTAAGACAATCGGCGTGGTTGAATCCCTGCTGCTGAATTGCTCCTTGGTTTAAATATGTCGCTGGCGAAAAGATGTGTTGGGTCACGTCCGGGTTTCTTCAGCGTCTAAATGACGCTCGCCATGCAAAGAAGAGCCGCAGGACGTGGCAAATCCGAGGTTTTCCAACCCACGTTCGTGCCTCGGGTAAATTTGAGTCTTTAATTTCGGTTGGCGTTGAATGAGGGCGCGTTTTCGTGTCATCAGCAGAAGTCTTGGGGTGGGTTGTGGGTGGGCGGGGAGGGGAGACTCTTGTGGAATCATTATAATGAGGGAAGTCGACGGCTCCGCGCACAAATGCGTTATCTTTTACTATATGCCACTTGTGTACCTTTTTTTGTTGTCGCTGTCGTTGTTGTTGTTGTTGTGGAAACCATCCTAATTTCTCGAAGGTTTCTTTTCGGTGTAAACACATCGACGCACACCCACGCAGCTGCAGCGGCCGGAGGAAGGGGGGCAATCCTTGGCCAATGACAAGAGGCTGAAGCAGGAAAATGTATTTTCACGATAAAAATGATGGATGACGTCATAAATTAGGGTGGAGTGTTTCGAACAGAGGGTTGTTTATTTCGATATAATTTTCGATGTTTTTTCCTTAGCATTTGGAAGGAATTTCTTTTTTTTTTCGTGTTTGCTTCTTAAGAATTTGCGAAATGATAGGAAAAAACTTCACCAGCAGAAAAAAAAGAATAAATAAATAAATAACTAAGGAAAATATCAACTGGAAAAAATCTTGATAACTGAAAAGCGTGCAAAACTTCGTTCGTGTTCCTTGTTTAAATGATAGTCGAGCAGCTTCCAAATAATTTACAACATTTCGAAATATATTAAACAATATTTATGTTGCTATTCGTGATTTTCGTCCTTTAAATTCGTTATTTTTTTCCACTTCAAGGCGAGAAGCGAAGCAACGAAGGATTCTTGTCCTTTATCATGGTTCATTTAATGGATTTTTTATCTCCTGATGACGACATTAGCAACACCATCGAACAGAGGTGAGAAAGGAAATAAATAAACGAAACCACAAGGAATTTGGCGGTTTTTTTATTGTATTTAAAAGATGGCGGTGCTGCTTCCACGCGAAAGTGAAACAGAAAGAAGAAACTTAAAAGAAAAAGTCAAGGTTTAAAATATAAATAGAAAAAGAAGAAGAAGGAGAAGGAGAAGAAGAAGACAAAGATAAGGTAAATGAGGAAATTGAGAGGAAATGAAAACCGTTTTAATGAGTTTTTGCTGTTTTTTGCGTTTTCAGCGCGGTTTTATTGAGAAGTGAAGTTGGACTGACTTCTTTACTTCCTTCCTTCCTTCCTTTACTCTTCTCCCTCGCCATTCATGCCTCCGTTTCATCGCTCCTTTCCTCTTCAACTGACCAACAGCCGTTGAGTTTAGATTCTATTAAAAATTACGTTTGTTGATGTCTCTAAATCTTCTTATGCGGCAAAAGCTCACAAGGATTCGCAGTGACAGAAGTGCAGAGGCTCAGCAGAGATACACACACACACATGCATACACACTCACTCATAAACACGACTTAATCACGACTGTTTTGTCCGCATTCGCAACTATTATTCAAGCAGCTTCGGACGCCGCTCGAAGTCGTTGTTGCTGTTGTTGGTCCTTGCTTCGGATAGTTGCATGTGCCTTTAATAGAGTTAAGTGAGCATGCAATAGTGTGTGTAGTCGTGTGTGTGTTCGTTTCAATGGATGTAAATTCTTAAAGTTTTGCACTACTTAACGTTATTATTTATTATCTTAACACTTCTCAACACCTCTCAACAAGTTCGTAGTTCGGCCGTTGTTGTTGTTTGCCGTCTTCTATTTGTTATTCGTGCTGCATGAATTTATGAATTTATGCATTTCATGAAGCCGCATGGAGGATTTCTTTGTCGTGGATGCCGCCAGCAGCGTGAAAACCGCAACCAACACGAAACGAAAACAACAACAACAACAAAATACGTTTTACCATTTCTTAGCCTCTATTCGTAAACCGAGGGCTTCCAATTGAGTGGAGTTTTGCATTTATTTTGGACGAAATATTTTGTATTTTTTTGGCGAAAATTAACTAAAATGGAATAAACTTGATGATGAAGGTATATAGAATATTTATACGATCCATTATTACATAGTACTAATAGAAACATTATCAAAATTTTACGTTTTTCCCTCGTAAAACAACAAACGTTTTGCCAAAACTTTCCAGTTTATTTCCGCGTCTTCCTTTCATCCAATTTAATTGCAATTTGCATCAATTTGTAGCTAATTTCCTTCTCCATTCGGACAAAATCGGATTGAAGACAAAATTCCATCTGCTTTAAAATATATCCACGTTTTTCTTTCGATATAGAACAAAATCCTAAAAATAAATCGTACAAAGAAATCATACAATCGTGTCTATAATCGAAGACGACAGCGAAGTTGATCGGTCGAACTTTATCAATAAGCTCACGATGAGGTTTCAATTGGAATGGATTCATCGAAAGACAGACAAGGTAGCGAGTGCTTCTTATGGACGTGTTTTTTCGTATCATTCCTTCGATAGTCAATTAATAGTCACTTTCTTTCGCAATTCAGTTTCAGTGAATCTGTAAAGAAGCGCCATTTATACACGTCAAGGTCGTCTGGTTCTGCTGTTCCCTTGACAATTTTCTTTAATTTCCTTTTCTTGGCCCATCAAAACGAAGCCTAATTATTTACCAAAGATTTAAATGAAGCTCTGAGCAACGTCCTCGTCCTTCCTTTTTCCTCTTCATCCTGGTATCTTCAGCAGCCTCCATCACTCTTTGGGACGATTCAAATTTATTTTCCTTGCCTCAGCTGCGGCTCGATGTAAATAAATCACGCGCGGGACGCGATTCTGACTGCGGAATGGCGTCGAAATTGAACCAGAAGCAGGCTCAGGAGTTGCAAATGGACATGGAGCTGAAGAAGAACTGAAAAAACTCCATTTTGCGACCAGCTGACGACCAGCGAAGCGACTCTCGAACGATTCCCTACCGATGCTCGCCCTACGAGCCGAAGCGTAGGAAAAGCACGGAAAATTGTTCCTTGCTAGAAAGCACACCGTCAGCTCCACGCTTCCCCTTTCAGACCCCTGCCGACGGCCCCTTAGTTCTACAATTCATCCAACCGTCCGTCAGTTTGCCTATCGAACAGCAACAACACGTAATACGAAGATAGATGACCGAATTCAGCGTCATTCTCAGCCTCGCAATAACGGTGCTTATAGAATGAAAGCCGAGCCCAAAAACCGAGATCTACACCCGAAAGAAACCGAATTTCGTTTTGTGTAGTTCGATTCTATTCGTCACTTCGAAGGAACGTTCGTTAAGCCTCGTTTATGTGAACCGAGGTTCGTCGGTTGCGTCTTGCGTTTGGGTCTTTCACTATCCGCGCCTTTCTTCAACTCTTCGCCTTTAATTGCAAATACTATGAATTGTTTTTCTATTGAATGGAGTTTTTTTAACAGTGCACATGAAATTAAATGAAAAATTGAAACTGTATCGCGTAGATAACAACTGTTACCGTTGGCTAGGATTCGCATCGTTCCTGTGGCTGTTGTTGTTGTTGCCGTGTTTCCATCCCTTGCGTAGGGGAGAAACTGCGGCACGTTCATCTGCGTGCAGCTCAACTACAGCAGCCAATGTTGCCACAGCTGTGTCGCACTCCCTTCGCTCCACTTCCGCCTCCTTGGACATTTTTCCTTTCGCCTCTTCGTTGAGTCCCTCATGGAAACACCCACGGCAGCCCCCTCAACAACAACCTCAGATTTTGCTTTATTGCGCTTTTTTCTTACAAATGTGTTGCGAGTGTTTAAATTACAATTGTGTGTCAGTGTGTGTGTGAGAGTGTCGGTTGTCGTTTGTCGCGTGTACCGTGTACCAAGTGCGCCCCAGCAGCATATTGCTTTGTCTCCATCTCCGCTTCGCTGCTCTCCATCACGGACGCTTCTCTGTTCATCATTCTGCGCTCCAACGTGCGACTCTCTTTCCTTATCAGTGCTTCGTACAATTGGCGAATATTGAATGAACTCCTTTATCGTGTTTTATGCGCAGCCCGCACGAAGAACGAGCGGCGGTGTTCGTGTTCGTCTTTTTGTTGTTGCCGTTGCTGTTGTGCTTTTCTTGTAGCTTTTTAACAACGCAAAAAGATTGCCTCCAAAACAAAGAAAAGCTGATTTTTTGAAAGCTTTAAAAAGCCACAAGAAGAACTTAAATTAAAGTGGTTTTAGGATGTTGTAATAATAGAAAATAACGCGTCATTGAAATGAAACTTAAAGAAATGTTGAAGAAGGGCTGAAAATTAAATGATGACGCTTTTTAAATGAGTGTGAAAAAACCCGCGGAGGTTTTATGGTCCTTATGGAAGAACAATAAGGACAACAAACATACGTTGTCACACTTCCCACCGCACAATTGCATGGGAATGAAATGAAATTCAGGCGAGTTGCTCGGCAGAAGCGTGACATGCGAATTCCTTTGCTGCTCATTGCATTGTTCGCATTCATTGTTTTCGGCGAGAATGATTCGCTGAATTAAGCGACTGTCGTCCACATGTTCGGATGCCCGAACGTCCGCCGGGCCGAACATCAAAGCGCAGCGCAGCGGAATGCGTGCTGCTGAAAGCGTGCAGCATGTTTCACTGGCTTCAGTGTTGGTGAGGCGAACAAAGCGCCCAAACAAAGAATGACATTATGCGGTGGACAACATGCACACCTACACACGCACACATCCCAAATATGCATCGCCGTTCAACACACACAGTCGAATGGTCGCAGTTGTAATTAATTGAAAAGCGGTCGGTTTTTTGCCTTCAAAATTTACTAATCCAAACGCGGTACTGAACAGATAACAAGAAGAATGGGGGAAGGGAAAAAGCCATGGACAGTGAATCAGAGGAATGCAATATAGCTTCACAAGAGGCTTTCAGAAGACGCTTTTTGAAAGTTTATCTAACGAAGTTTTTTTTATTTCTTTTAAACTTTTTCACACTCTACTTTTTTCTGCTGCGTAAAATTATCATTTCGAATTTATTTTAATTCACTCACGCAATTAAATGGATTACCATTAATATAATGCAGTTGTTGAGGATGCACAGCGTCGTACTTCCGCAGCAGAGGCTCGGCTTTCAGTTCGACGGATGCGCTATTCTTTGAATGCATTCAAATGTGAATTTTTACCAAATTTTCTCGCTGTTTGTCCGCTGTTCATGCATATAAATCGGTTACCCACGGAGTTATGGCAATGAAACGTCCTTCCGCAGGACTCATTCCACTGCAGTGGCTTCAACCACGAGAAAAAAGGCCCACAACACACAAAAAACGGATCAGCGACACACATTTTATTTCTTCGCTTGTCTGAGTTCATATTTTGATTAATAATTGGCAATAATAAGCAATAATAATAATTTTATTTTATTATTATAATAGTTTTTAATACAAAGAGATGATTTTTCTATCTTTTTCTTTCTTTTCAAATGCATTTTCCATTCGAATGAGCTTCTTGTTTGTTGGAAAGTTGAAAACAACCTCTGCAAAGTGCCAACATCATTCAATTAAAAAAGCATAATAAACTTGAAGCAATTTGGCTCGATCGTCCCCCTCCCTTGTTCCATTTACCGAGCCTTAACACTGACAACCACTTGTAGACTTCACACGGCAGCCTGCCAAGCAGTCAAGCCACCAACCCATTCAAATCATATTTAATTGGATGTTACAATTACAATAACAATTACAATTTTCACTCCCGCATTTTACGAGGCATAAAACACGCGACAGACGGACGGACAGACAGACGCTCAACCCAGCGACAGACTCAAGACGTCGACCCGCTCCACGCTTCGGTTATTTATGCGAAGAGTCGAGAGTCGGCGGTCGGGTTGGCAGCAGCTACTGGCAACTATAATGGCTACTAATGTTGCGCTCTCGACTGGAGAAGCTTAATCGGCCCACCCACCAACTCGGCACGTTGCCGACGCGACACGATGCGCCCACGAAGCTCGCTCGGCGCTGCGAACAGCTTCTTTAATCAGCATCTGCTGCTGCCGCCATCTTTAGAGCTGCCAACGATTGCTTTATTGCTTCTTCGTCTTCTTGTTGTTGTTGCTTCGTGTAGTTTTTATGTTGTTGTTGTTGTTGTTGTTGTTGTTGTTGTACTGCTACTTTTACGGTCGTATATCTTCATATCTGTGCGTTTGAAATTCACAACACCTTTTTTCATCAACCCAACCACCCACAGCAATCGCCCATCCATTCATCATTCCTCCCAACAATTTCGGCCCTTCATTCTTCTCTCCCCTTCAGCACCCAAATGTCCCTTTTTCCTCCTTATTTCCCTTTGCTTGGGTGTTGTTGTTGGTTGGGTTTTCACCTCCTTGTCTTTGCCTTTTTTCCTTTTTCCGAAATTAGTTTTTGCTCTTCGAGTTCCTTAAATATATTACCTTGCATACGTACTTCTGTAGCTGGATCACATTCATCTTCAGCGTGCACGAAACTCGTCGCAATGAGGAGCATGAGCAACGCAGCTCAACCCCTCACACAACAACAACACAACATCGTCTTTTTTGAGGAAAGATCCAACCGAAAAAGCGTCAGACTAAAGGACTTACGAATGACTGATAACAGAAGTTAGAAGTTAGAATATTGAAGAGCAACAACCCACAGAAGAATTGAATAAGAACAAAAAAAGTATAAAGAACAAACAGAAATAATAAAATACAACTTGAAGAAAACAATGAAAAATAAAAAAGTCTAGAAAATTCCATTTCCAAAACATTTCCAAAATATTTTATTCGGCTTAGAATTTTTTCCCATGTTTATAAGATTCCAGGATCACTTTTAGAAAAGGATCGAGAAAGGCTTAATTATAGCGAAGTGATCTCTCTTGTGAGAAAGTAGTCAATGGTAGACACCTTCTTTGGGCCTTTTTTGGGTGTCATCTTTGCATCAATTCATCGCCATTTCAACATCACAAGTGGATGGTTCTCTACACTGCACCACGTTTTTAATGGTTTCCTGTTTTGCTTCTACTTTTTTATACTCTTTGCATTATTTTCGTTGGAAGGACGCAGCTGTCGTTGGTATCGCAGTGGATGTGGGGACGTTTGGGGTGTTCAACAACGACGAACTTTATTTATTATTCGGCTTTTGTACGCGGCTTCAAGGAGCGCGTCTTGCGATGTGCCCGTTTTTCAGATCGTTTCTCAGCTCGTGGTGGACCAACAGAAACCGACAGACACTTGGAAAGATAAGTAGATAAATGGACAGATAGCAAAATAGACAGCTGATGTCTTCGTGAAATATTTTTCTTGCGAAATATTAGAGATTTTTTGTTAGTTATGGGCGATGTTGTTATCCTTATAAACCTTATATCGCTGTAGAATTTTGATGAAGGAAATGCGAGGGTGAGAAAATAATAATAACATCGTCTTAGAGGAGCTTTGGGAGAGGGGGCGTGGTAGGGTGGAATTTGAGGCAATAAACCATTTATTGCCAAGATAAAGCCGAAAAAGTTGACTGGGATGAGAAGAAGCGCGAATGGTCGAACGTCTTTCTTGCGGTTATTTCATTCTTCAGAACTTGCTGAGAACAAAACTGATGATGGTTGTTGTTGTTGTTGTTATTGTTGTAAGTATTTTTGTGGTTTTGTGTTTTATTTTTTTTGGCTTGTAATTCGTAGGGTTTCCGTTGATTGTTTATGATGCTGCTGCTTGTGGTGTTGCTGTTGTTGTTTACCAAATAAGTACACACCCTTTCCACCCATTCTCACTCCACCCAAACCCTTATTCCATTATCCCTCTATTTCTTCTTTTCTCGTTCCCCATTCGCACTTCGTTAAATGGTTTTATTTTCACGATTCGATTTGGTGTCAGTTACAGTAGCAACACCAACAACAGTTAATACATCACCCATAATCTATGGATATTCTATATGTACACGCATATACATCGATATCTACATATATACAGACATTTATCACACTTAAGAAGTTAGACAGACAGAATTTCTGCTCTTGAAATAGTCGCTGGAGCCGTGAGCGGGCGGTAGGCAGCATCTGCAGCTTCTATTCGCTGGATCTGTGAATGACTGAGTATTTATATAACTTTTCTGTGTTGAATATGTATGCGTGCTTCCCTCACCCACACGCAGAGTGATGTACAACACTCCGTATCGCATCAGCGTATTAAATTCTTAGCAATGCGATGCTTTATTGCGCTTTCGATAGATTTATTTCCATTCTATATGTTTTATTTATATTTATACTTTTGTGTTCTTCTAGTTATCACTTTGTTGTTGTTGTTATTCTCCCTATTCTTCTTCTTCTTGTCAATTGTAATACGTTTCTTAGTTTTCTGTTCGGGTTTCTGTTTCTGTTCTGTTCTTGGATCTGTTGGCGAATGTGTTCGAAAAATGATAGCGAAACAAATCGAAAATTAATTGGACTCGATGGCCAACACAGAAGGTTCGAGTGCTGCTGCTTCCTCTACTCGAGCCAATCTACAGAAAAATTCCCCAATGACTAATAAAGTATAAAGAGAAAGAAACAATGAAAGCATGAAACTTTCGAATTTCTTCCTTGAAAAACTTTTTCCAAATATTTAAGTTCAAAATAAAGATTCTTGTTTAAGAAAATGTATAAAGAAATATTAAAAAGGAGCGAAAAGGTGTGTACAAAGGAATGTAATGGCTGCAAAAGTTTCAAAATGCAATTTAAAATTAAAAAAATTCAATTAAATTCAAGTTAAAAATTAAAGACTCGAAATTTACGACTTTTGTCAATTCTTTTTAAATTTGGATGGGATGAAGTACAAAATATGCAAAAACTTAAATTAAATGAAAAAAAGAAAATCCTTAAACATCCCAAAATAAGACGCCGCCCGAAGAAACCGATTCAAACCGAAGTGGAACGAAGCGAAGGAAAGCGAAGTGAGCACCATGTGCGGCATTCGACGAATCTAATTAAAATTTCACAAAAAAGAAAAGGAGAAAATTAACTTATGGACTTGCGAAAAGGTAGACAGACGGACAAATCGATGTGAAATCGTGTTTATTAAGAACACACAGCAATAGAAATGCAATCGCGGTGTTTCCAATTGGAATCACAAACGGACCGACGCGACGGCAGCCGGCCAAAAGACGTCGCCGCGTTCACACCGCAAAAAGTTGAAAACGGCGCAAAATAAAACCATAAAAATTCCGAAGCGTTTCTCGTGACAAAGCTGAGCGCTGATCCAAAGCCAAGGCGATGTTTCTTTGTAACCGACGACGCGTTGTTTGCATCTACGCGTCAAAAGATCGCGTATGTAAAACAAAATCGACGATGCGGACGTGTCAACGGTTGCTGGTGTTTGTGGAGGAGGGGCAATCGTGGGGTTGGGGGCCAATAGACAACAGAAAGAAGCCGCCAGAAACTGAAAACTACATTTTCCAGATGCATTTTGACTGCAAATCACATTCATTTGCGGTGTAGGGAAAAACAGCGCTTGCTGCTTCATTCGTTCCCCTGTCCTTCGCACGCCCCTTCGCCCACGGACGGCGTTTAATTTTGGCGTCTAAATTGTGATGAGCAGATTTACATGCAACACACTTCGAGCCTGTTACGTGGCAGCCGAATGCATCGAGTTAATTAAACGTGTGTCGAAAGGCGTTCGTTTGAAGTCGCTACGCATGACAGTCAGACGCGTCTTCCGCCTCGACGACCATCGCCAATAACAGAAGAAGAAGAAGACGAACAGCATCGGCAGGTGTTTGCAAATCTGTTCAGGTCAGAGTAAAGGAGTCATTGAGGAGGGAATTTTATGTAAAGGGGACTCGATACATGGAAAACATTCAGCTGATGTCGTTTTAAAGATGTTTTAATGCTTTGTCTATAGAGTAAAAGACCACTGACTGGCTTCTTTGATTGATTACTTACACATATAATTAAATATTTTAATAACTAATTTAATAAATCATTAAATCACTCGATTTATTATTACATCAGGCGATCATTTAACTCAAGTTTGATGTTTAATTGTTTAAAAACTTTTATAATTTTTTGTGAATGCTCATGTCCTACTGGGTCATTGACCTCTATCGATGAAGCATTAAACTATTGCGTTGTTGTCGTGTTCATGGATCACATCGCGGTCAAAACACTTGCCAAATATGAACGAAAAATGGAAAACGCTGAACGAATACATTTTTTCAGACTTTCCTTGTGCGAATTCGATGCGATTTCCCGTGTTTGCGTCCAAAAACGTGCAACAGACGCCATCAAGTCGCCGATGATGGTCACGATGATGATGTTGATGAACAAGCAACTGACGTGTTGAGTGCTCGAACAAAAACAAAACAATTAACAACTTAGAACATTGACAAGTGGCAACAGAGAACAACAACGAGCAGCGTAAATTGACGACAAACAACTCAACATTTGTACATGGTTATTATTGCCGAAAGGACAGGGAAAAGGCATAAAAAAATGCATAAAAAATTATGAGTTGTTTTATTCCAATCACGGCTTTTGACAGTTGTTAAGTCAAATTAAATGAATGCCTTCAAAACGCCTTCGAATGAAAGTTGGACGTTGAAACAAGAAGGAAAAGGCGGCAATGGGATGGATGATGAAGGGGGACGAGGGAAGAATAAGGAAGTTACCACATTAAAATGGAATTGAAGTGAAACTTAAAGATGCTTTTCAGTGTAAAGCAATACAAATTAAAAATAAATTAGGATGGAAAGAAAAAAAGGAGTTGTAACTAAAGGCAAAAGATGACGAATAAATTATTGCATTTCTTTTGAGCTGATGATTTGTATGTCAAGTTAATTAATTAAACCTCAAATCAAGCGAATATGTCACTGAATTTTCATTCAACATCCTTTAAAAGAGTTGTCGGTTTCGTTCCCGTTTCAGTTCCCGTTTCAGACTCGATTTCCTGTCGTTTTCAAGGCGCAATAATAAAAATGTTAGCTTGTCCAGCGACTTTGGAGCTCAGATATCTTATCAATTTGCGTTAATGCGTTGCCTGCGGGGCGTTAAAAGCGCGTACTTCGTTCAGATGCCACATCGCGTCCGCTGCAGACTGAATACAGGCCACGAAGTCCAGACCGGAGCTGCTGCTTCATCCTTTCACCTCGCGTTTTATCCTTTTGCATCAGTTTTGTTCGACGCTATGTTTGGCATGCTAAACATGATCTGTCGATTATTGTAAACGACCCAAAGATGCATCGCATGCAAACATGTTTACGGCTGTTGTTGTTGTTGTTGTTGGTGCTTTTGCGGTGCTGCTGCTGCTGCTCTACGCTCGAAGCGCTCACCAAAGCAACTCCTTCCTCGTTTCCGATTAAATGCATGAGGAAGGAAAAGATTAACCAGCCGCTGACCATTCGAATTGATTCCAGGCTTCGGACAGCGAATGAAGCCGCAGAAAAAGAAGCACAGGAATCAGCAAAACAAACGATCGCAAGCGGAGAATAGATTGAGCCATCACGTAATCCTAACCGTAAGTCAAGCGGACGGTCGTTCGTTGCTCCGTCGGCTCCATCCGACGGCTGGCAACGCTGTTTGCGGCGCATCGCATGGAAATTTATTGGCTGCACTTCGACGGCCGCAGCGCAGGCGACGCAACTGAAAACAGCTCATTCCAAAATTGGCCTAAACGCAAGAATATCCTTTCATGAACCTTCAAGTAGGTGGCAGCCCCCGCCCCCTCCGTGACTCTGCAGGGCAGCCATCGGTCGCTGTATGAACTGCAACGAAGCGTTTTCGAGTCAATGAAACAAATAAAATAATAACAACTTTAAAAACAACAACAACAAGGAGGAGGAAGGAAGAGGAAGCAGCAGAGGAGGATTGCGTGGTACACCGCCGACTGATAAAGCAACGAACAAAGGCAAAAAACAAAAGCTGAGGCTTGAGTTTTGAAGAAGGATGCGCATTCAGCTGGTTCGATGCTGTTGCTTTATCAGTTGGATCCGTTGAGTTTGCCTCCCTCACTTTCACCTCCTTATCCCATGTTCGTCCTCTTCATTCACTTTCCGCGTGCGTTGTTTGAGGCTGATTCCAACAACAGCAGCAAAAAATCGAATTTGAGTCCAACTTTTTGCACTTGCTTTAAAAAACGTTAACAAAGAAGTGGTGAAATGAATTAGAAGAAAGAACAAAGGGATAAGAAAATGAGATGCTAATGCAGCATAATAGACAAAAGGAAGATGTAAAAGAAAAAAATATACACACGATCAATTGTGATCGAAAGAAAGAAAAAGTTTGAAGGAAAAAGTGCAAAAATTGCTTATTTGTACCTTCTAATAATCAGTTTTCACCTCGGAATGATCAACCTGATCGCCAGGATTCCTTCAGATCCTTTATTATTACTGCTAAAATCAATAATCAGCCAATGATCTACGTTTTCAGCTTCCATTCAGCAATCAACGTTGCTTTTGTTATCATTTCTTTTGACTTCTATTTCAATGAACATCTTCCTGTCAAAAGGACCTTCCCCTCCCCCTTTTCTTCTCTTCCTCCTTCCTTCCATCGTCCTACATCCCAACTTCAGTCTTTCCTCAGCTGTAGAAGCTCCATGAACGATTATGTTTGTTGATCCCTTGGGATTTGCAGTTTAAGTAGCGACGTAAGACAGGAAGGTTTAATCATTATCATCATAATCATCATCGTGGTCCTTGTTCATGTGGCGAGTTGCTTGAGTAAAAGTCGTGAGTTTTATTTCTTGGTTGTTTTTGTTGTTGTGATTCCTTCAAATTTCCCATCGGATTTGACAGAGCTACGAAAACGATTTCTTTCGTTGCATGATGAAAAAGTGGCTGATGTATGGTGAACGATGAAGCAGCGGAAAGAAGTTGGTGGGAATGGCAGGGGAGTTGGACTGATGATAACTTATCTAACCTCATAATAAGAAATTTTATTCCTTATTTTGTGATCCTTTTATGTACCAGAAAGTGCTAAGAAAAGGAACTTTTCCTTTATGTTTTCCTCTCTGCTTTATCCTTATTTTTCTCTCTCACCCACTTTCTCTCTTCCTCTCTTCTTTCCCTTCGGTTTGCAAGGATAAAGCAAACTTTTTCTGTAAATAGGCTGTTGTTAGGAAAAGCTTCAACCTTCTACAGAAGAAATACAAATATTTGTTTTATCTACTTACCCCCAACCCCTCACCAAGCCCAACACCCTTACCACCCTCATCCCTTCCCATCATCTTCCAACTACACACACGACAATCGACAGCCGAAAAACTTTACGCATTACAATCAAAAACTTTTCAAATATTCATTTGTTGTTGAGTTCTTCTGATGATGATGATCATGTTATTAGCATGGTTTTTTTATATAATCCTTCCTCTACTTGATTATGTTACTGTTTATCCTCTGTTTTTCATTATGTTTTTATACGTTTTGCTGCCTTTTTCCCCCTTCGAGATCCTTTTTTAAGCCTTTAAATTTATGTGTCAAGTCTTTTGCCTAGGTTTTTGATTGTGTATTAAATTGAACCTCTTTTAATTTGAATAAAAAATTAGCTAAAAACACATCCAATCAATTTATTTGATGTTTCCTGATGTTGATTGTGCTACTTTCTTTTTATACGAAGTTACTTTCTGCTGTAGTTCGATCCAGCGTCGGAATAAAACTAAACAAACATAAATTCATAAATTTTCCATTCTTTTCTAGTTGCTTTGGTAATAATTTAACATCTTTATGAGTTTTGCTACAATTGTCAAGAGTGTTTCACTGGTTTTCGATTATTTTTATTATTATTGCTGTTGGATTTGTTGTAATAATAGACAAAAGTCATTGGAAAAGTTTTGCACAAGGCTTTTAAAGAAATTTTTGTTTCTTTTTTGTCTTCAAATATTTTAAATCAGAAGCGAAAACAATTGATGACGGCTTTGAAAAGTTTCGGAAATAAAAGAAAAGTAATGTAATTGATTAAAAAACATTATTTTGCATAATTTTTCCTTAATTTTCATATTTTCTGAGTATTTAATAAATAAAATATTTTTATATCTCCGCTTTCTTTATTGAAAACGGTTTTAAATCACTAATTTTTACCAAATTGACTGCTTAAAAACTCTTCAAACATCGACAAGTTCCAATTGTGTTCAATTTAATTTGAATTGATGGCAAAAATAACCAAATAATGTCCAGAAAAAGACCCGAATTAGACGCAAACTGCATCCAAATTGAGTGCAGAACATTTCCATCATTTTCCAAGAATTATTCATACTTTTATATAATGTTAAACAACTAATTTCGTTACTAAACTCTTTAAGCACGCCTCATGAACTCTCAGTTATGCGATTATTGGCTAAAAAGGACCAAAAATTGACCATAAAATTCCTCGTTTACTTTCGCTTTCAATTTCACGGATTTCCTTTTCCGTGCGTTGCTTTCGTATTGTTTCAGGCGGTCGCTGAGACGCTGCCTTCATCATTTCTACAAAGAAAAAGATTAAAACTCGTCGCCCACCTTCGACTTTGTTCTCAAATTGACTCTTCTTCTTGTTATGCAAGGAGTAATAAAAAAATTAAGCGCTGTTATGGAAAGACTGCTTCAAGGTCTGGCTTAAAGGACATCCGAGTGAAAGTGAAACGCAGCCGCAACTGCAAGGAGTCGTTAGGTGACAGGTACGAAGGTGAACCTGCATCTGCCACTGATAGTGCCGTTAAAGATGCTCAAACAACGCCGTTAACCTTGAAGGAAATGTCCTTGAATCCTGAACAAGTCTTTCCTAAAAAAAAGGGATTCTTTTCCCATTTTTTCTTCGCTCATTATTATAATATTATTATTATAGCTTATTTATAATAAAATTAAAATTTTTTTATAATTTATGTTGACAAGATGTAAACTGATTCAATGACGATTAAATTCAGTTAACGAAATTTAAACAGGAATTCGGTTGGAAAACGCAATACGATTACCATGCGCCTTGACTTCGATGGGCGTTCGCCAGGTCCAATAAATCCCACAAATTCGATAAAGCCCCATTCGCCTGTCATTTAAATGCCGCTTCTTTCCTTTCGGTGAAGGGTTTTCTTCTCAATCGACCCTTGCCTGGTTCGGTTCGGGTCTGTATCGGGGTTCGAGTTGTATTGCAGCGTCTATTAAGAGATAAAAATCACCCACAAAGACGCATGGAGCCGCCCACGTTGAAGCACCATCAGAAACACGCATTTAAATACACACACACACACCCTTATCAAGGCACACACACACGTCTCTGAAGCCCCAATCGACATCCTTCCGGACCGCCGTACGTCTTGAAATCGTGGCCCCGGCGAAAATCAGAAGACATTCAATAATTTAGGGTGCAAAATAGACGAAATATCTGTAGAAAATATCGATGACGGATGCGGGTGGCGAGTGTTGTTTGCTATCGTCTCGCTCTGAATACAGCATCAACAACGGAAGAAGCAGGAGCAGCGACTTCAGAAAGGTACCGAAAAAAGCAAGGAAAAAATATAAATAAATTCTTTTGTGTCGAGCTCTTATCTTTATGATTTGTGGCTGTGTTTTGGGGGAGAGGGAGAGGGGCGGGTCAACATACGCACTGAAGAAAATGAATTCATTCTCGGCACCCTTTTTCACCCCTCAGCAACGGGGAACCACAGAAAAGACGGCTTCTTTGGAAGACTGCTAGAGTTTCTCCTTTTTCCTCCAACTTTTTTCAACTTTTTCCTATCTATTTTCTTCGTTTTTCGGTGCTTTTATTCTGTGTTGTCCCAAATGTATCCACGCATCTATTTTTGAAGATTGTAGCTTCTTTTCTACGACTTTAGATACGTGAATATGACTGCAATTCGCTTTTTCGTGTATCTGTTCTATCGACTGTTTCTTTATTCGGTTTTTTATGTCGCGAGCCACCCTCGGATTATTGAAAAATTCACATCAGATTCGAATTCTTTTAAATTCGTCTGTTTTACATCCAAAAACGCTGGAACATCGCAGCGTCTGAACATCTGTGATTCGTGCAGATCTCAGAACTTGAAGTTTTGCATCTCTTCTTTATCTCATCATCATTATTGCAATGATCATCATCGTCTTCGTTGAAGCAGCTCGAGATCAAGTGAAATGAACGACGTGACAAACGTACGCATTCGCAGCCGCTTCACTTGTGTCCCGTGTATATTAAAATAATGCGGATAAAAAGATACCATTTCATTGATATCGCTTAAAAGTCCAATATAAGAAGATTTATGGCCCGTGCAGGCAGCTGGCCAACGAATCCAAGTCCATCGGCCAGCCAAAAAGACGAGCGGCGGCGGACAAACGAAGCGACGTCCAAGTTAAGAGCAGCTCCAGCTTCAGTCGACTCTGCTTCGGGTCCGGCACACGGCACAAAGAAGGCCAACGGAGGTGGACGTCGAGGAGGTACAGCAAAAGAAGTTTCTTTCACATTTCAGCTTTTTATTAGAATTTTTTTCTTTTCTCGTTGTTATTTTCTGCCTTTTTATTGTTTGCTAAACATGTTTTGTTGTAAATGCTTGAGTTATTGTTGCTTTTGTTGTTGTTGTTGCCAAATAAATACCTCATTCGGCCGACGGATGATACATCAACTGTCCCTAAATATGAATTTAAATGATAAATGTGAGTTTTCCGTTGCTTCATTGTGGCTTTTGCTATAAATTCTGCATTTTTTAAGAACTTTTCACTTCATTTTTTATTAAAAATTAAATTCCTTTGTCCCTTTTATGAATAAAAAAGAAGAAGGAGGAGAAAAGAAGAGAAATTGGAAAGGGAAATGAAGAATTTTGATTGCATTATTTCTCCTTAAAATCTCCTTTGATTGATATTTCTTATAATGATTCAATTCAATTCTCGTCGTAATTGTTATTTACGTATTAATTTAAGTAAACACTTGTTTATCTTTCATTGATTAACTTTGATTTTCTGCTGTATTTGACTTTTGTGAAGAAGATTTTTCATCTCTAAAATTTCTTCTTAACCAATTTTTTATGGGATTAAAAGCAACTCTTGAAATCATTCCCGTTTTCCCCAGCTTTCGTTCATCTGTCGTCTCTTAAATCATTCTTGCGCTTTACTGAGGATCTCCCTTGCAGTCACTTCGTTCGTCGTGCATTCGTTTGTCCTGCGTTTCAGCGTGAACACATTTTTACAACAACTTTTTGCCTTGTTTCCACTGCAAACTACATCCTGCGAAGCCAGAAACGACGACGGCGACGCATCCAACGCGTGCCTGCGTCTTGGACCACTTCGCGGCGGCCGCTCGGCCCAAGAATCCGAGGAGAAGTCAATTCGCTGGCTGAATGCGTTGCCAGGTGATCGATGAAGTCGCCAACTGAATTTACGACGTGAAACTTTGAGTTGTTCGGACGAATTCGCGGTGTCGTCGTCGTTGAGGCAGCAGCAACAACAACAAAGCGACGACGAAGACGAACAAGTTGCAGGGTGCCTAAGGATCTCGTTGCGTCATTTCAGTGGGTGCCGAGGGGGGCGATTTTGAGCTGCTGCTTTTTATTTATTTTCTTTTGCTTTTCGAGGGACTTTGTTCAATGCTTCTTCTTGGTTGTGGTTAATTTTCGAACATTAACATTTCTTGTCCATTGTTTTGTGTGCTTTAAACTTGTTGCCTCTGCTTCTTACACTCGACGCTGGCACGAAGACAATCAGTCAAGTTGATCGCGCCAGTCAATAAATAAACTCTTTTGCTGCAGTTGAAGCCGTCGTTGAACAGAAGCGCCGCCGAGAACAACCGAAGGAAAAACAACAGATGTTTTTTAGAGTCACAAAATTTACAAGACCTTGAAATTATTCAGTATGTCAATAAATTTCTTTACACACTTTTGTACACATGTAATAACAGCAGAAAACATTAAATATATATTTATTTTTCTTAAAAAATCATTGATAAATTTTACATATTTTTTTATATTTATATATATATATATTATTGGTTATCTCTTTATTATTTTTAATTTTGTTAATTTATTTTTTAAATTTATTATTACATTTAATATTATTTTTATTCCAAACTATTTAATTATTTTTATTTATTTGAATTTACCGCTCTTTTTTTTTTTTCCAACTATTTTTGTTCACCGTAACTTTTTCCCGATTCAATTGGCGATCACTCTCTTCGATCGTCTCTCTTGAGTGCACTCATCGAAAGCTCCATAGCAGAGCACGGAAACCCATTTGCTCAAACAGTTTGCAGTGCTCTGTCCCGAACACTAGGTCAACGTGCTGTTGCTGCGCTGTACGCTGCGGCCGTTCAACAATTTATGTGAGAGAATTCAAGGTGGCAGTTGCGCTGTGCTGAGCCGTCTCGTGGCTCACATAAAGCAAAATAATAACGTAATTCGTCACGCTCTGGTGTGGAATAGCATTCTCTCGCTTTTGCTGATGCAAACGCGGCACCACGAACACAACCATCCAAAGCAATTCACTTGCTCCCTCACTCGCACAGTCATTCATCTTTCTGAATGCGCTCAGGAAGAGAACACGAATTGCTTTATGAGCTCGGCTCCTCCCTGTTTGTAACCCCATGCGTCGGCAAGTGAGCGTTGTATGTAGTGGTGTGACTGCTGGTGGAGAGGACAACAGTGCCTTTGCTGTCGCAGTCGCTGCTGCAGTTGACTTAGCTCTGTCGCAAAGCAGAGAATTTTCGTTCTCACTGTTGCGTCGAGGGTGGGAAGAAGCTAAATTGTAAAGAGAGCGCGAGTAAGAAAGAGAGAAATGAATACAAGCCACGGCAGCTAGAAAGGACGACACACAGAGAAAGAGAGCAAGTCTACCAGAGAGCAACATTCATCATGGTTTCCTAAAAAGAAGAAGAAAAATCAAGCGTAGTGGGAATTGAGTTGCTGTTTCTCTGCTGGCTCTCGTTATTGGTGTTGTTGTTGCGTTTCTTGTAATTGTAGCTGTTCAGAGATTCTGACGCCATGATTGTTTTGCCGTCGGCATCAACATGCGTCTAACGGCGGCCATAATTGATGTTGGCGTAGCTGTTATTAGAATCGTTGTTGTTGTCGCAGATGTCGTTTGATGAATTAGAAGCACTTCAAAGTTAATTAATGGCTGAATGATTGCTTTGATTGCTTTCCAGGCAATATTTTGATGATTTTAAAGCACTTGAATGGCGTATTTTTCCAACAAGCATGAATTTTAAAGGAAAAATTATGTTATCGCGTGAATAAAATGAAAAGTTGACAATTAAAATTATATAAATGAATGATTTCTGTTTAAATGTCTTGAAATGAATGATTTTATTTTTTTAATCTTTTTTTTTTAATGTTTTTTTTTTGAGCAAAAAAAGACTTCATATACATATTAATAAAAAGAAATAAAAATTTATTTCTCTTTCTTTCTTTATAATAAAAAATATTGAATAAAATTTTCCGAAACATTGCTTCTCTGGGCTCAAAACAGAGATCAGCGCGAACGCAAATGACAACAGAAAAGAATTCAATTAATTTCCAACAACAAACGCAGAATTAAACAATCTTCTAAAAGAAAGACACAAAATAACCGCACAATAAAGTTGAAGCCACGAAAAACAATTGAAATTCATTGAGAAAATCATGGAACTGAAATTCGTGTGCTTCATGTGGGCTACAAGGAAGCGGAAGAAGAACAAGATGAATCTAATGAAAGAGAAGCTTCGATGAAACTTCCCGAAGTTTGTTCTTTGAGTGGTAAAAGCCACACAAAACGCAAGAAAAAGCCAACAGAAACAAAAGCAAAAGAGACACGAGAGCCTCTCAAACAAGAAGAAGAAAAACAGGAAGAAGAGAAGCAACAAACAAGGACATTCGAGTCGCTTAAACAATATATGTACAATGAATCCTTTTTTTTTGAAGTCGTAAAGCATCGAGTCAACGAGCCGAAGAATGAGCTTCAAAAGAGACGCAAAGAAATTCCGAGATTCCGCCAGAAAGCTTTTCATTTTCAGTCTTCGTCCTCGTCGTCTTCTTCCGCTCGACATTCTTCTTTTTTCCTCTTATTTTTTGTGCATTGCTGTCGTTCGTTTGTTGTGCTTTGATTGTGATTTGCTTTTTTCCCATTGTCGTCTTTCTTCGGTCTCTGTTTGTGTTGTTGCTGTTGTTATTGTTGTTGTATATTGTGGAAATCCTGAGCAATAACTTTTTCAAAGCAGTTTCTCTGTTCTGCTGCAAACGCTGCTTTCGAAGCAAAGTTTTTCCGTTGGCAGAGCAACGATTTTATGAGAATTTTCACTCAATTGCCACGTCATCCCATTCGTTGTCCTCCTTGGAATAATTTCGGTGTGTGTGCCTCTAGTGGCCGTCCAAAATAAAGCTCTGTGTGAAGAACACAGGACAAAGTTTTGCTGGCTTCTTTCGCCTGCTGTTGTAGCCATTTGAATGTTGTTGTTTTTGTAGTTGTTGTTGCCAACGAAGCTCCTCATTTTCCCTTGGTTTCTGTAGTAAATTCGTCTTCATTTGGACTGAAATTGAAGTGACAGACACTAAAAAGCAGAGTTGCCACGGAATTAAAAAAAATAACAAAAAAGAAGATTGCTAAAATACTCAACAATAGTTACTAAATGGTTATGAAGTAAATATGAATTAATAGTAATTTATTAAATATTTTAAGTACAAGAAAAGTCTAAGTGAAATTTTAAAAAAATAAAGAACAAACTTCTCAAAAATAAGATCAGTAAAAGAAATAATTACTTTATTATTTCATTTATGATTATTTTAATTAAAATATTTATTATAATTCATATAATTAATTTACAAAAAAAAAAATCCCACAGAAACAAAGCAAAATAAAAATAACGAATATTTTTAAAAATAGACATATTTTAGAATTTAAAAAGATATTTTTGAATTTCGCCTTTTAAAAAGGCTCGTGGCAAATCTAGACACTTTGGCAGGCCCATAAAACACTCAAAAAGCAATCGACGCCTTGATGAACGAAGGAACCTCGACGAAGCTCACTACGAGGACTAAAAAAGGAGTTGAAATGAGCGGCAAAACAACTGCAAAACACAACAAAAACTTGGCCAAGTTGAATTGCTCCAAGTTCCGAACGGCAAAAGAAAAAGTACAAAGAACCACCGAAATGTTGAGAGTTTGCTACTCAAACAACGCACACACTCACACAGCCGTTGCTCTCCTGTCTACCAAAGAAAGGAAAAGGACACGAAAAAAGTCCCACATAAATTTCACAAAAGGCACTCAAAAGCGACTCAAATTCAGACTCAACTCTCTGTCCGTTTCCGACTCAGCGACTCGTGCGAATGGCAAAAAATTCACACAATAAATTTTAGGCGCTCAGAGACGAGTAAATTGAAAGAGTAGCTGCTGTTGTTGTTGTTGCTTTTGGATACTTTATTGCTTCGGCGCTACGTGCGGTTCACTCAACGCGCTCAGTCGACGCAACGCAACATAAATCGAATGTGCAGGCAGCCAGCGTCGGCAGCGCTGTTGGTGGAGCAGCGCCACTGATTATTTACGACTGAATACGAAGCTTCTAGTGACGCTTTCGCTCTTCGTAATGTTGTTGTTACTCGCTCTTATAACGAAGTTACGATGGCGCTCAGTGCCTCTCCTCCGTCGTTCACTGCTTCTTCAATAACGCTGTGCCTTTTCTGTTACATTCTCTGTTCAACTCTGGTTTTGTAAATGGTCTTTTTTCTTATTGTACTTGGGCTGTGGTGTTGTTGTTGTTGCTCGTTTGTTATGTGTGCCGTATTTCGCTCACATTCAGTCGACGCCGCCTTCGCTGCTATTGTCGCTGTCGCCGTCACCGTCGCTCTGCTTCTGTATATGGATTAATGAGGAGTTCTCGCTCGGATTTTCGCATGTATATCGTTCGAATTGAATGCTTTATGGGTTTAGTTTGATAGAAGTCGTAAAGAAATCAACATCATCACCGAGTCGTTTGTTATTTTATTACTGTGGGGAGCAAACGCAGCAGCACTGGCAGCAGCAGCCGCCGCATCAGCACGATTGATTCACGAAGCGATCGAGGCACCGAGCCACTCTACTCACGTCCACTCACGGCACTGTTCGACACGGCGGGGCTCGGCACAGTTTGTGGCGGCGTTTCTTCTGTTGGGCCACACGCGCTACAAAAACAAAACACGACGCACTTTCGCAGCCAGTCGCAGCACATCGCTGTCCACATAAAAGTATCGTTAAAGTCGCCATAACGATTGTCGTTGCGAAAACCTCGTTACGTCTGGGTTCGTCTAGCAGCAAGTCTGAAAGCGTCCAAGAAACATTTTCCGGTCGGTGTTTATGAATTTATGACGCTTTCCTTAGCCAGGAGCTGCCGAGGGCGTCAATTAAATTAGCGACGGACTGAAGTAGCCGCTGATTACGAAAAACAATCGAAGGTCGAGTCGCAGTTTCTGTAAAAACGGAGGAAAAAATCTACACATGGAAAACTGTTAAAAAATACACAAAGAACCAAGAATTTTCATGTCCCAGAAGAGCGTCGAGAAGTAAAATTGACGCATTTCCATTCATCGGAAGTTGAAATCTACTTAAACTCTACTTAATCTAGTCGCAAAAAGCAATATTTACTCTTCCAACTACTCTAAATAATGTAACAATTTAAGAACCTTTTCAAAAAGATCAATCTTAAAAAGAAACAACAACAAAAGAACGAAGAATCACTTAAAATAAACTCAACCGATCGCAAAACGCATCAAAATCGAATAGAAAATCTAATAAAAATTAATAATTAAAAATTCATCATAAATTTCCGCATTAATCGCGATGCTTATTGACATAAAGTTGAGTGATTGAGAGAAAGAAAAGCGAGGAAACGTAAACGAAGGAGGAAAACGCGTAAAGGTGATCAAGTGACCCGGTTTTGAGCTCCGGAGCTATTAAATCGCAAGTGTTTTTGTGTTCAAGTGAATCCAAGTGTTTAAAAGTGTTTAAAGAAAAAGCAATTTGCAAAAGACGAGCTTGAAAAGCAAAGCAAACAGGATTCCAGCGCCTCCACAGCAGCACAACGATCAAAGTAAGTAAATTCAACAAAAACATAAATATTCAAGAATTTTACTTAGATTTTATTAAACATATTAATCAAATATAATTTAGTTATAACTAAAATGGGATGACAAATGTTAATCTCATGTTATGATCGCCCAAAAGATTGTCATTTGTGAATCTTTGACCATTTGATGCGATCATTCAATTTTCTCAGCAAGGCTTTTTTCATTGAGATTTTTCAACAATTCCATCCCTGTATTTTCTTATTTTTCTGTCACAAGATAAGACATTTATTGAGACATTTTATTGAGATTTTTCCAGTAATAAAACTGGAATCTACTGATCTACTGAATGTAGATAGGAATGTATTTCAGATCAGTCCAATGAATATATGAAGATATGTGCTTCAGTGTACTTTGCTTTAAAAGAGTATTGAAAACTCTCTAAAGAATTCAGACAGATCCATTTCCACAAAACATTCACAGCTCTTCAATCATTTATTTTATTTAACATTTTAGTAAGAAATTTTAAAATACTTATTAAATATCACACAAGACCCTGATATTTCCTTTTTTTGCTTAATCTTCCGGACTTTTATGTGGCATATTTTTCTCTGACTGCAATCGATCATTCTTTATTCCGCATTTCTTTCGATCGTTTCCAGATTCTTTACCAAGAAGCAAGGAATGGAGACTATTGTACAGTTGTTGTTGTGTATTATCAATTGTTAGATATTACATATTTTACAAAATTCTTTAATTTCAATTGTTTACCACGATCAGTGTTCATCTTAAACTCGCATTTTTGAAATCTTGTTGACATATTTACGTACATAATAACTTTTATTATTATTTATTTGTAATTATACCTTTTCAATTGTTAACTTAAGAAATTAATGAAATTCTTGTCAAGTTCCATTTTGGATCTGATCACGTTTTGTTTACTATAGAATCTGTAGTCAAAAAAAGCGACAAACACCCTTTTTCGCATCTTTGTAAAAACAGATTTATTCGTCCATTTTTCTCGTTTTTAAAGATGATTAATATTACATTATTTGAAATGTTCTTTGTTCTCTAAATTGACTCAAGGTTCTACTAAAGAATCTAAGGTTTTGAAAACGATCATATAAAAGTGTAACCATGACTATACTTAGCCTATTCTGTGGAATCAAATTTGATTCTATTGTTTTATAGTGTATATTCAATACATTATTCAATACTATATCGTATATTATTATAAACATTAAATATACAATCTGTTGCATTTTACTATACAATTGCATCTTTGTCGCGACTCTACGTTATTTTGTACTCTATTTGCTATTCTACTCTTATCTACTATCTCTACTATGTTTATACTACTCTATCTTGTTCTCGGTTCTACAGATACTCCTATGCTCCTTCCAATATATGTATTTAATTTACTTATATTTCCTACTACATATATTTTTTCTTCTATACTCTGTTCCCTATTCTTTTGTACTTTCAACTAAACTAAGAAGTCTTCTCTATTATATATCTATTCTATACACTTTTCTCTACCGGATTATCTACTATGTTCTATACAAAAATCTATTCTATCCTCTCTACCACATTCTGCGCTATACAATATCTCTATTCTATCCGATAATGTATTATTATTACACTATTTTGTCTAGTTTCTTCTCTACTCTGTTATATATATGTTAAAAAACCTTCTATACTCTCTATTCTCTGTTCTATTTTCTACTGCATTTTCCACAATAATCTTCATTCCACGCTCTACTTGTGATAATTCTTTCTTATTTTTCACTTCGTTCTCTCGACGGAGGTCAACTGCAGCCTCATCGTCCCATGAATTCGTCCTTTTTTAACTGAATGCATCCAGCTTCTTAAATATGTGCATATTTTCGAGGCCAACACATGCATTTCTGGAGTTATGAGCGCTTTGAACTTGGAATTTTATTGTTTAACTTTATTTAAAGCAGCTCAACCCACCGACAACCCTTTTACCGCACACACAACAGCAATTATTCATTTTCATATCCTCCTACACACACACACACACACACACACACACACACACACACACACACACACACACACGCACACACACAAACAATTCATGCGCACAAATGAATCATAAAATGGTTGTGGAGTTCATTTTCTGTAAATTTGGGAGTTTATTTCGGAATGAGACCAAAATTAAATGCTTATTTCTTGTTTTGCTTCCTTAATTCAATCGTCTTTTCTGATTTTTTCTTCTTTTTTTTTCTTTTTAGTCTCCGTTTTATTTTGTGTTTATTCTTTTACATAATTTCGACCTATTACTTCCTTGTATACGTAGTAAATACAAGAAAGTATTGTAATCATGAAAAATTTCGATATTGAGATTTTGATGGTAACACACATTTTGACCATCGCGGAGTCCATTTTGACTAGTTTGGTCGTGACGTGTGTACGTATGTACGTATGTACGTATATACGTCTGTACGTATGTACGTATCCTCAATAACTTAAAAACAGAGAATCGTAGAAACTTGAAATTTGGTATTTGAGACTCTTATAAGACCTAGTTGTGCACCTCCCTTTTTGGATGCAATCGGTTGCGCGAAAAGGACACTTCTCATATAGTTTTTTTCAAATTTCATATATTACTCAAAAACAAACACTCCTAGAAAGTATATTGGGCCTTACATAAGACACAATTTTGTAGCTCCAATTTTAATGATGGTTCGCACCAAAAGGACTCTTCGCCAAAGGAACACGAAGCATGCATTATCCGAATTACATAAATGATAATGATAAATGAATGTTATGCTGCTATATCTTTTACAAAAATTGGTTGTACCCTTACAGAACTAAACAGGGAAATCAAAATTACTACGATTGATAGTTAAAGCTGTGTGGAAACTAATTTGTACTTCCTTGTTTTTACTTACTACTATTTAAATTATTTAAATTAAGAGAAGCCTATGAAATTTTTTTCATTATGGAAGTAAAAATATTTAAAATTTTTAAAACTTCAATTTTAAAATATAAATAAAATATATCAACCACTCTTGAAATATAACCATACAATTGCCGTCATACAAGGAAGTTATGTGTTGCCCACATCAGATATTTTTTTTGTTCCTTTCGACTTATCCATGATTTTATTAAAGGTATTACAACAGAATTGTTACATATAATTTTAAAGGCGGATATAAAATTAAAAGAGAGTATTATTGAGTTAAACGTATTTATTTGCTGATTTTTATTTAATATGTACTAATGTTAATTAACTAAAATAAATCTGAAGAAATATAAAAGATTACAGAACATTTTTGGAGAAGTCGAACTCTAGAAAAATCTTTCATATTAATTATTCTTTTTAGTTAAGAAAACTCTGTTATTATAGCTTAAGAGAAAACTATTTTTGCTCTCTGTTTCTGAATCATGCAGATTACAATCTATATTATAATAACTATAGTCTATAATAAGAAATCGCTAAGACTGAATGTTGATTCACTAAACTATGAATTCTGCATCCATTAAAACCTTTAAAGTATAACTTAAATAATCACTGTACTGCAAACAAATTAGATAAAGGAATGAGTCCGAGATGTAAGCAATGAATGGGAAAGTGACGAATAAAAATTAATTTAAAGAATAAGGAATAATTAAAGATTCCCTTTCAATTTAAAGCGAAGTCGAAGTCGCAACTCTTTCTAAAATCTCCTTTAATTACTTCGTAAACAAAAAAAACACAACTTTAAATGACTTTTATTTATAGTTGAAAGTTCCGTTGAAGGAAAACTCAAGTTCAGCACAAATTCCACCCCGAAAATAGTCGAATATTCACAGCTACTTTAAAAGATATCAAAGTGTGAATGAGGCAAGTGAATTAAATTTTATTGATTAAATTTTCTGGAGCAAACGCCGTTGCTTAACCGGGTTTTTGGCTGCTGCTGCTGTTGGGGCTGCGACTGCAAATCGTCGTCGTTAAAAGCGATTTACGCCTTGTTGTTGGCTGCCCTGCTTTTCAATGCTGCCCGATTGTCGCTGCGCTTTTCTATTGTTTGTCATAAAGCTCGGCAGCGTAAATAAAACGCTTTTATTTCCGTCTACTTTTCGTGTGTCTCTTCTCCACTCGCTTCGCATTTTTCCCTTCGATCCAGGAGTTGTTCCACTGCTCTACTTTTTCTCCGGAGTTTCCCGAAATGCTTCAGTTGCTCCAAACACTCCTCTTTTTCACTCCCACAGAAACTGGAGTTTTTAATGTAAATTTGTCTTTTGTTTTGCTTTCATTCCTGTTTTTCTATTTGATAATGTGTTTGGCCATCACTGTACTGAAGTCTGTCGAGTCTCCGTGTCTCTGGCGACTGAAATTCCGACAGGATTCTTTCTGGTTTTGAACTCAAACAAATGAGGAATTTTTGTGCTTTTTTCACTAAAATAAATTTTTATTGAGTCCGCTTGTTTTGCATCTTTTTGTTTTAGCGTTTCTTTCTCTCTCTCTCTTTTGACACTCTCGTCCCCATTCTCTTCTATTCTCTCTATTCCTTTGCCCTTTCTGCTTTCTAGCTATATTTTTTTATTAAGTTCCTTTTCTGCTGCTTTTTTCTTTATTACATATTTCCTTTTATCACAGCAACTGACTCGGTTTTTTACTCTTTTTGTCTGCTAAGTTTTCTTTTCCTTCTTTTGGTATTTTCTCTGGGAAAAAAAGGATAACATCCAGGATCTCGCAACGTTTTTGGTTTACTATTTGCATTGTTTTGTTGCTCCGTTCCATGATTTTTTACTATGTAAAAAGGGTTTTGTTGGGGTTCAAGGAGGCTCTGAGGGGCAGAATTATCGTTGCGCAGTGTTGCATTTTTCGCATTCCGCAGCTGCTACACTTGAAATTTGTTTTTCGCTTTCGAATTGTCGGCCGTAGTTGTTGCCGTCGCCATGACCATTGGATTGGCCCTTAAAGAACGGCGATGGTGTTGGTGGTGGCTGCGGTGGAGCGGCTTTTGCTGCTGCTCGGCAGGAGGCGCCTCAGCGACATTGCAGCGAGAGGGTGACAATGATTTATGTCTCAGAGATAGACGACAACGAACGCAATGCAAAATGTGCACCAAAAACAGGGACACACACAGAAATAAAGTAAAAAATTGGTTACATTCTATGAAAAACCTGGCAAAAATAATTTAAAATAAAATAGTGAAATTTTTGTCAATTTTAAACTTTTTATTTCTTTGTATAACAACAAAAATATAAGTGAAGTAATTGTAAATTTCTATAAATATTGTCTTTTACTCTAATGAACATTTTTAGTTTCATGAACTTTTTTCATAACTTTAAAATACTTCAATTTAATTTTAATCCATTGTTTTAGTCATTAATCATATGTTTATGAATCATTATGTGATAATTTACATATATTTTTATATTCTAACAATTAATTAACTATTAATATTTATTTAATATTTAATAATTGGAATGCGAATCTGAAAATAAAAGAAAGAAAAGTTATTCAAGAAATTCATTAGGAATTTGTAAATTGAATTAATAATCTACCTGAAAAGCAAGTTGAAAAATGCCACCGGATTTTAAAAACAGGTCCCAAAACAAAAACAAGGCATAAAAAAGTCAACGAAACAAACATCGATTTCTAATAATATCCAAGCCGAAGGCAAATAAATCACTGACTGGAAATAAAGATGAAGAACTGTTTTTATTTGGATTTCCAAACTCAAAAATGTCCTTGAAGAGAGCGAGAAATAGAGAAAGATAAAGAAAAATAAGAAAAAACATAATTCTTCAAGCCTAAGAGGTTTTTAAGGCTTTTTGAAACTTGATTTTTGTTTGGAAAACAGAAAAGAATGGAACGAGAATTGCCAATCGATCACCTGCTACGATTTTTGGTTCTTCGTCAGTGTTCTTTCTTCTTCTTTCAACGCTTCTTCTTATTAAATTTGTTATTGAAGTTGTTACCTTGTTTATCGCAAATGTTATGCAATGATTCTATTTAAATTCTATGGTCATTAAATTGCACATGCGACCTTCAAATTATCCTCAGTTGCTTTTGTAGATGCTTTATACTGTTTTTTTTTTTCTTTTTGTCTTTTTTTTCTCTCTCACATTTTAAAATTTTCTCTAGTTTTTAGCCTAAACTAAAGTCACTTCAATTCCTTGATTTTCTCTTTGAAACGTTGCGATTTCCACAAATTTTGCGCTTGAAGTTTTTTTGTTGTTAGTTTTATGTTTGTTGTTGCCTTTCCCAATGACTATAAAATATGAAAAGCAGTAAAATTTCCCGAAAAACGTGTTTCTCGGTGATTTTACAGCCGCGCTACAGGTTGCCAAAAAAATCATCCTCATTTTTAGTCATAGTCATGAGAAAGTCATGGAATGGTGACCTCTGTGAATGACCTTGAAGTAGTGGCTTCTTCTTCTTCTTCATTAGTCCTAAAAACAAAAAATTCTACTTCACAAAAAAAAAGTATTTTTGAGTTTGACTTAAAATGTATACGATTTTTGCTTTCTTCATATTTTTTAGTCCTTTCTATTTTAATGATTTATTGCTTGACTTTTTCTTATTTTCAGCTTTGTTTTTCTGATTTTTTTTTTGTAGTTTCCTTTGCTTTTTTTCTTGAGACGGTGCAAAATCAACAAAAAAAAACTATTTAAAATACGTTTTTTCCATAGAATAAAAAACTAATAATTTGTAAAGAGTTGAAAGTGATTTAAGAAAAGTCGTAAATCTTTTTTATTGTAGTCATTGAGGTCTGATTTTTCTTAGGGAAAAAGGAAGCTAAATACAGGTGCATAGTTTGACGCATTGCAGATGAGGAAAAGGTGTCCAAAAAAAGAGAGTGATGAATAAATTTTAAAGAAGCGATGAGTAAAAAACTTTCATTGAAAATTAAATAGAAGTAAGAAAATTAAAAAAAAAGTTATAAATTTAAATAATAATTAATTATAAAACTTCATTCATTACATTTAATTATTTATTAAAAAGTATTTAAGATCAACGATCAATAAAAGCCCCTCGGAGGTCCCTTTTTTTGTCGTGAGATTATTTCTAAGGTTTTTTACCAAAGCATTGTAAGAAGAAGCTTAGTTCTGGAAGAAGCTGGAGAGGGGGGGAGGGGAAATTCTATGATTTATCTCCCTGATGCAGTCGTCAGAATGTCATAAAAATGGAAACCGCCATAAATCATGAGGACAAAGAAATCCGAAGGCACGGATATGGAAATATTATGAAAACAGTCGCAGTTCAAGCAGAAGAAAGTAAAGGAACAGTGAAAGAGATGGAGCAGGAGCTGAATCAGGGAGAAGAGGAGGGAAGAAACGCATCCGAACAGCTTCAATGATGCAAATGCAAATGCTTAGAAAAAGATACCCGAAAGAGCGGCACCCAAAGAAGCCGATTCCAGCAAAAAATCATTCAAATGGGACTTTCACATGTGTTACGTAAGAAATGCTTAAAAACCGATTTCCGCTGAGTTCCACGTACGATAGAAATTTGCGTATCTTTCGAATGCAAAGCAAATGAATGAAGTTTCGGTTGCGGAATTTTCCTAAACAGAAGCCGAGCGAAAGGCAATAAAACGTCGTTTAGATACGCTTAGAAACGAGCCATAAACAAGGATAAACAAATTTATATTGGGTTTTTTTTCGCTCTTGGTTCGATTGTGTCTTTTTTTATTGCTTCTGTTTGTTTTTTGTGGATTGCTTCAGTTATTGTTTTAGATACGCTCTAATTTTAAACGAAAAAACATTTACATACGAGAGTCTTCAGGCTTCGTTCAGCGTGTTTAACGAGAAATTTAAGAAATAACAACAACAGCAACAAACAGCAAGACAACAATGAGGACAGGCAAATAAAATCACGGGAAAAACAAGAATTTGCAACGACGAATACGACGACGGCGGCGACTTCTTTTTAAACCAAAGTTAGACAAGGCAACGAAACAGGCCAAAAACTAAAGAAATCCAGATTCGGAGTAAGAAAAAGATTCGTTATTTTTCGGCCAACAGTTTAAAAGAACACAACCGGCAACAACAAAAGAAACACGAAAAGAAACACGAAAACTCGAATTCCAACTAAAATTTCAAAGTTTCAACAGCAACAACGACAATAATAAGAACAAGAAAAATGTCACACATGTCAAACTTTACGCAAACTGACACGTAGCAGAGAACAACAACGACGCCGTTGATAACAGCCAACAAAGGAACAAATTAAGAACAACCTGACGACATCGCCACGTTGCAGCATTTCTGCGATCAAGTTTTATATTAAAAGCTGACGACAACAGTAAATTATCTAAGAAACACCAACAAAAAGTGACATTAAAACAAGAACGAGCAAAAAATTAGTGAAATACAGGTCTTTTTTATGCATATCAATTTTTACTGAAGTTGATGAAAATAATTTGGATCTCAGATGAATTGAATTCGAAAGAATTTTTACAAAAAACGACAAAAATGCAAGGAAACAAAACTGTTCTAAGGACCAAAAGTTTTTTATTTGTTGTCTTTTTAACATTGCCTAATATTTCGATAGTATTTCCAATCATATAAAATTCTAATCCTATAAAAAATATTATAAAAATAACTTACTTTTGAATATCCTTGAATTTCTTTAACATTACGGGAGTTTTCAATTGAACAATATGATTTCAAAAATTTTGTTAATTACTTATTAATTTATTACATCTTTTCTTATGTAATTTTTTGTAATATTAGTAATATTATTTTCTGTTTACTTTCCCTTACAATTTCGAAATATATTAAATAATTTTACGCTTGTTAATCGAAGTCATTAAGTTTCGTCGGTGATAACTAGGTTAACATGAATTTATCGAGGTTTTCAAAATTAATTCAAAAAGAATTTTTTTTTACAATAAATTTGAATCACTGTCCAAAGGTAAAATACGTACGAACTGATGGATTTAGCATGCGAAGTTTCCTAGTTAGCACGTCTTGGCTTCCTGCGACAAGAGCGACTACGTTCCCTGCCCGAAGATCGTCTATGCTGGCTGCGGCTTCGGTTCCGCTGACGTTTCAGAAGCGAGCAGCGTTCTTCGTCGTCTGAGCTTCCATCTTCACTGGCATCAGAAGACGCCGCGAACCGCTTCTGGGACATTTTTCTTGGTGTTCTGCCCCGCGATGGAAGATCCAAGCCGTCCACCTTCAAAATATTGCTGCCGAAAACGCCGTGCAGATTGGCGAAGAAGTTTCTTAGCTGAGTTTTGGTTATTTTCTTTCGATTCGCTTCGGCTACACCAAACGTTATAGAAATCTTTTTCAGTTGTGGGCGCTTCTTTTTGAAGGATCTCTTCAACGGGACCTTCTTCCTTCCTATCTTCTTCTTGAAGGATTTCTTAATGCCGACATTTTTTCTCACTTTCTTCTTAAGGGATCTCTTGATTCGAGCATTCTTCAACGACGTCTGTCCAACTTTATTTGTTTTAAAGGTATTGAAATAGGTCGGAGGTGCTCCGCCGTCGAAGTTCCGACAATTTTTCGGCTTTTTAATATTCGCGCTGTTTTTGTCAAAAACTTTGTTCCGCATGCCGCTGCTTACAGCATTCCCCAAATTATTAGACATTTTCTATACAAACTGAACAAATTTTAATAAACTAATGAATTTTTCGCAGAAGATTTTCTAAAACCCGTTTGATTCGGTCGGAAAATATTTAAAATATATTTTTTTTTGATTTGATTGATGTCGGTCACTTTGTTTTTAATTTTTCCGTTTTTTAAAGCTTCATACAAAATTAATGCAAAGTATAAAATCGACGATAAATGTTTGAAATATTTATTTCAAGTATAAAATAATATTTTAAATATTTTAATAGAGAAAGAATATTATTATTAACGATATTATGTATTATTCTTTCTCTATGGTTCAAGTATTTAATTAAATCTTCTGATTCGTAATAGGTCTGTATTTAGTTCAAACATTCAAACAAAGTGTAAAGAATTTACATTTCATCTTATTTTCAAGCCAAGCTTCTGCTAAACAAGCAATAAAAATAAGCAAAGAATTCGAGTAGCCGTTGGCGAAAGGATTCTCGTCATCAGGTGGCAGCACAGCAGCGTGTTTAGAAGGAACCCAAACGTCTTCAGGGACTCGAGGCGTGTTCCGTGGTTACATTTACAATAATAAGCCAATTTTCCTCGCTTTAACTGGCTTTTAACTCGGCGCAACGTGGTGCAAATGCTGATTGTGGCGGTTTAATCTGTTTTAAATTGTATTGCCGACGATCTGTTAGAAGGGGGAGAAGGGGAAGAGTGATTACGGTCGCGAGCGGGGAGCAGTTGTTGAGCAATTGTTACAGAAACCTGGGGGCGGCTCATGGAAATTATTTTCGCTGATGTTCCTTTTAAACATCAGCGCTGGAATTTTTGCCTGCCTGTTTAGCTGCCATTATAATCGGTGTTGTTGTTGTAGCCGTTGTTGTTGCTTCTTTTCTACGACTTAATCTTCCCCAGCAGCGGCCATGCTGCTGCTTGCCATCAAGATTAATTTTAGACAAAAAAGGGAACGAAATAAGTCAACATGATTAATGGCTTTTTTCGGCCATAAGTGTGTGCAACAACAACAACAACAACAACAACGACACAAGTGTGTCTGCATGCTCAGTATTTTGAATTTCAGTGTAGTTTTCATCCCCCTTCAGTCGACTATGAAACGTGTTCTTTTTTCGGTATTTGAATTTCTTTATCGTTGTTGTTGCTGTAGTTTTTGTTTTTTTTTTGTGTAGAATGAAGAAATGCATCATTTTTTGTTCTGTATCTTCCCTCCGACGTTCCTTGGTTTCGCTTTTTTTTGGACTCTTGTCCATTTCATTTTTGATACCATTTTTGAATTTCATTTGAAGCAGTTTTTTCCAAGAAAATGGTTGTTGCTGCTGTTGTTTTTTCAAGTTTTTTGGGACCTGGGAATGGTGTTCGTCAGATGAACTCGGAGATGATTAACGTTGTCGGAGTTTCAAAATTAACTCCACACAACAATTTAAAATGAACTTTTTATAGAAAAGAAAATGTTCAAATAAGAAAAATAATAATAATTTTAAAATAAAAACAAAAATAAGAATAAACATAATACAAGAAAAGTCGGAAATAAATGACTGTATAGAGAAGAGGAAAAATATTTCCTTCCGAGACAGAAAAAAGGCGAAAATGTGTATTAAAAAATCCAGTAAAAAATAGAAAAACGCATTTAAAAGCCTTCAAAGACGTTTTATTGAACTATTTGGACATTATAAATTATGATTTGAGTTCATATTGTAATTTCCTTTCCATTTATTATCAATTTCTTCCCCCACCTTCCGCTAAAAAATATATAAAAAAGCGATTGTTCTTGATCCAAATTAATTTAAATTCCATAAGAACGTCAAATAATCCCAGAAAATTAAACGCATTCAAATATAGTATCTAAAAAGGCAGCTACACGCATTTATATAGCCACAGAAACACACACACGGTCACAGTAAATCCTATCGGGTATTTCAGCAGCCGCATCTTTTTCCCTAACTAAAAATTCCTCGTCCTTCAGTTACAAGCAGCATCCTTTCTCAACGAACAACGAATCCTTCTAGCAATCAGTTGAAGGAGTGAGGGAAGCGCTGTACAGCAGCCATCATGAGATAGAAACCGTAGAAAGAATAGAAGCTGCTGGAGGAAGAGGAAAGACGAAGGAATGCACGATGTGAATTGGAATCTGAGAAAGTGAGGAGATGGGAAAGCCACCACCACACAAATCTACATAAAGAGGAGCAAAAAGAAGAGGAGATTAAAAAAACAGCCTCCTTTCACCTGGAGCAACAAAATGGATAAAGCAACCATATTTAATTTCTTTTCAGTGTAACTCGCAGATCTCCCTGAAGGTTGTGCATTGTTGTTACTGCTTTGAGTTTGTTATTCCTTTCTTTTCTTCCTAGTTTTTAGCATTCTCGTTACCCTTTCCACACACTTTTTCAAGGGTTTTTGTAAATTTGTGAAGGAGTTTCCTCTACTTTATTCTTCTTAGCATATTTCCTGTTGTTTATAAACATCTGCTGGACATCGTCTCTAGTTTTGCAATTGTTGTTGTGATTGAAATTTTTTCATAACAATAATAACAGCTTTTTTATGAATAAATTCAGAAAAATTAATAAAGAATCACCATCTCCAATACGAAAATCCTCAACTCACCACAGAATGATTAATAAAGTGACTAGAAGAAGAATAAGAAGGTGAATTGAAGGAGAAAACGTCTGATGGCAGGTTGATTTTTAGAAATACCAGAATCAGATCCACTCGAGACTCGTACATAAACGAAGATTGCGATCGTCTGCTGTGCAACCGGAGCTGCTGTCAACCGAGTCGTTTGACGTGGTTGACATTCACCGATGTCTTCCTCGTTGCACAATCGAAGCAGTTGGCAACGCATTTCGCAGTGCTGAGAGTGTTTTATAGACAGACAAGCAGACTAGCAGACTACAAAATAGACCAAAACCGTCGATTGAAAAACCCAACTGAGGGAAATAAAAGCAGACACCAAGCTGAGAAAACCGCTGATAAAGAAACTGTTGGTAAAAAGTGACGAGTAAGAGGAAAAAAGCAATGGCTTGGCAAAGTTATTGATTAATATATCAATCGATGAACAGAAGAAGCAAGTGACAAACCCGGAGTCGGCTCAGCGATTGCGATAGATGAACGACAGACATCAGATAGAAAAAAGGCGATTGGAAAGAAGTCTAAAAGCAGACTGATAGAAAATGTTGTTTTTATTTATGAATCGTAGGAATCAACAATGAAAATTACGAAATATCTAAAGAAAAAGTCCAAATCAAGGACGTGTGGACTATAAAAGTCTCGGATTGAGACTGGAAAATTGACTCTCGGAATGCACAAATTGGAAAGACGACTGGACAAAGAAATTGTAAGGAATATTGATTGATTGAGCGATGTAATCCTTTAGAGGTTAATTTATTTGTATGAATTCTATACAATGAGACAAAAATGTGAACTCGAATTGTCAAATTCAATTGCAGGAAAGGTAAATAAATATATTCTCTCACCATTCACTATTAAAGTATGAAGGAAAAGAGAAGAGCCTCTCTGAAGTAAGTGTTTCTTATGCTATGGGATTTTCCCCATTTAATTCATTGTCGCATTCTACTTCATCTGCTTTTTATTTCTTTCTCCGTTGCTGTTTTCCTTCATTTCTTTTCCTGCATCCGAAAATAACGATTACAATAAAAAAAGGAATTGATTTTTTATAGTTTTTCCCTATTCAATTCTGTTCGCTGAGTCATTAAACTTTTAGAATATTTAAAATTTTGAACACGGTTTTTGAAAACGTTAACAATAATAAAAGCAAATGTTAATCGATTCTGTGTTTTGTTAGTTTTTTGCAACTTCAATCATGTTGACATGCAGACAGACTTTTGTTTGTACATGCAACAAACTAACAACGTGTTGACGGAATGTTTAATAATAATTTCAATAGATTTTGCACCTGGAAAAAGTGGATAGAAAAACATTTTTTGAAATGTTTTGATTGTTATTAAATTCAGTTATTTTAATGAATCGATGAGTTTTTATTCTTGAAATTGTGAATTTTGTGTTTGAAATAAAAAGTTGTATTTGTCAAGTGAAATGACTTTATTAATAATAAAGAAAACCAGCATAAAAACAATGAACAGAATCCGTTTTCAGCAAAAAACCCGTCTGTAAGAATTTTGAACACTTAAAAAATTGTTTATATAAAAAATGCCGCTGCAAATGCCGCTTCAGCCTCTGAAAGTGGCCATCGTTTGGAGTAGTGACGAGGAGCTCCACAGCAGCCGAGTTGCGAGCTGATTACTATGCGCAACGCGAATGATTTGTGAATTGAGAACGTGATCGAATTTATTATTATTGTTATTGCTACCAATTCAATTCAAACGGGCAGAAATAAAAGCGATTGCAGTGCAGAAGGAAGTAAAAAGCGAAATTTGCAATTTTATGTGATTCCTTTGGGTTTAAAAAGCAAAAAAAAAGAGTATGGAGGAGTGAAGGAAGAAAGTTTGTTGATAGATGGAGTGAATTTGATAAAGAAAATTTTAAATAAAAATAAAAGCAACTAAACAAATTTTTTACGTCGATTTTTTAATCGAACAACTTAATTTCATTGACGATGACGATTTTTGGATGAACGGTGATCATCAATGTGACCTTCATAATGGCCTTTTTTTTGTTGTTTTAATTAAGCAGCGATTCTCATCTGTTGATTTCTTCATTTCTCACAACTTTGAAGGAACCATTAAAAATGACTCAATTAATTCGACGTCACCTGATTTATCAATTTTTATTTTAATTTGTGACATTTGTGTTGCTTTTCGCTGTTGTTTCTTGTTCGATGCTTCTTTCTTTGACTCAATTTCTTATCAAAAAATTTTAAATTCATTTGCATTTGAAGTGTTTCGGTGTCGCAGTTCTTTTTGTGTCTAAAATCATTTCGAAGACTAACAAAAGAGTTCGTTAAATATCTCAGATGTTTTTACTTTTTATTATAAACTAAAAATACGACGCAAAACAAACTCCAATCATCACAATTTACGAAGAAGAACGACGTGAAGATTGCTAATTTAGTTCTTCTTCTTCTCCTCCCGCCCCAACAACGAAATCTTTACAGCACCTGACACTTTCGCTTCCAGCAACGCCATCTACATTTCCACTTTCGACGGAAAAGGTTATTAAAAGCCACAGCAATGAATTCAGAAAAAAACACTCCAAGAGCGACACGAACAAAAAACTGAAATAAAACACAGAAAAACAATTCGAAGTATACTTTTGGGATTAGAAGCAATAAAAATGTTGGTTGCTTTTCCTATGTTTTTTAAGTGACATTCGCACGAATGCAAATTAGTCGTCGTTGTCGTCGTCGTCGTCGTCGCTGTTGTAGTGTAAACGACCCGAGTTAGTTATGGAGAGGGGATAACGAAGGGGAGGAAGCAGAAGCTGCAAGGCGTGAAAAGTAATCCGTCAGTGAGTGCAGTTGTTGGCCACTGAATCGCAGAGTTGCCATCGAGCAGCAAGAAAAGTTTATTTATTACTTTGGCAGGTTTTCTCCTCGGCTTCTTCTTTCCTTTCTTCTTCCCCTATTTCAGTGTTTTATATTCTCCAAAGACGTTTCTGTAGCCAGGCATCCATCTCATTCACACTCGAACGACTTCACGAGGCGGAGCATCTTCAGCAGAGGAGCTGCAGAACAACCTCAAATAGACGACTGTAATGATAACAGGAACACGAAGAAAGAGCAGAAGACGAAGCAGCAAAAGAAGGAGGAGAAGCAGAAGCAGAGGAAAAGGTACAACAACGAATCTCACACAAATGAAACGGGAAATTCTTGATCGCCCATAAATCTTGTCTACGAAGCCATCTATCTTCGTGTTAAAAAAAGAAACAATGACGACACCAACAACAACAGTAATGAGAAGAAGAAGCACAACACAACAACAACAGAACATCTTCGGTTTCGTTTAAATACGACTCGAAGTTGATGCTGTGTGAATCTTTTTAGTCTTTTTATTATTTATAATGTTGTTGGTGGTTTCTTTCTTTCCCGTTCCTCTTCTTTCCTTTCTTCTAACCTGCGACATTCTTCTAAAGATTTCTTCAATTTTTAGACTTTTTTTTCGTTAGAAAAAATCAAAATCCCAGCAACTTATTTAAGCAGTCATTTAAATTTCCTAAAATAGAATCTTTCATTAACTGTTGGTTCTCTGTCTGACTTTTATTTACCGCGTCTTCGCATGACTTTAATTAAATACTAATTAAAATCTTTTGCATTTCTTTAAACTAGATCTTGTTTCCCACAACTTGAAATAATTGAATTTCTAAGAATAAAGTTTCTTATACATATTTTAAATGTTATTTCAACTTTTGTTTAATTAAAATTCTGTTTGTTTTGTGGTTTCACGACATTTAAATGTTTGCATTAAAATAATGTTATTAATAACTGTGTGAAGTGGTGACGGTGCTTCTCTTGTTTCCCCTTTTGAGGACTTTCTAGAGATATCGGAAAGGCTTTAGTTAGTTTAAATATAGCTTATAAAAAGGATTCTTAAGAATCTCCAGCTGATAAATAACAGGAACATCGAAGATCTCTTAATACCAGTCACTCTTTTATTTGTTATTATTATTGTATTTATCTTTTAATTGGTTCAATATCATTATCTGCTTCCATAGCTCAAAATTACATAAAAATGGAAATTGAAAATATTGTATTTTTATGTTTACATGTACATAATAATATGTTGAAATTTTTTCTTTTTATTATCGTTTTAACTAATTTATATTCTCAATTATTACTAAATCATTATTTATTCTTTATTTTTAACTAAATTTTTTCTTATTTATTGAACTCATTTTTGAATTATATATTTCATTCTTCTATGGAATATTTTACTTATATCGCATTTAAATAGCATAAAATTAAAATAAATCTTCTCCGTTTTCATTCTTCATCAAGCGATTTTTTATAAAATAAACATTTCATCATTTAATTTTAGAAACTGAGTTTTTGTGTTTAGCTTTTCTTAAAATAAACATTAAATGTATAAATAAGCAAACGTTAAACAAAGATTTTCCAAAAACTAAAAAAAGATGAGGCGCTGAAGTGTAGAAAAATTAAAAAAGCTGAAAAATACATCAAAAATTAAACACACAATGAAACCATAAATAAACATTAGCTGAAATTGAACACTTTTTAATGTTGTTTACAGGATGAAAGGCAGAAGAAGAACAAGAGGCAGATTAAAATTAATAATAAGAGGCAGAATACTTAAAATATAAGAAAGGAGAAGCTTGAGAAGGTCGACGAACAAACGAATATTGGAGTTGAAAAATATGTGGAATAAATTTATATAAAATGTGAAATATATAGTATATGTACATACATACATACGAGTATATTAGAACAGAGTAAATCATGTAATTTAATTTATTTAAGATTTCACTTAGAGTTCATTTAAAGAGTTTATTTCAGGACTATATTTGTACTTTTTAGAATATTCGTATATTATGGGCATATAGAAGCTTTACATATGTCTGTATGTATTTAGATGGGCACCGATGTATTTATATATACCCTTGCATAGTTACTTATGTCTGTATTTTCTTATGTAGCAATTTCATTTCATTTGCATAAGTATTTAAATGACATTTCCATGTTGCACTTAAATAATAAATCAAATACACGACGTTGGAATTCCAAATTGCGTGTTGTTACGTGTAAACGTGTGTGTGTGGTTAGGTAAGTGCGTATATTCATTTATGCCAATTCCATTCCAATTGGAAACACCCGCGAACATCACAGTGAGAAACTCACAAAAACAGTGAGTCACGCAAATGAAAAAAATCCAATTGAAAGGTGAAATATGAAAAAAAAATATTCAAATATACAAATTTATTAGAGGGAGTGAGAAAAAGGGATCTGCTCACGCCTTCAGAAGGAGCATAAGAACGGTTTTTGCTCAGGCAGCAGAAACCGTGATATTTCGTCAAATGTCGTGAGTTTTCGTGGCCAAAGCCACATCAATGCTCATGATGTCGGCCTCACTCAGTCGTGCGTGCTTTTAATATCGCGTTGAGTACAACGGAGGCAGGCATCATGACGCACGATGACACACAGCCCATTGAGCGCCTTGAATAAGGTGCAAGAAAAAACACAGCGGGAAAATATAAAAGGAAAATTCATCTGTGCCAAGAATTCCATGTATTTTTTAATATATTTGTTTCACGCACATTTACAAAACTCTAAACTTCGTTGTGACCTCGGGAAGAGTTCGTGTTCGTTCGGAAACAAGCTACGAACAGCGGCTGAGGTCAAACGTCAAACAACCCACACCCGAAATGCACAAAAAAAAATGAAAAGATTGGGAAAATTAATTTCCAAAATGTTCCCGTTGTTGGCCATGTTTCTTTTTATTTTCTTTAGTTTTTTTCCTTTTTTTGTCGTGGGAGTTGCAGGGTTGGCCCGAATTTGGGGCTGCCAGCAGCGCACCCTGTGACCTCGATTTGTTTTTTGTTTGTTTTGTTTAATTCTATTTTATTTTATTTTACATTCCTCTGGGTTTTCATTTGTTGTCCTTTTCCACCTTCTGACGCCCTTTAATGTCCTTGCAAAGTGCCTTTTTTCTTCCATGATTGTTTCCGCTTCACAGCGAATGAACTTTTTCGGTAGTCTTTTCCTAGTTTTTCTCCCTTTTGCGAGCAGAAAAATGCGCATTAAGTGGACGTGAAGCTGACGATTACGATGATGGGGCGAAGGCGAAGGTGAAAGAAGCCGCAAAGCGTAAAATTCCACTTGACAAACCTATTTTATATACGTATTTGTGTCCGTGTGTCCGTCCGTCCGTCTGTATGTTTATAATTGGGTCTCAGCGGGCGCTGCTTAGTGATTTATAGCGTTTCATTTCCTGTTCCGTTGGCTTATTTTTCGCCTTTATTTTAGTTTTTCGTTTTACTTCACTTTCCCCGAAAATTGGCTGAACCCCGACTCGTTATTCTCCGAAAGCCACGCTCCTTTTTCCATTCAATTCGCTGTTGTTTTTCCTTAATTCGCAGCTTAAAGCGTTTCCTTATCTTCGACAATCCTCATTTCCTCGAGCACAAAACTATTTCCCCAACTTTTAATCAACGCGAAGCAACCCTCGAACGGTTCTGCGTCGATATCGTCGAATCTCTCCTTCATCCTGTCGGCTGTCAGTGAAGCGGAGTTGGCCACGGGAACAGCCGCGAGCGGAGCCTCCAATCGCCTCCGTGTTCACATCCTTTGCGAGCCTTTATCACGAGTTTTTATCTGACAAAGTGTAACGCATGAATGAATAAATACAGGATAAAAAGCAGCAACACGGAGTCGCGCCGGTGTCGCCCTTGGCTTCGAAACATGCGCACTTTTGGCTCGAATTGCGTTTAGTTCGCAACTTGTAATAACAACAACAACAACGGACTGAAGGGTCTTTTTTGTAGTTGGCGATTCCAGTTATAATTTGGTCAAGGGTATATTTTTGTGTGTGTTGGTCAAGTCGTCGAATAAAGTCTTCTGGGAACAGATGATTGCCGGCTGCGAACAGATGATCGCCGCCTTTTAATCGAATCCATCGCCGACGAACGGAAATGCGTTCAATGCAGCGTTTTTACGGCTGAAAGGATCCAAACGAGTTGATAGCGTTGCACTTGAGTCCATTATTTAAACCATTATTTAATAAAATCAAACAAAACTTTTTTTACTTTAAAATAAATTTCACATTAAAAGCATTTCGTTAATTAATCAAAGAATTTCCTTAATTAAATCAAATTCATTGACAAAACTCAGTCTTTTTTATTGATAACGGTAAAAAAAATTTAATTAGGATAAAAGTAGTTGGAACAGAAACAGCAACAACAACAACGAAAAAAATTCAAATTTCATGTAAAAAAGCCAACTTAAAAAACAAGGAAAAAAGCAAAGGAAAGTGGAATAACGTAGAAGAGGCAGAAGGAAGGAAGGAAGGACGGAAGGAGATGCAGGGAAAATTCGCACACGTCACAAACTTTGTCATAATTTATGACTGAAGTTAACGGTAAAGTGCGCGTCCGAGCGAGTGGCGCGGCTTTATTAATTTAAAGAGGAAATTCGCGTTTAGTCACCTTTTGATTTAGAACAAAACCAACAGCAGCAGCAGCGACGCGATGTGGTGAAGCGGCCGGCGCTGGCAACTCGACTCTCAGGAAGCCACAACTGCAACTACAGCAACAACAACAACAACACACGCAGCTTTGGTCAGTGGCTTTGCAAAACTTGTAGACTTCTCATGCAAATTTGAACGTGTCGGTGGTTCGTGTTGTTGTAGTTGTTGTTGTTTTTGCTCTCATTACTGTTGTTGTGTTGAATATGAAATGCTAAACATTCACATGATTGGAGTTCCTTTTCTGAGTTCACTACACAAGCTCGTTCCGTCGTTTCTCACTCTCCCAACAGCATTTCAACAAACTATTTACGAGTAAAAGTCGAAGTACGCATGCATTTGTTTTGTGAAGCAGACGGCAGACGGAAAACAAAGTGCAACAACAACAACAACAACAAAGGCGCACTCAGTATTTACATACATGCAAGCTTATTTGTTATTGTTCCTTGTTCTCTCACGTGTACATTTAAAAGGCTATTTTTTTAAATGGTTGTTTTTTCACCCTCCAACAATTGACTAAAACCGACTGCAAGTTTTTTCCGCTTTTACTAAACTGTTAGTGGAAGTTGTTTGCCGCGTGTTAGTGTTCCTCTCTCCTTACGCTCTCAAAAACAAAAGCGCGTCGTTCTTTTATTCAACGGCCATCAGTCGGACTCGTTTTTCAACCTTTCGATCGGCCGCTTCCACGACGACGCGCTCCGCTGCTTCGTTCGGAGAACTTAAAAATGCTTTGTGCTTCTCTCGCCCTTCAAGCAGCCGATTGCATGCAAATCCTTGCAAGTGTAAATTTATGTGAGAATAATGATTATTTCGTGTTTTCAGCTGTGCTGTTGGTTTGCTCTTTGTTCGTGCTTTTGTTTACTGATTATTTGCACATTTTTAATCATTCTAATCAGACTCATTTGCAAATCGCTGCACGTAATCAGAAATTCGATTTATTTGTATTGTTTTTAAGAGGTTATTTCGTTTAGTTGCCGATTTAAATGAGTCATGGCACAAAATACTCTACTCGGTTACAGAGAGAAAGAGATAAGAAATGTCCCTTTACCAGTCATTACCCATTGCAAATCCTTTTAACCACGATTAATACACACATTCATTGCAAAACGCGATTCATAGTTTCCATTAACAAATAAATAACTAATTTTTGGAGAGTTTTTCGAACAATAAACAGTCAATTAAGGAGTTTTTTGGGAAGCACAATAGCAACAAAGCCCAAAGTCAACTGATTCAATATAAGTACATATATATAAAACTATAGAAAATAATAGTAATAATGCCCATAATAAAAAATGCCTCTCATGAAAATGGATGCAAACATCGAATGTACATTAAATGCAACAATTGAGAGCAACAGCCAAATATTACATAACTGAATAAAATTGAAATATTTCTAAAATTCAACTCCTTTTTGAATACATATAAAAAGTTTCACTAAAAGCTAAAAGCTACACTCACAAAAAGCAGAATTTTCGTACAACTTACAGGAATAAAAAAAGAAATAACAGTAGAATAAATTAAAAGTAAATAAAACAAAATTATTTATCATTAAATTATAAAGAATAAAAATTTGTTAAAATCCTTAATAGAAAAAATGCAGCGATTAAGTTAAAATTAAAGTTAAAGCCAAATTAAATACATAGCATAAAATCAATTATTGTTCATGAAGATTGCATTAAAACGGGGAAAAAACCATTTAATAACTAATTAAAGGAAATACTTAATTTTTATTTGGAGGAGAAAATTAATTAAATGAAATCACAATAACGTTAGTTTCATTATTTTTATAATCATATTCATCCTTTATTATATGTATGTATGTATAAGTATTTTTCTCGCAGTGCAACTTTTTCCACGAGCATTTCTTTAATTTCTTTTATTTCTCTCAGTGTAAAAGTCGCATTGATTGAATTTTCATGCCCCGTCTGTTTGTGATTTTCTTTTTCTGTATCCATGTCCATATTTTAAATCGTGTTTATGCGAAAAATAGTGCAATGCGTGCAACTGTGATTTTCGCTTCAATTTCATTTGTGTTTTTGGTGGGTGGCTCCACAAACTACTCGAACACTGAAAGGCTGAATTGCTACAATCTGCTTTCATCATCACCAGCAACCATTTCAATATAAACTCTTCTTCATACTTTTCCAATCGCTTTTTCTGTTTAAATTAAATGTGCTGTCTTTTTTCCTCAGTGTGTGCTGCTCATGCATAAATGTTTGTGTGTGTGTGTGTGAGTGGATGCGTGCGCACAACTGAACGGCCATAATTTTCCAATTAAGCGAAAATGAGCGATTTATTTGCCATGAAATCAGTGAGAATCTCAGATAAAAATCTCTCAATTTTCATAGCAGCAGCAGCAGCAACAACAACAACAACGACAATTGTAGGAGAAGTCCGAAGCACGAAGCTGAAACAGATCGGTTATGTTTTTCGCGCTTATTTCTGCCGTCGAAGCGAAGCGGCTGCTCGTTTTTGTGTGCGCGATGAGTTCCAGTGTCGAACGAGGTGCTGAGGAAGGGGTTGACGCGTTGTGTGGGTGTCAGATATGAAAACCATTTGTAACTCGTGTGAGTCTGTGCAGTTGTCTTTTTTTAGTCAGCCTCTCAGCCTCTCACACAACCCATTGCTTCGTTACCGAGTGCTACTGGCTACGGTTCGCCGTCAGCCTTCGTGGCTGCTGCTGTTGCCTCTCCTTCTCCCAGCTAATGCTTCATGAATGCATTTAAATTTAATGCTGTTGCGTAGGTTGTGCTCAGGGAATTCCGCGGGTCACTTTTCGTTGTTGTTGTTGTTTTCTGCAGTGCTTTTTTTTGTCTGTCGACTGCGATGTCAAGTGGAAAATTGCTGAGTTCGCACGAGCTCGTCGTCTCTCTTCGTTGAGCGGACATTTCTCAGTCTGCAGTTGGAGGTGAAATGAGTAAATGTTGGAGCTGTGGGGAAAAAGTAGGTTAAACGCGGGCGTTGGTGAACTGACGCAGAACGAGGTGAAGTAACTCTACGCAGTTCAATTGAAATATGATTTGCAGCGGAAATTAAACACAAAAAAATGATATATTTTCGTGTTTGTTTAATCTATTGAGTTGGCAAGGTTTAATTTAGCCTTTAATCAACAACTTTTCATTTCCATTGGGTGCGTGTACATTGAGCGCTCTATAAATACTTGAAAAGCAGACTGAAAGTAATTTTATGCATCCGTAGGTTGCAAGAAAGCGTGAAACGAATGCTTCACAGTTGCACTTGTTACGTACTTAACGCACCTTCATCAGGTCCGCTGTAAATTCTACAGATTATCAGAAATGCAAAAGCGAAATCTTTTTTAATTCCCACAGCCACAGCGCATTTATTTTCTCTATTTTATTTTCTTCTTTTTTTTGTGTGGTTAATTTATTTGTGACATTTCATTTGGCAGCATTTTCGGCGAAATCCCTTGCAATAACGCGACGTCTTTTGTCATTCGGACGTGGAATGAGTCGAGTGCGGCTGAAGCAACGCACACAAAGCTGAAAACTTCACTTATTCACTCACCCGCTCCTTCATCGTCTCACTATCGTCGCTCCATCTCCTTTGGTTGGCTGTTGATGCTCCTTCATATGACATCATGTCGCATTAAATGTTAAATTAACATAATAATGTTTTGCGCAGTTATTTATGGCATTTCAATTAAATTGTCGCTACATGTTGCTGGCTTCTGTGTCGTCGTCGTAGCTACAACAACAACAACAACAGCGAAAGCGACAGAAACGGTAAAGAGAGCGCGCAGACAACGTGAGCGAGAGAAGTAGAGAGCAACAGCGTTGGAGGCAGCGCACGTCTTTTTGTTGTTGCTCTTCCTTTTGCTCAATTCTCAATTATGAATGCACAACCACATGCAATCGCAATTGGAAGTCGTTGTAATCGTTTTTGAATGTGGTTGTTGCTGTTGTTTTTGCTCCCGCTGTTACTACTTTAATGCTGTGCGTGATGCAGCCATGAGCTACAAATGTTTACATTGACCACTGTTCATATTTAACTCAATTCTTCTGCTCCACGAACTCCCTTTCACGTGCTCCGCTCCTCACTCGCATTGACGACAGCCTTTGCATGTCTTCAATCGTGTCTGATTTTCTATGGTCGAACTTCGTCGCCTGCTGATCGGGAGAACAGCAACAAAGGCTACAACAACAACACCACAATCAGGCGGCAATTAAATTTTTCCGTTTGTAATTTTCACATTTGTTTTCATTTATTAATGATTACTACCGTAATTGCTGCTTTTGTTGTTGTTGTTGTTGTTGTTGTTGTTATGCCAATTTTATTGTCATATTTTTTATTATTTAAAACATGTCCATGGTTTTTCCTCAGCTTTTGACATCGGCTCTTGTCGAGTTTTGTATGGAATTTTTAATTTCTGGCGCTTTCATTAATTTCCTTCTCTTTTTCCTTCTGTTTTCCCCTCTTCTTATGCATTAATTATTGTTATTTTTTTGCCTACTTTCATTGGTTTTTTATTCATTTGTTGGCTGTTGTTGGTCTTTCCTCTGCAAGGTGTTAATTTGCACGTAAACTTCGCACGCAGCTTTTTTAATATCGACACTCTTTGATGTTACGTGTTTTTTTCTATTTCTATTTCTTTTTTCATGGCTCCTTTGACGGTATCGCTGTGCAATTTTCTCTTTGAGATTTTATCTATCAGTCATTAACAACTGAAAAGTGTTTAATTGCAGTGCATTGAATTTTAATTGCAGTTAATAAACGCGGCGGCGTCTATTGATGAAAAACCGCACTGAAACTGAAGAAACTCGTTGAAGAAGTCGTGGGTGGTGAGAGAGGAGCGACTGTTTCTCCCCTCTGCTCATAATAGCACCGAAATCCGTGCATCCATCTTCGCCATCCTTTAAAATTGAATTCGGTTTTCAGACAGCTTCTAATTGGATGTGAATTCATGATGCCCCAAATAAAATTATGGCTCCAAGACGGATGAAGACCGGGATTTACCCCTCAGCTGTCCATACATTTCGCAATTCGTGCATTCATCTGTCCATTCAGCCGTAAATGAATCGCGTTTGAGGACTCTTTCAATGAAGCGTTTCTATGGAGCGTCTGTTGAATAAGCAGTCTGTCTGTCTATCTGTGTGTTTTATGCTTCTGTTTGAGGTTTTTGTCTTCCTTTTCGCCTGATTAATGGCGAAATTCGTCGTCAAACTCTTGCAACTTCATTAATTTTTGTCTCAAGCACATTTTTTGGCAGTCGAATGAGGAAATCAAATTAAATTCGGCGTTTTTAGTTCACTTTTTCAGACGCTTTCAATCAAATATCAAGATTTTTTAATGAATTTTTAATTAATTAACAGAAATTTAGCATAAAAAGGACTCTTTATATGAAAAACTACCAAATGCAATTCACACGAGTCTTTCTTTTTGAGAAATGAGCAGAAATTAATAGAAATGATTAACAATGAATAGAAATTATTAATATGTCTATATGAAAACAATTATATTGACGATTTATTATCGAATTATATTTCTGAAGTAAACAGAAAAAAGCCACGAATAAATTTATTGTGTATTTTTGCTTATTATATATTATTATATTGATTCTGTTGTATATCTACGAGAAAATAATGCGAATGGATAAATCATTGCTTATTTTCATTAATAAGAATGAAATTATAGTATAGCAATATACTATATTATAATCTCTAAGCTGAAACCCTTCTTGATTAAACATTAGGTTTTTTTAAAAAATATTGCAAACACTCTTCGTCGTCGAAGTATTGAAACTTTGCTTTAATTTTGTATGAAGCTTTGGAAAATAGAAAAACTGAAAAACAAAGTAACCGACAGCAATCAAATCAAATATATTTTAATTTTTTTCCGCCCGAATCAAACGTGTTTTAGAAAATCTTCTGCGAAAAATTCATTAGTTTATTAAAATTTGTTCAGTTTGTATAGAAAATGTCTAATAATTTGGGGAATGCTGTAAGCAGCGGCATGCGGAAGAAAGTTTTTGGCAAAAATAGCGCGAATATTAAAAAGCCGAAAAATTGTCGAAACTTCGACGGCGGAGCACCTCCGACCTATTTCAATACCTTTAAAACAAATAAAGTTGGACAGACGCCGTTGAAGAATGCTCGAATCAAGAGATCGCTTCAGAAGAAGGTGAGGAAAAATGTCGGCATTAAGAAATCCTTCAAGAAGAAGACGGGAAGGAAGAAGGTCCCGTTGAAGAGATCCTTCAAAAAGAAGCGCCCACAACTGAAAAAGATTTCTATAACCTTTGGTGTAGCCGAAGCGAATCGAAAGAAAATAACCAAAACTCAGCTAAGAAACTTCTTCGCCAATCTGCACGGCGTTTTCGGGAGCAACATTTTGAAGGTGGACGGCTTGAAACTTCCATCGCGGGGCAGCACACCAAGAAAAATGTCCCAGAAGCGGTTCGCGGCAGCTTCTGATGCCAGTGAAGATGGAAGCTCAGACGACGAAGCATGCTGCTCTCTTCGGAAACGTCAACGAAACCGAAGCCGCAGCCAGCATAAACGATCTTCGGTCAGGGAACGTAGTCGCTCTTGTCGCAGGAAGCCACGAGCGCCTTACTAAAAGCTTCCTTATTATTAATCTATCAATTTTTGTATACTTTGGACAGTGATTAATTAAAATTTATCGTATAAATTTTTCAAATGGTTTTTTTAACTTAATTTAAATTAAAGTTTCGTAAATTATCATCGATGGAAAGACAGAAATGGTAGAAGGGAAACGTTTTTGGTTGTATTTGGCACAATTTTGTTAAGAAATGACACAATTTCTTCTAAATTAATGGAAAACAGATTCTTATCAGGACCTCCCACGTCTCTTTCACTGCTTTTCTCTGCGTTTTTCCTTACAATTCACAACAAAAAAATCTGTAAAATCTTGCAAATCAAAGATTCTCACGGTGTTTATGCATTTCTTTTAGGCTTATTGATCCTTCTAAGACTTCCTTTGAATGCTCTTCAATATTGCATTGACTGAAATTGCATACCTTTAGGTCTTTATGGCCCTTGGATGGTTTTGCCATCGCTCCATAGCCTCTAATTTCATTGATCCAACAAGAACCACCACAACAAACACGTCGGAGTTCAATCAACGTTTTATTTCAAATGTTTATTGCAGAGCTTCACAGATTGTGGACTCTGTATGTGTTCGTGGGCGTGTCTGTGGCTGTGCGTCGTGATATAAACACGTATTCAATTGTTATCTAAGCAATCGTCGATCTCAATTTAAGCACAGTGCGTTGCTTGTGCGTCCGTCTGCGTTCGGCGCCGTCTGCAACTCTCTGCAGCGACTGCGATACGTCAGAATGCGCCCTTAAGGCCATGATTAATAGTTTAATCGATAGCGACTCGCTTACGCACACGACAAGTCGCCAGTCGACGTTACTTAGCTTGAAACCCCTTTAAAAGTCATTTCACCCCCTTCAAAAGCCTTCGCCACAAAATGTTTTGCTTCTCTGTTTCGCCTATTTAAAGGCTCCGTTAACAGCTCCAACCTCAGCGATGTTTAAAGCCGATTGCTCGGTATTTGAGAAGGAGTTGAAGCAGGACAGTTTTCCTGAAGTTGTTCAAATTCGCAATTAATATATCATTTTAATTGACGTGAAAATCATAGAAGAAAAGACTTATTTTACTCTTCCGATTTCTCTAAAAATATATAAAATATACACAAGATTTTTATGTAGATGAGCGATGTATTTAAATGACTTTTTATGTGTTTCCTTTTAAATACAAATATCTAACAGAAATTGGCTTCTGTCTAAAGGCAAAATTAAACTGGTTCCATTCCGTTGCCGTACGAAGTCCGGACTCCGTCGTAAATTGCAATTAAAAAACGTCAATTCCCAAATATCATTTGTTAACCAGGCCGAAAGCAACGCCAACGACACCTGCTCAAGCGACGGACGACGGCATCGGCTTTTGCAATGTTGTCTGTAGCTTAGAGAGGGAAGGAAAGGAAGAGAGGAGCGTCAGTTGGTCGCTCTGTCGTTCGTTTCGTTGCTACATTGTAAGTAGTCGACGAATCGTTCTAAATTTACGGATGCCCTTTCTTCCAACAACAACAACAACAACACTGCCAATAACAACGATGCCAGAGCGACTGCAGTGAATTAAAGCCACACGAAGTTTATTTAACTCTGTTTGTAGATTTGGCCTTTATTTTTGTGTTTTAATGGAATTTTTTAAAATGTGTGAAAACTAAAATTGAACAAAATCTCAACTGTTTTTAAATTAAGCAGTAAAATGCTTAAAAGACTCTTTTAATTGATATTTTATTAAAATTAATATTAGTAAACACCTGTTAATAATAAAATCACATATAAATAAAGTTTTAAAGTGTGCTTTTAGGATTAAATTAGAAGTACCACTTTTTTTATTATTGTCAGTTATAGTAGCCACCAGGTAATGATTAAATCAAGTATATATAGCGATGCCTTTCGCTTTAATAATGTTTTGAATTATCTTTTCTACAATTAAATTTCAAAAATTAGAAGCGCAATGAACAACGTAGAAACACGAAGTAATACTTTAAAGTAATGCGTTTTGTCCCTCAATCAACCGACTCCTGCTGCCCTTAAAGATAAGGAATTTGAAGATTATTAACACTGTGCACATTTCCTCATCCGAAGCTCACCAAATCTTATTAATAATGAAACTTAATAATAAGCAGACCAGCAAAAGATTCATCTTCCCAGCCATGTCTTCCCCGTTCTTTCCCTCGCCTCTTTCCCTTCCTAATCATTTTTATTGCTCTTCCCTTTGCCTGTTCTCTTCTAGTTTGCTCAGCACTCGTCTTCTTAATGTCAATCTTAATTAAAGCCTAGCTTTTCATTTGAAACTCTGCCGATTGTCGACCATTTTTCGGTTGCCGTGCTGACAATCAGAGCAAAAAGAAGAAGAAGAACAATATTTTTATATATTCTCCTGCTCTTTTATATATTGGCGTTGGCCGTGTAAAGGTCCTGTGCAGGTCGTCCTTCGTGACAAGTGATTGGACGGCGTCCAGAGCAGCTGGCAGCATTGAAGATGCAAATTCGAGTATAATAAATGGAGTGTCAGTGACTTCGGTTACACAAAATCGTAGACACAGACAGAGAGAACTTCCTCCTCCTCCTCTTCTTCTTCTTCTTCTTCTTCTTCTTACTTAACTTTAATCGTATACAGGACAATTTTCGAACATAAACAGCAGCTTTGCCCCGCAGAGCCTTGCTTCGTTGTTGTTGTTGTCGTAGCTGGGTGCTTCAATTGCTTGGGGTGAATTTTGAATGACCTTGGCATACAGGACACAACAGGAACATAATTTAAACACAGCATCCTGGCACAGAGTTCGCTTCGCTCTCAGGCGTCGTTTCAACCACAGCAACAGAATTATAGAGAAAAGCACACACAGGGTGCACAGAAACACACACACACACACACAGGACACACATGAAGCCGGAGGCAGCCATACACACAGAAGCAATTATAAGGACAGACGTGGGTTTGGGTGCATGTAAAATGAAGTTGCCTAAAAGAACAGATTTTTGCTATTTACAACTGATAGAAATAGAAACAGGGAAGAATAGATAAGGAGTGGGCTGAGAAGGGTTAAAAAGGATCTCAACTAAAAAATCACATCCTGCACTCAATCAGTTTTGATGACAACAGCAAAAAAGGACTGAAAACAGCGTTCAAAAAGGATTTTCGAAGCTTTTCTTAGCCATGTGCTTATTATTATTACTAAATTGAGGTTGTTGGAGCTGTGGCTACTTCAGTTCTGCTCTATCGCCTCTGTATGCCGACCCATAGACGCCTCAAACCAACGACAATCGGGATCAGGACGGTTCATTATAGAAAAAAGGCAGACAAAGTGACACAGGACACACAGAGTCACACACAAACATGCATCTGTCTATTCGAAGTCCCTTTATAACTGTTCGTCTTCTTCCCATCTTTTGCTATGCGTGATTTTATATGAAGTGTTGCCAATGGGCTCCGAATTCCCTGTTGAAGCCACCCCATTTTGCCTCGTTTCGAGTCGTTTTCATGGTAGAAAAAGGACTCGAAGGAAGGAATTCGTAATGAACTCGTGTCGAGCAACGAAGATTCGGAAGATGGGCTTTGATTGGGCTGTTCTTTAGCTTCTGTCGCGTTGAATTTCCGCTGAGTTCCGTCGGTCCCTTAATTATACAAATTAAACATTTTTTCGCTGTCGTTATTTTGCGTTCTACATGAAAATTCCTGCTTTCGAATTGAAGAAATCAAAATGCGATCATCGTGCTTAGAATTGAGTTGAAAAGGTTTCATTTTTGGCGATGGAGAAACCATCGAAATTCACGTTTACACGTCGTTTTCTGCTCTGTTTTTGCTCTTTGACTTCGAAGGCGGAGGAGAGCCGATTTTTGGATTATGAATTCCGTTGATAATTGAAGCCGAAGCTGCTTTTGCTGCAAACATGTCTGGGAAAAGTTGCAATTTAACACGGTGTCGTCTCGGCGATGATTTATGACCCTCCCGAAAACCATATTGAATCCATTTTGGACTCGGTTGCGCTTTTGCTTTCGATGAGGAGGGATTCCGGCGAGGTCAGGCCGAGCAGCGACGCCCATCGCGATGACGAATGCGCTCGCGTTTGTCCAAGTTTGTATTTCAGTGGCTTTTTTGTTGGTTGAGTAGAAAAAAGAGGTAAGAGAAAAAGACAAACAGGCAGACAGACGGACAGACGGACAGACAAGGAATCAAATCACTTTTATTCGGTGCTGCTGCTTAAAAAACGGAGGCGGAGTTGCGTTTGGTGTGTTTTTTTTTGTTGTAATTAACATGTTTTTGAGTGAATACACAAAAACTGAAATATTAAAAATCGTTATAAAAACAGACAAAATTAAAAGAATGATAAAAATTATAATCACAAGATGAGTAATAATTATAATAAAACTAAAAGTAACTATATCTCGGACGTGATGGTATTTGTCATAAAAGCAGATATCTATAAATAATAATTATTGTCAAAAATAATAAATTATGCCAATATAACTACAACAGCAACCAACGCTCCCTTCAAATTTTCGTTTTCCATTTTGAATGATTCCCAAATAAACTCAACACTCGAGTTCATTTAAATATTGTTTATGTGTTGGTAGAAATGCCGCACACACACTCAGCCACAGTCGCCATTGCGTGCTACAGAGAATTTTCATTTTCCACCCTCTTCACCTTTCCATTTCCCTCTCCATCGTTTTTCAGCCATCGTTTTGCATGCAACACACCCTCTTTTAATTTTTATTACGTGCGAAACACGACCACCACCCACTTTCACATCCCTTAACGCTCAACGTAACTGTATAAAGAATCTGCAGGGTTGCTCAAACGGCAAGCTTCGGGTCAGTTGCCGTAGAAGGAATTCGCTTGAGCTTTCCCCACAAATTCAAGTGAGAGCGATCTCTTGTTGGGTGAAGATGGGAGAGTAAGAGTGTGTAGATGAGTGTGTTTATGTATGCATGCAAATCGAGCGAATGCCTCTCTGTGTGTGTAGCTGCAAGAGTCTTGCATGTGCGACTATGATTTATGACGTTGGCATATAAATGAGCGTCACCTTGTTTCTACACATGAAGCGATGTGTGCGTCTGTGTCTGCCTAGGAAAAGGGTTAATTTTATTTGCCGCAGTAAAAAGGAAATGAAATCATGACACTGAAGACCCACAGCCGCACACATTCGTGTTTACCTTTGACAAATTAGATTACATCCACCGCCCTCGATTCACTGCCCTCCCCCTCCGCAAATCGTAAGGGGATGGGCTCCGTTGTCACTTAATTGGATTTTAATTTTTTATTAATGCGAGTAAAAAGCAATCGCGTTTAAATCACATTCACAAATATCCTTCGCATATGCAGACACTCGTACATGCATTTTTAACGAGTTGTGAGTCGGTGGAGTCGCGTGTTTAATTCACATGTTTTTCCCACCCAACAACAGCGCACGCCCATTAATCATCGTCTTTGCTCAGCCTGTGAGTAAATCTCTCAGATTTGGTAATTTAAAAATGATTTAAAGTTCGAATTCAGAGCGAGTCTATTAAAAGAAGGAAAAACCTATGATTTTATTGATAAAATAATCGTGTGAAAGACGCGGAAAAACAAGTGTTCAAAGAGCGGGAAAAACTATGACAAGAATTATCCGGAAAAAGGATAAAATTATGTTCAAAAGTGTCGTGGAATGTGGACAAATTATCGAGGCGGATAATAAATTATTAATCATGGTATTAATAATGATGTCAATGAAATTATGCAGCCCAAGCACGTCATTATTTCCGTGCTAATAATGTTGTAAATGGCCCTTTTTTAATGTTGTAAATGGTTAATGGAGTTTTATAATGGTCATATCTCAAAAAGAGGCTGTTAATAATGCTACGGCGTCGGGTGTTAATGATCGAGTTCCTGAGCATCCCCATAATCGTACTGCTGATTGTGTTATAGCCTCATTTCGGTTGTTACTAGCTCCATCAATTGGCCCACGACTCATGAAATCTCACGAGTCGAGCTTCAATCAGCTTGTGGCTTCATTAAAACCAAATAAAGCCAACCTCATGAGAGTTTTGAATTAAATACACAATTTTGCGTTCCTCTAGAAAAAGTAAATTAATAAAAAACGTCACAATTTCTTACATATGTTAATTTTAATTAACATTTCTCTCAATCAATTCAATTGAATGATTTGAATTCCAGGAAGAAGCAGAAGAAGCACTGCTCCATTTGGCGTGCTATCGAGTAATTAATCTTTGAAAACAAAACTAGCAACTGCAACAAAGTAACAAAACGTTACAAAAGCATCAGATAAAAGACTTGAGTCCAAAGGAATTCATTCGTTATAATTTATGTTATGAATTAAAAATGCAAAAAAATCTCCTGATTGAAAGGAAGCAGCAGCGAAGAAGAGGAAGAGCGGGAGGAACAATGAAGCCACTTAAAATTAATAAATCATGAGGGTCACTTTGATTACCGACTCACTTCTCAGTCACTCGGACTCCTCGCTTCGATGCCAAGGAAAAAATTCAGAATGAAAAAAAAATATTCATGAGCTCCGAGTTGGACGGTTGATCGTTGGTCTTCGTACGTGTCTGTTTTTTAACTCTTATCGAATTTTAAATCTGCTTTGAAACACATTCTAATGGAAAATAAAAGACCCACTCTCAGACTTTTATCTAATCACTGTGAATAGTTGCATAAAATAAAGCGGAATATTCATAAAATACAAAACAAAGAGCTTCAAATTAACTTATTAGTTAATGAACAATGTTTTATTTATATGAGAAATATTTGTTTTATAAAGGAATTTGTACTTTACATCAGTGAACTTAGATTAACAATGTCTTTAGGAAGCTTAGTTTTCATAGTTGATTGTTTATTCTTGGTATTTGAAGTCTCAGTTCATTGTAAAATTGTTCTTTACATTACAGAATTATGTTTAACGATGGCAGTAAACGTTTTGGAGGCTGATAATGTTCCGTTGTTTGAACTTTTTACCAACTTTTTTATATTTGCCGACTATTATTAGACTATAAGACGGCAAAAATGGACAGATTTGCTGTAGTGTTTACTGGAAAAAACTCCATTAAGTAGCCTCCATCTATGGCTACATCATAAAAGTCTAGAGGACTGTAAAAGTAACACAGACGTGTTTCAACCTCCAAGAGCTTCAACCGATTCAAACGAAAACAAAGAAGATTTTATGAAAAAATTCAGGTTACTTCCACATGGTTAATTAAAGCAATAGGCAAACATGAAAAACGATGTACAATGTACCAAATTCTATACACAAAATTAAAATTTCCAGTCACATTTCATTAACGGTTCGAATCTTTAAAATTTGAAGTCGCAATGAAGAAAGACATGTCGAAGAGTGCGAAGAGGAGACTGGAAAAAGAGGAGTGAGCGCTAGTAAAGATGGAGCAGAGGGAGAAATATCATAAAATGACTAAGCAAATTGAAAACTCAAGTGAAGTTCAAAGGAGTTCAGCAAAAAGAGAAATAAATCCAGAAAAAACCAAAATTCGCACTTTAAGATTTTCTGTGTGCGTGTAGAATATAAACACAAAACTAAGCACAGCTGATAAAATCAGATTCAGAAGCCACGTTTCAGAATGTTTTCAGTTAAAAGTAAAAAATAAAAAAAAATGGAAAAATAGAACCACAAAATTATTTCAAATTTTTGCTCAAAAATCCTAAAATTGTAATAACACAAATAAAAAGCGAGCCTTCCCCGTTTGCCCTGCCCTCTATAAACGATTACATCAACCAGTTCTTGAACCCTTCAAAGAAGTAATTAAAATTCTGACTGTGTTTCGAAATTAAATTCGAGTTATCATTAAATTCATTTTTAATTTGACGTTACTTATGTTTTTTGTGATTTTGTTGTATTTTATGAATTATCACGAGAAGTTGTTATAAGTACCAGAAGAAGTAATAAAGTGGGAAATCAGATAATAAATTTCTATTAAATAAAATACTATTAAATTGTTTCTTTAGATTTATTTTTCATAGGAATACCTTTGCATTATTTATAGCGAATTCTTCAATTTATTTAAGTTTTCTTAAAAGTGATTTCTTTAAAACTACACTGAGCAAAAAAATTTGAATTATTTCGTTGGTAAAGTTCCATTTTTCATCTACAATTCCAAGGCAACAGTAGTTAATATCGATTTAGAAGTAGTGTAACATTATTTTTTTTCAAGAAATTATGAATTGCAATATTGAAAATGGATTGCCGAGCACTGAATTTGAATACTTTTACCTAAATCTCGGATTTAATATTGAAACCGAGACGAACTCTTCTCTTAATCCTCGGCTTCCTCAGGTTCCACGGTCAACAGCGCCACTTCTACGGCAGCTTTTAGAAGTTGTCTGCGAAGCCTCAACTATTCCCACTTCTCGTCCATACAAAATATCCTTGAAAAAGCTTTCCAAAATCTCTCCTTGTCGTGAAAAGTTTCCTCAACGACAAAACGAAATTTCCGCACTTAAAACGACTAATAATATCCTTCGAAAAGCTTCGAAAGCTAAGCTAGGAACCTGAAATCGCCCTCTAACGGAAGCTGCTTGAAAACTTTATTCTAAAGGAATAAATAAAAGTCCTTTTGAAATTGGGGTTCATTCAGCATTAAACTCATTCCTAACAGCATCCTTATAGCAAGGATATTTTATAGCAACTCATCCTGTTTATGGCTACGTTTGTGGTTCGTGTCATTGCTACTTTCATTAGAATAGAATAGACACGCGCTCCTTTCATGTGGTTTCCAATTCGTTTCTCGCTCGCAGATGGCGCCGTTCAGCAATAAAATTTTATAGCTTTTTCACGTAAAGCCCAACACGACGATGTGGCAACTTTATGGCTTTTGGCACCTTGAAAGGTGCTGAATACGTGGGCCACCCACACGAACCACCTGCGACTTCCAGCAACGACGTAAAAATCAATTAATTGAAAATTTCAAGCACAACGAAACAATTTAGCGAATCAAAATTAATTGAAAAAGCCATACAACAACAGCAGCAATTAGCATCGATCATCGACTTCAACTTCAAATAATCGCAACATTTCTATTAACGCCTCGCATATGATTATTTTTCTGGGTTTTTCCTTTTTCTTTGTCTTCTAAGCGAATTCCAAGTTGGTGGCCGCATCGCCGCGATCACTCATTCGCTTATTCATTCACTTGTTTGTGCAATCATTCATTTTCGTCACAAATCAATTGCAATTTGCATTTGAATTGCCTACGAAAGCGTTTAAAGCCGCACTCTGTATGCAGTCGGTGACAGTTGACAAATCGCTTGATTTAATCGATCGTTCGTTGCTTGATTGAAAAACAACATCGGCAAACATTGCAGGAAAATTAATTGAAAAAAGAAATCTTCGCTTTTTCTAAGATTTTCATGCATTTCAGGTTTTTACGCGAGGGCAAAAAATGCAATTTAAACAAAAAAGGGGAAAAGCCGACGTCGAGTGGTTTCTGTTTATGTGCCGTTTTTCAATGTTAATAATAAATTTAATGAATATTTAAAAAATACTGAAATTTCTGATTGAATTGAAGTTTTATTAAGTGTTGATTTCAAAGCGATAGACGAAGACATACATGAGATTTAATTACAAAATCGCTCGGAAGATAAGCAGAAAATCGAAAAGATGTTTGAACGTTTTGGAATCATGAAACTTCATTCGTTTTTCTGAATTTATCAAATGATCTTCAATGAATTATTCTTTATTGTATTTCTAACGTAATTGATTTTATTTTATTTGTATTCTTTCAGGAAATTTTTACTCATTGAATCAATTTCTGGGCTTTATTTAATCTTACCTCTTCAAGGATCATTGCTCCTTGTTCCTGGCTCCATGCTCGCCATAAATATCGATCATTTTCGCGCCATAATCAACGACGCTTTTATCACGACGTCATCGTCGGCTCCAATTGCAGTTGGCACAATGAAAGCCTTGCAAAGCCGCTCGTCGTCGCTGTCGCCACGAATTCTCGTTGCTGGTCGCTTCTTCGCTTTTTTTTAGTTTATTATTTGACGTTTTCCCACCTTTTAGTGTCCCAGCAGCTGCCTGTTAAATTGCGGACGTCAGTCTGCTCATTCCTCGCCCTCTGCGCCGCTTTCGCCGCATCCATCGCTTTGTTTGAGCTGTGCATTTCTTCTGATTGGAAGCGGAGCCGCGCAAAGCAAGCGACCGCATTCGGCGTCGCATCGGAAGTCTTTCAGCGGCATCGGCTTCTGTTCTCGTCGCTGTTCGACTCCCTCGTTAAGCTTGTCGTCGGTCGCCAGCCGCGGTCTCTAACGAAGCTGAGCGCGATCGACGGAAGCGCTAGCAGCCGAAATGCAAGTCGAGCCGCCGCGCAGCCGCCTCGGAGACTGACACATGTATGCAGTTGGTTGGACATCGTGTTCACACGTTCGGCGACTCGATCGGGCATCGCAGCGGCTGATCCAACGACCGAGTGTTAATTCAAAGCGATGTTGGGAACAATCGACACTTGCCACCGAAGCACAAAGAACGAGTTTCATAAGAAGAACAAAGAAGCTTGCGAATAGCAGAGAATAAGGCGCAATATTAGCCAAGTTTATGATAAAATGTAAGCCACATTTCAGAGCAGGCTTTGGAAAAACTCCGTTCGAAGGCAGATCGAAGCGATGAACAAAGAAATCACCGAACTACGATTATTCAAATGTGTTTAAGAATGATTATGAACGATTTAAACTAACCTTTTTCCTCTTTTTTCTTTTCCTTCTTTCGCTAATTTTATTTTCTCTTCTATATCCACGCTTTTTGTGCTTTTATTCGCATTTTTCTCCCGCTTTTTGTCTATAAATCTTCGATTAACATCGTTTTAGGGCCCTTGTTTTGTAGCTAAACATCTTTGAACCATATTTCAAGGATGTTGCTGCCTCTGATGTTGCAAAGTGTTGCTAATGAATCACCGAACCGTCGACTTGTAAACGGTTGACATCAGTTTTTGTCTTCTTATTGCGCATTATTTGCGTTTCGTTGCCGATGTCGCTGTTGCCGTCCGCGTCGACGACGTGTTAATTTGGCTTCTTTCTCTTGTTTCTCTCGTTTGCCTTTCCTACGTTGCTGCTAGAACACAGCAGATGGCGCTGCCCGTTAATTTATTTCAACACACTCGACAGAACACAGCTGCCTCTTCTTCTTCTTCCTTGGGTTGTGTTCCTGGCTACGAACATCTTTCAAAAGATTTTATCTTTTCGGTTTTCTGTATCTGCGCCGTCATCTGCAGAGCAATCAATTAATTAATTACAACCGTGAATTTAAATAATTATTCATTGATTTTTTCTTTGCAGGTTTTTCTTGTGGATTACAAACGATTTTCGTGGATAAATTTGGATTTAATAAATGCTTGTTTTAAGGTAGGTCTTTCGCATGTTTTAAATTTATTTACAATGATTTTTAAATATAGATTTTCTTCAGCTGTTTTATTTGATTTCCTTTTTTCCTAAAACGAGGTTTTAATTATTTCAATTCATCTGCGTTTGTCTTCGTTTTAAGACGAGATTAAAATCTTTTCTTTGCTTTTCTTCAATTAGTTGAGGGTTCATTTAAAACGAATCGCTTTTTATATTAAAATGGTTCGTTTTTAATTACTGAGAATCCTCAAAGGGTCTTCATTCGACTCCATCGACATTCGTTCTGATAGAAACATCATCAAAGTCTGCATGGAAGTCTTTTTGCCTCTTGTTTTCGTCTCCTCGCTCCACATAGATTCTGTTTTAACCAGAAAAAATTCTGGCTACTTACTTAAATGAGTTCAACTCAGCAGCAGTCAAAAGTTTTCATCGTCGTTGAGCTGCTTTTCGACAACGAATTTGCATGCGTTTAAATTATGTTCGGTCGCTTGTTAAGACTTCAACCGTCGTCGTTGCCTTTAACGTTTACCAATAAAAGCAAGAACGAAACGATTCGATCGCGTGACTCGCACTGCGCATGCGCAAAAGCATTTAATCTTCAGTGAGATGCGCAACGACGAAGCGCAGACAAACCGAAAGTTTAACAAAAAAAGGCAGCAGCGAAACGTGTGTCGAACGCACTTTACGCAAAATTTATCAACGGAGCAGCAAATACGACATGAAGAACGAAAAACATGCAACAGATTATTTTTTATAAGTTTCCGCTTCAGAATTCGAGCGAGAAAATCGCAACGTTGCCTTCATTCGCACTGCGATTGCGTTCAGAAGGTATGTAAATGCTTTCTTTACATAAAAAAGTTCAAAAGAATTGAATTGAATTGCAAGAAAACGAAAAACAATAATTTATTTATGATATTATTTAAGGAATTTATACATTTTGGAATTATTCGAGTCTCCTTTTCACCAAGAGCTCAACAAAATGAACATTTATTTTAGTCTAAGTTGCTTTAGTTTCATGGTATTTCTTCTTGCTGATGTCTGTCTGCGTACTAAGCTCTATTTGCTCCACTGTGCGCACTGCTAAAGTCCATCCACAGGCAACCATTCAGACAAATAAGATCAAGAAAATGCATTACAATCGCTTTTGCAAGTCTCAAATTGTTCTCGTTGTCTAATGCTGCTTTAATGGGTTCTTTATTAAGTGGGTAAGTTTTTTCTTGGCGTCCATTTAAACATCTTCTTTAGTTAATAAACAAAAGACCAAGAAAAGCATCCGGAATCCGCTGAACGCGTTTTAGCGCTGTGTTTGCGTCACCTGAAATGTCATTCGCTGCCTTTAAGTGGACAGCAAACAATGAACTTTGTTGTTCTTGTTGTTGTTGTACTCTTATTATGGCTTTTACTACTTTTAAAAGCAAGCGGAAAATTAATGTTGTTATGCAAATTGTTTTAAATTATGCTCCATTAATAGAATTGTCTTTATTGGCAATGGATGAATGAAGTTAAGTAAAGGCAAATGAAGCTGAATGGAGCTGAATAGATGCTACATGGATTTAGCTTTACCTGCCACAAGTTTTATTTGCTTCGGCTTAGTTAAAAATTAAGCTGAATAAAGTGAAATGCAGCTGAATGAAGATTTATTGAGGTAGAAAAACTAATTTCAATTTTTTTAGCTTCATCTTAATTAAGAATTTATCTTCGATTTAATTTAGAATCGGAATGAATAAAACATAATCGAACTGGCGTCATTAAAATGAATTGAATGCAGGAAGAATGAAGAAATTCAAGTAATTCACGCTTTGCTATGTATATCCTTTAATTCCTAACTTCTTTTTGTTTTATTTTAATTCGCTTTGTTATAATACGCTGTAGAAATCAATGGAAATCTACAATTTTCTATAGCACACCCCTTAACATTCATTTAATTTGCTCTTCGCTGTGACAAATTTAAAGAGCGTTTGACTTCCAGTGAAAAAGAGACATCATTTTAAGAGAAATGGTTTTGCTTTGGCGGGAAATAGAAATCCGTTGAACAGCTGTTTTTCCTATCAGTGGCGAGATGAAAAAATGTGCTTCGGTCGAGAAAAAGAGAGTAGAGCGACGTGACCAAGTGAGTACACACAGTATCCATTTAAATACACTGAGAGGGAGCGAGAGAGCACAAGAAAAAGAGTTTCACCCTCATGGCAATGTACGAATGAACGGTAAAAAGGACATACTGATATCGAGAGTAGTGCTAAAGGAACTCTCTTTAACTTCCAAAGAGTAAATATCATCCTCTCTTGCTCATGTGTTGTAGTTTCTGTTCGCTGTTGAACATTTTTCGGCACAAGCAGCTGTTCTTTGCAAAGAAGAGTATCTGGTCATCATCGCAGAGGCAGGCATCGTTCAAGCAAAAATCGCTCATTTGCCGTCGGTCGAATGGCTGCCGCCTGCGGCTGCCTCTCCTCTAAAACTGTTCACTGTTGTTGTTGTTACTCATGCTGATGTTGTTGCTCTGCTTCCTTGTGCTGATTTCACATGGCGTGGAAGCATGTGCGTAAGAGTTTGTGTGGCTGTGTGCGAGCGCGTGTGTATTTATGGGTTGATCAACGTGATTCGACGGCTGTGCGCTTTATGGAGGTCGAGAAGCAGCCATTATTCATTTTTCGCTGCAACAAAAACAACAACAAGCAGAGAACAGCCTCAACTGAGGCAAACTTCATCATCATTTTCTTTTGAGGTTTTTGCCGATTAACGAAAAACCGTCGGCGTTTTGCAAAGCGCAATTTTTAGTGATTTTGGAAAAAATCACAAATAAGGAAATTTTTTTATTTCTTAAATTCAATAATAACAATTTTCAAAAGGTGTATAATAATAACAGAAGCAAAGGAAAGCAGAGAAAATTTAAAGTAGACCATAGAAAATAATCAAAAAGAATAAAAGGCTTCAAGGAAGTTTCTAGCTGAAGTAAAAAGGCCAAAAAAAGCAAAAAAAAAAAAAATAAAAAGCCAGCCTCGGAAGGAGAATTCAAGGCTTTACATCTTTTCACAGACCTCAAAATGCACTATAAAAGGCTTGAAAAGCCGTGAAAATCTTCTGTGAGAATGAAAGAAAATGAAAAGATATTAAAAAAGGTCCTTGAAGCCACGTAAAAATGATTTTTTAACGATTTTTCTGCATTTCTTTTGATTTTATGGATTTTCGCTTTTATTGTGTTTGTTCTGGTTTTTTATTTCTGTGCCTTAGTTAACGGATCACCGAGGACTTGAAGCAAAAGTTTTTCTTTAAAGAAAATTTTTTTTCTGTCTTTAGTTTTTCCTTAAATATTTTACGTTCTTCTTCTAAAGTTTTACAACACATTTCGGCGTGGAATCGATGAAGGAGAAGGGGAATAAAGGGGATTTCGGAGACTGTTTGAAAGCGAGAACAAAGAATATTTTCATTTGAGTCGTTGGAAGGAGCAGAAAAGTTTTTCTTTTGGTTTTTGCACTGGATTCTTCTTTGTTTTTGAATGACTTTGTTTTTTGGATCTTCGTAATTTTCGTAGCATTTCTGAATTGTTTCCTTTTATTCATGACATCGCGCGACTTTCTGTCGCTTTCTCTTCTTTTCTGAGCTGCTCTGCTTCCCTTTATTCATCACTTTCCACAAATGATACAAGCAAAACTTTTAAACAAGATCGACTTTGATTAAAAAGTAAAATAATAATAAATAAATTAGTATTAATAATAAATAAACCGAAGAAGCTATTTGGATGTCTTTAAAGACTTTTTAGTTAATTATTGATTGAAAAAATTAATGAATAAATTAGATAATAACTAAACGAATTCGTAAGTAATTACGCATTCCATCTTTTAAACAATTGCATCTTTTAGAGGCATCAAATCATCTTGGCACAAGCATGATGGCTGTCAAAATCAAAAAATGTTAAAAGATCGCAGTAAAAACTTGAAACTCACACGCAATAGAATCATGATTCCGCTCCTCCACCTACGAACCTTCACCTCACCCTTCTCCATCGACGCTCTCTTATCAGCGATCAGCGACTCTCTGAAGTGTGTTGAATTATAACGAGCACAAACCACGAAGCGGAAAGGTGAAAATCATCAACTCTTAAGGTGAAAAGAGAAAATCAACAACAATTCTAACAAGAACAAAAATAATTTTTTTAAACAAATTAAAAACGAAGGACAAAACGAATTGATTTCCGAATTAATTAATTCTAGGGTTTTTAAGAGAGTTTAAGAACAACCACAACGAACGGACTTCATAAGCAAATGAAAAAGTCACTATTTTCGCATTTCAAAGAGAAACTAAAAATTAGCAAACAATTAAACGCATTAAAAAAAGATTTTCAAAAGTTAATGGAATTTAAAACCATAGAAAATAAAAAATTTAGGAAATTAAAATAAATTTAAAATTATAATTGACTTTTTATAACTTTATAAACAAATTCACGGCGACGACGACGCAACGAGGCGTTCATCTACGATGAAAATAAACAAAAGACGTTGTAATTGTTAAAGATACGAAAAGAGGAAGAAAGAAGAATGGAAGGAAGAAGATATAAAGTGACTATCAAGGAATTTCGACGATTTCAATTGTTAATTGGCAACAAGAAGGAAAAACAAACAAATAAATGTAACTGTGCATTGGACAATTAATTACACTCTAAAAACAATTGAAAAACATCCATGAGAATTTTTAAATTAATGATAACAGCAAAAGTAACAAGAACAACAATAAAAAATAAATGCAAAAATTCGCGCAAAGTTGTACTTGAACATAAAAATGTGTCTAAATACAAATGGAAAGCCACAAAACAAAGAGCAAAGAAGAAACAATAAATGATGAAAAAAGATAACAACACAAACAACAACAACAAAGACACGCTTGGATAAAAAAGCATCCGAAAAATGTTAACAGTTGTTGGAATAACTTGAAGGAAATCATTGGATGGAGTCGAACAAACAGACTTTAAAAGAACCTGTCAAATTGTTTACAACCATCTTCTTCTTCTTCTTCTTCTTCTTCTTGCTGCATCAACTCTTCCCCAACATAATTCGAATGCAACGAATCGTAAATGATTTCTGAGTGCAGAAAAATTTGTTATTTTCACAACAGAAACATTCCTTAAATATGTTTCCCTATCAACAACTTCCTGCAACATGTTTCGCAACATGTATCTCTAACAATGATAAACATTCGCCGGCTTTTAATTAAACATCAACAGTTGGTTTCTTTGCTGCCGTTCAGTTATGTGATTATGCAGTTTAATAATAAATAACATGGGGGGGGGGGGGGGGAAATCGTCCATCAGACTCCCCGCAACACTTGCAAAGTCCATCGCACAGTGCAAAATCATCCAAGCGTCTTTATTATCTTGTATTTCTTCTTCCAGTTACGATTCCAATTATTTTCCTATCGCAGTCACATTTCCGATTCCTTTTAGTTGCCGCTTTTCTTCGTCAGCAATTAAATTGTTGCCAAAATGGATGCAACGATGTGGAAACACGACAGACGAGATTTAAATGGAGTTTATTTAATTTTAATGCACTCGAAATGAGAATTTTAATTAAACTTTCTTAAGAATATCATTTGAAGATAAGGAAAAGTAAAGGAATACAATAAAACGACGACTTTTCTGATTGAATTACCTACAATAAATGACATGAAATCATGTGTAAACAAGTCTAAAATTTAGAGTAAATCCAAACATTAAGGAGAAACGAATAACAAAACCCGAAGCAAAAATACTATTTACCACTTTTATTGATAAACAACTTTTAGAACAACAACAGAAATCGGAGAATATAAAAACCGGAATCAAAAATGCTGACCAAGGACAATCTGAACTAACAACTAGTAAAGGTGTTGTCTACAGCCGGGCTGTAGCCGAAATACCCTACACCTTAAAGCTGCATATATACTCGTATATATATACAATATATATATTATATATCTAATAATAAATATACAATATATATATAATAATAATAATAAAAACAAAAAAATTTTTTTTTAAGTGGGCGGATCACGCCCATATATGGCATATTAACTGGAAGCATTAGTCTAAACCTACATATAAAATTTTCTTGTCTTCTCTCAAAAAGTGATGCTGATATGGCCTTTTTTAATAGGCGAAACAGAGGTACCTGCACTCTCGATATAAAAAGTAGGTGTGGTCCTCAGGCGATTTTGCCCGTTTTCAATACGAAACACCCCAACATAGCAACGAATATTTTTGCCAAATTTCATTTTGAAATCTTAATCCGTTCTCCTGTGATCGTGATTTCAACGGACAGACAGACAGACAGACAGACGGACAGACATCGTTATTTCAATTTCGGTGGTGATGCTGATCAAGAATATATATACTTTTCCATACTTATCTTGTCTAGTTCTATGCGTTACACACTCCGGTAGAAAGTGAATATACCCTCAACCTTAAGGTGTAGGGTATAAAAATAGCAGAACAACCGAGCAACATAACAACGAAAAAATATTACGAAAAAGTTTCGCAGGAGAAAAACATGTTGAATTTCAAGGAATATGCATAAAAACAGAACAGCTCCAAGTGAATGAAGGGTTAAAAATGAGCAGAAAACAATGAGAATGACAATAGAAAAGGAAATACAGAAGAAGAGTGTCCTATAAAGAAGTAAAATGGCAGAAAAAATGAAACTAGAAGAGAAGAAGTTTGAAATTATTGTTGACTAGGACGAAAAACAATAGAGAAATTATTAAAAAATAATAAAATAAAATTATTATTAGATATAAAATTACTATAAAATTATTATTAATGATATAATACAATAAAACAAAGCATGATATAATAAAATGTTTGCTATAAAACAGTGCAATAATAAAATAGGAAAGAAAAGAAATATAAAGAAAAAATGGAGGAAAATTGGAGAATTAAAATATAAAAACTAATATATTAAATTTATAAATACATAAACAATGAAAACTATTGAAAATTAAGGACTTTTCTGCAGCATTAAAACTAAGTTATTATTTTTATTTCATGTCAAGATAAAAACATGACATAAAAAATTAAAAGTCATTCACAAAAATGTTTCAACAGACAACCAAAAGTTTAAAAATTCATATAAATTTTTTGGTTTTTTTAATAATTTCACTAAATTTAAAAAATGCCAATAAATATTTAAATGACTGCGATTTTCGTACAAATAAAAGTAAATTTTATAAAAAAATAATAAAGTAAACATAAAAATATTTGTGTTATGGAGAGATACAAAGATTTGTATGTGTATTTTATGAAACAAAGAAATGTCAAAGAGTCTGTCAGTTAAAATTGCTTTGCGGCTGTTAAACACAACTTTTTGGGATTTCTGTTTTCTTGATTATGTTTTTTATGATTGTTTTTGTTGATTGTGGTTCCTGTTCTTGTTTCCCCTTCTGTTTCTTTGGCTGCGTTTGTGTGTTGTTGAATTTCCTGGAATTCCTAAAGGGAATTTTTAGCTCACGAATTTTTTAGCTCTGATGTGAGTTATTTTTGTGTTTTGGGCGTTTTTGCCCTCGGATCTTTTATTTTGTGGCTTTATTCCTTTTGCTTAGAGTTTTATTTCACTTATAGATCCTCTCTTTTTACTTTTGTATTCCTTGCGGATGTTTTTTGATTGTTTTTTCGGCTTTTTGTGAATTTAAATTTCGTGCACAGGAAATGTCAATGTGAGAATGAAAGTTTTATGCACACAGAAGTTTCTATACAATTCCGACTTGAAAATATACAAATAAACATTTATTTTGCTTATTTCGTCTACTTTGAATTGGGTTTTTTGCGAATTTTCAAGATGACAGCGTCTCTGCGGCTGCTGCGCTGCTTTGCTATAGGTTTTTAGCCTTAATTGACATTAATTTAAATTAAAAAAAAAATTTAAAAACATTTCAAACAAAAATTTGTTATTATATTAAGTTTTTATGAATTTAAATACATTTAGAATTAAATAAAGGAATATAAAAATAAGTAAAATAAATAAAATCAATTCTTAAAAAATTAAATCAATTATTAAAAATGAAATAATAATAAAATTTAATTAGTAAATTATTTATTTATATATTTTATACTTATTGGTTCTTTCGTCCATCATTCATCAGCTGCGTTGAGCAAACTTCGCTTCCTTCGCTGGATTTTGTTGTTGCCTCCGTTGATGCTTGGATTTCGTTGATGCTGTTGCATGAGCAGCTGCTGCAGCTTTTCTTTCAAGCACTTCATCTATTAACGTGCCCTCAACTCCTCTCAACTCGACACTACTCAGTGCAGCTCATATCCTGGCGCTTACTTGAATTCTTCTCTGTTCAAGTAGAAATCTTTTTACGTCAGTTCTGCTTGTCTTATTCTTTGGCATGTTGCTTGTTCTTCGCAACGGTCTGCGTCGCCCGTCTGCGTTCCTGTCTGCGTCCAACAGCATCAACATCAGCAGCAGCCGAGCAGCAGACACGAAATGAACTGAAAATAAGAGGAGGCAACAACAACAACCAACACGAACATGAAACTTTTAAGAAAACGAAGCAAAGTGTTCAACGTGCAACGTGAAACGCAGCCAGAAACTCGACTGCGTCGTGCGTCCTTGCATCTTGCGTCCTTCGCTTCGCTTTCAATCCACTCTGCGAGTCGCTGAAGCTGAGGACGAGGTGGCAGGCGCTGAGAAGAGGAAGCAGACGCAGCTTAGCTTAGCTTCCTGTAAGCTGCTTTCTAGCGATTTGCGAGTGAAACGGAAATGACAGCTCCTGGCGCTGGGATGCGTCGCGGATGGCTGCCCGAGCGAGCGACTGCTTCAAAACTGAAAGAATAAAAGTCTCCGTCTCGCAGAAAAGTCTGTCAAATAAGCTTCATGAGCGGGGCACTCAAACTGAAGCCCTTCGAAGGAAGAAGAAGGCGAAGCGGATGCGTTGAAGGAATGTCTGCTCCGGGATTAATAAAATAACTGATATAAAAAATACCACTGAAAGTAAATCGCTATAAAATAGGAACAAGAAGCGGCAAAAGGAGAGGCTGACCAATTTCTATATAACTTCACCTTTAAATGCCTTTTCAGCCGCTCATTGGAGGAGGATTTTTATAAAACATTCACTGAAACATCGCTCCTTTTGATATCTCCGTTGCAATCCACATTTGAACGCACACGCAACATGGAATTAATTAAAATCCAATCTTTGAGTTTCCCTGTCGCCTCGATTGCTTTGTTAGTGAACCGCACGACGATCCGGCGACATTCCGCTTTAATTATGACTGATTTTTAAGGTCTTAAATTTAGTTATGAGTTATTTATTAATTATAAACAGAATAATGCCATATATTTCAAGTTTAATGTGAACATGTAAAATATTCGTGTTCTTTTATAAGTTATTAACAATTAAACTGAAATTCTGTGTAATTATAGTTCTTTCCTTCTTCATTAGTTTTGGATAATTTCAGTTAAAATTAAGCTTATAGAACAATTTCAAAAGTTACTCTATATTTCTTTATAATTAAAAAAGGGAAACTTTTTCGCAAAGACGAAATCAATGCTTCTACACTGAAAGCGTTTAAAGCAAGTGAATTTGGTTGGTGTTTCCTGCAAATCGTTGAGGTTCAGTAGGAGGGGCGGGTGATGGTTTTCAAAGGCAAGGATTTTTGACAGGGTTGCTGACAGCGCTTTAGTTTTGCGCACACAAAAAGTGTCAGCATCTTCGCTGTCAGAAGCAAGAAATTTTAATTTAATTAATCTTTAGAAAAGATTCCAACGACAGAAGTTGTAAGGAGATAGAAAATCGAGGTTTGGAGAGGGGAAAATGTAGGAAATTTAATTAATTAATGTTTAAATAATCCAAGAAGGACAAAAGAAAACTTCTAGAACTCTGATCATTTTCACTAAGAGAGTTTTTTGCATTGAATATAAATCAATAATCATAAAAGAATCATCAAAAACAAGAAACTCAAGGAAAATATTATTGTTGAGAAGAGGATGCGATGAGGAGAGGAGATGATAAACGAAGAAAAATTGAAAAAAAGTAACTGAAAAGGAGAGATTTCCTAAAAAGACGCTTCAGTCGATGGAGTTCGTTAAAGTTCGGTGTGTAAAAGCGTTGGTGAGGGGCAGGAGAGTGCTTTACAATCAACTGTTGCCACACAGAGCGGCATGTGGAGCCTTCGATTTAAGCCACTGCCGAGCAGCCACTCCAAGGTATTAAACGGAGTTCACAACGTCTGCTCTCGCGCTCTTCATCGCCCTTTCCACCCCTCGGCTGCTCTCATCATCGTTCGTCTCTCGGAGAAACACAACCGAACATATTCGCTTTTCCTCGTTGTTGGGAATCAATGCGAATCGAGAGCCACTCGCATCCACAGGTTTTGGAAGCTGGGAATGGTTTTCCAAGAACGTGCCAATGGAATAGTGAAATTCCCTCACTTCTCGTCTTCATTTCTGCTTCACGTTTCCGTTTCTGTTGTTATTACGTCGTTGAAAAAACGTGTGTAGAGATGCATTCTTCCGTTAGCAATAATTTCGCTGTTTGCGGATGAATTGCGTATTTGGAGGAAGGAGTGAAACCCGCTTGAATCGTAATAAACAGACTGAAGTAGCGCCCCACGAATCTCCGAAATGTAAACAAATCTTAAATCCCGCTGCTTTATCCAGTTAACAAATGATTTATGGTCCGCTAGGAAAACAGAGCAACAGAAAATATTTCAAGAAAATACAAAAAAAACTTCTACTTAAAAACGAGTGAAAATAAATAAACATTTTCAATGCGCAAAAAACCACCAACAAAATGAAGAAAAATGCGGAGAGAGATTCAATTACGCGAGAGAAAATGACACATTGCTGCTCTCCTTCATTGACTCTCTGCTTGTCCTTATCTTATCTATTTAAAGCTCTCTCTCTCCCGCTCTCTGGAGCTCTCAAACTTTAGAGAGTCAGTGTAATTTTCTGCTCTTTGGCGCTTCGTACATCGGAGCAAATCCGATGTACGAAGCGCCATACGACTTCGCTTCGTCCGTCGTAAATCGACGAACGCTGCTTTTGGAGCCTCGTTTCTGACGCGTCGAATCTGTTGGCAGCGTGCGCTTCTTCCATTTGTATTTTATTGTGATTATTTCACTGGATGCGCTGTGGATGATACACTTAAAAGCAATAACTACAAAGCAACAACAATTTGGGTATACCACAGCTGAAATTCCACTACAGCAACAACACAAACAGCAGCTGAAACTGTAACTGAACAGATGAAAATGTGGAAAATGTGTGCGTTGCTGATGCTGTGCTCTTCTCTGCGTTTGCTTCTCATCCGATTTGCTTTTGAGTTTTCGAGTCTCCGTCGGTATTTTCGCTTTATTTTGCTTCTTCTTTTCATACTCAATTTTTTGCGCATTTCTCCGTTTGCCACATTAAAAATATCGCTGCTTTTCTCGTCTCAGCGGTAGTTGTAATTTTCGGTCTCTTCGTAGGGGTTGCAAAAGCAGCAAAAGGACCCCATTTAATTAATTGGATGCTGGGAAAATATTTAAAACGCCATTTTGTGTCGAATTCTCATGAAAAACGTGAAAAACATAAAAGCAAAAACTGTTTATCTTTTATTAATCAACAAATAAACTCAATTTAAGAAGAAATAAAATTAAAGTGTAAAGAATTTTGTCAAAAAACAGAAGCAGAAACAGAGAAAAGCGCGTCTGAAGTCACTTCTTCATTTCTCTTCATAAATAGCTATTGAAATATATCAAATTCACTTCGATTATAGTTTAATTCACCGTCGGCAAAGCACATTCACCTCGTTTCGTGATCATGACAATCGAATCGTAGTTGGTTTAATAATGAAGTTCCACTGTCTGCCCCCGTTAAGTGCGACTCGTCGGAAGAAGCGAATATGTCCGCGTTAATTCAAGCCAAGCTCCTCAACGTGCTCACAACGATTCCAAAGAAGCGCAAAATCCGTCTGCGAAACAAGCGGAAAAAAGCACGCAAATAACCACGGGCCCCGTTCCGTTTCGTTTCGCGTCATTCCGCTCGCGTTCGCGCTCTCTGCGTCGTTCATTCTCACTCTCTTCGGGCAGTAAACTCAATGCAAACTTAACAATAATTAAACTCTTGATTAAATTTATTTAAAAAAACGAGAAAAAGTCGTCTGTGAAATCTGGAAAATAAAGGTGAGTTTCCGAGGTTTTCCTATGAAGTGGGTCCAACTACGGGTCACTTGGCGTCTATAGATGAACAGGTCTTTTTTACTCCCTGATGATGAATTTATTCGATAATAAGCAACAATTATATTTAAACCAATTAAAATTGTTTCTAGAAAACGTTTTTATGTTGAGCAAAAACATTTCTCTGAGGAAGAACCTACAAAAACCGGTATAAAGAGGCTTCTAAATCCTTAGAATTCATGTAACATTTAAAATATTTAACAGAGGATGCCAGGAAGCGCTCGAAATCGATGAAGGAATGATAAAAAGTTAGAGAAAAATCCTTTAACGAAACATGGATGACAGAATCGAGGGTTTCTTCCAGGTTCCAACACTTTATTAGTCCATTTTAAGCCCCGTGAGTACCGCAACTCTTTCATAATTCGAGAAAAAGTGGTGACGAAAAAGAAGGAGAAGAAGCAGAAGCAAAGAAGGTAGAAAAGAAAACAAATGCTAAGAAGGATGAAGTTTGTTCCTTGTCTCTACACAACAACCGCAAAATCTCATCACAGATCCTTCGGCCAAACATCGGCTTCATTATTATAAATGATATGTGAAAGAGGGAAGGGGAAGAAGTCGTCATTTAGCGATATATATATAAACCAACACCACGTGTAATTGTCTTGAAGATTTCTATTTTTACCCCTTCCAGCGATTCGCTTGAAGATTGTAGCGTTCGAGTGATTTACGGAGCTGCAATTGGAGTTATTAGCAATAATGACAAATGTGAATAATTGCAAAGCCATGCCAAAGTCGGGCGAATGAAGTGCAATAAATCGCTTCATTCAGGCGGCTGCAATAATTTAAGAAATTACAGAATTTCAGCAATTCATTTGCGCAACGTAAATCATCTCGGAATCAGCTGTCTGCCCACTAACGGTCGCCCAAGGTCATCAAGGCACACACACACCAACAAACACACGTGCATTTAGTGTGTAAAAAAGAGGAAAAAGGTGGCCATTAAACAAGGTGTAGAACAACGTGTGAACCAACATAAATAATTTGCTTAAAGCGAAGCGATGCAACACGAATTTGATGCGCTGCAGCTGGCGGATCATCATCATCATCATCATAATCATCTTCGTCGTCGTCATCGGCGTCAGCGTGCATCGGAAAACGTGCAGCAGGCGGCGGACGCATCGATTAGAGGCGCGATAAAAATCAATTTGTGCCCAATAATAAATCGACTCACTACACGCTGCTGCACAAGCGCTTCGAACTAGCATTAAAAAGATCACAAACGGACGCGCAGCAACGAGCAGCGTTGCTCTGATGAAGTGTTGCACATTCAGCTTTAAGATGTCGGTTGTTCGTTGGTCTCTTAATACGAATTGCGCTGGCGGCTGCTATGAAATCATTGGATAAAAACGCAATAAATAATACAAAACATTTCAACCATATTAATCAAAAGAATGCAAATAAAAATAAAAATGGTATGGAAATTTGACGAAAATATTGAAAAGAAAAAGAAATAGAAATTAGTTTTAATGGCAATCATATATAAAATCAGTATATGAAATATGTATGGCAAAAATGGCTTAACGAATATAAAAAATATATTTAAAGTATAAATGTATTTATATAAAAATATAGTTAAATTAAAATAATTAAAGAAAGTCTTAAAATAGTATAAAATACATCCGAAATAAAATACATAATTACAATAAATGAGGAAGGAAATATGGAACTAATCAGATGCGAAATAATAGTGGAATTTATAATAAAACTCTTTTAACAAAAAAAAAACCTAACAAATAAAAGCCTAACTTGTTGTTAACATTAATTAATTAAAGAAAATAAATTAACTATGTAATTATAAGATTTAAACATTTTAAATTAATATTTAAACTTAAATAATTAAATGCGAAAAATGTGATGCTGACAGGTGAAATCCAAAAACGCTTATAAGAAAATATTTTCAACATCTCTGAAATTTAATATTCATTACCAAGAGTAGCAAAATACAAGATTATTCCTTGCGCAGGATGTCGGAAAATTGGACAATTAGTTCCGAGTTGTACGAGGAAATAGCAGAGAATATTTATTGCATTTGTTTGTTTAAAATATTTAATTTTTGAAGGTGTGAATCATTGATAACTGCAAATTAACGTCTCAGTCTTCTCCTTCAGAACTTCTTCCTTCGACTACGAAGAGTGTTTTTTATATAAATAAAGAAAAGTAAATTTAAATTTAAAAAAAATATACTAGGCATAAAAGGTATAAAGACGATTCAGAATGATAATTGCCGTTGTTTTTGTTGTTGGAATTCTCATTGCTCCGATTATGAAGCTCGCGGCAAAAACACTTGCTTTCGAAATCACGTTTCACAACTTAATCCACACGGCTTTTGGTTGGTCTTTCCTCTGTTGCTGTATTTGCTTTAAGTCCTTGTCTTGTTTTCTGATTTTTGCTTTTGATTTTAGTTTGGTTTTTGGTTTGTTTTTTGTGGGTGGCAACGTTTTTGTTCTTCACCACGTCGTGAAGTGCACGAAAATCACGATTTGTTGTGCGAATTTCTTGGTTGCGGTTTGGTTTTTTCACTCCATCATCTTCTTCGTATTTCCCTCCTCCTCCTCCTCTTTTCCGAAGTCTTTGTTTAGCAACTGCCACGCGTTGCAATGCTGCTTTTGAGTCGCAGACGCCTTTTTGCCTCCTCCCCACGGCAATGGCTTAATCCTTGCATCATTCATGGCTCCCTTTTGCATTACAGTTTGACTTTTCTTAAGTGTTTACTAACTACGTTAAAAAACAAAAAATACAGGAAGATTTTCATAGATTATAGTTGGATTGAGATTCCTAGTGGCGTTGTAAATTTAGCTACAGAAAAATAACCTACAATTTTCATCTTTTCTTTTATTTAACTAACAATTTAAATCATCAAATGAAACTATAATACTATTAAACATATCTACATACATAACTGCAATAATAATTCAGTCTATCAAATATAGAGAATTTTTCTTTGATTAGAGAAGAGTAGAAAAGTGCAAACATTTGGAAAACAAACAACGCAAAAGACTAACCTCGATTCTATGAAAGCCAACACAAAGCAAGTGAATGTTTTGGCCAACGATTGATCTTAAGGAACACGGAAAACCTTAAAAAAACCATAAACTTAGTAAAAACAAATAAATGCCAATAATAGAGTTAAGTTTACTTGAATAAAAAACGCGAAACGTGAAGAAAAAATAAGCGAAACACTTTGAAAAGTTCCATTGAAAGGTGATTTTATTATAAACTGTGTTGGGCTTTTCTTTTCTTTCCGCTTTTCCCCGCGAATTATTATTAGGGAAACACTTGGCGCAATTTATGCTTTTTTTATTTAGTATGTCTTTTTTTATGTTTTCTGCGGCTCTTTGTTGGATTCGTCGGTTGATTGGGCCACACGAAACAAGCTCCAAGACGAAACTTTTGTTTGCAGCGAGTTTCTTGTTGGGTTTAACTGATTGCGGTTGGTGATTTCGGTGAAAGAAAAGCGTGGCTGGCAAGAGTGAAGGCTCAATAAATGCTGCAATTGAACTGTGATGAACTTTAATGAACTCATCACGAACGTGGAGCAATAGGATTCAAGACGTCGACTGCAGTTCATGAATCGGACGAAGTTGGAAGATTTTAAAGTGAATGAGAGAATTTAACTGGGGAATTACTACATTATAATACCAGGAGAATTTAAACCCTTTAAAGACAGGAATTCCTTGATTTCATTGGAGCTATATACTATATATGGATATATGTATATACTACATAATTGTACACAGTTTAATAAAATCTTATGTAAACTCAGAGATACACCGCAGTTGACATCACCACGTGTCGATTTCATTAAAAGAAATTAATAAAAAAAAAATTTTAAAAAGGAAATTAAAAAAAAAAAAAAGAAAAAAAAATAAAAAGCGTAAATGACAAGCGTATCAACAGCAACGTGCTCAAAAATACCACGCTGAATAAAATAATATAAAAAATTTCACAACAAATGAAACGACAGAAATTTCAACAACAACAACAACATTGCGAAAAACGATGCAAAATTTACAGCAGAAAAAACCTTGGCAACATCATCGCTTTAAACATGGCGCGAACATCATGTCCTGCGTCCTTTTATGCGAACGTCGGCGGCGCTTCGATGTCCTTTTCAATTTTTTAAAATCGAACCTTGATTTATGGCGGTTCGAACTACAACAACAACAACAGGAGTAACTACAATAAAATAATGAAGAAGAACAGCAACGAAAACAGGAAATAAAGAAAAATTAATAAAAACAGAAACCGTGGCCATCGAAACAGAACAACAACAACAACAGTTCGAGTGCAATGAAATATAATGGTTGTTGCTGTTGTTGTTGTTGTTGTTGCTGCTGTTCTCGGTTCTGTTGTTGACTGTGACAACGACGATGATTCCTGATGCCGTTGATGAGGTCGAATGCTTTTGATATGCCCTAAAATGTGAAATACACGAATGGATGCATACACACACACGCCCAAATATGCACACACCCATACACACTCATACATCTCTGCAGTTACAAATTAATATGGACACATGTGCGGCTATTATTGCAAATATTCATTGCATTCATCACCAACCGAATTTTTGATGTTCTTATTTTTTGTTGTAATTTTTTGTCCTTTGCTTTGTTGCTGTCCTTGTCTGCTGTTCTGCAACCACATTTTATGTTTCTCAGCTTTGCAAATGTGGCCGGCGTTGTTCATGTGCGTTTCCCTTTTTCCATTTTTAGCAATAAAGGATGTGTCATGTAACCAACACACGAACATGTGCAGTTGCTCTGTGAAAAGGAGCCACAACAACAACAACTGCAAATTCAATTCGTTGCACATAAATTTCCGTGGCGTAAGGCGAACGTCGATATTCGATTTTTCGCCAATTAATAGATACATTCAATATAAATTACGACACACAAACACATATAGAAACCCACGAATTCGTAAACAATCCAATAAAACCTTCAGAAAAAAATTGTTCTTTTAATTTCAAGGAATTTTCTGGTCTTTTTTGGGGGTCACTTTTATTGTTGGTTGCGGCAAATCTTCGGGTCGCTCGGAATTGTTTTAAATTAACTCCGTTTTAATGACTTCTGTGGGCCCTTTTGCGGTCAGTTTGAAAATTACAATCATACGGGTTTATTTAACATTAATTAAACGCATTAAAAAGGCAACAGACGCAGTCAATTCTTCGGTTCAATAATTTTTGAGGAATATCACAAAAAAAGCAACTAAGAAACAGTAATTTAGATCATTTCCTGCTCCTTCCTTCATTTTTTTTGGGTTTCAAATGAGCTTTTTTATAGCCGAAATTTAATAAAATTGCTTAAAATTTTATTTTTTAGATTATTTTAAAGGAAGCAAGAAAACAAAAATGGGGAATTTTCGATGGACAAGTATAAAAAATAGAGACAACGAGAAAATAAAAACTGAGAAGAAAAAATAAAAAAGACAAAAACTGAAATGAAATGAAAGAAAATCACCGCAAAGAAAGGAAAATTATATCAAAAACAACAAATATATAAAAATGGAAAGCAAAAAGGAATAAAAACTAGAAAACCGATTGAAAAGGAGCAGCAAGGACTTTTAAAGTCTGGTAAAATCGCTAAAACGGAGTTTTTGGCAGCACCTTCTTCTTCGATGTCAGTTTCTTTGTTCATCTCCGCGTTTGTATGAAGTATGAAGCATGATGCATGCAGTATGATGCGATGTTTGTTTGTTTGTTTGATTGTGCGGCGGTTTTTCGCGGCTTCATGATGCCTCGAAAGGTGGCAAAATCGCAAAGTCATGCATAAAAATATGGCCTCAGCGCGGTTTTTATCAGAAACTAATAATTCATTACAGTCAACGCTTCGTTTTTGTTCCCCTTTTTTACTATTAATATTTTTTGGACTTTTTTTGGCAGGACGAAGTCACCTTGAGTGGTGCCCATCGAAGCAGCGCGCAGTTGTTGGAGTCGCGTGTCTCTCGCAACGAGCGCACGTCCATTACACACACACAAACGCAGTTCTGCAGCCATTTTGATTTCGTTTTAGTTTCCTTTTTCATGAATCCACATCCATGCACACGACTGCCGCTTGTAAAGTTGCTTTTAACATGTTTTTGATATCATCATCAGCGGCGGCGGCGGCCGTAGCGACGTTCATCTGCTCACCATTCAACGGATTCCGCTATCTTCACGTATTCAATACGTTTATGATTTATTATTTAAGCTGTGGAAACTTCATCCATTCGGAAAAATCAAGCGACTAAATCCAAACACAAGCAGCAAAAACAAAAGCAGATGCTTTGAGGCGTCGTCGTCGTCATCAAGAAAGAAACTTGACCGTTATAGAAATTAAGAAAAAACATTAACAAACATCACACAAAGCTACACCCTGCCTATGGATCCCTTGGGAGAGCGAAGTAAGAGGAGGAGAGATCGCTTTAAGCGTCAGTGGATGTGAACCTCCATCACAATGTGAAAACTTGTTTAATTTAGTTATGTGAAAATTCAAAAAAGGCAAAAAGAAACGACAACGAGAGCTAGGAAAGGCGTTTCAGGGACGAAAAAAAGGCTCAATTAGCTAATTATGCATCAAGGGACGACATTTACGACTGGACAAGGACCACTGAATCCTCGCTGTCTGAAAAATAGAATACTCTTTGTAATTAACTTTGGGCAAGCGGCAACAAACAACGGCGATTGTGACTTCGAGCAGCTGAGTGAGGCGAGCGATTCATCTGCTTAGACAAACATTGACTTTGCTTGGTTTGACTGAGAGGAGGGACATAGAAAGGGACGGAGGCTGACAGCGGGAAAGTAAAAATGTCTGTCGAAAACATGGACATGATTCGACAAACGCCCGAAGTTGCACATAAATCAAAGTCAACATCGTCAACACGGACTCGAACATTCGTTTGGGAAACTGCGTTGACGATGATTATGCTAACGATGATGATGATGACGACGACGATGATTGCTGTCGTTTCGAGAACAACCCCAAAGAATACTGCCTGCATCAACAACAACGAGAATCTTTCTTGGCCACGCCTGTCAACTGTCTTCAAGGTTCACATTCTTGGTGAATTCGCAATCACACGCACTTTTTAAACATTCAGCTCCTCTTCTTCTTCGACTCGCCCAAGTATTCAAAACCAAGTCTGCTTTTCCGAGTTCCTTTTCATCGTTTCTTATCCTTAGCCTTTGCCACTTCCCTGCTGTTGCTGCTTGATTATGTGACTTCGCTTTGTAACCACCTTCTCTTTCTCCTTTTCCCCACTCTTCTTCGTTGTTTTCTTAGGCTTCTCCTTCGTCTTTTTCTCCTTGCAGTCGTGTTTTACAGGATATTGGGAAAAGGCGAAAGAATGAAGTTTGGAAAGGAAATTAGATCGTCATCAGTTAGTTTAGAAATATTACGATGGCATACAAACGAGCAGCACCGAGCCCCGGTAGACGCCGACGCATCCTTCCCAACCAGGAAGCCGAACTCTTCTATCCCTTCCCTTCTCTCCACTGCATCTTTCTCCGTTTATCTGTCTGTCTCTTTTTTCCTCAGCTTATTGCTGCTTCCAAAATTATTGAAATATTTTAGTTTAGTATTTGTATATTTTTTTTCCTTTTAAACTGAACCAGAGCTGAAACCAGAAATTCGAGCTGTCAAATCTACAGTCGCAAGTGTCAAAAGGCGGATATTAAGTTAAGGTCCTTGTTGGGAAATTAAATATGTGCACTAAACCCGAGCACAAGGCTTTTTTCTGGGAAGAAACACAACACGGTATTTATAATGATTTATTAGAAGACAATATTTGTCGCGTCCTTAAACACGAAGGAAAGATTCATAGATAAGGGAAATAATATATATAATATTCGTAATGGATTCAAAGTGCACCGTAGACCTTTCAAAACCATCGTATAGCACTTGTGGTTGAGCACTTTGAGTGCTATAAGAATAATCACTCCAATATTAATTACTGATTATTAGATTATTGTCGGATTATTGATATTGAATGGCATTTCGAAATGGAATTTATAATTATATTCAAAGTGGCGCACGAAGAAAAAAAATGCAAGTAAAAGTCGTAATAAAGCAAAGTTGAAAATCATGTCAATGCAACACTGTAGAAGGTTATATTACCATGTTCTACTGCAACAATGTACAATTAATGTTGTGCAGATGGAAACTGTATGCACCTTTGTAGCCCATATCGACTCTACAATAAAGCGGCAAACAGTTTTTCATTAATGCAAAAAGATATATTTCATAATTACATATATTTAAGTAGTAGTACAGGAGGTTTTGGCTCTTTGTTTGAGTTAGAATCTGACCATCTAATATGCATTTCAGACGTATGAATGCCGCAATTCGGGCAACAAAGCAGCGCAAATGACATGGTTTCCAATGGCTGGCTTTGCTTTAAAAGGTAATGGTTAGCTTACTGAGCATTCAATTGTTCACGGGTACTCATTGGATGTTCAGTGCATATTCTACTTGATAAAAATTTTGTTTGTTGTAATGAAGACTTTCGACTTGAGACTTTTCATAGTCTGCGGTTTTGCGCTGTTCTCTTCGGTAATTGGCAATGAATTACATCAACTTATAAAGAGTGTGGTGCAACGTATTAATGCAACATCTACGGTTTATTACGATCTGCTGCGAAGTAACTTAATGGAAGATCTCCTGCAGCACAGCAGAGTACCGAATATTGTGATACGTGAGGAGACGGAATCCGAGTTGAACCCACATTTCAACTCCCAAGTCCTAGCAGTTGCTTTGACTGGACCGCATTTCGATGGCCGTCTGATGAATACTCTGAGAAAAACCCTGAAAGGATGGTACGCAACAGATGTGATTTTTGTTACTGAAGATCTAGGAAGGTCCACCGCGGACTGGACGTGGCTCTTTGACTGGTGTTGGTCGCATGGCTTCTACCACGTTTTGCTGGTCTCATCGCGACATCCAACGACACTACTCACATTCGACAAATTTCCCCGTCTTCAAGTGAAAACAACAACATTAGCTGCATATTTTGAGCGCCGCAATGAGTGGCGAAATTCTCACGGTTTCCCAATACGCGTGGGCGTTACTCACTTTCCGCCCGCAACAGCGATTTATACAAATAGGTCCAGCGGTGAAGTCGTCATAAGCGGATCTCTCTATCAGTTACTGAATTTATTTGCCGAAAGACGCAATACGACACTGGAGCCTGTGATCTATGAAGACTTCAGAGTCTGTCTCAGCAATTTAGAAGAGCAACTAATAGACGTGTGCATGTATGGCTCCAGCGTCAAAACCACCCAACAATCTGCCTGCGCCGTACTGCCCCAGATACATTCAGTTTACTCAATAGTTCCGTTTGCTCGGCCCCTGCTTAGGTACGAGTATTTCCTCCTGCCCTTCGACTGGCTGACTTGGATCGCCATACTTCTTACGGTGGGCTTCATAGCAGTTGCCGGGTCCTTGCTGCGCTGGCGAAGTACCGGCATTTGGGATCTGAGCTGCTCACTGTTGACTTCATTTAGCAGCATGATTTATCTAGGATTCAGGTTGCCAAGCAGCAACTCCAAAGCAAGGTTTCTAATTTATGTGATCATGATCGCAAGCGGCTTCGTCATCAGCAACTTGTATTTGGCAAAGTTATCCAGCTTCCTCAGCACGATCGTATTTGAGAAACAGATTGAATCTGTTGCAGATTTGTTGGAAAAGAATGTTACAATTCTGGGTAATAAAAATACAGCAGCATTTGTCAGGTCTCTGCAGTTACGAGAGTCGTTATTAGAGCAAGTTAAGATTGTGAGCTTTCAAAATTGGAGCCTTAATCGCCTTGCTTTGAACCCGGATTATGCATACATTTGTTTGGAATACGCTTGCTCGTTCTTTCTGGAGCAGCAGACGTTAATGCGACGTCCTAGGATGAAACTGATGCCAGAAAAACTCGGCAGGGGCATTGCATGCTTACCACACAAGACCGGATGGCCTTTGAAAGACGCATTCAATGATTTTATTGTGGATATATATGCCCATGGTTTCTATGAACAAATTATGAAGCGATTTATTAATGAGGCCCGAGAGAATGGTCTCTTCCAATTGTTAAGAGCAACAGAAGTCGAGGAAAATGTGAAACCATTAACCATGGAGGATTTTCAAGTGTGCCTGATAATAATTGCGATTGGTAACACAGCTGCTTTGCTGGTATTTTGCATGGAGATCTTAATATCTCGCTGTGCTGAAGTTATATCGAGACATCGCAGAAGTTAAAAAAATTAAATATTAGTTGAGTCTTTTCAAAGTTATATACATATGCTTGTAATGCAGTTGAGGTTATATTCACTTTAAATGCACCCACTTAAATGCTTAAAATATTCCGTAAATAAATTACTGCTCGCACAATCATAAATCGTTGTTTTGTTTTATATCGGCTATTTTCAAACATTCAAAATTCAAATTGAGTATAGCTAAATTGATCTCTAGGTGTCTAATTGAAAGGAGTAAAATGAAAATTGGATCAATGATAGGACCTTTTTAGGGACAAAAAAGAAAGTTTCACGCAGTGATTTCAAGTCTAAATTTCAGTATTTCTCAACAAAGATGTTTTAGTTTGTAGGAACATGCCTAGATTTGCTTCAGAAATGGGGAAGTAATGTTAAAGTAACTCTCAGATAATAATACTCCAAATAGGGAATTAGTGCATTGAAATGACTTTTATAGCAGACGGTACTTCTTAAGTTCTCTTAAGTGCTTATGAATTTAGTTACCATATCCACAAATTTCCTAACTGAAGCTACTTAAGCCGATTTATTGAGACTCACACTCCTCACTTCATCCTCATTCCATTGCAATTGCAGGTCTTTAGTTGAATCTGACACGCTTCTTCCCGGCTGTGATTATAAAAGTCGTTAAATCATTTATTGTTGTTGGAATTCCGAAATAAAAGCACCAAACAATGGAGTTTATTCTGTGTTTTTTGTAGCCTTTTGGTTCTGAGCTGTTATTAATTCACTTGTGTCCAATTGGACTGGTTTTTCCAGTACTTTTTAAAGACGCATCGTCGACTTCGAAGACTCTCAGTTCCTCCAAGCTCACATCCAAGTCATGCATATCAATAAGTTTAAGCGAACGCCTTCGAAATTCCTGTTGCTTCGTGTCTTCAGCGCACTCGGTATCTGATTTGTGTCAACATTAAAATAGCAAACCACAAGAACCGCCGCCGCCAACCTCAGGCACATGTATAGTCCATGAATACTCCATGTATACCCCTTGCATACCCATTGTATACCCCGTTTATTCGACGGTATTCCATGGTGTGTCTGTGCAATAATGGAGCGGGAACCCTTCGTGGCCGACAGATAAGAGTCAAAGGTATTTGAGTTGCTCTGCTGCGATGCGATGCAAGCGAATGAGTGTCGAAGATAATAAATTGAAATTGAGTTCATAAAACACGAATCAGCAAAACGTTTAACATCTTTATTTGTGAGCGACGCTGCAGCGATGAATGCACCGAGAGCAAATCTGCTGTAACGTGAATCAAAGCTCCACGTGAAGAGCCGAAAGATTCAACGAAGGTGCAGGAGTGGGAAGAGGTCGTGCAATGGATGAGGGAAAGCAGACAAAGCAACGAAGGCGGCTGGCAGACACTTGAAGAAACCGACGGATAGTTTAAAGGCAGGCAGACAGACAGACAGACAGAAAAGCAACAGGAAGACAGACCGTCAGCCTGGATCCAGTCATCGGAAGACGGAGTTTCTGCACAGCTTTGGAACGTGCAGAAGGAAATCCTAGACGTGCGATAAAATGTGCGACATGCCAAGAGTTTGGCGCCCGCACCGCTGCGTTGCATCGAAAACGTCGCATCGTCGAACATTTCGTGCGATAAAAGGTGCATAAAAATGCAAATATAAACATTTATTGAGCGAATTGAACAAACGTCAACTCCGCGTTCGTGCTTCATCTCGTGCACGCTATCATTTTGCGGTTTAAAGACGTCGTTGTCGGGATGTAGAGGAAGCATAACGGGGGAATAACGAGCGATGACAGATTCTGCAGAAGTCACAGCAGCTGTTACTCCACTTTCTTAACCGTTATTCGTGAGGATGTCATGAAATCAATTAATTTTTTAACATTAAGATAAAGGGAGGAGGAAATGAGAGAAGGAAATGGCGAAATAAAGATGGAGTATCAATTAGAAATCAAGAAAAACCATTTATACACAGCATAATACGAGTTCTAAAATCCATGATTAAACCATTCGGCAGTATCGAAGGCTCATAAGTTTTGGGTTATGACAACAAAATCTATTATTACGTCTATCTGTAAAGCAGATTCTTTAAGTTTGATAGGACATTCTGCCAAAAAGAATACAAAAACAAGTATTATCGACTCCTTCGACCAGTTTTTGTTTAATCAATTGAAGAACGTGCATTAAACACGCTTCATTGGAGAAATTAAATGATCTGCCACAGCAGAAATGGAATAAGAACGCGCAGAAGAGGCGAACATGAGCCTCGATTCAACCTGGGAAGGTGCACGACAGAGATGCAAGAAGAGACGAAAGATGAAGCGATGAAAAACCACGTACGAGAAATCAATGTTCAATAAATCGCGCTACGTTGTGGCCAATACTGGCGACGGTGCTACGTTCGAGAACTCCTCTCAAGTGTCCCCGCAAGCACATCCGACATCGACATCTTCAGCCTCGTTTTCTTAGTCCGTCAGGCAACTAAGAGTGGAGTTGGAACTGATGACGGTCCGAGGAAACTTTGTGAGAATTGCATCGACGCTTTCAAGACTTATCACGGCCCGAAGTGGCCGAAGCACCAGCAACACATAACGACGATAAGTTGAGAACGTGCTCAATGAAGCGGATGATGGAAAACGATAAAGGAACGGAATAAAATAATAACACGGAAAAATAAAAAGAATGAAAGAGAAGCACTCAAAACCATTGATTAGGATAGAGCAAATCGGCAGCATCTACAAAACAAGCTTTAAAAGTTACCGAAGACTGTTAATCGAGCAACGGGATTAGAAAAGCGCCAAGGAATTAGCAACGCTTGAATAACCACGAAATTGAGCTTATTTTAAATATGTACCAAGGCTGAACTGATTAAATGCCGATTAAATAAGAAAGTGTTGAAATAACCAACAAAGAAAGAAGATGGTATGGAAGGAATACCCAATGTTGTACCAAAGTGTGTTAAAAAAATTGACTTATTTTTTGATAAAAGAATGTAAAAATTTAATACAAAGTTCAAGGATTTTTAAGAGGTCTCCCAGGCTCTGACTTCAGTCATTATTTTTCTAAATGGAACCTTGGAAATCCTCTTATAGGTTCCGCTAAAGCAAAAAGAAATCAGAATTCATGTAGCGCATTAAAGACACTTTTTCGGATCCTCAGTTCCAAGTGAATCCTGGCAGCATGTGCTCGAAGCACTCGAAATACCCACGGAACCTCTCAATAGTTTACGTAATAACAATTAAAGCGGCTCTAAATGACCCACGCTCGACCTCGTAATGAACCGTAATAATTATGAGTTGGCACAACCTCGAAATAATTAAATTTAATGTTTTCCCTCTGACCTCGATACAGTTTCCCAGCCGCAGCGCAAAAAGTAGTCCCGAAAAAGAAGTCCCTGCGAATAGGAATAAAATCCTTGGCTCTGACATAATTAAAACCGAGTCATTTGCATCGTGTTCGTGTAAACAGTTTGAGCAACCTGCCGCGTCGCGAACACCGGGCCGTCGCTTCGGTCCGTTCTGTCGTCGCTGTGAAAGTGTATCGAATGCTATTGTCCGGGTGCTGAAACGTGCTGAAGCAGCCTCGTTTCGAATCGCAAAGAATTGCGTAAGTCTCCGCAGCAACTCCAAAGTCATTGAGTACTTTTATTTAGGGTATTTTTCAAGGATAGAAACTTTCTCTTTCGATTTGTGTTGCTGCCTTTATTATTACGAAGCCAGACGACGAAGCCAATTGTGCGAATTCCTTGACCGGCAGCCGGTAACCGGCGGAAAGAAATCAAGAACCCAGCACTCGGTCTGTCTGCCTGGCCACTGGCTGTTGGTCCGTCTCTGTGCGGTCTCTGATCCCGTATTTATGTATGCATTCACTTTCGCTTGTCTTCCTTGCTTCGTGCTGGTTGTGCTTTTGTTTGGTCTTGTTTTCGAGCAGAATCTCCAGCAGACTCCGTGCTGCCTTCCCGAAGGGGTTCGTTTTGTGTTTCCCCGACTGCCTCGTCAACAGGTTACCGAATGCTGTGACTGCGCCTTGCAGCAAGGTTCCGCCATCACCGACGAAGAGACTCAAGTGATCCTGGCTGTATTTTTATGGAAATTTCAGTTAACCCAATGTGACCTTTCGATGTCTATTGTTCGAGTCGGCCGGCTTTGATTGGCTTTAATAGTTTCTGACACCTTTGTTTAGATCCTTGCTCTGTATGCAGATTCCTTTCTTGTCGTTTGTTGCAAACAACTTGTTGGCCAACATGTTGCACGAGACACAGACTCCTAGACGAATTGCCACAAAGGAATTTGGCCGAGATTCATACGCGTGGCGAATTAGTTTTCTCCTCAATCAATTTCATTGCCAATTCTGCTGTCGAGTAAATATTTTGAAGGCGCACAGGACAACGATCGAAGTGATGAATTAGGTTGACAAATCTGCAATTTCAGGCATCTGAAGAAGAAATAAAATGGATAAACTCAGTGAAATGGAAGGAGAACGGAGCAAAGAGTCTCCTTTACACTTTGTCTCTTTTTTGCCTCATTTCAAGAAAAAATCCCTTCAGAAATATTTCCAAAATACTCATCGTCGCATTCTTCGCCGATATGCAAATCGTTTTATTAACTTTTCAACCTGGACACATCCGAAACCATTCGAATTCTGGATCGGAAGCTGCCAGGCTCTTCATCCACTCTCAACCCATTTTGCTCCGGTTTTGCGGAAATTAAATTCCATGTCGAATACTCATGTCCCTGCCTCTTCTCCCCTGCCCCGTATCCAACCCCTAACAACCCATTTAACCATCGAAAGGCGGCCACTGACAATGAATGACAAAAATTCAATTGCAAAGTTTTCATCAGCGGTCGAGTTACCAGCAACGAGTAGCGAGTGGCGAGTTGCGTTTTCGTTATGATGCACGGAATTGATTTTTTTCAGTGTTGCCTTCGTTGTTGTTGTTGTTTGGGAATTGAATTCAGAGTCGCTGATGTTGAACAAGATTTTGGAGACTGGGAGACTCAGAGGACGTGTTGATGTCCGGTGGTGTGCGGGGTGCGGGCTGCAGGCAGCGGTAGTCAAAACAGTTAGCAAAAGTGAACGGAAATTGAAGGGGTAAAAGGAGGGTGTGAGGAGCGATGTGGAAGCTTCGTTGGTGGAGGAAGGAAGGAGGGGAAAGCGACGATGTTCACTCAGCTGGAGGGCAACAACAACAGCGACGGGGGCGAGTAACGAAGCGCTGATGGAGACCGGACAAGGAACCGAAGCACAGCGAGTGTCTGCGTTCAACGCTGTTCGGTTTTTGGCCTTTGTTTTCGGCGCGATTTCGTTTTTTGGCAGGGGGAAAACATTTCGAGAGCTTTCAAAATGTCGTCGTCGTCGTCGGTTGCGGCGATGATGAATGAATATTCTAAGTAAAAACCGTTCGAGTCTTCGTTTTACTTTCATTTCAACACCCGCCGACTTCCGCGTTGATGTCGACCGTGCTTAACAATCGCGTTCGTCCTCGATGCTCTTCGTTGAGCGTCCATCCGGGCCACAGATTTACTCAACAACAGAGTCGATGGCGGGATGTCATCAGCAGCTACGAGGAAACATCATCATCGTCGTCGCCGTCGTCGTCCTCGTGTCGTCATGGTTATGAATACCGTGAATGTCAAAAACACCCACACAAACACCACACACACACACACAGAGTAAAATGAAAGCCTTCGTTGTGGGTGGTCAATGAAATGCAACCACAACCGCACAACAACAACAACAACATCACACAGCGCAAAAGGCGCACCGAGACCTTTTGTTTGTTACCGTTTCTTTTCGTTATTTTTGTTGCTGATTTCCAGTTCGAGCAGCAGCAGATTCGCCAGCAGCTCTCAAGAGTTGCCATCACCCGCAACTTGTTGTATTTTACCTTGAATCGAGAGTATGTAAATTATTCACGTGTGAGCCGATGGCTGCGGTTATTCTCCCTCTTCTTCTGCCGCTGCTTTTTGTTGCGGTGGTTGCTGCTGAACTTCGTCGCAGCAGGACATCGTCGGCAATCTTATCAACGCTTGTCAATCGTAGCCGCAACCAAAATGGCGACAAAACAACAACAAACACAACCGAAAAACACATGATTTACGCATTCCTTGCTTTTTGCTCTCAATTCATGATTCAATTTAACACAAAATCATTATTTAAAGTTAACTTTAAAGTTATTTCGATTTGAAATATTTTAATATATGATCTAATTTCGTTCTTATTAAAGACGAGTATTTGATTAATAATGAAGATTCAATATGTGCATATGTACAAAGAACCGATATCAGGTGCTGATGCTGATTTGTTGTTGTTTATCTTCTGCTGGCGCCGCTACAGCATCAATTGCCCTGAGTGCTTTACAATAATAATTCATGTCGTGTGACATCGCAATTTCAATTATTTAATCAATAATATTAATTTTCATATCATATTTTGTCATAGGCAATAAATGCGAAATTTGTAAACACAAACCCAGAGCATGACACACATTCATACATATCCATATTCGCATTCATTGCAAGTTCACGTCTGTTGGAATGTGTAAAATGCAAATTCTCCGCACACAAACAAATGGCATTGAGAGCAATCTTTATTGTCGATGGGTCACTAGTAAAGAGGGAGAACCATGTTGTTTGTGTTGTTGTTGTTGGAGATGAGAAACTCACATGCATTTGCAGTTACAGAGTCGTGTTCGGCGCATGCATCGTTTTACGAACGCTGTCGTTTTATTGGAATGGAATGAAAGCCATGTGTATGCTCCACACAGAGTGTGAGTGTAGAGAGGACAGACTGAGAGAGAGTTCTGCATCAATGTGGACTGAAGGGAGCCATAATGCACTGAGTGCGGTTAGTAATTTGTGTGAGCATGCGAAAGTGTTGTTGGCAGCAGTCGCATGCGTGTGTTTATGTATGTGAGTCACTTAACTAAAATTAGCCACTTTAAATGTTAAAAGCTTTACTAAACCGCGAAAATGCGAGCGTGTGAAATCAGCGCGTGTGCGTTGTGGGCGCGGTTGGCGGGCGAGGCGTTGGCTGCAGCTGCAGGAGGTCCCAAGCGTTGCTGTGTGCGTGCGTGTGCGATGCAGGTGCGGCGTTGACAATGCAAAGTGTGTTTTAATTAAATGAGGATTGTTCAAAAAGCGGTCATGACAGGCGAAATAATTTGATAATTAAACGAATCTACTATTACGTTATATCGGGTGTAGGGTGCATCAATGGAGTAACAGGGAAAAGAGGAGAAAGAAGTGTTCAAGGATAACACGCTTTCTTTTGTTCCATTTGTAGTTGTCTCTGCGTTCAACACCTTTTTTATCTGGCGTCGCAGGCTTCAGCGAAATCCACTCCTGGGCGACCCTTCGACGTGCATCCAATAAACTTGTCAACACTTGAGTGGATCCCGTCGATGGACGTCTCTGGATTTATTGCCCAATAAATCGCTGTTGCCATTCATGCAGAAACTCGCTCCTTATCCAGCTTCTACAGAATTGCCATCAGCGCCTCGTGCAGAGTCTTTGCAGTTGGTTTGGACCCCGCCCCCCTCCAAAGGAAGCGAATCGAAGCGTAAATTGAACACAATTCTTGTTGTTGTTGTTCTACTTTACACAAACTTGTCAACTGTTGTTTATCTGCACTCAAGTCAAAGATGAAAAATCAATTTAATTAAATTTTGCAAATATCAACAGCCAATCTGTGTCTTTCTTCCCTCCCCCACCGCGCAATTCCAACATTATCGCTTTTTGTCTGACGCTGCTCTGATTTATTTGCATTTTCCTCGCAAAGTCCTTGCGTAAATATTGGCAACAACATGTCGACATCATCGACGTTTCGCCGGATAAACTGATGCTTGATTTCCTTGTCACTGCGTTTTACACATTCGCAAAATGGCGTAAAGCAGGAATTCCAAAGAAATTCTGATTGAATTGAGTAGATCCTTGTTTTTCCCCCTCCACTTCCTTCAACCTGCACAAAAATGGAGTTTGAAATGGGATTATCAATAAAATTTGCATAGTTTCAGTGATGCTTTGAATGTTAAAAATGTTGGAATTCTCGGCGATTGTATTCATTAATATTATCTCATAAATTATATCACTTTCACGTTTAAATATCTCCGAAGAATCGTTTTCAACGTGGTGCATTTTTTAGGCGTGTTTTTACCCAACCTCTTCTTTGTATTCAACAAAATTGCTTCATTTCCCTTCGTCAACAATTTTTATTGATACAGCGGTATAAAACCGTTGGATTTAAAAAGAAGGGAGAAAAGGGGGAGTGGTTTTTTTAATCCCGTTTCTTAAAAAAGGCAGATGAGCGGATTTTCTCCATTTCAATTCCACCAAAAATAAATAAATCAGTGAATGAAAAACACAAGATTTAATAATGTAAAAGGGAAGTGAATTTTATCGAAAGTAAACGATGGTAAAGGAAGAGAAAAGGGAGGAAGAAAGTGCATAAGGATGAGATTCTGCCCATTCAAGACTCTTGAATAGTTTTTATACACTTTTCCTGTATCTCAATTGAATTTAGCTCACTTTTCAATATTTTTATTAGCCTCTTTATGCTGCTAACGAAGCCTTTTATCGACTTTTCCAACACTGTGCCAAGAATAAACACTGCTTTCAATGCTTTTGACCATAATCAAATTACAGCTGAACTCTGAGTGTTGCTGATGCCGTGCGAATGTGGATAAACACATTGAAATGCTGCCAACATCGAGTCACGAATCTTGATCGCTCCACTGAACTACATTTCAACCTCCGACTGACGACATCCAACAAAAACGAGTTCCAAAAGAAGGCGAAACTGTTTCAGGGAGCATATTGACACTCAATAAGAGAGAAAAGCCCAAAACCACGAATTGCTTCACGTTTAAAAATCCCCGTATTCTATATAAGAAAACTCTTTACACGAATTCCAAGTATTTGGCGCACTTTTAGGCACTGATTTTAGCCACTCGAATTCAATGGAAGCACCGTGGTTAACCGAAGAAGCACGACGAGGCACAGAAGCGCCTTGAAAAATCGTTCAAAGTCCGGCGGCTGAAAAACGGCGCTGGATACAGCGATGAAATGAAGCAAGCTCCTCCTTCCGCCTACCAAAAAAAAAAAAAAAAAACAAAAAAAAAATACCAAGGCAAGTGGTGAAAATAAAGCAACAGGATAGAATAAAATAGAAAAAATAAAGAATTTACGTTAAAATACAAACGTATCTCATTTAAAGAAGGCGAAGAATGCTTTAAAAAGACGAAGAATCGTTTTAAGGAGAAGAAGGAACATTTTAAACTTCTTCAAATCACTTGAAGGGCAATAAAAACATCATTGCTTGAAGAAGTTATGATAAATCATATTAAATTAAATTAATCGCCAACATTTTTGCATTTTCCAGTGACTTTTCATGCACCACAAGACAGAACAGAGCCTAAAAAGCGAACCGAACGCCGAAATGAATGCCATTGAAGGGGCACACGTTTCCCTCCGCCGCCCCTCGACGAGATGAATAATAAAATCGTCATTTTAAAGCAAATGCTGCTGGTGCGTCGTCGGCTTCACGATGCTTAATGTATTCATTCATTCACTCGGTCTTCAGTCGGCCTGTCGACTTCCTTCGCGGGCGGTCGGCTTTTTGCGTGCACATTTCGCCAGCGTCAGAATTCATTACCGTTGGCGGCGACGACGCTGACGGCGACGCCGACTGAGACGCTGCAGCGAGGAATCTTGGTTTCTTTGTTCACGCAGACAGAACAAAAATAAAATAGAATAAAATCAGTTTGCAGAAGAATCACTTTTGGAGTTGTTTAATTTTCAACACTTGAGTTTATTTGGTTTCAAGTTTCGGTTGAAAGTTTTGACGTCGAACAGGCACCGGATGCGGCTGCTCCTCTTCGCCCCTTTTTAAAACATTTCCTCATCAACGCATTCCGTCGGTTCAAGTTGAAGATTTCCATTTAATGGTCGCTTAACACGAGTTCCGTCTGTCGATGCGCTTCTCCAGCCAACCGAAAATGTTTCCGTTACTTTCTCAGTCTCAGTCGCAGCCGCAGAAACCGTTACGTGTCAAGAAACAGAGCTTTCGATCCTCTAAAACTCCACTTTTCCTTCTTTTACTTAAAAAAATGTTCTTAATTAATTCCTGGTAATTAATTCTTTGTAATTAATTCTTTGTAATTAATTCCTTGTATTTATAGCGATTGTATATAGAACTGCACTGGGTTGGGAAAAGAAAATTGAGAGAAAATTTAGTATTGCAACGAGCAATAAAATTATTCACTTGAGCACTTAATGAGGTCATAAAAACGAGTGTTTTATGTGTTAGTTCGCTCTTCAAGGTTCCATGAGCAGGCAACGGAGAGATCGGGGGGGGGGGGGGGGAAAGCACCACGATGAAGGGGACTAAAGTAGAGTAAAAACATTTGCTTTAGTTACTTAATGAGAAAATTGATTTAAATGCCATGTAAATTAAATTTTGCTAATGAACAGCAGACAAAATCATAAAAAGCTTATTAATTGGTCGTGACGGGACGTGTGGAGGGTTCAGAAATGCGATGAAGGGAAGAAATGGCTATCCACGAATCATCTCACAATTAAATATGTTTTTCTACATCCCTGATATCTTCTCCCTTTAACAGTATTAACAGCAAATATCACGACTAGGTAACTTTTTTCTAATACAATTTCAATAAAGTTGCAAACTTCTTCAAATTTCTTTTGTATTTAATTAGATTTTCAGCTGTCAAAAAGGCTGTCAACGAATTTTAATGATTAACAACTTCCGCGAACGAATTAAATTCAACAGCTGTTGCAGCAAAACAAAAGAAGCCACTTATTAAAAAAATTGATACTGTGTTTTTAGTGAGGGAGTAAATTTCTACTTACATAAACGCCGCTTCATTTCCCTGTTCTTCTTCTCTAAAAATCCTACCAACAACAGAAATTCTATTTTCTATTCGGGTTTCATTTTAAATTCTTCGATTTGAACTCATAAATCAATTGAATGCTTCGCCTAACGAAATCAATTCGACGTTTCTGCTATTGTTCTCGTTATTCTTGATCTCCTTTGGGATTTGAAGGTGGTTTGTGGGGGATGGAGGAGGGGAGGAGTTCGGGGTGAATCATGGAACAGTTCCTCAGATTTCAAGGTGTTTTTCTTAAACAGATTTTGCTCTAATCTCTTGTAAAGCACCCGGCCATTAGCACGTAGTCTCGTTAACCCTTGATTTGTGTTTTTCAGACCACTTCAATTTCTAAATTTGTCTAATTTCCTGTATGTACATGAGGTAAATGATCTAAAAATGCCGGAAAGGTTTAGATTTTTCTTAAAGAAAAACGATTTATTAGAAGTTTTGATTTATGGTAACCGAAACGTTTTCTTCTGTTCTTTTGCTGCGTTCCGAAATTAGAATACTTTTTCGGAAATTTCATGTGACATTCTTTTGAATCTGTCATGTCAAATAATGAAAATGCTTGAATTTGTTTAAATTTTTGGATTCTTTAAAGTTTCGTCGACACCAACGACATTCATTGGAGTCAATTGTATTTTGTTTTTGTTCCTTTGTTGGATGCTGCTTATTTTTTATGTTATTTACGCATTTTTCTGTTTGATTTTCGCTTGGCTGAGCATTTATATTGCTTTCTAAATGAATAAAGAGCAATAAATCAATCTGATTTGTCAGAGGTTTCTGTTTGTAATTATAAATACACAAAGAAGAATATTTTTTTGTTATTTCCTCTGTAGCATAGGATGGCCAATGACACACTAAGAACCATGAGGTCGGCATCACTCGACTCCAATTAATCAGCTTGATTAACATGGAGCTAAGCTCTATTTTTCGTTATATTTTTCGCCTTCAGAGATTCAAATCGTTCTTCAGCCTTTATCATTATTCCTTTAGCGCGGATCGATCATAAACTATACTCTATACAGTAAGGATATCGATATGTTAGAAATCCTTATTCGAAATTGCCTTTAAACTGTTACCATCGCCGCTCTTTTTCACCCTCATCGGAGTACTATATCCTCATTTTTATGTCAGACTTCTCATTGAGATTTATCATCATTTTCAAACATTTCTTCTTACACAATTATAAAAAGAATCACGAGAAAGCAGCTCAACTGTCAATCGAACAGAAATCAATAACTTTATTTCAAAACTCGTTACAAAAACTGATTTAATTCCATCGTTTGACGTCTACATTGCGAACGATCATATTTTACAAGAAAAACTCGGATATCTTCATTCTGCTTCGTCTGTTCAAGTGACTGTAATGCTGTTTCTCTGTCTTTTTCTGCGTCTGTCTGTCCGTCTGTCTGTTGTGCGTCGCTTCGTGTATCACTCGCGTTGATAACTGAAATTTATGTACTGCGGGATCAGGATCAGTGAACCGCACTTCCAACGCACTCGATCAGGTGCCGATTTGGACCACATTTTTTCTGGTTTCGCCCCTCGTGTTTCTTGAAAGGAGCCGCTTTCAAGTCGTCAGTCAGCCCAACAATGAAATAGCTTAATTGTTGTTGTTATCGTCGTCGTCGTGTCGTAAAATCGTGTGTCGGTCATTCGTTATTTCGTGGGTAGCTGCAGTTACGTCGAGTGAGTCTCTGTCGGTGCCCGTTGGTCACTCAGTTGGCCATTCAATCGGCCAGTCAGTCACTCAGTGAGGACGCAAACGCAGCCTGCATTAAATCGGCTCTAATGAAACGCAGCAACGCGATCCTTTTTTTTTGTAACATCGCCTCTTTTGTGCCTTGTGCTTGGGACTTCCTCGTAGTTGGTCCTCTCTGGTGGCTGGCGGCTGCCTTGTTTTTTATCCTGGAGTGCAGCTTGAGACTTCTTTTTGCCGCTTGTCGGCACTCGCTCGGGTCTCTGCTTGTGTGTTTCCTCCATGAGTCAAAGCGGCACCTACACGATCCCCGGACGGCCTCCATGTAAGATTGAGTTGTTGAACGAGGCCGGCGTGGGCCTCGCTGTGCGGCTGTGCGATGGAGCGAGATAGCGACTGTGGTGCTTCGTGTTTTCGGCTTCTTATCTCCTTGATCAGTGTTTTTCTTGAGGAAATTTCAGAAAAACAAGTGGAAGGTGAGTTCGTTGTTCGTCTTCGTCTCCTCTGCTGGTGGTTCGTGTGACAACGGTAACTAATTGGTGCCTCTGCTGCTGCCGTTGTTGCAGCGTTCACTTTGAACGGTGTTAATTTATGATCCGTGCTACACTGCTTCTTCTGCTTCCCACCTCTTTTTCATCGTTACAATTTTATTAGAATTTTAAACGGCTTTTCTTTCATCCTCTTTAATCGCGGCGAAAGTCCGCAGCGAAAAGCAGAGAATTCACAACAACAAAAGCCTCCATGTAACAACTAGAAGAAGAAGAAAAGAACGCCAATAATAACAGCAGCAGCATTAAAAGCAAAGCAAGCAGAAAACCTTGTGTTGTAACCTATTATTAAGCGTTCATTTAAACAACGTTCTCCGTCGCGTCCACTCCGCCGGGCAGTCGCCCCTCGCCCATCTCTTTAACTGCTCGGCAACTTGGCGACTTGCATGAAGCCAGTCTTCGTGTGTCCCCTTTCCCCGCCGCGTTGCTGTAGCTGTGAATGAAAGCTGCAATTTTCATGATTTATTGCTATTATTAAAATGTGAATATTTAATATAAGAAACTCACCGACAGACACACCGACGAATGGCAGCCGCCGCCGCCGACGAAATAACGAAATACATATTAAAATTTCCATACCTACCGAAAATAACCGATGATGCCTTTAATACATACGAAGCTAAACTAACACTGAGCGTAACAAAAAACAAAAGCAGCGCCCAAATTAATGCGGTGAGAAAAGCAGTGAGCGAAAAACAACCGAGAGAACAGCAACGACAACAGCCGAAACAACAACATGTGCAGAAGTTCACACGATAATTTTTAGCCTCCATCAAAGAAGAGAAACCGACATTCGTCGATGGGTGGCGAAGGGGAACCGAAGGAGCGATTGGAGCACGGGATGTACTCTCGCTTGCTCTTGAATTGAGTGGCCGCCACGGAACAGAGAAAAAGAAGAGCAGAGCCACGATGAGAGACAAGGAAAAGCAGTCAAACAGGAGTCGAAGGAAGGAAGGAAGGAAGACAAGCCGCAGAACAAAGCTACAGTCGAAACCATGTCGCTTCTCGGTCAGACAGGGAAGCATCGAGGCCGCGGAACAACGTAGACTCCAGCAGCGGCCGTCCGTCGGAGCTGCTCCGGTCTGCTTTGGTATATAAATTGGCAGGATATCGCTTGGCATGCATATAATTTATATTTTATTTGCCGCTAATCGTTGCTATCGATGGCGTTGTTTGGCCACAATGTCGATGGCTATCGCTCGAAGGGGAGTGCGAAGGGGACGAGCTTCAGTCTTGGCTCAGCGACTTGAACGACTTCAAAAGAGGTCAAAGATTCAAACAGATTACAAACTTTTTAAAGACCTCCTCAAATTTTGGAAACAGACTTCAATATATTGTGTAATATATGAATATAAAATAATTAATTGAAAATAATAATTTAACTTTGAATAATACAGTTGAAAAATTGCTTCTTTTTTAAGGAAGTCTCTGGGGAATTTCGAAGATCTTCTTGAGAGTATTTGAAGAAGTTCTTCCTTTCAGTCTTTATTTTTGATATCGTCTTAAAATCCGATGTAATGATTCACAGAAATTCGCTCTCTAACTTTGACTTTTTCTCCTTTTTCCATAGTAAATCATAATCGCAATTTAAGTGTAATCGACTCGGAAAGATCAAGTATTTTATTTCACACTTCATAGCAATTGATTGTCTGTGAAATTGTATAAAATTTACACATAAATTACGTAAGTAAACTCGATCTAAGCGCCAATGGGTGTAATATTGGTCCGAGTAACGGTAACAACAGCTCGAAACACTGAGCAACGCTTGTCTACAAGGTAATCGTCGTTGTTGCCAATTTAAATCGTTTCAACTTTGCAACAATTCATGTTGTCGCGCACTCCCGGTCCTCCGGCGCCCCTCCGCCTGGAGCGCCGTTTCGCTGTGGCCCCGTCCTTGAATGCAGTTCATGATTCCAATCATTCAAATTACCACATCAAAGTAAATTACGCACTCGGTCGGGAATCCGCTCGCCCACCTGATTACAGAGTCCGGAGAGCTGCAACAATTGCTCCTGCCGTCGGGGGCATCGCCGAAGACCGTTTAACAGAGATTCAAGGATCGCCTCGCGACCTCCTTCAGCACGAACTCCTAGCAAATGCTCCCAACTGAAGGGAGTCAGTGAAACACTGAAAATTAGCTACGAAATTGTTGCCCCGGAACGCTATTTTTACGTTGTTTAAGTTGCAATGCAACGCTGTTGGTGGGGCTGCTGCTGCAGCGTCGTTTAGTCCCACAACCGACTGCACATTAGAAGCGAACCATCGATCGCCTGAACGAGCTGCGATTGGAGGCATCAGATACGCCAACCGGCCACAACAACAACAACAACATTGCAAATAGTTTCATGCACCGAACTCAGTCTGACCAACGGAGATCATAGACAGCAGATACTCGGAGCAGCAGACAGGAAGGGGCAATCGGTCTGGCGGTGGGTCACTCGCTCCGCTGTCTGGTTATCAGTCCAGTCGTCGGCCTGCTGCTGGCCGAGGCGATTCGCGGTTCGCCCGCGTTTTCGGCCTGCTCGGAGCGCTCGAATTTTGATTGATTTTAAATGATTATGGCTGACAGTGATTTATGTCGGGCCGCAGCGTCCACACGTCGGCCCAAGCGTGTAAAATGCGCCCCGAGCTGGACTCCGCTTCGAATGAATATAAAACGGAATTAGATTTCGCACGCAGCGACGTGGAGGACCTTCGTTTGGCGCAGTCTCTGCCCAAACACGATTCCTTGGCTTCTTATTTTGTGCTTTTGTCGTTCGGTCTATTATTTTCGTAAGTTATTCCAAGCACGTTCTTGACCTAAAATATTTGTATGTAGGAAGAGACGCCCACTGAAGTCCCAACCACAAGCTGATGAATGGATATACAGACATACGAAGCCATAGAAAAGCATTTGCTCAGTCAATCAAGACGTAAAGTCGATGTTTGTGGGAAGTAAATACGTAATATATGACTGTATATAGCCTATTGGTGAAGGTGTGAGTTAATCTAAAAAGGTTCGCTTAGCCAACGAACGATTTAGTCAATTATTAGCCAATTTTATTCGCGGAATTCTATCAAAAAATGGAGTTTCAAATGGATTTTTATTTGCTCTAGTTTTGTCTTCAATAAAGTTCCTATTAATATTCGAAAAAAACCTTCAAAGAATGTCTTCGAGTGATCTTTAACGTGCTTTTGCACCTTTAATTAATATAGTTCGAGTGAGGAGGCAGCAGAAGGGAGGCTCAAGGAAGTCCTTCTTGTAACTTGCAGGTCGAGGTGATAAACAAACAAATTTATTCATTGCCTTCACTTTATATAAATTCTTTCCACTGCTATAATCTCTTGTTCTTGCTTTCCTTCATACTTTTCACCTCTTCGGGCCTCTCGTGACAGTAAATCAAAAACACATGTCATTTAGAAAAGGTTTTAATTAGCCAAAAATCCGTCAGAGTCGTTGTCGTTGGCGTTGGAGTCATCGGAGTCGTTAAAGTCCCCGTCGTTGGTGTGGTTTCTGTGTCAAACAGCGTTCGTAACTAAAAAAAATGCGTTGACTTTTGTACTTTTTCAAAGGTGACGAACAAAGTGCGTGAGCTCGGTTTCACTTTCGACGCACGACCAAATAAATATTATTTATGTTCATTTCTTTTCATGTTTCATAGGCCATGTGTTGTTTTCCTTATCAGATCTCACAAGATCTATTTGCATATGAAATAATGTTGGAATAATGTGACTATATCGTGGATAAAAGAATAAACAAGCGACGTCGAATGAAGACGGAAGTATAAGAATGAGAAGAAGGCTTATTAAAGTCAAACATTAAACAGGAGAATGGACAAGAACTGAATTTTAATTTATTACGAATTTTTAAAGTATATTTTTGAAAAAATTCAAATGCAATATGAACCCTGAAAAACTCAGTTTGATCAATGAATCGCTTTTCCTGTGAAATTTCGATAATTTTTGCTGATTTTTCGACCGAGAAATGACATTTTTTATCATCAAGCAACAATAAAAAAGTAGCAACAACAAATATTGAAGCCATAGCCATCAATTCAACAATAAAAACAACAATAAAAAGCTGATGACGGTTTTGATGGCGCAGGACGAAAACAAAGAAAACCAGAAAACAACAGCAACAACAGCAAAAGCAAGGAATTTATTTCGACGACTATGAATGGCGTCCAACACACAACAAACACAGGCAACGACGTCGTCCGAGTGAAAATAATCGAATTACTTCCATGAGAATAATTTCTAATTGAAAAATATTGTTGGCTCGAGGAGAGGAGAAGATGAAATGAGGGAGAGGGAGAGAGTGAGAAGGAGTCAGGCAGCAGTAACATCGCTTTTGTAAAAACCAGGAACTACGCCAACTTTTCAAGTATAACATTCACCAAACCCAGAATCAAACCTCGTAGCAGATTCCGAACGGAGCTCCATTGGAGGATGATGAAAGTTTACTAGGGGAGAGGAGCGTTCATGGAGCCCGGGAAGAACGAACAAATCAACGTTTGCCGAATTTTTCAGCGTTTGTATGCGGCTGACGTTGGTTGTCATCTTCGAAATTACTTGGTCCGTTGTTGATATCCTCCCTAAGCCCACTCCAAGGGACTGTATCGCCCATTTTCCCTCTCTATCTACGCTCCTTTAACGTGTCCAACTCAACTCTATAGAAAGTTACGTGTTTTTGTTGCGATTTCTTTAATAACCTTTGTATTCTTCGAACTCTTTCTTTCCTTTAATGTTTGTTCTACGACATTTTCTTCATAGTTTTCCTAGTTTCATATATATTCAGTTTACTTTACTTTACTTGAACTCGATTCAGTCTGAGTCGTTTCGACTCAATTCAGCTTTGATTCGAGTCGAGAAAATAGAAAGGCTTTTCGGAAATTTCGAGCAGCAGCAACAACTTTCGACGGGGAAATCATTTGCGATGTGCATTAATATAAATGATGGGGAACCCTTCAAGGATTATTTGGGAAATAATAATGGAGCAGAAAGAAGTTGGGAGAACGATGGGGAGTGGAGGAGGCTGCGTTTAATTGCATTCACTTGTGAACCGAATGCGAAACGAATTTTTAAAAGCATTCTTCTGAGTGGTGCCATGAATTGATTTAGAGCAGTGACGGGCATTCTTATACTATCACATTTTGTAGTAAATGTTGCTGCGGCTTTCATGCGCCTCCCGCTTGAAAATGACTTAGTTAATTGTGTAATTCAATTACCACAGCATTTATAATAATAATAACTGTCGTTTCTTTTTCTTTTCAGGTAATTAATTAATTCCGATCTCACTTTTAATGCGGATACTTTAAATATATTGGGTAAGAATCAATTTAGATGCGGAAAAATTGGATTATTAGAAAAAGTAAGAGCTTTATTTAGAAGAAGAGAAATATTTCCTATTTTGTGATGGAATCAGTCACTTTTCACTCCCTAAAAAAGGCTATGGATCAAATTCTGTAGGTAAAAAAGTATTTGGCTTTGAAATATAACAGCTGAGGTCCCGAACTGATGCTTGTTCTTGTCGTTGCTGTTGTCATGAGCAAAAATTTTGTGTTGCAAGAAGAACAACAGGATAAAAATTAAAAACGCTGCTGTCAGGAGTGGATGACAAACTTATTCCCTGCTCCAGAGAATACAATCACACACACACATTTCATACCCACGCAAACCACTCACACACACACGACAACAAACAATCGTGTGTACAAAGAAGTGTATCAGGATATTTTTGAATATTAAGCAGAATGTGTTTTGACGTGTGGCTGCAATCAGTGTGTGTGAGTGAGAGAATGGATGAGTGAGAGTTGCTTGGCGCCTATCGGCTTCTCGTTTGCCTCCTCGTCCCACTTTCCACTCCATCATTGCTTGGAATTCGGTGTTTTTCCATCAACTCTTGAAACGTGGACGCATTTCAAATGCTTCGCTTGGCTGCTTTTGGTTTTTGACAGTTTTTGACAGAAGGACGCATTTTGACACACGTTTTGCTGCTTCTGCATGAGCTGAAAAGTTGTTTCCGTTCTTAACACGTCTATTAAATTATCAATTTCAACGTCCTTTAAATAATTTACTCTTTATTCAAGCATAGATTCTTTTGTAATTCTTCTTTTAGTGTGATTTTTGTAATGGCGCTTATTATCGAGTTTCCAAGTTGATGGAATAATAAGCATACAGCTTTGAGTGACGGTTTAATGGCGGCTGCCTCCTTTTCACTTATGAACTCACAAATCTCTTGCCTTCGATCGCCCTAGCTCGCTCTCTCAATGGCTTTTGTTTGCCATCCAACAACATTCTCTTTTTGCGCTTGCTCTCATCCTCTCGCTCGGCGTGATTGACTAGCACGAAGTGTGAGTGAGCGAGCGAGTGAGTGACACGAGTTTTTTGGACACCTCGTCAGGGGCGCTTCTACGCCATCATCCGACTGACAGCCGCCCATCACTCACGGCTGCAGGTCACGATGCTCGTCACAACCCTCGGCGCTGTGAATGGCATCGGCAGACATTAGAAACAACAACAACAATGGAACTCAAGTCATGCGCAAGGTTTTGAAAATGGTGCGTTTTTTTATTTCATATAGAAAAGAATCTTCAAAACAAAGAAAATGAAAGCCAGGAAAATTAATTAAATAAAAACTAAAAGTCAAAAATTTGATCATTCAGAAAATAAACAGAAAAATAAAAACCGAAAATAATAAAAATTCGCAAAATAAATAGAAAATAAATTGCGTCGTATTTTTCTCCACTTTTCCACTTAATTTTTTCTTGTTTGTAGATCCTTTTAATTTCACTTCTAACGTTTGCTGTTCTTTTTGTTATTTATGTTGCGTGTAGTTACAACAAAAACAACAACAAATGTGTAACAACCGAGGGTTCGCCAGCAGCGTGCAATGAATGCGTGTGGAGGAGGATAAAAGTGGGCGTGGAGGTTGCTTTTAGTCGCCTGCAGGAGTCGAACAAAATGCAGAAGAAACAAATAAATAAATGAGTCCTTTCCGTGGCAGGATTTCCATTACAGCGGAAACATTTCAATTTTCACTTTTGTTGTTAGGCTCGACAAACTTCGTTTTCGTCGTTGATTTCAGTTTTTCCCTTTATTTTTTCGCTTCTCTGACGTCGTCGATGGTTTTAAATTATAATTTGCTTTAGAGAAGTGATGAAAAGAATTTCTAAAATCAATTTTATATCTGCTTCGGTTTTTATTCACGTCATTCAATCGCTTTTCCATCGCCAGATTTCAACTCGGCTTCGATTATCATTCGGTGATGCTGCAGAACCCGTTACTTATTTACTCAGTTCTTAATTCATTCATTAATTTAGTCATCCGCCGGTCATTTAATCATTTATACATATTTTTGCCTGGTTTTTCCCTTCGATGGTGATGATATTCGTGACTTTTCTTGTTTGAGTGAAGGATTTTGTGTTTCTTTCTCTGGATATTTTATATTTGGAGTTTCTTCTTCCCTCCCCCTTTATTTTAGTTTCTACCCTTCCCTTACCATCGCCCTTGAAAAGCAGTCAACCCGTCGTCATGTCGTTCGCTCATTCAATCAATGAGATTCGCATCGGCTTCGACGCTGCTTCGTTTCGATTTCCCGTCTCCGTCCGTCTGTTTGCTTGTCTGACGGATTCCTCCGTCCGTCCGCAGCCCTCCTCCGACCACGTCCGTCCCGCCATTTTGATTTATGCGCGCCCTCCGCTCGACAGTCGTCGGTGAGCGGCTTCGAACGGATGCGGGTCCACGGCGATGCTTTGTACAGCGAAGGCTGCGCTTCGCAGAGTGTCCATTAGTGCTTGGGAGGTTCTAATGTCGAAATTTCCACTCCACACACACGCTCGGACGGACGGACAATGGGTCATAGAGCCACACGAGGCAGGAGAACACGAAAAGGACAAAAATCGGGCCGCTTCCGTGCGTGTTTCTGTACGTATTTTGTAGTAAATTCCCTGCTGTTGATGTTGCTGTTGCAGTTGTTGTTGTTGGTGTTTCCCTTTCTCTTCCTCCTCCTCTTTTTTTGGTTTTCAGTCTTTTGCCAAGCATTGTTTTTAATTCCAGCAACGAAGCCGATTGAAATGCTGACATGAGGGCAAAATTGAAATGATGTTCAGCGGCCGTCACAAAATCACGATTCAGCAAGCGAGTCTTCCTCCTCTCCCCCTCCTCTCCGCGGCGAAGGAGGGCTGAATTGAAGTGAAAATTCATTCGGTTTGCTTGTGTTTTCGTCTGTCTTTCGAAGCCTGCATTTGGACGCCGCGTTGTGGTCGCCAGGACTCATAGCCGGGGCAATTAAAGCAGAATCCCGTTAAATGGACGTTAAATGTTTTCGAAGCAGCTGTCAAATTAAAATTAATTAGTAACTATCGATGCAATCAGAATCAACTCGCAACAGCGAAAACCTAAATTAAATCTTTTAAATTGCATTAATTTCGAGAATTAATTCATTTAAGCTTCGGTTTATTTTAAGCACCCTGTAAATTTTCGTTTTCATTGAAATTCCTGGCGAAATTGAAACCGTTTTCAACAAATTAAATTATCACAAAGCAAAAAATCAAACAAACGCAGCCGACGAAGGACTTGAATTTGTTTATTTATTGCTTCACGCACTCAATTCGACTAAAATGCGTAAAAATTAAATATTCTAAATGGAGAATAACACAAAAAAGCCCAACAACTAAATATGAATATTAAATGAGCCGGCGAAAAACTCCCGAACGGCAAAAAACTTGTCCAAGCAACGTTTTCAGTGCTGCCCATTGTTAATGAAGCCATCAGCAGCAGGAGGAAAGCACCGACGATGAAAGCGAAAAGGACAACCGCATCAGGGTGTGAAGGGGGAGGAAAGGGAGGAAGGGGAATGCTTAAACTTGGCTGACCAACAAAGCGAAGCCAGCGGCGACTTTATTCATTCCTTTCACTAGCGAATTTCAATTTTAATATTTATTTAACTTCAACAACAACAACAAATATGCAAACAACAGCGAATAGAAAGGAATTCATAAAAAACAATAAATTATCAAAAATTCAGCCGCCAAACATTTTCTTCGCTCCTCGTCAGCATGTTTACAGCGTGACGTGTGTCTGGCAGCTTTTTGTGTCTAGACATGTTGCTGTTGTTGGTTTTCCAGCCTCAAATGATTGATGTTCAGCCTCTTTGAGGGCACGAGACACGGAATAAATATAAAAAGTGAAAATTTCTCTTCTTATTTATTTAACATCGACTTGAAATCGAATAAATTAGCTGCTCGTTATGAAAAATCATGTAAAATTAATTGAAGAAGGAAGAAGGAGCATTTTCATTGGCAAGGATTGAATTTTGCACCCTTGCAATGGAACTCAACTGCAAACAACTCGGAAATTTCGGAATAATTTCAAAGCGCAACGACGACGCTGCTCATCATCATAAATAAATAATGAGAAAAGACGAAAGAAGCAGCCTAAAAACTCATAACGAATTCAATTTTTCTCGATGCGAGGAAACTGAATGAAAATGAGAACGTAAAAAGGACGTGCGTCCTTCTGCTGCACGTGTTAATAGAAATTAAACAAAAAACTATTTCCTAAAAAAACTGACATAGAAGAAGAGAAGCTAGAAAAAACAAACACAAAAATGGAACCCAAGCGCGTTGAACATGTTCAAAACAATTCTAGAAGAGGGAGAGAGAAAAATATTCATTAGCAACATTCAGCAATAGGCTTCAATCGCTTAGAAACACGCACACATTTCCAAAAAACTCTTTCCATTCCAATTGAAGACTTCTGAGAGAAACAAACAGCAGCATGTTGCTAACGCTTGTCAACTTATCAATGTCGAGGATTTCCAGGGCAACATTTCCAGCTGCTTTCGTCTGTTTTGTTTTGCTGATTGAATGAATGTTGATGAAAACCACAACGTGAAGGAAAATAAAAATTAACAAAAAACAGAAAAAAAAATAAAGTTTTAAGAAGAGAAATTGTTGAACAGGAAAAACTTTAGATTTATGTATTATCAATTAAAAATCAATTAAAATAAAGACGAACAATATAAAAGATTCAAAATTAAATATTTTTTTTAGGCGACGAAAGAAGACAAAAATAATAATATAATAAAATTTGCGTATGACAAGATATGACAATTAAAAAAAAATGCTATTACACAAAATACTAATAACCTTTCAATAAAAATTTTAAATGGAAATGAAATGAAATGTTTTTTTAGAATAAATAAATAAATTAAATTAAAAACTAAATTATAAAAATTTCCAGTAAACTTTTAAATTCCAAAATTTGCTTATATTTTCTTGAAATTATGAAATTTATTAATTACTACATTATGTGAGTATGCTTTTAGTAACTATTTTTCATTATCAAATCATATATAAACACACGGAAGGCAACATTTCCATGAGCATTTGTTGCAGGCCGTGGATGCGCGCTCATTCCACTGCCGCAACACAGCTGAGCAACTTCCAACTGGATTTCTCACAGCACTTCTTCGGCAATTCATCATTTTTCCAGCAGGCAGCCGCAGACAGAATGTTGCGGCGCAGTCGGCAACATGCGAAATAGATTTATTGGAATGTTTACGAGTCGCGTCGCTGTGGATGCGTTGCTACGACACGTTAGCGCGATTGTTAGTTGTTTTTGAATGAACGTGCAAAATAGACGTGTTCGGTGCGGCGATTGTGTGACTGTGTGTGTCTGCGCTGTGCTGACGACTTCCTCCTTTTCTGCTTTGCTTCATTCAGCGCGAGTCGCGTTCATGTTTTCGCGTGTTTTCCGCTTGATTTCTGTGCCGAAGAATATATTTATGCATTCCTAGGCGCTGATTCGCGAATCAGCACAGTTTTTTATATTTTTTTTGGTATGTGTTACGAGTTGAAAACGTCCACAGAACAGAAAATTGATTGAAATGAATGAAAAGCGAGGTCAGCGAAATAAAATAAACACTGAGAACACAACGGAAACAGTGAAAATTAAATGAAATCGTGTGAAATTGTGGAAAAAAGCGATTCTTCCGCTTGCAAACGCTGCAAAATTGTCAATTGAAATTGAAGCCGAGAATTGAATTGAATTTCGCATTTCATAAACGACGTGATGAACAAAACGTTGCGTTAATTGAATGCTGGACGAGCAGCAGCGGGCGACAATTGTCAATCTTATCAGCAACAACATTGAACTTTCGGCGCTGAACTTTTAAAAAAAACCGAAAAAGCAACAACCGAGAAAATACGAAATCCGAAAGCGGCATGACGCAGGCGAAAAACATTTTTTGTCGACAATAATAGGCGAAAAAACACGACAAACACTGCGAAAAAAATCAATTTATTAAACACAAGTCGAAACGGAATCGAATTCAATCGCATTTCGCTGTCATCATCTTCTTTGCCTCCTCCTCGTCCTCCTCCCTTCGCAACACTTCTGTTCCTTATCGACGCTCCTTCGACCGGCCGACAACAACAACAACAACAGCTAATTGAGCCTCGCTGCAACAACACAAACAACAACAACACGAAAAGCTTGCGCAAATCATTGTTTATGGGTAGAAAACGAAAAGCAGCCCGCCAACATCGAAATTATTTACGTTTGCGTCTCGTTCCTGCCTCGTTTCTCTTTCTCATTCGCACCGGCGTCGACAGGCTAAGGATAAAGATTTTGGTTCTGCTTTTTTATCGTTTGCAAAATCATAAGAAATTCAAAAAACTCATCGCTTCGCTGCAACTTGGCACGGAATCGTCGCTGTTCGCGAGAATCGTTTGCAGAATGGCGCGAAAAGTGTAACATTCAATAATAAAAACAGAAGTCGACTGAATGATTATTATTAGGCTTCGTTTGCATTGCAATTGCAGTTCTTTCTAATCACAATCAATCGCAACAATCAATGGAAATTCTAAATAATGTGTAGCTAAAGAGTTTTGACGAAATTGTGATATATTTTAATTACCAACGCATTCACAACAACAATAAAAAGACGAGCAACTGACAATTCTTAGATTTTTAGTGATAAATGTAAAGTTTCAAAATTTATTAATCGTACCTCCACACAAACAAAACCCATAAAACACAAAATAATCGTAAAAATCGCATGTGTTTTCAATCAATAAACAAATGACGCGCTTGTGTTGATTCGTGATCGTCTTTTCACAACAAAAGCAGCAACATATACAACCCAGGTACGTCTAGTGACCATCATAAAATGTTGATGAAGTTTCAATATTTTCAATATTTTATTTCTCCCACGGTTATTTTTATATCACGATATATTTACTTATCTCATGAGATTGTGCGGTTAATAATGACTCTTATTGCTTCCGTTTTGTTACGGATTCCATTTGCCGTCTTTTGGAGAGAAAATCTTCCAAGGAACATTTCAAGTATTCGTTTTCTTTGTAAAGATCTCATCAAAGTGAGGAGTAAAAGCGGCTGATTGCTAGAAAAAAGGGTGCTCACAGGCTTGAAAAATTCTTAAATTTTTTAATTGACATAAAAAATATTCCTTAGAAATATCAGAAATATTTTTATGACAGAACAACGTTTGCCAGATCAGATAGTAATGAAATCAGAATGTAATTTGATTTCTTATAACGCATTTTCATGTCTGCTGTCCTTATTCCTGAGGGAAATGTGGCAGCCGATGGCATTATGAGGCGCCCAGCTCAATTGGCTTTTATATGTCCGGAACACTTTGTTGGCTCTCTGATGGATACAAACTAGAGACAAATCGGAAATGTGAAGTAACCAATTTTGCCAGTCTCTTGGCTGACCATCAGCTGGCAACCCGATTTCTCACCTTAGCAAAGGGACTATCCATAAAACACTTGAGACTAAATAAAAAGAAATTACGCATGCTTGTAGGTTGCCTAACTGGTCACTGATATTGCCCTATCCGGAACAGACGTTTGCACAATTTGCGTCGTAGTTAGAGAAACCTTAGATCACGTCCTTTGCCATTTAACCAACATAGGCTTAAAAAGTGCTTAACTTTAAAGTTTGGAGCAACCCAGACGCGAATTTGGATGTTATTATTAAAAAAAGGATTCCATAAAAACCCGCAGACGAAGAAGTTCAAAAATAAATAAATTCTTCAACTAATAAGAACAATTATATATGTATAATAACTTATTATTTGAAGTTATTATTTATAAGAATATAATAGTTATTTTATATAATAAAACTTCCGGGATTTTACATCTCTTCTTTCCAATTTAATATCTTCCATCCACTCCATCTTTCATTCTATTTTTATATTACCTCATAATTCTTTATTAACTTACAAAATCGCGTTGTTTTTTGTGAATGGAAACCTGTTCAAATATATTTATATCAATTAATTTATTAAGCTATTTGTGGTCACTCAGTTTTGATGGAAACTAAATGTGTCAAACTACTTGCAACTCGCCATAAATCAAGTTATTTTGCAGTTATTAAAAGCAAATAGTTAAATCATAATTAGTGCAGTTTAATTGAAGCATTAGCATGCTGCATAAATCATTTATAGCTGCAGCAGCAACAGTCAAACACACCGACAACAACCGCAACAACAACAGCAACAATAACGAGTTGTCATTAGAAATCAGCAAGCGAGAAATAAAGGCCAACAATAACCACAAAAGGATCGCTGCATGTTCAAGATTTGCATGTTGAACAAGTGCAGAAAAGAAATAAAAAGCCACCGCAACAACAACAGCTGCCACAAGAGAACAACAGAAATAACAGCTACAGAAATAATTGATGACTTCGCACTGAGAACCGCTTCAACGCGAATTTTAAACAAACAGCCGCAGCGGATAGAACGGTTTCGCGGCGCTGCCCATCGCCGGGGCTGTTGGGGGCCTGAATGATAGATAGATGGCTAGATAAGCAGATAGAAAGCCGAGTGCTTAGATGCTTAAGCGGACGCACAGACAGCGCACTGAAGTAATGAGCTACAGGCGCCCGGACCACCCGCCAATCGCAGCGAAGCATTAATAAAAGCTACAATTAAAGACTGAACGACGCACAGACAGACCCATGAAAAGTCGAATAGACTCAGTTTTTGATTGTTTATTGCTGATTTTCTCATTTGAGTTTTTAGTAATAATTTTATTCAATGCTTTCAACGCACGATCGTGCAACAGAAACAACAACAAAACATTACAAATTATTTCTGTGTTTCTATTTTCTTCTTTAAATTAAATAATTTATTTAAATAAAATCGTCGTTGGTACGCGTTTTTAATTGAGTTGTGTTGTGATTAACTTTAACTTTAGAAGCAGTGGGAAAACAGGTTGTTGTTCTGCTTCTTCTTGTTGCTCTTGAGCTCAGTCCAGTCACTGATGCAGTTGTTCTTGCTGCTGTTTCTCGTTTTTATGAATTTATTAATGATCGTTTGATGTATATTGAATTTTACAGCAAAAGACAGAAACACAGACAGTTACACAGATAATCATTCACTAAATACCATTCGCATGCAATAAATTATTTCAGCAACACCATAAAAAAATGCAATTTATCGATTATAAACGATAATAAAGAATATACATTTTTTAATATTCGTTTTTCTCTTCTTTTTTCCCCTGTTTTTGCAGTCGTTTTTCTTGTTTAATCACGGAGTAAACAATTAGTTTTTTATTGTTTAAAACACGATCTCGACGACAACCGTGAAAATTGCACATTTTCGCTATTTATTTAATTATAAATGAAAAGTTTTCTATATGAAAAGAAACATGTACATGCGAAAATAAACTTTAAATGATCAATAAAACGCGAAAATCTGCTTTAATTCAGTTTAAACACGATGAACAATATGATTATAGTGAAATTTAACTAATTTTAATTTTATTGCTGTTTAAAATTGTGCGAAGAAGGAGAAAGAAGTTACAGGGATCAGGAAAAGAAGATGGAGGAGGAAGGAAGGAGCTCGTCTGGCGAAACGGAGTCAGGTTGATGTTTTGTTCGTCACATGGTGTTATTTGATATTAAAACAACAACAAGGAGAACATAAATACAACAGCAAAGGCAATTACAATAATAACAATGATAAAAACAAAACAAGGAGCAACCAAGAATGAAGAAACAAGGGAAAAACGACGACGACTGCAAAATGTGAACACGATATGCAAGAAAAATAACAGTCAGTCAAAATGTCGTGGCCAACACATGCTCCATTCTCTGCATACAAGCAACAACAACAACAACAACAACAACAAAATATCCACGCACACACACTCGATTTTATTTAGTTACTTTTAAAGCTCTGCTCTGTTTGTGGCTGTTGTTTGCTATTGTTGCCAACTTGCAACTAACTAAAATCAAGTTTATCTCTTTGCTTTTTCTAGTTTCGAGTTGTTGTTGTCTTCCTTTGGGCGCTGTTGTTGCTATTAGACGCAACCCAGAAGTGCCACAGACAGAACAAACGATAAACTAGAGTAATGCCTGCGTGTCTATGGAGCAAACGGTAAGCGTCAGTGATACGTTGGTACCTCGTCGTCCGACGTGTAACTGCATCCGTCAGTTTTCCATTTCAGTTTTCCATTTCAGTTTCAATTTCAGTAAAATCGCACAAGCAACAAGAACAACAGCGAATTCTATTTTATGGAAATTTATTCATAGAACTGCTGCGCTGACGGCGATGGTGACGGCGGCGGCGGCGCTCTCCTTCAATATTCCAAATTGGTGCGAACGCTTCTATTAGTTCAACCTGAGCACCACAAACAGCCGCAGCCGACGGACAGTCAAACAGTCAAGCAGCCGAGCAAAACAAAGCTGAGCGACTCTGAGCTCGATTCGAAGCCTGCGACTTGGCGCGCCTCTTCTATGGACTCGTTACTCATATCGAACCACTTTTTTCTGCGTCGTTTGTGGTACCCTTCACCCCTCGACCATTGAAAGTGTTGAGCTGCATTCTGCATCGTGGAAAACTTTTTTGGGCTTTACTTTTAATAACCTTTTTCCTGGTGACTTTTACAGCTCTGCTTCTTTCATATTTCAACTAGAAGCAGATTAAAAATTATTTAATTGAATTTATACTCAAAAAAATACGAAAATATATTATGTAAATTGGATTTATTTGCAACACATCAAAGCAATTCTGATTAATCAGTAATTTTCGCCAATTCCGAGAACTTCAACTGAAAAAGAACTAAAACTTTCCCGAATTCTTTGCCTCCATCCTTAAATTAATAACTGAAATCGTTTTTAATTAATACAACAACAACAGCAACATCTGTGAAAAAGTGATTTTAGAATAAAAGAGAAACAAGAGAGTAACGAAAATTAATAAAGAATCATCAACGGCGAGGACCACCTTCGATAAAAACCAAAACCGAAATCGATTTCTTGCGACCGGATTTAATTCGGTTTGATTAATAATGGCGATTATTTAAAACAAGCCTGAAAACTAAGAATTAATTTGCTTTTTAGTTCGATTTTGAACAGAGACAAATTTCAAGTGTAGAATTTATTTAAAAAAGGCCAAAGTTAATTTTCGTTAAAGATTCTCGCCGATGCGCTTCACTCCTGACGATGATGAACGAAACGACGTGGCGACGATAATCGCAAAAACATGACATTTAAACCGATGCCGAGTATGAGGATTAATTTAATTAAACGCGACACACAAACAAACGCCCAGAATCCTGCAAAAAAGGAGTTTTACCCTCGGCTTCAGTTGAATTTTTTAAGCAATTAATTTTAATGTTCACGATAACATCGCTTTATTGAATATTAATTAATTATTCTGCACTGAAATTATAATTAGGATTTGCACAAGATGATGGAAAGGAGAAGAGGGTGAAGAGGGCGTGGAATAATGAGAACACGAGAGGTAATGGACCGCAAAAAGCTTCTTTAAAATGTAGAAAATTTCGTCTTTAAACATTTGCTCTATTGTAATCGAATAAAAGGGGCTCGGAGCATTTTATTTGTAATATATACTTTGCATTTATTTTGTATCAACTTTGAAAAACAGAAAAACTGAAAAACAAAGTGACCGACATCAATCAAATCAAATATATTTTAAATATTTTCCGACCGAATCAAACGTGTTTTAGGAAATCTTCTGCGAAAAATTCATTAGTTTATTAAAATTTGCATAGAGAATGTATCGTAATTATAGGAATACTGGAAACGGCGGCACTCGGAAGAAAGTTTTGGGCAAAAAAAGGGCGAACATTAAAAATTCGCAAATTTATTGGACTGTAAACGACGAAGTACCTCCAACGTATTTCAAACTCTTTCAGGCTGGAGAAAAAAATGCTTGGAAGGATGCTCGAATCAAGAAGTCCTTTAGGAAGAATGAGAGGAAAAATGTCGGTCTGAAGAAATCCTTCAAGAAGAAGACAGGAAGGAAGAAGGTCCCGTTGAAGAGATCCTTGAAGAAGAAGTCCCCACAACTGACAAAGATTTCTATAACGTTTTGTGTACCCGAAGAGAATTGCAAGAAAATAACCAAAGATCACCTAAGAAATCTCTTCGCTAATCTGCACGGCGTTTTCGGCAGCAATATTTTGGAAGTGGACGGCTTGGATCTTCCATCGCGGGGCAGAACACCAAGGAAAATGTCTCAGAAGCGGTTCGCGGCAGCTTCTGATGACAGTGAAGATGGGAGCTCAGACGACGAAGCATGCTGCTCTCTTCGGAAACGTCAAGACCAAAGAAAAATGTCCCAGAAGCGGTTCGCGGCAGCTTCTGATGCCAGTGAAGATGGAAGCTCAGACGACGAAGAACGCTGTTCGCGTCGGAAGCGTCAGCGGAACCGAAGCCGCTGCCAGCGTAGACAATCTTCCGGCAGGGAGCGCAGTCGCTCCTCTCGTAGGAAGCCAAGACGTCCTAACTAGGAGCCTTCGCATGCTAAATCCATCAGTTCGTTCGTGTTTTCCATTTGGACAGTGATTAAAATTTATCGTAAGAAAAAAAATTCATGTGAATTCATTTTGTAAATTTAAAAATAATTTAATTCTCACGGCCGAAATTTATTGAGTTTGATGAACGTCCTTAAAATGATTTAATAAATCACGACACGTCAAAGGAAACTCCACAAAAACTAATATTGCTAAAATTGTAAAAAATTACAAAAAGAAACTAATATGTGTAATAAAATGATAAAAAAATTAAATAAACTATAAAATCACATATGAACGTTTTTTAAATTCATAGAAATAATTAAAGATATAATTAATAGATTATTAATTATTAATTAATTAATAGATTATCCATTTAGAATATGTTTAGTGACATTTTTGTAATGATTTCTGTTCGATTTCCATTTCTAAAGGAGAGCAAAACAAAGCATGATTCAGTTCATTGCTGATTACAGTTTCATAAACGAAATTAACATTGATTTATCCCCAATAATATTACCACTATTATTTAAGCCAACATGAATAATAATCTGCAAAATAAAAATTGTTTAAATCACAATAATAAAAATAATAATAAAGTTAACAATCGGAATAATAATCTAAAAATTATCCACGCAGTCCAATCATTGAATTATTGTCAACAATCCGATGTACTGCTGATGATGATGATGATGGCATGATGATGATGATGATGATGCTAATAATGAATATGATGCTGTTTCTGCTTGTAATTTTGCTGCTGCCGTTTTAGTCTCCGTCGTTGTTGTTGTTGTTTGGTTGGTTTTGTCCATGGTTTTTGTTGTTGTCGTCATTCTCCGTTGTTACTTTTGTCATTATCGTCGCTCGTGTTGCTGTTGTTGTAGCTTTAATTGCTGCAATGCATCCATCGCACAGATGCATCGAGCTGTTCTGCTGTTTGATATTTATTTAGAGATTAGTCCTGACAGGTGACGATGACAACTTCATTTTTAATTCGATTGTGTTGACAAGACTAACAACAGCAGCAACAACTTGTGAGGTTGTTGTTGCTATCAGATTAGCAAATTATTTGTTGCTGCCATTCAAATTGAAATCAAAACTTATTTCGGATCTATAAAACAACGCAAACAAAACCAAACGAAAGCATAGAAAGACAACTGAACAAAATAATAATTCAGTGTAAAGTCTATTTATTAATTTTAATTGCTTTTAATACTTTTATTTGCTCTTTGCTCATTTTAATTGATAAAATATTTGATCGAATTTTGAGCCCCGAACCATGCATCCTCATGGAAACATGCGGAGTTTCGATTTAGTCTTTTAAAGGGTCTTCAAATAATCGAATTTCTGCGTTCTTGCGCCCTTCTTGGGCGCTTTTAAGGGATTTAAAGTTTTTATTAGCAAATCCTGAAGAAACAATTAAACACGTTGCTTGTTTTTAATTAATTATTTCATAGCTTTTCCTTCTCTGTGATCCTTTTTTGGGTGCTTTCTTTCTGCTTCAACTCCAGTCTCCTTCGATGGCTTTTTGCGTTGTTGGTTTTTGCTGTCGCTTGAATTTGAGTCGCTTAAACACTTTAAGCCAAGCGAAGATTGCCACTGAGGCTAGCAAGCTTCCTTGTTAATAATATAAGCAAACAGACGCAAGCTCAACAACTGCGCTTCGCCACACACGAGACACGAAATAAATATTAAAAAGCTCCCAAAACACACACAATACATGGAAGAGAGACAGAGAGAGAGCAGCGTGAGTCAATGCTGTGGCGCTGCAAATATAGTTGCTGATGTTTTTGTTGCTGTGTGGTTGAAAAACTGTTGCTGATGCTGCTCTGTGAATCCTTTATGCAAATAAATATTATTAAAAAACACGCTTCCATAGGCAGCCACCCAGCTCGCACACACACGCACACAAAAACACGATTTGCACTTTGGCACACATGAAATTATGAGCCGAAAGCGCGGTGGATCCTTCAGCAGGAAATTCGCTGAGGAGCTGCGTTGGGAAAACCCTTCGTCGCCGGTATTTAAGCAACTTAACGATAAACAAATAAAATTGGAAGCGCAGATGCGATTATGGACTGCTTCAGGCAACGGATGCGACCCGCCACACCACGAAAAATGAAGCCACATCGACTTCAGTTTAACAATAATATTAATAAGAATATTAAGGATATTTGTTCTTTATTTTTGCACAATTTTGAGAACATTATTAAGATTATTTTTGTGAACAACTGAAATTAATAACAAAATTAATTCACGTTTCATAATAAAATCAAGAATAAACTCAAAGTTCGTAATAAATAAGTAGAAAATTGAGTAAATTTCTTAGTTAATGTTTTGCTCCTTGTTGTTGTCACTGCCTCCGGTCCCTCCCCTCCGCCCCTTCTGTAGTTGCCAGTGTTGCAGCTCCTTCTGGTTTTTGGCGCACACTTTTATTGGCATACATTAAAATTGCATGCAGACACGCAACACTGGATGTCAGTGTTGCTTTGGCTTTGTTTTTAATGGCTGCATTTTCTTCGTTTTTATGTTATTTTGAATTTTATTCGTTTTTTTCTCCTTTGGAGTGATTATTACTGTTAGAAAGCTCGCTTGTGACTTGTTTTGAGGTTGTCTTTGTTCCGTTTATTGCTGTGAAAGAGGGAAGAAATAGAAAGAGGAGAATTTCGAACATGATAAGTTTTCTTTTCAAGCTTCGTTATCGCGCTTCAATCGTGTTTATGGCTAATAATAATCAGTTAGTAACACGTGCGCCTCTGCAACTCGATACACGCGCCCCTTCACAAGCGTGTTGCGATGTAAATAGTCACAAAAACATCACATCAATTGTTAAAAAACAAGAATTGAGAAATATTTAAGCAAATCTTAGAAGCAAGCGAGAAGAAAATCATTGAAATTCGATTGCAAATTGCATTAGAGTGACTTTAATGGGATTTTTCTTCGTTGATCAAATAATTAACAGTAGAAACAATTTTTCTAGCGTCAAAAACATCCTAAAAACAACACTCGTAGTCACAAGAATCATCAAACAACCGACAACAGGCATAAAACAAAGAAGAAGAGTGAAAAAAACTGCTCTAACCTCTCAATGCTTCAATAAAAGCGACGTGGAACACGTTGATTACCATCGCCACGTACGGATTTCGCTTGTTTCGAAAGAAACGTGGACGTCGATTGGAATCTCTTCGCTTTGTCAATCAAACTTCTGCGGCGATGCGACTGCAATTCGTCTCTTTACGAATAAAAACACCGAAACAACAAAATAAAAAACAAAATAAACAAGTTTTAATACAGATTTTATTGCTCACAAGAAAAGCAATGAAGAAGCTAGCAGAGGGCAGGCGGGGAAAAGAGGAGGATCGCCACTTTGCTGGTGGCATTTAACTACTTTTAATAAGTTTATCAGCGCCATCAGCAATTTACTCATCCGCTAGTTTCTTTGTTGTGTCGTCCGCAGAGTTTCATGCAGAATTCAGCCGTGTGTGTGTCGTGATGTGACTGTGTGGGGCTGCGAGCGAGTCAGCCAATGAATTTCAATTAATTGCAGTACAACAAACAGCGCACATTCTTAACCCGTGCAAAGCGTCGCGCTTCCGATCAAAGCCAAGGAAACAACAGCCAAAAATAAAACAAGAATTGATAAACAAAAAAACACACAGTAAAAAGATTTCAAAGTCGTGCTTTAATCTTGGTTGAATTAAGCGCAGCTTCATACAATGAAAATTCCTAATTAAGTCTTCGCTACTTCTGTCTCTTCATGTGCACACACACACACACACACACACACACACACACACACACACACACAAATGTGAGAACAAGTACGAAGCGTCCACTTGAGTGCGAGTAAAACACTAAAAAAGCCTTTGACAAGATCGCCGAATCGAGTCTGGCTTCGTGTAAGTACGCAAAAACATCCGAAGCACGGCTACGAACGAATGCAATCAGCTGAGCAACAAATGAAGTCGATGCAGCGAAACAGAAGCAACAATAGCGACGTAGAGCCGTTGACTTTTTAAAGCTTTTATTAAAAGTGCTGTTGTATGTTAATTTGTTGCTCTCGTTGTTGGTGTTGTCGCTTCTTGTCGCTGCAAAAACCTGTACAATAAGAACACGTGTCATCATTAAAACTACATTTGAACACGGACTTGACTACGCCATTCAAATGACTGAGTAAAGCAACACGAAGTCGTAGTTGCAGTAGCAACGGAGTGCATTTTGTCCTGTTGTTGGTTGTCGTTGTTGGTCCCTTTGTGTTGCTCGTCTTCGCTTTTAACTCTGACACATCTTCAAATGGACAACATCTGTTAAATAGGGTGCTTCAAAGTCCAAAAGCATTCTCAGTTTCAATGACAATCCTCATTTCAGTCTTCTTCGAAGTCATTTCTTAAATTTTCGGTTCAGTTTTTAGCTCAATCTTGGTTCCAGCTTTCCGCTTTGCCTCCTTCTTCAGCCATAAAGCACCCTGCATCGTTCGACACGTTCTCGTTTCAGCTCCACTTCACCGGAACTCGCATTTCTGGCCTCCGTTTGCCCAAAAGGTAATTCTATTGTTCGCTCCGTCCACAGACAGTTAAAAAACAACAAGAATTCGAATTTTATTAGCTTCGTTCGGTGCTGTTGTCATTTATCTGCTATTGTTTAAATATTTCTCGGTTTCGTAACCCTTCTGATCGGAAAAAATGAGAACAAAACATCAGCTCGACCGCCGACTTTGCGCAGGCGCGCCTCTTTCCGCTCTCCACTCTCATTGACCGTTAAGAACTGAGTTAAGAACTCTTTAAAATTGTTCACATTTCCACACATAATAATTCTTGTTCGACTTGGCCAAGCGAATGGCTTGAAAACGAGGGCTAAAAAGGAGAAGGAAGCGAAGCAATTGTGCAGCCGTCGTTGTTTCCAGTGTCGCTACGGGTTCCGCTATGAAAAAGCCGAACAACAAAGGAGAAAAATTTATGTGGCGGTCGCCGTGTTGAATAAATTTGTTATCTCGATTAAGTCGACAAAAGCAGATGTGCGCAGCTCCTAGACAACCGATTGTGTCGCCAACAGCAGCAGCTGTTGTTAGTTGCAGTTGCTTAATTAGTTGATTAAAGTCAAGGAAAATGCATTTCAGTGGAATTCTTAGACGTTTAAACAGAATCCAAACGTCACTTAACTTAACGTTGCAATGGACGAAGAAATAGAGCAGAAGATGATGAAGATGACGTCTTTAAAGCTGTCTTTTGAACCCACGCACATCGCGAATTTCTGCGCCAAACATTTTAGGCGCCGCATCATTCGAGCAGAGTTGCCAACGCGACACAAACACACACGCATCAACGACTAATTCGCCTCCCATAAAACAAATTTGCGTGCATCCACAAAAGAAACGGAGACGAAGACGACGATGCACGAATAGCATTCAAAGGATTCCAGGCGGAGCTACAAAAAATCCACGCCGAGAGAAGAAGAACAAGCATCTAGTCATGTGTTGAAGTAGCTGAAAAATGAGCTGAAATTTAGCATTGGAGAAAGAGGAAGAACAAAGATGAGCAACGAGCGACGACAAGTTCGCAATGGGAATGAGAACAAAATGAGCAACTACAAAACGTTGGAAAGACGCGAGCAAATGTAATGGACATGGAACTGTGATTGTTTTGGGTAGGGGAAAGACGCGGAAGAGGAGACTCAGTGTCTTTTTTGGCTTAATAAAATAATGCGACATGAAGAATGATCGTCGTTGCATGAAGAGGCGAAAGTCATGAGATGGGAAGAGAAAAGTGATGTTTGTGGAGTCGATGGGGAAGGTGAAGGGGCAGAAGATGTCGATATGCCACAACAGCAATGAAAGAATTAATGGCTTAATTGAAAAATTTGTTTTCACATGAGAATTTTTGCATCGCTTTAAATTGAATTCAATACGAAGAAAGCGAACAGCGAGAAGAGATTCGACGCGATGCGATGAAATGATGAATGTTTTCGGCACTAAAGCACGCTACTTTAAGCGAATAAAATGAATTTGGATGAAGTTTAGGATGATAACTAAAATGTAACAATAACTAAATAATATTAATTTAATTTTAATAATGACAATAACAATAATAACCTTCAAAGGTGAAAAATTAAGCTTAAAAAATTAAATGTGTAAAAACAAATTTATTATTTTCTGCTTTTTTTGGCTTCACTTCAAGTTCAAGTTTGAAATCTTCTCTCAATCAATTTTTTTCATCATTGTCAATTCCTCATCACATCGAAAGGCACACGAAAGGAAATCGTTTAATATAATTTACACTTGGAGCATTTTAAAAATGCGGTAATTAACACGTTGCGTTCTTTCGGTGCAATTTTAATTAGCACCATTTAGCAGGCAACTCCTTTCGCAAGCAGCTAGTGACCAGTCCAGTCGACATTTAAAATTCCTGTGCGCTCAGAGCGTCTCTGCTGCTCTTTTCTGCGTCGGCAGCAAAAAACCGCATATAAATTCATCAATTAATGCGCATTTTTAATACACATTTTCTTGCTTCGCCACGCAAAAAATTATCATAATTTGCTGTCCTCTCTGTCTGTCCGTCGCTCTGCCTGAAGCTGGAGAGAAAGTAAGCTGAGGTTGGCAGCGAGTGAACTCGGAAACCAGCGCGAGTCTCATCAACCTCATTTTAATGGAAATCTTGTGCGATGCGTTAAAATTCCTCTCTGAGCATTCCTTGCTGTACGCTTAGGATTGAAAGGAGAAGAAGGAGACAAGACATTGAAGGGTTGCCATCGTAAAGAAAAGGCCTTTCCGAAGACGAATACTTTTTTATTTCTCTGTTGGATGTCATTTTAAAGAAGCTTTATAAAAACATAAGTACTTATTTTTATATTAATCCTTTCTCACATTTCGCGAATTGCGTTTTCAATTTCATGTTCAGAGCAAAGGAATTAAAATAACTCAACTTTATTCTTATTTATAGACTTTTAAATGACTTTTATCGCTCATTGTTATCTTTTTTATGTAGCTTTAAATCCTCTCATGCGTCGAAAGTGTTTCTCATTCCTTTTCCAAGGTTTATTTTTATCTTTTGCATTTATTTTCGTTGCACGAACTTTTTTCATCTCTTCGCAGCGAAGCTCCAATTAAAAAAGAACTCGAAAATCCAGTTTTCCTTAGAGATTCACCCAACAACGGCGCATCTTCTGCGTGATCATCATCGGCTGCTGCTTCTCCTTCTCGAAGCAGTAATCAATTTTATATCAATTTGTAAATTCGCGATGATTGCAATGATAATTAATCGAAGCGAAAATAAATTCCAATCGCACGACGACGACAACGAAGACGTTGGTCAGTTTTTGTTCCTCGTTGTTTCTGTTTTTCTTGTTAAAATTCAAAATTTTAGTGTTTAAGTGGCAAACTTGGCGTTTCAAGTGGAAAGAAAAAGCGCCACTTAATTGAAAAGAAGTTAAGAAAGAAACACTCAGGCGTTAATGAGTATTTAATTTAATGAAATACGAAAACACTTGCAATTTTTGGCGTGAAGTTTCTTATTTTTACATCAGTTTTGATGATGATCGTCGTCGTTCTGTGCATCCTTCGATGGTCGTTCGTAATTAAGTAATTTTTATGGCATTTTTATTATGCATTTAACAGGTTTTTTCCCTCGAAGCGTCGTCTTTCGTGGTGTTTCTTTTAACTGAAGAATGAGAAGGAAAGAAATGACGTGGTTCAGGACCCATTTCAGTCGGAGCAGTTGCAAAGAAGGCGAGGGGAACCTGTAAAAGATCATGAAGTCGAAGATATTGAAGAGATTTTATCTTAAATAGGTTAATTAAACCACTCACAGTTTTGAGTATTGATTAAAATTTAAAATTCATTTAATCCTTAATAAATTAAAAAATTTATTGCCAATAAAAATTATAATTATTTTAATTAAAACGCAAGTTGCTAATTTTATAATTATTTTAATCGTTCATAAATGATAACATTTCATTGTAATTTATTGCATAATTATTTCTTCTTCTCAAACATTTCATTAATTGAGGTTTTTCTGTCTATTTTCAGGTAATTGGAAAAGGATTTAATTTTTTTAAATCCATTATAAGTAAGTGCGAAAAGAAAACAAGTACATTACAAGGGAATAAACGATAAGGAATCATTTCTCTACAAATTTGCTAATTGTCGATCAAAATTACCCAAAATTTTCGAGATTTTAATAATGGAGAAAGCAAATAAACAAAAAAATGCTCTAAAAAACGGCGAATTCCGTGCGGCAGCTAAACTTAGTGAGTGAAAAACTTGTTTTCCGTGTTTAAACAGGGGTGAAAATGCGTGCGGCAACAATGAACAGTTGTGAAAACTCCTGAAAACTTCAACTGAACATCAGCAACAACAACAACGAAGGAAATCAGGCTGTTGTTTAGCTGCGTAGTTGTTGTTGTTAGTTTTTCGTTGTCGTTTCTGTTGTTGCTGCTTCGTTACATGTCGGGGTGTGTTTTCCACGGTGATATCGAGCAGAATTTGAAATTTTCCATAGCAATCAAGTTGAGCAACCCTCAAAACTCAAACCTGAACGCATTAAAAGCAGCCATAACTGATGTTGCTTCTTCTGCTTCTGTTCTTGCTGTCAGTTTTGTTATTGCCGCTTCTGTTCTGTTCATTTATTTGCACTCGAATGAACGACATTTGCTTTTCCAATCTTCTGTTTTTGCATCTGTGAAATCTTGCGTTGTTTGTGTATGCGTTTGCTTTTGGTTTTTAACCCTTATTGATGAAAAATTTAGTTGAAGAACGACTTGAATGTTAATTCTAAATTTTTACACGATTTTTGTTGGTTTTACGTGTGTTTATTTTGGACATTTCTGTGATTCCTGTCTCTCGAGCGCTGAGGGGTTTCTGAAGTTCGTAAACGCGGTCAATCGCTTACCATTTCCCATGTTGCCCATTACAGCTCTCCATCATATTCAAACCCCTTTTCTAGATCAAAAACATTTTCATAAAATTTATTTTTCGATGGACTTTTCGCAAATTAACCTCAAAGAAACAAACATTTGTCTCCTTTTCTTGATTTCTGACTGCAGTAAACAAAAGAGAGATTTTATTAGAAAACTGGGAATTTGAAGGATATACAGAGGTAAATGAACTGCAGAAATTCCCCTTTCCTTTGTGTATTTATGACGCCAGGACTTCAATTCTTTATCGATTTAACAAATGCAAAAGCAATTTAACTCATCATCATTATTGTTGTTATTGCTCATCATCATCATCATTTTCGACCTTTGCACCTTATTTTTATTTAACGTTTTTGCTACATATTTTTTCATTATTTAGACAACGTGTAATACAAATGTATGTTTAGTGAAATGTGAAAATGTTCCATTTTTCAGGCTCTTAGCACAACTCTTAATTTAATTAAACAACATTTCGCCCGACTTTCGCCAGCATGTGCCTAAGTATCCTTTAATGCCCACCAGAGCCACAGAGCAGTTAATGGATTTTTGAAAGCCCCTCAGCGAGCGGCTTTTGGCACCAAAGTTGCCACATAATTATTTTTCAGCTCTCATCACCAGCTCATTTTTAATTAACGCAGCGAAGCGCCCAGCGAATGAAAGTGGAAGAGATGAGGAGCGCGAGAAGGGAGTGAGAGAAAGCAACGACGCTCTCGCCGCAAACACTTGGCGCTCCTCGGTCGACGTAATTCGATGCAACGGTTCCGCTGTTGCTTCCGCTGCTCTGCTTCGGCTTCTGGTGTCGCTGCGCCATTATTACGAAGTCAGCTCCATGTTGGCCACGATGACAAGCAATTTTATGAAGCTTCTGCGTGTGGCCACATGTGCGAAAGTGTTACAAATCCTAAACAAGGCGAAGCCAGTAATGGAAATTAAAAACGCCCTTCTCGGAACGAGGACAGCCGAGGATGCGGAAGGATGAAGTCCCGCAGGAGTTGCTTGTCCCTGAATTAACATTGACAGGCGAGTGCATGCGTGTGTGCTCATATAACGGTGCAGTTGCCCCACTTCACGACATCACATCATATTTCGGTTGTTGTTCTTTTTCGTTGGTGGATTTTTAGGCTGTCGGCTGGCAACACTTCTCGAGTAGCTGCAAAAAAGCCAATCATGAAATCGTGTTGATGATGCGTCACTCTGTCGTGTGTGCTTCGTGCACCCTTCGCTCGGCAGCCTCTCGCTGATCACGTTGCTTGTTATCATCTACCCAAAATGCGGCTTTCAGGGCAAAATTAATTCCTGAAAGTGTACACAGCTTTGTCTAAAAGGGTTTTCTTGTTTATATTTTATGTAATTTGCAATTTTTCCATACATCGTAAGTGCGCAAAACTATAAAAAAGCCACTTCCGAGTGTAAAACACTGCGAAAGAGTTGAACGAGGTCGTTAAGAGGAGTCACGCAGCTTTTAATGCACGGAAACAGCAAAAATACCTCACAGCTGACATGTGAATTAACCTTCAGAGACACATTGGAACTCTTGTCACTCTGCTTATTAACATTACTTTATTTATGTGCATGTTTTTTGAGTGTGTTTATTTAATAAAAATCTTCAAAGAACACATCTAATTTTGGACTTTCGACAAGAGCCTTTCGCAACCAAAGCCACGGTTCAAGACTTCAAAGGTTAATTGCTTTATTCAGGCCATAAAATAACACGAATCCAGTTCAGTTAACTGCGAGGTCGAAAGAAGAGTTGAAAGATGCTCCTCGGCACTTTTTCAACATCGTGTTGATTGTTTTACGACGATACTAAAAAAACTTTCCAACAAAAACGACATTTAGAAGTTGAAGAAGACAACGAATCCCAAATAAAACTCATTTTATTCATAGAAGCAAAAGATCCTTGAATATGTTACCTGTTTCTGTATTGGACACGTTTTCCTTCTTCCAACTTCTGCGATGTCCCGAATTTTATTGCCACGTTGGTCAACAGAAACTTTCTCCTGCTTCACGGCTATCGAAAAAGGTCCTGCTGAGCTCATTTCGTTCTCCTTTGCAGCAGGTTCAGTGGACGGTTTCCCAGTCTTGGGCTTCATTGTGTCTGCTTCTCGAAACTCGCACTCGCAGCTGCTTCCGTCGCCTCGGTGTCACTTCGCAGTCAGTCGAATTTTTCACACTGATGTTGCTTCATTTTCAACCAACGCTGCAGCTACAACAACGGCCACTCTGGCTTCATTATGACGCAATATTAATTTCTGAATGACGTCCAAGGTCGGGCGCTGTTGTCCCGCTGTTCATTTGCATAACTTGGATTTGCCTCCGTCTTGAGTGGGGAAAAGACACGATTTCATACCTGATATTGGACAATGAAATAGTAAAACATAAGCAAAATTCGTCTACGTAGATGCTTATTTATTTGTCTGTGAATATTCTATTGAAATTATGGATTTTGGGTTTATGGGATGTTCAGAATGCTGCTTACATTGGTTATTAAATATGTGTGCCATGTTTTTGTCATATGTGGGCAAAAATAACGAGAACAAAGCTGTGCACAATCAAATTCCATTCAAGGTTGTATAATAATAATCGAATATTAGTTCTAGTTCCCCCAAAGGCACTGAAGACATCCATTTCGATATCACAAAAGGGAAGAAGTCACTCTTAAGTACTTTTCCGGGTTCTTAAGACCTTTAAAACCGTTTTTCCACGAGGTCATTCAAAGTTCTCTTTGCAGAATTCATTCAGGTTCCAGGAAAGCAATTTTTAAAAAAGTAATGGTTTTAGAAGGATCGTGACAAGGCTTTTTTTTTTCATTTTTAGAACAAGGCTTTATATGGTATTTGCCTTATATTACGACTCTATTCCCCTTTTCCCTTGTAATTGTATATAAAAAGGCATTAATTAAAGCCACAAAAGTCGTCGCTTTTAACATATTTTATTTATGAAGATATCATGAATAGATTTAGCCAATATTACATTTAGTGTTATTATATAAATTTGCATAACAATAGAAATAATAATAACAGTGTTACTTAAAGAAGAAAGTGTATTAATTAATTAATTAATTAAAGAAGATTTTGTGTTAGAAATAATTGTATCTATTATTACATTCTCTTTAAATTAAACTAACAATTGATAGGAAGAATTGCAAAAATATGTTATCATCAAATAAATGAAACGGTGAATTAAGCCCCTCAAGAAAGAAACATTTTTTACGATTCCGTCGTAAAACTCTCTATATATTATAACGTCAATATTTTTTTAAAATTTTTTTATTAACATTGACTTCTTTGAAGTTTTCATACACTTTTGATATACTTAAATCTCACAACTTTTCCTAAAGGAGAATAAAAGGAAATACAACGCAATAAAAAATTATAAGCAAACTCTAAATAAAAGAACAAATAAAATACAAACGAAGAATAACCAAAAAATAATCAAATAAACAATCAAAAACTAAGGAAAAAATAACCAGAAAATAATAAACAAACAACAGCGAAAAATGAAACGAGGAAGAGAAGAAAAAGATTTAAATGAATTCTATCAAATGGAAACTGTATTTTTTAAAACAATTCAAATAAAAGAACCGAAAGTTTGCGAAATTTTCTCCTCTTCTTTTCTTGTGCTTCCTGTTTATGCTGTTTTCCACTCTGATTTTGTTGATTTCAACGATTCAAGTTCAGCGTTGATTCCAGATCTATTTTTTGCTTGTTTGCAAGCAAACATTTGTAACGTTTGTATTTCAAATATTTTGTGTTAATTCGTGGATTTTGATTGTATTTGTGAGTACCGTGATAAAAAGTATCTCGTGAATTGTATTTATTAGCTTTAATTCGAATTTACATATATGCACTCAAAGTTGTTGTCGATCTTGTTTATATTCCCATTAAATTTTATCTTTCTTGTCTTCGACAGATTTCTTTTTGTCTTAAGTGGGTTATTTTTGCGCTTATTTTAAATATTTGATTTAATTAAATGATGATATTCAACAATGAAAACATTTATTCCATGAATGCATCAGTTTCTGAACAAAATTTCAATTAAGAAAATTAAATAACAAGTAATTTTTAATAACAAATCTAAAGCAAAGAAAAGCATAGACATAAATTTTCTTTAATAAAATAATATACAATAGTCGTATGCACATGATAATAATGTATATTAAATACATATATGTCCATATATATTTTAACACATACATAATAATATATTTAATTTATACATTTATTCAATTTATTTATTTCGTAATTCACAACATCACAATAGTTTCATCCTATATGTATAAATAAAAGCAATACTATAAAAATCTACTTTTTCATCGCAGACTGCAACTGCTGCTGTTCAAAGTTCCTTGAATAAGAAAACCATTTTATTTTTTCATTTCATTTCATTAACTCGCTGATATCAGCTCGACCCACTCTGGGCACAAAAAAAGACTTGCACATGAAGCACTTTTATTCCATTTTATTTGCTTTATACTCTCAATTAGAATTCCAAAATTATCTTTTACGATGTCAGCAATGATTTCGTTGTTCTTGTCGTCTTATTTCTTCCACTTTTCTTTGCTGTTTCCACTCTGTAAGCAACTCGTATTTTTTCGCAGCAGAAATTTACTCAGCGATTCAGTTAAGCGAATCAGTTGCTTGTCATGAAATCTGAAAGGCGTTCAAGGAGCTTCTTCTTTGATAATGTTCTTTCTTCTTCATCGTATCGCTGCTGCCTTCCCTTCTCCTCTTTTGGTTGTTATTTTATATTTTATAACGCCGATGTTTTTGTTGTTCTTGGTCTTTCTTTCTACAGTTTCCGCGGCTCATAGCTTGTCACAATGTGTCAGAGCCTCTGCGCAATCAACTTGAGAGGAAAACAACAAGAAAATATTTATTTTCCTGGCAACAAAAAATAATAATAAAAAACACAAGAAAAAACGTAAAAAATTCCGTCCAGCAAAACTTTCAAGGAATTCGTCAGTTTTGCTTTTGAAAATTGTGCTAAAAATGTGTCTTTTGTTGTTGTTGTTGAAAAATATTTCTCTAATTTTATTTTCTTCTTTTTCTTCATATTGTGCTGGACAAATTATGACAATTTTACTAAAAGTTGCTTTTATCTTTAAAGCAACACGATGAAAATTGTGCCAATTTCTAGAGCGCTGCAAGTGCAAGAATTTCTGGGTTCAGCGTGGAGGTGGAGTGAAGGGAGGGGAGTAGAGATGAGTGCTAGGAGGTGGGTAGAAAAATTTGCCGCTTGATTTATGAGTTTTGGTGATTTTCATCATGTTGTTGGTTGTTTTCTTGTTGTTGTTGATTGTTATTTATGTTGTTGTTGTTATTGTTGTTGCTATGCTCCGTGTTTTATTTAAGCTGGGCACACATCTTTTGTTGATGTCGTGTTGCTGCACACGATGCATTTTCATTGCTATTTTAGAAAAAACTGAATTTTTAACGAATTCATTCGAAGTCTCCTGAATGACGGTGACTTTGTTGTTGTTGTTTCTGTGTCGTAATAACCTCAATTAAATTGAATTAATTTGGAGGCGAGAAGCAGCAATTTTGCTTGCAAGCATCTCCTTTTTCGTTTTGATTGTGTTCTTGAACGTTTTTTATCTGCCACTTTCCTCTATTTGATTATTATTATTATTTTCTATTGCAGTTGCTTTTCTATTTTCTTTTATTTCCTTATTTTTGATCATTTAAATGAAGTCGTCAGCGTGGAATTGTTCAATTATGAAGGCTGTCGTGTTGATGCCACACAGCGTCGCCACTTCGCTGACACTTTGACAAATTACAGCAAATGTAGCGCCAGAAAATGTAGCGCCCATTCAAAGTGACTTTTCGTGTGTTCTTTGCCGTCGAATTCAAGGTCAAGAAATCTTTGAATCGCAATTTCAATTGCAGCGGACGAAATGCGTTTGTCATTTGATTTGTGTCATGAATTTTAAATTCCTTTGCATACTTTTCGGTTGAATGAACTTTGCAAAATGAGACACTGAAGAAAATATTCAATATTTTTGACATTTTTTGCGCCGTTGTATAAAGAAACTTGTTATGATGGCAGCCATTTTGTGTTCCTCTAAGACTCCGTCTTCAACTCCTTCCACCCGCAAACAGTTTGTGTTCACGAAAGACTTACAAATGGCGGTTGTTTAGACGCTTGTCCAACAACGTCCAAGTCCCATGTTGCTTGTAACTTGCTCCTTGCTCCGTGTTGCTTATCGTTGCTCGTTGTTGGGGTTCACGTTGTTATTACTGCTTCTGTTGTCTACATTCACAATTCGTAGCGTTTTTACTGAACGATTACATGTTGTCCACGCCGTTGAAGCGTTCACACGCGAAACCAAGCAAAGTCAACAGACATGCATCTACGTTGTCCAGTTTCCTTGCAATTAACAGCTCGAAAAGTTCACTTTAACGTTGAAGGATTTCATTAAACTCAAAATTATATGAAACGCGAATATAATTTATTAAAAGCGAATGTTTAAATGTTGATTGTTTCGCTGCTTCTTTTATATTTCGGTGGCTGCTTTTAGTTTATTATAAAAATTATTAAACTGATGATTTTCTAGTCTTTTTGCTCTTGTCTAAAGAATCGATCTGTAACCATTACCAAAACAAATGCTTAGTTCGTGTAATTATGGACATTGTCCGTGCTTCGGCCTCCTCTTTTTCCTCCTCTTTCCCCTTCAATCGGGCGCTCCAAGCAGCCATTCGTTGTTCGTTGAAAGAAACACGCTCGGGGAATTGTAATTTTCACACGCAATCCGGTTGCAAGCCGCCAGACATCGCAACGAGTCCGTCGTCTGGACCGAATTCCGTCCTCCAACTCCAACTCCACAGCAACTGAAGCTGCAGCAGCATTTAACATTTCAATCGCAGAGCAACAACAAAATCGAAGGATTTACAACTTGCAGCAGAATTTTAAGCATTCACCAAGTGAATGTTGGCAGCCGTTGTTGTTGTTGTTGTTGCTGGTGGCGGTGGTGATTGCAGCATATTTTCAGTCAACGACAGAATTGGCTTTTAGGAAACGTCATCGATGGAAGTGCGGCGACGTGCGGCGCGATCGGAGATGCGTGCGTTCACGCATTTCTGTCTGTAATGATGCTATTTCACATGATGACGTATTATTTAAGGCGCACGAAGCACCACAGAAGCACTCAGCGACGTTCGTTTCCGTTCCTTGTCGTCGTCGCGTTTTAATTGCGCAGTTTTCAGTGGCGATCGTCGTTAAAGTCGCACACAAATCAACAGATCGCACATGTCCAGTTTTTGTGCTGCGGTCCGTTGCAGCTTGTTGAAAAATCCGAATCAGGACTCTGAGCAATAGACGAACGCGTCTGACAATCATTCGACTGAAGTGAAAAAAGCCAACGTGGGCTGCTTTTGGTGATCCTCGCTCAGGCGGTCCCAGGAGAAGAAGAATCAGTGACCATTTAAAGCCTTCAGTCGCTAATGATGCTTGATGTTGTCAGGTGTTGAAAGCGATCATCATAAAATCAAACAATTTAACACTTCGAATGAAAGCCAAGCAGTCAAAATCTATTAGAATCATTAATTTAATGAGTGTTTAGAGCCTTAACAATGAATTTAGTTAATAACTAGTCACGATTTTTCATCAGTTGCTCTTTAAATATCCTCGAAGATCAGTTTTCACACAATATCTCACAATTTTCTTCAGTTTCATTGGAGAATACCTCGTCTACTCTTCCCTTATGTTTTCTTAGAAGCCGAGTGAAGCCCGTCCATAATTTTATGCACCTCAATTTCCATTTCTCACCTCAGCACGGTCACCTTCCGCGATCCTCTGCTGCGGCTGCTCCCGACGTTGCTCACAAATGTGTCAATTAGATTTATTATCAGTCGACGGTCTTTAAGCGTCACCAGCGAGTGGCAGTCGCTGTCGGAGTCGCGATCGCGTCTCGTTGCATGCGTTGCAAAGTGTTTTCCCTCGCAACCTGCCAGCTGAATATTCGCAGTCGCAAAATGCATCGCAGACGGACGGAGGCAGCCTCAGACGTTGCTGCAGACAGTCATCATCATCACCATCATCATGATCAAAGTCATTTGTTTCCCTTGACGCAATCGTTTAGCGATGCGCAGCAAAAACTTTCCCTCGTTTAAAGCACAACTTGCACTGTTTTTTGCCGAGATTCTGGCCCGAAGTCTGTGTGTCTGTCGCCACTATCTGGGTGTCTATCTCGCTGCAGAATTAATGCTCAAGTATATTAACTGTCAGCGGTTGACGGCGCATACAGATTGTGAGTCCAGCAACGCTCGGAGTTGAGCAGGTGCAGTGAATCGCCGCAGGAAGGTAGGAAATACAGAGAAAAGAGTTCGCTTCACTTCTTTTTTTGCAAGTTAATGCAATTATCTAATATAAAAAGGTGAGTTTAGGTCTTGAGGGACGAATGCAGGCTTCACCTCACCAACAGTCGATGTTAATGGCTGCAATTATTTGGACAAGTCGCGAAGTCCTCCACTTGACGATCTCTTTGCAGACATAATTGATTTTCAGTCGTTAATAATCGTTGGAGGTTTTTTAATAGAGTCTAAAACTCAGCATGTATGAACACGTTCGCTTTAGTGCAAATCACTTGCCAGCTTTTGGTTTGCCTTTTCAATGGAAGTCTGCAGAAGGACTACCTTTTAAGGACTTCTTTCTACGTAGAGAAAAACTGGATTAAAGTCTGTTGGTTATCAGTTTTGCTTATAATGGAAATCCGACTGTCGTCAGCCATTTTTTGTCTCTTTTATGAGTTTCTGCTTTGCTTTCGGTCTTGGAAGCATCGGAATAGAAGATTAACGTTGATGTGCTTTGTGGGCGCTCGTCCGTGAAACGAAATTCTCCCGAAATTCACAGATAAAAGCGAAGCAGCACAAAACAACAATTGAAGGTTCCATTGAAAGGTTGCGTCAGGGAAACGGGTCAAAAGGAGGCATTGTTTTGCTTTTTACCTTTACGTAGAAGTTTCTCCTGCTCTTTCTTCTTTCTTTCCTCACCCTTTTTATGCTTTCTTTTCTTCGTTTAATTGCTTTTCGCTTGTAATAAAAAGAAACACACAAATTTGAAATTCAAATTCGGAGCAAAACTGAAAATTTATTAACTGCAGATAATCAAATCAGCGTTTTTATTATCCGCCAGCGGCAACCATTCAATTATAGGTGCCTCGGCAGCAGCAGCTGTTGCAGCAGCACATCAACTCGCGTGGACACTTTTTTGAAGCACTTGCAACTGGTTGTCGGTCATGTCAAGTGCGGCGTTGACCGTCAAATGACGCGCCACGTCCGGCAGCCAGCGACGAGCAGAAACGGATTTTAAGCAAAAAGTGAATACAAAACAGAATCCAGCGAAGATAAATGTGAGAAATCCAAGCGCACGTTCGAAGACTTAACTTGAGCTTATCCCCAACTGCACACACACACACACACATGCTACACCGCCGCTTAAATTATTCCCGATTGTTGCTTTACTCGGCTCTTGAAGTCTCTCTTGACAGATCAGAAGCAAGTCACACTTCATTGAAAAGCTTTCTTGTTCCGGAGAGACGTTGGAGTGGCGGCTGCAGCATTCACTTTCTCTCCCTCGCTCTCTTCAAGAAATGCGAGTGGCTCTTCAACTCCGTGTAAGAATCCGACGATAAACGACGCATTTGCAATGCTTCTCTCGTGATGTTGTTGTTTTTGTCGTGGTCGATGTGTTTGTTGTCAGTGTTTTTGTTGTTTACTCAAGCGCAAGCTTAAATCAAAATTTGTTGATATCCTTTGGTTTATTTTGGAGGCGCATCAAGTTGTTGGCTAGTGAAATATGTTTTGCATAATTATTTATTATTGTTATTAATAATTGACTGATTAATTTTTAAACATTACTTTCAGCAAGAAGGCAATAGTAATTGTAATTGTTAATAATAAATAATACACTCAGTTTAATAGAGTACATTTTTTCGTAATGAAATCCTTAAACTAGCGACGGCTTAACAGCTCGTTTGCTTAGCTAAGACAACAACCCACCAGCTGCCTAAGCCAAGCCCCTTCGTCACCAACAACAACTCCTACCAGCAACAAATCCGTCAGAGAAACTCGTCCCACATGTGGACGCCGAAGTCAATGATTAAACGACGACAGAATCGAAGCAAACCGAAGAAGGCTGAACCGACCCCTCGACCGATTCGAGTCTTCAGTGGCAGCTGTAGTTCGTAGCGGATACAAAGCCATTAGGAGCCGCAGTCAGCCAGCCAACTGACTCAGTGCAACTCGCAACCGCATCGCGTTCGTCTCAGCTGGACGAGCATTCGGAGCCGAGTTGAGCCACTTCGGCGAATGCGAAAGACGTCAGTGCTGTGCACGCTGGAGGTGAGAAAGCGTCACTCAGCTGCTTGCTCGCTCGCACACAATCCATCATGGCAGTGAGAAAATGCAGCGCCAAGCAAAAACCAACAACTCAACTTGATGTTGATGTTGATTGAAGTGGAATGAACGATTTTCCTCTTTTTGCGTTTACTTTTGCTCTCTTTGCGCTCTTTGCAGTGCATTGCGCGCTCTCTTGCTCGCTGTTGTTTGTTTGCGCTGAAAGGGTGCGGAGTGACGCTTTCTCTGTCGCACCCTTGTGAGCTGCCAACAGCCATTTTGATTTACGACTTTAATGTTTCGCTCAGCTAAAGTTGTTGTTGTTGCGTTGAGTCGTAGGCAGTCCGTCTGCTGCTCGGCTTCGACCAACGATGATGACGATGACGACTCTGTCATGTTTGCCACGCCGAGTTGCCAACGTCTTCGTTTCTATTGTGAATAACGGTGATATTTTAGAAGACTTCCCGCAGCTTCCGCATCCAAGGGCTCAATATGATTCCCCTAACCCCATCTCCCCCTCCCCTATCAACCGCCGGCAGTTGTCTTGGCCTTTGTTCCGGTCTACGCGTTGCTGTTGTTTGGTTTCAATGTGATTCAGGAAATGGAAGAAATGGAAAAAAGCATTTCCCAGCCAGAAGCTGCGGAAAAAATAAATAAAGCAACAACAACGACTACAACTAAACACACGAGCGCACACAATGGACTGAAAATTCGAAAATGTCTGTTTCGGTGGGATTTTTTGTGTAGTTTCGTTTTTGAAAAGCGCCGCACCGTGAAGGGCGGTTGCCGATTGCCGGATCCCGGATCGTACTCGGTGCTTGTTAATATATTTTTTGAGTTTTATTTTTAAGTGGGAGCGTCGCAAGCAACAGCAGAAACAGCAGCAACAAAGAAAAATAAATACTTTGGCGGCAGTTTTCTGTCAGCTGCAGGGGAGGACGAAATATTTTGGATGTTTCTCGTTTTTCTGTTTTTTTTTGAAGGTGCGTGTCGAGAAAACACATGAAATGATTTGTTAGTGCCTTCATTCGCCGAGATTCAAAAAATTATGCCGAATAATCGAATGGCTTCATAGCGATGTGGAGATTCTGAAATCATGAAAAGCGTGAAGGCGAAGACGAACCCAAATTTTAATCGTTTCTGTCTATAGACACATGTATATGTGATGACTAAATCTCTATTTCAAATCTAATAATCGTATCACTGTTTAAATACGAAATCGATTATAAAGTGATTATTTTCACTTTCAGGAATTTAATTTTCTTTCTATTCGTTTTATTCAGATATCCAGGGATAATTTCAGTGTTTTTTTCTGACTTTATATTTTTTGCGGTGACAATTTGAGTGGTTATAATTTTAGTCCTCACGAGTTTCTCTTTCACACATTCTTATTACATTCGACAAAAATTTCCATAAAAGCGATTTAATTTGATATTTGAATTTCTTTGGTTGAAGTATTCTACTTTTTAAAGTTGTTTCTATTTCTAATTATTAGTTATTTCGTTTGTATGTACATATAAGTAATGGCTTTTTTCGAATTCATAATTCTCAAATAACTCTTAATTTTTTTTTTTAAATCCTGTAATGTACACTAATAAGTAATATAATTAATGTAATTATAATGACGAGCGCATTTAATAATTTATTTCGCCTCTTTTGCTAAATATGTCAGCACTGCAAAATAAATTCTTTCCCGGCGATTCTCATATTTCTCCAATTTACACACTCTCGTGCGAAATGAATTCTGCAATGCATTTCCAAGTAGCATATTTTCAGGCAGTGATAGAAAACATTTTCCATCAAGAGTTAATCAAAATTACTGAGAGGAATTACCACAATCAGTTACTTGTACAATATTTTCCGCTTTTATACATTTCAAGAGATCGAGTCGCAGCTTAAATAACAAAAGGATTTTATTTTTATAGCTTTCATTATTCCTAGCATTGTTTATTTAGTGTTTTCATAAGTTTTCATCGTAGACTTCTCACACCTTTTGTCACTGTCAGTCAAAACTCAATTCATTCGCGCTACACCTTCCAACGCCAACAAAACCATGCATCGCTAGTGACATCTGGCAGAGTGTAGTAAATTCGTTGATTGCGCAGTGTAGTGTAGACGACAACCGCATTTCGTCAAGTCTTGTGAAAATTTGATTGATGTATTGACTGTAGGCAGCACATAAATACGAACGACCACCAGAAGGTGGCAGCACCAACAAGAAGGTAATATAACGAGAGCCGAAAAGTATGTTAAGGTCTTTTGTAGGGCAAAGTCAACATTTTAGTTTTGTTGCGGTTTTTTTAATAGCTCACTACAATGCAATTTCGAGTATTTTAAGTAATTCTGCTTTCTGCAACGTAAATCATTATTCTGCTTCATTTCTGTTGCCGATACCTTAAATCCCCGTACCATATCTTTCCTGTTCACTCATATATCACAACTGCTTTTAATTGAATTTCGTTCGAAATTCCTTTCGAACGAATGACGATCTCCAATCAGTGCGCTTGAATAAATCACATCAGACGAACATAAATCATAAAATAACCGCAAGAACACACATTCGCATACATGCATTCGCATATTGGAGATAACTGTAAATGGCATCATCACCGTTATTGTGTACAGTGGCAAAAACAAGCAAAAACCATTCACGAGACAAACATTATTGTTATCAACAACGCTTTTGCTTGAGTGAGTTTTTTCAACACGCGCGTCTATTGTACTCCTCTGCAGCACCCTGTATTTAACAACAACGAAGCTGCATATGAAAGGCTGCGTCCCATTCATATTCTTCGACGATATCTCAATGCAACGCCAAAGGTTTGAGCATCCGTTCGTCCTCCTCCCGGCTTTGTTTGTTCTCCAGCCGTCCGTCCGTCCGTCCAGCTGCCTGTCTGTTCGGCCGCCCGTCCGTCTGTCCGCTTGGCTGCTTGTATGTCGCATATTTGTTTCCTGTTTCCCTTTGTATTTGCGTAGCGCTGGCATTTACAATAATTGAAACGGAAGCTCTCTGGTTAACTTGCCCGCCCAGGGATGGAGCGCGGGAGGAAGGCCCGAGGGTGGGGGACAAGTGACAAACGCTTTTGTTGTAGGCGATGACGGCGACGGCGACGGATGCCGCTGTGCGAGTTATGCCAGGATATTATTCCTTACATTTATGCATGTCTGCGTGTATGAAATAATTTCGTTAACAAAGCTTTCCAAACAATGGCGGGCGGCTGTGAAGAACACGAGCAAGGAAGCCGAAAAAGCAACAAAAGCGGAGACCGGAAGTGAGCGCAACGTTCGGCTTTTTTGCGTCTTCATTATTCGGGAGGAGGGGCCGAGAATGGGGACGGGTCGTAAGTTGAAGAATTCCATTTCCGTTGTGGATTTATGACGACCGAAGCGTGGTGTTGGCTTGAAATTCCCTTTGCACTTTCTTACTTCATTATTAACATCATCAGCAACATCATCATCGCTATTGTAATAACTTTGAACCTTTTACTCGTGTACCACATAAAATCTGTAAAACAAATTGAATTGAATCAATGCATTAAATCGATGTGACCGGAAGTGACCGGAAACACGTCGGCTTCAGGAGATTTTATCTGATTTGGAAGGAGCTTCGAAATCGAATTCAACGGGCGAATAAAAACATCCTTAGTTGTTTTACAGAAACTCTAGAAATAAAATCTTTAAGGACAGTTGAATAAATGAAGAATGAGGCAGTTGTATGACGAAAACTGAGTTGATGCCATCTATTCACTCACAGTTATATTTTTCCCAGCAAAATTACTCATAAATCGTATTGAATCTTTTTGAAAAGTTGTGTTTTCATAGGTTAAAGATTTATTATTATATTAAATACAATCTGCGTTCTTTGTAAACACTCTTTATCTTTACAGTCGCCTTCTTCTCCTTCTTCTTCCGCCTTTTCACCCCGACTGAAACCCATTCAAGAATTAGTTCTCATGTTGTCTATATAAATATTTTATAAATTTCCTTCTACTTGAATGCATTTCTCTTGCTAAAGTTTCGCATCTCTCTCCATTCTTCTTCCCTCCTCGTTTCCTTCGCATTTTCACTCACATCAAAGGATTGAAATTTCGTTGTCCTTTGCAAAGTAAAATTGGAAATGTTTCTAAAGTGAAAAATTCCGAAAATAGTTTACCTTCGACTCATTTTTAATTAGAAAATTGCGAGCAACTCGTGTAATCGGCTTTCAAGTATATTTTCAATCTTTTTTGCATCTAAAATTGAACTGAAATTTCACTTGAATAGACACAAATTCAATTGACTTTGGAATTTTTGCATTTATCCGAAAGACGATTACGAAAGGGGAATGAAGGCTAAGAAAGGAGGAAGAAGATGGCCCTTTTTCAATAGAGTTTAGAAAGGTAGGAATTCAGGAGGGAAATCAGAGAAAATAGTAATGTATAGAAGAATTTGAAGATGATAAAAGCAACACTTTTAAAAGACTACAACATAATATTCAATACCGAATTTGATTCTGTCTAACGTAAAATCAATGTTAATTATTATAAAAATAAGATGAATAAAACGAAATAGAGAATTTGAAACGTTTGATCTTTGAATCTGTTCCAAGTCTTTCTTCAAAGTCCACGACTTCATTTGATCTTTCGAAAAACGCTTGAAGCTGAGCCTCCAGATTCACGAAGCGTGTCAAACCCATTTATTACGGGCGACAATCGTGGACCAGATGACTTTCCGAAGGCTCCCATCACGTCATGTGTTGCAAGTCTTCCAAACAGAAATTAAAATTCACAAATTAAAGTCTTGACGTTTAGTTGAAGTCTCACAGCTGCCAGAAGAGGTTTCTAGAAGCTGCTGTAGAAAAATCCTGTATTATTATTAAATCTAAATCTAATGTATAACATCATTATTAAAGCTTTCTTTTCTTTTCACAGAGTTTCAAATCAAAATTGGATACAATAGCAACTAAGTCTAAATTTTATCAAAGTTTCAAATCGTCGAAGGAAGAATTGAATATCGTCGTGGATTTATTTTTGGCCCACATTTTGAGCTGAATAAACTACAATCAACGGTTGAGGCAGCCAACAGACACTTAATCAAGCAGAAACATACAAAGGATCATAACGGAAATCATTTTATACCTCATTAAATCTAAAAGCAGAACTTTGTAAATTGTACTTAAGTGTTCAAATCTAATTAAGTGAGTATTATCGAGGACTCTAGTGTCAGCCAGCTCTAATTTCCTGCTTTCTTTTCTCTCCCGCAGCTTATTCAATAATAATTTAATATATTTACATTTAAGTAATTTTAAGCTGTATAAAACGTAAACAGAATCTGAACTCTGAATAGCTTCAAGCATATTTCCTTAAATTGTATTCTATACAAAAGTCAACGTTGTCGTTGCCGTCGGTTGGTCATCAACAGGAGCAACAACAACAACAACAGCTGCAATTCCAACATCAGTCACTAGCAACTAAGAGAGCTCCACACCAGCAACACGCCCCCAACTCCTCCTACCACACAGCAAACATGGCGATGAGTACAAATAACTGCGAAAGTATGACGTCGTACTTCACGAACTCGTACATGGGCGCGGACATGCACCACGGCCACTACCCGGGCAACGGCGTGTCCGACCTCGACGCCCAGCAGATGCACCACTACAGCCAGAACCCGAACGCGCAAGGCAACATGCCCTACCCGCGCTTCCCGCCCTACGACCGCATGCCGGCATACTACAACGGCCAGGGCATGGAGCAGCACCAGGGCTACTCCCGGCCCGACAGCCCCTCGAGTCAGGTGGGCGTCGGCATGACGCAGGCGCAGGTGGCGAATGGTGGCGGTGGCGGTGGTGGCGGCCTTGTGGTGGGGCAGCAGGCGCAGCAGGTGACGCAGGCGAACGCTCAGCAACAGCAGAACGCAGTGACGCATCAGCAGCATCCGCAGGTGACGCATCCTCAGGTACCGGCGCATCAACAGCAACAGCCCGTCGTCTACGCCAGCTGCAAGCTGCAAGCGGCTGTGGGCGCCCTCGGTGGCATGGTGTCGGAAGGAGGCTCCCCGCCGCTGGTCGATCAGATGGTCGGCGGCCATCATATGAATGCGCAGATGACGATACCGCATCACATGGGACACCCGCAGGCGCAGGTGAGTGGAGGGGAAGTACAGCCAAGTGAAGTGTTGTGTAGCAGCAATAATGAGGTTTTAGGGAATTTTATGGGGTTTAATAGGACTCTATTTTGTTAAGTAACGGTTGAGCCATAAAGATCAGGAACCTCCAAGAGTTACTTTCGAAAAAGTTTCGGAAAAAATAGATTGATTCAGCTTTCACTCTATCTTTATGTTTCTCTCTCCCCTTTTTTATCACTAGTTGGGTTACAATGACGTCGGAGTTCCTGATGTTACCGAGGTAAGCCCATGTTACTTTGGCATCCATTGCGTCGACCTTCTTCTGTTGTTTTCCTTTTTGTAATTGTAATAATTTTTCTGATTATCACCCAACTTTTGTGATTCTTTTTATACTCTTGGGTTGGATTTGTATAGAATTTAGTTAACTTTGTTACCATTTGCCTTTGGTGTACACTTTTTAATTCGCTCTCTCCTTGAAGGTCCATCCTAGTCACCACGGCATGGGAATGTATGGCCCACAGCAGGCTGGAGTCTCGCCGGTGGGAGCAGCGACACCGCAGGGCATGATGCATCAAGGAGCAGCTGGACAAATGCACGGAGGCCACCCGGGACAACACACACCACCGTCTCAGAACTCGCAGTCCTCGGGAATGCCTTCGCCCTTGTATCCCTGGATGCGAAGTCAGTTCGGTAAGTGTCAAGGAAAGTGATCGAATATTTCATGATTCGTACAACATGAAATTTTTTTCTACTCTTCTAATAGCATTTAAGTAGTTAATAATCGTAATAATGGTAGTAATAAATGTAGCAATAGTAGTGAAAACAGTAAAAATAGTAGTAGTGATAGTAGTAGTAGTGGTAATAGCAAAATAGTAGTGTAGTATTTCGTAAGAACTCAAAATTATTACAACTGAGACCGATGAAATTTCAAAATCGTATTGGAATAAAATATTACAAGAAAATGTAATAAGAAGAGAAGGAAGGAAGTATTAAAAGTAGGAATTCTTATTGGAATGAAGAAGAATGCTTTAGAACCAGTTGGAATATTAAATGGGGTGAATTTTTAAACAGATGTGGTTTGTATCTAGGATAAGTGTTTGGTTTAAGTATTTGATTAACGATCATGTGAAGTAAGCGTCGATTGAAGCAGTAAAATTAATGACAAAAGAGCAATGGAGCTATGGAGAGGAATGAACAAGAAGCAAGGAGAAGAATGGAGGAGAGGAAGAAATTATGTTTTGTGGAACACTAAAAACCTTTTCATTTTCATATATGTACATATGTTCTTTTGCACGCTAACCATCACGTCAAGAGCTACAGTTAATTTCAAGTTATTTTAAATAACACATTTAATTTAATGGATTAATTTCGATATTACACAAAATTATTCGCCTTCTTTAACACTTCAGTTTAAAATGAAAGGACCTTCAGTCGTTGGCTCTTTAATAACCTTGACTTTCATTACCAGTAGTTATCACAGTCTGAGCAAATTACTTTAAAATTAGGCGTTGAAGGATTTAAAGGCAATAATAAAGAAACCTGTAACGTTGGTAGGATTCCCAATTTGCCGAAAAATCAAACGTAATTTCTGAGAACCGATTTGTAGCACGTCAGGATAGGCAACAATGTCACCAACTCACTAAAGGATGCAGTCTACATCCCGGAAAAAGGGAAAAGGAAGGCTACCTGCAGCGTGGAGGGCGGTCGCCGTCATAATTCTAAAGAACAACAGAAAAGAGCAGCGTTTTAAGGCGGAAACAGCGGACTGGGTAGCGGGGTAAAGAAAGGATGCGTGCTGCAAAAGTAAAGCGTGGCTAAAGGGATTAAGAAACGAAAGTCAAACAGCACAAAGGGCAGCAACAGAGAGAATGAAAGCGAGATCGTAAACAGGACTAGGGACAGAAACGCAAAGGACTTCGTACGTTGTATATAAGGAAAACAGGAAACCTTTCAGCTGCTGCTTATACACACATTTCCGAGTATCATGGCTGAGATGAGAGGCGAATCCGTATTATGCAGATGAAGGAAATTCAGAAAGATTGCGTCATCATCTAACACAAGATCATATTTCAAGCTCCTCGAACTCGAGCGGTTCCTGCGAAACACGCACTGATTGAGCGATCACGGCTCACTTTCACTTTCATCCTTGAAAACGCCACGAAAAATCAAAATTCACGATGATTTAAAATACGATCCAGAGCATTAGATGCGAAACAATCGCCGCGATAAACTCAACGATATCGTTCTGAACTACCGCTTTGGCAGCACTGGAAATCAGCAGCGAACAAAAGCAGAATTTAACAGATCGGCAGACTGCGACGAGTTCCATCGTAAGTCGGGAATGAAAACAGCGCCGCAATCTCGATTCTCGCCGCGATCGCGGTTCCCGTGCTGACGGACCGAGCCAAGCCTTGGACCCTGTCACGTCGGGGTGGATGTTGGATGTCTTACAAGCTGTTTCGAAGCAGCTGCTCCGTTGGACGCACCTCGAATGGCTGCTTTTGTAGGCATTCTTTTCGCCGAACGCTGCAGTGTTCGTGGCCTGTTCTTGTGTTGCTTGTCGTCTAGAGTTTTCGCTGCTCTGGCTCAGTTTATTCAAAGCCAGATTGAGATGTAAAGCAAAATTGATGGCCGCCATTAGTTGCATGTTATTTGCAATGGATGCCATCAATTTATTAATCTCTGTTACACGCTCCGAGTTGGAGGCTGTTTTTTTGTGCTTTTAAATACCAACTCGGGTTTCTTTTGCCACGCTGTGCTGTTTAATTCCGCGCTTCGTGCTGCATGCGGCACGCGGTAATCCTATGCAGAGGCTCGCGAGGTGACGTCGAGCTGTTTTTTCCACTTCCTCGTTTTCTGATTCGAATATTTTATTACCTAAACGCTTAAAAAGGGGACAACGAATGGAACTGAAATCCTGGCTGCTTGTGATCCTTAGTGGGCAACTTTTCACCGGAGCCGATCATAAATTTCGCTCTTTCAAGCTGAGGTGCCAAACAATCCAACAGTGGGCCAAAGAAGTCAAATCCAGCCGACGCAAAACTTGTTTCAAATAAGTTTTTAAGTGTCCTTTCGTCCCACTGTCGCTGTTAGGACGCCAACTACTTAACGCCTCTTTAGGCTCCGCGAGCACATTGCGAAAACGAGTCGACATCGCGAGGCACCGACGTCGGCCCGGTTCCCATATAAATCCCGGCCTTGCAACGGCGGCTTAGGCCAAGACAACTCGTGACTCAGAGCAGGAAACTTTAAGTGTGCCGCTGAATCGTTGCACTTTTATTTATGCTGATTTCTTTATTTGTCTGTCTTTGGTTGTTTGTTCGGCTGAAGGAAATCTTAACAAAGAGCAGAGTATTTTTCAAAAGTAGCTGAAGTTTTGCTTAAGGTTTCAATTAAGTTGTTTTCCATGAGCGTTTGTCCTTTGCTTCGGACGTCGTTCGTCCGCAGCAGAGGCCAACAAAGAGTTGTTGTGTCAGCAGCAACAGCAGCAGAAATATTAACATCATCAGCATCAACATCAGCATCCAGTACGCCTTAGCGACGAATAATGTTGTTTTGATTATTGTTTTCATAAGCATTTTTATGGCCAACGAAGTGGCAAAGTTTTCAAATTGTTTTGCAATTTAAAAAGTTTCCCTCTTCTGTTTCCTTTTGCCTCCTATCCCCTTTCTTCAACTTCGGTTTCGTCCTGATTGCGGCCGATGATTGCGTTTATTTCGCAAACATTTTCTTGGCTCCACAAGAAAATCCTTTTTAAGCGCGCTGCGGCAGAATTTTAGACCATTTCAGCCTTGTGTGTGTTGTACGTGTTCGTGTGCATGTGTGAGTTTTTATGGCCGTTTGCGGTTGCGGCTGCTGCTCCGCTGAGGTCATAAATTTCAGCTACGTTCAACAAATTTTCGCAACAAGTGGCGCTCACAAGGAATGCGATGGAAATATTTTGCTTGCTACAAAAACGATTCGCAACATTGTTTAATAGTTGTAGCGTTGTTGTTGTTGCTGTTGTTATTGCATTTCTTTATCTCGATGTTGTGCGGAAAATACACGACCGCAAGATTTGTCACTACAGATTTTTATATCATGACCAAAACATGTTCTTGTTGCCGCTGTTGGATGCCGCTTCGTTGTAGAATTTTCGGATATAAGCAGAAAACAAATTAAATTCGTAACAATGGACATTTTTAGGCAATCTTTTGTAGAAGTCAGAAATCAGAAGAAATAAATGAAATATTTTAAATATCAGAAGAATAGAAGAAAAGAAGAATCGGAAGGATATCAGCACCATAAAAGAGTTAAAATTTGTATTTTGTACTTTTATCAAAAATAAGCGCTTCTTTTTCCTGATTTTTCCGACTTCGTTTGGATTGATTCCTCATTAAAGACTCTCAGAGCTGCTGATAAGTGAAGGAGCTCCTCTCCGCACCCGCGCCGTTGCATTATAGGCATCACAATCATCATCATCCTGCAAAGTTTTCGATTCCAAGGATAAAACACTTCATTGTGCACATTATTTTCGAGGACGAAAAAAGCTGCAGCTGAGGAGAAACTTTTGTTGCAAGCCTTGATCCTGCTGCATCCTCTTCTTCACCCGCCTCATCTCTGTGATCCTGTGAGAAGTTTTGAGCAGCTTTTAAAACAAGAAAAACTCCTGAAGAACAGAAATGAACAAAGAAATAAACTTTCTCTGATTTTACTCAACTATTTTCGGTATACGAAGCTTTTTTTTTTTTTTGTTTCTAACTGACACACGTTTTCTTGTCCAGCTACGCACAACGCTTTAAGTCCTTTAAGACAACAACTGCTTAAGCATTCGATTGGGCTGTCGTAGATCCTTGCTGAGAAAAACTTTTCGGAATTGCAGCGAGACAACAAAACAAACAACAGAAACTTTTCGCTGTGTCTTCGCTGTAGCCGAAGTCGTCGTCGTCGTGAGCATCAGCGTCAAAAGCTGCTGCTTAACTGCGAAGTTTTCCCGTCGCTCGTCGTTGTTGTTGCTGCTGTCACGATTTTCTATAGCCCGATATGCCAATCCAATTCACTTAAGTTGCTGTTACTCATCCCTTTGGCGGGTTGGGGGAAGAGGAGAGGAGGAGCGGGCTGCCACGTCGAAGGCGCGAAAGTATGAAATTGTTTTCTGTTGTCTGCTGCACGGCAGACGAGTTCCACGAGGGTCGCTTCCTTCGGCGATGCCTTATTTACCGAAGACGCTACTGATTTTGAAAGCAGCCATTTTTTTAAGTGCGAAACTCTTTAAATTTAAGTGTTGCACGTTTTTCATTTCTTCCCTTTCGGCGCTCGTTGCTGTTGTTGCTGTTGATTTGTTGAACTTGAGAGGTTTTTTATTCGAGATACTTAATTTCAACTTAACAGAGACTGAAGTTTATTATTCACGCCGTCCGATCCCCATTCCCTCCCCCGCCCCTTTCCATGTGCCACGTTGCTGCTCAAAATGTTTGAATTTTCTGAAATGTTTTGCTACTTAAAAAACAAAAGCAGCTCCGAAAGAAAATCCATCTCTGGAAATCCAATCATTATCTGTCTTTGCTGTCAATATCCTGGCTGCGCATGTTGAAAATGTCAACGATGCTTCAAGAACTTTTCGAAAAACAGCAACATCACAAAAGTTTTTCTTATTTTGTGTTCCTTTTTTGTATTTTTACTTCGTTCTGAGCTTTGTTTTCGTTGTGTTTTTCTCTACTTTGGGACTTTTTTAGTTTCTGTGGCCATCTTTTAAGTACATGGATCAAAAGATGATTTGCCAGATGCGTGTGGATCCTTTTGATATAAACACCAATGGATCTAATGTATGCGCATTTTTACGCCACTGTTAAATCGGAGGTTGGAGAGGTTGTCTTAGAGAAGAGTGGAGAAACAGCATTAACAATCTAAAACGTTTAATTTCCTTGAATAATGGAGTCTTCCATAAATTCATACAGATTTTCCTGAGTATTAAATTCATTTTCAAATAAATTCAGAATTATATAAAGACTTTTCGACATTTTGAATTAATTTTGTTTTATTATTAACTTAAAATTCAATATTAAAACTTTATCTTGAAGGAAACTCATTTATTCATTAACTTTTTATTCTGTTTGTCTACACTTTTTGATTGAAAATCTTTTTGTTCGATGATTTCCTATCTTTCGAATCTCTGAAAATAACTAATTTTCCTGGATTTTTGTGCTCGACTCGTTCCCAAAATGGTTTTAGTTATCATTTGATGCTTTTTCGGGAATCCTTCGCTACTTTGAAATTAGTTTTTGTCCCGAGTGACGTGAAGTTTGTTGCTCGCTTCGCACGGCGTTTGTTTGAGTTGCTGCTCAACAACATATTCATGTGTTGAGAGTGAAGCACGGACACTTGACAGCCTCGGTGCTTGTTTGCCCCGCCCGGACAGCTCCGGCTGCCCGCCCGCTGCCCTAAATGGATGTACTACACAGATATCCAGTCGGACATTTGGAAATCCGAACAGACACACACACACTTTTCAATGTTGGATGGTTTTCTAGAGGATTTTGTTTCTCGCTTTCCTTCAAATTCCCTTCGTTTCCCTTGCCGTCCCTTTCTTTAGTTATATAATCGCTCTTTTAGCCTCCTCCTTCTGCGACTTCTTCTTCTTCTTCTTGGTTGAGTGGACGCTAGCGACGGGATACGAAGCGAGAGTCGCTTCGCATGGCATGTTTTAGTCAGCTGTCAAATATTTTGACATGGGTTCCATACAGTATAAATGCACGCCATCACACGGCGAAATGGAAAATGAAAGGAAATAACCTAAAAGCGCGCGGACGGGCAGAGGGGAAACTGACACATTTTCCATCCACTTCTCGTCGCTGCGGCTGTAGTTGCTGGCATTCCTTTTGGAGGTTTCTTTTGAACCCATAACTAAAATAATTTCAGCTGATTTTTGGAATTATTCGAATTTTAATTGGGCTAAATTTGAATGCTTTATTCATTATGAATGACATTTGAAATTAAGGAAAGGGGAAACGAAGAAATCGTAGCAGAAAGCACCCTTAAAATAAAGCAAACAATGAGAAAAATAAAATAAATAAAGATAAAAAATTAAAACTCCGCGGCGCCAATTAAAAACAAATCCCCGGGGCTTTGTAAGGTTCTCTTCAACTTTCAGTTTGCTTCAATTGAAAGGTTGGCATTTAAACGAAAGCCACGTAAATTTTATTAACACTCAAACTCGCGACCTGCAGGAGAAATTTAATTATCCAGAAACTCTTCCTCCTTCCTGGCTTGCATTAATATTTAAAGCTATTAAGAAGGCGCACTACAGCAACAGCAGTGGTTCCATGATATAAACACAATTCGCTAAAAAAATATCATATTTTCCGTCCAGAGGAAGTCTTCACATCGCTCAGACCGACGAACAGCTCTATAAACAATCCAACGCACAGCTTCAACATTAGTGAGAGGCCATGAGCTAAGCTACTCCCCTCCTCCCGCTCATGTGGCCACCCTCTGCCCGTGGAGCAACTTTTTTACCCTCCACGCAACTTTTTTACCCTCCACGCAACGCATTCATTCACTCAGTCATTCGTTGGGCCATCAAACATTTCTCCAACATTTCGTAACCTCAGCAGCGCAGCTTTTTTATCCGTGTTGCGTTTTAATTTTTATGTTTTTCCTGTCCAGGGTCCAGGGATTTGGATTGTGTTTTTTCTTTGTTACTTTTGGTTGCTTTCATCATTCAGGGGACGATGAGTCTCCGGGTTCACTCGGTAACACTCGCTGTCGCCGCAGAAACTTTTCGACCAGCTGAAAAACGTCAAATATGAAAAGTTGCCTCTACTGCGAATTTCGGACCATTCCACACAAAGAAAAACGAGGAAAACACAAAAAATGAAATGGAAAATATTAGAAAAATATCCTTTTCGTGTCCGGAGGGACTGAATGAAGCTGACAACAAACAACAACCACAGCGAGCAGAGTGGAAATAAGTCCGAAAAGCTCGGCACACGGGACAACAACAGCTCCGATGCATCAACCGAGTTGACAGGATGTTTGCCGGACCGGCGCTGCGCCCTGCACTGGGAGTGGATGAGAGTGGTTAGGCTCCCAAGTGATCAAGCGTGTCTAATGAAAAGCCTTTTTCAACCACATCCTAACCTCGGGCAAAGAGAATAACGGAAATTAAAATACACAACAGAAAAAATAATAGACAGAACTATATTATAGATGAAGTTATTAAAAAATTCATAATCATAACAGTGAAGATCCAAATTGAAAATTTCGAAGTAAAATTAATTAAAAAAGGAAGAGGAAACTCAATGGAAAATATATGAATAAAAAGCTTCAAGAATTGTTGAATATTTAGATACTTTATTAAATACATACTTAATAATATATATTTGCCTTAATAAAATTGAATGATTGATAATAATAGAGTCATAACCTTAAAATCTTCTGGAATTTTTCAGTTTATTTCTCATTTATTTATATAATCAATATCTTTGGTATATTCCTTAATTTAAATAATAATTTTAATAGCTTTTTTAAAGACTTTTACCTTTTTATATCACTTAATAACATTTAGAAAATTATTACTTTACAGCGATTATATTTTACACCGAAATCGTGTCTTGCCTGACGTAATGTACAGGTTTCTCCTTCTTCTCTACTATAGTTTGTTTTTTGACTATTATAACGCAGTTTTTAAAGCTCATCAGTTGATGAGTTGGCACAGTTGACGTCTGTTTTTCTGCAGTCTCCACAGGACTTGATGATATTAAACAAAACGACATGACTAACAATAAAAGCGATGTGCAAAAAGGGCCACACACGCTTTTATAGCTTCTTTGGCGATTTTTCTTTGTTTCTCCTCGGTTTTTTGTTTGATTCTACTACAAAATTTATTAGCGTTAAATAAAATATTCGCACATGGATTGTTTACATTGAAATGAATGTTTGCAGATGTGAAATGTTTTGTTATTATGCGATAATAAACGAATGCTGAATGCACGTTGTTCATGTGTTTAATTTCCGCAATTAAACAAACATTTTCCTCGTCATTTCCTTTTTTTTTGGTTACTCAGTATTTCAGTCGTTGATTTTATTAATATTATTACCCTTTACACTCAATGAAAAGTGTTTATAAAAATGCTACAAAATATTTTATGTAAAAATAGTCGAAAACTATTCTGATTTCTATCTACAAATTACGCTTTTTTGGTTGTTCTTTTTTCTTATGCTTATAATGGATTATTTTTTATTGCATTCTCTCTTCTTGCCTTTTTTATTAAGTGACTTTTAATTGTTTAATGTGCCTGATGTGCTTTTGATTTGATTTCCACAGATCGCTCAAAAACAACAACGACACAATAAAGTTTATTGAAAACTTCACACAAAAAACTAAACATGCAATTAAAATAATTATTATTCTGTTTGCATTGCTGTTGTTGTTGTTTCTGTTCTTGTTGTTTTTTCTTATCAGTGCTGCTGTTATTATTGCAATTGTTGAAGCTGCCCATTTCAAGCCAGAAATAAATAACGAAATGCTGCAATTAAAAATGAATCAAAGATCAATTTACGCACTCTGCAAACAATAAAAAACCACAGCAACTTTTCTTTATTCTCCTTTAATTTATGCTTTTGCGGCTTTAAAAGTCTAAGCAAACATTTTAATTGATTAAAAAGCATCATTAATGTTTAGAAATATCCACTGACTGAACAGAAATTATTAAAATATTCAACATTTATTAGTTTATATTTGCATTACTTAGTTTCAGTTATTTAGAAGTCAACTTGGGAAAAACCTTTCTTGTGTTGTTGCCTTCAGCTTTGATAAATGCTTCCATGGGTAATTATTTATTAGGATTTTTTGGGGTTTTGTTCCACGTTTTCTGCTGTTTGGTCTGCCCAAATAAACCCATCAGTGTAATTATTTTAATGATTTCCTCCATTCAATACACTTACTTTCGTGCAGTGAAACTTGGCATTCACAAAAAGGGAAAAAACTCTGCGTACGATCGGAGAAAAGATTACCAACAACAGCCCAATAATAATCAACAACCTCGAAAACCATCGCCACCAAACAAAATCGACAAAAAATGGCGGCTTAATCACTATTTAATTACGATTCGCTTTCATATCAAAAACATCAAAAGAAAAAGGAAAGGGGAAAACGCAAAGCAGTCGAAGTTTCATTCCTGTTTCATTCATATATTCATTGATTACCTTTCAAGGCGTTGTTGTTGTTGGGAGGGCGGTCAGAGTCATTTTAAATACCGCGTTGGCCATGTTTGTTTCTGGTTCCTTTGTGTGTAGCTGCCGTTGCCATTAATGCGCATGCTTAGAGCCATTATTCAATACGTAATTCAAGGGGTCCCGTGTGACGCCTCAACCCATTTTTGTTAATAATTAACACGGCCACTGAGCGACCTGTGAAGGACTTAGAAAGCAGCTATATCCCCAGACAAGCTTTCAATCAATTGAAATTCTCGAATAAACAGCAGAAGTCCACAATTGGCGATCGAACAGCTTCATTTGAAGTATTCACACGTATATTTTCAAGGATAAATGACTTAAAACTTCACCTGAAATCTTTTAATCAACTTTACCTTGGATGATTATCATGCAGAAGCTATAAAAAACTTAATGGTTACGAAAAAACGACTAAGATTGCAATAAAAACTCGTATCTGATTGAAAATGTGGACTTATATGTAACAAAAAAAGATATCCAAAGCCTTCGCTGGAGATCGGCTGCTGCTGTTGGTGCTCTTCAACTGATGATGATTGAATGAGGCGCCTCGGGTTGTCGACGTCGCATCAATTTTATCGTTTAGCAGCGTAACTCGGCGCAAATGGACATCGTGAATGATGAACTAGAAAGCAGAAAAAACCAATTGAAATGAATTGCAAGAAATGTTATTAAAAACAGATTAAGATCGACATGTTGAAGTCCAGTCCAACAGGAAAAAGGCAATAACATAAAGATTCGCAAGAGAGGAATCGAGAAACTTTAAACTAAATGCAAATGAAAGAAGCAGCTCATCAATTGTTCCCATCATTATCATCGCATCACATTACATCACATCAACTGCTTTTATTTCGAGTACTTAAGATCACAAACAGCGATTAAATACACTGAATTTGTTCCTGGGCGAGGAAAAATTATGTTAAATCTACTGTGAAACTCACGTCGTTTTATCTGATCGTCAAACAAAAATAAATGCCATTGCTGCATGGTAAAAAAAGCACCAGCAACATGATTTATAGACTCCTTTCACGGTTCCGTGGTCAAATTTGGGTTTAATTTTACCAAGGCTAATTATGATTTTTAACCATTGCTTTTACAGTCAATTTTAGTAAATTTCTTCCCCATTCTCTTGCTTTTTTTGTGTATTTTAAAGACAGTGACATTTAAAATGTTTATATGCAATATGAACAAGGAATGAGTTGCTATTATTTTGCGTTGGCAGTATTTATTTGCTTTTTCATTTCTCGTACTTAACTATGAGGTAATTATAAATTTACTGCATTCGCGTTTTGCTGTGCTGTCTTTACTTCTAACTTCTCGTGTCGCTTTGGTTTTATATCCTTGACAATATATTGAATAATCCGTGCCAAGTGACTCCATCTCGACGATTCTTTTCATTTGATGCTTTACGATGCTTGGAAAGCTTTTGTCTAACTCAGACCATTCTGTCATGAAAACCTTTCAATTATTCTTTGTTCTTAAATTATGTCTTCAGTCCTTCAAAAACTATCTTTAAACTAGTTACTGGATTCTTTAAATTCTTTTTCTTTTGATGATGAATCCAAGACTTGACTCTTCGAATCTTTAGTAAATATTCTTCCTTAATATTTTTTAGTTAATATATGTTTTTAAAGAAATATTTGCTGCATTGATTTCAACGTGGATTAAAATATTTACAAAGGAAAGACCCAAAAAAATCTCCCAGCCGAAAGAAACGACAGCAGCAAAAGTAACAGCAACACATGTTGGGATTTTGACAAGTACAAATGTACCAAGGAATTCCGAAGATTTTTGATCGCCCGTGTTTGATGTTTTTAATATACGTGCCCCGTATTAAAAGATCAACCGAGTTTTTTCTCCAGAAAGGTACAAAACACCCAAGAAAAGAAAAGAATAAAGCAAAACGAAGGTTAAAGAAACACCAACAGAAAACGTGTTAAAGTGGAAACGTTGCTCAGCGTAAAAGGGAACAGGAAAAAAGTGGATGTGAGGATCGGAGGAGGCTATGCCCAGGCTCTACTGATGACTGAAGAGCGAAAGGTTTTTGTGCTAAGAACAGAAATTTGAATAAACAAATAGAACAGGAATTTGAATAACCAAATAAACTAATATATAACTAAAAGCGATGATAAAAATACAATAATAATTAATTTAAATATTGTTTAATCCATAGCCACATATGAAATCACGATTTTAGACTTCAATTTGGTTCTTAGAATTTATGGAACGAGTACATTTTAGACTATTGCCTATTACTGCTTGCATTTATGTAGAAATACGTATGAATTTGAGGTTGTTTGGATGTTTTGTAGTTCCTCTGTTGGCTGAGGTTGTCTTTGGGTTTATTGTGTTATAAAAGTGATTTAATTTTTTGTGTTTTCCTCCCACCCACAGAACGCAAACGCGGACGCCAAACCTACACACGCTACCAAACGCTGGAACTGGAGAAGGAGTTCCACTTCAATCGTTACCTCACGCGCCGGAGACGCATCGAGATCGCGCACGCGCTCTGCTTGACCGAGCGCCAGATCAAGATCTGGTTCCAGAATCGTCGGATGAAGTGGAAAAAGGAGAACAAAACCAAAGGGGAACCCGGCTCCGGCGGCGAGGGCGACGAGATCACGCCGCCAAACAGTCCGCAATAAGCACCACAACCAAACAGCAAAAGCGTCCCAACTACATACGAATTGGATTGGAAACAATAGAAACGGCAACAACAAGAAGGAGTGCAACAATAATAATATTAATAAACACGGAAAAGCAACTACACCCAACACAGCAACAGTAAACATCCAGAATACAGCAAAGAAAGGCAAAGAGCAACAAACCGAAATTTAAAATAAAAATTATCCTACACTAAGTAACGTTATTTTCTATTGAAATTGGAATTATCCTCGGAATAAACATGAGAAACAATTTATTTAAAAACTTACGAAACCACAAAACAGAATAATTAATTAAAACAAAAGTTTTTGTAGCAAGAAATGATTTAAATATCTTATTAACCTATTGAACATAGATGAAAATTTCGACATTTTTAATTTCTTTTAACATTTATTTAAATTTCTTTTTTGCTTGTTCGATCATCGAGCGATTAATTAACCGATGTGATTGCGGCGGAATTCGTTCTTTGCTTCCATCTTCACTCCTTCGTTGATGCATTAATTTTATTGGTTTAATTTATTTTTATAATTACTTTGTAAATGTTTTGTTATTAATTTTGTACACTTAAATTAGACACACTTAAATTGTAATTGTAACAGAGAAGGAAAAGAACAATTCAAATGAGAAACTCTAAAGAAATAAAAGCAACAAAACCAACTCATGTGACCTCAACTTAAGTAAGTTATTTTATATGATTAACTATTAAAATATGAAAAACGTAAAAAATAATCACACTTCTTAGAAAAGATAATGTAAAAACAATACGCGAAAAACCAGTTAAAATATAAAATCGAAAACATGGCTAAGTTAAAATATTAATAATAAAAGAACTCACCGTAAAATACGTAAAATTTAATGTAAAAAACGAATGCAGAACACAAATGAATAAATATATAATTCAAAAAGGAAAAAATCTATTCTTTTGCATGTGTATTAATAATAATAATAGCGAAACTATGTTTAAGGTTAGAGACTAAGATTTGTCTGTGTGTTTCAATAATAATTCAGCTAAATAAAGTTTCGTTAGATGAGATGATTATTTAAAAGAAATAAAAAGTAAATAGACATATAAATTGAAATAAAAAAAAGAAAATTAAAATGGAAATATAATATTTTGCAATATACAGAGAGAAAAACATAATTAAATGAAAAAAAAGATATATATTTAAAATAAGGTAAAACCAAAAATAATAATACAAATTAAAAAGTGGTTAAATACGTGAAGGATAAATAAAATATATTCAAATGTAACGTAAATAAATTATGTATTTAAAAGGAAACCAGAGGCAAAACCAAACAAATGCAATTTAAAGAAACTCCTTTTATTTACACTTCACGAAATCGGAAAACATCTCGCTTTTGTTTAACTATTATTAATAATATTCATGTGCAAAATTAGATATTTTCTTCTTTGCTAACTGAGGGCAATTATAAAGTAAATTGAAATAACTTTAATTAAATAATATGTGCAATTGTTATTTGTTCTGAAAAGGAACGAAAATTTCACTCGATTTAATTTAAAAAAGAAATTAAAAGCACAGAATATTAAAAGAAATCATTGCATTTTTTTAAAACAAATTAAAGTAAATTGTTCAGTAATGAAATACCTATAAAACTTTGTTTTAAACCTCTTTTTTACTACAATAATTTATTCAGTAAAATAAATGGAAGGTAAAATCAAGTTTTACATGCGAACTTCATCAAATTTCATTTGTATTGAGAGTACATATTTCAGTTGATCTGAATATAACTAATTTATTAAATCAAATCCGAAATTGAAGATGTGTTCTGAGTAAATAAATCATAAAATTATTTTAGGGCCTAGTCTATATTCAAAAAAATACTTTTCATTCACTTAAAACTATTCAACAAAAGAAGTCTTCAGAACACTTTCCTCAATTTTTTCCATAGAAAGAGAATTCTTTTTGAATCCTTTATCCTTCGTTTCTAATAGAGGTTCCATGTTGGACGGGTCTGAAGGTTCGCCGATTTGAGAAGCGCACCTTCAGATCCATCGTCACTATTATGAAGCGAAAGTTTCACTTCAGTTTTAATTTGGAAAAAAAGTCTTTGAATTCTTAAGAATTGTTTGCTTTAATTTACATTTTTCTTGTTTAAATCGAATCGAATTGAATTCCACTAAAATATTGAGTCTCTATTGTGTTTTTCTTTCTCTTATTTAATTACACAAAAGTAGTGAACGAAAATACCAAAGTTTTTAAACATGTATCTATACAAAAATAATATAAATACCTACGTTAAAATAGTTAATTTCCCATAGCAAGTAACTATTTATGAATAAGTTAAAAGAAAAGAAAACGAATGCTCGATGAAGGAACTTCTATAAAACAAAAATACTTAAAAAAGGAAATAAAAAGCATTATAATTTTACAATAAAAAAAGTAAAAGGAAGTAAAAATTAGTAAAAGATTTTGTAAATAAAACAGAAGAAAGGAATAAGAAGAATAAGAAAATGGTAAAGAAGGAAATAAAGAAATTCTAACAAACAAAATTGATGTTGAGGGAAAAATTTTGTACGAATATTAAATAATGTATTTTGGGAAACATCACTAAAAAAGAGCAAAAATATTCTTCACAAAAACTATTATTTGTTATTTAGAAGGAAATTAAATTAAAATCAACAACAACTCGATAACAAAATTCATTTAAATAAAACACGCTAAGAATTTTATATAATAAACAAACAAGAGATGAATTTAAATTGAATGAGAGAGAAGAATGCAAAAAGACATGTTTTTTGGCAAAAAAATAAACAATTTTTTGAAAGAATAACTTCAAATTAAATTCCCTAAAATTAAAAGCATCCTTTTATTAAATTTTCAATGGAATATACAAAAAAAAACAAAAGTTTCCTATTGCTTGAAAGATGTAGTACGAAAATGAAAAGAAAAGAAAGATGTACGAAAATACTCGATAACAGTTTATTTCTTTTATTTTTTAAAGGTTTTTCATTTTTCGTAAAAAAGAAGAAAGAGAAAAACTTAAACTTTATAGAAAACAGCCGTTGAATAACAGGAATTCACACGAATTCTTATACAAATCCAAATAAATACGTAATTCTAGGGCCTCGTTCTGTAAGAAAGAAGAAATCGAAACATAACTAAAAAGTAAATAAAACTATTATATATATAAAAATAAATAATATATAAATCTATATTATTTAAAAGTATACTATACACAGTACATTATAATATTATATAAATGTATATGTATATCTGCCATGATGACGAAACAATGATTATGATGTCCACGATGTATCTATGCTGTGGAGGACTCGGATGATGTCATGAGCAGCGCAGTTCTTGTAAATATCTAAATAAATAAAAGATACTTTTTAGAGTAAATGAAAAATAATTCAAAAGCATCCATAGTTTTATTACGAGAAGTAAAGTTAATTTTATTACAATTTCTTATTTATGTACATATGTGGGAAGGGAAAAAAGAAGGAATTAAGTTGAGAAGGTGAAAATCACATTTATTTTAATTGATTACATACGCATTTCTTTGCAATGTTCTGTTAATTTTTCCTTGAGAACACATTTTATTGATAACCCAATTATTTATTCAGTTATTTGTTGCCCTGTGGCTTGGGGCTCGTATTGCCAAAGAATACATCCACAGCGGGTTCCCTTGCTTGTCGTAAGAGGCGACTAATAGGGAAAAGTCATCACTCATTTACAAGTTTTTAGTTTATTACGGTTAAATATCGTTATTCAATTACTTATATTTACTTCATAATATAGTCAGATCCAACATATTATTCAACAGATTTTCTATCACAAATAGCTTTATTTTTAAGTAGAAATTACGTCCTTATAATAGTTCCTTCGTTTTGTTTTATAAAGAGCATTTGCTTGAATGTTATTTCCCTGTGACAATTCTGCACTCATGCAAACCAAAAAAGCATTTTTTGAATTTGTATTTCATTATTAAAGATTCTTTCACCAACTTCTCAGCCATATTTGAAAAGCTGAAAATTCTTAAATTCTTCAGCAGGGACAATTTTTCATTTCATTTAAAATGTCATCGTTTTCCGCATTCATTGCATTTTCGTATTTTTATCAAAAAGAAACAAATGTTGATGAAAATGGTGTTTAGATTTGTGACGAGTGCCCCACTCAGTGTGATGCCGAATTTTTGTGTTCTTCATTTGAAAATTAAATGCAATTTATTTCCAAGATTTCTTTCACAGACGAACCTCTCAATTCTAAGTCAAGCGGTTGTGCAGGCGAGAAGAGAGAGCGGAGATGGAGAAAAACATTGTGCGAAGTGCAAACTATTGCAAAAAGAAATATTTTTCGTTTCAATTTTCGGTCTGTTGAAATTAATTTAAAATACATGTTGAAATAATTGAGGACCAACAAATAGAAATTTAATTTATGGTTGATAAAACTTTATTGCTTGATATTAGGTTAATATATCAAATAAGAATAAATTCAAAACTACGTAATAATAATAGCAATGGGTTTTAAATAATTAAAACCAACAAAAAACTGATTATTAATAAACTGAACTCCAATAAAATAAAAATAAAGTGGATTTTTTATGTTTGTTTTCTATTCTTTTTTATTTTTATATGTATCTAAAATATATTTAATTATTTTTGATATTATTTCGATTGACTAATTTACAATTGGGGCTTTTAACAATATAACAATATATATATAAAAGGTAAGTACAAATGCATTAAATGTTAATCCTTGGATGCTCGTGGTAAAATCCTTCGCAATTCGAATTCAAATCCGACATCAGAGGAAAAAGTGGAGAAATCTGTTTCTTTAATGTTAATAATTAATAATCTGTTTCATTATTATATTCAGAAATCAATTATGATTTCAAGACTGATTGTTTATCAAACTCAAAAGGATTTTCACGAAACAAAAAATGGATTTAAACAGTTATTATTATATTTTATCCCATGTTAAATTTAGACAATTAAATTGCAAACATTTCTTAATTTTTAATAATGAAAAGCACGTTTTAATTGTGTTAGAAATTCTAAAATAAACCAAATAAATAAATGAAAACCCGATTATTTCTAAGAATATTCTGATATTTCCGACGAATGTTATTTTGTAATTGATTTATTAACCGTCAAACTGAAGAAGTAAAAACATAAATCATCGGTTCGTCGATTGGTTTTCAGAGGAGGAAAAAATAACAAGAAAATCGATGAATCCTTAATGAAAAATCAAACGGAATTGAGTTATTAAAGAACTAGAAGCAAGGAAGGACTGAGAAAGAGGAGTGACGAGAAAAGCCTGATGTTTAACTTGTACTCGTTCAAGGAAAAGGCACTTAATTAGCAACACTCAGAAATTCTCATCGTATATCAAAGAGTCGATTCGGTTTTGACAGCTGACAGCCCGCCGAACAGCAACATCGTTAAATAACCGACGGACCTGCAGCCAGAGGAAAATTTAAATATTTCAAATTGATTTAAGTTCTATGAAATTAAGGGAATGGAAAAAAATGAATAATGAACAGACTGCGGCCTCGTTGATATCGAAAAAAGGTCCTTTTCGAAGTTTACTTTCTTCGAAAAGGAATAAAATCAAACTCCAAATAAACTATTGCATTATCATTTTAATCGTCATAATTTGTAATTAAATTTGTATGTCAACCAAAGGGATATTTGAACGCATAATGCAAAACACGAACGACATAGTGATAAAAAAGATTTCACCAGAAAACATTTAAATCCTATCAACTGAATTGCAAACAAAATTCAGTAACAACAAACTACTTCGATTTCAATTTCGAAATTCTAGTTTTCGGAGAGAGTCGCTCGCTTCTCTCTCTCTTACCTTATTAGGCAGAGTTCTCATACAATTTCCATGGAGGCTTTCCAGCTTTGCGAGCGTCTTTCTACAGAGAGAAATGAAAGACAGAGAGACTCCGCCCACGAACTCTGTAACACATGAGCGAATTTCAACATGGCTGCTGATGGCTGTCAATGTGTTGTTATTGCTGCTGACTTCAGACTGGAGCGCGGGCGCATGTGTTACAAAAGAACAACAATATGGAAGATGAGTTTGAGACTCCCACTTTCTCACTCACTCTAACGTTTAGTAAATTGGCAGCAACTGATTTTCAGGGGAAATTCACAGTAGTGGACTTCACTTCTGAGCTGCTGCTGTGCTGTATGTTTCTGTGCGCCTGGTCGCTTGTTCGGTTGTGCAAGCAGGTTTTGCTTCCAAGTTCGATCGTAATTTTTGAGATTCGGTTGCGTGCTTGCAGAACCAATTCTGTGGATCTTGTGGATCTTTTGAAATTCAATTCCAAATTTATATGAGTGATATGTATATTTAGGAAATATTTGACTACTTTATTTAGCTTGGTTAGTATTTATTATTTAATATCACGAAAGTTTGGCACAATTTTTATTAAGTACGTTATTTACATAAAATCATTATCACAGTACGTGTAAAATAAATGTGTACAAATAAAATGGGAATGGAATCGGTAAAAAACTTCTCTATGAAAATAAGCATCAACTCGTTCACTCATTATTAAAAAACAAATTAGTGATATTATTGTTTGAACATCTACAACTTTGCGATAGAATCAAAAATATGTAATAAAAATTTGCCCAAGGAACCTAAACATCTATAAGATCCCATTCTGAATATAAAAGCCGATAATTTCCTTTTCAAGCAGTTTTATTTTCTAATCAAGTGTTAAACAGATGAATATTTTTAGTAATTCACAGCAAATATTATTAGTAAACTTATATCAATATGTAATGTTGGAACCTTTTAAACATTCAGTAAAAAGATTAAAATAAAAGATTTTCATTTCACAAATAAATTAAATAAATAAAAATTTACTTGAATACTATTTATATATACTATGTAGTATGTACTATGAAATATCATAATAAATAATATTAAAAGTTTATTAATGCATTTTAAATATTTAAATCAATTTAATGTATCAGTTGTCAAATATACAATTAAACTAAAAATAAAAACGATTGTTTGAAAATCTTGTGTGGTCTCAGATGTGCTAAGCACGTTGCACAAAGCGCTGTAATAATCCTTCACAATAATCATAAATAATAAGCTGCAAGCGAGCGCAACAGGCATCAATCTGAAGCTGAGCGACTCCTTGGTCGCTTTCTGTGTCGTTGCGGCGAACGGAGTCGGATCGACGACATCGGCAACAGCAACGTCCAGGAGGAGTTCATAATATTTAATGAGCCAACACTTAACACTTTTGCAGCCTTTTGCCAGCACTTTTTGTTACTGTTATCATCATTTTAATGGTTGTTGTTGCTGCTAGACTCCGGGTGTCATTAGGACGACTTCAGCCACTGCTTCAAACTGCATACGCTATCCGAGTCCATCTCCAACTCCACTCCTTGAACATCACTAGAAGCACACTCCGTTTTTTCATAGTTGATACTCAGACAGTCAATCAGTCGGTCTTTCTGTCGGTTGGTCTTGCGGTCAGTCAGTGACTCAATACCGTGACCCGATGCTCCTGTTGCTGCTGCAATAACGTATTTTATAACCATCATGCGTCTCATGCACGCCGTCATGCTCCTGTGTGTGTGTTCGTCGAAACAAATCGTTAACAATTTTATTAAATGAGTTTCATATTAAATTTAATGATGCCGCCGTATTTCAGTTTCCATTCCATTTTCAGCTTCTTATTTGTATTTCTCCATTTGTTGCGGTTGCTGTTGATGTTGGTGATTTTCTTTTCCTCTTCTGGATCTGCTTGAAACGTAGATCATCCTCGTTTTTCAAGACAAATTAACTAAAGAAAAGAGAGAAAAACAGACCGCAATGAACTCAGAAAGCTCTATTAATGAATATATAATGAGTCTATGATTATATACAATTATAATTCATCAAAATTATAATCCAATTCAAATTATAGTCACTTAAAATTAATGCAAAAGAATAGTTGAAACATTTACTTAGTTCGTCGGGGAGTAGTTATTATTATTCTTTAAATAATAGTACTAAAAGCAATGCAATTACAAATTCGTGAAGCTAATGCTTCAATAAGTAACGTCTTAATAAGGAATTTGCACTATATTTGGTGCGATTTCTACAACAATTCATAGAAGGTATGAGTTATTCAGCTTAGAAGTTCATGTACTCTTAGATGTCTCTGATTTTACTAATTAATAACAGATAAAAAGATATTAACATAACGTGTATTAACAACATTGATTAATTAATTTCCTACATCAAGCAATTTTCTATTTTCTATAAATACCACAAATTTAAAGTTAAAAATAAAGTTAATAAATAAAACATGTACATTTATCTACTATATAAACCATAAACATATAGTAGATATTTTATTAATAAATAGATTGGCAAAATTAAATATAAATAAAAAATATTCAATATACACATCAGTTCCAACATAAATAATAAAATAATCTACCAAAAATAATAGTTCAACTAAATAAATAGGAAATAGAAAAGCATTTCACTTGCAAGTAGAAATGTTTTCCATGTCTTCGAAAAAGAAATTTTTTCTTTTCCAAGAAATTGACGGAGCGATCAGGAAATAAGAATCCTTAAAGTGATTCCATTCTTGGACAGGTGAAAATAATCCTAAGTAAAATGTTGAACAAGGACTGAAACGTTGCTTCAACTGAAACGAATGCCAACTATGGGTTTTGCAGTTAATTACAGAAATGATTTCTTGGTGTAATTCGATTCGGGTCGGAAATAAACGAAGAATTTTCCAGGATAAAAATAGGTTTCTGGGGGTGAGTTAGGGCGGAGAAAGACATTAATAAGTTTGGTCCATTACCAAGCATCGATTGATGAGTACTCAGCAGTGACAGGAGGAGGTGATGCAGGAGTGGGAAATGAACCGATTTGTCTCTGTTCGCCGGCGAAAAGCAACCTCAACGAACTAAGCAACTGAAGAAAAATAAAACGGAACGAAATAAAATATTATCAAGGAACAAATTATAAAGAAAAGCTGAGAAACCACTTCAACAGCAACAAACTTGGGATTGAGAGGAGAATAAAAAAGTTTATTCGAGCTTCAAGACTGACAACAATCCCCTCCCAGCGAAAAATGGTGAAAAAATGGGAACTACACGAAGGACGACGGAAGCCCTCAAGTAAAAACCGTGTATATGAAGTTTATTCTGTGTGCGTGTGACACTTTTCCCCTTTTCAGAGAAGAGTTCCTTTTCCACTTTCGTGTTCTTGCTTTTATTTTGGCCTTTTTCCAATCATTTGTTTCTTGGCTTTTTTCCGCTTGAACAACCGATCAAGGATTCGGTTTTTGCGCCGTGCGATGCACCCCGGCTGCGTTCCATCTATTTGATTGAACTGCTGGTTGAGTGCATGAAAGGACAAATAATGAATGAAGACATTTGTATAGATGCGAAAAATGGGATATTTCTTCTTATGTCAGCAGTCGAAAAAAGCAACCGATTTCTGCTTTTCTATAGTAAATATATTTTTCAGTGCAAGCGCTAAATAATCAAAGGAAAGGTTAAATAAATTATTTAAAAATAAGTTTGGTTAAACTTTTGGGATTACGTGAATTTATATTTAAATAGATTAAATTTAATTATAGATTCAAGCACTGAAGAGTCTTGAAGCAGATAAAAGAAGCCGGCTGCGAGCGTGAAATTAGCACGCTTCTGCTGCTCTGCAGGACGGTTACGCAACGCAACAGGATGTGCGCAAGGATCAGCTACTAATTGACACACTTTCACGTGGCTGCTCAAGGACGGAACGGTAGCTCAACAGGACTCCCAGCGGCTATAAGCAGCTCATACAAGGGACTACGAAAGGGAAATTTAAAATAAATAAATTATCCTATTTCATGAAGGGTTTCTTCTTCTTTTCTGCACTCGTTTTGCAAGGTACTCGAATGTAAAGTAAGTTTTAATCCCGCACAGAATCCTCTTAGGCAAGGAAAGCGAAGCAAGTATCGAAAAGTACGGCCGACATTTGCTCCTCGCTGCTGTTGGAACCTTGCAAGGAACAACGAACATCGTGACATTTCGTGTTGTCACTTTACATATGGTGCTGCGTTGGTGAGTGTAGAGCTTCCTGAAAGCTGCTCACGTTATTAGTAGTACTTCCAGGATGAAGGCTCAGACGATGTGAGTATGCAAAACAACAGCAACAGCAAGCAACAATCACATAACAACATCGCCAACAACATCAACCAGCGTTTTGATGCATGCCGCACTCCAACGGCAGTTAACGGAAATTAAAAATCATAAATCATGGCTGCTTAGAAGAGCATCCTTCTTCGTCCTGCATGCAACTTTTCCACTGCTTTCAGTAGTCGCAGAGTCGGTCGGTCGCTCGGTCGGCAGCAGGAAATCATTGAAATTATGTTGATGGGTTTTCACTCGTTCTTAAAGTAAAGTGAAAATTTTACGCTGTATTTTATATTAATTTTTATTTCCTGTATGGGAAACTCTCTTCTCCATTCAGCAAAAGACAAAAAGAATATAATTTTGCAGTATAAAAAGCAGTTTAACTTCTAATTTTATCCATCGTTAAAGTATTCATTCAACATTCTTCTTAAATTTTTAACTTAACGATTTCATGCATTGTTTTTTGATTTTAAAAATATAAATTTTGAATTTGATTTAAATATTTGCTTGCATTTGGATAAAATTTCAATAAGTTTCGCACCCATGCATGCAAAATTACACACAATTAAATGAATTAATTTAATTATTCACTAAATATTCAATGCAGCTCATTACGCATTGCAGTTTAATTATAATAATTATCTTACAACAAAAAATAGGCAATTAGTTCGACTACGTTGTAAACTTATTAATTAATTAGGCTCATTTCGATGTTTTTCACATTCTTTTTACACCTCAAAATTTAAATAATTGCTCTTTAACGTCGAGTAATTAAACATTGAAGAAAGTTCAACAAAACGAAATATTCTTATTACTTATTTTTGGTTTTAAGTTAACCATCATCGTTATTATTAATGATTTAAAATCGTTAATTGTTATAGAAAGTCTCACCTCAAAATAAAGGCGCAACGCTTATAAAATTAATAAATCTGCATGTTTCATTATTTAGAGAAGCAGAAATAAGTATTCTAATATTCATGAAGTTGGTATGAAGCACCGTGGATGAAAGATTTTCACTGATGAAATATGCAAACATATTCAGCAATAACAACAGCAACAACAACACTTACTCCTCCATTTCTGTGCCTTATCACATATCATATCACATGATAATTACAAGACACACGCAATCCTCGAATAAAAACTTCACGAATCGGAAGACGAAACCACAGGAAAACCGATGGAAGTTCGACCCGAAAACTTCTCACCTGCATTTGAAGAATTGAAGCAAATGTTTTCCTTAAAAGCAGAGAAAAAATATCCATTAATAGATTTTAATTCTTCTATTTGACATTTTGCTAAAGTAGTAGGAAAAACCTCTGATAGATTAAAGTAAAGTTCAATGAATTCAGGTTCCTGTAAGGAATAAAAATAATAACAAAATGAAGCTTTGTCATTGAAGCATTCTTTAAATTACGACTGGATTTCGGTTGATTCCAGAAAAAAACGCATCATTTGCAGAGTTTCGAGTTTTGTGTGCTGTGATTGCGGCCAACTGAAGTCGAGGCTATCAACTGACTTTCATCTTCTCACCAAGCGCCATCATCATCATTATAATTTCCATAGAAGTCGCGAAGATCCACTGAATGTGATGTAGCCAAAAGCTGGTGCTTAGCAAACGCAATTAGAGGCCGAAACTAATGACTTTTGGCCTGGAGAAGCACTGAGTGACCATGCGTGCGTGGATGCAGAGACTGATCTCCCCCTCGCTATCCTCCACTTCTCCCTCTCTCACTTCTTCATCCGCCGCGTAACGATTCTCGGTCGGTTGGTGAAATATAGGAAAATCGCTGATGTGGTTGATGTTTTACGCAGTTTTTTGTTAGCGAGGATCACAATTTAATTGCACGCCATCCGTGCGTTGGTTTTGCGAACGCCATCGCTGCGTTTCAATGCGTTCACCGCAATTAGCAGCAACGCGTTAGAAGCACCAATCAAACAAACATCACCAGGTTCAACGTCGAACAGCGCGAAGTATCAACTTCGGAATCTTGGGACAACAAATATCTCGCTTTGATTAATATCCACGGTTCAGGTTTTCGTCTTATTCGGGTTTTTCTCGACTGTTAATCGAGAAAAGAATTTCCTTTCGCAAGAAAATTTAAATCGCGACAATTAAAATCGCATTATAATTGAATTCAGGCACAGGTTCGTTAAGCGAGGGGAAATCGTGGATAGATGAAATCGCATCATTGACAGATGTGATCTGCCACAAACTTCATCCGTTATTATTATTAATCGCACTGTTATTTGCTTTATTCGAGATTGTTATTTCCAGAGAAGACGATTGAAAACAAACAATTGTTATGTTAATTTTAGTGATAATAAGCTGAATTCCAGAGGAAAGAAAATAAAAAAATGAAAAGTGAAAAGAATTTATTAATTATTGAGGTTATCTTTGAAATCCTCCATCACCTGTTTTCGCCACTGGGAAACGATCAAAAGCAAATATTCGATGTTCGTAAAATCGATCTTTGTTCGAATTATAAAGCGAACTGTTTTCAGATAATTCGGAGTATTTCCATTACAACAGATCCAGTAATGGGAGAAAAGAATAAATTTAAAGATTAATTCTCTACAATGCGATTAGGTAGACTTTGCTACCTGCTGCCCGAACCAAAAGGCAGCCATTGACCCTCGCCCATCGAACATCCAATTCGGAAACCGGTTTCAACAACCACCATTTCCCTCAACTCCGGAAAACGTTGCTTTACCTGTCGCTAGAACAACTGTACAACTCCTCTCCCCGCACGAAATTCCTCATTCCCGAATTCCCAACTGGCTGTTAGCATAAAAAGAAAATGGTTCGTGGCGTCGGGAGGACCTTCGACGAGGTTGTTTTACATAAAATTAATATGAACAAGCGAAAAGAGCCGAAAAATTCCAGCAGCATCAAGTGCCGAAATCTCATTTAAATAAATATTCAGTTTGTTGAGTTTTTAATAAATTCCATGTGGCATTTAAAGCGGCAGCCGTAAAGCAAAGAGTAGCCATGGACCACGGCAGCGGCTGCCCTTTTTGCCTTTCCCGATCCTCATTCCTTGTACCTTTTACACGTTACATTTGCAACCAGGATGTGCAATTTTCCAAAGTGGCTGTTAAAAAATATATTTTCATATAATTATGTATATTGCGGAAAGCAGACGCTGTTCAATTTCAATTTGAAGTGATCAGCGGAGTGTCAACGGAATCGAACAGTCAACGCCTGAGCCGCAGCGATGCCCAGTGAACCGCCGAGGCGAACGAGTTCGGGCCTTAATGCAGCCATTAAAACTGCACCCTGATTATGGCATTTAAGGTGATTGCAAAATAAGCGCGTCGTCCATCGATTGACGCAGTGCGGCGGAAGCAGAGGTTCGTTCGCCGCTCGTGTGATTTAATACGGCATAAAATGACTTCATTAAAAATGCAAAATTTAATACGAAACAAAACAGCACGCATCACTTTAAGGAAATCCAAGTTAAAACAACAAAAGGCTAATAATACTGCGGCGGCTCCAGCGGATGGAGGAGCTCGTCGACAAAATGCAAGGTGCAGGGTGTTTGCAATTTCCCATAATTGGCACCATTGCTGGTCTTGTTCTTGTTAATAATAATAATGTTGCAGTTGCTGTGGATGCGGCTGTGGCTGTGGATGCGGCTGCTGCTGCTTCTGGTGATGATGGTGGTCAGTGTGTCGATGGCGACCCTGCTAAAGAAGCGCTGCAATATTTATGAGTTGCATGAAAACATTTACTCCCGGGTGTTTAATCGTCGCTTGGTGCTGATTACTTTGCATGAGAGGCGCGACCACTTCTTCGTGTTCAATGAAATTAGGAGCCGAACACTTGAAGCCGTGGAGCCGACGGCCAGCGAAGGGAGCCAGCAACGATTAAATCGACTCCGCAGCCGAGTTTCCAGAAGCCGTCACTCTTTCCAGACGATGATTTTTGCTGTTAACATAATTTTAATTCAGTTTTAACAAGTGAAAAAATGTTGAAGAATTCATAAACTTAACATGAACGGCTTTTGAACTTGAATTGCTGAGGGAGTTGAGTGAGGGGCAGGGAGAAAGGATAAATGTTTATTTAAAAGTTCGTCAATGGCTTCACGTAATGATTTCCGGAATTTACTATTATTTTGTCTTGTATTTTGTGTTATTAAATTCGTGAAATTTTAAAATTAATCGATTTATTATTAATTGAATTTAAATAATATTATGTTAAAGTTCTTATGTATTTAAATATTTGTTATTTATTGTTATTTAAATTATTGTTAATCTAATTGAAAAATATTGACGTTGAAGCTGCTTTATTTTCTTTTTTAATAATCAAATATTAAAGGAATTTTTACAAATAAAGCACAAGTTTTGTTTTTAGGAATAAGAATGAGATTATCAAGAAATAGTTTCAAATGTGACTGAGTTCCTTCTTTCCACTTTGCTCTCGTATATGCTATATTCTATCTATTCTATACTATCTATATTCTTCTTTACAACTTAGGATTTATTATTTACCTTTACAAATATAGGACTTACATATACATAATATATTTTCCTCATGGAAAACCTTAAACACTCACATATAAAATCTTCAGAAATATTTCCATTCCAGTTCTTGCCAATTTATTTTCTTAGATGCTGTTTTTCTAATTCCATCGCAGGCAAAAATATACAAAGCTGACTGCTATTAAAATTGCAATAAATGCAATTCTTCTATTCATGTATTGTCCAGCAGCAGTCAATAGCGAACAAGTTGTTGTCCTTGACGTCTTTCACATGCGTAACGCAAATATTTGTTTTTCCTTCCGCAGGGAAATCCTTTATAATCCTTGCAAAAACTACCCAAAACTTTGTCGCTTTTACAGTTTTACGACTCTTCAAGTGACCGCCTTCGGTGGATGTCATAAAATCGCCGTCGGTTGCTTGTTGCTTACGTTTTATTGCATGTTTGTTCAAGTTTTGCTCACTGCTGCCGTGGAACAAAACAATTGTAATTGGTTCAGTTGCTTATTTGCATATATTAAATCCCGTGTTGCGCCAACACATTTCCGAACGAGCAGCGGGAATTCGCCGAAGGACGACAGTAGTTTTTCAGGTCGTCACCAGTGACAGGAACCACCAGAAGTCGGATTTCTGTCATTTGAAATTTGTCAGTATTGCTCAGAAGTTCGTCTTCAGCTGACGGATTCCCTCTGCGCCGAGTGAAGTTCTTCAAATTTAAATTAAAGCAAAAATAAATCAAGCGCAGCATCAAATCTTCACCGAGAGTCATCCTTCATTCATTCGTTTGTCGTGTGAATGAGTTTTGATGGATGAATTCGCTGCTGATGCGAAGCTGTTAAATTTCGATATCGTTAATCATAGGCATTACCACGTAATGCATATCCGCTCCTTGGCCACGATACCATCGGCCGTTTTCATTCAGCCGCCTCTTTGTTTATCCAACGTCATCATCGACAAGCGAAGCGCTCAAGCGACTCACTCGATCGCGGAGCCACCTCAACACAGCGTGCAAAAACCATTAAAGCGCCAGCCAAGGATCGCCTGAGCACCTGTTCGACGCAGAAAGAACACGAACAGCCGCCGTGGATGACGCCAACCACCAGAGTCCGCGCTCTGCGTTGGATTATTAATGATTGGCGATCGACGCAGCGACGATTGATCGCAGAATTTCAAATGGCTTCAGCAGAAGTGGCTCGGATCATGGGAATTGCCATGAAAAGGAGGTGGAGGAGGACAAAGAGGAGTTGAAGTGGTTTGCTGCCGTTGTAGAAGATGCTTCGATAGCTTCAAGTGAGCGTTTAGTGGATCTTTGCTGGCGTTGAACCGATCTGTCATTCGTGCTTCAGTGGCTCCCATCTTCAATGAGCACATTTAGAAGAAATACTGCGAGACACTTCAGACGTCATAAAATTATAGAATCATCTCTAAGAACATCAAAGAAAAAGTAAAGTGTTGTTTTTATGGAAAGGTTTTTAATCATACTTTAACAAGATCGATCTTGCGTCCGATCAGGGAAAGAAAAATTAGATGCCAACGAGAAGAATTTCATTGAATTCATTCCCATAAAAAAAAAAGTAGAAAGTGCAAAAGAATAGATTAAGTGAAAGGGATTAAAATAAGTCCATTCATGTTGGTCTGATTTGAGCGCAACAGTGATTAAAGTTAATAAATCAAGGCATTTAACTTCATTGATGGAGTTTTTCAAATTATGCAGGTGAGATATAATTTTATAGATTTTTATGATTATTTTTTTATTTTTTTATATCGAGAAATTACAGTAGTTTTTAAAGGTACGACTTTATTAATTTCTCGTCATCATTCATTCAGTTTTTAATGATACAGACTAAAAACTTTCAATCAAAGCTCCGATTATGAATGCTTTTTAGGCCATCATCTTTCGAAAACTCTGACGAATCTTCACATGAAGTCTTATTAAAGACTTTTACTTATTTTCCACTCAATCGCGGACGTCAGCTGTTGGGAGCACAAAGTTTAACCTCTTCAGAGGACAAGATCACCGAAAATTTATCATATTTTATTTGGAATCATCAATCAACATCGACCGACGACGAATTTGTTTCAAGTGACGGTCGTTGAAGGAATTTTGTTGTGTTTGCGTCGATTTTTGCGCATCGTGAAGCGTCTACGGACGAGTGCGAACTCGTATCAGCTTCGATTTATCATCGGATCCGCTGCTGATGGGTCCTATCGACCCCTTGGACTCACTCTCAAGGGAAGCAACCCAGACTTATACATTCTAGGCTAAAGCCAAGCTAAGTCAATGCAAAATTTTTCATTTTTTTGTGTTAGACGCGTTTAACTCGTTCGGCACGCGTTTTAATTGCTGCAACGTGGCTTCCGTTTGTTTCCACTTTATTTGCAATGTTTATTTTATTTTACTCTCGATCTATTTAACAGCACTTCATTAATTTCACCCGATTGCGGCCCTGACAGGGTCCTTGGGTTGTGTGAGGAGTTTCCGATCGTTTAGCACGTTGTTTGCGTTGCGTTTCGTTCCTCTGTCCTCGCGGGCGCGCCTCTGCCTTCGAAGGCCGATTTGGTTCCATCAAACAGACGAAATGCAACTCGAATTCATTAATTCTGAACTCTTGTTGCGTCTCATTATTAATGATGTTCACCTAAATGAATTTAAGTGTTCCGTGTTTGGCTGGTTTTTTGCGTGTTTTGGGTGTTTCTGATAATAGCACCGAATAATGACGCCTTTGCGGGTGGTGGCGATGCTTTTATTGCTGCTCCTGCTGCTGTACTTTAATCCGAACATCGTTAATAATATTTTGCCTTTCTTCGAAATCGGCTCGCGCCCGTTTTTTCGTCGATGTGTTAAAATGATGTCGTAGATTTGTTTTGACAGGTTGTTGTTTGTTGTTCTGCGTTAATGCTGTTGTTTTTCCTCAATTATGATCCGAATGCTTTATGGAACTCTTTTGATAAATGTTCGGCATTTAATGTCCGATTAAATGTTGACCGAAACCAACATTTCGCTCGTAATTGATGAACTCGACGGAGATTTTGACGTGAAGAAGTGTTTTCTGCTGCTGCTCCTCTGTTTGTAGATGTTTCTCAAATCTTACGAAGTGCCAATCGATGGTCTCGGTTCTGTTTCTAAATGATTAATTATATTCTATGTAATTTCATGTAATTTGCAATTAATTTAAGGCGTAAGTGAGACGATTACAATACTTAAAGTCACTTTCAAATTGAGTGTCTTTATTTTAAAATAGATCAATCGCTTTATCGACATGCTGAGAGTTTGTTTTATGCGTGGCGATTTTTGGTATCTATAATGGTTTTTAACCACGGTCGTTAATCATTTGATGAAATATCAAATTAATTAAAAATCTTTTACATATGCACTCCATATTAGTGCTTCTCCAACTCCTCCTCCTTTATCACATTTTCAACCATCATCGCTTCAAAATAACGCCATTGAATCCCATCAGACTTCGTTTTAATTTTAATGCCACGAAAGTCATTCTGCGTCTCGTTTGACAGTTGATATCTGTCAGAAATTCCTAAAGCACCCACCTTCCTTCTTCTCTCCTACCTCTGGAACGTCCTCTTCGTCCTTTTACTCCTTGAAGCAGGAGTGAAGACCGAAATCGAATTTCCTTGATAGTGGAATCATGCAGGCGGCATCAGGGGAATTGTGAAGGGGAAAAGCAAACGAAGAGGGGCGAGGGTGTTGTAGAAGTGGCAACGAACACAAAAATTAAGCGCGTAAATCGAATACAAACCGGAACTCAATCGAAAGGAAATGAAATCAAAACCATGATTGCTTAGCTTAGAATAATTTTCTCCTTTTCAAGCAACTTTTTCACCTACACGGAGCGACGTGACTGTTGGACGTTGCTTGAAATCCTCTTGTGAGCAAAGAATGTGTCAAGGGTGCGGATGGCTGCGTCAATGATGAGTGGGCGGGGGTGTAGAAGGGCGTCTGCAGTACATCCGCCGTGGAATGCAAATATTTGCGAACAGAAGCAGCGATTTTCTTGTTTTTTCCTATATAAAAGTTGGCCAATTTTTCGATTAACAAAGTTTGACAAGGAATTCGTCAAATTCTGCGAGGGTGAAGTGATGAAGTTGGACAGAAACGCAGACAGCAACTGCTTTAAATGCATGAATATTTTCGCAGCTTCGAGATACTTGAAATTCTCTACTCGAAACTTTGAAGAACCTTTCCATTAGACGGCCCTTCGATTCGTGGTTTCCCCTTGAGAGATGCCGGTGTCAGGCATCCCTTCACTCGGCTGAGAAAATGCGGCTGCTGCGAAAACAAAAATGTCTGACAGTGACAAATGCCATCCGTCATTGCGAACACAAGATTGATTTAGATTGGAATGTGACATAAAAATACGCACAGCCACCATCGCCATCGCTATCGTCGTCACCATCACCATTATCAGCGAAACAAGGCAAGAATGGAAGCCCGACAACAACAATTCAAATAAAAGAAATTAGAATGGAGGCTTTGAAGGCACACACACACATCCACGAACACAAGCAAATGCACAATGCTGCGTAAATGACGAACTCTGACGAGCAACGTCGACGTCTGTCACCCTCCTTTCGTCACAGCATCACTACGAAAAACTACACCCTCCCCTAAAAAGCAACGACAAACAAAGCAACTGTATTAAATCCAGCCACGGCCATGAGAAATCGTCTTAAAAAACTCACAAGAAATGACGAAAAGTCGACAGAAGAGGACAAGGAAACCTTTTGTGGAATTAAGCGAGGGATGAAAAACTCCAAGAAGCAGCAATGGCAGATTTTCTTCGGTTTTGCAATGCATAATATACATAATAATGGAGGATTCTTTGCTTGAAATACATTTTTCCAAGGTATACAGAATCGCTTTAGTTAATTCAAAGCAAACACAATAAAGTGACTACATAAAGGGACTGCTAAAGGATCGTCAGAGAGGATGATGAGGGGTTAAAAGGGTTTCTTTGTTTGTCAATGAAAGTGCCGTCAATATGTTAGTTCATTGAATCGCATTTTGCATGCATCGGCGGCTACATCGATCACTTTTACGGATTGTGGCGTTGAATATTTGCTATAGAAATCCCAATGAATTGTTTTCCGTCCAATCTGAAGAAGGAAATCCTCGAAAACGTTCAATAATTCCCCAAATAAAGATAACAGCGGCGGCTGAATCGTTTCTCAGTCTCTTTATTTAAGTAAGTCACATTTTCACTTTATTTTCCGAATTGCTTCGCTTAATTTGTGAATTTCAATAAAAGGATTAACTTTAATCAGTTACAATTTAAGCAATAAAACATCCCCATCAGCCACCCCGACCAGTGATGCCCCAAAACTTCATCCCACAAACAGAAGTTTCGCAATATTTGCGCTCGCTTCACTCCTTTGTTACTGTTAATAAATAGTGAGTGGGATTTGTTTCCTTCTTCATTCTCCGGCGAAGAGGCGATGATGACGACGATTATTATTCGTCTTTTGGTTGATTAATGCTTTTATCACCGCACCGAGTTTATTTATTCACTCATTCATTGCCAGCAGCTTAATCAGAATTCCATCGTCGACTGATGGCAGCGCATTAGTTTGTCGAATGGCGGTGATGGCGCTGGTGAAGCAGCCACCGACAGCCGCAACCTCGAAGCCGGAAGTTTCATTACAAGACTCGAAAAGGAAATGAGCCAAGTTGAGGAAAACTTGAAGCTGCGTCGTGGAGCGTTGAAAACGTATGTCGAAATCGATGTGTATCTCGTTGCAGGAGCTGCCAGGAGCAGAGCTCCTGCGCTGATGAAAACCATAAAACAATTAACAGCTGATTATTATTCAGGGAATCCTGGCAGCGTGAAAACCTGCGAGGTTACTCAAACCTTGATCCAACAAATGAGATTCTTAGGAGTTTAAGCAGACGCTGGAGGGAAATCTGTTTAATGACAGTGTTTTTGGTAGTTTTATCTGGTATTTTTGAGAAAGAAGTTGGACCGAGAAGTGAAGTTCTTCCGAGTTTTTATCAAAATCAAAGAGTTTCTTATATTTTGAGCTACCTTGGCAATTCAGGAGCTCCTAACATCTACTCAAACTCTTTCTTGAAATGTGGAACATCAGCTATTTAACTTTAAGCAAGGATCCACAAAAAGACAAAGGTATGACTACCTACTTTAAATTCCTTTTACCCTTTGCTGGTTTCCTTTTGTTAGTAGAAGTCAAAAGATTGTCCTTCAAAGTTTAACCAAACACGCGAAGACAAAGGAAAGAAAGAATATTGACCAATTTAAAGGTTAAATAGTCTTTTAGTTTAGTGAACAATGCTGCGGTGTATGAAGGGCCAAGGTCATCTGCGCCAGACATTAGTTTGCATCCAGATGCTCCGGCTGAGTGTCGATGTCAACAATTTTCCAAGTTAGTCTCTTGAAGCAGTGCGTCTTCTTTGATGTAGACCGGAGGGACACAGGAAGCTGACCTTGAAAGTATTTATAAACAAATAAAAACGGTTTATACTCTAACGGAAGGCTTTGAAATGAGTTCGTCACTGTAACATTCAGCTTCGAAACAGGTTTTTTATTGTTTGGGAATAACTAGGGTCGAAATTGGAAAGAATCGTGAATGACTGAATAAAAAATATAAATGAATTTCGGGCACTATTTAAAGGTCAGTCGCCATATCCGAGAAATGACCATATGTTTCAATATATATAAAAATAGCTTCTTGAGTGTCTGTTCTCATGTGCGCTTGTTTTTTCCTTAATCGTCCACGATTATCTCATTGCTAATGCCGAATTCGTCGGTGTTTTTATCTCATCTCTTCGTTTTCTTTCTTTCTCCATATAACTACTATTTCTTATATAAAGAAATCAAATTTCTTGCTTATAGTCCCTGAAGCATTAAGTTTTCTCCTTTTTTTTTTCTTTTATTTTTCGTTTCCTTTTTTGGGGCAGAGAATAAAAACTCGTCGTTGGTTGTTTCTCGACTTTCATGTTTCTCAGCTCACGTTGTGACCGTGCTCCCCTCCCCCTTCTCCAAAACCCGCAACCCAGAGCCAAAGAATAATAAGCAACGAAAAACTGTTAGAAGAAGAGGGAAGGAAACACAGAAATTCGTATTCTGTTGCTGTTGGTGGTGCTGCTGCTGCTGATTCTTGTGAATTTTCGTGGAGCGTTCGGTTCGTCGTCATGTCCATCGAGTGATTTTGATGAATCGCTGTCATTAATCTATGACGTACGCATCTTCCGGAGAAAATGCCAACATCAGGGTCTTAAAGCGCGCTCACAGCAGTCACCAACGAGCCACCAGCAACAACAAACGCATCGGCCGGCAGTCAGTCAGTCAGCAAACCCAACATTCACTTCACTTCACTTCAGTTTAGATACGATGTGATAGCGATGTTGGTGAAAATAATACTACAACAACAACAACGGCACCATCATCGCCAGCACGAACTACAACAACGGAAACTTTTAACGGGGGTGGTGCAGGATGCTGCAACTACCTCATCAACGTTTCAAAAATATCGGAATATTTTTTCTGCTTTTCTTATTGATATTCTGATTGTTAATTGGTTGTTTGTAATCTTGTTGGTGTCTTTAGTTGCAGATTTCTGATTAATTTCAAAACGCAATCATACAAAAAAAAGTTCGAGCTTTTCGATTCGTAAACTTGTGTCCCTTTTGATACTTTTTTTAACGTAATATTTCTGCATTCGTATTTTTATTTATGTTTATATAAATTTATATTTTCCATATTGAAATATTTTTCGTGGTTTCCATTTAAATAAAGACATTTTTTGACTGTTTTTTTTTTGTAGTTGCTAAATAGCACATTAATATTTCAATATAATTGTTAAATAATATAAAAAGCCCATGGAATATTTTCTTTACTACAAAACTACGGTTTTTCTCCTTCCAATTTCATTCACAACCTTTTAACATTTGTTGATTGATATTCATTGATTCATTGACTCGTTCTTCCATTAATTTTTTCAGCTTTCAACGGAGATCGAAATAAAGCACTTAATAAAAGTGGCGCTTCTTCAATTTCGATCAGCTGAATGGAATCAATCAAAGACCGGAAGAGGTGACAGAGGAATCACGTGTCTGAGCTGATGTCGGATGAAGCTGAAGTCGCATGTGACGTCGGGAACAGAAGATGATGGCTGCGAGATGGGATGGAGGCCGAAGTGAAGTGAAGCGGAGCCGCATCCACGCCCCAACACAGACCATAAAACTGAGCATTAAGTGACAACAACAACAACAGAATATTCACATGTGTTCATTATGGCCGCCATAATGAAAAAAACTTTTTTTTGGTGGATGAAGAAATGAAAGAGGAAAAGAAAGGAAGTTCGAAACACTCGAAAAGATATGTCAACTTAATCAAAAAACATTCTAACAGAAGATGGAGGATGAGGAAGGAAGCGAAAGGAATTGTTGAAGAGATGCGAGTGACGACGACGGCGACGAGGCTGCATTTGTAGGAAACGAAAGAAAGAACAACATTCGGAAACTCACCAAAACCAGGCTTTTATTCAACAACTTCAACGTTCCAGCGGCTCCATCGGGGCATCCCGAACCAGCGGCGACTGCGCACACGCACTCACGAATTTATTTAAGAACCTTGTAACTGAGACTTGGATGAGATTTGAGCATTGATTAATATGCACAGCACCCGAGCACAGTTTGAGCCACGATCAACTGCGATCGGCGGCTCATCTTCACTCCGTGGATCCCAACGCATTCCGCCTAAACTAACATTAATACACAGAATTCTGTGATAGAGAGAAAGAGAGAGAAAGAGAGGAGAGATAAAACGAATAATAAAGACAAATAAAAAAGCTGCCCAAAATATTTTGGGTTTCGAGATTTCTGTTGGCGGTGTTTTATTTTCTGGTTTTTCGTATTTCTTTGTATTAAATTTAAGCTGTTTGAGTGGCTTTTTGGTGACTATGTGTGTGTGTGTTTGTTTGCCTGTTTTTGTGCTCCATTCGTGTGCCCTTGGAATGACTCAAACCACGAATTTTTAATTCAAATACAACATCTTTTAGACAGAAACATTAATAATAACTTCAACGTTTCTGCTTGTTCTTCTTAATCTTCCACAGTTTTGTATGATTTTCTTCGCTATGCAACAACGCGATACTTTTTTAAACCTTATTTTAAACACATCCACAAACAAATATCGGAGTTCCTTTATATTCACACTGATGCGAGAGCGTCACTAGATTTTAATATTAATTTTGGTTTTTTTGTCAGATCAAAGGAATGAAAAATACACGAAATACAAAAAATCCCCTTAGCACAGTGGCACGAATGCAGTCAAAATCCGACAGATTTGTTAATTAAGTTAATTCAACAAATTCAGTATTATTTTAAGCCAGAAATAATCCCAAGAAGTTCATTAAGAGATGAACATGAAAAGAGCACAACAGATCACACCTTCGAGCATCTTTTTCGTCTCAAATTGGACTCATTTGACCTTTAATTGTACTAATGGCACTTCAATTTGCCTCAGTGTATCGCTTCAATGATAATAAATGCTTCAAAAGCTTCTTATTATCGTGGTTTTTGGTTTTTTCGTCGACTTCGCGTTGAATGGAGGACGTCGGAGTCTTTTTTGTCATTTAAATAGAAATATTTAGTTAAAGATTAAGAGATAAACGTGGTGACTAATGTTGCAGTGTCATTCACATTCGATAAAACGATTTCTTCGTGTTGCGTCGCGATTGCTTTTGGCTGGAATCAAAAGCCGCTGAATGTCGTCAACTGCGCGGTTGACAGATCGAAGTAAGAAAAAGGAAACCAACAGAAAAGCTGCAACAGACAACGACACAAACAATTAATCTGTGCACTGATACAACAACAACAACAACAACAAAACAAACGAACAACAGCGATCACACAAAAACTACGTAATAATAAGCAACGTGATTCCAATTGGATTCATATGGAACCCACAGCACCAACAAAGGGAATAAAAGCATAAGCCCCAACAACAACAAACTGGCCAAAGATGATATTAATTTTCAGTTGCATTTTGGCATTTTAATTAATGACAACAGAACCACGAACAGGGGAAAAAACAAGAAAAATCCGAGGGGCAAATGAAGAATTCGACAAGAAAGAAGAAGATCGACGGTGGCTGCGGTGTGGGGAATCATAAAAAGTCATCGAATCATGAGTACAACGGAGCGACGCCCCCGCAACATGGCGCTTGTTCGGATTACGAATTTCGGAGGTGAGAAATAGCGATGATGGTCGATCAGCGGTTCTTTGACGTCTTCTCAAAAACGAATTGGCCAGAGATGCTTTTGCTGTTTTAAATGAAAATAATATTTAAACGGGAAAATGTCCGTCAGCATTACCTTTACCGAAGCTGCCCACAGCATCACAAAAGCCGCAGCGACTCAAAATTATTGATGAATTTTCTCTTTTCATTTGACAATTTATTTGACATTTCAACTCGTTTACAAATCCGTCGTCTTTTGGTTTTCTACTTTTTTCATTATTTTAAGATGAGGATTGGAAATTTTCAGTCATGAAAACGGTAAAGTGAAGCCACGAGTGGTATTAATTAAGCTGTTGAAAGTAATCTTCTAAAAGAAAGCGTTTCAAAAGGTTAATTGAGTATTAAGAAGAGTCATTCACTTTTATTTGGAGATGGATTTTTGACGGAAACTCTTCTCTAAAGTGTCCATAGATGTATGTCGGTAATTCTTAAAGATCGGCCATTTAAAATGTACTAGTCCTAATTATGCAAACTCTTTATTTGGAATATAACATAGAAGTTTGGTGCCATGGAAAAAGATTAATATTAATAAAGATATAAACAATGAAATATAATTTAAATGTATAAGCGAATATCCCCAAGACGCCCGATAAAACTGAAAAGCCAGCACACGCATCGTGCTGGCTATAATATAAATAATATTAATAAAATATCTTCAGATTAATTAAAGTTTTATAAAAACATGAAATATAAATTCACCTTAAATCGATTTTGAACTCATTGTGTTGGTACACAAGTACTTGAAGAACAAGCATTCGAACTCTCAGGAAGCAGGGAAGCATTCAGGGATTCACTTCTCGTTCTTCTACAAACGAAATCCTTGATTTATTGAACTCCGTCGAGTGTAACAACGACATTTCTAATTTTCCTGTAATTAGCACCACATGAAAGTGAAACTAGCGCCGTAGAATCGCCATTTGTTCCAAATTCACTTTCATCCACCGACTCGACAAGAATAGAGGAAAGCACGGAATAGGTGTAGACCAACCTGGGACCCTTGTCTGGGGAAGTTTCCCTCATTTTCAGCTCAATGCACCTTCACTTTCTGCCAACGACGGCAACAATAAAAGTCTCATTGATTACAATGAAGAAATTAATTACACCAAAGGAACAAAAAAAGCAATCAGGGCTCCTTCAGCCATAATTTGCTACCTGCCATCATCACCCACACAACACACATCACCACCACCAACATTTTTCTGAAATTACAAGCTCATTAAGGACACTCGCCATTCACAGCGAACAGCAATTGAAGCACCCTCGATGGCTGATGCACCTCTCGAATGTCGGAAGCAGCCGCCCTCGTTGGCATCGCTCCCTCAACCCGGATTTACCTGTTCAACACCCTGCCTCGGGGCGTAGTGCATACCCTTCGGTCTCCTGCTCCGTGGACCACATCGTGGTTGCTTCAACGAAAGTGACCAACGTCCATTTGTCTGCGTCGGCGGCCCCTTTATGATGAATAATGGCGATTGCTCAAGACGGACCCTTGGATGTGATACTGTCGAAGGTCTGGAGGCTGGGCTAAGCCCGAAATTAGAAAGCAATCGCAAGCAGCAGTTCGTAGCTTAGATAACTTTTGAGGATATCCGCTTTCAAGGATTTTACAAGTGGTTTTCACTTTTAAAAATTACCGAAAAGGAGATGTTCGGGGTCCGGCTTCTTGGTTTTCCATCTTAATGTAGACATATGCGAACGGGATGAGAGTATCTGCATTTATTTCTAAGTAATCATTCATATTCCGTGTTACTAACATCGTTCTTTGCCGTCAACCCCCCTTCGTCGCTGTTCCTGCTGAAGCTCCACTGGGACTTTTGTCCTCTATCATTCGCGATGATGTGAATTCAAAGGCATTTCCGCAGGCTCACGCACGACTCGTGCGACTGCGAACAACAGTCGTCGTTGAAATAATAGAAAAATTGCCACGAATGTCCATACAAATGACCAGAAAATCCGAACTGAGCACCCACCTCGTCCCCATCAGCAACGCCGATAAAATCTTTCACTGTCCGATGGAGTCATTTGTCAAAACACATTTCGGGGTCCTTTTTGGGCGGTTTTTGCGCCTAAAGCATGTCGGGCGTGGTGCAGGTTTCATTTCTCAGTGATTTGTTCCTGTCTCACAGTTCTTCTTTGGAAAAGCGTGTTTTTATTTAAAAAATGTTGCCCAAATCTTGGTGTGAGTCGCATGGAAAGTTTCTCTGGACAAATCAGTGATTTTAGCATTATTTTTTTTGGTCTGTTAATAGTTCAGTAGTGCGATGATAGGACTGGAAAATGGCGACTTTTCTATACGAATCTTCTTTTGCACATGGAGGCATTTGCATGGTCCAAAAAGATTGAAGATTCGATCTAAAAGCAACAAAAAAGGGATGAACTTCGAAAAATCAGCAAACTTCAAAGAGAAGTTCTTTATTCTCCTCTCCTTTGCTTTTTTGTCACTTCTTGAAGAAGACGTGGCTGAGGAAAGGTGATACGCAGACTCAGCGCAACGCATCCTTGGTTGCAAGCGTCTATTTATTAATAGCACCGCCGCCGCTGCCTGTTGAGGACCATAACGAACATCGTGCAACATTCAAATATCGTCAAGGAGAGGAAAGTCGAGACGTGGATGGAAACGAAGTCATCACAGCCATCGTTTAAACTCAGGCAAGCATAAAAATTCATTTCGGAAATGCAATGGAAGCCGCACAAAAGCAAATTAATAAAAAGACACGCAACAGAAACGCAAACGCACCGCGTCAGTGGGACAAACCGACAGAGACACAAACATAGACACATCCACTTCATCAGAGCAGCAAGAAACGAAACGTTGTTGGTGCTGCAGCGATGTAAAATTGAAAAGCCATCGACTGTCTGCAATCGTGGGATGTATTCCTATTTCTTCTCATTCTTGCAGCCACAATAAAAGAGGAGAAGGTATAAAACCCAAACACATCTTCAAACTTCGAAGTTTTCAGTCGTTAAAAAAACGATTACATCCAACAACGGATGCAGACGAAGCATCACTAGAAGCATTAGCAACAAAATTCTGCTTCAGTTTTCACAGCATTAAAATCTGGTTGAAATAATGTTGTTTGTTGAATCTTTTGTTGCTGTTCAATACAAGGTGGGAATCGAGGCTTTCGTGATTGATGCGTGAATTAAGTTTCCCTGTAAATCGAAGCGAAAGCAGCGACTCCTTCCACCCGCGCTCCTTCATTGACTCATCATCTGCCTGCTTTTCTGTCCGTCTGTCTGCCTGTTCAGCCGATTGTCCGATCGGTTCTCTTTTCGTGTGTCGTCAAACTGATTAATTGCAAGCAATTATTCAAGAGCACCCTACGTGGTACATCCTTATTGATGTGTGTCTGTGTGCGTGTTTCTGAGCATCCGCATCAGTGTTAATTCATCGGTGATGCGATTTGGTCAGCAGCGTGAAGTCCAACTCACGAAAGACTTGAAGCAGTTTGTGGTCAATCGTGACTTTTCATTAAAAAACGTAGAATAAGGCGACAGCAGGGTTTAAAAAGTAAGTCAATTTCTACCAAAAAAAACAAATCAAACAGCTACAAAAGAAAAGATTAGTTGAAATTTACACTATTACATATTCTATTCAAAAATTTATCCTTTGCTTTCTGGATCATCATTTCTGTTTTTTTCTTGCTTCTGGATACTTTCCTTACCTCCTTTCTCTTTTTTCTTCTCGTTTTTATTCCCCTATCCAATTTATTGGCTTTTCCTGTGCTATTCTCTCCAAATCAATTCATTTTGCATCACTTACAGACTCTGAACTTAATTTCTCCATCTTCTTACATCATCTTCATTATTATCGATTATGATCGTCTTTTCCTTTACTACTGAAGACTGAGAAATACCTCTATGGGGCTCCAACCATGAGGACAACTTCGACTCCATCGGCTTCTGTTCAGACACAAATTCGATGTCCGTTTAAAGATTTTCGGCGAATGCGATCGTTACGAATTTTCGCAGCTTCATTAATTTCGATCTTCTTCGTAACCCGCTCGAGCCGTCCGCCTCCCCTCTGTTCCTCCCTTTCCTAAATGCTGTCCTTTCTCTTTTATTCCGCTGTCCCAACTTCATTACAGCTCAATTAATTTCAGACCGTTTTATCTGAAGTTAGCCAAGTTTTTACTTTTTTTCCTCACATGAGCCCAACACACACACACACGCGTGTTGAGCCGCAGCAAATCTTCATTTAATGTCGATAAAGATCTCAAAGGATCTTGTTGACTGTTTTTTATATGCGGAGAAATAAATGAGGCTCATTAAAGTGCGACAACTTTTAATTCTGGTGAAAATCGTTTTCAGTCGGATTTTAATTGAACTTATAAATTTACATGATAAAGCATCTGATTGCGGCTGTAAATCATTTCATTAGCTGGGCTTCAGTTGTATGAAAAGGGGTGCTAAGGGGCTTCAAGTGGCTATTTTGAACATGCCGCTGAAATGAATATTCATATGCAAAATAACATCCGCGGTTGAAAGCTCGAGTTTCCTTTGCATTTTTCTTCTATGTACAGCGACTTCCTGCCGTCCACGCTCCTCTTCTTCTCCTCTTCCACTTCCTTCCTCTCAGCTTCTCTTTTGCGTTTTGTTCGCAGCTCTGAAATAATTATTCTTAGAACGCTTTATTACGTTTTCCTTGGGACTCTGATGATGAATTTGTCGCTGTTGGGCCAAGCCTCCATCTGCCCCATCGCGGAAGTTGTTGCTGCTTCACGGAGGCGCAGTCATTACGGAGCGCCGCTGCTCGTGCCCGCCGCGCCGAGTCCCTGGCCACGCACTCCTTAATGTCATTTTAATAGTTTGATTGATGTCGGCACGCACCCTCTTTTAATCCCCTCACCTTTTTTCTGTTGGTGATTTTTTATTATTTATTATTAGCTTTTATTTAGCCCCATTATTTTTATTACGCGGTTCCTCCTCTTTTTATACGGCTTCCACAACAGAAAACTTTTAATTCGATGGTGACTTGAAGGAACTGAAACAATCGATGGAGGAAGCGGAAGAGGTGCTTTGAGACGGGTTAACCAATTATAACTTTCATTACTATGAATGGATTCAGCCAAAATAGAGTTACTTGAGCGCCGAGGAAACTTTCAATTCCAGAAAACATCGAAAGCCATTCAAAGTGAAGGACTGCAAGAAGCTGATATATAAAATGGAGGGGAAAAAGTTCCATGGTATTGCTTCAAATCATCTCGATGAAAAGGACGCCGTTGAAGAACATGATGCCCGAATGGCGGTTGTTATATCAAGAATTACACCAAAAGAAATCAGTGCAAAGAGTTTTAAAGGACTTTGGAGCTTAGTAAATGCTCAAAAGTAAATATTAATCGCTTTTAGATAAATCTACGTCTACCATAAAACTTAGAAAGCACTTCTTATACAATTCAACGTCCTCCAATAGAAGAGAAGACTCTTTATCGATAGAAAAGATTAGAAAGATTACAACGAATCTTAATTTTTTTCTGTAGAATCTTTATAAACGTTTTCATTCCTTCCGTGAAATGCGTTTTTCATGCCTTGCTTCTTAATTAAACTTTCTATTTTTAATTTAATGTGGATCGCGGTCCGAATAAAAGTGACCGATGATGGTTCCATCACATTTTTTGTTGTTGTCGCACCCTTGTAATTTGATGTTTTTCCTTCTCTTCCATTTTGCCATGGCCCCCAACCGCCGCCCGGTGATCCACTAGAGCGGACACGCCTACTGAGTAGTTGGACGTAGCGCAGCGGTCCCTAAACTTGCCTTTAATCATGGATGAGCGCAGCAGAGGCTCAGAGTTCAGCGTTGCTTGCTGTTGGGCGACGGTGTGAAGGCCTTTTGACGGTTGATGGACTGCTGCCGGCAGGAGACGGCAGGATGACGCGCAGGAAGGTTGCCCAGGCTGGCAGCCGGCTGTCAGAGGACGGCGACGGTCGACGGGCGACGCTTGACGCAGGGGCTGAAGTATCCTTTTTGCAGTCGCTTGGGAACGAATGACAAATGGCGGCGAATTCGTCAATGTCAAAATCAGACTGTAACAAAGCAGCACCAAACGTTGTTGTTGTCGTTGTTGTTGGCCTCCGTAACAGTCAACTGTGCATAAAGATAAAAAAATAATTTCTTTTTTATGAACACGATTTTTTCCGAATTTTTCTCGATTGCTGAATTTTTTGTTGGCTGTTTTTTGTTATTCCTTCATCTTCTTAAAGTTGTTTGTTTAGGCAGTCGATGGTACAAAAGTCCTTTTCAATTCAGTTTCCGGGACGCTTCAATGAATTGCGGCTCTCAGAAGAAATCTTTTCAAATCTGATCGAAAGATGCTCGGGATTCGACGAATTTTAACGGTTTCAATGTGAACGAAGGAAGACCGAAAAAGGTGTTTCCGAGGCTGTTTACTCAAGTTCAGTTCGAAAGAAGCTTTAAAGTGAAGCTTTTTACGAGAAGCTTTTTAATAATAAGCAACAAGCTGTGAAGAACCCAAGAAAAGGACTAAGAATCGGGATTCAAGGGTTTTTATATGCCATTTTTAATCGGTGAAAATAATCTGATTTTATAAATTTCCCCGTTAAAATGCTTCGCCGTATAAAAAAGCGATGCGTAGCTTTACGCAGACGTAATGAAGGCGTAAACAACTGTGTTTAGCGGAAATAAAAACTTCACTAACTGCTTACACTATTATTATTATTTGCTTTGCGGCATTTTGTTGCTTTTAACGATCGACTGGCGAATGGAAAAATTAACTATGGAAAAACGTGTAACGATAAAGAAATAAATGCCACAAAATGACGCCCTGATTGACGAATTGCGTGCGTTTAATTGTATCTCTCAGATGTTTGTTTACTTGCGGCGCTTTCGTATGTATGTGTTTTTTATTTGTCGTGTTTTTTTCTGTTTCAATTTTATTTACCTCTTCGTAATTTACAGTGCGAACATATAATAAAAAACAACTAAAAAAAAATCGTATATGCAACAAAAAAGTCTTGCGTTTGGCTTCATGTGTTGCTTCAACAATGTGTTGCTAGCAACAACTAAAAACAGAAATGTTGATGTTGATAGCAGGCGACTGAACGAATTCAACACGTTAAGCAAAGTGGTGTGTTTTCTGTTTGGTGTATATTTAGTTTGGTGAGGTTTGCGCCTCGACTAATGCGAGAAAGTTAACGATGCTGTGTTGAGATGTGAACCTGTGGATAAAGAAAATTGCAAAGAATTTGTATGTACCACAGAAACCAATGGGAAACGGAAGTGTCGCACTGTTGGCCGGATATTGGGAAATTGGCAAAAAATTTTGCATTCTTTCATCGTTGCATACGACAAAGAGATGGCGCAACAGGCAGCATTTTTGAAATTTTATTTCTACATCTGAATGTTGAAAAAGGAATTTGAAAATTGCTCTATAGAATAATGTAATATAAATTAAATAAAATGAAAAATCAAAGAAAATCTGTCACCCTTTTTAACACTGAGCATTTTAAGTTAAGAGCAAAAACCATCATTATGCAACTCCCTCCCGCTTCTTCCCGCTTTTAACCAATATTTTATTTTTTCATTTGTTTTTAATTTAATTTTTTTATGTAATTTTTTTTATGTCATAATGCAAAATTTCCTTTTGAATTTCCTCCTCTTCTAGCCTTAACTCAGCTCCCGTTCTGCGTGCAGCCGCTGCGTGGAGCTTCTATAAATCAGCAGAGTCTGTTGGACGTTGGACCCGGATTTGGATCCGTGGATCCGTCGGCATCCGCCAGTTGCAGCATGTGTCAGCCGCTGCGGCTCCTTTGATTCAGCTTCCACTTGCGTGGCTGCAGTCGCGGCAGACCTTCGCTCTCCGACGCGACTTGGAATCGCAATCGCTGTCGTTGGCGTTGTTCTCTAGTTGCCATGTGTTTGATTAAGAATTAAAATTATCATCAACGCCCCATAAATGTTAAATGGCCCATGAAAGTCGCCACAATTCACGTTAATTTATTAAATGTTGCACTTTTTATTGCAAACTTTCACATAATAATAACAAAAAAAACCAAAGTAAAACGTTTGAAGTTGAGTCGCGTGAGTGATTTATTTTCAGTTAGAATTTTACTTAAATTCGAAGGCTTTCTTCATGCAAAATCCGATGAATGAAGTGAATAGCAGTTTAAGTGGAAAGCGAAATACAATAATAAATCACTAAAATTAGGTTAGCGACGTCAGACAAACGAAATCCTTCCCGGAAGATGTCCGTTCCGTGGATTGTGAAATGTTGTGTAAGTTTCAGCATTCAGCCACGATTCGGTAAAGTTGCCCAACTCCTGAAACAATGCAACAATTGGAAGTATAGCAGCCAACAACAGCAACGCACTAAAAACAAATATTTACATTTATTATGCAAGAAGCGCAAATATTTGTTTAAAAAAGACAGAATGGGACGAAATAAACGAAGGTGCCAGTCAGACAGGGAATGCGAGGCCCTGTTACACTTTTCAGAACTACAAAATTCAGTTTTATTACTGTCCGAAAAATTATTTGGCTGCCTGCGTGGAATTTCGGTGAACGCGACGGAAGTGAAGTCGCTTTCCGCGCGCTTCACTCGTAAAATTTCCTTGCAAAAAGTAATAAATGCATAAAATTTTATTAACCAGTGGACAGAGAAAAGAAGGAATAACCGCCGAAGAAGAAGAAGAAGAAGAAGAAGACATCCAAGATGCCACCGGAGGCAACAAAATGGGTAAAAACCATAACTTTTTAAAAATTTTCTGCAACAGAAATTAAAGAAATCTAAAAAAGTTCCCTTTTCCTTAATAATAACGAAATATTTTCTACTGTAATTCGTTCATTTGATTCTCTACTGAATGCTCCTTCTTCTTCTTCTTCATTTCACTCGCGTTACACTCTTCGAAATTATTCAAGGTTGCTGCTCATTCTGACTGAATGCGAACGACTCGAAAATGTCAAGCGGCGCAGATAACTTGTGAACATTCAGGACATAATGAAAGGACATTCAGGCAGCGGCAGGAGTTCTCAAATAATCACCTCGATTTGAAGAAGACGCTGAAGAAACGTGAGCAGAAACAGCCGAGACGGACGCGTGGACGCTCACATCCGGGGAGTCCCCAGCATCGCTTTCAAGGAGAAGGAATTCATGTACAGAGATGATTACAGCAATCATCTTACGAATCCATGGCATTTATCCTCGTTTGGAGGAATGAAGTAATCAATATTCAGATTCTGAGTCTTATCTGAATCTTATCTTAACCTTAGATAAAGACGCCAAAATTGTTAATTATGATCCACATAAAGTGATTCTGATTGGCGGAAAAACCTGTTAAATCCTGTAAACACCTATAGAGCATTCAAAAATCTTTATTATTAACAATTTGAGCAAATGTTCACGACATTCTCTTTATGATTCGTAATTGTTTCATTATGTCAGATAAACATTTCCACTTAGCGTTTAATGGTTTATGTTCAGTTTAGATGACAATTATTGCTTATAACACAAATATATTATTATTTACGTATTTTATTATTTATTTAAGTATTTTCTTCTTCTTATATTACAAAGAAAAAATTAGCTAAATATTATAAAGAAGATTATAAGAAATAATTCTTTAATTTCTTACAAAAATTATATGAACAAAGAATATTTGCAATCATTTACTTTACTTATTTATTATTTGTTTAGAATAAAAAGAAAAAAATTTGAGTTGTTCATATAAAGCTACATAAAATTATTCTTATGAAATTTTTCTTATAATGACACTTTTCCTGAGATAATAGATTTTTTAGCTACATCATAAACAATTAATAATATGTATTTTAAATTATTACTATTGCCAAATAATGAAAGTAGCAAATAATAAATATTTGTGAAAATAGTTTATTATCCTTTTTAAACATCGGATGTTGAACAATATTCACGATAATGTCAAAAATGTCATCGGAGGAAATTTTCTTACTACAGACAACTTTGAATATGATCTCTCTGCACTGAAGTCCTTCGATCGTCTCAGCGAGGATCTGGCTTACCTTCGCTATATAAACGAAAATTCTTGAATAGCCAACGATTCGCCAGGGAACGAACACTGATTAACAACGAATTTATGAAGACCAGAGAAGCGAGACTCGTCAGTTAAACGGTGCCTCTCTCTCTCTCTCGCTCTAGTTTCTCGTTCTCACTTCCGGGTCTCAAACAGCGTCACGTTTTATTTATGTCGCGACGTCGTAAACAATCGCCGCAAATCCTGGAATTCGATATTTTAACATGCATCCGAGAAAACTTGCGCCTTCTCGCCCCTCGGCCGTCGCCCTTTGCAGCCGCCATAAAGCAATTTAGCGGCAGCTCTTCTTAGGTAGAAGCAGGTTTTTTAACCGACCTTGGCTACGATGAGACATTCTCGCTGACGATTTAATGCGATTGTCCGGAATTTTATTATTTTATGATTAGAGAAAGGAAAGAATCGCTCAAGGTCCAACTACGGACGGTTCGTCTTCGCTAGAATCACGGTCGTTAATGTCCTTATTTCGCCAATGATAGCGCTGCGCAGTCTCCGCCGCCGACAGCTCACTTGGCTAGGACGTTGAGGACCTCGTCTACCTAGCTCCCAGTCGCGTGTGCAAATTATAGTCGTCGCAGGACGCACGGTTCCAAGGTTGTCACTAGGATTCACGCGACAAGGCGCAAATCTTTGTTGTTTTATTGCTTAATTACTGCCGCGCGCTGTTGATCCTTCAGCAACCCAAGGAAGAAAAATTATTGAGCTGCCATAAAAGCATAAAAATATCTCCGGGAGTCGCAGAGACACGGAAATTCAAGGAGAAGGAAAGAGAAGTTGGTCGGGAACGAGAGGGAATCACAAATCGGAGAAGGAAACATGCGTATTTCTCCTCGCCAGAACTTGTGAATGTCCTTCTGCTGAGCCTTTTGTCGGCGGCAATAACGGAGTCGTTAGTAGCGAGAGATTACGACAAATCGAAGGTGAGTACTGCAAAAACGATTGATCAAGAGGTCAGCCAAGTGTACGCCGAAAGGCGTTTCGATTATCAACTCGATCTACGCGTGGCCACGGCGCATCCTCGACCTCGAATTCACAACAAAGCCGAATGGGAAACTGCCCCCGTTACGCAACGTCGGTTCTCAGATTTATGACGGCGATTTTATAGCCACTTTAAAATTGCATCTTGGTCCACTTTAAACCATTCAACTGAGTGAAGCTGGGACTCAGAATCAAGAACTGAAAAGGGTATCTCGTTGGGCTTCCTTAATTACTACCTTTCGATCGCCCCCTCACACTTTGCAATGTCCCTAATCAATCCGGTTCTAATACAGTCCACATCAGAGCAGACGTCGATCTGCACTCGACTCCGAGGCCGACGGCGTTTGCGGCTGCTTTCAATTAATTAATGTGCAATTGTGACAGCGTCCGACTGACAAGCGGCGGTGTGGTCCGCTCTCACAGACAGAGAACCCAACGCACATCGCTGTGGTCCAGCCGGACCGTGGTCAGAGGCGTGTTTGGTCCCCATGCAATCTATAACGACCGCTCTATATTATCGCTCTCCTCTCCCCTTCTTTCCCAACTCTTACTATTTCATTTGGCACCTTGACTTCGACTGTCCCATTTCGGTGCTCGGTGCATTTTTCGCCACATTTCACGCTGTCACGTTTATCGCTCATGTTGAGCGTGATTCAAGGACCGCCTGCAATCTTAATAATTAATGATCGACTGGACACGCGTCTCGCACCATTCCCAGCCGGCTGCAGGAGTTTTAGGACATTTCTCTAATATTTAATCACACGCGAAAGAAGAAAAATGTCACCAAAATCAGATCTGATACTATATTCAATCGAATCTCACGATTAGAAAAACTTAAAAAGGAATTTTTCACAGAGGGGAAACGAGACTTTTGGTTTAAACTATAGGAAACTTAATATTTAGACAATCATCGTTTCCCTGGAAACTTATTTATTCACAAATGATTAATGATCTCGTTATATATTGTATGAAATATAGTTTTGGAATTCCCCTTTGTGATCTCACATCTGATATTTCCTTCGCAATTTCCTCCATGAAATTTTCTCTATATTTATTATTCTATTTTACATACATTCCTTCAAATAGTTTGAGGTAGACCCATCAATAGCAAAGCTAATATATTTTTTATCATTTTTTATTATATTTTTGACAATAAATATTGTATAATTATAATAGCTAATATCATCACAATTATCTCTACAATGATGTGATGAGGCTGGAAATCTGTCGACATCAGCTACTGATGTCAACTGCTTCCTATATTTATGAGGCTCTTCTCATCCAGAGAAAGAAAGCAACAAAGAAAGGCAACATAAAGAGGCTCTGCAACAATGCAAATAAGTGTGACAGAAGCAATTAATACTTTTAATGGGTCGTAAGCGAAGAAAACTCATTAACTACAAACACTTGCCCGGCGAAATGAGTCAAGGATAATGACAGCGACCTATGAAAGCAACGGCTACGGATGCAATGTTTGCGTCGAATGTTTGCAGACACACACAGCAGAGATAATCGAAGGACAAGCGAGGTGCTCGTGGAATGCGCATGAATGACGCGTTCTGACCTTGAAGAGCGCTGAAGGGAAGCCGGCTAAGAAATCGAAGGCCATTTCGGGAATCAAATTAGAACGCTGGAGGTCCTCGTTATTGCAGAAAGACACCGGGAGATGCTTTCGAATGCTTTCTCGAAGGTCGATGGGAATTGAGTCGATGGAAATTGAGTCCCATTGGCAAATCAAGTGTTCAGCTGTCATAAAGTTCTCTTGTCACAGAGTCACGAAGTCATGTCGACGTGTTGACTGACTGAAGCCTGGGCAAATAGGAACCTAGCGACCTTCAAGCTCTGTTAATCGCACATCGAAAAGAACGTTGGAAATAGTTGTTAGATGTAGCAATTTACACATTGTACGAGTTGTTCTTTTGTTGATTTTTTAGGCAACAATAAAGACCTGGGATTTTAAAACAAGAACCAAGCAACAATAGAGAGTAATTTGGCCAAAACCGACCTTGAGATATTCGATCACTTCATTTATCTATTGAACAGGTCCCTCCTCTTGCCGCCCACCTCAAACCCAATCCTAAGCTCTCGATTGAGAAAATCAAATTGATTGCTCGCAGATTTATCAAATCTTCTCCGCGCTCAACCCGCTGCGTCGGGTCTAATTTTGGACCAACCTGTTCCGCATTTAGCCGAGTTGTCTGCGTCTATTCTTGCGGTGTATCATTTTTAATTTCGCTTCTTTTGCTGCTTTATTTACACTAGTAGCTGGCGGTTGTTAATTTTTCATCGTTAGTTCGTTTTTCTTCGTTTCAGGGCGCAGCGTGGTACTGATTTTCGGTCAGGAGCCGTTGTGAAAATTATTATGTTTTGTTAAATTCCGTATATATTATTACTGGAGAGCTGATGCTGTTTTCGAAACAAAAAACTGATCATTATTCATATAGAGTCGAGTATTCGGTGCTGCTGAGTAATCATTAATACATCAGTGCGTTTATTTATAATCTTTTCATAGATCTCCATGGGAATTTGTAAGCAGATATGCAAGACCTAAGACACTGGCCGTAGATCTGGGATTAAAGAATTAACTCAATAGCGCAACACATTATAAAGATTTATAGTATTAGCATACTTTCTAAAAAAGGAATAATAGGCCAAAATAGGAATTATGTAAAGGAAGGAAAACCTCAGACCTAGACCTTGGCCATGACCTCCTCAATTCTGAAGTTTCGTACGTCTGAGGATGACAGTCAAGTGATTGTAAGCTAAATCATGGTGGAAGAGAACGAGATTAATAAGAAGAGGATAACATGGATGTCTCAATGCTCAATGTGTTCAGCTCCCTAGTCAAAGGTGCACGCTTTTGCACCTGTTCGCATGCAGATTCCGGATGTCTGTCAATTTGCTGTCACTTCCCTTTGTCACTCGTAACAGACCGGTGGAAATTCTTAATTGCAGCCATTGAATATTCTTTAGATAAAGCATACCGATCGTCCGATTGACCAACTGACTACACCTACAATCAAGATCAACAGCGGTCATTAAGGCGTTTGTCCATGATTGTATGAACGATGAGTGTCTATATAACGAAGCCAACAAAAAGAGAGCCGAAGGGAAAGCCACAGAGAAATGAACTGGAACGGAGAGCGTCTGTAGGAGAGCAAGAAATTGACGATGAAGCCCGATAATGGTGAAGTATAGCAACTGAATTGCAATCAGAACAAATGCAGCAACGATTGTCGGGAATTAACACGTTCGCCTACTTTCGACGCGTGCTGGGATCAGAGCAGACGACGCTCGCAGGCGGAGAGACAGAACATTCCTGTTGTTGCTGTTGTTGTTGCAGTTGTGGGATGAACCGCTCCGATGTCAAGGTAATTTATTAATTTCCCAATAAAGTTGGGTTCGTCTGTTCGACGGATTCGTGTCTTTAACAGCTCAATCCGGGAAAAAGAGCAGCAAAGGATGAACGAACGTAGAGGGGAGGAAGAAAGCAGAGGGGAACGGCGGTTCATGGCTGCGGATGTTCGGCATTAGGGTAGATTTTTCCCAATGTCGTGATACACCTAGAAAATACTTCGGAAGTTACAAGTATACAGATTTGAAAAGATATACGAAATATTAAAATTTTCGAAACGATTTTTTTCAATTTTTTCGGTGTAATTTTCGTGAGGGATTTTTCAAAATTCTCCTTTCTATCTGCAGATTCAAGAGACCAATTTTTGGATTCACCCGGAATTTTTGATTCTGTGTTAAAGTCAACATCGCGGTGTCGATCGTTGAAGATTTATGGGACTTTTTGTTGGTTTCTTTTGTTAGTTTATTAACAACGCCCTTCGCTCAAGCTCTTCACCCTCCCCAACCCCGCGGCACACGTTGACACACATGCACCCATCGCACTCGTCCGTCTGTCTCATCATTTCATCATTTTTATCGTTTATTCCAGTTGCAGGGGTTGGCAAAGCGGCGGGTCCCGAAAAATCCCAGCCTTTCGAAGAAAATACTTTTTAAATAAACCTTCAATATTGCGAACAAAAGGCATACTTTTTATCACTTTTCCTAATTGATTGCTCGGCACACAGAGACACACGATTGATAGCGACAAATCTTAGGTAAACACGGTCCGTTGAAGGGGTGAATCGTGTTCACGAATCCGCTTTGAACGACCATCCATAGTGATTCGCGTGGGTTTTGCTGGTTTTTTATCTGAATTCCACGCACAGTGGGCCAAAGTCGATGCAGCTCGAAGTGCTTATTTGATTTTCCCACACGGTCCTTCGATGTCATATTTCGGATCGAATTTTAGGGGACCGAATTGAAAGTGTATGACGAAAATTATTTCCAAGATATTTACCAATTTCGAAATAAACAAAAGAAATTTTATTCATTTGAATAAAAATTACTAATTCGAACAGAGACGAAATATTGATTATATATAGAATAGAAATATTAATTATTCGAATAGAGGGAATTAAGAATTTCTAATTTCAAATATTTCCCTACATAATATCAATGACAAATAATCCAATAAAAATAAAAGTTGATCTATGAATTAGACAAACCTTTGATAAGCAAATTGGTGATCTTTCAAATATATAGTACATAATGTGTTCCAATAAATTGCTTCAGCATATCTGGAAATAGAAATAAAATACTTTAAATAAAATAAACAAATAGAAGAAGTGAATTAGGAAAGAAACTTTGATTAAAATGTTTGTAAAAAATATTTATTAATTAATTAATTAATAGTCCATCTTTAATTATCTCTTCTTTTAATCTCAATGAACAGCTTTCTGATTTGCTCCACTGTAGCAATGCCTCAAATTGAAATGCGCCATAATTTTTGCAATATTTACAGTTTCGTTTATGTCCTCGGCAGCGTGCTTCGGCTCGCAACTGCACACAAGCGCAACCATTCACGAGTCCATATGTTCGAACACGAAGTCATACGTTCAACCCTCGCGCCTCGTTCCTGCACCGACGAATGGCATAATCAATGTGCACACATGTGCTGGCCACAAGATTAGCACACACACAAGCACGTGATGTTTTCTTAGGGGTGGAAGGAAGGGCAAGGAAGACCTTTTGACGCGGTGCTGCAGAAATGTTTGCATTTCTAAGCAGGCTCAATAGAAATGTTATCCGGCGATTATCCACTCGAGTAAATAAAAGTCAAAAGCATTTTTGGCCAGTTGAAGCGCCTAGGCGATTGCCGTTTGAATTATGGACTCGGAGCGGATAAACGACGGCGAGTGCATCAATCAGAGTGACAGACAGCCACCCAATCACAGCGGCCAGCGACGGACATAAGCAGCCAGCGGCTTCGGTTTCGGCTGCACCGGTTGCTGCGGATTTCTAATGCGATCAACGTGATGAGGGTATCGAATGCTTCTTACCGCGATCCACTTTTTAATGGACTTAAAGCGATTCCACTGCCCAGCGGCAATCAAAGAAAATAAATCGCCGCCCCGCATAAACCGCTTAAAAGTCGCGGCTACCGTCTGCGACGCGATGCAGTTGAGTGCAGATCACATCGCATTAATTATGTACGCGATCTCGCTGTAATTTATGAGCTCAACAGCGCCGTACGTCAGTCGCAGTCGCGCCGCAACGAAGCCTGACACGAGCAACGAAATGATATCGAATGAGTCGCTTCTTTAAGTGGACAATTCTTTGCTTTCTATTGCGCGAAGTCGCTGCGATCGCGCGCCATCAAAGGACCAACAGCGGCGTGTTACAGTTCGTCTTTTTGCTTAGGAAAAAACGACGGAATCGCAAGAGCAGAGTACGTTCTCGCTTCGCTTCCGGGAATCTGTGAATGCATCACAAAGACGATTGAAGGTCGCCTCGAACTACCGTAGCGCACAACATTCGTGCATAATCGAAGTGTATGAGGCAGCATGTTTTTAGAGAACGTAGCTGCGCGCTAAAGAAAGCCCTTTGTTTGCCGATACATCGTCCATTCGGATTTTATGTCTTTATGATTATTTCAATTAGTCGAAACGAAAACATTTCCAACGGTCGTTGCTGGGCGAGCGAGCCTCTTAATTGCGAGCGGTAGGTGGCCGCTAGTCGAGCGTGCGACACACAACCCAAAGACGCGGACCTTGAAAAGTAGGGGAAGTTTTAGTAAAACGGATAGAACCGAAGCAAGTTCAGCTTCCGCGGTACTCGTGATGCTTCGTCCAGGTTAGAAGAACGACGACGGATAACACAAGGACGGATAAAGAATTTTCTCTTTTCTATCCGCAGCCTCTCGCTCGTTTTCGCTCTCTTCCGCAGCGTCTCTCTGTTGCCTCTCTCGGTCGTTGCGATTGAAAACGGTAATAAATTTTGTTGCGCTGACCTGTCGTTGTTTTTGCAACGTTGTTCTTGCTTTTCCCCTGTGCTGCCTTATCTAGTTCTTCCAACTAGTTAAGCGTCGCGCGATGAGGGTAGAGCAGCGTTCGTTTTGCTCTGCTGCAGGGGAGAGAATTGCGCTGGCACACGAAATCTCGCACTCGTCAGAACGCGCAGCACGTCAGAAATGTCAACGCAGGGATATTTATGTGCACTGCCAGCAACAACAACGACAAAGGGTCGTGTGCCAAAAAGTACCGGAGAGAAAACTACGAATCCGTTGCAAGGACGATGCGAAGCTGCAGTATTTTAGGCAGGATCAGAGCAGCTCTCAGCTCATTCGCAATTACAGCGGCTTCGAGATCGCATCGTTTAGTTTAGCAGCGTTGAGCAGAACAGAAAAGAAGTGATTATTTACAATTAGTGAAAGATTTTTAGTTGGAGAACTAAGTTTAAAATTTAAATACCCTGACAAGAAATGGTTGCCAACAACTTTTATTCCGAATTCGACAGCGTCCAGTGTAACTTACAGCAAAACATGTACAATTACTCGTCGTATTACGACAACGCGGCCTTCTATCAGCAGACTGCGCAGGCGCAGAGCAGCACCTGGAACCCGGCCACCTACGAGCCCAGCTACAATCATTACAGCGCCGCGGCGGGTGCCAACAGCAACTCCTCCTTCGACTGTTCGGCCTACAACGGCTACTACAACTACTCCGCCACCAACAACAGCAACTTGCAGTCGTCGCTCTATCAGGAGCCGCTCCTCCCGCCGTCTTCCTGCAGCCAACTTCCCGAGCCGACTCCAGGCGTGCCTCCGCTGCTGCCCACCGAAGTTACACGAGGCGATAACGGCAACAGCAGAGGAAGCAACAGCAGCGGCTGCAGCACCAGCAACAGCCGCAAACGAAAGGCGTCCGACGTACTCAACGACTGCAGCTCTGTGGAGGAAGAACGGCCCAGTACACTGCGCGCCCTTCTCACCAACCCCGTCAAGAAGCTGAAGTACACCCCCGACTACTTCTACACCTCCTTCGAGGGCATCAAGAAAACCCGCCAAGTCAAAGCAGTCGAGTCCAGCAACAGCAGCGCCCCGAACACTCCGCCCAGCTACGAGCAGGATCTGCTGACAGCGAGCCTGGCCAGTGTACCCACGCCTGCCTCGACGACACACACCATTTTCTCGCCCAGTCGCAGTGATGTCGACTTCCTCGACGTCTACTCGCCGCAATCCGGCAAAATGCCGAGTCACGTTGGCAGCAACAAGAAACATGGCGGCAGCAGCGACTTTCCAACCCCACCACCACCGCCACTGACAACCACAACGACCCCGCCAGGCAGCTCAGCAGCCCTGATCGAAGGCATCAGCACTCCGCCTCTCTCGCCGAACGACAAAACTGTCAATCATCAGAATTTGACAGCCGGCGACTACAATTGGTCGAGCTGCGACGACAACCCTGCATCAGGTAAGCATCGGTCCCTCGCCATTACTTGTGGTCCCATTCTAATCACCATTGGAACAGCAGCTAAAGATTTCCTTTCTTCTTTTAGACGGCAAGGACTCGAAACGCACCCGCCAAACGTACACCCGCTACCAGACGCTGGAGCTGGAGAAGGAGTTCCACTTCAACCGTTACATCACACGACGGCGCCGCGTGGACATCGCCAACGCGCTCGGCTTGTCCGAACGCCAAATCAAGATATGGTTCCAGAATCGTCGGATGAAGTCGAAGAAGGATCGCACTTTGGAGGCCTCGCCTGAGCACCAAAGCATCCCCGCCTATCCAGCAATGCCCCTAGACATCGTGCCGAAACAGCATCAACAAAGCACTCCACTAAACTACGCTCCACACCAAATGATCGCACCCATAACCACAGCAACACCGTCGCCCAGCCTCGCGGTGCCGCCACGGAACAGTCAAGCGTATCCCTATTTGCCGAACAGCCAGGACTTCTACGGCTCTGTGGGTCATTACAACGCTCACCCTCAATTCGGCCGGCATCAGTACGAAGCAGTGGCTCGACCACAACCTCATCATCAGCTGTCTCACCATCATCAGTATCAACAGCAGTTTCAGCAGCGGGATTCCCTCCAGCAGCACCCACAAATGCAGCAGTATCTGGCCTGAAACCCCGTCTCAAAACGATGATTGCACACGAAGCAGCAAAAACGAATCTTCCGCCGTTTGAACCAGCAAGCCAAATGGCCACGAAGATCAACTGACACCGCATTGAAGCTCTCAGGACACGCGCTGTTCTCTTCGGATTCCTGTCGAGATGCAGGAGCAGCAAGCAGAACCCGAACGGACCCAATCGAGACCTCTCACGGTGCACACGCAGACCCAAGTGCAAGGCGCTGCTAGGTAACGCAGGGTGCCACACGAACAAGGAAACGGAACTGTTTCTGGTCAACACAAAACCAACGAATTATACGGACGATGGGAGAGAAGAAGAAACCCAGTGGCTGGCCATGGGTTGCACGGGGTGGACGATTATCGCATCCAATATTGAGCACTGAACAAGTACAAGTGCCGAGGAGACTAAAAGACTGTCGAACTATGATTTCGTAATAACTTATTATAATGATTCTAATTTAAATTTAATAATTTAATTAGTTTTTAATTAAGTTAAATACAATATTTAATATTTTAAAAATATAAAGAACAGCCTTTTACCAGGGAAGGGATTTAAATAACTCCGGAAGTTGGTTCAATGGAGGTTGGGCTTGAATTTCTGTTTCGTTTTCTATTCAGTCACATTTTTGCTTACTTCAGCGATCATAATTGAAAAGAGTCTTAGATTCCAATTGTAATATTTGCTTAAGTATTTAGTTCTTCCGTAGTTTTTTTTTTTAGTTAACGTGGAAAGTCAATATCGTAGTTCTATGACGAATTATTACCCTTAAACCCAACCGCATTCGATGAGCTGCTTATCAATAAATTCGAGCAGCTGCAAGTTCTGCTCCGATCGGTCGCTTTCGCTGCCGTCGAACTGTGAAACTGTCACATTTGGGGTAGCATCGGTGAATGTGGCACGTTGAGTCGCTGCATCAATGGCTTTGTGTACGCATTGATTGGTCATTTTTCATTCGGTGCACACTGCAGCGTGACATTTTGCCGTTATCCCAAGTCTATTGTCTTCTGCTTCCCCAAAGACGAGCTCAGGGCGTCAGGTAACGGGACATTAAAGGAGGGTTTTCGGGTTGTTTTCGATAGAAATCGAGTGTTCGAAAAGGATTACTTTGAATTAATTGAAAATACAGACTAATGCGAAAAATAAATACAATTGAAATACGAAACACATAAAAAGACAAAATACAATTTTTAGGAGTCAATAAAAACTTTTTTTTCAACTCAATTAATCATCTTGGTCAAAACCGCGTTAAATGTTAATATATGCTTGGATTTCGATAGTATTAGAACCCCATAAAAGAGTTGGTAGAGGTTTCTTAGGTTCTTCAGGAGCAAATTCACATTATAACAAAACGAATACAAGTAAAGGTCTTATAAATAAATCTCCTTCAAAATGACAGCATTAGCAAAATCATTAATACAATGTGAATTGAAATTGAATTGAATTGAATGGGTCTCTGAGAACCCATTTCTGCCTACTTAAAATTGCATTACCTGTTTCTCTAAAAATAGCTTGCAGTAAAGAACACATGGCCGAAACAGTTTTTTCCCAAAGCGGGGTTGTCCCAAAACAGAATTTCCCAAAAAAGTTTTAAGCAAGAATTACGAAAGAGTTGCTTTAAATTGCAAGGATTCTTAGAAATGCCAACAGTGCGTTTCTATTACGCTTCATTGCAACATTTTCTGTATTTACTTCCCCGGAAGGTATTTGAAACGTATTCCTGAAAGAAGTTGCTGTCAATAAAAAATCAATGAAACTCTTGCAGCATGCTTGATGGCAGTATTTACAAGGGGAGGGAATGTATAAAGTATTTGAACCTACAAGTCGCCTACAAAGCAAACAAAACCCAGAAATTGTCAGACGTAACGCAAACACTGCGATTGCTTCAACGATGATTCGCAGAACCAAAATTGGCAAACACAAACCAACAAAGGAAAGTAAGAATTGCTCAAGGTCGAGCAGCTAATCCTTTACCGTAAGCCTTTTAAATAGCCAAACAGGAACCGCCTTTCGCAGAGCAATTTTCGGAACGTCCGGCAACTCCTTCGACCAACTCGGCGATTCACCGAACGCGGCTTTGTTTTTGCTGAGTCGCAGTGTTTGCAAAACTCATAAATGACTCTCGTTTTCCCTCTCTCCCTCGAAGGATGCTCCTAAAGGGATTTGCTCAACCGTGGTCCTGGTCGGAGTAGAGAAAATTCGCAACCGCGGCGAAACAAGGAGTAGCGAAGTCATAAAAACAAAACACCTTCGCGCACTCGCCGCGTCCGTCCGTCCGGCGAGTCCTAAATTATCCTTTTTGGTCTTCATCCTCAGCGTGTTTGCAATCCTTCCACCTACAAAGCGATTTACCTAAATTAGTCCCGAAAACAAACCAGGCGCAGTCCGTGGCAGTGGTCCTCATCAGTGCTTGTAATCCTTTTAGTCGGAAAGGATTTAACTGCATTATCCTTATATTTACGGTAAACAAACCGTGAGGACAGCAACTCCTAGTGCCTGTTCGCTAGTCTTCCCTCTCTTTCTCTCTCTACAGATGTTTACGATGCAAAAGGTTGAAGGCGATCGCGATTTCTGATCCTTTCATAACATTTGCTCATTTCCTCTTCAAAGGAGAGAGAAGCGAGCGGCTTCTATGCTATTCTGCAAAAGTGAAGAAAGCTGCTTGAATAAATTTCCTAGAAGCTGTGATTTACTTTTAATTGTGAATTTATCACAGCACCTGTTTCGGGGCTGTTTGTCCACGAAACGGGATCGAAGACGATCGGATGACGGTAGATAACACAAGAAAAGAGGGGAACTGACAGAAAAGAAATGAGAAAGATATAGAAGAAAATTTCGCCAAAAACCGTGTGTTTCATGGACCAATTTAAATGTGGTAGCAATTCAAATCGAATCATTTTTTTCTTATAAAAATCCCACTTTTCGCAGCCGCCGAAATTCGTATAAAAACCTTACCAAATCAGGTCAGTTTACCCCCGTCCCTGCAACCGAAAACCATATCATCGCTGATTCGGAACCTCCAAAAGTCATAAAACTGAACGCAACACGAGTGAAGATCGTCGAATTCCCATATAAATTAGTCAAAGGCACACCATAAAGCATAACTTGAACCCATAAATCGAATCGTTGGCGGCGCGCTTGCGCATTAACATATTAATGTTCTGCTTCCTCACCGTTTCGGCGGCTCCGCGGTTGCCGTCTCCCCTACAACAATTGAATCGCACGCGCACTGATCTAGCCGCTTGGGACTCGGTCGCTGATTTCATCGCCGGCAGCGCTGGAATTCAGTGGAATCCGTCCGCTTGTAAACGGGAATTTATGCGGACTGGGACCCATTTGTAGCGACATCTACTCGCCGTCTCCATAAGTCATTCGGCAGCGAACGGAGCGTCATTGCAAGAGTTATTAGCTGCGGCGTTACACCGACCTCCGGCGATGGCATGGTAAGACGGAGCGGTGCGGTGAGTTATGATTTCACGATTAGGATAAAAATTAATTGCTTTTAGAGCATCGTAAATTTATGGTAAGAATATTCAGAGGCAAATTAAAGGCATTCAGAAAACAAAAGAAGCATTTAAAGTTTTACGTGAAATCGATCGGAAATTTATAGAAAATTTTCGAAAATAGAATTGATTTTAGAGAATATTTTCTAGATTTTTTATCGTTTTTTGTTTGGTTTTTTGCTTTTATTATAATACATTTTATAAATTTTGTTGTCGATTGCGCAAAGTGACTTTCGTTACGTTCTCAACTAAAGATTTTGTCATAACTTTAACTATTTCTTAACTTCAGCTTAACTTCATCTTTTCTTTATCTTAACTTTCTTCTTCTTGGGAGATTTTAGTGATATTTTTAAAGCTTTCGCTGCGTTTTCTTTAAAAGTTTTCATTGTAAAAAGCAAGCCACATTCTCTTTAGCTGCTGTTGCGCCTAAAAGCGGCCTACAGTAAATGACAGTGACACGAGTTCTATAATTTGCTTTTGCATAAAAACTAATTGAATTCCTGAAAGAACCGTTAGTCGACGATGTGGCGAAAACATGCGACTTCAACAAAAAAAAAAAACAAAGAAGAAAAAATGATTTACCAACGATGACGGTATTAAAACCGCACAAATTCGCCGAAGAAAGGAGAAAATCAAAAGAAATACACTTTTTGAAAGTATGAAGAAAGTAATTAAAAGTAAAATAAAGGAATTCTTTTCATTCATTTCTTGTTTATGACTTTCCTTATCATTCTGTCCAATCTTGCAACTGCTGTTGTTTGTAAGAGTTGTCGTTGTTGTTGTTGGTGATGGTGTTACTCTGACTTCAGTCATCAACTCCGCTGATTAGCATAAGCGTCAAAATTTTTAATTACAGTAACATTTGGCATTCATTGAGCTTTCAGTTTGCTGCATGTTGCCACGAATTGGAAAACTTTTTTAATTTGCAATCATTTAAGTTTTTCCGCGATTTATGAGTTCTGTCTTCACTCGAGTTGAACTTTTTTAAGCCTTTAAAGTCGGAAAAACTTCTTCAAGTTTTCGTAAAATTGTGAAAGCTGCATCAAAGAGAAAAACTGCAATTGTTTCTTCCTATTTTTTTAGTGCAATTTTGTTAAACTATTTTTTTAAAACTGAAATTCATAAAAATAACAAAAAATTCATTTTCTTCTCGCCGAAATCCTTGTTTTAAATGAATTCCCGCCCTCTTTTCACATCCTTATAAAATTCTCTCATCCCGGCAGCTTGAAGAGGCGCCAATCATTAATCTTAAATTGATTACCAACAAGAAAAACATCCACAAACACCGCATGAACTTGAAAACACGAAACGTCAACAAGAAAACAGCATCAACTCCGGTTCTTCGTCCGTCTGTCTGTTTGTTTGCTTGGTCGACCTTTTTTCACCGATGACAATTAGGCAAATATGACGATGTCGCATTGAAAGGGTTGCCCGGAGCAGCGTCGACAGCGCCGACAGCGTCGAAGGGAAGCGTGATGATGTCTAATTTCGGGAATGGCTTTTGAAATGTTTGCTTTTGCATTCGATCGAGTTCAATGAATGAGCGAGTGAATGAATGAGTGAGCATCGTCAGTCGTAGACAGGCTAAAAGCAGCATTTGTTCGAAGCGTCATCATTAATTTTCCTCACTTCGGAAAGTATGTCAAAGGGATTCACACACTTCTCATGCCTCGAGCACTCAACTCTATGCAAATGAAGCCATCCCCACATCTTCTGTCCTTCGCTTTTTACCTTCCTTTCTAATTTCTAATTTTCCTTCTTGTTTTTTGTGCTGTTGTTGCCGTCAAAGGTATGCGAAAGAATTTTTCAATTTATTTACAGAAATGGTTCAAGGCTTTTCCGAGTTCGGCGTGGAAAAAGAATACATGTTTCCGGAGCATGTGTAAATTGTGAAAAAGAGACGAAGGAGTGGGTGGAAAAAGTCAATACACAAGGTCGCTTTCGTCTTTTTCACTTCCCTTCTTGAAGCTTCGAACAAGTGACTTTAAAAGAAGAATCGTCGGCGATTTCTTTCGATTTATGCATTTATATAATTCGGAGGTCACTCAGATGTCACGTAGACGCGCCCTTGCAACTCTCTGTAGCTACTAAAGTGTTCATCAATATTCTGAACTCGTCAAGAGCGACATCTAGTTTTGAGTTTTCTGCAAATCACCGATCAAACGCCGATTGCAGCCGCTTCCGGTTCTTATTTGACAACCCAAATCGTTCAATTTCAACCCTCGTTTGCGAAATGTTTGCTAGAAGCCGCTGTCAGTGGTGGCCACCAGAGGATGCACAACTGCAACTCGACGAATCTGCGACTGCAAAGGACAGCCGTCGATAAAGCAGCTCACTGAACGTGAGGTAAAAATAGAATTTTGCAGGATGCGCTTGGTTGCGAAGGATGTTGCAGTGCAGAATGCAACAAATGTTGCCAGCGATGCGAGGTGAATAGGAAGCGCAGTGATGTGTTTATAAACAAGTTTATAGCTTCAAAAGGAACGAAGAGGACCACTCAACTTTTCGCTGAAAAATGGAAGAAAAGGAAATATTTCAAACAATTTATTAAATTGCGAAGTTTGTTACACGTTGCATGATGTGTGCAAGTGTTAAATATGAGAATATAAAGAAAAATTTTATCATAAGCGACATCAAGCAAATAATTTTCTGTTTATTATTAGGAGAAATACGAAAAATAAAACATTTTTAACATTGCGAAGTGAAAATTCGCCATTCAATCGGTTCTGAAAAAAGGAAATCGAACATCCTTAAGGAATAAAAGTCATGTCCATAGGAACAAGTGAAATAAATGAAGCAGTTAATGGAAATACAAAAGAAGCAGACGAAGATTTGCAAATGCTGCCAACCGAAACGGAGCAGAAATGCTTTTGTCACTTGCAAAATTTCTCGAATTCGTGTTAATGGACTCGAATGCTTTGCAGTCGAATGTCCTTGATGAAGTAAACTGGTTCTTTGGCTGTTATCACGCTGAGGCGACGCATTAGCATCGCCATCATCATCAAAACTGTGGCATGCAATGAAGCCGAATCCTGTCGAATTCGCATTGCTGCTGCCAGCATAAAGGATCTTATATGCTGCGACGATCGCTGGCAAACAAAACATGAGACTTCTGCAAATTAAAGAAGGCGTTTCCACATTTTCCGCATTGTTTCCACGCAAACGTTGGGAAAGGATTCGGTGCGGCGCCGCAGGATCTCACCCAAGGAAGAAAAACACGATACCTGTTGGGAAATCACCGAAATTTCCAAGTTTAGCCATGATTTGCAATGATTATCCCGTTGTTTGTCCTCTTCAAGGACGTATTTTGCTTTAATGTGGAATAATTTAAATCGTTTGAATTCTTTTCAGTTCTTTCCGAAAGGATTTCAGTGGACTTTTGTAGGTTTGTCCTTGAGGTTTGTTAGATAAAGGGAATATCCTTTGACAAACAAAATTGCTCGTAGCTTGCAAATGACTTTTTCTGAATTTTTTGTTTAAACTTTGTTTCCTTTTCAATAAAAAATCGTTGTAAAATTCATAAAATTACAACTCACAAAACTTCGCTTTAATGATTGACGAATGCTTGAAGCCAACACTTAAATACAGCAATTAAATACGTCCAATTGAACTGTAATTGAATATTCGAAGAACTTTGCTCAGTGCAAAGTTTGTCTGAGGCCAAGACTCTCAGCAGACGGGGGCACAGAACCGAGTTGAATGTCTGACTTTCGATGTCAAGGTGAAAATCAATCATTCGCTACATGCAAATACAGCCTCCAACCGTCCACCTCCCCATCACCCTCTCCAGGCTTCAGACGAAGACTTGAAACTTGAAACTTTTCTGTAAAAACGATTTTCAGTGTTCCATTTAAACACGAACCGGCGACTGCCATTTGTAATTCGGTATTTCCGGGAGAAGCGGCAGAATACACAACGAAACAAAAACCAGATGTGAATACTGAGTAAAATTAAGGAAAATTTATTAAATTTCAAAGGAGCAGTCAAGAATTACAGACGCTTTAAGACTCCAATGAAGCGGTTTTTGTTGTGAGTTTTACACAACTTCGAGAACGTGTAATCCTCTCATCCTGTTTATAAGCTAAAGGACGAGGTAGAGAGGAAGGAGTAACACGTTTCAGGACAACACATGCTTTGCTCTTGCCATTTCTCTCCCTTCACAAACACACTGACAAAGACGTGACATCAAATGAAAACGTTGCGCTGTTTTCGAGAAGAACTTCGAAAGGCATTAAAATGAAGCTGGCCACGAAGGCCACCCAGCCACAGCATCGAGGATTCATCATTAGGGATAACGAAGAGCTGAGAGGAATAGGGCTAATGGGGGGAGTTTGGGGTGGGGAGGAACAAGCGACATGCGCAGCAGCAGCTTCATTTCGTGGATGCCAAACGTGAGTCCGAGAAGGACGAATATAATCTCTAAGATTGCTCGAGGGATGTAGAAAAGCTTTAAACTCGTTGGAGTACTCGGAGAAAGGGAAAGGAGGAAGAGGAAGCTTTTCTACTTCTCGAAAGAATTTAATATTTATTTAAATCTTAAACAATTTGAGCTTTTAGAATTTAATTTAACTTCTTTGTGTATGTTTCTCAGTCTTCCTCCTATCTTTTTACCTTCTTTTGGATTTAAAAGGGGCGTGGCGGGGATGGGCATCATCAAAATTAGCTTCGTTTCGAATTTCTTTAAAAATCCATTCAGGCTCAGCTGTTGTTCGCACCGAGCTGCTGCTCCTTGTACTGAAGTCCTTTCTTGGTGTTTAGAATTTTGACGATATTGTGCAACATCTTGCAAATGCTGAACAGAGAAACTTTTGTCTTTTATCTGACAGGAAGATTTCATCCACGGTCCCGAATTCGACAGCTGACGAACGTTTGTCATCGGGCGCATCAAAAGAAGAACATTATGATGATGACGATGCTGAAGATGATGATGACGATACTGAGGATGATGTGGAGATTACACAGATGAATATAGGAGTCACGAAACATGCATGGAAGCAGTCATTTAAAACCGATTGCAATTTTGTTAGAAGCCTTGAGATTTCAGTTTGTTTAAGATACATAACAAATATTTTGAGTGTTTTAAGTATTTTAAATTTTTAAAGTGTTTATAGTAAAATAATAAAATTTATGGATATTTGTTTTAAAAGAAAAGTATCCAAATAAATAAAGTACACCTAATAAAATCTAATCAAATAACGAACCTAAAAATATCAAATCTTAAATAACAATAAATAAAACCCAAAAATAACTATTGAAGAAAAGGTTGTAAGAGATCCTAAGAATATGACCTAGTTATATAGATTAATGGACGAAAAAAAGCAACAACTCCACTGAAAATTAGTCTTGTAGGGAAATATTTTGAATATTCTGATTCATACATAAAATTCTCCTATTAAAATTAATTAAAATCGTCTTTAAATGTGGATAAATTCTAAATTTTCTAGTGGAGTTTTTTGTTTGATCATTTGGTGTCTTTCCTTGTTGTTGTTCCTTATTTTTGCTTCTTTTTTTTTGCTATTCTCGACTCTGTTGCGTTTCAACTCATTTGCAGATTCATTCAATTCACGGCTGCCATTCAACTTTTGTAGCATGCGTTTGAAGTTCTCAGATACTCACGAACAGACATAAGAAGGCTTTTGTCTTTAAGTTCGCTTTTGGTTTACTTGAAGGCGAAATAAAAAAAAACTCCGCATCAACTCAGATTAAAAAACATTTCTTAAAATAAAGTAAAATCAGCGGCGCGATCGCATTAAAAACAATCAGCTTCCTGGGAGGGTCCAAAGCACAGAGGACGGTCTTGTTCCCTACTCGGGAATGACTTGGATCCAGAAGCAGCAACACTCAAAGAGTGCGGCGTTTGTTTAGCAGTTAAAGCAACGAGGAGCATCGCCAAGATCTGCAGCCTCCGAAATGGAGAGACAACGAGGAAAAGCAAACACGAGATGATCGCAAATTAACGAAATGAAGTCAGCCACTTGAATTGAATTCGTGGACGGCGTTGATGCTGCTGAAAGCTGCAACATGGCGCAGTTGAGTAGAAAAGTTTACACGATAATAAATTAAAATGCACTGACCACAAAAAAGAGGAGAAGAAATCTAAAATAAGGAAGAATTTGGACCAAAAAAAGGATTGGACTACACGAAGAGAGAGGGAGGAATACAACCAACAAATGTTGTCCAAGCATATATTTTAAGTTAATGATGGCTTCCAAAAGAAGTTTCTTTGTAGAAAATAAATAAGAAATAAATACAGAGCTTCATTGAACCCTTTAAAAATTTTTTAATTTCTGTGGCAATGTCGCCAAAAACTACACCACCGACACCCAAAAAATGTCGGCTTTTAACCTATGCTGCTTTGGAGAAACTCTAGGAATTGAATCTGAATCATTTCGGACGCATTCACGGCGAGAGATCGAGGAGCTTCACGCGTTCCTTGGCGATCTTTGGAGAGGATGTGTTTGTTGCTTTTCTGTTCACTCCTCCTTCACGTCTCTCCCTCTTGAAAGCGCCTTCCATTCTCCCCTCTTCTTTCCTTTCCTTTTTCTCTAAAATTAGAAGGAAGCCTGAAGCGGCTCTTCATAGGAAGGAGCGACAAACTTTAGAACTCGTACTTAAAAACTGATCGTAGAACTGATTTAAATCTGTTCAGTTTCCGTTTCTTTTGCTTTTGCTCCTTTTTGCTGCTGCTGCTGTTGGTGGCTGCTGTTGTTGGCTGTTGCTGTTGGCAAAGTCGGAGCCGGAGTCGCTCCTTGGAGCCCATGCTGGGTGCTGCGCCGTGTTCTTAGTGCTTGGTTTTTCATTTCTTGTTTAAATCTATCCGCCGCTTGTTGTTAATTTATTTGTTTAATTGAAAAATGTCGTCGTCCCCACAGCGCGCATTCCGCTCGCCTCCTCGTCGCCTGTGGCTGCATTTTTTCCGGCTGGAGGCTGGACCCATGTTGAGCCAGAAGCTGCAAAATCAACGAGAGAAATGCGACTGCAACATGTTGTTGAGTGTCTGTTGTTTTCTGTTATCTTTTTCGTATGGATTCGAAGCGAGGCGGATTTTTTCCCCGTTTTTATTTCATTTTCCATCGCAGTTTTTGCGAAAAATAACACAAAAATGCAATCCAAACACTGATATGGATAACAAAAGCCGTTGATTGTTTGAGATTTAAAATGAAAAACAACATCGAATAAAATAAAATAAATGAATTAAGACGACAACATCGAAGGCGATGTTGAAAAATTGCATGCAACATGCGGCGATTCTTGCTTTGTTGTTGTTGTTGTTGTCATTCAGCAACAGCAACAAATGTTTCCTCTGTTCTCTCCTCTTCTCGGGAGTAGTTTTTCGAATATCGTCCAACAGCGAATTGCTTTTTGCGTCACTTTATCTTTCATTTATTTGCTAAAATGTTGAAGAAATCAGATTCATTGCATTGTGATTGAAAATGAAATTATTTCTTAGCAAATTTGAATATATTTTATTTACATAAAAATTGCATTTTTCTTATTTTACATTAGAATTCATGATAGTTTTTCGGTTTTTGGTGACAACAGCAACAGCAAATTTGAAGCTACTGCCGAGGAATGGCGCAATTAGCATTCAATTAAGATTTAATTACTTGGAAAAGCTGCAATTAAATTTAATGTTTGGGCCATTCGAAGACAATTAATTTGTAATCTGTATTCGAAGCCATTTGAAAGCATTAAAAAATACACTTTCGTCAATTTATTACATAATAACACGAAAAATAAGGAAAAAGTAGTAAAAAAGGCGTAAAATAGAATTTAAAGGAAAATAAAATTATATGCATAAATTTAAACCACATCACAAAAACAGAAAAAATTAAAAATTCATTGATAATAATGAGACTTTTAATTTATTTATTAGCTGTTTATTTTTAAATTGAATATCTCAGAATTTTTTATTTATTGATCCTTTCTTTTAAACTGAAATTTCGACATTCGTTAACAAGAAATTATCTATTTAAAGCATTAAATAAACTCTTATTATTAAAAATTTACGACGAAAATGAAGCAAGGAAAGAACGAAAACACTAGAAATGGAAGCAGCAGTAAAAGTGACTGTGATTTAAGGCATTAATAATGCCTCGATTGAATGGAAATAAGAACGCGTCAATGTCAGCTGCTAATCGAGCTCTTAGTTGGCTCTTTGGAAATAGAACAAAGACACGAAAGCGGACGACAGGCTGGGAACAGGAACAAGACTAATTATGGCAACAACAAGCGTGGAACAAAGCACAGGCAACGCATCGCAACGCATCAAATCTCAGCAGCAACGCGAGGAATCGAACAACCTGTTTGCCTCACGAACCACGGACGAAGCTCCATTATTCATCCCTCGTGCAGCCATCGCACTCACTCGTGAACTCGCTACACGCTGCTGTCTCCGTCGCACTTGGCATCGGCGCTGCGTCAGCCGCCGTCGTAAATCACGCCGCTGGGCGGGGCCACCTTAAGAAAGTGCGCAACGGCAACACTTTCGACGCTCGTTCGAACATCGCCGTCGCATTCACGCTGCCGGCAGTCGCTGTGAATGATTTACAATCTGCGAACCTCCGTCGCTGGTGGTTGGCCCGCTGCTCAAAGCAATCTCGAATTTCGAACACTGAGCAACTCGTGATCAGCGTTGATTGCAACGTCAGCTTGGCTCAGTCGGTTGGTCATTGGAACCGTCTTCACCCTGCGTTGGCTCGATTTCGTTGTCTGAAGGTGAAAATGAATCCGTCGTCGGTCGTCGATACGCGTCTTTTGCCCTAAACTACGAACGTCGTTAACGGTTAAGCGAGAGGACTTCCGTAAAAGACGCAAGCGAAACGCCGCAACGGATTTTTAAAATGTGAATTTCAATTAATCGTCAAAAATTAATATAAAAAGTGTAAAAACATCGGTGATGATGGAAGAATGTGTGTGAATAATCAATGCAAAGGCAAACAAAATACTTTATGATTTCTGTGGATGTTGGAAAGTTTAAAAACACAAAAATACAGCAAAAAGGGTTGATACTATGCTATGATACTATTAATTATGTGATGGTTGAGGTTTTCTGAAAAGTTTTTGGACACAGAAAACATTGAATAAACTAAGAAAAGTTGAACGATGACATATAACTTAAAACTATAAAGAAGTTCTTTTAAATGACAAAAAATAAAAAACATTTTCATATTATATTCCATATAAATTAATATATAAATACATATTTAAAGCGCAGAAATTAATAGAGAAATAAATATATAAATAAAAGAATTTCATAAATAAAATTTTCACTTCCTTTTTAATTTAATTCGACCCAATTAAAACAAAAAACCTTAAAATCTAAAACCTCAATATAAGTAATGGTTTTGTTATTTTATGTACAAATTAATTAAATTTAAAATTAATAAACAGATATGTATGTAAATAACTGAAATAAATACACAAATAAACTTTTCAGTTCTTTATTAATTTAGAAGTCAATAGAATAAATAAAATTTTATTTAATTCCATTCGATTTGAATTTTGTATTATTTAAAATATTATTATAAAATTTATAATAATTAAGTAAAACTAACTAAACTCATTTTAATAAATTTGTGTTTTATACATCATAATTATATATTATGATGTTATTTATATATTTCATAACTAAAAGGAGAAATAGTTAAATAAATAAAATAAATAGACAAATAATCAGTTCACTCATAATATAATTAATTCAACTCCAATTCAAGGAGTAAAATTAGGAAAATTAAGTTATCTGCTTCACATCTATATACTAATATCAAAAGCAACTATAAATAATAATAATAACTCCTTGATAAAACTACACAAAAGATTAAATATCGCGGTTTTTATAGATTAAATGAATAAAATAATAACTTAGATATCAGCAAAACCGTCGCTTCTTCTTCACTTTTTTCACTTAACTACGCGTAACTGCATCATTTTCCATTAGTTGAAACCTTCTGCGAATTTAATAAAAAATTTGAAGACTAATGTTGTTGAAAATCTGACGGAAATATAAACAGAATAAAAAACATGGCACTGGAAATGTAAAAATCTTTTCTTTGAAAATCCTATAATTTAATGCAGGTAAATTTTTTGCTTTAAAGACGTTTTTCATGTGCGTAGAGAGTCTTATTGAAAGAATTTTGAGCCCTCAAATGTCGAAAAGTAACAACATTTCGAATTATGCACTAATTATTCCATTTAGCCGTGCATTTATTTTATATAATAAATAAAAGCATTTGCAAATGCTAAAGAAAATATGTAAAATAACTTAAAATACATTTTATAAAGTAACCACAACACTATAAAAATATCCGTAAACTCTAGCAAAAATCTTGGAAGACAAAAATACATATTTCTAAATTGTGACGAAAATTATTAAAAGTAATAGAAATAAAAAATTGAATAGAATTTTCTGTTATTTGAATGTTGGGAAATGTAAAAATCGAATAAGAAAATTTATTCTTTCTTAAGGCATTTTTCAATTTGCTGTGTCTACTTTTGAAGGTTGATTTATAATTGTATTTGATTGATTGATTTCATTGTCTCGTTTGTGAGGTTGGTTCGCTCGATTACGTTGGGAATTTCCCCTCAAAGGACCAAGGACGATATTCGATAACGTCTGCTTTGTATTCATTTAAATCCTTAAATATTTTCTTAGTTTAAATATTTGCTAAGGTTGCTTTTAAACGTTGTAAAAATTGTTAATATTCACTGAGTACGAAATAATTCGAAAAACCACGAAATCACGACGCGTTCAACCTGTGATATTCGAAATTCAACTGCGAAATTCGAAACTGACAGAACTTTTTCCAAGCTCATCGCAAACGAAGAGAGCGTAGCAAACGAGGAGAGAGAGAGAACCTCATCTCGACATCGAATTCCAATTCGAAGTCGGAGCAGCAGCAAAAACCAACGGGAAAGCCTCCACAAACAGCGACGCCGAAACGAACGAACACACAGACAGTGTATGTGTGACTCTCATGAAACAGGCGGCCGGAGAGCAACAACTGTTTGATTGTAGTTTCGAGGTTGGCTTCCATGAAAAGTTCATTGTTTGGCGGTTGATTCGAAAATGTGCTCGCTTTTGGAGGCATCCACCACCAACACCAACAGCAACATCAACACCAACATCAGCAGGAGCAGTGCGCAAGTGCGAGCAGCGCAGCTCTTCGCTGCACTACGCGCTTCGCTGTGGTTGTCTTTGTTTGCCGCAGGCTTCATCGTTCGCGTTCGCCCCTCTGCAGAGCGTTGTTGTTGCTCTTCGGCCGAATGCATTCCTTCAATTGGACACACGAGCAGCGACCCGGCGATGGCCGTGGCGCTTGTGTTTGTGCGGCGGCCTGTGTAGTGTCTGTGGACGGCGTAGTTTTTTATTGATGCTCAGATATTTGTGATTTGAATTATGTCGAGGTAGTCAAAGTGAAACATTGGCGCTTTGAGCACGTATTCGCGGATAAATCAAAACGGTGTGAAGCAGCGAAGTGCAACTGAGCTGCGATAAGAACAAGAGCACAGCGAAGGAGAGACAGACAAGAGCTTAGCTCAGCTACGGATACTCCACGATGTGCGGATGGATGATGGATCGCGCATTACATTTATGACCGTCGATTAGTGCAGCGGAATGCGCACCGCGCCGCCGATGATGATCACAGCTCTTGAATCGTTTGCTGCGTCTCAGAGTATCGAGCAATCATTTTCTAAGTAATTAAATCAAACAGGCGAAAAGATTAATTCAAATAAACTTCAAACGAACAAGTGCAATATATTTCAAGTCGTAAATTAAATCGCTCGCTGCATAAACTCAAGTGTTTCAATTGTTTTTGGTGTAAAAAGTGACATTTTCGGCGCAAATCAAGTGATCGACAGCAAAAACACGCGTTTTGAAAAGAAAGGAAATCCTAAAATTCATGAAGCAACATTTTAAGCACCTCAGACATGAAACGACTGAAAACGCATCACTTAACGAGGAATCAACGCATTTCACGAGGTGTGAAATTAAGTGGAAAACTCTTTGAGGCCCAGAAGACTGACCTTTGTTTTGCCAACTGCCAATAATAATAAAAATAATGCTACAAAAGCAACAATCGCTGTCATTGTTGTTACTTTACATCAGGCCGAACACCGACGCATACGAAAATTAGAAGGAGTCGAAGCACAACAGCGAAAAATTGTCAACATTTTCATTATTCGAAGATTTATGGCTTTTTCCTGAAAGAAGGAAAAACTCGGGCAGTTGGCAGCGCGTCGGCATTTTGATCTGGCTGCAGATCGGATCTGAATGCACTCAGAGACCCACCAACAGCCGCAGCTACAACAACCACAGCCGCTGCTGCTGTTGATTGCAACCTGCGATCGTCGTCATCGTCGTTCCTAAACAATTTGATTTATTAGCTTCAATTCAACTCGATTAAATTCGGTTGTTTTCTTTTAAATTTAATTTTCTTCTCTAATTGTTGTTATTGTTTCTCTATTTCTGCTGTTTCTGTGTTGTGTTTGTGTAGATTTTCGCCCGATGCAGATTATTAAAGATAATTTGAAGGAAACGACATCTTTTCGCACCGAATTTCAAGTGAATATAACAGAAAAAATAAAGTAAACCTTAAAACTACAACAAATACGGAAAATAATATTTAAAATATACATTTAAAATATCTTTTTTCATGAGTGTCTGTAAACAAAGAAACAAGAACAAAAATTAACATTTAAATTTAAATTAATAAAAATAATAAAAACATTAAATTTTAAACATTAAAAGAAATATTGAAAGCTACGATTTCATGGCCAAGAACGGATTTTGCGATTAGGTGAGTTGAAAGTAAAAAAAGAAAAGGTCTATCGAACTTTTTCATGTTAAATGTTATTATTATATGTACATATATATAAAAATAGTGATAATTATTTGCATTTACTACTCTCATTGACAGTTCTCAGAAACTTCTTCATGCCTATTTGTTCACTATGTACAACGATCTGTATTTAACCGCTTAAATAAATACGGAGTGGCAGAAATCTTTTTAAAATTATTGATATTCCAATCATGTTCTTCTTTGTTTATACAAATTCAAATTTACCTTAAAAATCCTTTATAAATTGTCTCATTTTCATGCATATTCGTTCGAGGTGATGTATTTACATACATATATATCTGCTCAATAGTAAGCACTATATTATAGGAGTACCATAGCATAAGAGTACCAAGTTATCTCGAGCTATGAATTACATCTCAACATTGAGAACAGAAACAAAAATAAAATAAAAACCTTATTCCATATGCACAGGTTTTTGTAGGCATACAGAATACAGTAATTCATATATTCTAAATATCCCAAAGAACACATAACATATTTAGGTTAATGCCAAATGGCCGAGCAACCACTTTCTATAAGCAGGCCTTCCTTTCTCTCTATAAATAAAATAAATGAAAACAGTCTCTGAAAGACATGTTTTCCTTTACATCCACGAATTCAATTTCCTCGTTTCTTTCTGATTATTTTGAATAGGGAAAATGTCTGAAGGGTCGATCGGATACCTATTCTTTTTTTAATCACACTAACCCAGGTGTTTTAGCTAGTAAGAGTGAACAGTCCATGATATAGACATATTCACAGATACGAGTATTCCGATGTGAATTTGTATATTTGACGATTTTTTATATTTCTATACGATGTGTTTTATTTCCTATTCTAAAAACTAAGCTTGGCATACATACCGCTTTATAGTACTGATAAATTACTGTTTGTAATTGTATAGAATTATAGAAGGAAGAAAATGTTCAAATATAATAACCAATAAATAGAAATATGGACGATGGAGTATGATTTTTTCTATGGTTATTAATTGTTGGAATTACTACCGTTTTTCTTTTTGAATATCAGTGAACAGTCGATGGTTCCATAACCCATTCCCTTATTTTCTAATATGTTCTCCAACTTAAGAAAAATATTTTATTTTTATTTATAGTTTTGGAATAGTCTTAGAAAGTTAAAGGAACGCCTTTTTATTTTTTATTAATTATATTTGCATTTATAGTTTCCTCAGAATTTCACTTATATTATTTACATATTAATAATTAATTTTCTCAAAGTTTCCATATCGCATTCCCTTTATTTTAATTCTATATTAAAGGAAATGTTTCCCTTTTCATAAATTTCTTGCACATTAAATTTTCTGTCCCCTCCGATGGAAATTTGATGAGCATTTAACAAGGTTGGTCATCGGCACCGCATTTTTATTGTAGAAAGTTGCGTGTGGTTCGCAAACACAAAACAGAAGCGTTTTCACTTCATTAAAATGAAAAACCTCATTTTTATTTAACTAAATTAGCTAAGATTTCGAGTTAAGTCGACTGAGGTAAGAAATTAAATCGAAATACAGACGAAGAACAAGAAACAAAGCAGTCAAAGCGGATTGAAAATGCACTGAATTCGGCTTTTATTAAAGCCAAACACAAGACAAGACTAAAGTAATAAAGTAGCTAAAAGTAGCGTGTCAAATTATACAAGAAACAAAATTTATAAGCGCCGACATGGAACAAGGCAGGCCCCGTGGTGCCGCTCGGTGGTGCATGTGGAATCAACCGGATGAAAATGCATGCAAGGGAAATGAATTCACTCGAAATCGCGTCAGTCTGCCGAGGACGGGAACGGTTCTGACGGCTGTGATAGCAGCGTCAGTGGGTTAAGACTTCGTTCTAGTAGGTAGATGGACAGAAGACACTTCGTCGGGAGTGTGCGAAAGTTGGCTGTCTTTAAAACACGTGTGGTCAGTCGGTTAAACGCGCCAAACAGTGCCACAGTATGAGACACGGATCGAGAAAGGATCTTAAAAGTAAAAGTTGTGGGAAAGACAACCATCGACGGCTACCTACGATGACGCACTTTGATTGTCTTCAGAGTTGAAGCAGAGACGCCGGAGGCTTTAAAGACGGACCACAACCACTGCGCCGTGGCTCAAGTAGAGACGCAGTCGAAACTCTTGCATAATATTAGAGTCAACAGAGGAGAAAGGAACAAAAGAGCTGAAAATGCTGCTGGACATCGGCGAGAGCATGAAAAGAGCGGTTAAAGAAGGCCTGCGGTGTTAATTGTCACACCCTTTTCAAGGTTTGAAGGGAGGGCGCGACGTCCCGTTAAGGAAAAGGGAAGGAAGGCTAAAGAAACATGTTTTTAATGTATTTCTCATTTCATGTATTTTTGTTGGCCATATGGTCCTAGTCTATAAGAAGTAAAGAGAAATGATTTTTCTATACTAAAAACCCTATTTCAGCTCGTCGTTGACCTCAAGAAGCCATTCATCATAACATCATAAATGGAAATGACAAATAATAACAAACAACAACGTCACAACAACAACGTCAACGACGAATTCATCTAAATTGTCGTCGTAATGACGGTGATAATGGTGATTATGACGTTCATTTCAGCATAAGTTTTGTGTATATAAAACAAACGACAAACAACGAACACGCGATATTTTTTGGCATGTTTAATATATTAATAAAACCGACATTCGAAAAATGGGCAACCGAAGAAAGGAGATGGAGAAAGGGAGAAGGAACGATCGAGTAGAACTGCTCAAGTGGCAGTCACGAGGTACGAAGCGTCGCAGCCCACATTTGTTACGGGTTCGTCTAAAAAAGTCTACAAATAAAATTAAAGCAGCAAAACGGAAATTCAGTAGTTTCCATTTCCCCCTGCTAAGGGCACGCTAAGTGGGAGCTCAAATTAAGGGGCGTGCAGAGAGTCAAACGATTACTTAGGCATGCATTTATATATCTACGTTATTATATCGATTCAAGAGGATTTCTGCTTTGGTTCCATATTAGAACATTTCTTTCAATGATATTTTAATCATTTATTGGGAAAAAACAGAAAAAACCGAACACCTGTCTAAAGGAACTCAACAACATTTAAAAACAATGTAAGAAAAGGACGAAAAGCGAAGAATTGAAGGAGTTGCGGCTTACAAATGAATTACAGATCACCCCCTAAAAGTATGCCAAGTTTTGTGAGTGCTTCAATTACACAGGAAGCAACAAACAAAATTCACTTTTTGACATCGGTTTATTTTAATTAATGGTCTTTTTACTTGACTTCAGTTGAGAATTTAATTGAGTGTTCAGAGCGGCAGTCAGTCAGTCGACAGTTGCTGATAATTCTTGATGGAGAAAATGCTAAACATGGGAATTGCAAAGCGTGGAGATGGCGAAGAGAAATTTAAAGGGAAAAGGAGAGAAGCAGTTGTACGAAGAGAAATCAAAAATGTCATTAATCATTCCCGAAATTCACGTTATTGTTTCTATTTGTCTGTACCTTGAAAAGCGTTAATTGTTTCTGAACCTGTTTATTATGGTTTTTATTTGCTGTTAATTGTTTGTTTGTATATTTAAACTTAAAAAGACAAACATCAACGAAAACCGGAAATTAACAGAGAACAGATGAAATGAAGCAGTAAATTATTAATTCAACCATGTAATAAAAACTAATAAAACAACGAAAGAAGAACCTGAAATTCACAAAACAGAAAACAGCGAATTGCAATTAAAAAGTTCTAAATAATGAATCATAAAGGTTAAGGACAATAATAATGATTATTTACATATTTGTCAATTTGAAAAACACAAAGTCATCAGCTTATTTATCCATTAATTCATCTATTTATTTATCGATTCAATCATCCATTCATTCTTTCAATCAGTCCTTCTTTTTTTCTGTAATTTAATGACTCATTTATTAATTTAATAACCAATTAAAGCATTGCTTAAAACCATTCCAACTGCAATTCTAAAAAAAGATTTAAAACCGAGCATCATCATTATTTTTATGGATGCTACTGAAAGGGCTTCAAGCAGCTCGTAAAAATGTCACCAAGCGATTAAGATTCCTGAATTATTTGTTGTTTCTTGGGTCATTTTAACCCCTACACAGCCACGCCACACATCGACACTCCTCAGCCAATGGGCAATAATTAAAAAGCCATTAAAATCCCCCGGAAAAATATGATTTTTCATAATTCCCAGGTACCGAGGAGTTGCATAACCAATAATAAACATGACAACTACGACTCATAAAAACGGATAACCGCAGACAGCAACAGTCAACGAAGAATGAAGGACGAAAGACAGGGGAGGAAAACAGAAGGCATTGAAAGTGACAAGAGAAAAATAATGGCGCAGAGATCCTCAAAATTGAAAAATCATAAAGATGTCATTTTATAGGCTGAATTCGAATATGAATGAAATGACTGCAGATGGAGGAAACACTCAAAAAACAACAACGATGATGATGATAACGAACAACGAGGAACAAAAATATTATTTATGAGTAGTTTTATGAGGTGTTTACAAATTTTTATGGTTTTTTAATGGGCCTCTTTTTGGTTGGATGTTGATTCATGTCTGGTAGATGACGAGTGTAGTTGTGTGTGTGTGAGAGACAGACTGGAATAATGGCTGTTCTTTGTAGTTGAGGAGAGAGGCAAATATTTGAGGAATAAGAAAAATTAAAATAAAAATATCGGTTCTTTCCAAATAAGTTTCTTTTTTTATTTTAGATTGAGATAATAATCTTTTTATTCTTTTATCTATTTCTCTACACATCAGTAAAAAGTGGAGCATTTGGGGAGGGCTTAACAATTATTTTCAATCTCGAAATTTACATTTTTATAATTGAAAACTTCCAGCAACTTTAGTTCAATTGGTGTTAATTAAATCCATAAATAATAGAAGCAAAAACGAAACACACACACGCAGACATTTAGCCACACGACAGCGCCAACAGCAGTGGATATTTAATAGAAACTGTTTTTGTTTTTCCAGCGGCAACTCTGCAGGCTTTTCAAAGAGACTCGAACTTCTGCAAGGCGTTTATCTAACAGCAACAACAACAAAAAATGCTAGTGTACGATTAGATTCGTAGCATCACATGGTGCAAGCGCAAGCGTAAACGCAGCCGGCGATAGCGACTCCGAGGGCGACGCTGTCGGCCGCTTGTCTCAGACGAAGCAATAAATTATTTTCCTGCTTCGTAGCGACATCTCGACATTCGTTTGCTTGTTGGTGTTTGTGCATTTAAGATGCGTTGCTGTTGTTGTTGTGTTATTTCGTCGTTTTTTCCGATTGCTCGGAAAATACGAACCACTTCTTTTAATTCCTTTTTAAATGAGAGTGAAATTCTCTTTGTTGTCGCTTCGTTTTCTGATTGCGGTCATAATTGAGCTGCGCGTCACAAATTTGAGAGGATCTTCAGTGAAGAGGATCCTCAGCGGATGTCCCTTTCTGTATTTCGAAGACCTTGCATAGTTTTTCCTCCTTTTCCCTGCATTTTTTTGCTTTACGTAATAATATTTGTTTAATATTTAGAAATGGAAGCAACTTCTTAATTCAGTTCCTTTCCTGCTGCAGCAATAAATCAGTTAAAATCGACAGTTGAAAAGGGTTGCCGCCGTCTGACAAACGGAAACTTAACACATCGTAAATGTTTCACAAAAAAAAAGAGTTTTCCTCCACTGAGAAATTTTTTCCATCCTCACGAATATAAATTGACTTTTTGGAGTTTTTTTCAATTTCAATTTTTGTTTGTTTGTTTTTTTTTTGTTAATTTTTTGTTAATTAATAAACTTTTGAATAGTTTCTAATGAAAGAAGAAACAAAAAAATAATGAACCACGAAATGACATCTGAGAGTTGAAAGTATAAGTATAAAAATAAGTTAAAAAAAACTTGAATTATGAAATATCTGCTTGAATATTAACGAAGTTAAATCAAAAATCGCGCTTAAACAATGAAACATCGAAGGCTGTTGAAACTGTTGTTAAATATGTGTAAATTTCAAGGACTGCGATCGATTGGATACGGAAATGGGTTATTATTTGTGATCACAGTAAAAGAATCAAATTCGTCACATTTGCTTCAGTGAAGGACCGAAAAATCCCTTTCATTTGTCGCCTGCAGTCCTCACAGGTCTAAAATATTATTTGGATGATTTTTACTTCTATTATTTAAGGATTTAATTAGCACAAATCGAACAGAAGACGCTCAACTTTTCAATTACGGAAAAATTAAAAGTTCAAGAGTAAAAATGAGGTTAAAAACCAACCAAACACAACTGAAGAGCCTCAAACGAGAATTTAAATAAAAGCAAACTGCGAATCTCTTTTCTTTGCAAATGTTTCCTTCCACACACACAAAACCAATTACTAACACACACACAAACATCATTTGAGCACGATCAATAATAAATTCCATTCAATTGAACGATCCATCGACTCCTATTCGGCATAATTTTCAATTATATCGCTTTAACCGTTCACAAAATGAATTCTCCGCGCTGCTTTTAGCCGTGGCCAACTCATCGTGGCCAACTTCTGCCGTAATTGCAGCGCCGCGTTTAAAGCGTTGCATCGCCGGGTCAAAAACCCTTTTCGAAGCTCTTCCGTTACTTTGCTCTGTTCTTTTCTTCTTTTTTATTTGTGAAAACGTGCAGAACGGGTTAAAAAACAATAATTTAAGCAAACACCGCGCAACATGCAACCGACAACAACTGAGAAACTCTTCAAGATTCCTTTAAAATTGATTTCGCATCCATCGACTTCCCTCCTGGACCCTTGAAGCCCCTCGAAACACTTTGAAATTAATCGATAAAAGCTCGGTTATTATTAAGCACCGTTGACCGAGTACCGTGAACCCTTTTTGACCGTCCGAGGCACGTTTATTGAGCACGACGAGCGATGCAATCGTTCGCTTCTCGTGGGCAGGAAGTTCGGAGCCGAAGGCGCACGCAGGATCGACAAACGTTCGCCTTAAACATGTCACATGATCGCTTCTTGCAGCACGTTCTGCATTCATGAGGCGCTGTGGATCGTGTTTAATATATTTACAGTGAATAACTGTCATAACTGTTCACCGGCGGCTCACATACTTCGAGTTGAGGCTGATGAACCCCTAGATTCCCTTCCTTCCACGTCAATGGCGACTTCAGAGCCGTTCGTTGCCTCATTTTGCGTCTGGTTGCTTGATAGATTTCAATGCACTTGATTCGAGCTGCAAACGGCGCTGCTTTTCGTTGCTGCTTCTCTTTTTCGGGTTAAAGCAGACGCTGAAGGGCGGAATTGGCCATTGGTTCGAAATTATGGGTTGCACGGTCGAAGCTCCGTCGGACGGACAGCAGAAGGAGAAAATGAACAAAAAGACGGACCCACGGACAAAATGGAACAAAATTCGATCATGGAAGCCGGTTGTTGTTAGACCGCTTTTGTCTTTCTTTGTATTGTTTTTCGAAATTTGTACTTTTTTGTATAAATATTCTTTATTAATCTTATATTGTTTTTGTTGCTGATTTCTGGTTTCTTTGTTTTTTTTTTGTGCTTTAAACGAGTACGAAAAATCTTAGATAAAAAGCTGGGAGTGATCAGTAAGAGACTCTTCAGAAAAGTCCAGAAGAAGTCTACTTCTAACAGTCTCTTCCATGGAAACTATGGAGCTTCAAAATGAATCACGTACCACTTTAAACAATGAACTTGAGGCAATTGATATCGCAATTGAGTATTGAATATGGTTTAGATTCGCTCACCTTTTCAATTACGGAAAAACGGGAATTCTACGAGTTTTCGAAGATTGTCCGAAGTATGTGAGCCGCAGTTTAAAGACCTCAAAAGGGCATAACACCCCAAAAAAACTGCTTTAAAAATCTCCGAAAACTAATTCGATATTTTGTAAATTCTTGTTACTTACTTCATAACGGTATTTCTTTGGCGAAATAACTGTTATTATCTCCACTTGATTCCGTTTACTGTTTCATTTTCTCAATCTCTGTAATTAAATATTCTTCCTCGAAGTTCTTCTTCTGCATTTTCTTGTATATTTTCTTATTTTGGATCTGTTATCGTCCGGTCTGCACCAAACCGTGGTTCACTTCCACATGATTCAATGTACCACAAGAGCAATGGTCTTTAAGTACGCCGGTTCCTTCTCCCTTCTTTCTCCACCCTTCGCCTCTTGGTTCCCTGTACCGTCGTCCATGTGCTTTGCCGAAATCAGCACATTTAATGCCTATGTTTAGCCATGGTTACACGCCCGAGCAGCCAACAATAAACACGCTTGAATATCTACCTGGACAGCGTCTCCTGTCCTCCCCCCTCTCCTCTACCAGGTTCCGTGAAACCTCTACAGCCCCATCTCCCTCTTTTCGTAGTTCTTCATCAATTCTTCGGAGGAAGTTGTGAATTTTCTTCGCCGGTTTTGAGGCGTTCGCTTGCTTCGTCTTCACTTCAGTTCGCTGTTGGTCGCTGCAGTCGCATTCCACAACCGAAGGGGCAGAAGCCTTCGTTGCCCCATCTTTTGTACGCCGTGAGTGGCTGTTCTTTGGAGGACATCAGCTTTAATCGGACACACGTACTTTTGAAGAACGAATTATTAGGTAAACACTGAGATTATAAGTTTATCTCGAGGCTTGATGGCGAAGGGGGGATGGAAGAGGAGAGAAATCGCTGTAGATCCCAAACAGTCCAACTTCTAGCGTAATTTTTGAAGAAGTAAAACAGGGCGCTTTGGAGAGTTTTTATATCAGTAGTGGAAAGCGTAGAGCACCGAAAGATCCAAAGAACGTAGACCAAAATAGCTGCTTCGGGGACTACAGCATTTCTTCTAGTTCTGAATTAAATACGTGGAGGTTCTTTTTAAGATATTTGTACATAATTGGCTTATGAAGACCTCCTTTGGCGTCCCTATACCAGCTTCAACGAAGTTTTGTACTGAATTCTGAAGAATCTTTCGGATTCTGATGGTTTTTAGTACTTTTTCTGTACATTTAAAATATTTTGTTGCGAATATACTGTTCAATTCTAACCTATTTTTCTATCTCTTGTTCCAGCACGTGTCCTGAAAACCTTCTGAGCATTAATTCAAAGCATCAAAACCCGGATTCGAGCTTCTAATCGCGCGTTTGTCGCACTTCCGCGCGTTTCCCAGCCAATATGGACCCCGACTGCTTCGCCATGTCCTCGTATCAGTTCGTGAACTCGTTGGCCTCCTGCTACCCGCAGCAGCTCAACCCGCAGCAGGGGCACCATCCGAACGCCGGCGCGAATGTCGCGAACAGCAACGGGGTGCCCGGTGCGGGCGGTGGTGGGGGCGGGGCCGGCGGTCAGGCGAATCCTGGCAACGCCACGCCCGGCAACAACGACTACTTCCCAGCCGCAGCCGCCTACACGCCGAACCTCTACCCGAACACCCACTCGCAGGTGCACTACGCCAATCAGGCTGCGGCCGCCTACAGCCTCGGCGCTGGCGCTGGCGCCGGAGCGCAGCCCAACCCCGCCGACATGGTCGACTACACGCAGTTGCAGCCGCAACGACTGCTCATGCAGCAGCAGCAGCAGCAACAGCAACAACAGCAGCAACATGCACACGCGTCAGCGCAACTCAATGCGTCGCAGCAGCAGCAGCCACAACAGCAACATGCCCCGCAGCCGCATCCCCAGCAGCAGCAGCAGACGGCGATCAGTTGTAAATATGCCAACGACCCCTCGACGCCCGTCGGCACCAACAACAACAACACCAACGCCAGCAGCAACAACAACCACAACCAGTCTTTGGCTAGTCCACAAGATCTCTCCACGCGCGACATTTCGCCCAAGCTCTCTCCCAGCTCCGTGGTGGAGAGCGTGGCGCGCTCCCTGAACAAGGGCGTGCTCGGCAGCAGCCTGGCCGCTGCGGCCGCGAGCCTCAACAACAACCACAGCGTCAACGTGCCGATGCACAGCCCCGGCGGCGGCGACTCCGAGTCGGAGAGCGACAGCGGCAACGAGGCGGGCAGCAGTCAGAACAGCGGCAACGGCAAGAAGAACCCACCGCAGATCTACCCGTGGATGAAGCGAGTGCATCTGGGAACAAGTGAGTGAAGCAATAATACAAAATTGTCCATCCGTCCGTCTGTGAACGATTAATTTCAAATCACATTCCAATCGCTTCCGCATACAATTGATTCCAATTTGAATAAATGTAGTTAAAGCAATTTCAAAATATCTGATGTGGCCAACACATGACTTCCTTGTATGATGGCATTTGTATGGTTTTATTTCAAGAGTGGTTGATATATTTTATTTATATTTTAAAATTGAAGTTTTAAAAATTTTAAATATTTTTACTTCCATAATGAAAAAAATTTCATAGGCTTCTCTTAATTTAATTAATTTAAATAGTAGTAAGTAAAAACAAGGAAGTACAAATTAGTTTCCACACAGCTTTAACTATCAATCGTACTAATTTTGATTTCCCTGTTTAGTTCTGTAAGGGTACAACCAATTTTTGTACAAGATATAGCAGCATAACATTCATTTATCATTATCATTTATGTAATTCGGATAATGCATGCTTCGTGTTCCTTTGGCGAAGAGTCCTTTTGGTGCGAACCATCATTAAAATTGGAGCTACATAATTGTGCCTTGTATAAGCCCCAAATACAAAATAGTGTGTACTTTCTAGGAGTGTTTGTTTTTGAGTAATTTTTGAAATTTGAAAAAAAGTATATGAGAAGTGTCCTTTTCGCGCAACCGATTGCATCCAAAAAGGGAGGTGCACAACTAGGTCTTATAAGAGTCTCAAATACCAAATTTAAAGTTTCTACGATTCTCCGTTTTTAAGTTATTGAGGATACGTACATACGTACAGACGTACAGACGTACATACGTACATACGTACATACGTACACACGTCACGACCAAACTAGTCAAAATGGACTCCGCGATGGTCAAAATGTGTGTTACCATCAAAATCTCCATATCGAAATTTTTCATGATTACAATACTTTCTTGTTATTACTACGTATACAAGGAAGTAAAAATGCCAGAAATCAAGGTTGACTTTCAAGGTTGTTGTTGCTTGTTCAGTAGCATAAACCGGGCGCCCTTCGCCCCCCAACTTCATTAATAGCATAAACTTCCTACTCCTTCTCTCTTTCCCTCCTCCAACCGACTTCTCCATCCATATTTCTATTGCTCCAAGGCGAATGTTTGCAAAAAAGATGAATGTTTTCTGGATCTACCGTCAAACAGCTCAAGTAAAGCTTCTTGAGCAATCACCCACCTCAGAAACAACAACAAAAAGCACAATACTAATTCTCTCCAGAGAGAGTTTCAGGCACTACAAATCCGAGTTCTTGTTTACGCCATAGAAGACACGTTTGATGGCCACCACAAACTCACCTCACTTCAACATTTCCAACTCAAAAGTCTCATTCACGGGGAAGCTTTTTGATTATAGGTCGTGTGGTCGTCTTTCAATGGGTCATGCATCCACGGCTCGTTCGAATCATCACCTCAACAACAACAACAACAACAACAACAATAATAACAATGAACTTCCATTGACTTGAAGGAAAATCCACCTTCACTATTGTTGTTGTCGCTGTTCCCTTTGTGCAGATTCTTCTTAATAAAGATTTTTTTAAATATGTACATGGATCCCTTTTAGTCTTGATCCAGTTTTTTGTTTGTATCTAGACTTTTTGTTGTAGTTTCTTCATCGACTTTTATTCGTCGCTTTCATCATCATTTCAACAACAACACGAATTTGTTTAGTGTTTTTCTTTTTGTTTTTCATTGAATTCAAGTGTTTCTCGAAGTATTTCATCGTGCAGCGGATCGCGCTGCGGCATGCTTCAGTTTTTATTTGGAAAAATCGCCGTGTTAAGTGAAGTGTGTTGTTTATACGATGCGACAAGCAGCGGCGATGAAATGAACGAATGCTGTGCACTTGGTACAGAAATCCATCGTCTCTGAACGCTTCGAAACCGTTTTTTGTGTTTTGAAAATCATTCGAATTCAAGGAAATAATAATTGAAAGAAATATGTTTTCATAAGCTTTAAATTTAAACTTTAATCCTTAATAAATTTAGACTTTTTCGGGTTCATTAAAAGCCAGAAATGCCCCGATTAGGAATCCATTCCTTCCTTCATCAATAACCATTTAATAAAAGAAATTCAGCACTTTCTCCTCACTTCTCCGAATGTGAATGACTCTTGACTGAATCGCATTAGCACAACTTCGGCTTCTCAAATCCAATCCTAAAGTTGTAGAGAACCATCAATTAACGCTGCCATTAAAAATTTCCTTGTGTTGAATAATTATTGCGACTACAACAATCTGCACAACAACAGGCGAATAGAGGAGGGGAAAATTCAAATTGTTGAACTTAAAAGCGATTTAACAAACTACAACAAATGAACTTCGTGCCCCGCAATCAGATGCGCTTCGGATTAAACGAACAACAACGAGACTTTGAGTGGTAAAAACAAATTGTCTCTCTCTAAAAGCTGTGGTTAAATAAATGTTGGGAGTGCATTTCTTTCAAAGAGAGAGTGATTAGAATCCCCGGACACATTGAAAGGGAAGAGAGAAATAGTGCAAGTGAGAGCGAAGAATGAAGGCCGTTGACGGAATATCGTTAAAGTGATTCGTGTGATGAGTCGAGCTGATGTTTGTCGAGTTGAGGAGGTGTGTAGCGTCTTGCAGAGTGGTGACTGCGTTTACGTGAGGTGTAACTAGCTGTGGTGCCGTCTGGTTGGTCTAGCAACCTGTGAAGAGGTCGGCAGACATCGTTAAATTACAAATCGAGCACCGACTGAAACGTGTAATGAGGACGCTTCGTTTCTTTTCACACGCAACACGGGAAACTGTCTGATATTCCGAATTCTTAATTTCATTGCGAGTTACAAATATATTTCCACGAGCCACGAAAAGGTGGATTTTGTTAAAATGCAATTAAACAACATTCATTCAAGCAACACACAGAAACAAACACAATTTTAATTAAATTTCAGTGTCGCAATTCAAACGACAAACGACAGAAAATCGTAGCCACAACCGATGTTCAAAAGATGCGCGAAATCAAAATTTTTCAAATAATTAATTGCAGCTGATTCAGCAACAACAACAACAAACAAACGAACAACGAGGAACTCGTTCAAATCGTTTCCAAGTAGATTTCGCAAGTTTCCAATAAGAAGGCCGAAAAGAGAACGAACGAATGTCGTTTGGTGAAGAAACCCTTCGTATCAGCAGCACTTGAGAGAGCTTCAAATGGAGGCCCGAAGAGTTGTCGATGCTGCCGAGCCGCAGTCGCTGTTTTGTGGATCAAAGCGATTCCAATTTCGCTGAGAAGAAAATTAATTTCGCTGTGGCGATTGCCATGCAGCGACAGACGACAGCAATGAATAATCGCTCTGTTAAAAATAGGCGCACTTGCAGCAACAGCAGCCGCAGTCGCAGTCGTAGCAACACGAACACGAACAAGAACAAGCAGCAACATGATGAACATTACGTGGCCAATTGAATGCTGCTCGTCTCCACGTTCGAGCGCTCGTTATTCCCTGTTTCTGTTCTTTTCCTTTTCGTTTACATTTTCATTGTTTTGCTTTGCCTGCAGCAGCGCATCAAGCGAGTTGCAATGGCAACCCTGGGCGTTAATGTAATGCAAATGCAGTTCTAGGCATGGCGCGATTATTGCTGTTGTTGTTGTTGTTGTTGGCTGCGATGTGAAAATTGCTTTCACAACAACAGCAACTGCAACAGCTGCTGGTGCAACTTGCGCCTTGACGACACGTTGCAAACACCGAAAATTAGTCAGCTTCAATTTTAGAATTGGTTCGCTTCTTCTTCGTCTTCCAAATGCACCGAAAAATATTGATTGAAAATATTTTGCAAAAAACCTGCTAAGAAAAAAGCAGAATTCTCAATTTGACGAAATCTCAATAATATTTTTCTGACAAAAATCGAACGAGGAAAAGTTGTTGGTGATTCTATTTGACGAAAAGCTGAAGCGCATTATAAAATCAGACACTTTCAGTATTTTTATTTGTCGACATCTTCATTTAATGTCGTTCATATAATCGGGTTAATCGGACTTCCTTAAGGTTGTTCAATCATTCGCCCTTTGAGTCATTACTGATCTTTTTACGGTCGTTTGTAGCTTTTTTTAACGTTCTTTTTTAACATCTTCATCATCATCAGCATTCTAACGACGTGTAAATCGATGTTAATAACCGATTGATTGCTTATCGGGGTTATTTGAGCTCCTTGGGAAATATGAAGGAGATCCTTGAAATCTTCTAAAAACAGCAACTGAAATTATTGCCGTATCTGTGATTTTGATCCTTAGAAGTCGGATTTAACATACAGAAGCCAAAAGAGTGACCAAAGAAGCATAAAAGGCCAACAGGTCGTTGGCCCAAAACTTCAACTTTCAACGAGAAACTAAAAAAATGCCTTCAAAATCCACTCTTCTTTCTTTTATTGTTTCTCTTGCACCACAACATGTTTTCGTCGTTCTTCTTCTTTTCGATTTATGTATTTTGCATTAAATTATATTTTAGTTTATTTTCTGCTGTGGTTTTTTGTGGTTTCTTTCAAAATGTCCTCCTCTTCAACGATTAAACGTTGAGCTTGAACTAAAAAATATGTAAAAGAATAAAATTTGCATAATTGTTAACGTGTTGTTGTTGTTGTTAGTTTTGCATGCATGCAAAAAGTTGTTGGTTAATTCCTGCAGCTATACAGCGTTCATCACACAAACTGCTTACTTTAGAAGCGCTTCTGCAGCGCAACCGAAGCGAACGCGATTATAAAAAGTCGAGTGTGACTTTTGTTTTTCTTCTTGTTAATTAAGTTGTTTTCCGCGCTCGTGTTACATGTAAATGCAAGGAAAAAGAAGAGGAGAGAAAGTTTATTTAATTAAGAGGCGTGTTTAATTTAATTTCAAGGGTTGAACCGAGACCCAAGCTGCAGTTCGAAAGCAGTCGCCATGCTGCTTAAAACGTGGCCGTTCAGCTACTGTTTTGCATGCTGAAGAAGCAGAGAGGAGAGACGGAAATAAAAATAAGAAGGAAGAAGAAGACAAAACAGAAAAAAGAGTAGAAGAACTTCTTCAGTTAGGAATTTCTGAACCAGAGAGACATTTCCTATTTTAATGCGATTGACATTTGATTGATTAAAAGAATGATTAAAAAATAGAATTAAATAAAAAATAAAAACATTAAACTATAAAAATTATAAACTAATTAAAAGAAAGATAAAAGAAATGTTTACAGAAGTACAAGAACAACGAGGAATTTAATTCAAAAGCAGATGTGATTTTTTCCATTTTTAACCACATCCCGAAGCGCTTCCAAAAACATATTCAAAGAGTAGAAGAAAGGGAAGAAAGGAAATATGAAAACAGCATAAAAAGAGCTCATAATTCCCTCATAATTAACTTAATTGCACCAACAACAACAGCAACATGAAACATTGATCATTAAACGAAGATTTTCATCGTCCTAATAAAATTCTGTCAAATGCAGTCATGTGATGAGCGTGTGTGTGAATTGTTGCTTGTGTTTGGGTGTGGATTTTCGTTGAGTATTCATTGAAAATTCATTCGTTGATTTGCACACTTTTGGCAATGTCCCAGCTTCAGAAATGTGCCAAGAATCGTCGAGCCCTCTACAAAATGTCTACGGATTCGTTTGATCAAAAATAAAAGGAATGTGATTAAGGTTTCGAAGTCATGAAGACCATAAAACATTAAAAAACTCTAGTTAGTTTAATATAATTAATAAAGGTAGATGGATAGAAGATAAACGAAGTAATTACAAAAATATCAAAGTAAAATCCATTTCCCGCTTTTATCATCGATTTTTTTAAAAAACTTGAAAGAAATTTATTGCTTTTTTTCATCTCTAACTTTTTTCTCGTGTTTGCAATTTTTGCTGTCTATTTTATCTTTTCGTGCCACCGTGCGAATCAACTTCGTTCGATGATTTTATGCTCGAGGGCAAGCAAATTAATTGGACTTCGTTAAGCTGCCATCGAACACATTCCGAGGCCGTTCGTTCGTTCGTTCGTCGCTCAGTTTTTGCGGTCAAATTCTCGACTCGGCTCCGACTGCGACTTCGGTCGTCGTCCCTCCGTTCGATCGCCTGTTCGCGAATGCTTTTTGGTGCCATTTTCAAAGCACTTGCATGTTTTTTATACTTGGCCTCTCTTTTCCTTGTTTTTTATTATTATTGCAATCTTGTTTCTAATCACTTTCGTGAAATCTGTCGTCGGCACTCGGCGAAAATGACTCCATTTTGTAACACGGCTGCAAATGGAAGGCGGCGATTGAACACGGAGAAAAAGTCGTCGTGATTGAGTGATAAAAGCGAAAACTTCAATCGAGTCACGTGCTGCTAATCGTCTGTTAATTTCATAATCAACGTCGTTAATAACTCGAAATTACGCCGGAAAATCTTGTTTCGCTTTCGTATTTTTCTATGATTCGACTGAATATTAAAAAGCTACCACTCGAAAGTTGATCCAACGGCGATGAAACCGACACGTAGAGCTCTAAATTGCTCAATAATAATTAATTAGTAATAATAACTCAATAACATGTGAATTATAATAATTAATTTAGCGAAATTAATTTAAATTCAGCGGCTTCTCCGACGTCATTTGTTTAAACAAACGATTTAAGTTAGTAATTAATTAAAACACCGAAGAAAAACAGACAGCAAAGAATCGCAACGAGTTTCGAATTGAAATTAATTGATATTTGAAAACTTAAAATCAACAAACAATTTAATTTAAATAAATAATAAATCTTTAAAAAATTAATCTAAGAAAAGTGTTTTTTAAATAAAGAAACTCGAGGAGAAATACTAGATCTATTTTTAAGCATTCAAACAAAAGAAACTTTTAAATAAGATAACAAAAAAATAAGAATACAGAAAAAAATTCAAATTCAAAATTTATTAAGCCTTTAAATAAGAATAAAGAAACAAAATTACATAATTATCTCACAATATATAAATAACAACACCTCATTAATATTAATTTTCTTATTTCTTTTATAATATTATAATTAAAATTAATGTTATTAATTAATTAATGAAATACATGGTATTAATTTTATATTATTTAAAGTATAAATAAAATATAATATTAAAATATAATATTATAAAAGTAACAAGCAATTAATAATGTTTATAATATAGTTTTTTATTGCTTTCCTTTTCTTGTTATTGCTGCTCTTGTTTTTCGTCTCTTCCTTATTCGTATTATCCTCCTTCACCTACTCATTCATCTATTTCTTATTGCATCGTTACTTTTCTTTATCTTCTTCCCTTTTTTACTTGCAGTTACTTTTTTACTCTCTTTTTTTTGGGCTTAAAGACCTGATAAGAAAGAACTGCAAACTCGAAAATAATCAGGATTTTTTTAAAAAGTAAAGAGAAAAGGAAAATATTAACTAAAACCTCATCAGCAAAGTCGAAGAGGAAGCACGAAAAGAAACCCACGGAATACGTGCGATTCAGAGGCTTCCTCTGCAGGACGTGAAACGTTCTTTAAAATTAATAGTTCCCAAACGAGTTGGACGCCAGGTACCGGTCACAAATCTCCAGAAAAGGCTCCGAGCTCAAGTTAAGGCCCAAGCTCTGAGTCGGTTTCAGGCCGGCGTCCAAAAGCACAGCGAAAAATGTTAGAAAAGAAGTTTTAAGGTCATACTTTTAGTAACTTTGTTTATAAGCATAAATTCGATAATGCGGTATACTTTAGTCTAACACTGGTTTTAGATTTAGATTAGACAGTATAGGAGATGATAGAGGAGATTCTAGGGACAAATCACTACTCAAACCGAGTAAAATAGGCAAGTTCAGAGTTTAATAACCCAAGGTTAATATTACATTTCATAATTTCTTGAAAGTAAAGTAATGTAACTAGCATAAAAAGTGCAAAAAGTACAGATTTAATATAAAATGTACGTTAAAAGTATGGAATTTATTTGAAAATTCCATGTAGATAAACTGATTACTACCAAATTATGAAGGAAAACTGTCCTAAATTGTAGTACTCGATTATCTTTGGTTAGGTTGATATATCTAGTTAAATTTGTAGTGGAAAATTGTAGTTTTAACAGAGAAATCAAAGAGATGCTTCTTCCTATGGAACTGAATAAGAGAGAATTAATATCTAATGTTCCATTTACTGAACTAGATGCTGTACTAAAGGTGCTAGAGTGGACTTTGCCACCGAACCTTTACCACTAACTGGACTGTACATTATCACGAACCCATATACAGTATTCTTCTATGATAATGAAAGACTTTTGGATACTACTGGAGGACTTCTAAGCAAGAATTACGAGAACCATGTTTTCTTTTTCAGCTTTGAAACAATTTATAGTTGTTTCAATAATATTTTGTTGGGTGTCTGTAGAAAACACCTCTTAAAAGTAGCTTCTGTTCTGTTTTTTTTTTTTCGTTATTCTATTATTGCTGTCGTTTCTTCTGCACCTTTTTATCTGTTCATAACTTATTTTTCCCCCTAAAAACTGGTCATTTTCATGCTTACCTCCTCTTCTGCATCTTCGTCCTTTACATCTCCTTCTCCTCTCTTCATCGCTGCACTGCTTTTTCCGAGGGGTTCTTTGATTCCTTGTTTTATTCTTGGACGACTTTCCTGCCGCCGCGGCGTTGTTACTCAATTACATTTTCATTAACTTTGAACACGACTTTTCAAATGGCAACATTTAATCATAATGATTGTTATTTTCTCCATTCTAAGGATGTTTCTTGGTTGTTTCATTTACTATGCCTACTATGATTTTTCTTCTTCTGTTTTTGCTTATTTTCTACACATAGTTAATAAAATAAACACGCAAAAATCGCCTTGAAAACCTTGAAGAACTCAGTGAATATAGGAAAACGGTGCCTCCCTCCTTTTAATGTTTTCAGTTTTCTGTTTTCTTGTTATTATTATCACTTTTATTCGTCTCTTCTGTTTTATGTTGTCTATAAATGATTTTATTCGGTGGCTTCAAGATTTCTTACGCTTCCACTTCAACTGAACTCTAATGGAAAATGTATTGAGTAGGTCAAAGGGTCGAGGCGAAGTCGTTGGTTGTGTTAGGAAATCGTTCATCGCGAGCTGAGACGGCGGCGTAATTTATATGAAGTTGCAAAAATTCCAATTTATAGAATTTCAACTGTGGAGTTGATGAAAATAATAACATTTTAAGAAAGAAAAAATCTGTAACTTCCAATGAAGATTTTGAGAGCGATTTTGCAACACTTTTTGCATTTTTTCTAATTAAACAAATAGATTATAAGCGAATTTTTTGTGTCACGCTCGCTTTTTTACACATTAACTTTTTTTCTTGTTCTTAGTCGACTCCCGCTTCTTCTCTTCTCCTCGTAGCCACTCTCAAAGATCATCTGCTGCCAACGAAGCCTCTGCTCGTTGCTCTTGTGGACGATTTATGCTTAATAAAGCACGACGTTGCCATCAGACAATAAAACATTTATTCACTTATTATTTCATTGAAATATCAAAGTCAGAAGCATGAAAATATTTCTGCCAAAACAAAAATTCATTAAAAACACACAAATGAAATCATAGAAAATGTTACTTAATGAAATGATACGAAATGAAAAGGAAATAAGAAAATTATAAATGAGGAAATAATAACTAAAAAGAAAAATTTAAAATTGGCTCAAAAATATTTGATTTTATTTTAATTTCTTTACAAACGAATAAAATGTGGAAATAATGCAAGAAAAGGAGGAAGAAGGAGAAGAAGTGATTGTCGCATTTTTAGTGAATGTGACACTTCGCCAAAAAGTAGAAAAATAAATTAAATAAATGCGTATTTTAATTGAAGACTTTTGCTAAATTATCGTGGACCTCGCGACCTGTGGATTCAGGTTCACAATCGAAATCTTTAACAATTTAATTCGTTCCCGATCCGTGGTCAGATTTAATGATCTGCTTACAAAGAAGCAATCAACGCGGTTGCCTACAAACGACGGCATCCCCACGGAGTGCATCGTAATCAATGCTAGAAGCAACAACAACAACTAAATACGACCGAAAAAGGTGCGAAAAGTGAGAAAAGCGCCGCCGAGACTCGAGCGGAGGCCGAAGTTATTACGAATGCATGGAGAAAAATTAATCTGCGTAGTGCTGGCATTTAAATCGAATTGGTTGTGGTGGGCGGGAGGAACTGGTTACGAAGTTTAATCGGGAAATTGTACACGCATAACAAGTTGCGCTCAGCAGAGGAGATCTTCAAGTTGCTCCTTTTTTTAGCACTGAGTAATTTTTCTAGTGAAAAGAACGCATCTCGTAGCCACTCTCTGAAGCCGTCAGTCGTGTGCGTTTATGTTCATGTGTGTTTATCTATTTTTGTGGCGGTTCTTCAGTTTGCTCTCACGTCCTCTCTCACGATTTCTGTGTGCGTTTACTTGCCTAAATAGAGAGTCCGCAACTCATTCTCCAACTAGAATCTCCAACTAGAATTCTCATGATTTGTAACATTAGCTCACACACACACACACACACACACGTGTCCCGCATGAATAATTTACAATTTCATTTGGAATTGCGTCCGATTGGTGATGCTTGGCTTTTTAGTCGAGACACAGCATTTAAGTTAATACAGAAACCGATTAATATTCTATGCATACGCTGCCTTCACACGTACCGTCGTCTAAGTCCGAAGTCTCTTCTCAATCGGCGATGCATGCAGTGGACCATCGTTCGTTTGCGTCTTGGTCGGCGGGGGAAGAGGCGCTTTTCTTCGCACTCCACTGATAAATTATTTGGCAGTGATTTTCTGACATTCAGTTGAATTTATTGCTTATATTTATTAATTTCTCTGTGCGCACTTCGTTCACTTCGGATTCCAATTTAAATTGAGGCTTTTTTTACCCTTTTACCTTTCTTTTTGGTTACTTTTTAGGATTATTTCAACTCCACTCACTTCAGCACGATTTTGTATTATTTTTTACTATTTCTTGACTACTTTATCCACATTTAGGAATCACTTTTTATACAGACCTGAAAACGAGTATTTAACTAAACTTTCCACAATATTTTTCACATTTTCTTTGCCCTTCGATCTCTATATGCATCTCTTTCCGACCGCATTCGAACAAAGTTCGTTTAGTTAATTTGTAAACATCGTTTTGTGAGCCGAAATGCAAAATAGTTGAATGAAGAAGCAACTGCAAAAAGAAGAGAGGAGGAAACAAGTCCTGATTGTAGGAAAAAATAAAAATAAGCAACGAAAGAACACTACGAAATCATTACGTAGAAGAGGAGAAAAAACGCAGCAAATTACTTTGGAGCCGCAAACAATGACAACAACAATTGCAATTTGTTCGCGCTCGTTCGCCTGCCGGCGAAAAGCCGAACTCAACCACACAAACGAACACATGAAACAGAAACAAGCTGCAGTTTGCAGCCGAGCTCCACGATTGAAAGCAGCGAACGAAGTTGAAAACATCCGAACAGTGACGCGCGAATAGAGAGACTGAAGACGGGCTAGTGTTTGTGGCTGTGTGTGTGTGTGTACGCTGAAGCAGAGGGACGAGTTCAACAAGTGGATGAAATTGAAAAGAATATTCACCGAAAATTAGTCGTAACAAAGCATTTTTGAAAGCATTTGCTTGGTTTTGTTTTTTGCTCTTTTTTATTAAATGCTTCGGCAGAGAAATCTTGCTGTAATGAAGGATGCCTTGAAGTGCTTGCTGTTGTTCAAAAGTGTTTATTTCCATGTTTGTTTATCGTTTCGTTGTCATGGCTGCATTCATCATCTCATTTCTTTTTTCCTCCTTCGAAAAATAATTAAACTAAACACGCAAAAAGCAGTTAAACGACTTTTTTGGGCATAGCAGAAAACAGATCTGCCGCAACGTTGCTCTCTCGCTCGCGCTCTTGCCGACGTGCATCGCCTTCGCTCGGCTAAACGAAGCTCGTTCGCTTCACTTCGCGCTTCATTAAAAGGCGGGCGGATGCGCGGGCTCACAAACAACAAATTCGCACATTTCGCCTCGTCGAGCCTCGAGCAACAGCACAAAAAGTGCACAAAAAAAGCACAGAAAGAGAAGAGTACGGAATAAAAAGACAACAGCATATTTCGGAAAAAAACCTACCAAAGAAGAAAGAAAAAAAGCATCACTCGAAAGGAAATTAAAAATTCTGTCTCATCTCAAGCAACTTTGCAGCCAAATCAGCAGCAGAGGATGCTTCCTCCTCCTCCTGTTCTTTTTTACCACACCATTTGACATGTAAACGTGGCAGCCATATTGAAATGAAACTTCTTCACTCCACCCTGAAAAAGGACCACGAAAATCACCCATCAACCGCCAGACTCAAGATCGCGATGAGGCCGCTGATGAGACGAGTGAAAAGAAGCAGCAGAGATTAAATCGTTGCCTGCTTCTTCTTCTTCTTCTTCTTCTTCTTCTTCTTCTTCTTCTTCTTCCTGCACTCTGTTCATCAGCGATCGACCGCCGACAGCCAATTAAACGAGCTTTTAATGAAAATCGGTGGCTTCCAAGTTGACTCGAGGCCTCGATGTGGGCCCGAAGTGGGTTGGGAGCCAGCACCCGACTCACGGCTCGTGGCAGCACTTTAATAACTCGCGTTGGCGCAAACTTCAACGTTTTCCATTGATTTGCAAACGAGATTTGCATTTGATTGCAATTGCGATTAAAATTCAAATTTAAATTTTGCTGTTGCGCAGAGTTTTGCAGCTTTGCATATTTTATGAGCAAGCAACACGAGGCAAGATCGGCTTTAAATCAGATAAAATGTGTCTAAAAGTAATTAATTCCATTCAATTACGAGTTTATTAACCATTAATTATTTATCTAGTGAATTAGTTAGTGATTAATATTAATTGCCGAAATAATTGTCATGAACTTCATTAAATCTTTCTTCCTTTGCTAATGATTAAACACTCGCTTCGACTTCGCTTGGAGAACCTGTTGATTAACCTCGTGGTGAGTTTTAATTTGTTCACATGCAAACGAAACTCTCTGAATCGTGACTCAATTCTGAGTGCTTCGAGAGAATCAAAGCCACCTCCCCACGCAGAGAGAAGACAAGCTGCTTCGTGTAGAGAGTTTCTATGAAGCCTCGTGATCTCTCACGACAGCAACGAAGCTCAAACGGAGGGGAAATCAAACCGGAACCCTAATCGTAATAATAATCAAAGGAAACTACAACAACAAAAGTCACTTCGGTGTTTTTACATTCCTTGCGTTTGTGTTGAAAACATAATTAATGAATTATCTACTTAATTAATGAGCTTTTAATTTTAATGAAGCTTCAAGCAGTCGTTGCAAACAGATGTCATAAAACGAGGAACAACAGAAAACAGGATCCAAAAGTGAGTCAAAGAAATCAAATACATAAATTTCATTGCAAAGAGGTGAAAACGATGATGATGATGTTGACGGTGACTTCACATTAAAGCGTCTGCTTTATACATGAAAAATTAACCACTGCTTCTGCTGCTGCTTCTGCTTTCCTTCGACTGCAGCTTGTTTAAAACTCTTATCGATTCCGAAGCATCTCGAAACAATTTTAATGCGTTTTTTGCAGCTCGACGACGCCCTTAACCCTTCGTGCCCCAGCCACGAATCGCGAAACTCGTTGTGAATTATTAATGCGTGCATTTTTCGCCTAAATAATTATCGTTTATCTGTGATTCAAGGAGCTCGTCAGAATGTCGTGGTTGTCCTCAGGTTTTTCTTGCTTTAATTTGGTTGCAAGGATTCATAGGGACCCGCGGAAATCCCCCACGAAACCTGTTCTTCGCTCAGCTTCCTTGCATTTTAATTGTATAAAGAACCTGTTCACTGCACGAAGCTGACCGCGGCTTCCACCAGAAGCTGGCTCCATTTTTAATGAATGTCCTGTCTGCAGCAGTTGAATGAACGCTGTCGCACCGTCCTGCCCTCGCCCCTCTCCGCACGTGAAATTGATGCACTTTTTTGGCTTTTTTGACCGCGATTCAATGGCTCAAATGTCGTTAATGAGCTACCGAAAGCCGTCAGTCGCTGCGACTGAACAGAATCGCGCATTCGGCGTTCATCGCAATCAATCACCAGCGAAAAAGGCAACAAAAACACGCAAAATAATCACTCACAAATATTGACAAACAAAAACTTTGCGGCGAAAGAAAGAATCGCAGTCAAGAAGCTGATTTTAGTTCAATAAATTATTTCCATTCAATCGGCGGTTTTTTATCGTTTCTCTTCCTTTTTTTCCTTCTTCCCTTTCAATCTTCTCTTTCTGATTTTGCTATGTTTTTTTATACTCGCAGTCGATGGTAATTTCAATAAATTCCATGCTATTAAAGAAAATTGTTGTCTTTTAGACGCAATCAAAGCAAATAAAAACTTTTCTGCACTCGCTGTGATTTCGTTTCATTTCAGTCGTCAATTGCTTATGAAAACAAATACAATCATTAAAAAACTATCAATTGTCTTGCACTGTAATTGAACGGCCGCCATCGTTGCCAGTGCTGCCAGAGCAGCGCTTTAGCCCGCGGTTGAAGGGTGAAAAACTGGAAAATAATTGAATTTTTAACAATGTGTGAAGTGAAAAAATTTATTTCGACTTGAAAGAAGTTGGAAATGTGAAAGCAAAGCGTAATACCGCGTTTACATAAAATGGTTTTTCCAGAAATTGGAAGTAAAACTTTTTAGGACCTAAAACCGCTCGTAAACTTTTTAAATACCATTGAAATTGTTGTTGCAATTCCAGCGCTAAACCGAAATGCTTTTGGGTTTTAGCTTCAATTTTTAGTTTGCAACTCAGGTTCGAAGTTCGGAATTATAGGAACTTATGCTTCTCCTTGTCTAGTGCCAATGTGTTAGAAAGGGACAATTACAGGCGACAAACTATTAGCACATATGTCCACACGCATGGTAAAAGCTCAACTACACCAAACAAAACAAAGCAATAACAAAACACCTACTTTGCTTGACCGGATTATGTATGGAAACACTCAGAAAGCTCATCAGTTTTCGAACAGCTTAATCGGATTAAATATTTTTATGTAAACAGGGTATAAATATATTCAAAATTACTGAAAACTGTAAAGAATTTAATTGAAAAAGAGGAAAATTAACACGAAAAACATGAAAATATTCAATGAAAACCTAATTTAAGGAACTTAAGGACCTATTTTGAACCAAAATTTTCAATTTGCAGGAGTTCATGACCTCAGCTGTTGCCGCTTCCATCCTCTTCGTCTCCCACTTCATCGAAAAACACATGATGTCACTTCACTTCATTTCACTCGGTTTTCACTGCTTCCAACGACTCTTTTATTACATTTGGTTACTTCGATAGGAAACCCGGAAAGAATTCCAAATTGAAGTGTTGTTGAAGAAGAAGAAGAAGAAGCACAGTTCCGTCAAGAAGAATAATCAATTTTCTACGTTTTGACATAATTTCCATTTTTCACGTAATAAACAAAACAATAAAAATGTTCGGCGGCGTGAGGAAGGATTTCAAATATCCTTAAAATTGAAAAACAACAACAACGGGGACTTAATAAAAACAACAACAAAAACATGGAAATCTTAAAGCTGCTTCTTAGCATTTTAACAGAAAAACAGATTGTTGAAAACTGTTGCAAAAAACCAAAGCACAATCGAATTGAAACTCAGAGGGCCAAAACAGCGCCTGTCCCTTCCCTTTCCCCTCCCCCTGCCCCTTTGTTCGCATGGGTGCCGACACAATTTGACACAGTTTCATTTCGTTGTTGTTTCCATTTCTATTTTCAGTTCGTTTGACGTGTTTCGGCGATGAGTTTTGAAGTATTTTTCAATTTATTTTCAAATGGTTTGAAGTTCGCTGTGAATACCTTGGAAATGTTTGAATGGCGAAGGGTGAAGGGCGCCGGGATCTCGGTTCATTATGCCAACGCTTCATTGTTCAACGTCGTGGGTCTTCGGTGATGCGTAGTGCGAAGTCCTGCTGCTGAAATTCTGATTGATGATTCGCTCTGATGTGGCGCTGCTTCGTCCCTCTCTTCCGCCACTCTTCTGCTCCTCTCCCCCTCACTTTTAATATTGAAATTTTGAGACATTCTTTGAACGAAATGTGGTCCAGTTGTGACCGAAGCTGAATGAAAGAACCACCGAAAAAACCACCTGTTTTTTCACAAGCAGTGGACGCTGGTCGCTTCCTCTCCCTCCTAGCCCCTCCCCATCCCATCGTCGGCAGAGGACTCGCATGTCTTCTGCTCGGTTTGCTTATCGCAATCTTCGGCTGGCATTCGTCGCTTTGTCGCGCAGACATCATTTATCATTCACTGAATACGTCGCTCGCCCCTCGCCTCTTCACCCTCTTCTGCTCTTCTTCTCTCCAGCGATTTGATTAATTTTCTTTTTCCTTCGGAAATTAACTCTGCTCTAAACTCTTGCCACCAATTTGTGGCTCCCGTCAAAACACCGCGCTTCAAATCATCATCATCGTCATCATCCCCATCGTCATCATCCTCTTCGTCAGCTGCTGCTTTTCTTCGGCGATCATCGCGTTGCTCCAAGATTTATTTGCTGAATAATAACTCAAGCGCTGCGTTCGGTCGCTCGGCCGGTTGATCGGTCGTCTGTCGGTGGCTCGGTGTGCCGCCGACTTATTTATGCATTTCCGAATGTAAACTGAATGTTTTCCTTCAACAGCGCCTTCGCTTTCAGCTCCGAAACTGTAAACACGACGAAATTCCCATTGTTCGATTCCTCATTTCTTCACACAGCGATCAGAGGCATTTCCAAGCGAGTTCCCCGCGCGGGCTGAGCGAAATGATGATGCCACAGTGAGCAGTGGGCGACAGAAGGGGCGCGGTTCAGCTTCTCAGTGACACTCACACCGCAGCCGCTTCGATCGCACTTTGATTGATGATCTCGCCAACACTTGTTGTTGCGATTACTTGCATCATGTTTCGCAAACGCTGTTGGCTGCATGTTGCAGATCATATTTTTCCCCAGAACGAAGAAACGTTGTCGTTTCCGTTCCGTTCTTCAGTTGTTTAAGCAGATTGCGGCGATAAACGCGCCGATAACATCTTTCGCTGGCGGTATTCCTTGCAGTATTCGGTTCTCTGCCGCCGCACACGTCGCTGCGTTCCGAGGCAGACACGAACAGACGCGACAGCGCAGTGCGAGCTTCTGACAAATGACAACAACACGCAGCTGTGACAACTGCGCCGCGAAATTCCGGCCGGCCGCAAGACCGATCCGAGGCACAGCTAATTTGTCATGTATTCGGATAAAAGCATCTACAACGATCCCGCCCGAGTGAATATTCAGCGTTTTCAGCAACAAGCCGAATCGATGTTCGAGAAAATTGTCCAATTTATAAATATCTGTCGATTTTTACGTAATGCAGATCATTAATAAAATAACAAGCAAAATTCTGGGGAAAAAGTGTGAGCAAAGTCTTGAAATTGTTCAAAATCGTTGCAATTTTCAACCTCTAAGAAAACAAATATGAATTATAAGCGAATAAACACGACCAAAAAGGAGAAATTGCCATTGCTTTTCTGTTTTTTATCTAGTTTTATGATCAGTGTTTAATCAGCAAGAAATCTACTTCCACTTCTGTGAAAAATCTGTTACAAACTCAACTTTAACTCAGTGGATTCTTTGGAGTTGCTCAAACTCGACTCCTCCAACGGTTTTTCCTTCCTTTAGATACCCAAAGCATCCTAGGAGCTATGAATACTCTTCAAGAACACTGAAGTGACGATAACTCATCGCAGCAGCAGCTCGGAATCTCCTCGTGCATTCCTGACCTTCATCACCATCAGGAAACACTTTCGTTTGGAGTAACACGAAACTCCTTTGGACCAAGGAATGTCCATCAGCATTCAGCGCCTCCCTGCGATGTCCACCTTCGGTTACTTCTTCATTCACTGCGTTATCGGGCCGAGGCGCTACAGCTATGGACTGTATAGTGTGTGATTTTGTAGCATTGTGCTCCGTCTGAGCTGCAACAGGTCATCATGCATGCATGCATTCATACATGTATGTTAATTTGAGCTGTCAGCCGCTTTATGCCTCACTCATGTCGTCCGCGCTGCCGCATCTGCATAAATCTGAGGCATGCAAAATATTCTGCGATCGCGTTTCTGGGATACAAAAATTTGAATTTCCAATTTCTGGACATGCGAAGATGAGCATTGAACTGAGCTGCTCTCGTCACTTGTGACAGCGAGTCGAAGTCAGGATTCGACTGCTCCATTTTCGCCTCACCGCGTCCCTTCACAGATCGATTCAACGATCGTCGGGTTTTCGATCTCTTCGACGTGATCGAAACTCTGCAAATATTCAAATTTTCGGTTCTCCGCTGCTGCCTCTTCAGTCGCTTTTCGTCTGCTGCTCTGCCTCTTGCAACATGTTGGCTGCATGTGATCTCGTGTCACTTCTTAAGCCTCGTGTTGCTTTCCCTGAAATGATAATCCGCCGTCTGTCAGGCTTCCGCAGGGAAAACATTTCGAAAAGATGTTCGCTTGTTTTCGTGTTTGATTGTTGCTTCATGCTGAGAGTTTCTTGCTCTGGGAGATTCCCGAGAAAATCGGAAATGTCACCCAAAACTCTCAAAGAGATCCCCATTTAATGGAGATCACAGACTACAGTGATGTGAATAAATGGCGATTGGGGCCAAGTTTTCAGGAACTCTCCTTCATTAACCCTTTCCCTCTCCCCGCAAAATACCCGATTACGTGTCTTTCATCGCCTTTTCTCCACTCTGCGACTCACAAGAGTCGCATTGAAGAAGATGCGATCTGCCACGGAAAGCGATCATTCATCGCTTGGATTCGTCGACGTAAAAGTGTGAAGAAGCATTCGGAGGAGACGTTGAAAGGGAGGCGGAGGCGTGGAAGCGGCAGCAATGGGGACAAAGTTGTAAAGTGCTTTAAATGGACATTGACGCTGTCAGGCACACACTCGAACGCTTGCTCACGTCTCCAACGACAAGTGACGTGAATTGTCAGGTGCAGCACGGTTCGAAACGACGCGCTGAGCATCCGAACAACGAAACGTGTTGAAATCGGGACGAGGCGATGATGAAGCGATGATGAGGATCGCAAAACGCTTCTTGTTGAGGTTTTTCGTGGTTCTTCTGCTGTGTTGATTGTTCAATTTCGGCGTTCAACATCGGCGCGACTTCCAACGGGTGTCGACGCATGTTTTTGACGCTAGACAGCAGCTACACTCTGCGATCGCCGTGGAAAAGCCGCGTGGACTGAGCCAAGTCTTGTGTCATCTCGTGTCATCTTTCGACAACTTTGACAGCGCCACTAAACGGCCGAAATTCCTCAGCAAATTAGCTAAACACTTGAAGTCACTTGTTGACATCATCATCAGCATCAAAGAGGAAAGTCACATGGCGAATTGGTTGGCCAACACAAAGAGGAAATCTTTAGCCTTTCTTCTCTATAAATGAGTGAATCAGAGGATTTTTACTAAGCATTATTCACTGAATAATTAAATAAACAGATTCATGGCTCGTTTTTCCTTTCATTTCCATCAGAGCTCCCATCATTTTTCCTCTCTCCATCGCAGAATCGGACACAGACGAAATTCCTACAATTCTTTTATCGATTTCTTCTTCTTTCGGAAGTCTTTTTACTTCCTTCATCCGTGTTCACAAAGGTCAAGAATATATATTAAAAAGAAGCGTCGTTTGCTGGATCTTTTTGATGCCATCGAGGAAACTCGAGATGTCCGAACATCATGCATCATATTTGTGATGTGCAGTCTGTCTGTCTGAGTTGTAACGGGAACTCGCAACACACTGACAATCAACTGCGAGGAGCTGGGAGCCACACACAGACACAACCGTCCAATTGGACCAACAGCAAGTGACAGCCCCGAACAACGTCTGCGGTGATGTGATGCTGTCTCGACCAACGTCGTCCTTCGCAGGATAATGGAAACGAGAAAAATTGCTTTGCTTTAATATTTGAGTGGTTGACTGACAGTTCGCTTGATGTTAACTGTTGTTCGGAAAGCGGAATGAAAAAGGAATCGAAAACCGAAAACTGAAAACCTTTGAAAAGTTTCCGGATCCTCCAAAGCAAGGACGAAATTTAAAATTCGTCGCAAAAGTTTCCAGAAGTTGGAGCAGGAAAGAAGAACAAATCAAAAAAGTTGAAGAGGTCGACGGCGATCAAGGTTTAAAGGAGTTTTCAAAGAATATTCTAACAAAAGTTGGTCTTAAAATCAATTTTAATTTTATTTAAATTCCAGTCGATGTGGCAACTCTGTGAGGAACTCGCAACCGTCACAAAATTGTGTGTTTTTATTAATTTCTGCTACTGTGAAACGTTTGATTGGACTGTTTTGTAATAATGTTGATTGTTGTTGGCCTTGCAGCGACCATTTGTACGAGTTCAGTCTTTGAACGCATTCAATTTGTCTCCACAGCAACTACACAGACACACACACCCATACACACTCACATTTCTATAAATTCACTTGCTTCTGTGTCCTGTTCTTCTTCGTGTATCGCTCTGCATTCGCTTCATTTGCTTTACATTGCATTGCGTTGCTCTTGACTCTGTTTCCCCTTTCCAAAGCCTTCTCCTCTCCCTTGCATTTGCCATGTATTCGTGGGTTTCTGATGCGTCTTCAAGCGTGTAGAATGAATGATGGAGTTGCTCAAAGTTCCTGCCGTTGTTTGTCTGCTTGCTGTCTGCATGTTGCTGACTTGGTCATTAGTTTTAACCCGTTTCTCCGTTGGTGTGTCCCTTGCGATTCCCTTTCATCCCGCGATAGGAGCTTCAGAAGGAATCCGCGCCGTCGCTGCAATCGCTTTAAAATTGGGTTTTTCTGATACTGCGACGTCTGTGAAACTTCTGTTGTGTAAATGTGGATCTGTGTGTTAGTGCCTGTGTTTATGTGTGGCTGTGTTGTGGTTGCCACACTTAAATACACTTTAATTAAACGACTTCCAATTAATTTCAAATTTAATCGGAAATTCCTTCTAAATTTCCAAATTGATTGATGTCCTTCGAGAAGGTTGACGAGAGAAGCTGCTACATGGCTGCGGTGGTACTTCCCAAAGACCGATCGAGTAGCAAGAGAAGGGATGAACCCAAAAAATGGTTCATTTCAGGGGTAAATCTAAAAACGTGATATTTTTAAAAGAGATTCAATGAATTTGAAATCGAATGGGAACTTTATTCACCTGAATGATAATTTGTGGAATAAAATTACGTTTATAGAAAAGAAGAACACCTACAACTGATCATTAAATATAATTTTTACATAAATTAATTGCTTTCAACGCTCACATAATCAACTTCAAAGACTTTTAGACACATTTAAATTGGTTTCCTTTAAGGAATTCCTTCTGATATGTGTGCTTCATGCTTTTAAGGTTCTTGCAACTCTCCCATCTTCGTTCCTTCACCTCAGCAGAGTCTTCCATGACCCTCCACCATCGCTTTAGTGACTCCGATCGACCTGGAAGCCTCCCGAACGATTTCACTGTCACAAATCATTAAGAAAACACATGTGATTGTGATTTCAAGGGGAGAGGGACGACGGAGGAGCAACTTCTGATCAAAGGCACTCCTCACAACTTCTTTTTTGATCTCAAGTTTGCATTCCAGCCATTTTATGGGGCGTTTATCGAGAGTATTTCTTCTTATAATTGCCAAACACAAGCAACAATCGCATTGATTTGAAAGAACTACCAAGAAATTCGAAAGAAACCAGAATTTCGTTGTAGAACGAAGGAACTGCAGAACCGTCATGACCCATAAAAAGTCAATCGACCATTTTCGCTGTTTGTGGAAACCGAAATTCATGAATAGCTGCCACATCTGTCGAAATTCCCAGCGTCTGTCTGAGCCTCCGCGGCAGGCACTTCGTTGACTGACTGCCACACATTCTGCCAGCGACTTTGGTTAATTCCCAGTCTGCTTGACAATAGACAGACGTGTTTTAATGTCTCTATAAATTGCAGTGAAAAAACTTAAAGCCTCGCAGATCGACGCGGCTTCCACGAGCAGCTCTAAACGAGTCGCGACGCCCTCTCATTACGACAGACGCGTCCCGCCACCAGCACCACCCACACACGCTTTGAGCCGAGTTTGCAATAGCAAACAAAATAACAAATTAAATCGCTTTTGATAGAGACAACAATTCAAAGGTTGGTCGATAGTTTTCGGTGTTGTTGGTTCAGGTTTTAGCTTTGTTTGGCTTTGGTCTTTTCTTGTGATAAATAAATCGTAGAAAATACGTAATTCTAGAGAAGTTTTCCAATGATGTGTGCTTTGGAATGAAGATTCAGAGTATTTCAATGCTTGGTACTTTGAATATCAGCCTATTTAATCATCAACTCACGTTTCTGATGACGTTTTTCGGCTTTTTAAGGCTTGACGAAAGCCGTTGTTCCTTTTTTAGCTTCTTATTTCAATTGCTTTTCCAGCCTCTGCAACATTCTTAAAGCTGGCCTTCAAAAAACTCTCCATTCGCGAATAATTCCATCACATTTAATGCTGTTCTACTTACGGTGAGGAATCAATCTTTTTACCATTGTTTGACCCCTTGACTGTCCGACGGCGTCTAAATTGCCCCTTGACACGTCATCTGCACCAAAAGAACAGCAGCAACTCAAAAGAACAGACGATTTCTGACCAAATAAAAGACAATAAACCTCTCAAAGTCTCGTATTAAACTTATTCAGTCCCGTTCCTCGTTCATTTGAAGAGTTGCCAGAAGTTGTTGATTTTGTCTAAATGTCTGGTAACGCCTGGAAACGCCCTGAAATCGCGGCCGGGTGTTCAATTGAAGGTTTACATGTAAAAATTTATACCAATTTCGATTTTTTTCATTCAATCGCTAATCGCTTCTTCACTTTTCTTTCGCCCCGCGCAGGTACTGTCAATGCCAACGGCGAGACGAAACGGCAACGGACCTCGTACACCCGCTACCAGACGCTGGAGCTGGAGAAGGAGTTCCACTTCAACCGCTACCTGACACGCCGCCGACGCATCGAGATCGCGCACGCGCTCTGCTTGACGGAGCGCCAGATCAAGATCTGGTTCCAGAACCGGCGCATGAAGTGGAAGAAGGAGCACAAGATGGCCTCCATGAACATCGTGCCGTACCACATGGGCCCCTACGGCCACCCCTACCACCAGTTCGACATCCACCCGTCGCAGTTCGCCCATCTGAGCGCATAGGACGCGTGGCACTTTTCGGGTACTGGTTAGAGGCTCAATCAGTTGTATCAGGAACCATATCAGGCGGCGGCGGCGGCAAGTGTGGCCGGCGGCTACCAGGGACAGAACACTCAGGATCCGAACGGCGGCGTCGGCGGCGGCGGCGGAGGCGTTGGCGTTGGTTGCAACTCAGCGCTCTTCGCCTCTGCGGCTGCCGCGGCTGCGTCGACGAATGCCGAGTGTGTCAAGTATCCTCAAGAGTTCTGATCTCAAATTATCGCCATTAAACAACAGCAGCAGCACCAACATCAACAGCAGCAACAATTGCACCATCACCAGCCTCAACAGCAACAATTCACCTTCGGCGAGGTGGAAAACAACGCCTTTGATGATGATGATGACGTCATTGCAGCGTCGCCTGCCTTTGATTATGCTGCTCACGATGTTGACAGTGCTGCGGCGCACTTGTTCTGCTGCTAGAGCACGTGAAAGTGGGCGTGGCTGGTGCGGAAAATCAACGCGCTCAGTTTCACAACGCCTCGAACCAGCCACAACAACGACAACAACTCCGAATGATAATTTCTGAATGCAACTGATTCGTGCTACGCATAAAACGAGCCGCTCGCCCACTTGATGGGCGTGGCACGTGCAGCGAAAACGGAGAAAGCGACTGCGCTGCGCGTCGCCATCGAACAGCGGCTCGTTTTGGTTTATTTCACTGGCCAGGATCGCCTTCGCAGGTGCGAAATCCTCCCCGTAACGCTTCAGAAGCTCGCGAACGCCGCCCACAGTCGCTTCGGTCGGCCGTCCAGTGCAATAAACCGCCGCAATCTCTAAGCAGTATTCGAAAAGCCATTAGATGTTAAGTCTGCTCTTTAGCCACTAATAGCAATTTATATAGTAATTCTTCAACACCTAAATCGGCAATTAACTCTTATTGTTATTATTGTTCTTCTTGCTTTCTATCCTTTTGCTCTCTCCTCTCTCTCTCTCATTACACATTCAATTGTAAATAGCATTAAAAACCTACTTTAAAGAAAATTCTGCTGTTTTTTTGTATTGTTTTGCTAAGGAAATTTTTTAAAATGGTTTCTTCTTGAACAGTTATTATTTTTAGTTGTAATTAATTATGTATGACGGTATTTTAATGTCTAAAAGATATTCATATGCTTTACTATGTTTAAATATTGTAAAATTTCGTTCTTGTTTTTTGTCCGCTTCTGATTTCTATGGGAAAATAATAAATTAAGCACTTAAAGTAAAGATTAAATGGTAAATAAACGCAAAAGAGCAAATTCGGATTTATACAGGGTCCGTTAACTAAAACACCGAAACAAGTTACACATAGAAACGTACTATATGTCACTTTATGTTCAATGTCTTTTATATTTTGTGTCTTTGAACAGTGTAAATTCAGTGCAATTCATCCATTACATGCTGAAAAACCACGCAACAATTTTTTTATTCAGAGACATTTCAATTGTTTGCACTCTTTGAATTTCCTCTGTCGTTGTTGACCACAACTTTTTTATTTTAAAGAGCCTTTTCAAACATTTCTGATTCATAACCTAAAATAAATAAAATTTGTAGCGAACTTTATTCATGTAAAAACCGAAACCTTCTGCAATCTTTTCATTTTTTACAATTTTTACATTATTTTTTCAGCTTTCGTTGGATGTACGTACAACGGTCAAATTGTAGTGAATAAGTCAAAAAACGTTATTAATAAAACACAATCCTACTCTGTATAATATATAAAATAAACTACGAATAAATTAAAACTATTTATGTACGAAAAACTTAATAACTTTTAATTATTAATGTAAAGTGAAAGTTAAGCTTCTTAATTGTAGATTATAAATAAATATAAAGCTAAGAAAATATGTGTAAAAAAGAACAAAAAGATTTAATTGTAAACTGAAACAGGAAAAGATCACAAAAAACTAATTTTAAGTCAATTTGATAACTTAATGCTAAGGTTAGTGCATTTTTTGTTCTTTCTTTCTTCATATAAATGCATAAAAATGTACTTAAATTAATAATCTAATTAGAAAACCACAAAAAATCTGTTGTACTTTAAGTTTAGTTAATGTTTTAGTGGAAATTCTTATCGATTAATTTGCAATACATTTGAAGTGATTAAATGTTAAAAACAACAAAATAAATCGCTTTTTCTTTTGTTTTCTGTTATGAGATTTTATAAAAATGTACTTAATTTATTTAAACACACAAAAAGCTACTTTCTTGTGTAGTTTTCTGTGTAAATGAAACAAACGGCCGAAATAGCGTTTGTCAATATAATAAAAGCACAACAAATTGCATTCCATGTAAAGATTTATCAATAATAATAATTATTAATTGTAGTAAATGTAAATCATTAAGAAAGCACACACAAAATTCTTATCCGAAGTCGTTTAAAGTCGAATAAAGCAGAAGCCGATCCGTGAATAAAAAACGGTAATGAAAAGTTTAGCATTGCTTAAGTAAGTAAATTTAAATGAAATCATGTAGTTTCACAAATCACATTACGTGTTGATATTACGAAAAACCCAACAACAATTAACATTAAAATCATTATAATACCAACAAGAACAACATAAAGAAAAAATCACTGATATACAAACGAGATACGATAGAAATACAAATGGAAGAAATACAAAAACAAAGGAAAAACAAATAAAATTAAAAACTAATTTTAAATTGACTTGTTTTAGCGACTTTGACTTTTCTTTTGGAAGATAAGGAATTAATCAGATATTAGTAAAGCGACATTGAATCGTTGTTTGATTGGCTTTAGAAATTATTATAAAAAAATCTACTTTCCATTCGCAGTGAAGGAATAAATTTGAATAGAAATGACATCTTTAATTAGTCGAAGTTAGAAAAAAGAAGCCCGGGTAGCTCAGTCGGTAGAGCATTGGACTTTTAATCCAAGGGTCCAGGGTTCAAGTCCCTGCTCGGGCGCTCCACTTTTTTTCAATCAGCTTCTTTTTTAAATGTTTTTGTAAGAAACCAAAATTCCGACAGGAAACTCGGAATAATGTAAACGTTGCCCTCTAAAGTGGAAATAGCCATTTTAATTTTAGAAATTTCTACTCTTTCTATTTTATTGTAAATTTAACAAAATTAACGTTTGCCATTAAAAGCTATTAAAGTGTCACTTTATGCTTTAAAAATCACTTTATGGTAATAGAAAGGGCATTGACAGAAACTGCTAAGAATATTATTATTTGGCAATTTCTCAACTTTAGTATTAATTATTGACCAGCAGCAGAAAATCACCTAGCATCAACCATAGCCAAATGCATGTACTCAACAAATAATTTGTGTTGACATCTTCATTCCCAGAACGCTATAACTTTTTCCTTACATTGATTGTACTTCAAGAATAATGCCACACACTCTCAAAAAATTTGTTTTGTAATCTCTTACTTTGTGTTTTGTAAACTATCAACTATTGAATTATTTGGAATACCCAATGTATGTAGTTGGAACACCCTATATACCCTCCTATGCGATTCTCAAAGTCTGTTTTAACACGAGCTGTTCTATTCGGTTCTTCTAAATATTTATTTATGACTCCGTGGAAGTTTTGTAAACTCAGACAAAAAACCTATACCACCTACAAAGTTGACGTGAAAAGTAAACAGACAAAATTTCCCTCGTTCTCTGCGATTCTCAGAAGCTTCTAGACTACATTTTAGTTGCAAACAGCAAAAAGTATGCTCCGAAAACTTAACGCAAATAACCGGAAGTTGGAACTCGCGAAAATTTGTGAGCGTGGTGTAATTTCAGAATTAAGAAATAACGTGTAGATGGCGCACGATATACGGAGTACGATAATTTCCCAGAAACTAGTTGTCGATAAAAAGTGATATGATTTCCAACATGTAGAATTATATGCCCGGATAGCTCAGTCGGTAGAGCATTGGACTTTTAATCCAAGGGTCCAGGGTTCAAGTCCCTGTTCGGGCGGAATTCTTTTTTAATATCAAAAAGTTTTTTAATTGTTTTAATTTAAGAATTTTTTTTTTAGTTTTAATTTGGTAAGCATTTCAACCATAGAGCGATTTATAAAACTATGTGAGTAAGTAAAGGCAAATAAATTTTGGTATTTAACTTTCTCTTCTAACTCAGCCAATGAATCATGTATTTATTAAAACTTAAGTTCAGCAGTAAAATCGTTTACTATTTGATTGTTACTTGCAGTTTAAAACAATTTTAAGAATTCGAGTATTTTTCAATGTTGAACCACTAACCACTGAACGTTATATATTATTATTAAGGGACGATATTTTTTTTTTTTTTGTTTATATAGCAAGGGAAACTCCTAATAGTTGGACTTTAACCAACTAAAAACCCCTACTGCCCTAACCCTTTACCCTCGCGGAACCGCCGTCACATTTTCAGATATTAACAAAACTGTGTAAATTAAATTTAATTATCAATACGCTTTTGCGCAATACTTTAAATGATTACGATGAATAATAATTTGCTTATTTGTGGGAATAGATCAGATATTTTTCCCATTGTGATAAATTTAATCATTCCAATATTCAAATTTTCCTTTCATTTTGAATGATTAATCTCTTATTTTCCAGAAATCGTTAAATTAATGCATATCTTTTAACTAAACAAAGCAGATATCGAAAATACATTTTAAATCATTGCTGCTAAAAGCACAAAGCTGGAATAAAAGCTTTTCACGACAACTTTGTAACACACTGAAGAAATATCATTTTTCATTGGATTTTTATTGTCCTAAAAAGCTATAAATAAAAACTTTTAAATAAGGCTATGAAAATGCGATTAATAATATCAAGTCCACTGTGATTCTCAAAAAATTAATTTAAGACAAAACATCATAGGTGGTTGCGAAATTCAAAAAAATTGTTTCAAAGATAAAAAACCACAGTTTTTGGCGAACAATTAAAGAATTGCCGTTAGATGGCGCATGTTCATGATTCTAAGCTTATTGATTTTTTCTTATATAGTTCTTGATCATTTAAATTATGATGATGATATTAGAAATTTAAAAGAAACCATGATTTTTTATGTCAATAATTTTTCCAACAACGCCAACGAAAAGCTTGATAATAAGTGTAACTCTGAACTATTGCAATTATTTTAAAGATGATAGATGGCATTTTCGCAACTTTCAGTGCTAATAAAATGCAATGAATGAAAGTGAACCTTTGCTCGTTTCTGAAGTAAACCACTTTTAAATGTTGACTGAATCGATTTGGACTTTTCGAACCTTGATACTAACTGAGTTAAGGCAAACACGGAATCAGTTCACAGCAGCATGCAAAGCAACTCAGCAGCGTCTAATTAAACTCTCATGAATCTAGCGCGTCGTGTTTGCGATTTCACTTAGTTTATGGCGAAAAATCGAAATCTGTTCGCTTGGGATGTGCTGCTCTAAACAATGAGCGGACATTTCGACACAGAAAACAGTTGGATGCACCGACAGACGGACGGAAAGACGCATAAACTTATTTACCAACATAATTCCACTTGAATATTTGGAGCAACTAAAATTTAACTGCTAAACACATCGACAAGTTAGCATTAATAATCGAAACAGACAAATCGAAGTGTAATTAGCACTGAAACAAATAAAATTTGCTATTTAGACATGAATTACAATGAATTACAATATCGTCAATTTAGGGGTACGAAAATCGTCTATAACACAATTAATTGCAATCTAAATCCATTTCTAATCCAATGTCTGCTTAAATGCGAACAAACTGTGAGAAAGAATAATATTTTGAATCAGTCTGTTGCAGCGATAAAGAAATTCCCAAAACAAAACACTGAAAATGGAATGAAAATATTTGCAATTCTTATTTTAAATTTTTAAAAACTGCTGATGGTTCTGCCAAACCAAATGCAAAAGGCGTTGTAAATGGGTTCAAATGTGAGATTGCAAATGCGCGATCTGTGTAAACATAACAGTAGCACAAACAACAGCATCTGAGCGACCCTATAGAAAGAGAGTAATTTTCCAGGTTTCTTGGAATAACTCTAAAAACAGTACAAAAAAAAAGCCTTTAACGAGAGAGGACTTGAACTTCGTGAAATTGAGAGCGATTTTTATTAGTTAACCACCTCTAGGTTAATTATTACGTTACTTAGAGTCAGATTAGGGCACTTGGCATACAACATTGCCGCATACTTAATCTACTCTCGACTGTTGGATTAGGGGGTATACAGCGAGTGTTTCTGAGAAAATTACGTCAGTCGTTGCAAAGTCATCGTCCAACTAGTTTCGTTAGCGTTTATTTTGAAGCATTGGCTGTTTGGCGAGTCGTTTGTTTGTGAAGTCATTCATTCAGCCAAATGAGCGGCCCGACCACCGCTCAGTTTTTGGAGTGCGAAACGTCCTAGCCACTGAATGGCTGCAGCTCAGGAGCAACCGATGGGCCACTAGACCCTCCAACAACAAACAAATGCAATAATTAACTTCTTTAAAGTGTGTAAAAACGATGAAATTTATTTCTAGTTTCTAAAAAACAGATAAATGAGAAGAAAATAATTATCTAAGGTTATTTTTCGTCACGAGACACGTTAAAGTTTTGACCGAATTTAAGTGCGGTAATTTAACGAGTTGTCGGAAGAATTAACAGAAGAAAACGGCTAAGAACAAAATAGAAATCATGGTAAGTTTTTCGGAGAAATTCATGTTGCCTTTTTTGCTTGTCATTTCATGTTATTAGCCATTTTATAATGCTGTCGCCTTCTACACTTTTTATGCGATTCCCAGCGCGCAGGCGCGGAATTCGTCGGTTGTTTCGTTGTTACTTCTGCCGCGATGTGCATTTGTGTATCCTTCGACGGGGTTGCCTTCATTTTGTACACAACTCACAGCTCTTCAACCACTTCTCGTTTGGCACTGTTTTTGGCCACTTTTCGCTGAAGCACTGATAACAACAACAACCACTCGCACCACTCCCTCGCTGTGCTGACGCTTGTCTAGGGCCGGCAGCTTCAATTCATCAGCTCCGTATACTGAAATATTAACAGAAGCTGCTGCACTCGCTCAGACCTGCAAGAGTTAAAAACCGTCCGTCCTGCGTCCCCCCCGGCAGCCACCCTTCGAACCAAAACTGACGACGTCTGCCGGCAGCAGGTACACAAAAAACAACGACCGAAAAGGGTGGCGAGTTGCAAGGATCTGCGTGCGTCTGATTGCAATTATGGCTTCTGTTGTCCTGTTGTTGTAGTTGCTGCTAGTTTCGTGGTTGCTGCTGGCGCAACTTATCAGCAATGAAGAAAAATCTCGCTCGAAGAATTGGAAGAAAGTTGCCAACAAACGCTACAATGTTGCATCATGCATTAAAATCGGGCAGAAGGACGACGTGGAGCTCTGTGGAAAATTGCCTTTGTAGCCGCACCCGCTTTAAGCAAAAACAAACCGAGTTTCGGTAATTTTCCCGTCCCCAATTTACCCAAAGCAATGTTGCCAAATGTAATTCCGTAAATGAAAACTTTAAGCCACGTCGATTGGTTCTCGGTGACTGGGTGCGTGAATCTCTCGGCTTGAGCCAGCTTTCAACTGCAGCCAACAACAACCACAGCACTAGTCTGATTGGAATCGATTATTCAAAGAGATTCGATCGAAAGAGTGAATCGCAACGAATGCCAATGAGACGATTGTTTGTGTTTATGAATGTTGTTATGAGTTGATTTATGTTCGTAATTAACCTTTGCAGTGATTAATGCTGTCATTCAATCAATTATCAAAGAAGTTATTACACATTTCGCAATGGAGTACGCAAAAACTTGAAGTTGTTTTATGAATTGAATGTGGAATCAATTCAATTCAAATGCATTTAAAACGATAAAAGTCAGTACTAATTTTGGTAGATTTTGTCATAAAATTATGAATCTTCTAAAACAATTAAAAATCTGTCAAGCTTTTTCATCGTCAAAAAGTTATTCAACGTCTTCTATAAACATATTTTCGATTATTTTTGTGGTTAATTGAGTGTACAAAGTATTTCAAAGTTGAAAGGTCGACGGATTTGTTGCTAATTGTCCGAGTCGTTTGAGATTCAATTGAATCCAACCCAATCCAGTCCAATCCGATACATTCGAAGCCAATCTAACTTCTAGTTGCTTAGGAAGATAAGAAAAGATCCAGATGAATGAAATGATCAACGTGGCGCATTCGTCGTCTGCTTTTACTTGATCAGCTTCACTTTCGTCGACAAGCACCGAAATAGAGAACAAAATTAAAGTTTCTGACTTAAAATTTTGTGGAAATGATTCATCGTCATTGGCAAAGATAAGCGATAAAAATTAAGTATTTTCCGTTATCTTTGCGAAGATAACGGCACTTGACAGATCTTTGACACAGAGATTATTATTCAGACGTGATTAATGTGCAAATTAACAAATTATTTCGGACTCAATTAAAATTTTGAGCATTGTTGGATTTTTGTAAATTTCTTATTATTGATAAAAAACGTGAATGCATGAAATTCCCGACCCATTGACCTGTGAGTGGCGCCAGCGGATGCAATTCTCCGTGGAATAATCTGAGCAAAGACGAAAACAAACGACGTTCATTGGCATTTTACGCATTAAAATTGCTGCAAAGTTGAATTAAATTCGGGGATTATAGCAAAACCAGTCTCACAGTCAAAAAACAACAATAAAATAATAATTTCTACTAACTAATTAATTGTGTTTCGTTTCCATCTCGTCAACAGCGAATTTATTAATGAAATAACCTTTACCATTTCTTATTCCTAATGCAAAAACATATTTTGAAGTCCGTCGCCTCGAAAAGTCGCTGATAACATTTAATCTAAGCACAAGTGGTTTACTGAATGAATTAAAATTCGCTTCGAGAACCGTTTAAACAGTTTTATTGTTTGCTAAAAAATAAATCATTCTAAAACCAGATCATAATTAAAAAGAGTAGTAAAATAAGAAAGTGATTACTTAAGATGTGATATCATCATTGAAATAATCGTTGAGTTGCGTAAACATTCGCTTAAAAATGATACAATTCGAATTAAGCACTCAAACAATTAACAGAAATAAAAGAAAGATATAGCGATTAGAATGATATAAATACTCAATTCTCGAGAAATAAAACGAAGCAATTCTTCTAAAAAGCAGTTATTTTAATGTCACAGACAACTAATACAAAAATACCGAGAAAATATTGAAATAAATATGCATTTCTCCATTTGTATTATAAAAATAATGAATGAATTTTACGGAACTCTGCTTGTGGTAGCTTTTATTATAAGTATTGGCTTCGTTGGCTGTTAAAATGATCCAAATACCACCGAAACTCTGAAATTTCTTTCTCCTTCTTCGCTTAAAACTTTCGCTCCTTCCTCTTCTTACTTCTCTTCACCACTATCTTTAATCTTAATTTATTCGCTATGGGTTTTGTCTGTTTAATTTTCTACTTTTATATTCTCAAAAGTTCTAAGGAAGTTTTACGCTGTGTCTGTTTTCAAAATAAACTTCATTCTAAAAAACAGCGCACTCCGCAAAATCAACGAAGAATAGACAAAGGAATGAGATATAAAACGATAGGAGAAACAAAAAGTAACGGAGTAGAATGAGTTTGAAAATAAAACATAATTTATGTATCTTCAACTCGAAATAAATTCCTAAAACTCTGTCAGGACGTCAGTCACAAAAATAAGGTGCACTTTGAACACTGAATTTATTCTCATATGAGTTCGAAGGAGTTGAAGAATGGTCCAAGGACTGCTTTCCTTTTAATATAACGTAAAGTTTAAGATTTATATCGAGTTTATGGCAGTTCAATTCGCTTTTAACCGAAACAAAGTTGCAAATTATCGATGAAGCATTTAATTCAGCAAAAAAACATCCTCTCTAAAAACTAAATAACACGAAATTCTACCTACGGTACGAGGTACCGTTTGAATCGTGTATGGATTCGCATGTTTGTGTGCCTCAGAAACGTTAAATCCGCTCATAGAAAAGTTGGCTTAAGTCCGTATTTCGTGACTGTCCCATAAATTAAAGATTATTTACGGGTCGCAGGACAGAGTACATCGAGTGTGTAGTGCCTCGAGGACGCACAGTTATAATTTAAGTGTATCAAGAACTCGATCACCCCAAAGCTAATAATCGATGCGAATAGTGAAATAGAGTTCGAATAAAAATTTGTAGAAGAGACATTGAAGAAAGTCTTTTATCGAGATTGTCGATTTTATCCAGGGAAGCCATTTTGACGTTTCCCCGAAATTGGCGATGAAATTTCCTGTACTTTTGCAAAATTCCTCGCGCTGTAGAGAGCTTGGATTGTCTAATGTTCTGTATTCCATGAAAATCCTATATTACAGTTTATTTGAAGAATCTCTGTTAATAATTTCCTCTGTCATTTCGACATTTTCTACTTCGTAATGTCGTATATTTAATATTTATATCATTCAATCCTTATGATCCTTTATTTATGGTCTTTAATCATTCCGAATTTCATATTATCTATTTTATTTTACTTTATTGTTATTTTATCTTATTATCTTTCTGATGAAGCATCTGTTTAACGGTTCCTTCTCGACATTATTTCTTTGTATTTCGTGTCTTTTGCAACTGTAAAATAGCATCCATTCCTCGATATTTCCAAGTGTTTCACGGAGCGTTTATTTTCTGCTCTCAATCGATTTTTCACCAAATAAACAATCAAGTCGCAATCTGGTCCTGGAATTAGTTTCGTGTCTGGTTTCGTTTCATTCGGTGGCCGAATGATGGTTCATGGACCGCTTCAGTGAGTCAGTTTCTCCTCTCCGAATCCTTGTTTAATTGTCCGCGTTATTTTCAAACCGCTTTATAAAGGTTAATAGCCTCTATTTGTCTACATTTCGCTCGTTTGTTGCTCTAATAAAAACTCATAACTGCTTTCGTGCGAGCAAGAAGCGAGTTGAGTATAAGAGCGACTAAAATAGCAGATATCCTTACACAAAGCTACAAACGTGTCGCCCCCGTCAAGGATGGTTGCCTTCGAATAAGTTCGGACGGAAAAGGAGATTCTCTATACTCTTCTTATGCGCCTTCTTAAAGATCTAGCTACGTTTTAATGGATATATTTTAATCTACGAAGGCTGATCGGTTGGTTTTCGACATATTTATGGGAATCTTATGCAAATTATGCAGAGTTTTCGTAAGGATTCGTCAGTTCTAACGAAGTCAAAACGAATCTTGATATTCTACTAAATATAAAATGGAAAACGGTAATGATAGAACAACAACAACAACAACAGCTACAATAAAATAAAGGAATCTGGGGAATTTAGAAATTCCAAAATTTACAAATGCAAGAATCATTTTCACCGTAAAATTGTCTGTGAGTCTGTCTGCTTACTTGCTCTTTCCAGTTGACTGCTCACCAACTTCAGGAGCTCTCTCGTTGTCCCGTTCTAGCTGCTTGTAACCTTGTGTAAGTATCGCTGACTCTCTCAAATACACTCATAAACACACACACACGATTACAGAACGAGATGTGCTCATAAATGCATTTCAACCACTGACGAGGACTCGGATTTCCTTTTAGTGTAAAGTATAAATTTAAATTGTATTGAACGAACGATTTCGGAGCAGAATTAATTCAATTCTAGAGTTGAAATCTATGCACGTAGTCGCAGTCGATGGTCGTCGTGATGTCGTAAAATGACAGGAAGAAAATTGCAATGTCACCGAAATTCGCACACGAGTTGCACGAATTGCTGAGAGGCGGCAACATTTAGTATCGAAAATATTTGTAATGTTGTTGACAGGCGCTAAAAGTCCTCGTTTTGAGAAGGATTCCTTAATTACAGTGCAACGGAAACACCTCAGTTCGTCCTTAGAGCGATTTTCGAGCATGAATTGAAAGAAGTCAATAATAAAAGATGTGAAAAGTGTGATTTTTATATTCATAGATCCATATTCAGTATTTGACAGGCTGTCAATGACACATAACCAAACACTAACAAAAATTGTTCCGAATTTTCTTTTCTTTTCTTTTATTTAATTACTTCTTTTTTTGTTAAGAAAAGTGGATATTGAAAGTGGATTTTAATCGACTTAAATATTTACAAAAAGTGATAAATAATAAATAAGAAGTAAAACAATGAAACGTAAAAAAAATACAAGAGAGTCCTTGAAAGAAGTTCCGGTGAGTTTGGGTGGTGTGGCACGTTAATTGCCTCTCCTCTCGTCAGTTTTTGATACTCCTTTCTATACTTTTCATTGGAACAACAAGAATTGAAGCAGTTTTTATATATTTACATAGATATATGCATATATACAAAAAATAATTCAAAATATTGTTTAGGTTAATTATGTTCGATATGACAGACGAAGACTCTGTTGAAATTACCTTATACTATAACACAATAATAACACTTTTAATGATGTTATAAACAAAAAATAATAAGAAATTTAAAGCCATCGTTTTAAGCTTTTGAACCGCGTTATTTTGAACATACACACACACACACACACACACACACACACACACACACACACACACACACACACACACACACACACACACACACACACACACACACACACACACACACACACGTTTCCATAAGAGAACAAACATCCGCAGAAGTCTTACAGAACACGAAGTCACAGATATAACCCGCGTCACCTTCTCCAAGTGGCAAGATAGATGGAACATCTCTAGCAAAGGGCGATGGACACATAGACTGATTCCTGACGTCAAGTGTTGGGTGGAAAGACCGCACGGTGAGTTAGATTTTTATTTAACACAAATGATCAGTGGTCATGGCTGTTTCCGGAGCTATCTCCAGAAGTATGGGCACGATTCGAGTGCCACATGTGGTTCGTGCGCCAATGCACATGAAGATGTGCACCACATATTTTTTGAATGCGAAGCTTTTGCACCCGTTCGCTTAAACACAGAAACAGTGCTGTGTCGAAAATTAACAGCGGACAATTTCACCAACTGCATGCTGCGATCGCCGGAAGCTTGGCTGGCCCTTAAATCCATGTGCGCCAATATTATGATGAGACAACGCAGGTTAGAACGCGAGCGTAGTGCCCAGATTATCGAACGATAAACAGAACGGGACAAACGAACTGAAACTGATACGTTAGAGTTAGAGACTATAAATATAGGACGTAGACGAACGTTTGAGCATTAGCTCTTTCTGCCTCCCGACGGTATACTTAGCGGTAGTTCCGGGGGTACCAACAGACAGGGGGAGGGGTTTTAGCGAGTTAAAGTCTCGCACTCAGGCTTTCGATGCTTTCCTCTCATATAAAAAAAAAAAAAAAACACACACACACACACACACACATACACAGACGCGTTAACGTTGTTTTGAAGAGAATTCGCCCGCCAAAAACAACTGATCACTTTATTGAAATGAATCGATATGAAGACCCCAAAGGAAGCGAAATAATAACAAACAACAATCTTCCCGAAGATCTTCTTCTCCCCTCTCCTCCTCGGCAACAGACACGATCGTCGACTGCAGGAAAAATGGACGCGGTTTTGCGGAGACTTGAAGCGAAGTTCGTTGGCAGCGAGCACAACAACAAAATAACAACAACCCACTAAAAGCTAAATCACATTAATAACAACAACGACAACTGCCTTGGTGAGGTTTTTATCTAACTTTTTTCATCGGATTTCTGAATCTTTGGACTCTTTTTATTCCTTCTTCTGTCGGATGATAGAAAAAATAAGGAAAAACGTGATCAAAACAACAACACGAAGATGGAGAATAGTAAAAAGAGGAATATTGGCTATGCATGGGCAACAATAACAACAACAGAAAAGATAATAACAACGATTCGCGTCCCGCGGCCAGCATCAGACTCGGAGATCGGCCGCTGCTTCCACGTAAAACGTTGAATTAAAAGTTCATCGCAAACATCGCGATCGTCTCATTGACCCTCGGCTTCGTACGCGGACTCGTAAACAATTGCTTCCCCACACATCGTGCAGCGTAGGAAGTTGTTTTCGTGTTGTTATTGCGTTGTTTGTTGTTGTTGTTGGTCGCGACACGCTGGACGAACGATTCTCCTCAATGGCAGCTCCGTTCGCTTCTCGCCGAGGTAAACGATCTGCCTTCATTTTAGCGCGCTTTCCTTGTTTGTAAACAACGACGAAAGTCGTGCCTTTCCAGTGATCGTCGTGTCCGTCTCCTCCGCCGCCTTCTTCCAGAAGTGATGCAACGATGATCGCGCGCTCGATTAACAGGATGCAGCTGCGTTGCTTGTCCTCTTCTTTGCCACACGAAAGAGAGTACTTCATTCTCTCCTCTCCGCTCCTGGAATTTCCAACGCGATGACTCCCAGGAGGCAGCCAAGCGACTGAAGCTCAAACGCTGTTGCAGAGGGGAAACATTCCACAGCGCGGCGAGAGGAAGTTGTTTTGATATTTTCAAAAAATACCTGAACCTGGCTTGGGCTGGCTTTTGTTGTTGTTGTTGTTGTCGATGAAACTTTTGAAGTTGTTATTGAAAAGTGAAATTTCTTTTATGATTGGCAAAAGGTGAGGAAAAGGCGATATTTTCCTTAAATTAAAATTAATTGAAAGTTTGCAGTTTTTCTATTTAATAATTTCATTTGTATTAATTAATTATATGACTTAAATACTTTTCTTAATTACGTAAATGCGTCATTGAACCGCTTCCATTTCGAAACAGTTCCGCTTCAGTGTAAAAACAGCTGCTAAAAACACTTGTTTCCATTTTACATAAACAACGAGAAATCATGTGGATTTTTGAAGGGCAGAAAGCAGTTAAAAATATCATTGAACACATTGAAGCATTCTGATGTTTTGTTAAATGTTGATTAGCCGCGGAATAACGCGAAAACAAGGAACAGGATCCGTTCGGCGATTGTTGAAATTCAAGGTTTTTGTAGTTTTTGTAGTTTTCGTGTGAAACGACGATGAGAATCGAACAAAAAGTCAACGAAAAAAAACTTCAACCGAGCGTCCGAAGAGGTGAATGCTTCTTTTGTTGTTGTTGTTGTTGTCTACGTCTTCAGCGCGTTGTTTTGAATACTTTTTCTGCTTCATGAAACACGAACGCGAATACAACGAATACTACGCTGCAGATGGAGGAAGAAGAAGCAGAGATGCATGCGTCGCGGTTGTTGTTGTTGTTGTTAGTTGCTTTTATGGCCACTGTTAATTTATTGTTATTTTTACACATTCCGCGGCGGAGTGAAAATGAAAATTCCTTCGAACGCCTTTCGTAAAAAACTTTCATCGTCCGCAATCAACCGCCGACGGCTTTTGTGAAGGTTCTCTGATTAATTAAAACGAAGTGGACCAAAAAGAGAATCCAACAGCTTCATTCTTTTTCCTTTGAGGGAATAAACACAGAAAATCGCATCGAAAATACAAAATCCGAAAGTGAAAGAATCAATAAAATTTCGTTTTAAAATATTTCTAAATTTTATGGTGAATTTAAATGTATGAAAAAGGATGTTTTTAGTAAAACAAACGTCAAACACAGGAACAAAATTAATATTTTCAAGGCTCTGAACCTCCATTAATCACTTTTGCTCATTTTTACCTGAAATCACTTTCAAATTACTCTGAAAATCACACAAACAAATTAAAGTCTCGGCTGGACTTCGTTTCGTCGTTGACCGTTATAAAAAAAGTCGTCAATAAATCGAGGCAATAAATCGCCGTTATTGCTGATGTTGTATTTGCGAAAAAAACATGAAAAGATAATCGCTACAAATCAATTAACAGACGAAATATATTTTATTTATACGGCGATTGTAATTAATTTAGAATAATTATTATTTAAACAATTCTAAACGACAAGACTAAATAAATAGTTTCCATTAAAAAGCATTATAATTAATTGTGAATTAATTGTGCAACTTACAGTAAAATTGGTAAAATCTTTGGAGATTCTTTTAAATGCGTATCGAACAATGAAACATTTGCCACTGCCTTTTGTCAAGCTTCTCTTCGATCACTCCTCTCTTCAGTCACTAATCTCACTCTCTCGACCCTCCTTCGAAAACTCTTCGTAACGCGAGCTCTAGCTATCTCTCTCGCTCTCTTCGACGATCAACTTTTGCTTCCCTGTCTTTCAACTGCTTTTAAACATACAAAATAAGAGCACAAAAATAATCCATGCACATAAGTTCCTCTCTGCCTTCAGTGCTCTTTATTCAGCAGCACTTTAACAGATTAATCTCTGTGCGTTCCTCCTTTTTTGTTTCGTTTGAAGGATAGCTGAAAAGCAGTCGCTAGCCGCCATCATGATTGCTTTTTCATTCGAAGTCACCCCGCGGCTAGAATGCTTTGTGCTGCTGCTGCTGAAATAAACGAGTGGTCCACAGATGCAATGTTCGAATGTGTCAGAGAGGGATGACTATATGTCAACTTTACTAGTGGACTTTGCAAATAGCAAACATACACACCAACTCGTGTGTTGAATCCTAATGAGATAAACACTTTAACATAAAACTCCTTAAAAGCGATGCTTGTTTACGTGTTCTTTTACGTTTTTTTATTGTTACGTTCTTAATAAAATCTCATAATATCGCCACACTCTAATTACGCTATCATATAATCAAAATAAAATATTTACGTACCAGAAAAATCTAATTTCTACGTATCACTCCAAAAAAAATCTAAATTTCTCCAAGAATCGACAACTTTATTAGTCACTTTGCTAGCGGTGCTTCGTTTTTAATGATTTTCAAGGGCGTGTGGAGCGTAAATAAAGCCGTCGGTAAAAGCTTCAAAGAAAAGCAGATAAAAGTTTGAAATTTATTATGCAATAATGCGACTTTATTGATTGATATTCGCTTTTGTGTAGCAACTAGATAAATAAAATGCTTTAAAAGTGTCAAAATATTAACGGCAACAACAACAACAGCAGCAATAAAACCTGCGGATTCTTGAAAAGCGATTAAAAAGACGTTCAGTGAATGATGAGTGACAAATTATAAAGCAACTCAGTTTCAACGCAGTGAAATCAGTTTTTAAACAATGGATATGTGTGAAAAATCAAAAGTATTTGTTTTCCATATCTATCAATGGCCATTAAAAGGATTAACTGTAAACAGAATCGTTCTGAAAGGGTCTCCTCTCACTTATAAACTCAGTGTAGTTGAGACGAAACTCATTTGTGCCTTTTTAATCCTGCCCAAAAGGATTATCTTCTCATCCTTACGCCTAAAATGCAACTTATCCTCGTTGATCCTTTGCTAAAGCATGTTTTTTTGACTTGGATGTGTATTTTGCTACACAAAGTGTTTATAAACAACAGTTTAAAGGATAATCGCATTGAGAATTAAATTTATAATCTCATTGAAAACGTGGAAAGCGCGATGAAGTCACAGTTTTTATTATTGCAAGAAAGAACCTTTGAAAGAACAAAATATGTCGTATTATTTCATTTCTTATTTATTTAATGCTTTCATTTAATCTTTACTAATTTAATTTACAACTTTTCGGTTTTATTTTGCAGCTTGGAATAAAAGTAATGCGCAGTAAACGAAGAAGAACATTACAAGGAAAAACTCTAAAAAAGCACGATTAAAAAAACTCCGCGAGTTGTTTAAATCTTCACATAAACAGCAATTAAAGCAGCGACAACAACAACAACATCATCATCATCATCATCATCATCATCGCCATACTTTGTTGATGTTCTCAGTTTTAACCTAAATAAAATCAAAACGAGCGGCAACAATGAAAGGAAGCAAACGAACGAATTACAAGGACTCACGTCATTAGTTATTCACTCACACCCCGAAAAAATCGCACACAAATACAAACACAAGAGCAGGAAATCCTTCGTCTGCGGATGTTTTTCGTCATCTTCAGCACGCATTTCATTTCATTTCGGACATCAGCCAACATTCGGTCGAAGCTGCTGCATTTCGTTGTTGCGGGAGGGGAGGGGGTTGCGTGAAACGCGTCCTTAAAGTGATTGCCTGTCACACACCCCCATCGACGTCCGTCGCTCTGCTGAGCGAATTTTCCCCGAGATCGTAAAATGTAGCGTGAGTTGGCAATGAATTCGGACAGCGCTGAGTTTGGTATTTCTTCTTTCGACAGGAGGGTGAAAATGAGCGAAAGAGACGGGCAGAGGCGAGGACAATCGTTTGCTGAGTCTTGCTTTCGTGCGAAGGATGCGCGTGATCGTTTATTAGTCAGCAATTTCGTCACAAACAAGTGATGAATGCTGCCATTTAAAGCGAGGATATTTTTCCCTTTTCAGTGCTCGGTTCAGTTTCGAAATACAGCGACAGTCACTCTGAGCCAAAGGACACTTTGTAATTCAAGGACATCCGATGCAAAGTCCTGTAAAAATCAAAGTCATTCGCCGACGTGGAATTTAAACAGAATTCGTTGAAATGAATGTGAATTCGCTTTATTTCTAATGCCAAATATTAAACAAAATCAAAATATGTACAAAATTAATTTATGAACTGATTTTGAGCTATTTTAAAGCTTATTTTATGATGATTCGATTATTTTTTGATGATTTTTAGACGATTTGAAGATAGTTTGAAGAAGATCTGAACTATTTCTTTGAAATGGATTTAGTCACAGGAGGCGAACTCAGTTTTAATCGAAATACTGCTCCAAGGCTCCACTTTTCATCGAATCCGTACAAGGAATTCCTCAGCAGCTCATCAAAGCCTCAAAAGGACAGAGAAAATGTTAAAAAGTCTCCAGTTGTCGGTCTTCTTTTTCCACTGATTAAAATATCAGACGGCGCAACGAAAGACTTTCTAATCTTAAAAGCAGCTCTCGACAAAGCCGCAACAGAACCGAAAAATAGTTACTTTTTCCTAAAATTTGAGGTTTTTCGTCGAAAACATGACGTGGAGGTGATTGATTGTTGTCTTTGAGATCGCAGACTTGTCCAAACGGCGTTGGTAGAATCGAGATAAGCGCCCGCTGAGGAAGAACCGACTTAAATATCGAGTTTTGTTATCAGGCCGCCGAAAGTGTTTAAAGTTAGTCGAGGAAACACATCGCAAAGCTTTGGAATAAACATGGAATTCATAAGTGAAGACAGAACTGAAATTGATGGCTTAAGTTTGACACAACTCAATTGATGATGACACGAGAAGTCCAAGTCTTTATCTACCGTCAGTTATCGGTGATGTTTTTACCCAAGCCTCGAATGCAGCGACGTTTGTTGTGTCATTTAACGTCGAGTCTGAAGCAAATCGTCGTCGGTGCCATTAGCAGTCGACTTCTTAGGTTTATATGGAAAACAACGCGTGATTTTCCGAGTTGCCCAACTTTAATAACTTCAATTACAGCGGAGAAGTCGGAGGAGAAGCGACAAATCACACAAAAGCCTAGTTTTTAAGACGCCTGCATTTCGCAATTGCTTCAAGTTTCAGTTTTCGGTCGATTAGCCAAACATTATTAAGGACATCATCGCCGTCCTCGCTGCAGTCGCTGCACGCAATCAGAGTTCGCTTCACGTCATCCGCACAAAACAGCAGCAACGGAAAACTTTGCTGAGTGCTCGTGTTTAATTTATTTATGGGTCAGCTTGAAGTCTCATGTACGACGTGCGGATTTCTTCTTAATTAGTTTCCGGACCGCGAGCCGCGTGCAACACGTTAATCGCACTCCGTCGGTGGCATGAGCAGCTTTCGAGAGCAGTTTAAACGAAATTTATACATGTCATTTGTGATTACAGTCGATTACAGTCATAAAAACGAAGTGCAACCGACTTCCACTCCGTTCTAGCGGCTGCGGGCCATCGTGACCCAATTACCGCCGTCCATGGTGCAATCTGTTCTACATCCACCCTGTAGATCCGAATTTGTTTTTAGTTTAAGTGACAAATTCGGTTCTAGAGAGGTTTGTGTGGCTCAAAGTTCAACAAAAAGCGGCAAAAACAACCACTGAAAAATTTTAATCATTATAAATAATTGATTTTTATAGAAACTATTAATATAATTGAATAAAATCATGTTTTTAAATTTCTAGGAATTGAAATCGAGCAGCAACGAATCCTAGCATCAGCAAAAATACCGGAATCGAGAGGAACTGTGATGAAGGATGAAGACTTCAAAATTGAGGTCATTTTTACACATCGATTGTTTGTTATCAGGATGAAAAACAAGCGACAAATAATTCTTAAATAATAAATAGCAATAAAATTGTAAAGATATTCATCCTTAGTAACAGAATAATTTAAATAAGATATTTTATTAAATTCCTCATCAAATTTAAATCGATAGTAATAAGCTAAGAAAGAGAATTTCAAAAACTGATTAAATTATTTAATAAATATTAAAGCGTATAATTAATGAACAAATATTATTCATTTACTTATAGAATGTTTTTGTAGAATATTACAACTACAACTGCGATTTTTTATTTAATTAAAACATTAATAATTAAAATTAAAACATTAATAGATTATAACAACTTCAAGTACGATTTTTAGTTTTATTAAAATCTTAATAAATATTATCTCCTGCTTACTATAAAGTCAAATATTCACTACAATGTTTTTTTGACTAAAATCACTACCAAATTAATGCAGAAAATTGGCAATAAACTTCAAATAATTTTAATGAAAAAAAAATAATTAAATAATGAAATTTTTTGCTTTAATAGCTCTCAACATTTAATTTAGGCCACTTTTTTAAGCGTTGCATCCTCCAAAAGACGGTTCAAGTGGCAAGGACTTCTTTCTGAAGATGTTTGATTTTTCAAAATTGAACCCGAGTGTAGCTGGTTTTTGGAATAATTAAAGCCAGCAGCAGTGCTTCGGAAAAGTGGACCACAACCCGAACACATTTTGGCGAACAAATGCACCGAATTTGGCAACAGATTTGGAAATGTTTTTGGGTCAACTGAGCAGCGATAAATCCGAGTGTCCTGTGAATGGGGCGGCATCTATTCATAGAGTGTAGACAGCAGCAAAGGAGCTTCTATAAAATTTACATCCAGAAGTAAACGAAGCAATAAAAGCGAACGATGCATTCGGCCATCTGCATTTTTGTCGTTTCCTCCATTTCGCTTTTGAAATCACCTGCTCGAAGTTGGCGTTGCACTAAACCACGAACAAAGTGCTTAGCAAGGACATGAGCAGCGAGGATGTTTCCGTGGTTCAAGGAGGACGACCGGAAGCCATCGCAACCAACAGCAGACAATTCAACTGCAAGGATTACTCACGACGTCGACATTCCTTTTAAGCTGTCGAGAGAACTCAAGAGGAGGATTTGCAAAGCGCTAAACTAAATTGAATTGCAAAGACGTATTGAAGAGTGGCGAGGAGGACGCAGTGATTTAAAACGCTCTTAAAACGATGTCTTCCTTCCTCCGCCTCCTCCAATTTCAAGCAGCAGTCGAATTCTTGACACAGGTTGAGGTCTTTGTTTGTATTTATTGCGGAATGAAAGCACAAAGCAATCGTTTCTTGCTGCAAGATTTTTGCATATTTTCCCGGGTTTCTTGTTTTATATACAAATTTGATTTGGTTGGATTTTCGATTGCGAAAGCAGATAAAACTCAATGACAGTAGAATTGATTTGAATTATTTTCGATAAAGTAGTAAACTCTGGAAGAAAATTGTAATGTTTTATAAACTTGTAACAATTTTATAAACGTCTTTATCAATCTTTATTGTTAGTACTTTCTCCGATTCGTGACAATTACAAATTTCATAATGACATTATTAATATCAGTTCAAGAATATGAGAATGTTTATAAATAATTTTTGTGATGGATTACGAAGGAAAGACTTGGAATTCTTAATGAAAGTTGACTAATTTGCATATACTCGATTTATTAAATGCACTGGATATTCTACATTGCATTTAATTTTTAAACTAAACAACAATCGGTATTTCGAAATGTTCATTTATTTGCACTTTCCGTTCAACTTTTGTACATGTCGGATTGATGTGCAATAAAAACGGCACAAAATTCGGACCGTGAAAATTTGTCTCGTTCTCTGCTATTCTCATAAATTCGAACACTATTTTAAAATGGATGCTCGAAAAAATAAAGCAAATCACGCAAATAATCTGCTTGATTTTGAGCAACGCTGTCATTTTAATTCAATACCTAAACCAACGAATACATAAACCTGTTTGTTAACTGCTACAACTGCAAGTAAGTTCTACCCACACATAGATGGCGCTGGCGAAATGAAGACGAGTTGCAAGAATTAAATTGCAGTACTAATTTTCAATTAAAAAATAAGGAAGAAGTTAAAAACGTACGTAAATACGAATAATGCATATAAAGCCTTCTTATTAAGCTAATAAAATTGATATTATTTATTATGTTATTATAATATTTATTTATGGCATTATTTGTCTGTGCTAAAAGGTTTTTATGCTACTAAAATTAACACTACCAAATAAAGCATTGCAGAAGAAACACACAAATAGACTAAAGTGAGATCAACATCTGCTCTTGATTAGTAATATTTGATCAAAAAGAAATTCCAGTTGCCGGAGAGGGAAAAGTGGAGAAACGCGTCTTTTGACGGATCAGAAAAAAACATTTACTAACTGCTAAAGAAACTGCTGCATATTCTCTGAGAACCAGTTGTAAAACTTATTTTAACATCGCATTTTAAAAAGCCTTGTTTAATTGTTTTTTATTTATTTATTTCGAAACAGAACCCACAGCAGAATATATAAAAATAGATTTATAAAAAACCCCGATTTTTTTTGCTATTACAAAATAATGACTACGTTCATCGATCATTTGAAAAATTCAAATTTTAACAATTAGCAAAAACGAAACAACAAAAAATTACAAAATTTAAATAATAATAAGTTTTTTCTGTGATTTTTTCAATAATATTTCCATGGATTCACTCGCATTTGTTGTGTGATGCAGCAAAACGTAAACAACTCGTTTCAGAGGCGCCTGTCGAAGTGTTCTTTGCGTCAGTTCAGCATCGAAGCTCTGAGGGGCTTCGTGACCCGCCGCCCCTTGCCACGCCTACGCCTCTCGCTCGCTGTCCGATCCATCAAAGTGACGAGTTGTTAAGTTGTTGAATTGTTTAGCGGTTCACGAAAAACCACAAAATAATGACTATAATAAACAATTCCAAGCAAACATCGAAAGCATTACAAGCAAAATTGAGCTTAAATGCTTTTCATTACGCGGACAGCGGATTCATCGAAAGTGGCGAGCATTTGAACGTTTAATTACATGTCGAGTGATGCATCGACGACAGTGACAAATGTTAATTACTTTAAAACGCTGCCTGAATGCGTTTGCAAGATTTAATCGACGATCAGATCGAACGTAGACCGCTTCGGCAAAAATAGAATTCTTCTAATAATCAATTGAATAAATGGCTTTTTATAGAAATCAGTAATTACCCCGCCCTCACCTCCTTCAAGGGAATCCTTCTTGTATTCCCCAGCCGCCGTTTATTAGCCGCCACTCGTCGATTCATTAAACTGAAGCCTACTTAATTAAATATTCCCGCTTCTCGAAAGTTGCCTCGAGTGACGATTTAACGAAAATGACCACGAGCACTTCGATGGAATGGGAACCGACATCAGCGAACGCGTTTCGGCCCTCATTCGAAGCTCCAAATGGACAAAAAGACCAGGCGAAGTCCGGACGATGGATTCATGTGCGAGTTTTAATGGCAACTGACACTCGTCGCTGACAAAGTGCTGATGTTGGCAGTAATTAAAAGGATTTCTGCTAATTCGAGCCTCGTCGACACGAAGTCTGCCCACACGAACACACAGCAGCGATGGCAAAATGGCGATGGGGCGAGGGTGAGTCGGATGTGCGTGACTCTGCGTGGTCAGTTGCCGAAATCACGTTCCTGGAACTCATGAGAAAAATGAGAAAAATTTCAGCCATGATTTTGTGCCAAAAGGATTTAAATTGGCTCTTTTGGAGACTTTGGAAATGACGCAAAATGGACCTTGAAGTAGCCATCAGAAGCGTACTCGACTACGTTTGAAGTGACGCGCCTGCATTTTAAACGAGTGGAGAAAACGAGGAGCTACGAAGTCTTGTTCTTCTTGTTGTTGCTAAACGTTTCGCTCGGGCTTCGGTAGGTGGATCTCTGTTCAAGCGGCACGAATGCCGGGAAGGAGAAGTGCACAAAAGCAGAAGAACCTTCGTCAACGCCGACTGACAGCTTCTCAAGATGTTCGTTCGCTGTGGACGGCGTCGTTGTTGTTGGTGTGAGAGAAATGCTGTTGTTCACATGCAGGCGTTTCTCTCTCTGTTGTTGTTGCTCCTGCTCTAAATTCGTCCGCATTCACAGATTTAATCGTCGGCCCGATTCACTATTTCCAGCAAAATGGCGTCCTTCTGGCTGCAGTCTATTGGAGCGTTTAATTAATGAATTCAAGTTCAGCTGGTGTTGAATACAGGTTGCTCCCGACTGCATTGCGACCCTCAGCTGTTTTCATTTCCCACAGCTTTAAATTACAGTCTCCGTTCAAAACTACGCCAAATCTGTTGGATTCGAAACGCTGAAATCTTCTAGAAAATCTTTTGTTTGAGAAATTAATAGAAAGCGAAAGAAGAAATCCGAATGCGCTTAATTAAACGCAGAAATCATCGATCAATGGATCACTACAACGAAATTTCGTGGAAACAGCTGCTTCGAGTCCTTCCACTTTTCTAATCAGCGGAAAGCGAGTCAAAGTTGATCGAAAAGTGTTCAGAGGTCACCTAAATTTAACGATGGAGACAGACGGAAGACTTCTTGAAGCAATAGAAATTCCGAAGCGACGTACTTCTTAAAATAAAAATGTTTACCGATTCCGGAAGTGGGAATCTTTTGCAAAAGTCAGACTAAATGAGTAAATAAAACATTAATGAGATTGAACAATTTTGAATAAGTAATCTAAATAAATAAATAATCAATAAAGAATTACAATTTAACAACAACAGAAAGAAAAATGCGACACTCGTTGAATTTCTTGATAAGATTCATTTCAAAAGAACACTTTGAATTGTGTGATAGCGCGATGTAATGCTATTTAAGGGTCCTCAGAGGAGTTCCGGATAAAGTATCAATGACTTGTCGCATCCCAAGAATACTTTATGTATGATTCCCAAAACTATTTTAAAATTCGGAGTCAAATTAAGCATCAAATACAGCATCGGGGATATTTTACTAAAAGTAGAAGGATATTACTATTAACATTTCTTGAATTTTATAGCAATACTGCCTTTAGAACAATATTTCCCACATCCTTAAAGGAATCTATGTTACTATAATCTCAACTAGAAATTGTAATAAAGTTGGTAAAATTGTTCTAAGCGCATTAAATTACAATAAAGACACATTCTAGATTCCATTTGTCGTTCTTTTATAGAAAAACTCTTCCCAAAAGTAATCCTTTGGTATCGACATTGAAGTGAGTAAAACTCACGAGTCCGAAAGATTGAAAAATGGAATCCTTGATGGGGAAAAGGCGCAATCATCACGTCTTATAAACTGGCTGCCTGATGGACTGACTGACAGACTCTCAGGCTGACAATCGGCAGCAAATTGCACCACAGAATAAATGCGATTGACAAGAATGAAAGCAGCCCCGAAGACGTCAACAAAATAATCAACACGAATCCGGGAAAACGCGTGGAGGGGGGACGGAGGAGGGTCTGTAATACCCACATCAACAACAGCAAAAACCCGGAAGAGCAAGAAAATACAAAAGAAAAACATTAAAAAAGCGGCAGAGATGCGTACGAGGAAAAAAGAAATGGAATCCAGTGAAACGTGGCTGTCAGAAAGCAGCAAGAAGCAGCACAACAACAACTGCAAGGACTCGTAAGGGAAGGAAGTCGAAAAAAAGGCAAAATAAAAATGGAAATGGAGGAAATTCGTGGATTATGCTCACGTGATGATGCCCGGGGGAGGGGAAAAGACTTTCACTTGGGAACATGATTCATGGGGAATCATGGAGAAGCGCACAACACTCGCTGATGAGTTGTTTGAAGAGGGTGACAAAGGAGATGCGGACTTAAGGACGACTCCCTCGCCGCCCCCGCACATGTCATGGCGTTATCCTTGGCTCAGGAAGCTCAAAAAGTGCTTCAATTTAAAAGGCAGCCGCATTTGAAAGGTGCTCAAAGCATATCTTGGCAACAGCGACATGGAAAAACCTTTCGCCGCAGACAGCACGAATGCAAAACGACGAATGCGAGTGACAGAGACGGGAAATACGCGCTGTGGGCCGCTTCATTAAACAGCAGACGGGCGCAGAATCGAATCTGCTCAGCACCCTGCTGCTGACGAAATTCGAAAAAGACCCACTGCAGCCAGAAGAGGGCAGCCGGGGCAGAAACGACAGCGAAAAGTGCGCATTCTGCAGCTTGATTAATGATCGGCTGTCAATCGGCGCGATACCAAATACGAACTGCGCGCCGTGCGACGGATGTGAGCGCGATTGCATGCAGCTAAACATGTGAGGTTTTAGAAATGGCCACGACACGACGCTCATGCAGCTACTCGCGGCGCTAGACACGGCACAGAAACGCTGCCAAAGAGTTTCCGAGCACCGAACGAAGCGAAAACCCCGCGAAAATAGAGCAGAAAATCGGTGGGAGGGAAAAGCGATCGACTGGGAATCCTCAAATCATTCGCAAGCAAGAAATAAAATTAGTATTTATAAATATTAAATGTGAAGAAATAAATTAGAAGTTTCTGCCACTAACAACAGTCAACGAAGCTCTACAAATCAGAGGATGTTCTTCACAAACCACGTTGAGAATCGTGTTAGAAGCCTATTCACTTCCTTGATGCATATTTCAAATATTTGCTTCATGAAATTTCCATGTTTTTGCTGCTCAAATCGATCAATTGGCTTAAATGTTTTTTAATAAACCGAAATCACCACCATTTATCACCGCAGACGCAGACGGACGAAGGGCCAGCCGCCAGAGCAATACTAATGGACACAAATTGACCCACACACATGACTGCAGTCGATTCTACCAACCGCAGAGCAGCCACAAGCGACTGAAAGCGCCTCCAGACACTTTGACCAACTGCCAATATTATAAATGGGCTCACATTAATTAACGCAGCACCCAACTTGGACCACATAAAACGCCTCTTGAACCCGCTTAAGAAGGAACTGGAACCGCTTCACCGAACAACGCACGAGTTTGGTTCACCTTTGATGAGCTCTGATTGATTTCTAGGCTCTTTCGATGAGTCAAGAACCTCTTTCAGTGGTTGTCGTTTTATATAGAGGCAACTTGATGCAACTTGATGAAGAAGCTCAATCATTTATGGGTTTCTTGTACCGTTTCATGGCTTGTCAACGGCTGAAGGTCCTTCGACTGCTTCCTCTCCGATCGCAGCCTTTGAGAACCTCCTCCTAGAGCCAATTTGTTTCAAAATACTTGCTGATGAGAATTGATGTCGTTTAATAGTTTATTTTGACAGATGCTCGTCGGGCGAAGAGGCTCGGTGCCAAGGGCTCGGCGGCGACTGACATTGATGAGTAGCCGTCATAAGCACCGCTCCAGGAAATCAATTTCTCGTTCATAAATTCACAGGTACAAATCTGACCTCGAACGCAAACAATTGGATGCCGAGTGTTACAAATGGCTTCGGTACGAAAACCAAAGCCCAGGAAGCGGATCGAAAACGCATCTTCACAACACCAAAAGAAACCGAAAGAATAAAAGGCACACTTAAGCTAATGAAGGATCAAACGGTGATTATTTTAAATGCCATCGAATGAGGAATTCAATGGGTGAAAAAGAAGGCCGCCGCCATCTTGAAAGGTTCAAAAAAGCCAGCATAATACGAAATAAATTAAACTAAACTATTCTAAGGTGGTATTGTAATTAATAACTCGTAAATTAAACAACTTATCATCAGTTAAAATGTGCATTTCGTTTCTTTGCTGGACTTTCTTAGAGGAATCCGGTTTGGCGCTGAACTGAGCCTAAAGTTAGTGTCCCATGGAGCCTGTCCGAATGCGCGGAGATCCTCATTTGTTTACGACAAGCTCTGAACCTCAACAGACTCGCCGATAAATCAATAGACGGCGATTCGCGTTGCACTAGAGGAAAAATGAATGATTGATTGATTGACGTTTCAGTCTGTGCTTGAAAATATTCCTCTGAATCGAAGACCTGCTTTGAAGAGACAAGAAAGCCTTAAAAACAGGAGAAGAATCATCGATTACTAAAACCCGGATCAATGATGAAGTTCCATTTATGTTAATTTCATTTCATTAAATAATGAAATGTTTATTCAACTGTTTATCCAATATTCAATCAGATGTCAGCTCGACTCTTTCTCGGAATTCAAAGAAATACGCAAACGCCTTTTCGAACCACTTCAACGCAGGAGAAGAAGCTCGACAAATCTCGGAATTCACCATCAAAGGCTTCGCTCTGGCCTCCACAGTAGTTGGCGGCGACACGCAGGATGCGGCGACTTTGAAAGGACGTTTGAAAGGCATTCGGCATGCAACAAAGCGGCGTAAAATTCGCAATTGAACGGTAAATGGGTCGTCAGTCACCGAAGAATCCTTGGCGGAGTCACGCGGTGCGCGTGTTGCTTTCCGAGGCGCTGCCCTCGACGCCTACACGAGCCGACGGTTTCGGTGGGCGTGGACACGTCGCAGGATATGCAAAAATTGCTGGTCATTTGCGACTCGTGCTGAGACAAACGCTGCAAAGACAAACGGTAGACGGATTAATTGTTTGTTTGTCTGGCAAACACTGCAGACAAAGGCTCAAAGCAGACGAAGAAGTTGCCGCAACAACAGTTGCACTGACGCTCTGTCGCTGGGCCGGCTTCAATGCATACCTAATTGGCTTAAGCCGAGTGAAGGGTTGAACGTTGCCTTGACTTCGCTTGGATAATGGAGGATGAGTCTGGATGAGACGAGGGATTAGTCTTTATTTGCGTTTCATGGTTCTTCGGAAGGAGTTCGGCGTTTGTAGGTACCTTCAATGCACGCCGCAAGGCTTTGAAAGGACGACAGCAGCTCCGAAGGAAGTCTAAAAGCAGTCATCTTAAACGACAACGTTTCTTCACAAGCATCCACGTTTTGTTTATTTAAATTAATTTGAAATTAAGATTCTCCATCAATTAAATTTGCATGGTAACCGAAAAGGATTCCCCTTGCCCCTTAACTTAACCCCGTTCAATTACAAGTTCACTGATCACTGCAATGAAATGGAGATTTTTTTGACATGAGTCGTGCCCCTTTTCTGTTTTCTCCTGTCTGCTGTTTGATGGTGTTTGGCGACCCTCTGCCCCTTCCCCTTCTGACCCTGGCACTCCATGCTTCCCTCAACCGCAGCGACTTTTCGCCGGTTTCACTTCACGGCTGACTTTCCGTTACGCGAGTGGGTTTTTAATCCTTTTATCGCTCTCTGAGCGCCTTGCGGTCGCTGCTGCTACTCCTTCCTCAGCAACGCGAACCAAACGAAGTCTCCAGCGACGGAGGATAGGCCGACGCACGCCGCACGGCGCGCAGATCGTTTCGCGATGATAAATGAAGCGCTAAGAGTCTTTCCATGTTCGCGTAAGACAATCCAGTGTCAAAAGCGGCGAATTGATTGCAGCGGCTGTCGGTTGCTGCCTGCGTTTCGAGGACGTCATAAACGCTGCTGCCTGTTGTTGTTGTGCTGCCTGAAACGTCAACGAGCTCGGCTGTAGTTCGATGTGTTTAGAAGTCATGATGTCAGTTTGAGTTTATTCAATGTAACGATTCTCTTGTGAAACTGTTGTTGGGGGCGGCTGGAAAGAAACGAAGGAGCAAAGACTACGATTCATTTGATGGGCAAAAGATACTGAAAGTGTTTCGCACTTTTTCTGTGCTTCGTCTCGTTCCATTACTTAGCCAAAGTCTTCATACGCCTTCGAACTTAATCTGATTGCTTCAATTTCGACCCGACTGCACCCTTAAAACGCGGCGGCACCCACCTCTTTCCGCGGAAGCTTCCTCACACCAACGCCGAGCGGAGTCAACAAGTTTATTGACTCGGCTTCGGTTCTGGATTAATTAATATTCGAAAACAAAAACCACAGCGGATCCGCTCTCGCTTACGCCGCGTTGCGTTCCTGATGAATTCCCAAATTTATCAAATCATGTTGTTAGTCGCTCAAAGTGTTCAAAGCCACAATCACAACAGAACCTTCCGCAGCCGCCGATACCCACGCGCAGCCCCTCCTTCGCCGTCGTTTCCCGCCAACGACTGCTGTAGTCATCGTTCTCTGTCAACTGTAATTGGGACAAAATTTAAGCTCAGCCGCCTGTCGTTTGTACACTGAGCGAAAGCCGGGTGCGTCGCGCTTGCCACTGGGATCGAGCGTCGTCGGCCGCCCCTCGCGCTCCCCTCCGGCGACGGCTGATCCGATGGCGCGATTGTCGTGGCCGCTAACAAGAGTTCTTAATTAAAAATCGATTCGCGATGATTGATCGCGACCCGTTGGCACCTGTTGGCTTCTGGAAATGTGTTCGACATCCTGCCACGGCGCTGACTGCGCATTCGTTGCAACCTTTGTCATGCTTTCGAGCTCTCGCTTGAGCGATTCGCAACTTCGTGTCAGCGGCGGTGGCTGCGTTTACGTCATTTCCAGTTCTGCGAATTATTAGTTACTTTTCGATAAGTCGGATCCAAGCAGCAGCCACAAGCGTCGATGCTTTGGTGGCCCCTTCTACAGGATTACTTACGCTTTGACTATCCTCCGAGTGGCTCCATAATCGCAAATTATGTATGAAAATGTTCCAAGGCGAGACTCTAGAAGCTGCTTTTGATATCGAGTTGTTAAATAATTGCGTTCACTGAATGAAGGAAGGCAAAAATGGGTCTTCGTTGGACTAACTTCGATATAGGAAATGGAGTATTCAGAACCATGAAATCTCGTCTTCATTGTTGCTTTAATTGCAATGTTCAAAGGGAAATCAAGCGTCCTTTTATAGAACCAAAAATGATTATATTTGCGTGTTTTATTAATTAAAATCTTCCACATTTCATCAGTAATTAATTCACCCTCCGTTTTTTGAAAATATTATGCAAACTTTTTATTTATTTCATTAATTTAAACCTTTTAAACCTACTTTACAACTTAATAATAGCTCATAAATATATAATACAATATTTTAACCCTATTTACCAAGATTATAATTCAATCAACGCTGCGATAAACGAATTTTTATTACGATCAAAATTTAATGAAAAGTTGAATGCGATTTCTTCTAATTAATTAATTCTTAACTTAATACTTAGCTGAGTGGAGATACATAAAAAGTGTTTGGTATATTGTCTGGACCTATTTTTATTATTATTATTACAAACATGCAACAAAACTTCTGCTTCGTTTCTCCTTTCTACAAAGATTCATTTATGGACGTAGCTTAACTTTTAAATGCTTTTTAGGCTTTTATTTTCAATTGAAGATGCTTTTGTTTTCACTTAACTAATTCACTGCATTTTTCCGAATATTTGTTTACTTTTTACATGATTTTTTATACAAACTTTTGATGGAATTTTGCTTTTTAAGAAGTCGATTAAAAACACGACAGTTTAATGAAAAATAACGAAATTTGTATGAATTTTTATTGCGGATGTAAAACTGATGAAACAAAATAAAAAAAACAGTTTAAACAAAATGTAAGTAAGAGATTTTTATTGAAAAACAACGGAAGAAAATGATTTTTAATGCAATTTAATTTTAAACAACTGGTCACGAAATTTGCACTGATTTTTAAAAGAAATATAAAAAGGCAAATAAAATTCACCTCAGTTAATGCATTTTAGATTAAATATTCTTCTTTCGTTACTTCTTAAAGTGTAAATAATTCAATTACTAATTTACATTGCGTTAATTTAATATATTTTACATCTTTTTATTACACATCGATCACTCAGAAAAGCTGACATATAAAATTCTTTAAATCATCATAAAACCCAGCAACAACAACAACTATCAATAAAAACATTACTTCACAGAATAATAATAATAAATAAAAAGTTGATTTTTGATTTTATGCGGTTTTTACCTAAAGCAACGCTTGTCTACTTGTTGCCGTCTCTTTCTACAGCGTCGTCAAATCGTAGTCCTGTTTGATGTGTTGCAGGTTCATCATTTCGTGTTGCTGCTGTTGCATGGCCGCTGCTGCCGCTGCCGCTGCCGCTGCTGCTGCTGATGCATGCATTCGATTGCTGCTGTTCAGTTGCAGCTGCTGATGCTGCTGTTGCTGATGGTGCGACTGATTCGAAGCATAAGCATTTGTTGCATGGTTGTTGTTGCTGCTGCTGCCGCTGTTGCACTGCGGAGGCGGGGGCGGTGGTCCCAGTAAATTCGCCGTATCAGCCGCCGCCGGGATGTACGGCGGATTCGCCAGCGAATTGCTAACGTCGCCGATGCTCTCCAAACTCTCCGGCCGAATGCACTGTGGGCAAGAGAGCGGTGAAAATTATTAAAAAAAATAAATTTTCGGAAAACTTTTAAATATTGAATTTAGTACAAACAAAGGCAAAGATTTCTGCTCAAGAAAGTTCTCGTGTTTTTTCTTTATTACACTGGAAATAATTCATAATACATTTAAATGACAAACTCACCTCATTCATCACCGACTGTTGTTGCTGCTGCACCATCTGCTGTTGCTGCTGCTGCTGTTGTTGCGCCAACTTCTTGGCACTCGTTCTCTTTGGCTTCTTGGCGGCTGGCGTCGGATTTCCGTTCGCGTCCGTCGTCTTCTTGCGCACGTTCTTCGTGTTCGGCAGCTTGTTGTCCTTCTTCCACTTCATGCGCCGGTTCTGGAACCAGATCTTGATCTGCCGCTCCGACAGCACCAGCGTGTGCGCGATCTCGATGCGTCTGCGGCGCGTCAAGTAGCGATTGTAGTGGAACTCCTTCTCCAGTTCGAGTATCTGATGGCGTGTGTAGGCGGTCCGCTGCCGCTTCGGCTCCATGCCCGGCTGATACGATCCATTGGCTGCAATTTAACAAGAATCCGACTCATTTCGCATTCATACAACGAACAATCGAGCTTAATTTATATAATATAATCAAGTGTAAGACAATCTTTCGACTTTTTTTTGCCAATTTTCAGACTTCGTAAATCTTTATCAATCGAATTGCTCAATAAAAACCCACCGAACGAAGGCGGCTTCGATTCAATTTGATGTGACGTGTTTCTGACAGCATCGACAGAAGTAATTCCCGGGAAAAATCGTTTCGGCTCCAATGAACTGTCATCGGCCGAAGAAGTCCATTAATCTAAATGCAGACCATCGCAAGCAAAGTCCACGGGCAGCCGCGGCTCGCTGCCGGTGGACGGTAACAGTTTAACGCACTGCGGAGCGGCTCTCGGTCAAAGACGCCAACGCAGGCAAGCGGAAAGCTGGAGTCGTGGCCGGCAACGTGGGGCAGTTCGTGCGGGGTGTCGCTGTGATCCATTTCACAGCCAACCTGAAGTTTATTAACTTTTCCACGAGCAGCAGCAGGTGCGGTCGTTTTTCTTGCACCGAAACCCTTCGTGCGCCGAGCAAAGGGTTGCCGCTGTTTTTCCCAAGCGATTAACTCGCTTCAGTCGCGTTGGTGAGGAGCCTTGAGGGATGTCTTATCTCGCGTTCTTCTTTTTTGTTACTTTTTCGTGGTTGTTGTGAGTTTTTTCCCCGTTTTTTGTGCGTCCTGCTGTTTCGTCATTTTTTGATTTTGATTAATTATCGTGAAGCAGTCGTCGGTCGCCCTCGCGTCTCCTTTCGTGGCTGTTCCGCCGAAATTCGGTCAAAGCCGCTTTTCACTGACAGCGGATAGAAACGATTTTTCCAAACGTCAGCGAAATCAGGCGACGCCGGCGGCGACGGCTAACTGCAGCTTACAAATGTTTTGTTTTCGAAATACTTTACAATTATTCCACGCCGATTACAACAAACCGACGGACGGACTTCAGTCGGGAATCGCGATGTCTCTGCCCGAATTTGACGAGTAAATTCCGAAATGGAAACGATTTATATCGAGTTCTGCTGCTCTGTCTTCTTATTATTAAATACTTTTGCAAACTTTGGCCATCAATTGTCCGGAAGAGTTCAACTTTGACAGCCACAGACGCAGATGAAGGAAGCGACTGCGACTGGACTTCGTTTCCCAAATCACTCACCAACGAGTCCATAACTCACAAAACTCTTCAACGCCTTTAATAAATTTCTAAACTTCGAAGGATTTCAGAAGAGTTTAAGACTTTAATCGATATTTTCAATTATCTGAAGTTGGAATTTTTATTCAGTTATTTTTGTAGCTGTTGCACTGACTCGAAGAAATGCCCAGAATTCAATCGAAATCAAGTGTCTACCACGGCAACACTTTCACAGAGTGTGACTGGCGAAAAGCAACAGGCCCGGCCATGAGTTGCTATCGATTTCAATAACGGTTCAGCACATGAACCACGACGCGTCGCGGCCGGCCGAATGTTAACTCATTCTTGATAAAAGCGACATCAACAAACACCAACGTCGTAAGCGAAGACTGTCATTTGTAACCGATGACTGATGGCAGCGACGGATGCGGAGAGCGCGGCTCGAAGCAGAGTCTTTAATTGTGCAGAGTCACGGCGCTCGTCTGCCGCATGAAGAGAGCCAATTGAGCCCGCTCTGAGTCGCGCTCATTACGCGCTCGCCGAAGACAGCCGCTCATGAGAACCTTAATGAAGTGTAATTCGAAAAGAATGAAGGAGAAGATAAAGGGGAAGACGCAGTGAAGAAATGCGTGCTAATAAAGTTGAAAGAAGTAACGACGAGGGTTCGAGAGGGGAAGGGAGTGAGGAAGCTTTGAAATCGAGCCCGAAAAACATGATTTAAGCGATCACAATGACGCTGAATGACGACGCCGATGTAAATGCTTTTGCAGTCGGCAGCAAGCGCTGTTTATTGGCCACCATTCATTGCGATCCGAGTTCTGTTTGCGGGCCGCGACTGAGCGCTGCTGTCGGCATCTTTTCGCCGCTGCCAATTTCGTTATGATTTATCACAGCCGAGTGACTCGACACTTGTGAGTCACGGTGCGTGGTTTCGCTGTCGCTCCAGGAAATTGTGTCGCCCGATCCCATTCCTCCGTCGCGCCTTTACACGTCCCTGGTTAATCAGAAATCAGCTGGCGGCATTGATCAAACATCCCTAGGCCGGGGAAATGCGATCGAAATCCTCGCTTAAACAGCTCCAGGAATCAAACAACTTCCGGCCGATAGAATAAGAGAGCAAGAATAGAATAAAAAAGATTGAATTCACTTTTCCCTTGTGACGTCATCACAAATTACATTATTCAAACGTTTTTTCGTACCCTGTGGCTTCGTTCGACTTCGACATCATCTCGAATCTCGAGAGCAACGAGTTTCTGGTTTCTCTCTTTCGGCTTGAAAAACTAATTAATTCCCGTCGTTGTTGTTGTTGTTTTCTATCGCATCTATGCTTTGGTTTGTGCCTCGTTTGCATGTCACATTCTTCTCTAATCGTAATTCGTCATCCTGAGGAAAATGTTAATTATGCGTGTCACTTTAAACCTGATCAACCTGAATCGCCGCCGGCCGAAATCACCTGCTGACTAAACGCGAAGCCTGCCTTTTAATCTATTCAAAGTTTTATCTTTCTAGACATTAAATATTCCTAAATCTTTTAATTGACAAGCAACCTGCGGCCGTCATAATGAATAAAAACACATTTAATCGCAAGATTAAAACTAATCACGAGATTAAACGGAGATCGGATGTGAAAATATCAATAATTAATATGCTCAATTTTTTCATTTAGTTATTAAAATGTTTAAAATTGTCGGAACGGGACTTGCCACACAAACATACATTTTTTTTTTCTTATTCTTCAGTTACTTGGTCAACTTTTCGGGCAAAGAAATGTTACTTTATTCCCTGCGGACTCGTATTTGAACCCATTCTTATAAACTGAATAAGATCTACCAATTTTTGTATTATTTGTTTATTTAACATAAAGAAAAGTTCTTGAAAACGGTACCTTATATATCTATGAAGATCTATAATATGAAATAAATTTGGAAAAGGTATAGAATCAATTCTTTATATTTTAATTATTCAAAGCAGTCAGCACTTTAAAATAATAATATTTTAATTATTTTTTCCATTAGGACTGATAAATTCCATAGCAAATATAAATATGGATTATAATTAAATAAAAGCGTGAAAACTAGAATTTTATATTAAATATCTTTTTAGCGACTTTAGATTTTTGTTTGCTTCGCATTTATAATATTTGATAGGGATTTATATTATTTATTATTTATATTGTAAATATTTTTCATTTGGTGGGGAGTCTCTTCGTCCTCCTACTCCTCCCCTTTCTAACTCAACACCAATTGTTGCAAACAAGCGCAGAAAATCAATATTCCTTGTCCTTGTGACAGGAGAGCAAAAAACGAAAAAGCAAGTCAACGTTTCAACAACAGCGGGAGCTGCATCAGCAGCTTGTCACATGACTTGCACATTTGCGGAGTAAAAAATAGTAGTGAAAATAGTAACAATAATAAACATGATATCATTGCATAAACATGGAAAACCGTCCGTCCGTCCGGATTTCACATATTCACAAGATTTGCAATTCATTTTTGGAAAATTGAAGATTTTGCGTTGCTCATAAGAATTCCGTAATAAACAATTCAAATTAAAAGATGATAATGATTTGTGATTTACAACAATTGCTTTAATTTAGGGTCGAAATTGACATATTTATAAACAACTTTTTCTAAAAACGCAGCAATAGTCTTTATTATTTATTAATTTACTTTCATTTCACAAAAAAATACGCCTAGAAACTATTATAAATGCGTAAATAACATACTTTTCCCTTCTACTTAATAGTTTTCTTTCACATTTTCACTTTCTGCTACCACAAAAGTGTCATTAATCATTAGAATGCGTCCTTAAACAAACACCTTCACCAACAACGATAGAAGCAACAATTCTTTTCAACAATATGTTGGCTAAAAGCGAAAATCACACAAAAGCTTCCTCACGAACGCAGCAACAACTGACAACTCTTTTATGGTCCAACTCAAAGTCCGCCGACGGGTCAACGCTTTTGTTGTGGTTGCTGTTGGCATTCGCAGGCCTACGAAGACGTCCTTGAAACTGCGGCTTAAGTGACTTTATGGCAGCTCATAGCGCTATCGTGAATGACTCTTGATTGAGTACTTTCCTGCTATAAACTTTATTTCCCAACATTTCCTCTCAGCGCCGACGTTATACGAGGCTCAGCTGCCGCACAAACGAAGTTGTTCAATCAGCGGTCGCTGCGTCAATTAACCGCTCAAAATCGCCGCGAATTAAGCCCAATAAACTGCAGTTTATTCGCCTCGAGAGACTTCAGAGAGTAAAATTCAGACCAACGATCGTTGGGCTCTCCGTTTTCTGTTGGCTTGGCTTTCTTGAAGGCTTCGAAGACTGCATTTCTGTTGTTAGCGTGCTAATTACTTGTGTTGTGTGTGTTTTATGAGTTGCTTCTCCTTTCCGTTGCCGTCTGTTCATCTTTTGGTGCTGGATTCCCCGATCCCCAATCCGCGATCTGTCCGTCCGTCGGTCCGCTCGTTCGTTCCTTCGTGGCTCATCTGTCAAAAACTCTGAACTTCTCAATTTCGACGTCGTCATCGTCGTTCATCGTTCCACATGCGTTTCGTTTCCGTGCAGTTTTATGGCGTTGTTGCTGTCTCTCTTGTCGTCATCCAATTCAGTTTTTATAGTTATCGTTATTATTGTTTGGTTTTCCTTGCAGAATCTGCTTGCTGCCTGCTGGGCCTCTCCGTGCTCCCCTCTGTGGTCCCTTGCAAGCGATGCAACTTTCCGCAAGTCATCCAACGACGACGGAGAAGTGATTGCTTTGGAAGCCGGGCCTGCAATGAGTAAAATACCCATTGCCATTGAATTCCGCTTCCAAGGCTGCGCACGTTTATGGATTTATTGAATGTAATTGTGAACTTCAACATTTTCTTACTAACCGAGTTTTCGTAGCGAAACGCCATCCAGCCTCCAGCCACAAGCAAAAAAATAGTAGAAATCTTCTAAATTCAGTATTTCATGCCTCTGTTCAAAAACCTTTCTTATTGATGTTTTGAATACACCGATTTTCATAAGGAAAATCAAGAAAGAAGTAACACACATCGATATGACGTTGAAGCCGAATTCGACTATTGAATTTTCATCGTAGACCCTTTGTACTCCTCCGGACTCTCTCCGATGATAAACACTATTTTATTCTGTTATACAGTCGCCATTTTATTCTCTCGTTGCTCAGGTTCTCACTTAACTAAACTCATGTCTACGTTCTTCATAAATATTTAATCAATTTCTCTATTTTCATTGCTTTTAACATTGTATGGTTCTTGCTCTTCCATGTCATGTGTGGATAAGGTTGCTGTGCGGAATCTTTCGTGCCAGACAACGGCGAATAGTAAATATTTTGACACATCAACGCATACGAAAGGCGTTTGAGGAAAGCGAGTGTTTTCGAGATGAGTGCATGATGCATTTTCTGACACGAAGCCCTTGGGATGTGAATGCCAAAAGCAGTAGCAGAAAAAACCACAGAAGTAGCCGAAAAGGCGCTAAGAAAGTAACGATTATTGCGAAGATGACGTTAATAGACTCAAGGAGCTCACGAAATACTGAATATGGATAAAAATTAACTCATTACAGCTGCTGAAGAATGTTTAAAAAACCACTGAATTTTTATAAGCTCCTAAAATGTTAAGAATAAAACGAAAACTTGTATAAAAAGGAGAAAAAATTATTAATAATTTTTTTATACCCCAAAAACATTCTTCTATTTAAAATTCAATGTAAAAAATTAATCAATAATATTTAAATCTTTTATCACTTAATTACTCAATCATGTCTTCAATTATTTTAATGGTTTTTAAACAGTTCAACAGCGCAAATCGAGTTCGCTGAAACATCATCCATCGACGGTGACAATTCTATTAATCACCGCATTCAATAGCTCAAAACGCAATCTCGGAATCTGTGTTTATTGTTTGGTGCCGTTTAAATGATCGTTATTCGATCACTTACGCTTTTCTCAATCACTTCAGAGGCGGTCATTCAATCATTCCTCATGCGCAGACACTCACTCGCTCATTTATTAATGATTTTGATGATGTTTATTCAACTTGTGATACAACCAACGATAAAGTTTGATCTGGAATGATTGTCAACCACGAATAACCTTTCAACCAGCCCATTAAATTATTCCCTTTACGGGCCAACAACGACAACGAAACCTTGTTGGCCGTTAGACGGACGCAGTTAATTATGTGCCAGTTATTCAAACGTGGCCCACTGCCGACGGCCTGCGACACACTTGATTGTAGTTCTCGTGGTTGGACGGTGGCAGAGTCGCGCCGGCGACGGACAGAACCGGCCCCGGCCGCGCCAGACGAAGGTGATGAGTGCATTTTCGCTAAAGCCTGTTATTTGCCTTCGACGACGGTTATTTAACACATCTTCTTCACTCAGGCAGTCATTCAATGCGTCATTCAGTCGTGCGTCAAACACCGCAGACCAACTTTGATGGGTTTGATTAATTCGTTTTAAATTACGTTGCAGCGGCTTTCATGGGTTGGACTGTTGTGAAAGCGAAACGTAGTCCGAGCTTTTGTTAAGGACTTTAGCTCAGATCTTGTGAACGAAGCTCATGTGTGAAGTAAATAAAAAAACAAAGAAAGAAATGTACTTGAAATCTATAAATAACAAAAAAAATATTTTAAATATTTGTTCACACTGTATGAAACAGAATATGAAGTTAATAACAGATTCGTAGCATTCAATTCAATTGAATAATCTTGGAAAATATGGATTTTTAAGAAGAAAAATGAAAACATTTCACGCTGAGTTCATAGACCATCTTAAAATTATAATTTAGAATATTAATATTTAATTAACATTAACATAAAATATTAGTTTAATTTTATTTTCATTGCCTATATTATTTTCTCAAGTAAAACTGCTTTTGGAATAATTCGCAATTCTTCAGCAGAAAGTTTTATTATTCCCTACATCTGTGTGCCACTTCCTGGGCTTTATGATGAATACAATTACTATTTTATTAAAGTTTAACTTCATCTTTTCAGAAATTTCTTCAAATATCTCTCCAGAAACGCTCCTTGCAAGGAGTTTATGTATATTAATGATTAACAACTCTAAATGAGTAAAGGAACCTTCGATAGACGTGATGTACGAAGGTCCTCATAACTTTACAATAACGTCTACTTTCTTTGAATATAGAAATAATATCACTAGTTATCATTTCATACAAGAAAGGTCCGTAAATATTATCTCATAAATTGTTATAATAAAACAAGGTTAAAATAAAACATTATCTTCTTTCTGTGGAACGAGTTGATCAACTAACTTTTAGTTTACGAACTTCGTTTCGAATTCTACATCAGTCCCAAGCAAACACCATAATCATCGTGATTACCTTGTGCGAAACTGAAATAAGGTTTGTGATTTGTTAGGATGCTCACATATCCGACAACCTTGAGTCGGGCGACTGGTCTTGCAACAAAGAATACAAATGACGGTCGTATTTATCAACTGCAGCGTGTGTCAAAGATCAGCGACGTCTGCGGTCGGCGCTGCAGCTTCGCCGTGCGAGGAACTAGCGCAAGTATTCAATACGAAAGTGTTACGAATCGTACGTCCCACTGGGCACATTAACCGTAATCATGGTGCTATTCAATAAACGAAGAGCTCCTTCTGATCGATCTGTCTGTCTCTTTCGTTTTCTCTCCCCGATTGATTAGAGATGAAATGTCAAAATGATGCGGATTATGTTGATGAGCAACAAATCGGTGTTGTACCAACAAGCGCATTCCTCACGATCGCTCCGAGCGGCCCGATCCGCCGGCCGGTTCGAGTGGCAATGCGATGACACCGACCGAGTGACAGATGAGGCATGTCATTGGATGTTAATGGCCCGACATTCATCATGAGCGCACGACCGGCAGGCACTTGATTAACCGCCGCCACCAGCGACCGACTGAAGCAACTCGGCTCATCTTCAGCCAAGTCGAAGGGAAGAGCGAAGAGCAGCGCTGTATTCTACGGCCTCTGATGTGTGGAGCTGGAAGTTGGCCCACCTGTCAGAAACGCCGATTCTAACACCGAAGGGAATTTTATTGACTCGAACCCCGGCGAATTCAAAGTGATTTATCTCAGGCAATTATTTAAAGCTATTTTAAATGCGTCTGTAATCGGTGTCGACGAAGCGCAGAGGTGACAATAACGAGGGATGTCACGGAATGACCCGCAATGATACGAACGCTTCTAGCTTCCATACAGTAGCCAGGATCGTCTTCAGTCGAACACACTGAATTCTTCTTTCGTTCCCTGTTGATTTTGAAGTGTGTTGAGTGAGTTTCACAACTTGATTTTCTTCAAAACATCATTATTGTGTGTGAATGCGTTATTTATATAGCGGCCGAAGTACTGAAAGCGAGGAAGTACTTGGATCTGGGACACATTTGCGTAGAGCCGACAGACTCCTCGATTTCTCGTAACGAAAGACATTCTTGATTTTGATTAATGATTCTGCTTCTTTCTTCGCGAATAAGTACCGCCTCGAGACACAACAACGTTCGGTAGTGGAAGCGAGTGTCGTCAACCGAGCAGTTTAATTAGTAAACGAGAATTCTGCGTACCGAAAGTTTCGAAAAACGCACTTTGGCGGTGTCAGAAGTGACAGATGATTAACTGTAGACACGCCGTGGCCGTTATTAGCAAGAATTCTTATTAAAATCATGTATTCGCTCGCCAATTTGTGGCCTTTAACCAACCCAACCCAACCCAACGAAGTTCGCTTTGAGACACTCACCGACTCCTGCCACGTGAATTTTCTTCATCCAAGGATAAATAATCCTCTCGCCGTCCGTGGACTCGCACATGAGATCATCATCGGTGTCGGAGTCACCCAAATCGTCGTCGTTGCAGTTCGATCCGAGTTCATCGGGCGAACGATCGAGCATCATGCGGTCCTCCTCCAGCATCTCATCCTGTCGTTGGTAGACACGGTGTTAGTAGAAAGGTTAAACAATCAGCATGGAGGAATCTTACATTTTCGGATCCTGTATCGTCACATCGCAGACGCATGCCGAGTTCCTGCAGCTGCTGGCCCGCGGGCGCCGCTTCCTCAATGCGCTTCTCCAGCTTTAAACCTGGAAATACAAACCCAAAATTACAACGAGGTTAATGCATTGCAGGAAAACTGTAAAAGCTGTAGGAAGTCTTGGTAGGCGAGTACTTTAGGTGAATTGGAGAAATAGAGAAGATGGGAAGCTAAAGAGCAATTATTTCCAAGAGATTGACTGTTATGAACCAAGAACGAAAATATATTAAGAGAGGTTTATGAAGGAGTATATAGCCATATAGAAGAGTCATATAATACTGTTTATTGTTTAAAGAGGCTCTCAAATAACTCTGGACATTTCAGATTTTCACTAGACAGAATTATTGAATTATAATGGAATTTATTGCATGTATGCTTAAAGAAATATATATAGATTAGGAAATACTTCGAATTCAAAAATAAGAATGTCAGGGAGTCAGGAAATCATTTACGATATCTGGTCTTTATGCTATGTTTACACAGACTCTAAATAAAAACTTATAATCACTCATTTGAGGACCGTTTACACCGTCTTTTGCTCATTGGGTTCGACATCAGCTGTTATATCAAGGAAAAGTAATGCTGTATATACTGAAGAAGTTTCGCGATGGGGAGAAATGCAGGAATTATTTTATTATGCAGGAACTATGTTCTGATGTAACTATATTAGGTCTTTTTACCATCAAATATGGCTAATAAATATTCAGATGGGGATGTATTTAAATATGCAGATTATTTTTGGAAATACGTCATGTATAATGCATGCTTTTTCCGTATAATCTAATGTACTATAGAAGTCTTCTGATATAGACTAACTTGAAATGTGTCTAACTTGAATTTAGTTTAGAAAAAATTTAACAGAGCCTGGAATCTGTTTATAGATGCTTCACATAGACGAAACAGGTCCGATTTTCCTTTGTCTAAAAAGTTTTCTCTATGACGAAGATATAAGGAAATATAGTGATCATGGTAATAACCACTTAAGAAGGAGTAAAGATAATATAAGTTAATGCAGGACATCAAAATCCCATTAAAGGAAGACTCATGCATTTAAAAGGGAGCCCTAAACACCCATTTATAATTTGTAATCATTTCAATGACTCCAAATGCTCCAACTTCGCCTAATTACGGCTGTCTACGACTTACGGAATTATCGTATTATTAATGGCAAATAATCACTAATTAAAAGTTCTCTAATAGCTAAATTAATCAACTTTTCGAGGCAATTCATTGTTTGTTATTATTCATATCATGTGTTTCCGAAAGGAGCACCCGTAACAATTTGGAAGCCAGCCAAAAATGCATATTTATTGCGCTTATAATTATAAACCCTTAGACAAGTTGATTCACAATAACAATGACACATATAAAAGCACGCGACTGGACTCTCTTTTGAAATCGACGTGTAATTCTCGTCTTAATATGGAGCAAGACAAGGGACCAACACGGGTTTCTTTACCTAGTTCTTGTAATCCCAGAGCGGTGTTTGCAGGCGGTTCCGTCGAGGCACATTGCAGCGGCAGATCCATGATTTGGGCGTGCGGCGAATGACCCTGCGAATGGCTGCTCCCCGCACTGCCGTTGGTCCCGTAGTAACCGCCGTAGTAGCCGCTGTTGACCGCCGGCGAAACCGCTTCGGCCGCACTTGGTCCCAGCAGCGTCGACGCGTAGCCGGAGCCGTTGTTGTTGAGGTTGTTGGCGGCCGCCATCGCAGTCACGTGCTCCGAATGCACCGCTCCGGCCGAGATGTATTCCGGGGCGTGGTGCACGGCTGCTGCGGCCGCTGCGGCTGCCGCATGGTGCCCGTAGTAGCCCAGGCTTTGGTGATGTGGGTGGTGTTGGTGCGTCGGCGTGGCTGCGTAGTTCGTGTAGCCGGAATTCTGCGGATGCGGGTGGTGGTGGTGACCGGCCAGGGCGCTGTTGGTGTGGTGATGCGGCGTGTGCGGGTGGTGATGGGCGGCAGCAGCGGCCATGTAGTCGTTCACCATGTCCGCCGGGTGAGTGCCGTGCGGGTGCGTGCTCATGCCGCCGCCTCCGCCGCCACCAGCCCCCATGTGGCCCGTTGAGGCGGTCATGGAGTAGTGGCCGTTGTAGTGATGGTAGTCCTCGGCGACGGGCGGGAATTTCGGGTCCAAGCCGTTGCCCATTCCCATGCCCATGGGACTTTGAACGTGGTGGTGCGGTGCGTGCGGGTAACCCATCAGAAATGAGCTCATAATGACCCGTAGCGGGACGAGTGGCGCTGCTGCAGCAAAGCCTCAGCCGGAGCTCGGAGCGTGGAGCTCGATTCGTCGTGGCTGGCCTTGGCTTTAATTTAAGCGGAGTCGTTTTTCAAACACTTGGCTCGATTTCCTCTGAACAAGTTGCTCATTTGTTTGGCACGGCGGGGAGTACTTTTTCACTTTTCACTGTTTCCGAGCAGATCGATTGCTCTTCACGGTCAACCAGAAGCTGCTCGATTCACTTCACTAAGCAAACACAATTATTTCTATATTTTTGCCTTTTCATCATCCTTCTACGCGGTATTTTTTCTACCTTTGTACTTGATTTTTATTTATAATCTGTGTTTCTTCAATTAATTTCTTTGTTTTCTGCAGAGACTCTAAAAAATGCTTTCGTTTCGTGGACGTCGCGGAAATGATAAAAACTTTAAGCGATGACGGAATTTTAAAGCGAACACAATTGATCCGAGCTTACGTAGTCTCTATCTAAGCTAAAAACGTTAACTGCGCGGTAGTATTTAAACATCTGAGAACATTTACAGGGTCCGAGAAACGCGCTTGCATGAACACAACGACCGACGTTCGTGCGCTTCGTTCCGTGCGCTGCGAGAGTTTCTATTGTTATGTGCGAGCGCAAGAGCTCTGCAGTCGCACGAACCTGTTCGCCGCGTTCCTTAAGACTCCCTTCATCACCTCACACCCCGGAGCGAACATAAAGCGCCATTGAACATCCACCGCGCTCGCTCGTCATCCACGTTTCAGACAATCGACTTCAGCCAAAGTTGATTTACGGGTTCTCAACTGCTTAAACAGTAGTACGATCTCCATTCTAAAGTCACTGTTCCTAAAGAGAGAGTGAGAGGGAAAGACAGGAGAAGCTGTTCCAACAACCTACAGGAATTCTCTCATATTTGTGTAGCCATTACTGTTTTCTTTATACGTTGCGTTCTCGTCCGCAACACGCCATTTTGGCACCCTCCTGCTTTTGTTGTGCTGTGCTGCTGTCCGAGAAGAGAGCAGCTTAACTGAGTAGGAGAGTGAAATGATTATAGCCACTCCCTTAGCATAGCTGCGCGCAAATCTACTACATTCTACAGTGCTGGCTGCGTATGTTAATAATTTTACGTTTCAATTCTTGTACTTAGTCAATTTTAACTAGGTATTAAATTAACTAATGCACATTATTTATAATTATTTTATATATGCTATACAATAATCTTTATATTAATAATAATATTAATAATAGTGTTATAAAAACTTATTGGAATTCAGCGAAATCCCTTTCTAAATATTTTCAAAACAACACGATATACAAGTTGGAACCAATCCTCTGGTTTTACACGATTACACTTTTAATACACAATTTAGAAACTAAGTTTGAACACAACATCGACTCATACTCTATATTTTCTTAGATGTTTTTGTGGACGGCTCCTCGTAAATTGTGGACGGCTTGGTAAATTGCGTGGACTGTTTATTTACGAGTAATTCAATGTATGTAGATCAGCAAAAGAAAATTCAATTTTATATGAAAAACTTAATTATTAATAAAGATTAAATTTAAAACTACACTTAAAATTCCCTAAATGATGGAATTATTATAATCACTTTCTTTTTTCTCCGTTTACAAATATTAATAACTCCAAGCTAGATATTTTCCAATCAGTTAATATTTGAGAATTTGATGTTAAAATTCTTTTTATGATTTTTTTTCAGTTAAAGAAAATATATTCACATGCATTCAAAATAATTGTATTACGAACGTAGATAACTCTCTCGTAGTTTAAACTTGATATTAATTAGATAATTTAAAATTTCAATTAATATTTTATGAATTTATTTTTGTTTTATTTTATGAATTTTCGGAGATTGATTTAGATAAGTCAATAATTATAAAGTATTAACTTCTAAACATCCCGTCATAATTTTCAAACGGCGACTGTAGAATTTCGAAGTCTATGGGATAATGTAAAAGATTTTGTGTGTATGCAATGTTATTGAATGTTGTATTCATGAAGGCGGTTGTTGTTGTTGTTGTTGCTGTATGGACATGTGTTGGTGTGTTTGTGTAGAAGGGTGTGTTACGCGTTGATTTATTCTTCAGTCCTGATTCTGTTGCTTCCTTGAACGTTTTAATGGCGCATGAACAAACCGCAGAGCAATGCGTTAGCCCCGCCTTTCTACTTTCGGTTTCTCTCCCGTTCATCGTACTCTCTCACACACTGAAAATATAAGCAAAGCGTCCATATTAGTGGACGTCTTAGCGTTTTTTTATCAACGCTTTCATTTTCAAAGACGTTTCGTCGCTGAGCCTGCGGAATCTTTAAATGCAATTGAAGAAAAATCGATGCGGCTGATTTTTTAAATTGGCTAATAAAATATCGACAGACATTGGTCATTGCTCCGTCTGTTGCTCTGACCGCGAGCGACTGATACACCAAACGACTGACTGATCGACGTGCCAACGAACGATGGGTCACGCCGCGCTCTGACTTGCAACTTTATTCATAAAAGACGAGCATTTCACATGCAGCACAAGACGTTCGTTGTTATTGTTTTATGATGATGCTGCTGCTTTAATTCCATCAGCGATGACAAGCAACAATCAACAAAAGCAATGCGCGAAAATCAATATCAAAATATTTGCTTGCTACTGTTGCTTTCACTTGTGTTTTTGTTGTTGTTGTTGTAATGCTTTGGTTTGCTCTTGCTGAGGAGAAGAAAATATTCGCACGTGTGCAACATTTACTCTGTTGATAGCTGATGCCGTCGAAACAATCGTCCTTAAGGTGCAGAAAATCAGAGAAACATTTCATGATATTAATATTTATGTATTTTATGGATAAAGAAACCCTTTGAAAGGATCACAGATTTATGTGGAAAGGTCTTGGTGACTGATTTAATTAATAGTTCCGGAAAAAACTCCGCTTAAACATCAGTCACTTGTTCATTCCCTTCCTCCTCCTTTCTTTCACTCTTCAATCATTCACAATTATTCTTAATTGTCACACAATTAAATTGCACTCAATTCAGCCGATATTCAGGCCAACTCCACGAACATTTGTGGATGCGGCTAATTAATCGTCGTCCAGTTTATTCGATTTTGATGTCGATTTGATTATCAAAAGCTCATTAAAACGTAGCCACGATTCTGTCGAATTTAATGATTTTGAGTGGGCTTCAAAGTCCTTGCAAAGTGGAGTCCACAAGCAGCCCCAGAACAGGACGAGTTCAGCCTTAAAAGGGGTAACAATAAATGACCGAATAATTAACAACATCACACTTGAAGGTAAGTAATGAAAGGTTGTAAAAGGGAGACAGAGGAGTGAGAAAAGATAGGAAAGGAAGAAGGAAACACATAAGTTAAAAACAAATAGGTTAGAAATGAATCTGAGAAGTTATTTTAATTCTTTAATAATAATTTATAACATAATAATTAATAGTTTTTAATTAATTAAATTTAAGTCTTTCTTATATTATAAATTAATATGATAAAATTAAGTACATACATACATCATTAAAAATTATATTTTAATACATTTTTTATATTGAAACAGTTTCTCTTTCTCCTTTATAATTTCCTCTTCATTTTCATTTAAAATTTATTAATATTCTTGCATTAAAACATTCTTAAAATCTCTGTTAAATTCTTAAAAAAATTCTTCTTAAAAATTAAGAAATTAGAAAGCTAATAAAATAAAATACGTCTTTTAATTCGAAAATCAATTATTGAAGAAGTTTTCATAGGCGATAAGAAGAACAAGGAAGGGACATTCTTTCTACAGAATCTTACATTCGAATCGAGAGCCTACTGAAGAAATCTAAACAAGTCAATATATTTTCTGGTCCACAAACAGACATGAAGAGGAGCAACTTCAGCTTCGGGGACACTTAGCGAGCTTCCTCCTTCTTCCTTTCGTCCATTTCCCTGCTCCCAACCATCGACGGGGTGGCCACAGCTCAAGCGGCCCATCGTCCAACTCCAAATCCGCAAACGAAACGAAGAACTTCGACTGCTCACTGCGAGTTGCTCCGAGTTACTCGCGCAATCAGTTGCGACTGTCAAACACTAAAGGAAGTTCACTTGCTGCGGCACCTTGATTAATGACGGCCTTCGTGGCACCATCGCAGACGCTGCTTGTTGTTGCCGCAGCCGAGTTGACTGCCGCTTGGCTGCCTCGTGGAGAGCGTGTTGCGTGGTCTCCACAGAACAACACTCGTTGCTGTTCCTGGATAAAGGAACTCCTGACAGCAGATCGGACACTCGGCGACGAGAAGCAACGCTCCAATGAAGACTTTCAGCATCTCGTAGAAGGAGAAGGAAAAATGTCTACGTTGACTTCTTTTATTTTCCTTTAGAACTTTGAAATATAAATTTAAAGGTATTTTAAAGTAAGAAAAATACAAAAACTGAACAAAAAGATGAATATTTTAAATGAAGTCAACAGAGTCACAGACTCTTTGGTTATTTTTCCTCAGGGACTCCTTGGAAACACCTGATTTTGCACTTAAATATACTTTAAATGAGTTCGCAATTATCACGGTGAATCGCGGAATTCTTCGAATCATTTGACACTTTTTCCAGTTCTCTCCTCGTCGTGAACTTGAGCAAAAACTTGACAACTACATTCGGCAATCAACTCGGCAAAAAAGCAATAAATATCAAATTAATAACTTTTTATCGCAATCGAAGCGTCGCGATAAGCTTCAAGCAGAAAACCGCAAGCATCAGGAAGCAGCAGTTGCGCTGCAGTTGAATTGAAGCGGGGAGAAAAAGCGTCGAAGTGGAGTTCAATCATTAATCACTGCATCAATCAGCGGAATCTGAATAAAACACACCGAGAGCGACGATGATAATAAGATGAGCAGCGAGGAAAACTAAGAAACTGACTCAATTTCAGCTGCTGCTGCTGTTACTTCGGCGGTTCCACGACTTGCAACAGAACTCTATGGCAAACGCTATCATCAACTCCTTCCGAACACGCAGTCAATGGGTCTCCCCTCAACTGAACGCACTTCGTAATTCTTAATTGGCGAAAGCAAAAGCTGGAAAAACTGTGCCACTTTTTGGAGGGTGAAAAATGTTTGACTTTGTTGGGAAATCCAGCGGCGTGTTGGAGCAGTTGGTTGCTTCTTCTCAACACACGCTCAATCACACATGTCAACATGCCACGTTGTCCAATTCGCATGAAGGATTTACAACTGAAGGACTGCAAAGTAGTTCTCTCAATCGCTCTGAAACCGAATTCTGATTGCCCCACGATTACATTAAAAATTCGGTAAATATAATTTCAACTTCTTCCTATTTAATTTAACATTTCCTTAGTGTTATTTCTGTTGGCTTGAGGAGCCATAAAAAGCTGTTCCTTGTTCAGGATCTCCGCTGGTGGCCCGTGAATGAAGCGCGGACTCACTTCCTTCAACCGAGACACAGCATGCGATTTGCGCGATTCTTCCGCAGAAAAGCAACTCAAATCGCACGCAGTGTTGCATATGCAAAACCCTTTCTTTCCTTCCCATGCAGCACGCACCGTGCACCAATCTGAAGGCTTCATTCTTGCGTTGGACGGACGACTTGCAAGCTGCTGCTGGGTTCGTGTTCACAATAAACGCCTTCATTCGGACCTCTTGCGAAGCGTGGCAAATGCTTGGACAAAATAAACAAGAAGGATTAAATTGGAAGTTAGCAGCAGGACGTCAATGAATTTGCTTCCAAATGAGTTTGCGATTCCTGCAGCAACAAACAACGCTGAATGATCGCCACAATTTAAGTAACTGCTGAAAATATATCAAAAATAGGCTAAATTTATGCCGATCGAGTAGTTGACAATTCAGATTTCACAGAGTTTTAATCTTCCCATCAAATTTCAATTCAAAAACGATCTTTTAATTGCATTCCATCAACTTAACAGCGATTGATTAATTGATCAGTTCGATTTCCAACTCTGTTATTATTTGAATGCCTCCAAATTGAAGTTTAGCAATCGAATGGCTTTTCTGCTGCGTATGAAGATTAACTTAAATTGGATAATCTGTAAATATTAATTACTCATTTATCACAGATGCTGAGCTGCTGCGGCTCCGGCTCCGGCTCTCGTTTGCTTCTTAGCCTCATCAGCGTTTAAAAAGTCGCGATCCGTGAGCGTTTCTATAATAATTACCGAAGCTCAAAGGGTTTCTATTATTTAAATACATGATGTAATAACTCATTAGCGCCCGAGTGCCTTATGGCGAGGAAACCTTCGAAGGATGGACGATTGTGAGATCCGATTTTGGATCCCGATGTTTGACTGAACTGATTTAAATCGCTTAAGAGTGATTAATTTAAAATACTTCTGCTTTGATGTGTCGCCAGAGGCTTTGAAAACTTCCCTACATCGTTATTATTTCCATTCATTCCGAGAATTTTCACTTTAAAAGAATTTCTCGGAGAATTTCAAAGATTCCATGCATTTTCTTGGACTGACTTTTCTTTATTGTACTGTTTTCTTTATCAAATGTTTCGATCGCGATTTGAATTTCGAGATCTACTTCAAAAAGCATCTCGTGCAGAAAATCGCAAAGATTTATCACATCGCATGATTATTATTAATGCAGGCGAGCGAAGTGCGGTAGCCAAACACGCTCAGGCTTTATAAAATTATTAATTAATTAACGATTCGCACGCGGGTGGAGAGCGGCGCGCTCGCAGCAGAATGCGGAACGAGCCACGAAGTTCTCGCAAGCAGTCAATTAAAAAAGCATTTGTTTGGTGCTGGTCGAAAGCTGTTAACGAACTTATTTACAGAGAATGAGTGAGAAGAAGGAGAAAGACGCAGGCCGACTTCCCTACTCCACTTTGAAGCCTCCAAGCGAGTCCAGGGTAGCGATATACGCATTCCTGAGCTCTCCTTCGACAATCCGCCGGCTACAACAGCGACTGCAACCTGCAAAAGACGACGCTGAGCTCCATCCCGAGCCTGCATCCAGCGCAGCAACCAGCTGAGGATCGCCGAGCGTCGTCCGGAGCCATCATTAATCACTAATTCAATCATGAGGAACCCGAATGTGTTTTGCCGGTTCGTTCGGCTTCGATTCGTGCGCGGTTGGTGGAGTTTTTTCCGCTCGAAGCTTTGGAGCCATCGAAGTCGCTGCTGCTGCCGCTGTTGGCTGCCCGAAAGATTGTGTTTCGCATGGAGCGCATCTCTAAGATTGATAATCTTTCGGAGATCTTTAAATTTAATTAGTCGCCATCATAACACAAGCCGCCAGCAGCGCCGAAACCGAAATGAAGCAGCCTCTTGTTCAGCCTCGTCGAGAGCCTCCAATCGACGATCGTTGGTGGCTCTGAAGCGCGGCGTTTTCCTGCTCCAACAGCGACTGCGTGTGGCTGTCGGCCGCAGCTTTGTTACAAGAGTTCCTCCTTCGCCGCCGCCTCCTGCGGCACCTCGTCCGGCGGCGTTGCTGCGGCTTCTTCAACGAGTGGAAGCATCAACGTTTTTTTGCTTTAATAATAGACTCAGCGGTCGGCCGATCGAAGGGCAGCCACAATTTACAGCGTTAAACGCTGTAACATTAACGAAATTCGTTGCTACGTGTTGTTATTATTTATTATTATTGTTTTTTCTGCTCGAGGCGGAAAACACATCATTTTTCGGGTTGTTGCTGTTGGATTTAATTATGATTGACATCAGGTTATTGGAGAATCTTTGCAACAATAACAAAAACAAAACAGAAACAATAAAAAATAATAAAAAACTTCGCTTTGTTTCATGCATGGAACTATAAAATTAAAGGGCTTCTTTTTACTGTGCGTAACGAATATTTAAATATTCAGTCGATCTTCCTGCCCCTCCCTCCGCCCTCTTCGGATTCTAAATTATTACGAAATTAACTGAAAAAAGCAGCTTCTTGAATTCGAAAGGCGGCCCTCGAAGTTGAACTCAAGCTTTCCGAAAACCCTTTGTTTTCATGCCGCGACGTAGCAAATGCGAAGCTGCCGCGCAGTTGAAGGCGTGGATAATTCGACGCAATTGAAATTTAACACTTTTATAAACGATAAAATTTAAATGGATAAAAATAAGCATTAGAAACTTAAATTTAAGCAACTAATTTATAATTTTTCTTTATTAAATTTGTCCTACAACATCTTTAAATGATCTCCAAAAGAATTTCCTTAGAAATCCACATGAAGACATCAGCTTTTGAAGTCCTTCGGAAGAGGATTGGAATCAGTTGCAACTCTGCTCGTTTCTGCCTTTAAAAAGGATCACTTTTCAATCACTTTTCCGACCTTGAACGATAGATATCCTCCATAAATGATTAATAGAATCAACTTCAAGTGGTTGCGGCTCTGATTAAGACAAAAATTCTACATCTTTTTTTTTCGCAGCCCTCGAAGAAGTCACAAAGCAGCCGAGTTGTGTGAATCGGAGTCCGTTAAAGTCACAATTCACTTCGATAAACTGACTTAATTAAGCGTGGAGGAACTTCAAATCTTCATTTCCTGCAGACAAAGACTATTTTTGGCGATTCGAAAGTAGATCAATTTGGAAAATTGTAACTAAAAGGAGAATAAAACAAAAAACTGCAGCAAAAACAAGTAAAACACAAACACATTTCGATTTATGCGTGTGTTCGTGTGCATTCGGGGCCGAATTCGAATCGCCTCGTCGACTGCTCAGAACTCGCTTAAAGTGAGAGATGAGATAATTAATGATGTGCTCCACGGAGACAAGGGACTCGCTCGGTCCACGCATTGGCGGAGGTCCTCCTTTGCGCATCCTTCCCATCCTCGTCCGTCCTAGGATTTCCACGATTCCATTTCTTTTCCTGCGCCTTCGTTTTTGTTGCTCTTCTTTGTTTAAGTGTCACTTTGGTATCTCTTTGACATGTCGAGCGCGTCGACAGCGTCTTAGAGTTGGGAAAAGGAGCAAAAAACGACTTTAAGCGGTATGAGAAGACGAAGAAAACAGAAAAAAGTCGTCGGAAGTCGTCGTCGAGGTGGCAATCAGCATCTGAAGCCTGTGAAGAGCATTCGACGTGCCTGAGAAGAAGATGTAGAAAAATCCAAATCCAAATTCATCTGCTTTTAATCAATTTCAATAAAATTTAGAAGGATTTTTAACTACTTTTCACCTGTATTAAAATATATCAGCGATTGTAGCTTTTCCAGTATTAAATTCAAATAATTTTCACTGCAGAAGAACGTCGCCATTTTGTGTTGTGTCCTCCGCACAGCTCCGCATCACATGTTGTTTGTTGTTGTTGTAGCCTTAAGCTACATTTGATTTTATGTCCTTCCCTTTCTTTCGTCTCCATTCGATGCGATTGTTTGTTTGTTTGCTGCTGCGTTTCTTTACTCTTATTTTGCTGAAATACGAACGAGGGCGAAAAAGTGCGCTCTCTGAGTTTTTGTCTTTTTCGAAACATAAAAGGACACGCACCGCGTCACATCATGAAAGGATTGATTAATGATTCGTCGGTTTCTCGCCCCGTCGCCCCTCAAACACACATCGAGTCGCATCCTTCGCAGCATCAGCCGCGGCTCGGCTCATTTTCTACGCTGGATGGATTTCTTTTGCGTAAAATGAGTTCTCAAGAAGCACAAACAACAAAATAAATACACGGAGAAATGATAATAGTAAAAAAGAAAGTAAAAGCAGAAGAAACGATGTCTGGAAAAACCAAGAAACCTTCCCAAATGTAGCACAAATTAAATCACAATCACTGAATTAGTTAATATAGCATTTATTTACTTTACAGTTATTTGATGATCGATTTCATTTTAATCGATTTCGTATTTTTATAAAGCAAGAGAAAATTTATTACATAGAACCTTCATTTTTAAGGTTTTCATTTGTTTGCAAAGAAAACATTTTTTTGATTTCATGAATCGAAACTTCGTACACGCATATATGCAAAGATATTTTACTCTTAAGCGATTTATGTTATTATTTATTGTTTTATTTTTGTATATAAAGTTATAAGAAGTTTTAGTTTTGTTAAAATAAATCCACAACTACTTTTATTCTCAGTGCTCGGTGCTGCCATCTACTAGCAAGTAGTACAATTAGCAACAAGAGTTTAAGTATAGAAGCGAGGAACAGCAGTTATGTCTCAAACCAAACAACGTAGAAATTATAGCAGTTTTCTGCTGCAGTAAACAGTCAAGAACTCATAAAAAACTACTAGACTTGGCACCATTGGAAAAATCATAAAAAACTGCACTTTCCAAAAAACTGCACAATTTTGTACGTTTGAATTGAATTAAAAAGTTGTTTACCAGGGAAAATGCAGTTTTTGTTGATTTCCTTACGTTTTCTTTCGTCGATTGAAATTCCTCTCGCTGAACAAATTTCAATTTCATGCCTTATATAAGTTATTACTAGCACAGAGAAATCTATTATTTGTCTGTGATATTAATTTACATAGGCTGTGCTAAACAAACGGTTTATCTGCGACTCTCGGTTTTATGAAAAGCACCGAGAACGGAGGTATTCCCACGCAAATCAGTACAAAAAAGATCATATGACTTATTACATGTATATTTTACTTATTATTTTTACATGAGAAAATGCAAAATGCTGATATTAGAAAAATATTAATTTTTTTATGGGATTATATCATTTTGAAGTTCGAAAGGAAACTGTTTTTTTGTCGAAATATCATTTTTATTGAAATGATATGAAAAAACGTAGATTGACTTTCATATAAGGTCATTGGATTTCTTGAGTGTGGGAGCAAATCAGCGACTTTGCTCGTTCTTATTTATATCACCGACAAGTAATTATACTTGTCTGCGTTTATATCTTTTATAATTGAAATTTTCAAACGAATAACCTTTGTAAAAGAAGGAAATTTGCGTTAATTTCCTTCGAGCTTCGTATCAATTCTTCGAGAAATGCAATTGTTTATTCTGATTATTATGATTATTTCCCATTCCTGACCTGAGCAACATTTTCTTGTTCAGTGACGACATTTTTCTTACTTTCAATAACCAATAACAGAAATGTGTCCAAATATAATAAAAAAATCCGGTTGTTTTCAGAAATTGAATCGAATTGATTTATATTTATTGTTTATTGTTTATTGTTTTTTGTTGTTGTGCTTCTGTTTGCTGTTCGTTGTATGAATAAAATCTCAATTTGTATTTCATTGTCAAATCGTCGCTGAGAAAAGAACGGATTCATAGAATTCGCACAGAAACCGAAGCAGAAGCAGGAGAATTTTGTCCCAATCTCGATTTATATCAAGCACAAAATGCAGCTGGAAGAGACATCATCAGTCATCGCGTTTCTGTGTCTGTCGGCAAGAGACACACTCACACACACACGCATAGAATAGCATCTCGAGTTGAGTCCCAGTTGAGTCGTCCTCCGAAGAAATGACGTAACAGTCACTCATTCGCATAAATCCTGACGAATTGTTTCAGCGCGTTCTCTTGAAGCAGCAAAGTGAATGATTTTTATGGTGATGTCGTCCTTCTGCAGCGACGCTTTTGTTGTTGTTGTTGTTGTATTAGCACCCATTGAGCCAGCGAACACAGGAAAAATTTGTGCTGAAAATCCCGACAAAAATACAAAGATAAAAGCAATAAAAAAATCGATACAAAATGGAGAAGAAGAGAAGAATCAATCTCAACTTGGAGAAAAAAGGAAAAAAAACACCCACTGAGGATGGAGTAATAAAAAATGTTTCCGATCTGAAGCGAGTTTCGATGAGAAAATAAATAGTTTTTCAGGTTTCAGGTTTTTTTTCTATTTCGTGGCTTTGTTTCTTCTTACCTTTTATTTTCCCATCTCTGTTTGCTCATTTTCAAACAAGTGAGAGCAAACAAAGTTTTTCTATGGACGTAATAAAAAAGTCCGTTGCCAAAGAACAACTGAACTGAGATAGCAGCCACCCTCGTCTCACCTCTCGCTCTCTCTCACTTATCAGCCACTCTCCCAACATCTCCGCGTTCATTATCACCCGGTCGCAGGCGCGTGGAAGGAGGGAACAGCTGCTGCAATAAAAGCGGACAAAAAGCAGACAAATCGCAGTCGTTCTCAGAGTCGAAGTTGGAGTTGTATTCTCCGGCAGCGGCAGCAGGAGCGGTTGGCAAAACTTCGGTAGCTACGATTGCCATTTTTATCCTTACCCGTTATGATAAAAACTAAGGACCACCATTCGAAAGTATTAAGAAAATTCGACGATGGTCGGCAAACGATGACTTGGACATTTTTGTGTCTGTGGATTGCGAAAAAACGCTTACTCAACACTTTCGAAAACAATTCTTATGAAATCGTATATTTTTGGGAATTAAATTATGAATAAACGCAGAAATTCCCAAGTTGCGTGGTAATAGTTGCACTTGGGGAGAAAGGAAAAAAGTCTGCTTCTTTTAAAATATGAAAATATTCTAACATTTTCCTTGGATAAAATCCAATATTTGAAAAACCTTGAAATATGAATATTTGCTTAAAATATTCAAAAATGTGTTTAATAAATGAACAAATAATTTTTACTTACGTTTATCTTTCACTTAATCACTAAAACCAAATAAATATCAATCTGAAAAATTTAATTTAATCATAACATTATAAATGATCGATTATTTATTTTAGATCTATAGAAATCTAGAAATCTAGAAATCTATTATTCAATTTAATTGCATCCGAGTCATTAAACGATTTTTTGAATTCAAATTAACAGCGAAATCTTTTCTATTTGACTTCTTTATTTAACCAATTTCGAAATGCATCCGTTTCGAGGTCGTTAAGCGAAACGGAAGCTGGTAGCAAGCGGAAACAGTTCCGCAGCTGGACGCAGAAATCTTTAAACGTTAAGTGAACGCATTTGAAACTTTGAAAAACTTTCAACGCATCAGTCTTCCGTTGTCAGGCTCTTCCTCTCCCTCTTCCCCTCTTTCTCACGACTAAACTCTCGTCTGTCTCTTTTGATATTTGCTTTTTCACTTCACTCCTTCGTTGAATTTCGGAACCTTTTGTTTATTAATGAGCAACTGCTTCTGCTCGCTTTTCTTCCTTTTACGCTTTAAATATCTCCTTACTTCCTTTTGTTCTCATTATTATTCATGCATTCTTCTCCTTTATTCTTCTTCTTTATTTATACCTATTTTTGTTCCAAATGAAGTCATCAACTTTTCCTGTTTTCAAGCTCCATCTCTCGTCTTTTCTTGCAAATTCGTCTTCTTTGCATTTCGCCATTTTCGCGCTTTCTGCTTCGCTCCAGTTGACAGGATGACCGACCGAAGAACAAGAAAAGCGTTGAATTATTCACCTACTCAAAAGTTTTACCAATCCGAAGGATGTTGATTCTACAAGGACAATTTTCAAACGAATTCCGCTCACAAATCGCATCCATATCCCGAATTAGACTGGAATTGATGAAGCCTAATAGAAGACATGGTATTCTATAAGACCCTATAGTGTTAAATATATAGAATAAAGTTAGTTTTCTATTATTACCCACTTCAGGGACTATTCCAGGACAGACAGATTTGGCAGTTCCTTGAGGTGCTTCAAAGGCGTCGAAAAGGTGTCCATTGACATCGTCCTAGGCCAATATAATGCAAAATTGACCGATTGTTTTCATACAAAGTTTTCGAATTGTGGCTATTTTTATTTATTCGGTAAAATAAGAGTTACAAAGAAGGTGAAATAGGCTTAAAGATCGTTCACAGGTCTATAATGACTTAGAACTAGCATGAAAACAACACGTAATGTTTAAATGGAAATGTTTCACTTAAAATAATGGAAAAATAGTAATGGAAAAATGGTAAATCATTAAAAATCATACATAAGCGAATGTATATTTAATTATTTGATGATATAGTATCCACTTTTTTCTTCGTTTCACAGCTCAACGCAACGGAGCTGCCGTCGTTTACTTCTACCCTGTGAGATACCTGTAGAGACGAGCTTCTGATGAGCGCAATTGGACCAAGCAAAAGTAACAAAAGCCCGGAACTACAGGGTAGGTCACGGGAGCGTTTTACAGTTATCATTAACAGCAGCGATTCACTTTCATTCCACTTCCCATCGCTGAGGATATAATTGCAATTGAAGGAAGCATGAAAACAGCATAAAATCTAAAAATATAGAAAAATTTATACGTTAAAAGGACTCTAATATTAAATCTAATAATAAAAATATCTTTTTATTATACATGGAAAAACTACAAGGACGACGTTAGAAGGGAGATGGTACAAGTTATTTCCAAATAACTGAGTAGAAAAACACGAAATAGTTTAGAGATTTTTCCAATGAAGACGATAAAATATAATTTTTCTGTTGAGGAAAACAAGAAGCTAAAGCAAATATTCTGCTTCATTCATAGGGAAATCCTTGAAAACTCTACTTTTGGAAATCTTTATAAACGTGCAGAAAACCTTCGACTTTTCTTGTTTTAATGAAGTCATAATTAACACAGAATTGAAATATGTGAAAGTCTTTAAAAATGCTGTGTGATTATGTGATTATATCAAATATGTTTTTCTTTATAGCGCCAGCAGCAAAAAAATTTAGTACAAGCGTAATGAAAGTCCTTCCATTATCCTGTACGCACACACACACACACACAAACAGTCGCTCGTCAAAGCCTTTTGCAATGGATAAATGAAGGTGGTGCCAAGTGTTCATCTGTGTTAGTGTCTCGTTGACGAAACAAACTGCGCAGCTCAACTGATGTTCGAATAAACGACAACAACAACAACAGCACCACGAAGAAGAAGCAGAAAAGGCAGAAGAACAAAGATACAAGGGATGTTTAACGGGAAAACAACGTGACGACTTAGAAACAAGGACGAAGGGACAAGAAAATAAGGACATTCAGCAGCTCGGCGGCGACCTCCATCGACAGCAACAACAACAACGACGTCGGCAGCGAAATGAAAGCGTAAAGATTGCAATAACAAGAAAAGGGACCGTAAAAAACCAACGGAACCATTCTGATGATTCTCTGTCCTCGAGGAGTGAAATAAAAATTAAAATGAAAACACAGAAATCAGTGGAAACCATTTGCAGCACTTCTTCCGTTCGCCTCTCAACGAACGAACGAAGGCTTCTCTCTCCGCGATCCTCTCCTGCCGTTGAAGCAACGCTCGTAACTTCTCCGCCCTCGACGGGGTTTCTCAGCGAAGTTTTCTAAACACGACGACTTCTGAAATTTGTTGTGTCTTTGCTGTTGTTCATTTTTGCTCTTTGCTAACGGAACGTGGACAAAACACTACTTGAAACCTTCTTGCTTTAAATTTAAGGATTTCATTTAAACAAGTTTTGTTTTGGTGTCGAAGTTGCTTTTGTTATTGCTTCTTTCTCGGTGCTTTTCTACCGAGCGCCAGCGAAATGCACAATTTTCTCCAAATTTATGTTGTCGAAAATTGCTTTTTGTGTTGCACAAACTCTCTGATGTTGTTGTTGTTGTTGCAGTTGGCGTTGAAAGCTTGTTTCATTAAATCCTCAACAGCATCAAGGACCTTTTAAACATAACGAAAACAACAACGTTTTAATTTATTAATTCAACTGTTAATTTAAATGCGTGGAAGTTGGTGTAAAAATGCATTGTTGCTGTTTTTGTTGTTGTTGTTGCTGTTGTTACGCACGAAATTAAAATCGTGTGTGATGTCGATTCCACGGAAAAAGGATAACACAGTGAATCCTCATCCTTTTACACATTTTCATCATCATAAAAATCAAAACTCATCGACTTCCTTTTCGTTGTCATCTTCATTTCCATTTCTCATCCATTTCCGCATTCTTATGCTTCCTGACAGCCACATCACCATCTTCATCATCGTCATCATCATCATCATCGTCTTCATTCTCAGTCACATCATCAGCTTCGTCATTGAGAAAGAGGTCAAAAGAATTGAAATCTCTCTTGAATTTTCCTATCTCAAAAGAACGCTACAACAACAACAACTCATTAAATCCCAAAAAGTTTAAATTTCTTTAAAAAACGTTTTCAAATTTCTAGTAAAAGTAACTTTTTACGATTGGCGAACTTTGAAAATATTTAATAAATTAAACACATACGAAACGAAGGACTAGAAGTTATCTAATTGGAAATTCAAACAAACAAATTTCAACGCATGTTAACTCAAGCGAACGAGCATCAGCTCCACAAACCAACAACAACAACAAAAGCAACATCAAGCAGCGACTCAGTGCGTTAAATACAAGGAGCAGTCGCAAAACTACGAAGCGAAGCGAACGCAGTTTAAACGAAGCGCGTACAGAAAGTCGAAAGTTGATGAAGGCTGCAAACACAAACACGAACGTGAAGCCGCGTCGGTTGCTGTGGCTTTGAATGTGGTTGTGGATAAAGCTCGATTCCAAGTGTGGCTCGCCAGCTGTGGGTCGGCTGGATGCCGTTTTTCCCCGTAGTGCATTCGTATGCACAAGTTCAAGTTTTGCGAATTTAATTATGCACACGATTTATGATAAATAAACATTGGAAAAGGAGGCGGGGCGAGGCTGCAGCCAGGCACAAATGCAGGCAATAAACAAGCGTTTCAGTGCTTAAACTACTGCAATGAGAGTCATTTGCAATTTATGCTGGAATCATAATCAGTTGGCCAAAATAAATGGCAAGGGATAAACATGGAAAGAATCTGGCTAAATGAATAGAAACAAATCAATAAAATAATATTAACACTATCAGAAATATAATTAAACATTTCGAGGAAGAAGTGAAGATTCATTTTTGTTATTGAGATAATTTCATTATTAGAAATTGAAATTATTAGACATTTATTTGAAATTATAATTAATAAAGCCACAATTTAAGTATTATTATATACAAAATTGTGAATAAGTTTATTTATAAAACTCATTTCGAAAGTATTCCTCGTGTAGAAACATGAATTATATCGTGTATGTATGTATATAAATATTTATTAGCATTTCTGTAGAATTTCATATTCATGTAAATGGTAAATATTTGAAAACAGTGACAACTTGAATTGTTTTGTCAAAATATCGTTGCATTGATTAAGGCAATTTATTTGCTCTGCAGAACAAACAACGCAGGAATTCCGCATGCTTTTGCACGTTATCCGTGTGTGTGTGCCTGGTATTATTTATAGAATTATGTATGTGAAGGTATTTATTAAATGCATTCACACAAATTTAAATGATATTCTGTGGCTGTGTGTTCATATAATCCAAGGCAAACTGGTTTATGAATGGACATTTCTGTTTCCAGACGAAAGCATCGACGTTTGTCGTTGTTTGTGCAGTCGTACGAAGGCTTCATGTGTGTGTGTGTGTCGCTGAATGCTTGCATTGTACTCATATCCGTTTATTTGCATTTACGTCTGTGTTGGCGTTTGTTTACTTCACGATTTATGGCTAATTAGTAGCAACTACTGCGGCTTAGTATTTGCGCTCCGTGCAGTTTTGAGATATTCGCCTAATCTAATAAATTCAATTATCCTGATTTATGCAGCCGTCCGAGGCGCCTCCACGAACTCCCATTCATCCGAGTGATCCACTTTTCCTATCGCTTCAATTGCTTTTATGTGCAGATATGAAATACAATCGGATTCCGAGATTGTAAAGTCCTTTAAGGATTTCTCTCTGCACTCATTTCGATGTGGAAGTTTCAGTTTTTGACTAACTGCATGAAGTGGACCTAACTAAAAACTGATATCAGCTCCCGCAGTTAAAGAAACTTCAGCTGCTGCTGCTTAAACTGGAATTCACTGCAGCCTCGCAGCTTCATTGAGTTTTAAGCCCCATCTGCGACCCACTGCATTGCAACTGACCCCAAAATGACTTTCAATTCCAGCCGAAAAACCTTCTGGCCGCTAGCCAGCCGACTCCATCACGAACGACCCCCATCTGCGCTCCCCTCAGCGAACGATCCCGAACGATGGCCACTTCGTTCGCACTCACGTCCGCAGCAGTCGTGCAAACTGCAAAAACAACAACAAAAACAGCAACTCGACGAGCAACGAGCAGAAGTCGAAGCAGCAATAAATCGCCAGCACACACTTGTATAGAACGCGAGAGAACGAGAGAGAGGCAGAGCGAGCGAAGGAGAGGCAACATAAAAGATTGCCGAAAAGCCTCAAAAATTAATTTCTGCTTTTTCAGCGTCCGCTTTTAGAATTTTTTCTGGTTGAAAAGGCAGAAAAAGTCGCCGCTGCTTCCGCTTCCGCTTGTTTTTCGTCCGGAAGCATTTATTTCTGTCGATGCGGATTTTTGAACACATTTCGTAATTGTTTCTGCTGGCCACACGAGTTCTTCTTCTTCTTCTTCATCTTTGCTAAATATCCTCTGCGTCGGTGGAAAAACCTCTCGGAGGAAAATCTTCTTTTAATGCATGTCTTTTCAACCGATTCCGGAACAAAAAGCATCACTTCTTTAATTAAACTTTGCTTGTGAGGGAAATAAATCAAAGCAACGGAATTTGATAAGGTTTTGCTTGAACATTTTTGGATAATAATAACAATAATTTAAGAATAATAATGTTCCAATGCTCAGCAAAAAAGACACAAACTCCACGTGACTGAGATTAAATCGACACTTCATAAAAACGATGAGAATCTTAAAACTCAGGAGACGTGAAGGAAACTTTTCGTTTCCTCAGGATGCAGGAGGGAAACCACGCAAAATACCCCACGTATTTCATGGGAAGAACCTTGCAAAGCGCCCCCTAGGGGACAGGCTCATGATTAATATTTTATTTATGCTGATGTCGGTGTTTCATTCAAGATTCGCACTTGAAACGTTTATTCCAAACTTGCATCATAGAAATATGAAATAAATGAATATTTCCGACTTCATTTCCATCGTTATTCACTTAAACGATGTGAATAACCGAAGCTATAAATTATTCGACTGCATTTCGAAGCTCCTCGCTTTGATTCTTCGCTTTCCTTTGTCCTGATTTCTGCGCAGAAGTTTTTCGAAGCGATCGTCTTGAGAATTCATTCCGTAGATGATCAGAATGCGAACAGAGTACAGAGAGCAACGAAGCGGCAATCAACTACGCAGTGAGAAGCATCACGTAGCTAAGAGAAGAAGCTCATGCGACTCAACACACACACAAAGAGTCATTCGCCTCCATCCGTCTCCAAGCCTCACTTCGACACGAAAAAAACCCTTCGGCCGACACAAAGCAGCGTCGCGTAATGGAAACGCAAATAAAACAGGAGTAACGCGAATTATATGCAAATTTTATGCTTTCGCCGTGGGTAGCACTCACGGCTCAGACGTGAAGCCAGCGACGAGCGACAGAAGCAGCAGATACATTCTCCGGATACGCAGGACGTGAGAGCGACTCGCCGCCCCTTCGACGGCGAGTTCCGGGCTGAAATGGTCCTGGCGTGGTCCACAGAAGAAGGCAGCGACTTTTGATGTTGATAGATACGAAAAGCGCTCCATTTTGCGATGCGAAGAAGCGATGAGCCACCGCATCACCAATGGAAACCCTTTGAGCAGCCAACTGATGTGTGTTTATGTATTCAAGGACACTGGGAAATACTCCGTGATGGAAGGAATAAGCAAGCACTCAATTAAAAGCGCTTGATATTCGCTGGAGATGTTAATTTCAGGGTTGCCAAAGGAATTCCTCCGCTTCGCTCGAATCTTCTACAATATCCCAAAAATTCATTCAATTTCGAAATAATAATTTCATTTAGACAGAAAATTAACCGAAGCTAAGACCCATCTAACTTCATTTTTTATTATAATCGGTTTTTATTGTAATTTAAACCCTGATTCGGTGCAGATTTCAATCGTTGATTTAAAACGTTCCTCAGACACCATAAAATTAAAAGCTTTCAATTTTTTGGCGTATCTAAAACTCTGCTTCGTTCCTGTCACCGTCCCCGGCGCAATTCGTGCCACACCCCCAACGAAGGACGAACAGCGAATCTGAATGCGTCGTCGGCACGAGTTTGAATCTCATTGAAAGTGGAGACTTTAATTAAAAACTTTTTCACTCTTGTCATTCCTTTTTTATTGCTGTTTGTTTTTTTATAATGTCGCATTTTGCCCTCCCCGTTTTTCCTCCCCTTTATGCTCAAGCGATGCGCATCGCTGGTCCACAGGCGCTCCGCAAAACTTCGCCCTGAATTCGCAACTACACAAATGCAATCTGCATTTTATGCACAATTATGAGTTTTTTGTAATTTGGTGAAATCGTGATATCGAATATAAAACATAAATAGATAAAAATAGCAGCTGGACATCCCAACGGAGATGCGATGGAAACGGAACGGAAAACTTTTCATGTCGCTGCTTCGAGTCCTTGTCCCGCTTTCGCGCCGCTTCCGTTTTATTGCAAATGGAAGCGGTTATCTAAATGGCAACGAAAATTAAAAACGCATAAAGTTTCGCATTCGTAGTTTCATTAATGAGCCCATCGCGAGCGTGTGAATGCACATGAATCCAGGGACATCCCCGACGGAGTATTCATCAGTAAATAATCGCAAATGACTTGTGGGCAAACTTAAAAGAATTTATTAAACACTGCGGCTTCAATTGATTTTAAATTTCGTGTCAAATGACACCAACAACAACGAAGTCTACGTTCAAAATATCATCGCTCGGTTGCACTCGACTGCTTTTTACACATTTTTGGGCCGCTGCCAACGATTCACTGACCTGCTCCACCCGTCCGCCACCCACCGCGCTTCTCACGTATGCAAGCGAATTCAATTCGCCTTTTATCACTGCTTTTGTCGGTTTCTGTGCCTTGCATTTGGCAAACAGGACACTTTTGCTCTTGCCAAAACCTGCAACGCGATCTGCCTTTCCAACTTCTACACACACACTAACATACATACATGTGTACTTGTATTTGTGCATGCGAATGTGAATAAAGTCAGCCATTGATTCGGTGCCGAGCTGAGTTTTCATCACTTATTTCCAATTTGTGCGAAATCGAAAAATGAACAGGAAACTTCAGCACGTTGACACAGAAATGAACAAATGTGTGATGTCGAAAGGAGTTCCTGCAGCTTGAATATTTTAATAAATTGAACAATTTCAAGCGTGAGCCAGCCTCTATTCTTTTTAATTCACAATAATCACGTTCTTTCAAGGCGGCAATCATAAGAAACTTCCTTTAATCACTCAAAAACTCATCAAAACTTTCACCTAGACTTCAACTTTATGTTCTAAGGTAAAGAAAACTGATCCAACGCTACAAAAGCTATTAATTTCGCCCTTTGAAGAGGTAAATTGAGTTGAATTGAATCATTTGAGCCTTTTGACTACATTCATAAAGTGAATCTCTTCTGTGAGAAGTGATTCTGTGAGTGTTACTTCAATTTAAAGTAGAAAAAACATCATAAATTATTGGAAATATAAAAACTAGTAAAGGTGTTGTCTACAGCCGGGCTGTAGCCGAAATACCCTACACCTTAAAGCTGCATATATACTCGTATATATATTTAGAAGTGGTGCGATATAATATACTCGTATATATATATAATATATATATTATGTATCTAATAATAAATATACAATATATATATAATAATAATAATAAAAACAAATTTTTTTTTAAAGTGGGCGGATCACGCCCATATTTGGCATATTAACTGGAAGCATTAGTCTGAACCTACATATAAAATTTTCTTGCCTTCTCCCAAAAAGTGATGCTGATATGGCCTTTTAATAGGCAAAACAGAGGTACCTGCACTCTCGATATAAAAAGTAGGTGTGGTCCTCGGGCGATTTTGCCCATTTTCAATACGAAACACCCCAACATAGCAACGAATATTTTTGCCAAATTTCATTTTGAAATCTTAATCCGTTCTCCTGTGATCGTGATTTCAACGGACAGACAGACAGACAGACAGACGGACAGACATCGTTATTTCAATTTCGGTGGTGATGCTGATCAAGAATATATATACTTTTCCATACCTATCTCTTCTAGTTCTATGCGTTACACACTCCGGTAGAAAGTGAATATACCCTCAACCTTAAGGTGTAGGGTATAAAAATGCATTTATGATTCACATGTGATTCATTGCTTTAATGTATGACGATTTCATGTGCCAAAGCCATCAATTTGCTGTTGCAAAGCACCCTATGGCGCCATTCAACACAAAGAACAGGATCAAAAAGCATCTCCCGCAACTTACAGCAACCGGAAACAGCTACAGGAAAAACACAACACGACGAACAACAGCAACACCCACAAAGGATTGTTTATTGATGATTCATTTACTCAAGGAATAAAAAACAGAGACAGAGTGAAGCAGAACAGTCGAACAAACACAATAACAAAATCGTCCTCATATCAACTCCGCGATTGGACTGCGAGTTGCCAACTCCGCTCACTTCGTCCCTGTTCGATCCTTCGGCCGGATGTGGATGTGTGTTGTAAACAAAAGCAATAAATAATTCTTCTTTTTCATATTTTTTAATACTTTTTAATGCATATAGCGTATTGTGGTAATTTTTGTTGTGCTTCTTCCCGATATCGAGATAAATTATGGAAGCCAATTCATCGCGAGTCTGCGAAGTCGCTTTTATCAAAGGCAAGAACAGTTTCTGTGTATAAACGAAGCCATTTTTTACGTTCGGAGATGAAATTCCCCGATTTTTCACGAGATTCACCGATTTTATACATCAGTTTATATAAAAAAATTATAAAAGTGTTTTTATTTGCATTCATTTGCAACCAAATAAAAATGATTTCAGAGTTATTACCGAAGTTTCTCGGAAAAGAGGTACAATTAGGATAAAAATGTAAAAACAGACATTTGCTTTGTTATTACTTGGCAATGATCGTCGAATACTTTGAAAGTGTTATAATCCATTCTCGGATCAAAAATTGTAGCCGAAAAATGTAATTTCAACAGCGAATTCCTGTAAATTTTTTGTTTAGTGTATTTCCACTCTGTGACTAATCGAAAAGAGCTATAAAGACGTACATATATTCCTCGAATAGAGAGAAATTTTTGCTTGCGATGGTTAATAAAGCGGGTCTTTCCGGTTCTTTGCAGGTCTTCACGGGCCTTTGTGAGCTTTGTCGATCTTGCTTGTTCTTCATCATGTTCTGTACAGTCCATGAAAGCATTTACAATTGGCTGCTATCAACAGACGCATTGGGCATTATATAACTAAACCTTGTTATTATTAAAATTAAACCTTTTAATATTAATAAGATCCAGCCACGTCTTTTTTGTATTGCACCCAAATTAATTTAATTCTATCACGAATGATTATTAATTAAATTGAATCATTGAATAATAAATAATTACGTTTAATCCAAAGTCCAATATTTTCGCTTTTAGACGTTGAAAAACCTACTTAAAATTAGAAAAAGAAGGGCAAATTTTATGCTTCGGTAACTTCAAAGTATCAAGTCCAGAGACTTGTTCTTGTACTTCAAGTAGAAGGAAATTTGATGTACTTAAAAACAACGCAAATAATATTAACTTGAACCTCAATTTGGCAGTCTTTTTCAACTTACTTCTGCAGTACAAGTTCTGTGAAATTTGGAACACCAACAACAAATGTAAAAACTTTTTGCAGAAGGTCATCAGAATAAGAGTTTCAAGCAGGACAATTTTGTTCTGCTTTTCAGGTTCTGATTAAAACTTAATTCTTTCCTAATCAAATTACTCATCAATCAGTAAGCGATGCTGATTTTTTAACTAACTTTTCTAATGATAGTCTTGCTTATAGCATGATTTATGCGTGTCAACTTGAAAGGGACTTTGTACTTGATAAGAGAAGAGAAATACTTGAAAAAAGACTCGATACTTGATCAGAAATTGGGCTCCATAACGACTTAAAAAAGACTGATACATTTCCTTAGCATTTGTGCAGTGTTTCAAGTACTGCACGACGTGATCGTACTCGAAAAATATCAGTTGCGAAGTGAGATTTGCTTGAACTTTTTGAGATATAAGCACAAGTATGGGCGAGTGGTCCTTTTACTGTTACGCAGTCCATAAATGAACAACTTTGAATACGAGTTCGATCACAAAAATTCCTTAAAAAGTTGTTGGAAAAGGTAAAACGTGGAAAAAGATCTTCATAAATTCTTCCAAAAGGACGAAATTGGAGCCTCGCAACTTCTTTGAAACCAAAATGTATTGAAGAGAAGGGAATGAAGATTCCCGGGTAAATGTTAAATGCAAAGTTGCCTGAATTTTCGGCACCAAATCACGACGAAATCATGAATGATGATCCTCGGTTTTGGAGTTGTTACCAATCACGGAGCTAATTTTCAGTCTTCGCCTCCGTCTGCTGCTTGGAATCCACGATAATTTCATGTTCACTGCGATCCGCGTTTGTTTTCATTGTCACCGTGGATGCCGTCACTTTTGTGTCGGCTTCTTGCCATTTCCTGTCCACTTGCATCACTTATCATTTAACAAATGTACAAACAAAATACTTACTTCAAAGCATTCGTCATTGATTAGTTTTATAGAATTACTTGTTTTCCTTCCTTATCACTGCGTTCTGCGCGTTCTCCTCTGCTGCATCAGTTTCCTTATCTTCTCGTTGTTGTTCGGTGTCGAGTTCGTTGACTTTTCTGCTCTTGGTATTTGTAAATCTATTTGTTTACAAATAGTTAACAACAGTTGACACTCGAATGTCACTCGAATGAATCAACGAACATCGGCATGAATCAAGCGCGCCTCGCTCCATACGCACACAGCCACACGCACACAACCACGCGAGCTGCTTTCGAACGCACGATTAAACGAATGACTGATTGAGTGACCGGCAACAACAGCAACGCCATCAACGAAAGGAAAAGTTTTGGAGAAACGCATGGACGATCGGACTGACGGACGGACGCAATGAATTCTCTTGAAATTCTCTGCTGAAAACGACGCGCTTTGAAGCCGAACGAAGCTGATTAAAGCCCGAAGTTTGGACACGCTGCGTTGTCTGCAGCGTTGCAAATGCCGCAATCATCACCGTTTAAGCACCGCGGATGAAGTGGTGAAGCGTCCGCGTTCCGTGGCCGAGATGCACTGCGTTGGCCGGCTGTCGTCGGTCGGCTGCAGACGCAGAGTAACAGACGCTGACGCTTTCAATGCCACGTCGAGGCACCGCGGCGGCTGACGTTCCAGGTTCCACTGTGGATGCCGCTTCCAACAGCTGCTTCTGAAGGGTGTCGCGCGGGACTCCAAGCAGCATCCATCTGCAGACCAGCAGACATCCCAACTCCAATTGGAACGATTTCTGTTTATCCTTGGTGCGGAAAAAGACGCATGCGCCGTGCAAAACGCAGACGTTGTTACGATGTTTCCCCAAAAAGCACAGCACGAGCATCTTTTACAGGGTGCCACACGGAGGCATTCAAACAATCAATTTCAAAGGGAATTTTAGAAAGTTTTTTAGTCTTTTATTAATAATTGTTTTTACTTTTAAGCTTTAGTTCTTATTTTTATATCGGTTATAATATAAATTATTACATCAATCATTAAATCATCATTTATTTATCCTTTTTTGTTCCTTGCAGTGAAAATCCAGGGAACAGTTGATTAGGCGCTGTTGTTAGTCACTCTTCCAATAAGAAAACTTCTGCATACGAAGAGCAGCTTTGGGAACAGGCAGTGAAACGCTGCCGAAGACTTCTTCATACGAAGAGAAAGAACTTTGAGAACAGTTGAAACGTTGCTGAGTGCGTGGCTCTCCTCATAGAAAGACTTCTTAATAGAAAGCGAAAGAACTTCGAGAACAGTTAATGAAACGCAGTTCGAAAACTAATCAGAAAACTCTTCCCTTTTACAAAACAGAACTTATAATGCATGCGAATTTTTAAAAAAAACTTAAATATAATTGACAGATAATAAGAAATCTATAAATGTTAAAAAATATATAAATTGATAAAAATTTTCCTTTTCCTCTGGAGGACATTTCGTCGATGTGTGAAGAGTGTAAAATGAAATCAGCGAAGAAGAAGAAGAAGAAGCGTCGAATAGTCGAGGCGACTGCGTTGAGGGTTTCTGCAGAAGTGAACCTGAAGTGGCCATTTTCACGACTGCGTTTAAGGGGAGGATATTTATGCAGGTTCAACCCTTAATAATTCACTGGCAGAGCAACACACACACACACACACACACACAGATAGCAAGAAACCCTGATTATGGTAGTAGCGAGAGAAGCGGAGAGACCGAAGAAATCCATCCTCTTTGAAGCACTCCATAAAAACTTCCAAGGAAAAAGAAGCGGCTGCAGAGAAGACATTTTGCGAAGAATTGGAAAATCAATAAAGAACCACGTGCGGAGTTCCGCCGAAAACAGGCAAACAAAAGCAGAGAAGAAAGGGAAAAATTCACATCCGAAGGAGGAACCGCAGTCAGTCACAGCGCAGCAGTGTTAACAACGCAAATGCGTGTGTGTGTATGTGTGTGTTGATGATGTAGACAGACATATTAACAAGATTTCATTTCCTTGTTCTTATTTCAACTGTTTGGAAACAAAGCAGACACGAAAAGAAGAAGCAGCAGCGGCAAAAAGTGTGCATCACAAAAAGCAGAGCATCAAAAGAACGGAATGAAGACTCGTTTACGTTTCGTCCTGGCGCTGAGCACGCGACGACGAAGCTGTAAAAAGCAGCCAGAAGATTTACATGAAACAATTAAATTATTTGCAGCTACAAATTAATGAAATGCGCAGATTTCCAGCAAATCCTCAAAAAATGCTACATTGTGACGTTACATTAAAAAGTTACACCGACGTCACTCCATGTGCCTCGCCGTCATTTCATTTCCCGATGAATGCAATTGCAGTTGAAGGAGCGAAAAGGCAAGAGAGACGAGAAGATTCTGTCGTCATAAAATTGAAGCGCAGTTGATCGAAATGTCCTTGGAATAACACATCAGTTGGATTTCAGCTACTTCGACGTCCGTTCCAGCTTCAGCACGTTTCCGGTGCTCACCTTTCAACGACGTTTTACGACTTTCAACCAATTCTGATGTGAAGTCATGAAGCACGTCATGATTTGCAGAGTGCATGTTAACAAATGCCGCCATTTGTCTCAATTATGAGCAGCGTGGAGCGAGCCACGACCTCCGCTGAGGCTCACCTGAAGCTTGCTCGTGTCTAGGTTAGGAGCTCAGCAGCTGCTGCCGACGCCATAAACACCCAAACGATGGTGGCCGTCCGCCGCCCCATAAATAACCGTTACTCGTAGATTCGCTGAAATCCGACTGCTTGACATTTCTACAAGGATTTCAGACGGCCGACATTCGGACAGTAAATCTCCAGTTGCGTCAGCATCCTTGAAACTAAGCTCAAGTGCGTCAGAATATCCTTAAATACGATGGAAGTTGAGCCATAGAAGCCACATCGAAACACGAAATAACAAAGAAAAACTTGGATTGCGGCGAAAAAGCAACTTTATTTCCATAACTTCCGCAGCTTTCGTCGTCGTCCTGCACTCAGAAACACAATGAATTACTTAATGAAGGCTTAATTGAGGCTAATTTAGAGCAGACAAGTCGACGAAATGCCGCCAGCATCGAACACTTAAAACTAAACGCGACTGAAGCGCAGCGCCTTGAAGTCAAATGGATTCTTCCGGATTCTGGCTTACGTATTACTTAGCGGCTATCGGCGTCTGTCGGCGGCGCTTAAGCGGAGCTCGGCACCGGAATCACCGGCTGGAAGAGGTGCAGCCGTGCGTCGGCGTGGCCCAGCTTGTTCGTCGCGTTGCAGTAGTAGTCGCCGAAGTCGGCCGGGGCGACGCTGGCGATGCGCAGCACCGAGTTGGTGGTCTCGTGCGCCGAGGCCATGTTCGTGATCTGGAACTGCGAGTCGGACTGCAGCTGGGCGCCGTTGCGGAACCACAGCACGGCCGGCGCCGGGTAGGCCTGCACGCTGCACTCCAGTTCCGCGGTGTGCCACAGCACCTGTGCGATTTTGGGGCGTGGCACGGCGATCTGCGGCCGGAACTCGACCTCGACGAGGATGCGGTGCTCGGCCGGCCGGCCCACGCCGTTGTCGGCGATGCAGTAGTAGTTGCCGCGGTCCAGACGGTGCACCTGCTTGATGCGCAGCACCGGCCCCGGCTGGATGTGTCCGCCGGCCGGCAGGATCGCGTTGTCCTCGCGGCGCCACGAGATCGTCGGCTGCGGGAAGCCCTCCGCGTAGCAGCCGACCTGCAGATTGTGGCCCTCGGTGATCAGCTTGGACGTGGGCACGCGCTCCTCCAGCACGCGCGGCGGGTGTTTGATGGCCAGCGTCAGCTTCTTGGTGATCTTGTCCACCGCCGAGACGATCACCTGGCACTCGTAGGGGCCCATGTCGCTGGCCTCGATCTTGCTGATCCTGAAAGCGTAGGTGGCGCTGCCGGACGCCGCGTCCTTGGTCTCGGTGATGGCGTAGCGCGGGTCGCTCAGGCTCAGGATGTTGCGCATGGACAGCACCACGGTGCCGGAGCCCGACTGCCCGGTGTACTTGGCCCAGCTGACGGACATGCGGCCGACGTTCGTAACGGTGCAATTGAACTCGACGTCGTCGCCGATGGCGGCAACAATGTCCTTGGTGATGTCGCTAATCGCGGGCGTGGCAGCCGTCCACGCGCGGGGCAAAGCAGCGGCCAGCAGCGCCAACGTGAGGACTGCCAACTGCCGGAAACTGCACATGATGTCAAGATAACGGGATCGATCGGTTTATGTGAAAGCAGTTTAATTCGTCGTCGTGCCGCGAAGTGTGCGTCGAAATGCTGCCAAAGCGCGACTGACGCAGATCGACGATCTCAGCGACTGCAAGAACAACGTTGAACCTCTCAAACGGGATCCTCTCTTATCTCTGCGGATGTCGGGGCTCCCACGTTGCTGATAAATGGGCAACTCTGTGCGCTGCTCTCTGCGCACTCTCGCTCTGCTTCGTTATCTGTTGAGAGTGTTTTTGTTTTCTTGCTCTTATCTGAACTTCACTTTCTTCGCTCTCCACGCTGCAGACGTACCAACAACAACAACACTAATAATCAAGCTTCACTTTTGTTGTATGATTTTTATTTTTGTTCCTTTTAAAATAACATTTAAATTGATTTAATTTTGTTTTGTGCGCAAATTTAATTTTTACTGCGACTTTTTCGGGGCTCAACTTTCTTTAAATCAATCAAGCTCATTCAATTCTCTGTCCACAATCATTTAAATCTCTGGTTTATTATTTCAGAAGTCGTTTTCACTGCGCAACGTCTCGACGGCAACTGAACAAGAAGATTTGTTTGCAGTTTGAAAAATTCCCTGTTTGAAATATTGACCCAGACTGAGTAGAGCCGCGTACACGGTTCGGCTGTTCGTTATAAGTCAAGCTTTGTTCCTTAATTTTGATTTATGGTGAGAAGCAACGCTGCGACTTTAGGTAGACGAAGTCGCCGAATCGTCTGCGTCGAAGCAACCCAGCAGGAAATCCGAGGAGCTGCTCGAATACTTAGCAAATTTTGCTAAATTCTGCTTTTATGCGGTTTCATTTATCGCTCTTCAGAGGCTGTTTCTGTGACTTTCATATTGTTAAATATTTTTAATATAATGTGGTTATTCAATTTCCTAGCGAGACACTTTCATATCGTGAAAAATCATCGAATAAATATACAGGCTTCTCCATAATCACATCACGTACCTCACATGTGTTGTGTTGTGTGTGTATGTGTGTGTTTTCCAGATGGCGGCACAGCCTGAAAATCCCAAGCAAGCATTGAAAAGCCAAAAACATTTGTTGTTTATGGAAATTCGTAGTATCAACTGCAAATGATTGATTATCCTTGACCCTAAAATAGTCATAAACGCAGGAGACTCGCTGTCGGCGAGCATTAACGACGTCAGCGCGTCCATGTCCTTGGCCTTCTCTGGAAACGCGCTCGTAACGCTGCAAATCCAACGAAGAAGAAGTCGTTTAGGTACCAAATTTTCACACAGAATTTTCTGTTAAACTTTAAAGCGATAACAACTAGTTTTAAATTAATTCAAGCAATTTGCAAGATAAAGCCGCAAAATCTGACAGAAAATAAAACGTATCCTGCTTGGACAACCATTTAAATGTTGAATTTATGAATGCGAAAGCAAACTGTGATCAGATAAATAGTGGGAAGCATCATAAATTCCACGCTGTACTTAAAACAAGCCCAACTGTCGGCCGTCACAGCCTCGGACGAGTGCAGCGTGCAGCATGATGGACCGAGTCGACGAATTTCTTTCTATTCACTGCGATTGCAAATGAAAAGCCACAGCAGCGAACAAGGCGCAAAGAGGAAAAGCGAAACAAAAGCGAGAAAAGGCAGAGCGAAAAGCACCACGCCAACAGGCAATGCAAGCAGCCAGCGTGCGTCCTGATGATGTCCTTGCAGAGCTTTACGTGCCGCTTGGTTGCGTTCGACTGCGAACAACGAGCAACGCAACGAATGAATGCGATCCCTTGCCGCTCTCCGCTGCGCACTTCTGCTCATCCTTCGGCCCGCTCCGGTCCGGATCTCGAGCTGAAACTGTCAAATTTCGTAATTTATTGCTCGAATCCTGTTTTGTCTGTGACTTCGGTGTTGGCCCGGGCCGAGGGTGGCACGACTGAGAGCAGCATGTGACCGCGGTGATGACTTCGCCGTATCAGATCGCATTTGTGCCGTTGTGCGTTGTGCGAAAATATATGTGAGTCGATGCGAATTGAGTTCAGTTGCCACTTCCAGGCGCACATAATCCGGCACTAAAGTCAACACGACGCAAAGATCATCATTAGAGGAATTAAATAAAACGCTCCGAGCACAAAGTTGCCGAGATGAATGGCATAACTAAACCGAAATTAGTTATTTTAAGTGTTTTCTGAAATACACTCGAACTGTTGCCTGATCTGCTAAGATTAACGGATTAAATTATATTCAACCAGCTTCGTTCGAACTGTTCGCAACCTTTGCGAAAGGTAAATCAAATGGTCTATTAAAATCCTTTGGAGCCGAACTGAGGCTAACAGTACACGTAAAGAATGATATCGGCCACATTTTTTACTTTACTATTGTCTCCAATTGATCCAAATCAAATCCAAACCACTCAAATCTAATGTGTGAAATTTGTTGTCGGTGTTCTCATAACGGGAAAGGACATTTTCATAGCATTGGTAACGTCATGTAGGTTTTCTAAATATTTATGGTTTATGCCAGGCGCCGTTTAAGGAGTATTAACCGAAAACCGTATAGTTTTTGGGAATAATTGAGTAATTACACATTACTCCAAGTTTGCAATCCTGCTTCGCTTAACTGAATTAACTGTGTTTCGATTACTCGGCTAACTTCTAATTTGTGGTTTTCTTGGAACGCATGTAACTGCTGTTCTTGCGAAAACAGAAAATTTTTCCATTGCGCCATCTACCATCTACTGCCAAAATTGTTGACATAAAACTTTAGATTCTTGAGTTTGGCAGCATTCGTCTTTAGAATCGCATTCCGCTGGAATTCCATTTACTTAGAACACTTCTCTGCGATTCTCGCACTGGGAAAATCCTGATTTTGATGACTTGTCTTCTTCTTCTTCTGTTCGGAATTCCACCACAATCCACCGTTGTTGATTATATCATTCTATCGCCACGGTTTAATAAACACGTTCCACGGCGACAGTTTAAGGCATTTGCATACGAATTTGCGGATACTTAATCTACTCTCGATTATCGGATTAGGAAGCAGTTACTATTTGTTTTACTATATTTCACTGAACTCTTTATGCATTCAAATTGCGACTGTGGACATCCCAAGCTTCATTTAGTTTTAATTTAAACAGAAAACAATATAAACGGTAAAAATTGTTTATTTTACAAGATGTAGAGACAGCTTTTCGCCACTTGGGCACACTGAGTCGGCTGTTAATGTTCTGCAAGTGTTTTTCTACAGGTTAACAAAAGAATATTACCATTTTATTAGAATTCTTGTTTTTCAGAATTTAGGTTTGAAAAGAACGCTTAATAATAGCCACACAATCTTGCAACGGTCCATCCAAACTTACCACATCAAAGGTTATATTAAAAGAAATATATTTACTATAAAATAAAAAATTACGAAGTGGCTAAAATTTCATCGGTCCACCGGATCTCATTAAACCCATTTAAATTTGTACTATTTGCCGGAAAAGTAGTCTTTACCATAGAAATTATAGAAGAAAATTCTGTGAAAGAATATCAGTTCGTTAAATGTGGCGATGCACTTGTTACCTGGGATCGATCGTTATTTGCCCTAAATTGTGTCTTCTGCAAAACGATCTTCATGCAGCTGAATTAATATTAGTATTTAAGCATTATCTTAACAAGTAACGCAATTAGTCAAGAAGGCTGTAGAATTCTGCATAAATTTGTGGAAGAATTACTATTAATATATTACCTCACACCATTTTGGTGCAATGACAACGCTTGGTGGCTTTTAAGTTGGCTGTGCTAAAATTGTGTAATATTATCATTGGTAATAACAAACATTTCCTTTGTTCTGGAACCGACAGCTGCAAATTATTATTATTACTATATGCATTGTGGGAATTTTTAGGTTTGGGAAAATGTAGAATTCTTAGATGAGAGTTGACATTGTCAGCCACGATATTTATCCTTTCTTGTGCTATTAAAGGACCCTTAGGGCGTGGTGATTCTAACTTTAACTGATGATATTTGCAAACGAAGTTAAATACAGAAATGCGTACGTATATTGCGCTATTACGCATTTCATGGAATACTAAAAGAGTCTTTTATGAAAAGGCGTATTTCTTGTACAATTTATTTTGTATATATTTTAAATATTTTTTCTTTTACAGTAATAAAATAATATTAAACACGTTTATAATATAATATTGTAGTTACGAAATAGAATATCTTATGCCTATTTATATTACTTTACATTAAATAACTAATAAAAGTTATTAATAAAAATAATTTTGTATAGTTAGAAGAATATATAATTATATTGTATAAGACGAAAATACACACATTAAAGTATGTTTATAGTATAAAAGTTTATATGCATATATAAAATATGTTTAAATAATATGCGTAAATATATACATACACATTTATTTGTAAATTTAGCTTTCGAATTTGTTATATCTAGTTTTGTAATATACTTAGCTAAAAACTACGGAATATGCATGGAAATTATTTTCTTGTCTATAAAGTAAAAAAATATATAGTTTATTTTACATAGTTATTTATTACATTGGTTAAAATCTCCTTATTCTGACATAATTTAGAGAACCCTTCATTTAAAAACTACCTCAAATACACCACCATCATATATTGTTGCTTGTTTATAGATAATATACAAATTATTAAATTTCCATTGTGCGATTGTTTATACTGTATGTATACCAAATACTTTTTAAACATTTCATTCTATTCTTTTAGTTCTGTATGGTTTTTACGTTTTTCAAATAACTTCTTCAACTGTAATACAACACCGTAAAATTGTAAATATCCAAAGTCTTGTAGGTTTTATAGTTTGGCTCTTCGATAGCTTGTTACACCATTTCCCAATTTAATTTTTAAATAGTTATTTGATGAGCTATCATAATTTGTTTGTTACAATTCACGGAATTTGTCATTTTTACGATCTTATTGTTTACATTCTGAATAAAACCTAATAAATAATAAATATTTTTGGAAAACTGGTTTTATATTTAATTACTTGTTCTTTGTTTAATATATATTTGGAATATGAAATATATCTGCTTATTTTGCGGTAAATCTTTTTAAATTTGACGTCGATTGAACGCAGAATTCATTATAAATTAAGATACCAAACAAATGTTCTTGCTTTAACTATTAATTATTTGTAAAATTAATTCAGAATATGCTCAAATAGGAAACTTTGCCATCTTCATTGGACAAAAGTTAGGCGAATTTGCATTGTTAACATGTTCATTTTTTATTTATAAATTTTGATTACATTTCTAGTGTAGTCTTCACAATGAAACGTTTGTTACTGCCTTTTTATGACAAATGCAGGTTATAAGTGAAGTAAGAGTATTTTTAGGAATGAGCAAAATCATTGAAATAAAACAATTGCACTAAACAGTGTCAATATCGTGCTGTTTTGCTTAATCAGCATTTCAAATACATTCTACATATTTCATTATTCTTTATCTAAATGTATAGATATAATTTATAAATTTCACAGACAAAAAAATAAAAATGGTAACAAATGAACTTTCTTTTTAATATTTCTCCTGTTTAAGCATTTCAATTTTGCATTATGTATGTCATTCGGAATATTTTATAGGAATCTGTTGCTCTCGTTTGGACATAAGGTCAGCTTAGTAGTGTAAACTTTGGAATATAGTCATGTTTTCTATTAATTTTGTATATGAAAGATGTACATAAAAATATATAATCGCAGTTTCATTGTTAGTTAGTTCTTTTTCTCACATTCCTGATTCTTTCATAGTAGGTTTATTAAAAATTTTCCATATTAACAATTCTGTGAATTTTGTACATTTATCAAGTATTAAAATATTCAGCAAATATCAAGGTAGTTTTTCATAAGATTTTTCAGTTTTGTTGCCTGTAAAAACTAGTTAAGTTGTTGTATTTTTGTTTTTCGTAGTTTTTCATTTCTTTTTTGAAACAATTGTGATTAATTTTTGTCTGATAAATATATTTAAAAATACATTCGCCTTAACAAAATGTCGATTTTAAACGCTGCATTTAGCCTTAATTAACATTTAAAACCAACTGAAATGATTAAACAAAATGAAAAATTAATTTCTTATATTCGTTCAAGCATTTTAGTAGGTTTTAAGAATAAATACAATAAGAAATTTAAAGTTCTAGCAGATGCAGTGACAACATCTGTATTAAAACTTAAAATGCCTTATTATTAAATTGACGTAAAACAATTATGCATGTAAAAATCAATCGAAAAACTAAATAAAGTTACTGCCACAGTTGTAAAAATTCTAATGGGTGTTGCAAAATCGAAGAAAACCGATTAAATAACAAGACACATTAAAATTTTTGATATGTGCACAATAAAAATTTAAATTAAGTCATTTTTATCGTTAAAATTTTAATTTCAGAAAAATATAAAACTAGATATATTACAAATTGAAATTTTAACATAAAAATGTTGGAAGTTGCTAAGATAAGTTTTTCTTTTCTAACGGTAATAAATCAACAATCGTTTCAAAAAGAATCTGCTGGCGCCAGCGCTTTTTAGTTCACTTTTAACTTTAATATTTTTCTGGTATATCTACCGAACTGCTTTTTTCAATATTATTATCTTTTTGTAGTCAATTTAAAAATTTTCTTTCTAAAGGCACGTATTTTGCGTGTGTGAGAATGTGTGTTGTACATGCGAAAAGTAAGAAACAAAATGACTAATATTACAAACGTCGTTGCATCCAAAAAAGTCGATCTCTTTTGTAATAATAGTGCCAGGTTCAGTCTATTTTAAAAAGCCTTTCGCAATTTGAGATTCGTTACACTGAAATATTATTTTCTTTAAATATACATACGTTCAATAGTTGTTGACACTTTTTTACATACAAACAATGACTGTTGTGGTGACAAATCGTGGTGGTTTATAAAGAATGCAGCAAAACATCGTTGCAATTCTGTGTATTTTTCTCACATTTGAATCCATTTACTATAGTTTGAAATGTTCGTCTCCTCTTTTATTACATTCTTATAAACTGAAATTGATTTAACATTTCTTAACCTCCTAAAAATTAGTAACGCGAATTTTATCAGCATAAATTACAACTAAATTATAACTACAAATTAACACTTACGTAACTGCGAAAATTATCTCAACCAAATTCAATGTTTCGATAGATTTAAGGGAACGTCTGCAAAGACAAAATTATTAATCTACATACTGAATACTTTAGAAAACCTCGACTTACCTGAACTATGTTCATCTTTAATACTACTTGGATATACTGTTGATGCAGTAGTTTGTTTAGTAGCTTGCTTGGTGCGGATACAGTTTTCGTCAGTTAACCTCGGCGAGTGTGTGGAACGCCCAGCAAAGCCACCACCAGCAACATGAGGAATTGCACTCGGCGCCGACATATGGTGCGCTAGCCCCACTTGAGAGAAATGCGATGGAGGTATCGGACCTCCGAATGCAGCCGCAGCCGCTGCAGCAGCTGCAACTGTTGCTGCACCCACGCCATTATATGGGAAATTATGAAATGGTGGCGACAGTCGCGACGTCGTCGGAGACGCTGCTGCACTGTGTGGTGGCATTACAGGTGACGCCGCACCAGGATAGTGATGCATCCACATGGGATTGTGCCGCAATGCAGCCAGTGTCGAGATGTACGGGTGATAGTAAGACGGAGGAACCACTGATGGAATGTACGCGGCAGCCAAAGCAGCTGCCTGTGCAGCCACAGACGTACCGCTGGCGGATGAGGATCCAATGGCATTCGGAGTTGTTGAAGCAGCATTATTCGGTGCATACATGTAATAATGCAAGGGTGAAGCCGGCAGCGTCGGTCCAAGGAGGTGAGCATTGGATGGGACAGTTTGAAAGTTGTTGTGTTGGTGGGTTGTCCCAGTGGTAATCGGAGGCTTACGATCGTGCTGTTGATCGTCCAGTCGCTCACTTACCGATGCGACGCTTGTAGGAGATGCAAACTGGCGACGTATGGATGCAGTCTTTTTTGGTACAGTACGTGGAGTGGACTCTCGAGGCGGTGCTGTAGCAGAACGCGGAGGTGAGAGCTCTCTCGTGGGAATGCTGTTTGAAGTTGAAGCATTCGAAGGCGGAATGTGTGCACTGAAAACAGATGAAGTACGTGGCGATCGCGCCGTGTTGGCACTGCTCATGGAATTGGGTGACATAGATGTTGGCGGCGTGGGTACATACTTTGGTGACATCATGTATGGCGAATAGAAACTCTGGTGATGTTGCAATTGACTTGATGGTGATGCGGCAGCCGACTGCTCCGCAGAGAAACGCATTTTATAATTAGATTCAGGAGGAGCTGTATTAGGAGAGCGTGAACCGTAGTCGCTCCCAGGTTGCACTGAAACAGTAGGACTGCGTGAGTGGTTCTCATACAACGGCGATGAATATGGTGACGATCTTTTCCTGTTGCTCGTATTAGGCGAAGATTTACCACCACTAACCACAACGCTACCACTACCGCAATTATTTTCCGGCGACTTCGGCGAAGCTAACATCGCTCGGAGGTATGAGGGATCTTGGATGCTATGTTGTAAATTTTGCTGCTGCTGCTGGTGGTAATTCATACTGCTTACAACGGCGTGTTCGGCTGATCGCTTGCTAGTAGAAGCAGGCGAGTGGGCAGTTGGTGTGTTCAGAGATGAGGAGTTTCCTCCTCCTAGCAGTGAATGTATACTATAAGAGCTGTATAAACGAGTAGGCGTCGAAGTCGTCGGTGGGTTGGATGTTGTCAATTTCGAAGCACTTTTGTTGAAGCAGCCGTTTGTAGCTGTCGCTACTACTGTGGACGTCGATGTCATCACAGCGCAACTTGTCGATTGCACTCTTTGCGGCGAAGTCTTAACAGCGGTTAAAGATGTGTTTCCTTTAGCACGACATCTCTTTCCACCTGCTGTCGCAATGTCCTCCAATGAAACCTTCTCAAACTCCCTGAGTATTCTTTTGCGGGGTGAGACATGTTGTTGGTGATACTGAAGTTCGACTAGACGCGAATTCGCAACAGAGGCAGGTGAAGAAGTGGACGACGAAGGCGGTGAAATCTGCAAGAAATTGTGATTAATTTATGGTCAAAGGTTTACAGTAACTTGTACTGAGAACTGTTCTTTACCTTATTCGACAATGAGTTGGCATAATTATAGGCGGCTCCGCCACCGTTACCGCTTATCATAGGCTGAAGTGTCTTTGACAAGTATAAAAGTCCAGATGTGGGAATTCTATCGATTAGTTTTTGTATAATAGTGATGAGCTTGGCTCGTGATTTGAATTTGTTAAGTCTTTTTTCTCCTCCTACTGCTTCTTTCTGTACTTTACTTGCAGCATTTTCATCTACCGCAGAATCTGACGGAGAAAGCGTCACAGGAACATCGGCATTATCGACTTTACCCTCACCATTAATTTGCTCTTTGGTGGTGTCATCCTCCGCTGCAGTAGCCACGGACATTGACACGTCTGTGTCGTGATTTTCTGATCTGGTGCTCATGCTCTCGTCCTTTTTTACAGCTGCATCATCCTTCTCCGATGTTTTACCAGCGTTTTCTATTTTTATATCAATTTCCTTTTTAATGCTATCTTTTCCCAAGTCTAAAGTCAAATCAGTTGGCTTTGCTTCAGGAGTCTGCGTTACCGCAGAACCATCAATGCAGTCTTTTCCTGTTAGCGTGCCTGTTGAAGAGCTTGAACAGGCATCGTCTTCAGAGTTATTTGCAGCGCCGGACGTGTTACCTATCGCTTTGACTTCGATGCGTACATCTTGAATATGCGTTGCCTTTAGCTTCAACATACCATTTGATGTTATGTGTTTATCCAGTGTTTTAAATGAAGTGAATGTATTTTCCCAATTTGGAGTAGATGTGCTGTCAAAAGGTCTTCGTCGCTTCTTACGCGATGCCTGCAGGCCGATTGCTGATAATGTCATCTGATTCGGACGCTGATAGAAGAGCGACATTTCCTTGGAAATGCCACAACGCGGTGCAGCCTGCTTCCAACAATGATCACGCTGCCATGGAGATGATTGGATTGAGCTGTTGTCATCGGAAACTGTGGATTTTAAAAATTTAATTATATACCAATGAAATATTTTTAATGGAATTGCGATCAAGAGCTTATTTAATAAAAATCTCTACTCACAGCTTAACGATGTTGAGCTTTCATTCTTTGGATACGTTGTCGATGTGGTCGACGTTGGCGTTATGGTGGACGATGTAGCAGATGATGGGGCTCGAAATAACTTGCGTGGAACTGAAACCCAACCACCTTTTTCGCCATCTTTGGAACGAGCCAATTCAAGTATGAATTTTCCATCTGAAAGGATATTTAATAAATCATGAAGAAAAGCATTAAAGAATGAATTAAAGAATCAACCTTTAAAGAATTGCAAGCGTCCGCCAAAACTCTGACCACGGGGTAACTCATTGGTGGCCGATATTGAATGCCTGTCAATATCGGTGCTATTATTACCGAGAGTGTAATCTATAATACCACCGTTTTCCACTTTGAGCCCCCCACCTCCACCACTAGAATTAACAGTCGGTGCTCCATGATTAACGCGTTCTGAAGCGGAAAGAAGTTCTTTTGTTGCTGGTGATGCAGTAGCTGCAGCCATAGCATTCGACGTTGTTGCCGTTGTTGATGCGGTTGTTGTTGATGGTGACGGTGATACGCGTTGTTGTCTTGCTTCTTCAGTTGTTGCTGGTGAAGTGGGCAAATTTGTTGACGAAATTCCATTGTTTATGGCGAAACCGAATGTTGATGCTGCCGCCGTCGCGGTGGGAGGAGTGGTATACAATGTAAAGTTAGCATGCGTTGACTGTGGAGGTGGAGGCGGGGGTAGAATTATAGCATTCGCTGCTGCCGTTAGTAATGTTGCCGCGGTTGTGTTTGCTGCACTATTAATACCATTTTTCAATACGATTTCTGTGGCTTCAGTGCTTGCGTGTTTGCTACAATAGCCTGTCTTGTTATTATTTTTCGTGTTGTTTTTGTTATTGTTGTTGCGTTCATCAGTCATTTTGATGTTGTTGTGCTTGTTGCTGTTGCAGCAGATGTGCGGTAGTTGGAGACATTTTTTTTTATTTTCTTTTTTGGACAATTTTGATGCAATTATATATTAGTATGTGAAAATTTGGCTGCTTCGAATCCATAAATTCACAAAAAGTTCAACACTTTCAGAGCGAAATTCATTTGTACTTCTTCCAATCGTCGTCTATTATATTCTCAATCGAATAATGGACACTCAGGATTGCAGATATTCACTTTTCAACAGTAACAGTTTACTTTCAGAACCATTCATATTTTTTCCTTTAATTAATCCTTTTCGGTTACATTAATATCCCACTAACTGTCAAAAGTTTTGTTTCTCAGTCATTCCACGAGTAGTTTTTTCTAGCCTAAAATAGTGTTGCCGGGAGTTTTAGAATAAATCTTCGTTCGCACCAAATAATTCGTGTAAATAAATGCTGTTTGTGAAAAACGATATTTATAAAGTTTGATATCAATTCAGCACATTTAAAAATATACATAAATATTTATAAATACATTTCAAAATTAACAGAACTTTCTATTAGGCCATTGTAAAACATGTAGCTATCATTTAAAATGCTGCTAAACTCAATACGGCTTTTCCGTGAGTGACAACAGTCTTTCTAACAAACATACATGGATTTTACATTGGTTGGGTTATCCAAGATTATTAATGACTATTCACAAAAATTTGGTAAACAGCTTTTAATAAAACTATGCCTACAAAAGGAGTATCGTGGCAACACTGGTACCGAGAAAAAGAGCTAGTTCATTACACCCAAGTGCCAACTGCTCAATTCAACTGCCATTTTGTTTTATGACATACGATTTTGTTGAACTGAGAACGAATGTTATTATTCTATTTAACATTATCTGCTAATTGATAACTTTTCGTACATTTTTTGGTTGCCTAAGTATCCAAAATACTTAAATAAAACGAAAGAAAGAATGTACATATATATGCATTTTGTGCACAGGAAACAAATAGAGATTTCCAAGTCCATATCATATCTATCAATGGCTGAACATTTCACTTCTTACATTGTTATCCCATCTTCAACGCTATATAGCACTTCTCAGGATGCTTGAAAACAGAAGCCAATTTAAATACTTTTTTGCACACCTTGTCGAATATTAATTTTAATTAATGCTTTTACTGTGCGCTGCAGTAAAGAAAACAACAGCAGAGGTTGGACAAACGGGCGCGAAAGAGATGAGCACATTAAAATTTTTATAGTATAATGAGAGTAAATACATATACACCTTCCTGCCGCCTGGTGTAACTTTCATGATTTCCTATGTGATACTGAGCAATTTAAATTACTAAACAATTCAATTTTTCGACAACTGCACTTCCTTTCAAAGGGTTTCCATTTTTTTTGTAGGTCGATAAGGTTTCATGCCAATATGACCACTTTATATTCCTAATGTGTATGAGAAGATTGTAATCTAAAAATGAGCAGGGAGTCGACAAATTGTTGGTGCACCACGCTAATAGGTGCAACCGCGGCACCTAAACGCGTCTTAAACCCATTCACTCACCAAGAGGAATCATTGAGTTTCTCCATGAGGATCAAATCTTTAATGGAGTTAAATATCTTTTTAACACTTCACTAGTTGATGCATTTTCATAAAAAGCTACCTTCTGTTGTTTTTTAATTACACACGTATGCACAAATATATTTCTGTATAAAAAACTGAAAAGTTCACTAAATCCCGCAATACGACAAGGAAAACGTTGTGTGAAATAAAAAAAAAACATATACAATTAAGGTGTAATGCTTTACAGATTATTATGCACTTATTTTATTTAAATTCACTTGGATAATGTAAAAAATTTTACACACAAATAATATTAGTGCTTTTGAAATTGTTAAAGTCAATAAAATTGCAAGATTGCGCTAATCATAAAGAAAAAAATAACTTATTAATGAATAAAATGCAGGGCTGCAATGCAAATAGTGTTGTAGATTGTTTCACTAAAAATGCCTAAATTTTCCTCACAGAAAATTAGGACAAATAGCACTTTCCACGAAACAGCCAAATTTTGTGCGTGTATTTTCTTACATTTTCGTACCCTTTTTAATGTTTAGTCCTTTAAACGATTTAGTCCGATTTTCCCAATTTTCTGTATCGAAAATCTGAGTTAAAATAATATGCATTGCTATCCTTTTATTTCTGTTGTTTTTATAGGTGGACAGACCACTCCCATTTTTGAGAAATTATTTTTATTTATGTATGTTGGTAGACTAGTGAATGAAATTTCAGCTTCAAACTCATTCCACAAACTAATTTATAGCTATAGAAAATGAGCTATAAACACCAAGAGTTCAACAAGAGTTCATTTTACTATAAAAAGTGGGCGTGTTTTTGGCTCTATTTTCTATTCTCTATTAACCTCTGGGGCAGAGAATATTAGTGCAAAATTTGAAGAATTGACCACTATACCTTCACTATATGAGTGACCGCGCCCATTTTTACAAAATTTTAATCATTTTAACATGATTCCACACTACAAATTCACCTCCAAATTAAGTCTACAATCTAAAAATTCCTACTTTAAAAAAAGGTGGGCGTGGCACTACTCTTCATTCGTTCTCCTGTAATCCTGGATTCCGCAGATCGACAGACGGACGGAAATGGCTAAATTGACTCAACAGGCGACATTGATCACGAATATATTTCACCATTATACCTTTTCATACCTACCACGCCTACTTTAATGCTTTACAAACGGTAGCATAAAGTGAATAGACCCACCTTCCTTCAGATGTAGGGTATAAAAGGAATCTAGGAAATGGTTGGTAGTCTTATAGATCGGCCTTTCAATAGTAACGACATCAAGCGATTCAGTTTCAAAAGTGAAAACATTACGAACGATTGTCACTTTTATTTAACGAAAAATCCAATCAAGAACTGGAAGCAGATTGGAGCTTCCTGCGCGTGATCTGAAAGTATTTGATTCTATGAGTCCAATAGCAGAAGAAACGATTCGAGATGTAAGAAAGACCGAAGACAAGAAGATGTCGAACAAGCTTCAAGAATCATAAAAAAAAACAAAAAAAGATAATAAAATCTAGTTCACGTTCTAAGGAATTTATGAAGTTTGAATTTTTCATATTCCAATAATATTTTAAAAAAACAACCTGTAGAACAACTCTCTTTGAAGAGTTTTAAAGAACGCAATACTAGTAACGAACAATCTGTTTACTTGAGTTCATACATTTCCCTAACACGCGGTGAGTTCGATTCCTAAACCGAGGAGGAGAAGAGTTTCATTTCAAAAACTAACATTGATTCACCGGATCTCCAGGAATACACTTTGGCCTACTTCCGAAAACACTTACGCTATGAATCCCGTCGACTTTATAATAATTGCAACAACTGGGAGGTGTATCAATCAAAGAACTTTGAACGTCTGGGAGGAACTGCTGCCGATGACATGAATCTGCTGACTAGCAATAACATTAATTGCTAGGATTGATCGATCGCTGCGAGAAAATGTCTTGTTTCCGCAGTTGGCGGTCAACGATGGCAGTGAAGATATGAAGCCCATTACAGTTGGGGATCTGGAAGGCTTCCTATCTAAGATACAAGTACAACTGAGACGATTGTTTTTTCCAAAAAAATTGTTTGCAATATATAATTATTAGTTTTTGTTATATCATAACTTATTTTACGTATTTTAAAAAGATTGATGATGTTGTTAAAAATTTAAAAGAAAATAATTGTTAACTATCCGATTTAAAGAAATATACATTGATTTTTATGTATTTTTAATCTTTAGAAATTGTATTTTTTTGCTTCTAAATAACTTATTTTTCACCTATAAATAGCAATATAGAAAAAAGCCGTACTAAAATCGGCTAACAAATCGAAAAGACATATAGTTTCTTTTTTGGAATTTTTTTCTTGTTGTCTATTTTGTAAAAATGGCTTATCAGAAAATAATTTCATTCTATTAGTGTACTTACATATGCTTTTATAACAAATCAAAATGGATTATTTTTTTAAGCGTTACTGGGAAATTTTTAACGGTAACGAAATTTTAAATTTCTTATAATTTTGTTATTTACAGAAACGACTAACTGTTGCATCATGAGTAATTTACATACTTATACGAGGTCATAAATTTAATAAAATTACTATTTTTTTGTAATAGCTTATTTAAACAACTTTCCTGCAAAAATATTATTTAGCAACCTTTTTTTTTGATTGCTGCAGAAAAGTTGTAGTTAAATAAGCTACAGGTCAGTGTTATGTGAAAAATTTCACTCTTAAAACATAATAATCTTAGCAGCGAAATTTTAAACTTAACAGTTTGGACTTTAGCTAAGCTAGTGTGTGTTTAGACCAGTTATATAATTATACTCTTAAACAAATTGCTCTTGACTGTTCGCAGACAGCTCCATCAGTCGCCATGCTGCCTTTGGGTTTAGTTCGTTCGGGTCTCTGCACAGTACCCATACATAATTCACCCGCATTACTTTTTCAGGATCGCCTTCGACAACTTTGTGAGTTCGATCCCTTACGCACATTATTTGCTGCGCTTGGAAGGTCACAATTAGAACCGGACCCTGTTCCATTACTTTTCCCATGGCCAGATCAATATTCTCTATATCTAATACCTTCGAGTCAAGATACAGACCCTGTTTCAGTGCCTGCGCTATGGGTGTAGATATAATATTATAGGTGCTTTCGAAGCACCAATCCTTAAGTATATTCAAGTCGCCGCGAATCATGGCCTCCAGAATATTCGGGATAATGTCTGTTTCGCAGTCACGCAGGAACTGTTTCTGATCAAAATTAGGATCAATTTTGCAAAGTTCTGTTAGTGTCTCAGACAATTCTGTTTTCGCAAACAAGCCACCCATCACGTCCGACACTTTGTCTGTTAGCATGCGAGAAGCACGTATCAAAGGATTTTCAGACTCCTCATATTTCATCTTCCAATCAAGCACTTTGTTAACATAAGCGTTATTATTTTTGAAGTTCTCCCACGATTGGAAGAACTTGGAATCCTTGTGAAGTTCCACGCCTAAAATTATCGATAGCAAATGAAAGAATAGCTTCAAAGATTTCCGCGAAATTTTTATTTACCCATAGCATCCTTATTCGGTTGCACAAAACGTTTATCTGCAGTATCCGTATGTATTTCGATCCGTTTCCGTAACTTAACCGGTGGTTGGTAGACGCGCGAATTTATGCTCTGAGAATCTATTTCTTGCTGGATCATTTTCGTTGTATCGGAAATGGCTTTGTAGGCGGTAGTTTTTCCAATCTGTTCACCCTTCTGAGATATCGAATTACCAACGCCCTTCGCCGTTTTCGATATTTCTTCAGAGATTTTGGAAGCTTTCTTGGCGATATCAGTCTTGCTGGCTTCATCTAGCACATCGCTCACTCTTTCTCTTATTGTTCCTAATTGTTCCTTGAGTATGTTAGATGATTTTTGTGCCTCTGACTCCACAATATTAAATTTCTGTCGCGCTGACTGCAAAGCTTCAGATTGCTCCAACTTTTGAGCCTCTTCACGAAATTTTCTAATATTGTCCTTCATTTCTTTGTTCTTTTCTATTTCACTTTTGATATTATCCAAGAATTTCGAAAAAAAGCCGGGTCTGCGTGCACCTTGGGAATAATAACACTAACCACGAAAATGTTACTATAATAAAATGTACTATTATATAAAGCACCATACTCACATGATTTTCTACACCCTGCATGCCATACTGTGTTCCTAGCCGGCTAACTGCCCCTCGTGTCAATACCATAAATTTGTACTGCGAAGATAGCACGCATAGAACATTTATAATAAGAACATTTTAATGAAAATAACCTCAAATGTTAAAAGGCTTTTTTCCCACAATTGGATAGGACTAAATCTGCAGTATCCACTTACCATTGTATTGAAGTTGTATGGAACAGCTAGCGTTTCTTCAATTTAAAATCAATTTTGTAATAAAAGCTCGTTGAATTTATGTAATGTTTCTATTGCAGTCACCGAAAGAATAAAAATTCGTTCTCATGATGTCAATCAGAAAATTTCGTTTCCGACCGTCTTTTTTACAATCCGAAGTGTATAATTCTATAGAATGACAGAAATGGACTTATGACATTTCGACTTCTTTGCTAATGTTTTTATTTTGGTTTTTAGCTTATTTACTTATGCCGAATTAAGCTAGGGTGTATTCCTCGACATTATTTCATAACATCAGAACCAAAATTTTATTAATTTTAAATGTATAATATTGTTCGCTGAAAGCACTCTCTCAGCTGTTTATTATAAGCAAATTGATGCAGATTTTGGAGTTTATGCCACCGCGTTGCCAACGGTTTAAAATGTCTGAAATTGTGTCATTGCTGATTTCGTGTTATTTTTTCACTGATTGAGTGAAATGTAAGTTGTCGTTAAGTCGGCTTATATTTTAACAATAACAAGTACAATGAAGGAGTGTCCTGCAAAACTACAACAGAAAACTATAGTTGCATTTGATGTGTGCCTTAATGGATGAGCTTTTTGTTACTCATATTAGTGGACAATAAATTATGAAAGGCTATAGAAGCTCTCTTCTATGCATTAATGAAGAAAATTTGTACAATAGTCAATGTATGCAATTAATTATTCTGTACATAAAAATAATGTACAATATATGTATAAATGAACTAAACCAGTTAATTTAACTAAATTATCCATTTAGTAACTGCTGAATATATATTCAATCATCAGTAATTAACACAAAGGTAAACGAGACCATGGTAATTAACCTTCATAACTTAGCTCCACATTATGAATTAATTATTAAATTATTATGTCATAATCATAAATTTTATAAAGTTACAATCCAGCGCAAACTGCTATGTAGTGATTTTAGAAACGTATGAAGTCGATTCCACTCTGAAGGGAAATTAAGAAGTTCGTTTGTTTGATAAACGGTATAAACTAAATGGTCGCAAAAGCTATAATCAAAATACTCCCATTTTACTAAATACCAAATGTTTCGCCCTTTATTGAATGCAACAAAATATATGGAAGCTTCCTTTTTCAATACCACATATTTCGCCCGTTCTTAAATGCAACATTGTTTTCTAGAACCGTTACAAAAATACAACGTAGAAGCAAAAAATCAATTTCTCGGAATTCGAATTGCACTTCGCATATAGAAGAAGTCTTTTAGCAAATGAAGTGGAATCGCTAGCGTACAAAAATTCCGTAATTTATGAAAAACATTTTGAAACAATTTTAATCATGATTTTAGCCGCAGCTTACCAGCATTGCTTTTAATTAAAACTCTGAGTGAAACTGTGTTTTGAATTCATTGGAATCTTGAAACGCAAAACGATTTTAACGGAACTTTGGCGTCTTGAAAAAAACGGAAAAAATATATTAGTTTGTTTAGAGTTCGGTGTTAAATGTACGTGCACGTGATGTACCACAGGAATCCACAGTTTGTGTACGGAGACTTGCCACGTCAGCCTTATCGCATAGATCATGAAAAGGTTCGTATTAACAGTTATCGATCGCTACTGAAATATCTTGACCTTCAAGCGTTTTCAGGAAGTTTTCAACAACTTGTTGGAGATTAATATGAAATGTTTTCAGGAAATGTATTTGGGCCAAGCAAATACGCACGCATCCAACAATAGCTATTACTCCATAGGCGTCAACGGAATGCCATCCTATCCACATTCTTCTAATGCTCGTCCCACGGTATCTGCAGCTAATAGCAGCTACTTCCAACCAACGTCGGGACATCCATGTAATATGCAACAGTTTTTACCACAACACAAATTGGCGGCAGCTGCAGTAGCGCAACAGCAGCTTGCGTTAGCAGCTGTCCGTGGAAGTAATCCGCATCAGGACGAAATATCGAAATCTTTACAAATGTATGCCACGTCGACGGCTTATAGGACTGGCCCTAGTAAGTTTCAGGACATATCATATAGGAGGAATATATTAATAAATTCGAAATCAAGCGTTTGAAATGTAGTTCGTAACGTTCCATTGTTGAATTCAGTACATCCGCTTCCATCATGTGTAAAATACTTGCAGCTTATGCGTCGGCCATATTTATGACTGCTGAATAAATCACATTTGTCATTGCTTGCTATTTGCAGAATCTGTAAACTTCTTCCAAGAATTGTGCAGACGCAGTTCTTAGAAATCGAATTTCTGTTTTGGATTGATTGCAACTTTAAATGTAGATATACTAGTTTTAATTCTGTTGCTTCCCTTTCTGTGCAAAATATATATATTTATTCATTTAAACCTAATTAATCTCTTCAATTCCATTATGGCTAAATAGGATTCTTGGTTTAAAATCCAATCGTTTACAGCATCTCAGCTGTTTTGTTTTTAGAGTTGCCAAAAATCTGCAAAGTCAATTGATATGAAATAATATACAGATATGTGTGTCATTATCGAGAGCATTTAATCAATTTATTTATTTGTTTTATTGTTATTTGCTGAAGGAACTTTACACAATAATTTTTTTTAGACTCAACTCCTAGCCTCCAGGTTCCCGTGGACGATGTCATGCATGATTTTGCTTGCAATGGTCACATATCTGATGACTTCAATCGATATCACCAGGTAGCATTACAGCTTGTCAACAGTGGCATCAATACCACTGCTGCTGATGTACGCAACAATTTTTGGAACATGTTGCCAACACATGTGCAACAGTACCCTAATGCTGCTGCGGCTAATAACATGGAATATCACAATAATAAAAAGAACCAACAGAAACGTGGTTACAAAAATGAAAAATTAGTAAGTTGCCTACATTTTTTTTTTGCTCTTTTTAACAAGAGTTGATCTGGTTTTCCTACAAAAATTTTTTTATACGGAATATCAGTTGTGTTGTATAAGCATACTAATATAATAATCGTATTTTCATGCCATCTTTTAGTCATCGACGCGGCATTGTGTTTTCTGTGAAAATAACAATGAACCGGAAGCCGTTGTTAAAAGTCATGCAGTTCGCGATTCATTCAACAGAGTTCTCTGTCCCAAGTTGAGGACTTATGTTTGCCCGATATGCAACGCCTCTGGCGACATGGCACACACTATTAAGTACTGTCCACAAAAGCCAATAATTACCATGGAAGACGCCGTCAACGCAGAGGCACTCCGTTTAGCCAAAGGCAACTACTATAAACAGCGAATGAAAATTTAATCTTAATTCCTAAAATCTTTGATAGATTTTAAGCGCTTGAAGCGCATTCGTCTTAAGTTTATAAAAATCGTATTTTATAATTTACATGTTAATATTGAAGAGATTTTTTTTTTTTAATTTGTCCTGTTTCGAATTAATACTACATATTTTAATTTTTCGTTGAGTTTTTATTATCAAGTCTAAATGAAAGATTTCATTTCATAATTTGTACTTTGATCTGATGTGTTGAACTTAATTTTACATGGGATCAGTGGATCTGACATCGCTTCCAGCAAGCGTTTATTTGTACGCGACGAATATATGCGTTTCAATACAAGATTCTATGCCATTAGGTATTTCGTTTTTAATATCCAACATCTTGTCGGCAGTCATTCATGCAAATGCCATTAATGTTATTATATTGATGTTAAATATTCATCGTCTTATTTAATATGAGTCGAAGTCAGTTTCAGAAAAAAGAATGCACATTGTGTTAAGTAAATGTCAACAAAAATTAAAATACTTAATTTTTATGTAAATGAGTTTTAAAACAGAAACAAATGTAATTTTTATTTTTTAATTGAAAAGTTATCAAACAATTTGCCGATAAATATTTGGGAGAGTGTTGAAAGTTGTGATTTATATTTATATGTACCAAATCCCTTAACTGTTTTAGGATTTTAAGATCGTCTAAGCAGTAAAATTATTGCTTCATTAGCCCACACAGTTCATTTTAACATGAGTGAATTGATCCAAGTCAGGGATTTAAAAAGATAAAATATCAATTTTTATCATCTCCGTGGAACATATTTTCCAATAGTAAACATTTTGCTACGTTAAGCAAAATTTTAAAAGAAGAGTTTTTATACTATTTGTCTAGTTTAAATATTAGAATTTATCTAGTATAAACATACACGTACAATATGTGTCTATATAATAAAACTTTCAGCAGACTCCCAAACAAAATTTTTATCCACAGAAAAAAAAAAATATATAAAATCCTATAACATTATAAATTCTTATCGCCTAACTGTTACAAGCAGGAATTTGCGTACAAAACAAAGTAATTTTGTTTCATTGTAAAAGAGAAATTTTAAATTCATATATGTATGTATTATATGTTCTTTAAAAGTATTCATGCCAAAAGTTAATATTAAATAAAACGGCAAAATATATTGATCATTTTTCCATTTATTTGAAGGTCCTTCATCAAAGGTAAGTAATTCATCATGTATAAAAGGATAAGTAATTTTGGTTTGTAACAATTCTATTTTTCAAGTACAATTTTAGCAATTTGTTTATAAAATCCATTGAGCTATCAGCGCTACAATAATGATTTGTGTATGTAGTCCAGAGAAGACGGCAGGCAGTACACATCGCCAATCCGTTTAGATCACAAACATTAGGAAATGTAGAGTTTGGAAACCACATGACCATTATACACATTGGGAAGCGTTACTGCTTCATTATAAACAGTAGCAGGCAAGGACAAAGTAGAAGAAAAAGACGGCTCGTCGGGGTGAAGTTTTATGTTGTTTTCAAAAGTACAAAAAGTGCAGAAAATCTTAATTATTATATTTTATATCGACGGAAGTTATCGATTTCAAGATTTAATAGCTAGGACTGATAGTTTTAATAAAAAGACTCAGCTTTTGGATGCTTTGAACGCTACAATTTCAACGAAATGTATACACAATTTGATTGCGCCAACTATGTATTTGTTCCCTAGATTTTACCTACTTAAATTTCATTAAGATTTTAATTCACAAATTACTTTTCATTTTAGGAAATTTTCCCATTTCTTTCTATTTAATTTTTCCATTAAAATATGTTTTTGAAATACAATATTAGAGCATAAAATAAATTGAAACAATTCAAAATTCTTCCTTCATTCCGTTTCGTCAATCTGCAATATTTCGTTGTCTTTCAAATATTGCTATAAATATACCATCTGTAAAGTCTTTATCTGGAAGTGTGTAAATACAGTTCTTCCAGATATGTTTATATTTTGGATCTCCAAAATTAGTCCATTTACTACGTAGCGCTTTTTTTCCACTTAGCATTTTAAAATCTGGGTTTAGTTTCAAGATCTTTTGAACAACATGCTCATTTTCTTCTTCGTATAAAGAACAGGTAGAATAGGAGATCCTCTTGACAGAGGGGAAGGATTTCATAGCATGTGATAGCAATTTTATTTGCAATCCGCCTAGTTTCTGTAGACGTGCAGGATCTTTCTCATCTGGATCCAGCGACATACGATTTTGCATACCAGAACCAGAACACGGCGGATCAACCATTATGTACTCAACATCAGGGCATGTTTCTTGATCTGTGCAATAGATATAGTCTTCATAAGTAAATACATTGTTTTGAATTTTTTATACCAATTGTTAACGCGTCCGCTTGGATTGGTTTTACAATGTCAGAACAGCCTGCTCTTTCAATCATTTTAAGCAGCAGACGGTAACGTTCTGCATTGCTTTCAATTGCGTAGATGGTCCCCTTGTTTTTCATTACATTCGAAGCGTGTATAGTTTTCATGCCTGGTGCAGCGCACATATCTAGAACTTTTGCGCCTGTAGGAAGCTGCAATAACTCTGCAACCAAGCTTGTGCCCTAAAACAAATATAGGGAAGTTCATTACTTTGAATGTGTAACTTGGCGACACACGTGTTACTTTGTCCTGCAATATAAATTTCATCTCCTTCACAAAATCATGACAAGCCCAGTAATTCTTATTTTTAGCAGAGAACACCAACAAATCATTTAAGTGCATATCGACCAAATATTCATCCTCTCCGAGATCGGAAATTGCGCTCAAATAATTCTCGTACGACTCAAATGGGGCACCTTCCTTTTTGCGCCAGCCTTCAGATTCAAGTACCTGGATAGCCTCGGCCATGCTTATTAAATTTGTGTTGACTCGCACATAGCGCGGTTTCAGTTCTGTGGAGCGGAAACAACATTTATTTATTAACTACTTCGTTCGAATCCTATGCATTTAACTATTAATTTAAACAGTCTGCAGATTGTATTTAAATCCAAATTGGTTTTTATTACTGAGCAATGAATATGGGAATATTTCAATACAATTAAATACTTGGATTTGAAATGCAATTAATGCTGTTTCTTCTTTGGAAGGACGGCTGGTTGTTGAATATTATCCTCATGGAATGCTTTAAACACATAAATGCAGATAATCATATTGGCAACCAGAACAGAAGCAAAGACAGACCAGCAATTTATTTGAAAAGTAGTCATTTCGAAAGCTTCTTTCAGCCACGTGTTCACGCCATAAAAAGTAATAAAGGGAAATGTGAACATCATTACACTGAACACGAGCAGCCACAGATAGGCTTCTAGGCTGGTATCATCTGCCTCTCTCACCAATGGTGTCGCAACGAGTACCTCATTGGATTGCATATCTGACACCAAATCCACAGATTTCGTATGAGCAAGATTTGCATTTAATTTGCTCCTCTTTGCCATTCTATAGTGTCAATTTGCTTCGTTTTTGAGGATTAGAAATTCTTGCCTTTCTTTTTGGGAACCGCCAATATTTCGCCGCCAATAATTTCGAGCAACTTATCGCGGTAGCTCCGCACTGTTTGCACAGGCTTGCTTTCACCGATGAGTTGTTTTCTTCCAAATATCAATTCGGTTACAAGTATTTTACACAGCTCCGGGCCCAGTCGTGGGTTCTCCTTCAGGATTTGAGTCTTTTCAATAGCTCCGTCGATAGCTAATCTATTATCTGTGTACTGCTTTAAAATTGCTTGCATTCCTCGCATACGCTTTTATTACAGAAAAAAGTACAGGTTAAGATTCTCCATTTCTGTGATGTAGTTGACAATTTCCTTACCACATGTTTTCCTTCGAAGATTAAATTCTTGATAGATTTTTTACGCTCTAAAGCAGCTTTTAAAACACCAGCGATACGTTTATATTGCGTGGGAACCTTGACAGAGTGCGAAAATCCGATTTTTCTAACATTTGAGCCACAATCACCTGACGTAGAAGACATATCTTTTATTTCTGTTAAAGGTTTCATCTGTCATATGTACCATTGGCGGATATACCAGTTTGCTTAGGTCAGAGTTGCCAACGTGCTGCCATATTTTTGAGTTATTAGATAAAAAACCGCGCAAGCTAACTTTCTGGATATTTCTGCGTGTTTTGCGTTATTTTTTGAGATATTTTAACATTCTTTGAGTAGAATATGTGTAAAATGTTAGTAGCTTTTGCTACTTTTGCTTTTACTAAAACAAATAAAGAAAATGAATTATAATTGTAGTATTATTATAATAGTGGACAATAAATATGATTTTGTAACAAAAGCAAAGTTTCGTCCGATAATGTATGATTCAAAAATGGTATGGCATTCTATGTATGTATGTTTCGCTTTATTGAGGATAAGACGTATTTTACTACATACAGATGTAAATTTATGAATACCTAAGATATATACATACATATATACTATGTCAGAATAATGTTTAAAAGAAAAAATAGACCTGTTAAACTACATATACACGCATATTTTTCCTGTATTTTGTAATAATGTTAAGGATCATTAACCAATACCTTACTTCAAAATTGATATATAGTTTAACTATAGCTTCTTGACTTCTTTTCTACAGCAATTTTTGTCAAACTACGCAATTTTGTTGTTTTTGGTGATGATGATGATAAATGAGGGTTAGATACAAATGTTGTGGATATTGTTGATGGAGATGCACGTGAATTTTCTCGATCTTCAGATGGATAATTCGTTTCCATCCTTCGTAGTACTTTTTGGTTGTTTGTGGGCAGCAAATCCGGAATTGGTGGTCTTTCACCGCGGAATGGTCCGAATTGTGGTGTGTTTCTCACGAGTTCTTCAGTTTTGGAGAGGCCTTGATCTGTCTCGCGCAAAGGAATGGAGCGTGCTTCCAGTTTCGGCGGCAAGACCAACGACGTATCGAGGACGGCCTTGCCATCGTATGTAACAACAGCACCACTAGGCAGCGTTGCATGCGGTATGGATCGATTGTCAGGTGGCAAATAGTAGGTATCAATGCGTTCGGCAGCCTGTGCTTCCTTATCATTGTCGTTATTATCATCGGAGTGGCCGTTATTCACGTCGTTTGGTGGTTTTTCATCCATATCCATCTCATGTCTGCTGTCATGGTTTTCGACATCATTGTCGTCGACTTCACTGCCGCCAGTCACTTCGTCATACGCCATCAGCTCATCGGCTTCTTCGCTCTGGAGACCACTTAACAGATCCTCAAGCGATGACGGCTTACGCAATTCGGTTCCTTCTGTGGCTGCGCTGCTGACAGTTCGTATCAGTGGCAAAGCTGCACTAAGTACGGGCGGCGAGGATATAATTTTGCGTATAATTGTGTTGTTGGTGCTGTCAGGTGGAGATGGTATAAACATGGGCTCAAAATTAAGACTCTGCGCATCCTTGGAGGCGGCGAGGAATAGCGTGTCTGTTTCCATGGCTTCGTCAATTTCCGTGCCAGGATCCTCGCGGCGATGTGCAATTGGTTGGTCCACCGAGCGAAGGTCGTCGTCTGGTATTTGATGTAAAATTGGACGGAAGCCGCTCTCCACCACGACTGAATCCGGTTTGAATCCAATGTTTACGGCCGGCTTCATTGTCGCAATGTTGAGCGATGGAGGCTCTTCTTTTACTTGGTGCACATCGAACGGCTTTTTAAATACTGGCGCTGGTACTGTCGCCGAAGCGGCAAGAATGCTCTTAACCTTCTCTAAAGGCTGCCTTTCTGATGGCAGCTTCGTTGGATACACGGCGTTATGCTCATGTTTACCGTTCGCCTTTTGAAAACTGTTCACATGCACAGAGTCTTGCGGCACTGAATCTCCATACGGCACCGGAAAAACTGGTTTCGGCATAGAGTGGTGAAATGGGTCCGTTTTACGCTGGTTAACCAATTCCGTCGGTTGGCCGAGTAGCAACACCGAGGCGGCTATGGGTTGAATTGGAAACGACGGCTCCTTGACGAATGGTTTAAGAATCCCAAGCACTGGCTTCCGGTAGTGACTCACTATGACCGAAGGCTGCGGTATAACTGCGTTCGCCTGCTGTTTAACTGAATAGCGATGAAGCTGCTGCGGCAAGACGGGTTTCGTTTGGGGCGTTTTCTTTATCGGGGATGGAAATGGACGTCGGCCGGGTAGTTTTACCGGCCGAAAAAGAGGCGCGTTCTGTGGAGGGCGCAGGTACTCCGAAAGACCTATTGTTTTCTGAGGTTGTACAGAAAAATTAGTAAAATTAGGATGTTGCTGATAGTGATGAGGATGATGAAGGTGCGTTTGTGATTGAGAATGAGTCTGAGATGGAAATGGTGATTGTGAGTGAGTTTTCTGCTGTGACTGAAGATTTTGCTGAAGGACGCTTTGGGCTTCGCCAAGTAATATCTGCTCTTCTTCTGTGGAGATGTGCGGTCTTTGAGGTGATATCGCATTTAATGTCGCTGGTTGATGCTGTGACTGTTGGTATGTCGTCAAAGAGTGCGGCGAATTGTATTTGTATTGACTGGCCGGCGCACCCGAATCGGCAGTCGTCTGCTTGTTCTTCAGAATGCTCTCTTCGAGAGCTTCAGCAGCGTGGATTCCATCTGAAATCAGTTTAGTTATTTCCGTTGATTTCGTTATTTCAAAAGTCAATTTAGGCGGTGTTCCGTTCATATTGTGATTCTTAATCAAATCGGTTTGGTGCTTCAATAAAAAATTGTCGTTGGGGCTGACCTTTGTTTCGTGGCGAATCGACGCTTCGGCCGAGATATCCTCTTCAAGTGCTGAAGCATCGGCTGGCAAGCTTACTTCGTGCTTCTCAGAAGCAGCATACGGCACATCGTCGCACGTGTCGTGGACGTGTATCTTCCAGCCGAGGTAGCGGTGGGTGAAGCAATGATAATAAACAGTGTCGGGTGTGTTGCTATCCGGTTTCCAAGTGATGACTCCGGGCTCGCCAGAATCGCACTTCAGCGTCAACGTACGCTGATAGGCGCCGAAGGACGAGAAGTCATCGGCCGGCGGCCCGTCCACATCGGGCGTCCAGTTGCACAAACGGCCAACACCAGTCGGCGTCAGTTTGCCAGTTCTTGAACGATTAACGCCGGCAAAGATCCGCACAGACTGTTGGGAGACACATACACAAATGTGTGGTGAAAAAGACTGCTTGCTTCCGACTTCTGCCGAATGTTGTCAGTTGTTAAACAATTCTTATTAGCTTACCCGCTTCTCCTCATCCCGTTTGTGCTCGTAGCCGCCAATCGGGTCGTCAGTAATGTAGAAGGGGTGATATTTCGCCGGAATATCCGGATTGTTTCCCCCCTCGGTAACAAACGTGTACGACTTGCCGCGCACAACGTGTATTTCGGGAATCAGCAAGCCATTGATATACCAGGAGATTCCCCAACCAACGTGTCCTTAATGGAAATTCATTTATAAAGTTGAACTCGATACGTACATTCGAAGAATTAAGCAGAATTACCTGTGATAGCCGGATATCCATGTTTTCCTCCGGTCGGTCCCATCTGCGCATAGAAAACTCCATCTTCCGGCTCGTAGCATTGAATGGGTGGAATGTCCCACGCACCGTCAGTGTTTGCTGGCTTTGGCGTGGCCTCGGGTTTGGCCGTCGTCTCAGATCGCCTGTTCGTCTGCTGTTTGTTCTGCTGCAGCGCCTGAGGACGTTTATCGTAGAACTCTTCCTCAGGCTCGTGCGTCGGGGTAGTGGAACCAACCTGACTACTATCGCCATGCAGGTCCGCGCTTTCATCTGAATCATCTGTTTGTTTGCTATCCGGCATGGGGCAGTTCCACGTGGGCTGTCGGCCGAAGTCAATTAAATGCGTCTGTTTTGTATATTGCGAGTGGAATGAAGTCTCTTTGCGCTGGTTCAACGGACCGATGGCCCAGACAATCGCTTGCGAACTGTTGACAGCGATGGGGAGGTCGTATTTGTCCGTGGCTTGTAAAGATCGTTGGTACGTAACAATAGAGTAGCCATTCACCATGGCAGCATTAAGTAAACGTATAGAATTCGTGTTGTCCTGCAAATGAGTTTAAATTGATAGTAAATTGATTGATTGATTGGTAGTGGCAGCAGTTGAAACCGTTTCATATTGAATTTTAACTTTTACCTGAATGTTGACATCTGGACAACTGCCACGATCGCCAGAGCATTGCGACTTGTCGTCCAGGAAGTAGTCCTGTGCAAAACCTTTGCCGGTCTCTTGGTCAACCCAGGCAACGACGACATCTGCTCCAATCATCTCAGAACGATTCTTTGCAGGCGATATGCCGAAGGACATGTACTCGTTATTGGCTGCAGAAAATCGTAACGGATTGATGCAAAATTAACATTTAATCTGGTTTAAAGCGACTCTTAAAAAAACGAACTCCAAACTAACGGCACTTGAATGCTGGCTAAATCAATGAAAGTAGTAATTAATTCCATGAACATATTTGAAGTAACAACAAAATAACTAAAGAAATTTCTACAGCACAGAAATGGTTTGCATTGCATTCTGCCTTTGAGCAAGCATCACCTAGAGTAGAAAATGCCAAGCCATGTGCAGAAATTAAGTGATCTATTCAAGCGAATGCTTCGTACACTGCAAAGTTAGGACTCTAAAAAATAGGAACTACACTGAAGCAGGTTCACAGAATGCAATCATTATTTGTCTACGAAGACCGAACATCAAAATAATATAGACTTGACAAATTGATTAAAAAACGTCTATGTAACTTTATCAAAAATTAAGGTTTATATTTTGCAAACTTCTTCTTTGAAAATTTCACTCGATAAGTTTTATGATTTAAGGAAAGTTTTATGATTTCTGATGTTTAAACAGAGATTCATTAGTTCTTGTTTTTCTCATTTCATTGCAAATTACGGAACATATTTTTGCGTATATCTGATTCGGTTTGCCGCAATTTCGTGTATTATCTGTCGGGATTATCTTTCGGTTCTTCTATTTACACACTACCCATGAATAGCTATAGCTTAACACCCAATTTGATCCGAAACCAAGGAGCTGCTAGAGTTTGCTTGAGTACAGAGTTTGGGCGCGACATAATAGACATGTGGTCACATTTTACAGCTGTTTTTTCTAGCAGTGTACCAAGGCAACATGCTGTAATTGCGTGCATATTGCATATAGTAATCGTAAACAAGCTCGCGTCTTCATTGCAAAAAATGTGGGCTACTCTAAATGGCTGAAGTGACCGGTTTTGGCTTGCTTGCTGTTGCTTTTTGTCATCATGTTGTTGTTAACAAGTGAGGAAGATGACGGAGCAGAAGATGTTGGAGATATGCATGGACATGGAAAGGAAATATTGCAAATCGGAATGGTTTTTGTTACTGTTAATGATGTTAAAGCCTTTAGTGATGCTAGTGTTTTTTTTTTTTTGTTTGTTGCTTGTGCTTCTGCTGCTTCTGGAAGTCTTGTTGACGGTGTTGCGATTACGCAACAATCTGTCGTAATTTGCAAATCTTTATTCCGCAGTTTTTGCCAGCGAAATGAAACGAATACTTTGTTGTGGACTGAATTTTTTCGTGTTCGCTGCATTCAAATGCGTGTATTTAATTATTAATTTTCTCTTCATTTATAATACTGCTTCCTGAGTTTAAACTGGCGATTTCCTTAAGTTTGCGAATTTAAATTAGTAATTTAAAATCATCCGATTTCTTTTTCTCTTATCTTGATTTGTTTTATGTTATTCGTAGTTTTTATTAATTAATTTTTTCTATACTCCTTTTGCCAGTTTGTTTTTATTTTGTCTCTTATTTTTAAATATGCGCTTCAAACAATTCCAAGTTTGTCCGATGCTCACAGTTGATATATTCAAATGTCGAGTGGTTTTACTGCAATCCGAACTTGATTTGGCTGACGTCTTCGCTCGGATGCGCTTGCTTCACCATAAACTACAAAACCTGCCTCTGCCTCAACTGACCGCTCATTTTCTTCGAGTTGGCGATTATTTAGTGTGTTTAGATATGGCTTAAATAATGATTCGAAAATGACAACTTTTCTGGTTTTGCTTCTAATTAGCTCGACGTTTCGTTGCGTTGGATTAATATGAATGGAATGGATTTCTGTCATTATGTTTTCTATAACTTACCTAATTTGGCAACGAGTTGCATTACAATACTTTCACCAGCAACGGCCCAACGCACTTCGAAAGCTAAATCATCGTACAGAACTTCACAGTTTAATTTCGACTAGAATTTGAAGGTTTAAATTTGTCCATTAAAAAGTAATAAATGCGAAAAGTGACCAGTCCATTCATGAATTAGTGTAAAGAGTCCTAGAAGTGGTTATGTGGCTATTTGTTAGATCGTTTTCTATGCAATTAATATGAAAGCATTAATTATTATTTACAAGAAACATTTAGAAAATCTATAACGGAAACAAAAAACTGTTGAGTAATGTGTAAAATGAATTTTATAAACTCATTCACCAAAATGAATGTAAAAAATGTGAGACTCTGTGTGTTTTTTGCGTGATTTTTGGTCAATAGTCTCAGAGATTTAATTACATAATAACACAAAAAGCCTATTTAAAAGCGTTAGCATGAAAAAAGTGCTGTTATGTCTGCAAAATAAGTTGTTAATTGTTCAATGACCATAAATATATTTTTGTATATGCATGTTGTGTTGCTGTTTTCGTTGTATTGGCAGCCACATATTTATGCAAACATTGCACATAACAAGTTTTATTATATTTTCATAAATGAAGTATACAAAATGAAAAATATTTTATATTCTGCAGCCAATGAATAGATTTAAGTTAGTATTTTGAAAGAGTATTAATACGATTCTAAGCAAACAAAAAAAGCAAAACCGCAAGCCAAAGCTTTACTTTCTTCTTTACTCAGTTGCTATGCACCAATTGAATTTTAAATATCATGCATTTCTCGTTTCATTTCCATACCAATTTTATTCATGTATTGCAATAAAAGTCAGCATTTCATTTTGTATAACTCGGAAAAATATAATAATTTATTCAATGTTTTGTGAGATTTGTCTTAAAATGTCGGTAGTTTTAACATTTTTCTCAAATTATCCATTACACAATTGCTTTGTAAAACAGACATTTCAACAGAATTTAATACAGCAAAATACATTTTTCAAAGGTATTATCACTAAAGTTTTTCTGAAGTTTATTTAAAGACCAAAATTAATATGTCTTTTTATGTACAAATTAAGCACCGCACTTGAAACTTCAGAACATAAAATAATGTCTGAGGATATGCAGACGTATTATGTAGAAATACAGAACTAAAACTATTTATTAATAAATAGAAAAGAGTCGTTGCCAGAACAACAACAACAACGACAAGTGTGCGAGTGACAATGGATTCTCAAGCTCTGTTGAAATCATTTAGTATATCGTTTAACTGCTTCTTCTTTACCTGAGGACTAATGCCGAGCATTTTCAGCGACGGCGGTACATTCAGACCTTCTGGTATGCGCACGTGACCGAAGTCGACAGTGAACGCCTCGCACCAAATGCCGAAGTGGCCGATATCGAAGATGGTCAGATCCCCGGGCAGCGTCAAGACGATTGTTTTTCTGTCGTAGCGTCTCAAGGGACTCTCGGTGCCATTCTCGTCGGGAATTCTCAGGCCTTGAGCAGTGGGTCGTTGACCACGTCCAACCCAGAACTTGGCATCTGCCGATTTGCGAAAACAAAAAGCAAATAGAAACAAATTGGCAAAAGTACTCGGAAATGCTGCACGAAGTTTTACCTGGCGCTTCGCCATCGTAGCTGAAGTTTGGCACCAGCAGCGTTTGCGCATCGACAATCACGATTTGATCCGAAGAGACGCCGTGCACACCCTTCAAAGGACTGATCTTCTGCGGACGTGGATAATCCAAGGAACTGGGAATAGCGACGTCGCCGAAGTTCACTGCGAACTCATCGCACCACACGGAGAACCACTTGATGTTGGCGAGTGTTTTGCTGTCGGGCAGGGAGAGGGTGATGTCCTTGTTGCGATAGCGGCGCGCGAGGGCTGCGGTGCTGCCCCGCTCATCGCGCAGACGTACGGCGCCCTCGTTGCTTGGCTTGTTGCTGTTGCCCACGTAAAAGTAGGCCGCTGCAGCAGAATATAATGCTGGGGTTATTTAGTTATCTTAGTCGACGTTAGAGCCGTACCTGGTGCCTCGCCGTCGTAGTTGAAGTTCTTCACAAATATCGTGCGTGAATCGACAGCGTACACGTCACCGGAAACGCCGTGATGGAGACGCTTCAACGATCCAATTTTGGTGCCATAGTAAGGAAAGGAGGCATTTGTTTGTGATACTGTTGACAATAAACGCGACATATAATGAGAAAAAGAGAGAATAAAACGGATGGTAAAGAAAGATAAGACATTAAAAATACGTTAACCGATCCAAAAACAAGAGATTTAAGAAACAAACTCGATAAGAATTAATTAAAATTTAATTAATTTAATTTTAATTTAATTTAAAATTAATTTAATTTCATTAAATTTAATAATTATATCTTAAGGAAGGAAAACATTATAAAAAATAGAGAAATCACTTTCCGATTCATTACAAAATATTTTTAAATTTTACTTAATTATTATACAAATAAATAATTCATGCAGAATTGATTATGCTCGCAACAAAAATCATTTCAAGGTATTTTACGTATTATACGCAACGATATACATACATAAACATTATCTTTCTCCGTCTATGGATCTTAACGAATTTATTAGTTTTTCTAAACTTCCGTAGCAAACAATGGAAATGAAATGATTTGTTGTTTAATTGTGTTGATGTGTCAGAAGTGAAGGAAACAATTGTTTGTTTAACGGCATCCTATAACTGTATGTCTATTACGACATATTAAAAATTCTCACATTATTACGCAAAATACTGTGATGCTATATGGAAATTTTATGACCATCGCGATGAAGAAGTTAAATATAATTGCAGTTAGATATTGCATAAAGTATAGATTAAAAATAGATAAAATAATTGGATAGAATGAGCTAAGCAAGGCTGAGAATTGCGGATGAGAATTGTATTATTTCGAATATAAGAAATATAATGATTATACAACTAACAAAGAAAAAGGCTGCTGGAGCTTCTTTGGAATTGTATAATGGAGTAGTGAAATAAAAACATTAAAACAAGAATAAAAACTTAAAGTTATTATAATTTTCACTCATTTCCCTTTATGAAATTCTCTTAATCATAGCATATTTTAATTAAAACCTACTTCTTCTACGAAATTCTTTTTTAAAATCGCATTAAATCATCCTTGAGTATCCAAATACAAGGCCTGATCTGTACTGCCTGCACAAAAGTACCTTTTCCGATTACATAAGAGTCAAAAGTCAAGATAATTTTAATTTGTATTCAAATTCGGCTGGTAATAAATCAAAATATTTGAGGCGTGACGGAATTCAATGTGAGTTCGTAAATGAAAACAATGCAAACAAATGAATCCGCAATTAATTAAAAGACGCAGCGAAACACAGATCCAACAACAACACAAAAACTTCTACAGAGAAAATGATCATCACTCATCAAAAACAAACAAAACAAAATTTCGGAAAAAATATTTGTTTGTTTAGTCGTAACATATACAAATGTGGTACCTAAAAATGAAACTCTTTATTATAAAACACATCAACAATCTATGAGTTTGCTCTGGATTGACGTTCACTTCGTCACCTTTACCTTGCTGCTGTCAATGGTTTTGCTTGTTTCTATTTTAAAGCTATTTTATTTAGCTTATTGCAGATAGAAAGGTAAATAAATTTAAGTTGCTCTCAAAAACAAACAAATGAAACAAACGATTGTTGTAGTTGAATAAAACAAACTACAGCAAAATAATTAAAAGCAAGTTCAATTGAATAAATTTCAACGCAATATTGTTACAGACAGAAGGTTAAAGAAAGGGGAAAAATTAATTTATTGTCACGCTTTTAGCTCCTAGTTCAAAGTATTTCATTTAGTTGTGATTTATCAAAACTACTTTGTGTTTATTTTTAGATTTCTATTCGTGAGTTTGACAAGTTTTCGTTTTTATTAAATTGCGGGAATTATTAAGCCGCTTAACTTGTCATTTACAATAAATACGCTTGCTTTACTTCAGAGACTTAAATCGGTTTCACTTTCTCAATTCGCGATTTTCCAAGTGTTTGTTTTTTTGCACAACTTTATAAAGAAAATTCACTTTTCATAGCGAGTTGAAGGATGTTTTGTTTGCAATTAAATCAGGTTTGCTTAAAAAAATCATATACCCTTGCTTATAATCACATATGTTCATCTGTACTGCAAATCAACCTTGATAATTAATATTAAAGAAAACTTAATATTGGATGGACACCGATTTAATTAGTTTGAGGTCTTCATGTATGAAGCATCATGGATATAGTTATGATTATATGTATAAACTAAAGAATAAATTAAATGAAATAGTTTACAAGAAAAGGACAAAATTAAGAAAGAACCGCAACAATTTTTCCAAGAGAGAATCTGGGAAATGATTGTGATTCAATCCATTGTATTGAATTCATTCAACTCGCTCCTATTTTATTTACTCACTCAGCTATTATATTTGAAAATTAAATCCACATGTTTTTAACTCTTAATCAAACAAATCACGTCAACAACTTTAAACCAAATTAACAATTAAAATCAATACGGAAAGTTTGTATGCAAATCCAGTTACGAGTATTATTTTCCTTTTTATACTCATTTCGCATTTATATTTATTTATGTATTTGCTAAAACATAAAATGAAATTATTCATTTATACCAAAAAATCGACATTTCGTGCTCGTTATTATTTCCGTTAATGTTTTTCCTCTTGAATATTTCTTTTGTTAACGTTATTAAAATGTATTTCTTTTAATCAAGTAAAATTTGTTCAATTTAATTGATTGAATTTTATCACGCTATAAAATCATTTGTTAAAATCGATTCCAAGAAAAGCAACCAAACAAAAACCTTGGCTTTAATATAAATCCTGTTTATTTGAAATGAATAATATAATAATAATTGTGTTTCTTTAAGAAATTGAAATTTTGTTTATTTTTACCATTTATTTTGGAGTTAATAATTATAAAATTATAAATATTTGATGTTTGTCTAAAAACTTTTGAAGGTGTGAAAAGTTCGTAAAGTAAAATCTAATGTTAAACTTAAGAATGATGGAAATAATGTAAAAAATATAAACTAAAAAACATGTAAATATAAAACTATTTAGAATTTAATTTAGTAATCGTTCTCTTCATAACTATAGCTATTTTAAAATCACTGACTTCATTAATTAACAGAAGCTGACTTTTCTAAACATCAAAAGTTGCCATCAATTTTATAATCCCTTCAAAAAGGCGTTATTTTAACAATAACCAGTCGTTGATGTACATGTTCATTACTTTAACAAACATACATAACACAGTGTTAATTGCCTATAACAATTCTTAATTACTAAAGCTCCTATTGATGTAGTTATTTCTTTCAGATTTTAAGTGAATTTAAAATGTTTTTGTTGTTGCTGTTATTGCTTTTTGCTTGGGAACAGCTTTCAACTACGCGCCTAATAAATATTTCAACAAGCGAACATTAAAGTTTAAGGTTGTCGCTTGTACAAAGTTTTCTCTGTCAGTAAGAAAATATATAGTAACCGACCGTCTGCATGCATCGTTTGTTGCAAGCATCTGCAAATACATCAAGCAGCAAATACGAAATATAAAAACTAGTAGGTAAAATGCAACAGAAACTCGCTTAACTTCTAACTACAGACTAGTTATGCGTTGTTTATTATTATTTCAATCCAGTCTTTTATTATTATTATCCACTTTATTATTATTTGAATTCAGTCTTCACAAATGCATGTAGATATGTTTTCCACGCTTAGACCATTGCTTAAATACGATATCAAGCTTAAAACTTTGGTTTTAATTTATTTTCTAGCATCTCCTAGCAAGATGCGTTGTCTCAGTCGCAGTCGTCGTAGATGCGAATTATCGACTGCTCGACCTACTTTTTTATTAATTAATTATTTAATTATTGAATTTATGATTTTTTAAATTCTACTTCAAATCAAGCAACTACGAATTTGTAGTGTTTTTAATTAAAAATCATGGGAAAAATTATAAATTTTTATGTTTTTAGCCAATACTTTTTATACCAACGACGTACTTTTTGCAAACTCAACTCAAGGTTTTCTATTTTTTGTATCTTTCCACTGAATATCACTTCTAAAACTTAACAACGGTAATAAAAAATTAAATATTAATATGAAAACAATGAAAACATAATAATCATAATAAAATTATAAAAAATTTTATAAAATAATGAAAACATAATAATCATAATAATAACTCTTTATACTTTTTTTATGATACCTTTAAATAAAATAAACTAATGCAATATTTACATTTTTAATGAAATTCAAAACAATAAAAACGTTTAATGTTATAACAAATTTACTTAATTTAAATGTTGGTTAAACTAAAACTAATATAAATTAATAATATGTCTAGGTAAAAACCAAACATTCTGGGTCCAAAATCCACTAAAAATCTAATTTATTATTGAAAATAAATAAGTTAAACATTAAAACGTTTAATTTTAATACGAAAGTTAATTCGAGTATCGATGAAATGTTGAGCACTCTTTATTGAAACTGATTTCTTATTAATTTTCATAGTTTTCAGAATTTTCTAATCGCGATTTATTTATTTTCCTTTACATATTTAATAAAAAATTTAGTTGTAATTTTAATTGTTATTTTAATTTAAATTGTAATTGTTAGTTTAATTATTTACTTACAGAACACCAATAAAATTCCAACGAGTGTACATTTTATGAATTGCTGAGATTTGGCCATGTCTTTGTTTCTTTCGTGCGTTCTTATTTCTGAGCTTTCGATATGTTTTTAATAGTATGTGGATGTTGGTCGTTGGACCGTGAATCCTACAACCGATTTAACGATAACGCGCACTAAATTTTTGGAAGAGGCTGAAAAAACAAAAAAAATATATATGCATGTAGGATTTTAAGTGCACTTTAGCACAATAAACAGTAAATACTGCTATTTTTAACAGGTAAATACCAAGGTTTAAACACGAAAAGAACTTAAAGAAAATAAAATATTTCTCGTTTTTTATTGTTTTTTTATGAAATCTGGACAATTTTTGTAGGGCGCTTTATTAAATTATTAATTGTTGATTTCGACCTTACTTTTTTATCATAAAAAAAAGTTTCTTTAAAGACTTCTTTCTCAGTTGATTATGTTGTCCACTTTTCAATAAATTATTAACTCAACTTTCAGGAAAAGACCTGAGATTAAAACTCAACTAAACGCTGCTAACATCCAAACCGAACTGAAATGCTGGCCACCAGCAAAGAGTAACTTGGCTAACCGTCTGTGTGAAGCTGCTGCTGATTTTAGCCAAACGACTTCGGCAACAACCAAAAACAACAACAATAAATCAACTAATAATCGACTTCACAACACAATAATCATCGCCGAAGACTCGCAGAAGCACTGTTTAAAGGTTTTTTGTTTTGTTTTGCTTAGCAGTTATTCGACATAACTTTTTTAGTGTTTTTTTTTTATGTTGCTTTGATGTTGTTGATGAGAAAGCTCTATGTGTTGCTACAGCGAAACTTGTTGCTGCTGCCTGATATTGTTGATGATAATAATGATTATTTCGAAGTTTTATAATGTTAAGGTAACTTAAAGAGCAATTTAATTAAAGTGTTCAGAAACTCCCACTACTTCAAAGAAACATAAACAATACATAAAAATTGCATGATAATTAAAAAACAACAAAAAATAGTCGTAATTAATTCAGTGTTATTCAGATCGAGCATCAAGAACCGTGAAATTGACACTCAGCAAATTAAGCTGTTGAATTCAAGCAAAATTGACAACGATTTTGCCTTTGAGGCGCAGGTCAGAAAGGAAAATATGTAGTTGATATATGTAGAAATGTAGGCAAAGCGAGAGAGTGTGAGAGACAAGTGAGAATGCTAAAATCCATAGACGAACAGAAAAACAGGCTGAACGGCATGCAAACAGACACACTTTTCAGAAGACACAAAAAACACTCATTTAATTATTCACACACAACAATAATAATGAAGTTGCTGCAGCATATCTAGGCTGCCTACAACAACAAGACAGAAACAAGTTTTAATATATAGTTTCATTGTTTTGGATTTCGTTTTCGGCCCAAGTTATTTCGTTTGCTTTGAATTTATAACTTTTCGGCAATCAAACGCAAAACGCCAGCATCTTTTTGGGTAGATGTCAGGGTTGCGCTTTAAATCCACCCTCTTCAACTTACTTATTTCGTTCGCATATCAAAAATAGTCCATTACCAAGTTTTTGTGTGAAGTTTGTTTTTGGTTTCAATCGAATCGCCATTGCGAATATTAAGCTATATATTAAAGTATTTTTCTTTAATTTTTATTGTTTAAAATGTTTTTATTGTTTTTTTCTAAGAATAAAAAAATACATTTGTAAAACTGATGTATTTTTCGATCTTTTAAAATTACATAATATTATAATAAATAAAACTTAGCATTTACTTACACCACACACACAACTTTTATCTTCATACGACGAAACAGTTGCATGTTACAAATGATGTGAAACATAAACATTATAGTATGCATTAAATACTGCTTACAAGTAGTCAGAAGCTATAATACAGACGTCTATATCGGCGCATGCGATAATGTGGAACTTAATTTACCTTATTAGAGTAGTTTTAACTTGTGAATTTAAGTAGGAGGAAATTACAAAAGCATTTTTCATGTGTTCTCCAAACTCCCACTGCAAAGCAAACTTTGAATACATTAGGAATAAATCTTAAAATTATGTTCTTATAAATTTGTCCTAAATTTAAATTCATTATAAATTTGAACGGAAATATAAAACAAATACGAACGTTTTGAAGACAAACACACAGAGTAACGTATCAGTATACGTTAAGTTTTTTTACAAAATTTATATTTTACATTTAAATTTAAGCAACTTTATACATTATTTCTAAAAACGAAATTAAGATTTATGATTACTTTAACATTAGTTTCTAACATTCTTATTTTGCTGCCTAATCATAAAAGTGTTGTGAAGTTTCTTTGGAGTTGAATGTTTGTGGCAATCTTAATAAATACTTGAACTACTATAACAAACCCAAATTTTTAATCATATTCCATGTAAAAAGTTGTTTAGTGACCTTTTCGATTGCTCCTGCTTTGATTGCTTTTCTTCATAATCACTTTTCAAGTTTAATTTGACCCAGTATTTCGCCTGTGGTTGCATTCACAAATTGCGCTTGCCCCAGTTGCACGAAGTTGGCCAGTGATGTGGGCAAATTAAGGACGTTGGCAGCATGGTTCCCAAAGGCTTTCAGATTAGAGTTGTTTGGATCATTCGCCTGCGTGATGGTAATGATGTTAGTATCAACGCCTTGTGATGTTGCCAATGCAGTAGGCAGTTGAAGATGCATTATTTGCGGCTGTTGTTGTAGTGGCTGCTGAGTTTGCTGCTGTTGAAGTATTCGTATTTCCTGTTCTAGTTTTGCTTGCTGGTGTTCTTCCGAGAACGGTTTCAATTTTGGTTTCTGATAATCGATCTAAAGAGGATAAAAACACAAGTTAAAATTGCTTTACAAGAACAATAAAATATAATACAATATTTATAATAATCAACATTAATAAAAATAACTATAACAATCAACCAAACCAATTGAAGAAGTTAGCAAAAAGCCTTAAATTAAAACTACATATAAGCAATAAATAACTTTAAGTATACCACATAAATAACAGAGCAGGATAAACATTAAGAAGATTAAATGACTAAACAATAACTAGATTTGTACGAATACCAAACAAATCAAATGGTGGAAACTGTCACGTTTGCATCATTTGCATTGCAGCTTTCAGCTATAATGACGATTCCTATTGCTTATACTTAATTATAATTAATGCCGATTTGCCACCTTTGTCGGCTTCCCTTTCTCGTGAATCAATTTATGCTGCTCATAATACAATTGAACGGCGAACGATTTGTGGCAAATCTCGCAGATGTATTTACCGGGATGAGTGGAGTGGTCCGTATGTATGCTGTAAGAGAAGAATACTTTATTAACCTCCAGCCTCGATTACATGTCCAATTCATTATACTCACCGTTTGTGTTTGTTGAGGTTGTCTTTACGAGAGAAGAGTTTTTCGCATACATCGCAGCTGAACATTTTGCGGCCCGTGTGCGACACGATGTGGCGCAGTAGATGCTCCTTGCGGCTAAAGTCTTTGGAACATCCCTCTTCGGTGCATTTGAATGGCCGCACACCGGCGTGCAGCTTCACGTGTTGCATGAGGAATTCCTTTTTCTTAAAAAGTCGTCCGCACTGACTGCATTGCAAGCCATCAGCACCCACACCGTGTGCGGCTACGCTTGTCGTATTATTCGCACCGGTTATAACCAATGTTTGTGATGTTGGATTTGAGTCAGTTGCCGACTGCGGTTGTTGTTGCTGATTTCCTACACCGGAAGCTGCATGAGAAGAAACAATTGTTGTTCCAGTGCTGTTGTTGTTGTTGGTAGTTGCTGCGGAAGGTTTTGCTGCAGCGGGTTTACATGAACGAACTGATGCCCTTCTGGGAGAAGTGGTTTTACCCTTAGACGTTGTTTGAAATGCTGAGCTAGGAGCAACAGGAAGCTTTGCGACTGTTGTTTGATTTGGCACTATGCTAACGTGCTCTTGCTTTACAACTTGTGGCTGCACTGACGAAGATGTCGGTGATTCGTTATTTTGTGATGGCTGCTGCTGTGGCGCGGGAATACGACTAATTGTCACATTTTGTTTGTTTAGCACTGGAAGTTTTGGATATTGCGTTCTTGCAACTGCTGATGCTTTTGTTGTTGTGATGCGTTGTACGGTGATACCACCGTGTTGTGTTGGTAATGTTGTAGTTGTTGTAGTTACCGAAGACCGCATTTGTTGTTCCTGCTTTATCTTTCTTTGCTTCTGCTGCTGTTGTACTTGTTGCATAATTTGTTGGGTGAAATTTGTCGTTGGAGTGATTTCAATCGCTACCATATTTTTAGCGGCTGTCTGCGTCAGACGATACTTCTGCGACTGCGTGTTAATATTATTGTTCTGTTGCTGCATGACCTCCTTAACGAAATCGGCGGTGATGTCAAGGGGATCATTCGTCGATGTTGCTGCGTCGTGAGTGTGGTTGGTCAGAGGCTCGTTAAGAGCGCTAATTTTCGCCGGCATATTCAAAATTTGCTGCGAAGTTATTTCCACCGCTTGAGGGTGTTGCTTTGTTTGTTGTTGCATAGCACTAGTAGTTGTCTCCTGCTGAAGTTGCATTTGTTGAGTATTGGTGGCCGCTGCTGTTTGGAATGTTTGATTGCCGAGAGCCTGCGGCGTCAGTTGTAATGTCGCGGGTATCGACGTCGGTGTCAACTGCATAATTGGTTGACCGTCAACAGTTTGAATTTGTGGTTGCAACTAAAAAAATATATAAACACATTAGGAAATAAAAACAATTCATAAAAACCATATTACAGGAAACAGAAAATTTGTTGTAAGAATCTAAAGAGTTTAATTAGATATAAAGCACAGAGTAGGAAGAAATACCTTCATTTGCAGCTGATATGTCGTTGGCAATACAAAATTCTTCGCGTCGATATGTGCCACAATTTGTTGATCTGAGTTCTCATCTTTGATGGTGATGGGCAGAAAGCAATTGCTCGAGGACAACATATTGTTGTTCGATTGTTGTGTCTGCGATTGAAGAAAGGGCGCCAAATTTTGCAATAAGGTTGTCGTTGCTGTTGTTGTAGATGGCTGTCCAGAAATCGACGTTGATGGTTGGAATTGAAGTTGTATCTGTGGCTGTGACGCAACGGCAGATGATGGTGTTATTTGAGGCATTGCTGCTTCATTGTTTTGGGGGGAAGTCAGCACGAAATTTAATTTCGGTTTTTTATTTTTACCGGGACTTAGTGCATCGCTGATGGTAATTGGTTGCTGTTGACTCGCTGTTTGCAGTTGAGCTGTAATTTGTTGGAGCTGTTGCTGAAGTTGTTGTTGCTGCCACTGTTGCTGCAGTTGTTGTTGTATTTGTTGTTGTAGTTGCTGTAGTTGTAATTGAGCAATCTGACTTTGCTCAGTTTGCTCCTGCTGAACTGCTGCTTGGGCCGCAACTTCCGGATGCATCTGTTGCTGGTGGATGACAGGTTGTTGTTGCTGCTGCTGTTGCTTTTTCTTTATGGGAGTGACTTTAATATTCGGTTTCATCCTTAGAAATTCCTCCAAAGCACTAAATCAAAAATTCATTCCATTTATTTATTTAGCTTAAACATCGATATTTCATTTGTTTACTTGTGTTTGGAGTCTATATCAGATGATGTTGTGTTAACTGTTGGCGCGTGTTGCTTCGGTGGTGCAAATTCGATGGGCTCCCTTTTGATGCCTGCGCTGTTGTCTAGCGTTATTGTGTATTGCTGAACCTGTTGACTATTGCCAGAATCAGCGGACTACGATCAAAAAAAGATTGTTTAAGCAAAGTTTATTTTGAACATTGAATATCGTATTTAGGGCGCGAAGAATTACCTGCACCGCGACGGGATGTATAAAAGAGTTGAGGAAATTGGAGGTTTTCTGGGTGCTAGATGTTGCCACTTGATTTACTAAAGTGGACTCATATTGTGGTTGCTGTGAAGTCACTACGGTTTCAGTTTTACCTGGCATTAGAATTTGACTTTTGCCAATTCCTGTAGCAACGTTATCTTTGATGTACACTTTGCCTCCAGTCTGCTGTTGCGTGGCAGTACTGAGGCAACAGCTTAACATGGCTTGAGACCTTCTGCAAGTGTTGCGAAATTCCGCAATATTCTCGACATGTTGCACGCATTGCGGACACAGCACTTTCGGCAGGTGATCCTTCTCGTCAATCTAGACAAGCAAACCATAATTACTATTACTTATATTCTACTTTTACCCTATTATAAGTGATTATGATTAGCTTAACGCACCACTAACAGCAGACATTCCGTGATTTTAGCGCTTAGATTTTTACTCTTTCCCTCCGCCGAAAAAATGTCCAGCTTTTCATCACTGCAAGCGGTGCACAACCGACACAAATCGTAAAAGTTTACGCAGCGATATTTTGAAGACATTTTGGGTTATTCAGTTTCAACTCTATGTCCAGTTTTTTTATTGTTGAACTTCGACGGAATGTAAGGAAGTTATTTCAATTAATAAAAACCCTCACTGAATCCGAATTTGATGGCGGAAAAAGATCACGCTTTCCAATTTCTTTTCTACATATTTCATTTGTATATGCAAAAACATACCAACCAATTCTGTCCTAAATAAGCATTTTCTTTATATATTTATAGTTATGCCGACTTCTGCAATAAGAACTACTGCTTGTCCAATCCAATGGATAATAACGCCATCCGATTGGCGTGAATAAATAGGCATCTAAATATTTTTCCATTCAACAAACAACTCCTTCGCTATTATATTATACACTTTTATACACCATTTTATTTCGATTAACATTCGATTGAGGTTACAAATGTGTTAAAAAACTACAAACAAATTATGCAATTTGGAAACAAGTATTCTATCAAATTCATTTTTTATTTATACAGTAATTCTAGTTAATTTTTTAAGTTATTTTTTGCGGTTTCTTATTTTCTTTTCTTCGTTTGGCTTACGAGTTCCTCTTTCAATAACCAACCATGTTCGTTCACAATGCTTCAGGTATATTCACAATAAGAAAAGTCATCAAAATGCTATTCGATAAAAAAGAAGAAGAAAAAGTCAGCATTTCAAAAAGTAATCTGCATTTTCAAAAAGACAGCATAATTTTGTATAGTGTGGTAATAGGAAAATGCTGATTTTGCAGTGTTTAGATTTGTATCAAATAACTGCTTAAAAACGGTGGATGCCTTTAAAAGTCCAGTTACAGAAACAGTTAATATAGTTTACAGAAAAAAATGACGAATTACAGCATTTTTCAGCCTAATCTCGAGAAAACCAAACTATGGCCATCCATATATAAAGTAGCAAAAACTCCTAAAACAAATCAACAAAAACATGGTGTAGCGCTTAGCAAATTTAAATGTGCATCCTTGTCTACTAAGCTTCCATATCAAAGTACTAAACCAAAGCCAAACTTGGCTGTTTGCATGAAACCGAAAAAACATCGTTTGACGCTTGCAAAAATTAAGAACACTCCAAGCCAACCAGACAAAAAACAGAAGAAAAAACTAATCTTGGAATTGGTTAGTAATCTTCTAGAGTCGATCGGCCTTTCAATAGTAAAAACACCAAACGATTCAGTTTCAAAAGTGAAAACGTTTGGAACGATTGTCACTTCTATCCAACGAAAATGTCAGCCAAGAACTCGAAGCAGATTGGAGCTTTTTTCACTTGGTTCGAAAGTATCTGACTCCTTGAGTCCAATAGAAGAGGAAACGATTCCCAATCGAGATCTAAAGAAGACCGAAGACAAGAAGACGTCGAACAAGCTTCAAAAGTCATCAAAAGAAGGCAAGTAATTTTTGTGTTCTTAGGAATTCATGAAAATTTCACATTTAAGTAATTAATATTTTTAAAAAACAACCCGTAGAACAAACCTCTGTGAAGAGTTTTAAAGAAGGCAATACAAAAAATCAGCTTGCTGCTTACTTGAGTACCTACATTTGTCTAACACGCGGTGAGTTCGATTCCCGGATCGAGGAGGAGAACCGCAAGAGTTTCCTTTCAAAAGCTAACATTGTTTCAGCGGGACTACAGGATGCCAAAACTGTCGATACTTTGCGCTACTTCCGAAAAGAGTTAAGTTATCAATCCCGGCGACTCCATGACATGTGCAACATCTGGGAAGTGTATCAATCAAAGAACTTTGAACGTCTGGGAGGAACAGCTGCCGATGACATGATCAATATGACAATTGGCCAAACTAAACTGCTGACTAGCAATAAATTTATGCAGTTCAGTGGATTGATCGATCGCTGCGAGAAAAGAGTCTTGTTTCCGCAGTTGGCGATCAACGATGGCAGCGAGGATACAAAACCCATTACAGTGAGCGACCTGGAAGGTTTCTGGTCTATGGTACAATTGCAGGTGAGAAGATTGTTGTGTGCGATATGTAATTCTTAATTTGCGTTATATCATAACTTCTTTTATTTGGAAAAGATTGATGATGTTGATAAACGTTTTCTGAATCTCGAACGGTGGCGCGATAATCATTGGCTTGATCCCGATAATATAGAAAAGCAAGCAAAACAATCAAAAGTAAAGGAAAGTGGAACAGTTCAAACGAACATCGCTGAGAAACCGAAGCTACCTCGTGATTTGCAGCACATAATACGGAAAATGCGCGATGTCATGCGTAAAGAGCAAGCAGATAAAGCGGCTGCAATGGAAAATTGTGTAGGCGGCAAGAGTGAAACCGAACCGAAAATTCGAAAAAAGCGCAAGTATCACTCTGTTCATCTACATACACCTTCGCCGGCTTTGCGAAACAATTTTCCAGTTGTCAGTGGAGCGAAGGTAGACACGTCAATTTCTGAAACTCCTGGCAGAGCAAAAGGGGCCAAGCCAAAGAACGTTATTTTCACTTCATATAAAAATACGCAGTAATCGGTCGGCAACGATCAAAGCGGGTTTCATAAAAGAATTTACCATTAAGCAGATTAGAGAGAAGGTGCTGAGAATGTGGCTGCTTCGTTAAATTTTAGTAGCTCGTATAGTTAAATTTTTTTAGTTCATAATTGAATTATTGCGATTATTCTTATTATCTATTTTTATGTTTGTTTGTTGAAGTTTTAAATTGTTAATATTTACTCAAATTCCTAAAGTTATTTTAAGACACGTTTGTCACATAACAAAATACACAATAGAAATAATAGTGGAATAATAAAAAACCAAAATAATAGAGGCACTAGCTTTAAGAAATCAATTCTTCATGTTATTATAATCTATACACCATAGTTTAAACATTTTGATGATCAAAACGATGTAATTGCCGAAAGATTGTCGATGTCCGTTTTGTTTTGCAAAAATATTGTTAAAAGATTTCTTTTTATAAAACATAAAATAGGTCAAATAAAGTTTTAATTAAATTTTGTATTATGCAGTTATGTTATATCAGTTGTGATGAATCAAGAATCTACATAAGCATTCCCTGGAGGAGAATACTTCCTGACATATTTTAGTTGATTCCCCGATTGGTCAAATGTCGTTGCTGATCACTTGGAAGGTTGTTTTCATGTTAAAATAGCACGTTACCCTCCTTTTGAGAATGCGTTTGTTGCGGAAGACATTTTAACTGTTTTTTCGCTTTCTCAATGCTGTAAAACTTAACAAGAACGAAATAATTAGAAGGAATCAAAATAAATTTATCTGAAAACTCTGTTGAGCTGAGTTAATAAACAATATTGAAGATTTTTTAGATTACTGCCGAGTCGTGTCCCAGTGCTCCAAATTTGTTGGTCTTGCTATTAGTGGAGCATCCGCCCCTCATATATCATGCATCATTTTCCTTTATCTTTCTTTCGCTTTTCTGCTGCAATCCCAATTGTGTATAGTTATTCGATTTTTAATTAAGAAAATTTGAGCTTGATTTATTTCCTTTCATTTACTTCATTCAAATCTTATTACAATTACTGAACTATATAGTTAATATGTAACGTTAGAAAGTTCATTTGAATATTTCTATGATGCTTATATGTATGTATATATGATAGAATGTTTTCGTAAGTGCGAGGGGAGCCCCAGAAGTATCCATTTTCCAGCAATGTTCAATAGCTTCGATGCCATGTTTAAAGTGGGAATCGTCGAGCTCCTCAAAATAGCCATCAACCGCAGATCCCACCTCTTCATTTTTGGCAAATCTTTTACCACCGAGCCATTTTTTTATGTTTGGAAACAGGAAATAATCCGAGTGAGATAAATCTGCAATTCAAACTTTAACTCATTGATTTTGGCCATCGAGATATCGATTGTGTGAACTGATAAATTGTCTTGATGAAAAAAAAAAAACTTAATTTTTTGGCCAAATTCGGCTGTTTTTCCTGGATTTCGTCGCTTTTAACAAATTTCAATGCACCGACATCTAATTGATGCCAGTAATTATACCGTTATTCACCGCTGCTATTTAAACAGTTACATTCTGAACTATTCATGGGATCAGGGATATTCTGAATATTGATTGTGATAATCCATATAAAAAAAAATAATGACACCATTTGTTTACTCTTTAACCCAAATAATGTAAAATACAATGTAATGTAAAATATAATTTTTGTTCATAAAGTAAATAATATGAATGTGCATATATAGAAATACATACATAGGTATGTATGTATGTATCCATAAATCAAATCGGCAGAAGTTTACTTTGTAATTTAGTTTATTAATAAACTTTTCATAATAACAATTGTTCAGAGTTTGCCTTTTCAACAAATATGGCCAACTGGCAGATCGCATATTTCTATCATTCTTTGAACGTATGTACATATGTATGTGGGAATATCTAAGCCCGTCCTTACTTCATTATCTCCAAAACCCATGCACGTTGGATAGTTTTTTTTGCATGTAGCCAAATGATATCATGTTTTTGCACTGTTTAGGTAACTTGTTAAAAACTGGAATAAAGATTTTACGGTCAAATATATTTACATTCATTTGTATGTGTTTCTGATGTTTTACGTTAGCGCAACCCAACCTACATTCATTTGGTTAATATAAACACCAAATCTTCCATATAAGGCAACCGCAACTTAACAGATGCCAAGAGCATACAACTCGTGACGTCATGTGTACTTTGTGTTGAGACATAAATGCAAAACATACTTAGATTCTATATTTAATAAAACCAAACATTAACTTTTATGGTTAATATCACCAATATCATTTTTCTGATTACCGTTTACATTTTGTTATTCTTACGTTTTATAATCAAAAAAACATCTGCTACTAAATACATACTATTCTCTATTTATTTCCTTACAACGCAGCGAAGAAATATATGTACATATGTATATAAATAGATAGTATGTATGAATGCATACTGTACAGGCAATTGAATAGCCACATTTATTTTAAGGATTCATACTTGAATGCACATCCTTCTGCGGCAAAAATATCGATTTTTAAAATGATGACTAATCCTAGAAAGTATACATGCAAATATGTATTTACTTTATATGGAAATACATATTTTTGAGACATATGCACACAACAGTCAGACGCAGTGTAAATTGTGTAGTTGGTTTTCAGCCGGCGTATTCATTTCAACAACAGCAGACAACGCTTGATACGAAGCTATGAAGTCATCAAATAACGAACCGCATAACCTCAAAAAAGAAAGCAAGAAACCATATGCTTGAACTTAAGACGGAAACATGACTGCATAGTAAATAAAAGAGCTATTTACTGGAAAAAATCGATTTTATACATACGTTGGAACTGCAACTACTGCTTTAGAAAGCAGCTTTTCCGTGGGACGTTTTTGTGTTTCAACAAACATTTACACATCTTTGCGCATTATTTCAAACATTTGTTTAATCTGCACACACATGCAACTATCAGATTTGTAATAAATCCGTACTTTTACAGCTTTACTAATTTAGAGCAATCTAAAATCCGTGGACTTTTACCATTCAATACTACTTATTCATCTTTTACTATTTTAGTCGAGTTATTGTAGTAATTGCATCAAAAAAAGGAATCAAAGATACATAATTTCTTGCTAATGTCTGGAAAGAACGATGGTTTAATTAAAATTTCAAGAGCTTATTTCAGCACAAAGCTTGTCTTATTGATAAATGTAGTCATATTCCTCTTTTTGAAATTCATTAAAACTTAAGAATTTTTCCTCTAAACAGCAGACATGCTGCTTCACCTTTTCTTTTTTTTATGTCTACGCTATTAAAAGAAATGCTCTATTATTAGAGCGTAGCCAAGAGTAAGTACATTCACCCCAATTCTACAGAGAAAGACGAGTTAATTTATATTTTATGCTCATGTTTTTATTATCATGTTTTCTGCTTTTTTATTTCTTTGTCATTATATTTTTCAAAAAATGATTCGTTCAGTTTTTATGAGCTATTTTCTGCAAAATAACTAATTTTTCAGCAAGTGGTATGCTTAAAACAACACATCAACAAAATTTTTAGTATTCGTCAGCACCCTCGCCCTCGCCGTCTCCCGAATCCATACCAACTTCTTCGTAATCCTTCTCAAGAGCAGCCAAATCCTCGCGAGCTTCCGAGAATTCACCTTCCTCCATTCCCTCGCCGACGTACCAATGAACGAAGGCACGCTTAGCATACATCAAGTCGAACTTGTGATCCAAACGAGCCCATGCCTCAGCGATGGCTGTGGTGTTGGACAACATGCAGACAGCTCGTTGTACCTTGGCTAAATCGCCTCCTGGAACCACAGTTGGCGGCTGGTAGTTGATGCCGACCTTGAAGCCAGTTGGACACCAATCGACGAACTGAATCGTACGCTTAGTCTTGATGGTGGCGATGGCTGCGTTCACATCCTTGGGCACCACATCACCACGGTACAACATGCAACACGCCATGTATTTGCCGTGACGTGGATCGCACTTCACCATCTGGTTTGCGGGCTCGAAGCAAGCGTTGGTAATCTCAGCCACCGACAACTGTTCGTGGTAGGCTTTTTCGGCAGAGATGACGGGAGCATAGGTGACCAGCGGGAAATGAATACGTGGGTAGGGCACCAAGTTAGTTTGGAACTCAGTCAAGTCCACATTCAGAGCACCATCGAAGCGCAACGAAGCTGTGATGGAAGACACAATCTGGCCGATCAAACGATTCAAGTTAGTGTATGTGGGGCGCTCGATATCCAAATTGCGTCGGCAAATGTCGTAGATAGCCTCGTTGTCGACCATGAAGGCGCAGTCGGAATGTTCCAAAGTAGTGTGGGTAGTCAAGATAGAGTTGTAGGGCTCCACAACAGCAGTTGAAACTTGAGGCGCGGGGTAAATGGCGAATTCAAGTTTTGATTTTTTACCATAATCGACAGACAGACGCTCCATCAACAACGAAGTGAATCCGGAGCCAGTACCACCTCCAAACGAATGGAAGATAAGGAAACCTTGAAGTCCAGTGCATTGATCGGCCAATTTACGGATACGATCCAAAACCAAATCGACGATTTCTTTGCCAATGGTGTAATGGCCACGTGCATAGTTATTAGCGGCGTCTTCCTTTCCGGTGATCAATTGTTCAGGATGGAAGAGTTGTCTGTAAGTACCAGTGCGCACCTCATCGACGACAGTTGGCTCCAAATCGACAAAGACGGCGCGGGGGACATGTTTGCCGGCTCCAGTCTCGCTAAAGAAAGTGTTGAAAGAATCATCACCACCGCCAACAGTCTTATCAGAAGGCATCTGGCCATCAGGCTGGATGCCGTGCTCCAAACAGTAAAGCTCCCAGCAGGCGTTGCCAATCTGGACTCCGGCTTGACCAACATGGATAGAGATACATTCACGCTGAAAGTATAAAATGTGTATGCATCATGAAAATTTCTCTGTATTTGTACATTTTAGAAAACAATTGAAAGAAGCTGAACATAACCAGCAACTTAAAACTTTGCGTTTTTTGCATATGCAGCAATATAAAATTGTTGTTGCTAAGCAACTATCCACCATTTTGTGTATAGCAACAGAAAGTTAATTACACCAAAAATTTGGAATTTTCAGATTTCTCGAAAGAAAGGTATCTATGATACAGCAAAAATGCAGACTTTGAAATAACACAGCGAAAATGCAGCGTTCACTGAACCAATTACTTTTGTATAGATATTTTTCTAGCAAGCGAAGATGACGTCGCTGGCATCGAAGGGTGCGGCTTCACTTTGAGGTTAGAATTTAAGAGAAATTTCTTCACAAATAAATTTGTTTTTACCATTTAAAAACTTTCTCTATGTACCGTTTTTCTACTTTTAACTAATTTTAAATACCGATTTTCACTATATCCGCAATAGAATGAGTCATCACTTAGAAAATTTAAATACATATATATATATGTAAAATTTTTTCTTTACTATTTTATTAGATTACTTTTGTACTAAATACTCTAAATATCTCTGCGATTGCTAATATTTGCAAAAATAATTGATTTTTCTTACCATTTTGAGCTTTTAGGATTTTTTCAATTCACAAATTCACAAAGAAAATAATTCGGAGCTGATAGAAGTTCAGAGTAGCCGGCTATGAAGCTTTCCAAACTGATATCGAATGATGAAAAATTTTTCAAACACTTCTATTTATACCCTCCGCACCGCCTACCAACGGCTTCTTTTTATTTTATTTTCGGAGTTTATTTTCCAGGGCTTCCAGTTAAAATTCGTTTTCTACAGATTTCCAATTCTGTACAGTTTTCCAAGAAACGAGACTCGAATAATGCTTTCCAATAATATTCTGGAATAGAGAAACATAACAATTCGAAAACTTTTACGTAAGGTTGAAAAGCCGTAATAAAACTAGAATTATCAATCGTAAGTAAACAAATATGCTGTAATTCTGAAAAATAATTAAAATTCACAGATTGAAGACCTAACGTTTTATGATTTATTTATGAAACAATTAAATTCCAATTACGTATTGCCTTTATATAATAATAAACAAAACTTTTACGTAATTCATAAATAAAAAGTAATTTACGTAATGGCACGCAAATACAAGACTATTTCTATTTAAATAGAATAAATTAGAGATCATAATCGCTCTGTAAAAATACTAATTAATATTTGAGTTTTTAGTAATGCCAAAGAATCACTCCATTAACTTTTCAACGAGAGAATTATTCGATAGTTCGACATTCAGAAAAAGTTTTCGACTATTGAATAAATTGATATTTTTCATTCGATAGTTTTCAACAGAAATTTGATTGAGCTAAAGGCATCGGAGTATTTTCTACATTTCTTTTATCCATTCGTACGACTAGATACTTTTTCGGATGTGTTTGTATATGTCTGTATATCCCCTCCAACAGCATTATTTTTTATAATTGAACTGTATCTGGAGACGATGGAGTACAGTGCTTTTAGGAATTAGATCATTTGCTGGAGAGAGCACAGAAATCAGCAATCTACTGATTTCAATAAGAGGATGACATCACTAATTTACTATGCTGAGAGAAAACGACGATTGTTGGGGCCAAATAGCAATCAACTATTTGCTTGTGAAAACGAGTATCCACAAATGCACACAAACACACGTACATTCACGTGATGAGCAGCAAACACCTCAGAAGAGTGTATACAAATACAGACTTCACAGAGAACGAAGAAACGACCAAAGTTTGTAGTTGATTGGGAGCGAAGTAGTCTACACTCAAAACAATGAGGTTGATTGTTTTTTAATGCCAGAGATTGATTCAATAGTTGCTAGAATCAATTCAATGATTTTCCTCTTATAATTTATTCATATCTACCATATAAAGAAGCTTATACATAATAAATACATATGTATGTATATATTGTTGAACACTTTTGTATGTAACTCAAACGCTCAGAAATACTATTCTTAGCATTTATGAATGGATCTCTGCAGTTATACAGATCGTTCCAATGTGCTTTTCTATGGAATTTTCTTCTCTGTGTATGAATGTGGATACACAGACAGCCAACGGAGATAGATGAAGGTGGAGCAGAAGCAAACATTGGGGCCAATACTAATTTACGTGTTCGATGCTGAGCGCAGTCTTGTGAATATTCGCGAACGATGCGGTCGCCGTACGAAGATTTCGTCTCCGCGGCAAGTGACAAAGACACGGCCAACATGATTCCGTATCATGCCCGTGAAAACTCGCAGCCGTTCAGTTACGGGCAAATATACAATAAAACGTCGACGCCATTGCGAAACGGCAGATCGAACGGCCATCAATACCGCGTTGGCGTCGATTGGGATGAAATCGATTCGGGATCTGGAGCGGCCACGCGACCGTACGACGGGAAAAGTGTGTCTTCTGCGAATTTCAGCAATTACGGGACGGCGAGGAGTCCGTCGTGCGGAGGGTACGAGTCCAATACGACCACCATCAAAGCTCAGCCGCGTCTTACGAGTCCCCTTCTAGTGCGCAAAACCCTGAACAGTCGATCACCTACGCGAAACTCGGCAAACACCATCGCAAACACGTACCACTACAGTTACAACAGCGCTGCGGACGTCGGCGGAGATTTCAATGGAGACATCAACAAGTATAGCACGAATACAAACAACAACAACGGCGTAAACAGTCATCGCAAAACTCCAAGTCGTAACGACTTTGAAGAGTTGTTACGTGAGCGGCGTCAAAAGGTTTACAATGAATACAAATCAACTGCGACATCTGCGTCTGCAGCAGCTTCGAACGGACAGAACGGCCAAAGCAAGTACAATTTCGATTTCGAATTCAACTTGAATCTGGACGAAATACCCACGCCGCCCGCGCGCTCCAACACTCTGGAGCGGGCGTCGCTGCCGTATCGCACTCACGATATTCCAATAGAACGCAATTACCATACAATTGGATCATCAATAGCGAGAGAGGCGAAAGAGGCGAGAGAGGTGAGAGAGGCGAGAGAGTTGAGAGAGGCGAGAGAAGTTTTCGGCACGCAGGAACGCGAACGACCTCCATTGGAAACGACTCACTACAGTCGCCGATTTCAGCACGAATCAGCTTTGTACGATGATCGATATGGTAATGAAAACACATCTGGTTACAGCAGTTACTCGTACAACTGCAGCTCGCTGGACGGCGGCAGGGGCGGCGAAGGGGTTGCGCCGCCGAAGGAAAACATGTCGCCAATTTATGCCACTTCGACAAAGCAGAAACAGCAACAACTGCACACAGCGACGAACACGAAGCGGAGCAACCGCAGCACAGACACATATGATGCAAACCGCGGCCGCGAACCAGCATCGACATCTACGGACTTCTCGTCCTCTCTGCTGGCTGCATCTGCGGCTACGCTAGTTTCACGCCCCGAAACGCCAGCATTTCCTGTTACGCCACGCACGCCATATGGTGCAGCCAACGGCTACAGTGCGTCCTATACGCAGACGCGCAGCTCGACGCCCATGCGAAGCGACCAGCTGCCGGAGACGCATAGCTACGGCATGGAAACCATTTACCAGGCCAACACACACAACAACAGCAGCAGCAGCTATCGATCGCGCATGAATTCCAGCCTGTCGCTGGCCCACAGCGGAGAACCGCAGGAAGTGGCTCCACATTTGGTGAAGTTCGCCAAAGACTCCTCGCAGTTCTGGTACAAGCCGAACCTGACGCGCGACGAGGCCATCGCCCTGCTGCTCCATGCTGCTCCGGGCACCTTCATCGTGCGCGACTCCACCACCTACAAGAATGCCTACGGGTTGGTGCTGCGAGTGGCCCAACCGCCGCCCGGCAGCGCCGCCAACAAACCCGACGAACTGGTGCGGCACTTCCTCATCGAGCCGACGACGCGCGGCGTCCGCTTGAAGGGCTGCGCCAACGAGCCCGTCTTCACCTCGCTCTCTGCTCTGGTCTACGAACACTCCATCAACGCGCTGGCCTTGCCGTGCCCGCTGCTCATCCCCGAGCAGGACCTGCTGCCGCCGCTGGTGCAGCACACGCCGGCGCAGCGGCAGCTGCTGACGCAAGGAGCGGCCTGCAATGTGCTGTGGCTGTACTCGTGCGACACCGAGTCGCTGACGGGCGAGGAAGCCATCCGCAAGGCCATTCGCCAGCTGTACGAGCAGCAGCCGTTGCCCACGCCCACCGAGGTGCACTTCAAGGTGGCGCAGCAGGGCATCACGCTGACGGACAACACGCGCAAGAAGTTCTTCCGCAAGCACTACGTCGCCGACATGATTTCGTATTGCGCCATCGACCCGGACCACCGCACGTGGACCATGCAGGCGGAGGACGGCGGCAGCGCCCTCGGAGCTCTGAAGAAGACCATCTTCGCGTTCGTGGCCAGGCGATCGCCGAGCTCCAACGACAACCAGTGCCATGTATTTTGCGATCTGGCCGTGAACCAGCCAGCTTCGGCCATTGTTTCGTTCGCCAACAAAACTTTGCCAACTGAGAAACAGAAAAACTACGTGCTTTGAGTAGAACTCTCACTCCAGAAGCTATTCTGCAAACTAACCTAACTATTTATGTATGTGTAAATGTAAATGAATATTAATGCAAATTGATTAATGCGTAGATGTAGTTTATAACAACATGTTTATAACAGCAACTAACAGCTTCTTCTATAACGTATGTATGTATAATAACGTTATCTTGTATTCTCATTGTCATCATTATAATTATTATCGCATTAATTTTCAACACTACGAATAAATTAAAAATTGCATTAAATTAATAATCCAAGTGCTAAATACGACTTTCTAATTAAACAAAAACTTCAAATATAAAAATCTGTTATAAATACAAAGGATTAGATGAAGTTTTACGTTTATTTGGTACTTTTTCGAATTCATTCCTTGAAAAACTATTAAAACACAAATCAATTTAATTTTTTCATAAACATATGCAAAGATTTAAATTCAACTCTAAATTTTTAATTGAAATTAAGATTAATTTTGAATTCAGATGGATTTCTATGAGAAGGAATTCAAGTGAAAACAATTCGTAAATAAAAATAATAGAAAATAACACTTATTACCTTTGAAAACTTCTTATTTTTTAATTAATTTCTGTCGTGAACTGAAAAATTCTCTTTCAAATATACAAATTTTAACTTTTCAAATTATGCCCATATTTACGTGCGTGTGCATGTGTGTCAATTGAATGATGTCAATTGTGTGCATTTCTTTGCTGATTGTTAGATGCTCGTGCATTTGCCAATTCTCAATTCTCTGTTCATTTTAAAAATACAGATCAAATTAATAATTGAAAAATATGGACAATTAGCATTTTTTGGCAGAATAAAGTCACCTACTATATGAAGAAATTAACTGTGAACATACGAAAATATGTAGAGATGATATTCACTGAGTTGAGTAGATTTTAAAAGCGTTGTGCTGACACACACACACACATACACAGATCTGTTTTGTTGTTTAATATCACGATGTTATTTAATACATGTGTTTGTTTGTTGTATGAAATTTAATCTTATCTCGCAATTGCGTTTATTTTTATTTGTTATTTATTTTGCCGTTGCGAACAAAAGTAATTATTTAAAGTACGGTTTAGTTTGCAAACGAATGTCTGCAGTTTAAACTACGTATCAACGTATCAAATGTTAATTGTGACGTAATTTCTTGAGCAACAAGAAAGCATGTACATATTTAATTTCAATGTTTGAAACAATGAAAAAAGTACTCACGAGAATAATTTTATTTTTATGGTAAACTCAAGAATTATCGTAGTACAATAATAATGCAACGTGTACACGAAACGATTTCAAAATGTAACAAATCTATTTTTGAATGCGATCGTAATTTTCATTTGATTGGCCCTGAAAGCAATTAAATACATATCTATGTATGTAGATCCACGTACTTTATTTTTGAACATTTATTAGAAATGTTTACACAAATATTGTTATTATTATTATTAAAAAATAATAATCCAACAATGAGTCTATAGCACAAATATTACAGTTACGAAGAATATTTATAGATATATGACTCTGTTGGCCACCTCTGCATACATTTATACACCCATTTGTAGGTATGTAGATGATCATACAGCTTAAAACGTTGCTTGTTCTTCTTAGTGCATATTAAGATTATCTGACATAAGCGAGCAAAATATAACCACGTCTATAAACAAATTGTTTAAATGGTGAAACAAATTTTGAGCTTTTGCGATGTTTTATTGAATGAATTATAACACGAAAAGCAACCGTTATACAACTGATTATAAATATCTTTCTCCTTTATTCTTTGTTATTCAAGTCGCAATAATTCATGTCAATTTTATTAATATTTATTTCAGTTGAATAACAAAAGAAGTGAAGAAGCTGTATTAATACTAACAATGCTTAATAACACTGAACGCGAACTCTAACAAGTGTTTACTTTAACAATTTAAACGAATTAATGAAAGTGTTTCTTATCTTATGCACACGTACACATGCATCCATACATATGATCGGGTGATTGAGAACTGTCTGTCACTGGAATCTTCTTTCTACTTCATTCGCAGTGCTGACAAAAGTTAAAGTTAAAATATTGTTATGCAGATAAATGTGATCTGCTGAGACAACAATTTATTGTTTACCCAGAACTTCACACACATGCACACACGTACACACGTACACAGAATATTCCATTCTTAGAAATGTATAGGAATTACATATTTATTTATTAGCGTTGCTTTTAATTTTAAATTCATTTTCACTGATAAAATTTATACTAATGACATGTTTTAAGAAATTACAAAAGATTTGCTTGAAAATATATACGAGTAAATGCAATATTTATACATTATATACATATTTTTGTAACATCAGCGTTAGTTTTTAATCTTTAGTTTTATTAAAATGTTTAATCTAATTTCTTTGTTATATTTTTTATATTAATGAATGTATTAATGATTTTATTTTTGATACAATTAATTAATATTTCTTTTATAACGTTTATTAAAGCAAAATGTAACACTTGAAAATGTATCTTAGCCATTAAATTCAATTGTCAAGGAAATATAGCAATCATAACAATAATAATAGGAATACACATCAAAAATTGAATAATAAAGAACTAATTTAACAACTTATATTAATTGGTTTATTTACATATGTACAATTCGTGCGTGGGAAACATTTAAATAAGAATACGAATTTATAAGCAGGTATGTATGCTATATCACAAATACTAATAAATTCATTTATGTAATTTTTATTCTTTGTTTAGTTCGCAGAGGGTTAATTTTTTAATGTTTTGAAGAATTCTGCTCTTTGCTGAAACAACTTCAATATACATACAAAATTAAAATTCCTTCCTTTGCAAATTAATTAAAAATTTGAATAATCTATAGATTCATTAACGACTGCAAGCTAATTATATATAAAATAAATATTATAGAGTTATAGTTATACAAGTTTCGTATTGATTTGTTAATAATATTGCGTAAGAATTAAGTCATCGTTATTTATTTTTTTCTTGACCATCAATTGTATGTTTGTGTGCCGTAGTTTTTGAATTGGGAAGGCGTTTTTAATACCCGATTATTTTAAATCCGCAATATAGACGAATATGCAACTCTGCAACTTGTTTCTAGTTGTATGTGTCACCCTGTAAATCAGCTGATTTTAATTTGTTCGCTTTTTTGTGGTCTAGTAGAAAGTTATTGGTTTAATTTATTTGATAAATATTCTCATGTCGTCTGCATCAAATGAGAATAGTAATCTTATGGATGAGTTTGAAGAAGCGTTCCAATCCTGCCTGTTGTCATTAACCAAACAGGAGCCTAACACCGGCACAAAAAAAGAAGAAATTGAATTAGAGGTGCAAAAAACTACTAATAGATTCATAGATGTTGCCCGTCAAATGGAAGCTTTCTTTTTGCAAAAGAGATTTCTAGTCTCAACCCTCAAACCTGACATGTTAATTAAAGACGAAAATCAGGATCTGCGAATTGAAATCCAACGCAAGGAAGCCCTTCTCAATAAACACTATAATCGCCTCGAGGAATGGAAAGCGTGCCTTTCAGACATACAGCAAAATCAGGGTCAGGGTGGACATAGTCGTCCACCTGGTCATATGGGCATGCTTGGCACAATAGGCGATGGGTCGCTAATGGGTGCAAATATAAACGACATGCGATTGGCTCCAAACAGAGTTGGCATGATTCCCAATCTATCTCCTGGTCTACCAACGCAGATGGGCGGCTGTTTACCCTCTGTAGGCATCTCTGCCGGCCAACAGCACATGCAATCACAATTCCAGCAGCAACAAAAAATGCTGCAAGTACAGCAGATGCAACAGCTACGAATGATGGGAAAATTGTCCAAGTAATGTTTACCTGAAATTGTAAAGCTAAACAGAAATAATAACTTGTATCTATTTTCCTTATCAATAAGTTCCAATATTGTATTAAGTTTTACAACTACATTTATATTTTGAGCCGAATTGAGAAAATTTGTTTTAAATATATATTCGCATAGCTTACACAATTGTCATATTATTAAAATTTTACTTAATCATAAATTGTTAATTCCAACTTAGCACAGAAATTAATAAATAATCAACCAAGTAGATGTTTATATTTTTTATTGTATTATTAATTGTTAATGTAATTAAATTATATGTTTTTCATATGACCTATTACTCTAATAAGTATAATATCCAGTGGAATATGTAATCAATTATTATTAATTTAAATTAGGCTTAAATATGTATTAAAAAAATGACGATATTTAATTTATTTTCTGCGTTCTGGTCTGCTCATTATAACTCTGATGATAGTTCTGCATGATCAGAACAAACTAGAGCTTATGCTGCATTCATTTTTTTTTTTTTTTACCACAATTAATCTATTTCATAAACTTCATTTGGATTAAATTTAGCCGGAGGGCGCTGCATTATTCCTGGTAGCATTGGTTGAGGAATCGGTTGTGCAGGTGTTTGCATGTATCCAGCCGCTTCCGGATTTTGGTTTGCATATAGCAGCGGATTCATGTACAGTCCACTGGGATGCGCAATAGTTGCATGCAAGGTTAACAACTCCTTGTACATCGATGGATTTCCATTGTTCATTTCCGCATACAGCCGCTGCAAATAGCCGGGTACCAACTGTATTACTTGATTCTGGTTTAACTCCGGATGATCGTGTGATATTTTCATGTTTAAAAGTTGCAGCAACACATCTGAGCGGAAGCCAAATATTTTATTTGAAGTGACGCTACCCGAGGCATTTCCAAATTGGTTACCGAACGCATTGCGATCGTAGGAAATGTATTGAGCCGTTTGTACAGAACGCGTCTTCTCAGCTTCATATTCAGACCAAGCTGCCTTACGTTCAGCTTCACTTAGGTTTTCACTTTCCTCATTCTCTAGCAGGGAATCGTGTTCGTGATACTTAAACAACAACTTCTCATGTTCAGTCAAGAGCTCAGCAAAGAGGCGATCCTTTGGTAAGATAGGAATCTCACGAGGAGTGTTGGGCTTCAACTCGTATGTGTAGAGTTCTTGCAAATCGTTTTGGTTGTAATGTCGCGATATTTGCTGTTCGTCGATGACCCGCTTGGCAGTGGCCTGTTTAGCAACTTGGCGCTCATATACTTTTTGCTCCATGGTGCCCATGGCAATGAGTCTATAAATATAGCAAGGCTTTTCCTGGCCGAAACGATAAACTCGGAAAATACTTTGTGTATCGTGCGAAGGGTTCCAAGACACATCAAATATAACTACACGATTAGCAGCCACTAAATTTATGCCCAGCCCACCAGCTCTGGTGGAAATCAAGAACAGGCGTGCCCGCAAATTCTTTTTGTCGTTGAACTGCTTACACATGACTTCACGATGTTCTACCGAACACGAACCATCCAAACGAAAGTAGTCCTTATTAGGCGTCCAAAAACCTTTAAAGGTTCCGAGATCCCCTAAAATTAAGCCACAACAATTTTACCTTTCCAATTTTTGCCTTAATATATCAATAAACTTACCTTCGTACTCGTGGCCCTTTGTTCTGCTATCAATAAGTGATAGAAAGTGCTCAATCACATCTAAGGACTGCAGCGACTGTGAAAATACTAGAAGCTTATCGCCAATAGCTTCGCATTGTTCCAGCAAACGCATTAGTATCAGCAATTTTGGCGAGTGATTTATGTTGCTTAATTCTTTTTCTTCCACAAATTTTTTCCACCACTCCGATGGATCATCCTTCTGAACGGCTGCCACTTCCTCTACATCACTGCCTCTTTTATTCGGATTGTTGCGAGTTTTACGGCTGCCGCCTTCGCCTTTATTGGAGCCAGCTTTGCTAGTACCTCCTCCACTGGAGATCGATCTCGCCGAGACATCCGAGGAGTCCGAGGAATTTGCACTTTCATCCTCGTCATCATCATCGTCAATAAAATCTTCCATCGAATCCGATTCATTAGCCATCACTCGCTTACGTATTACAGAATCGCTATTCAGCCGCAAGCTCATCGGATGCGTCCATATGCGGCGCAAATCCTGAAAGTCCTGGAACAAACGGGCGCCTTTACCACCAATATCTGAACTGATGAGATCCCGCTGAGTGGTCATATAATATTCGTACAATTGCTGCTGCAGATCGGAGAGGGTCGTATAGATCACGTATTCATGTTTTGGTGGCAGATACGGAGCTAGAACCGAATAATCCCGGCGTTGAATGCATCCTTCTAGCATATTATGAAGGATGTGCGAGCGATGCTTCATCAATCGTATGTCGCGCTCAGTAGAATCAGTGTATTGGCCGTTGGTAATGGGGTTAACGAAACGGTTTAGGTATTCCTTATAGGTGCCAAGCAGATTGGGCTTTATAAACTGTATCATGCAGTAATCTAAAAAATGAATAATTTTTTTTTTTTTATTACAATAATTAAATACCTTAAAAAGCAAAATTAAACCATGTCTTATGGAAGGTAAGTTGCTAAGAGTATATTTCCCCATAAGAATAATTGTATTTTATTTACATACTGATAAGTTGCTTATAGATGAAACTAATTGCAAGAGTATAAAATAATGCCAATACTAGAGATAAGAAATATGTACTCATCTACTCACATTCCTTTAAATTATTCTGCAGCGGTGTTCCGGTCAAAACTATTCTCCGCTTCGTATGCATTTTGGTAACAGCCTGACTGATCGACGTCTTCTCGTTCTTCAGCAAATGGCCTTCATCACAAACAACCATGTCGGGCCCTGGGTCAATTAGAGATTTCCTCAATGTTTCACGTTGCGGTTTACGTAAGCCCTTTGCCTTTTCGTTGGCCAAAATGCGATACATATCGTAGCCCATTATGCACACACCTCCCTCCTCGAACCACTCATTGAGCTTATATATACGCGTCGGCTTATCTTTATACTTTGACATATCATAGATCTCGATGTTCTTCTTCTTTGCAAAACTCATCCAGTACTTAAACTCTCGCGCCCAATTGTTCAAGGTGCTGAGAGGCGATATTATAAGAACGCGTTCCACATTTGTTTTGCGACAGTTGCTCAAGAGTGTGTGCGACAATGTAACAATTTGTAATGTCTTACCGAGGCCCATACAGTGGGCCAATATACAGCCCGAACCTGGCTTCTCCAACGTATCGGCCACTGTCTCAAAGCAAGCATCCCACATGAACTTAACACCCGACACCTGATGAGGCTTCAACTTTTTAAGCATTCCTTTATCGACCTCAAGCACGGGGCTTTTACTTTTTTCGTCGAAGTCCAATATCAGCTCAGTGACTTCAACACTGTCGGGCTTCTCGTAAATTTGATTATAAAGCTTCTGGCGCTCCTCAATACGTTTTCGTCGATCCTCTTCTTCTTTTGTTGCTGTTTTCGTACTAATGTCCAAATCCTTTGTTTTAATAATTTTACGTATATGCTTTCGCTTATTTTTATTTGTATCCCCATCGGAGCCGGAATCGCTAGCTTCACTGGATTTATTTTTAACACGGCGACGCTTTTTTGCCGCTTGTTTAGCCTCAGGCTCGAAGTCTGAATCGTTATCTGCTGAGTCGGTCTTCTTTTTTATGAAGACACGTTTTCTTCGCACAGGAATTATTTCACTGGCGCTGCTGGATTTGGAATCGGAGTTGTTATTAATATGTTTAGTGCTGTCATCTTCACTAGAATCATCGCTTTGCACATTACCAGAAGTTGCTTCGCGAACAAAATCCGAATCTTCAGTATCCGAAGCAAAGCTTTTACGCTTCGAACTCGAAGGCTTCTCGTTTTGGATTTTTTTCATTTTGATTGCAACACTCGGTTTTAATTTTGCTACCTCGGCCGCTTTTGCAGCAACAGCAGGCGATTTTATGCGCTGCAAACGTACACAAACCCTTCTAACTTTTCTCGATTGATTGCTAATAGCTACCGTATTAGGTCTCTTCAAATCGATGCTCTTTTTAGGAATTGGACTCGGCTTGGCAACTACTTCGTGTACACTGTTAGCTTCGCCCTCGCCCTCGCTGTCGCTCAACTCGATTATAGAAATATTTTTACGCGCTCTTTTCTCAGGCAGTTTCTCTGTAGAAACTGTTGAAGTTGTGTGTTCCGTTTTGATTAAAGGTTTCTCCAAGAGCTTTTCTATTGGTACAATGCGTAATTTAAATTGGTTACTAGTCTTCGCTACGCGAAATTGTGGCTCCGTTTCCGTCTCGTTGGATTCATTAGTGGAATCTTTACTCTCAGTGGATTTTATATCGAGACCATGTTGTGCTTCTTTAATGTTGTTTTCTTTATTGGTTTCATTTGATGAATTTTCGGTACTTAATACTTTTTCTTTATTTTTGTTGCTAATTCCTACCGCTGAATTCGATTCGGAATCGGAACTTGCTTTTTCTTCACCCATAGATAAATTAAGTTTATAAAATCCTTCAACAAATATAATGTTGCAATATTTGTTGTTGTTTTACGTTCAATGATATTAGACAAACAATATATAAATATGTATATATAAAATACAAATTATGCCATTCTACTTGTAAAGCATATTCGATCTGAAAATGGTAAAAAATATGTAAATTCGTTTGCGTTATAATTTTTCAATGATTATTACCAGTAATGCTTTTTTTTTTTATTCCCAAGTATGAAATATCTAATAATTACCAACACGAGTCAAAAGTCCTATGAAAAACTAACTTATTCATTGCAAAGTTATACATAGACGCCGAGCATAATTATTGTTAATAGGTATAATAAAATACTGTTTCTAAATGTAATGAATTCACCGTATACTTTGATGAATTTAGATATTTGTATACGTTTTCGTTCAATGCAGACTTCATTCATTAAAGGTATTTTCAGCAAACGAAAACAATTTAACACAGCATATCTTTAGTATACGCAGAACTAATATTGTATCTCTATTACGCCGACTGCCTTAATAATAATCGCAATTGAAAAAATCTTTGATATGGTTAAAATCTTTGCTTTTATTACAAATTCGAAGTGTTATTTAGATCTCACATTAAGCAAAAATAAACGTTGAATTTCCCTTATTCTAGTAGGCTTAGAATATTCATATAAAAACAATATGTTCAGTTTGCAAGTAAATTGCTCTATTCACACTCACCTTAGGATTTTCATTTAATGAGCATTGCTATCGTAATATTTCTCAAAAATAAATTTTTATATTTACCATAACGGAAACTAAAATTAATACACTAAAAAAATTATTTCCATGCAGGAAAAACTTGTAAATTCATAAATTGCAAACAGTTGAAAATTCGCAGCAAGAAGGCCGCTAAAAACTTTGTAAAATTCATGTATATAAAATTAGTAGAATGAGTTTTGTTTGCTTTGTTATAAGTGCAACTGAGGCAGCTAGTAGTATGGAAAAAAGTTGCCATTTGCAAATTTCACAGCAATTCCCACATAATTCGTGGATTAATTTATGCCTTTTTGTATTATTTCTTCTTGAATTATAAATGACAAAGGTTATTTCCTATGTGTTTCATTATTGTAAGGTAACACCCGAATACTCCTGCTTTGGTGATTTCAGAAATTTTTGCTTTCTTTTTGGTTAGGATATCATATAGTAGTTATAGGTCCTCAGAGGTAATCCTGTTCAGTGAAGCTTCTTGAGGAGATATACATACATACATACATAACTAATTTTGAGTACCCAACAATAGATCAGCTGCTCCCAGAAATTATATATGGCGGGAACCAATTGTTCAAGGTCTGTTGAACATGATATTTGTTTTTGCGAAAAAGCTGACAGTTACTGGTTTTGGCAGATGTCTTAAGGATAACTTCCGATCTTTGTAGCTTTCGAAATTCAACACTAAATGTAATTTATGAAGTATTAAGATGAATTTATCTAAGTATATTCATTTATAATCTCATCTATGCTTTCAGCAAACAGATGCAAACTTTGTCGGCAAAAACCGATCCATCGATTTTTGATCTATTAGTTTCATTTTTTGATTTATGTATCTGTAAAAAGCTGCTCAAAGTGCATTTTACCATTGCTTTGATGGAATGTGTTGCAAGGTCACACATTCTTCCTTCACTTACCCAAGCATAATTAGGTTGGAGTGCTATTAGTGTCCAAAACTCAGTCATCCAAATTACAAACAAATGGTCCGAAATAAATTCAATAAGGGGCTTTAATTAATGTTTAAGTTCGGTTATTTAATTAGTTATTAAAAGGCTTATTATCTAAAATATAAAATACGGTTACATGATACACAATAATTCTGTTAAATTTTAGACAAATATTTCCTGATTGTCTACAATCTATTATAATTGATAAATATTTTTTACATTTACTGTTAAATAATTTATAAAACTTTTGTACATAATATTAAAACTAAAAATACATTATTAAACTGGAACTTTTATGTTTTGCTTATCTATAGCCCATTTTGTTCGTTTGAAGAAAGTTCAGTTTTTTCAATTCCACTATCGCTTGCTCTTAGTGTTAACTGTTGCAAAAAACTTTTGCGGTGGCATTTTCGGTATCCTCTCCTGATGTTGGATATCATGAGATGAATGCGTCTGCGGCAGAGAAACAACTTTAACATTTGAAAGTGATTTTAAGTTCACGGAACCACTCGGATAATTGGGTGAAAGAAATATTTGACCACCTCCTGGTACGGCTAGAACTACACGACTTGTTGGTGATGTTCCAGAAGTGTTCTTTAAAATTTTCGAAATTTTCGATTATAGGAAATAAAAATAATGCAGTCTAATTTATATAATGTATACAAACATATTTTTGATTTCCATAAATTTTATAATGAATGTTTTGTTGTAAAAAAAGTAGTTTAAGGACTATTGAAAAACTCGAAAGGAAAATAGTAGCTTTTGAAGTAGTACACTACTTCTTTCTTATTAATCTCACCTTGTAAATGAAAACATGAAATAATAATTTTAAATAAATTCTTTAACCTATTAAAAATTTATAAAAATCCAGAATAGTTTCAGTGACTAATTTTGGCAACTTGCTTCATGAGTGAAGCTTTGAAATTAAAAAAGTTAAATGAACCCGTTCATCCGCAAGCTGCTACATTCGTAGGCGGTGGAAAGAAAACCTAAAGTGCGATGTCAGACCGCTAGCTTCAAAATTAAATGTTGACCAATGGGGAATTTAATCATTTAAGTATGTTAAGTTTATTTTTGTGTAAGGAGATAAAAAATATGCTTATATTGAGTTATATTCAATATTATTTAGATTTAATTTTGGAAAGGCTCACCTTTTGAGCGTTGGCAACAACAATATTTTTACTTGCTACTGAACCCATCTGCTGCGGCGCTGTTGCCGGCGTTTGCAACCGAATCTTTTGTCCAGAAGATCCCAAAATGTAGGTCTTTGCCATATTATCAGTTGAAGACTGTAAACTAGCATCAGGACAATTAGCAACTGTGCCTGTATTTGTACTTGCCACTGTTGCCACTGGTAACGTATTTGTTGGAGAATCGGCCATACGACTAGATTGCTGTTTAATTGAGGCTGGCAACTGCTCAACCCTTATTAGTTGATTTCCTAATAAAACGGTTTGCAATTGCGGTGTATGTGCTTTGGAAGTTATTGTACCTGCCTTACTAAGTAATTTCACATTAGTCTAAAAAAAAAACAAGGTCAAACGATACTGATATTTGAAGTAAATAAAAAGTTGTGAAAATGAATACGTACAGTCGTCATTTTTGCCGTTTGTCCACTCAACATTATTGAGGAATTTTGTTGTTTCTGAGCATGATTCACTGTTGTAGTTGTAGCTGTAGTTTTACTAGCAACGATAACCTGTTTACCTTGAAGGTTTGCAATATTCAGATTACTGCCAATTCCACCAGCACCAATTATTTTGAAGGATCCTGATGTGGGAGTGCTGTTTGGTAAACTGGGCACGGTCATATGTTGTGCTGGTAAATTGGACTGAGTCTGCAACAGTCCTGATGTGCGGATTTTACCAGTAGATGGGATAAATTTTGCCATACTCGCATCTTTAACTTGCGCTACTGGAAGAGCGATGGGAGTTGTAAACACGGTTTTTGTACCCTGTGAACTATGCAGTTGGTGTGGATTGCCAACAGTAATTATACCACGTGACTGAGATGATACTACAGCGTATTGCGTAGTATCCTGTGATACACTGCTTGGCATTAACTGTATGATGTTGCTTGTTTGCTGAGCTGCTTTACTCGCTGCAGTAGCATTGGAAACACGCAGTGTTGCGCCTTGTTTTGCCAGCAGGCCTTCTAAGGATATCACTTGGCCTGTGGTATTGTTCAAAGTTCGCAACACCGTCGGTCCACTTGGTACTGCAATAACTTCTTTGGATAGCTGTGGTTGGGAATTGGAGGCCTTGAAAAAGCAGGTCAAATTTTGTGGCTGAGACACGACTACCGTTTTTGTTTGTGGCCCAGCATTGGTTTTCAGCAAAGGCGTTAAACTGTTAACTGTAACGGTTCGTAACGGCTGGCCTCCAGCAGAAGATAGGCGTGTGGTTTGACATTGCGATTGTGATTGCGACTGTTGATTGTTGGTCACCATTTGCACTGTTTTGTATTGCACAGGTTGCTGCTTTAAATTTTGTAGTATAATCTTTTGTTGCTGCGTTGATAAGTTGCTCGAACTTATTGTTTGGATTTTCGAATGTGAGCTCTGTTGAGATAAGCTTAAAACAGACGGAGATTTAGATGAAACGATAGCATTTGGAGCATTTTGGGCTGCTTTCGGACATGAAGAAGGTGTGGCAGGCAGTGGTTGTAAAAGTATATTTTTGTTGGCGGTGGGAGACGGGTGCGTAGTGGCTGTAGGTTTACCTAAAATATAAACACTGTTGGACTTTGATTATATTTATGAATTTTCTAAAATCATTACCCATTACAACGCGTTGTTGTATTGGTGCTGCAGTCTTAACAAGGAGATGATGTTGTGTTTGCTTCTGTTGCAGCGAAGCAAATGCTTGTGATGACATTCTTACAATAGACACTGGTGCAACTGACGCAGGACCACTCGTGTTTGCTGTAATTCCACCAACATGTTTCTGCAACAACTGCGGGCGTACAGTTGTTTCATTGGCCACTACACGATGGCCAATCATTTGAGCTGATGGTTTCGAAGCAGCAACAGGAACAGTTATGAGCGATTTTCCATCTTTACTTGCACTTGGTAAAATTCGTACGATGTTTTTCGTGTTCGGTTGCATATCGCGACTCACAGATCTAGATTTATCTATGAGAGCTGTGCTTTTCGATGCATCTTTCGATGTTAAATTTGTATAATTCTCTAATAGCGAATTTGGAGTTTCGTTATTAGAATTATTCAAGCGCATATTAGGCATAAAAAAACCTTGTGATTGTTGCAATTGAGATAATGACTTTGATATTGCTGGCGAAGATTTATTCTTTGGGTGAGATTGCTGTGTTTTGATTTGATTAATTATAATGGGTTTATTAAGTGCTACCTTCTTCCCACCAACAGTAGCACTCAAAGAGGACGCATGCAAAGATTGGCGCCTATCGTTCTTTGCCAACTGCATACTGGAGTTTGAAGATGATGTAGATACTGAAGTGGCATTAGACACGTGCACCGTCTTCAGGCCAGTCGGTGTAGCAACAATGATTGGTGTAGTGTTATTAGAACCGACTACATTAGATATTTTAGATGTTGAAGTTTGGTTCATAGACATGTTGCCTGATTTATTTGACAAACCAATTACCGAAGACGATGTTAATGATGTTGATTGGGTTGATGGTATTGCTGAGGCAATGGAAGTGCCTAATGAGTGGCTTGGGCCACTCATTTCTAAATATTTAACGCTAGAATCTGCTTCAAGTGTAGTGGAATTTGTGTCAGCAGTTTGAAAATCTGCAGCACGATTTGGCTGTAACGTTGTTTTCAGTAATGATTTTTGCTGTTGGTTGGGTTGAATATTGTATTTTAGCGGAGGAACAGGTGGTAACTTCGCAACAGGCTGTGGTTGCTGTTTTACATTTTGGTTAACTGCAGTATTTACAATTATGGGATTTGCAGGCACCAGCGCAGGGAGAGAATAAATGTTATTGGCGCCAGTTATTAGCGACATCGACGCAGTGTTGGTGACTGTACGCGTATTGGCGATAAAATCAATATCTGCGCTCTCCTTGGGACTTTTCGCCTTGGTTTTCCGATTTGATGTCTTCTTATGCTTACCCAATCCTTGGTATTGTTGGTGCATCCTTTCAAATTCTTCTTCAGTTCGATTCCTATGCAAATATATCCAAATTTTACGCTTTGGATCGTAACGAACACAAGGATCGTGTTCAGTGTGCATACGATCAAGTGCTCCACTGACAATTGTTTGCAAAACATTTTCAGCTGCATCCTGATTAATGTATTGCGAACATTTCAATAGCTCAGAGATATCAGCGCGCGTGCCCTCACCATTGGGAAGTCTTGCGGTGGCATCTCGTACCAATGTCAGGATGGTAACAAAATTGGGCCGATCTTCAATCATCATACTGTGGCCACGTGCTTTCGTTAGCGACAATAGTTGCGTATAAATGCCCTTCACAGGTCCAACAACACTGTCGTAACCGTGCATCTTATAGGTATACGCACGGTGTGGATATTCGAATCGTTCCCGCTCCTGTCGCTGGAATTCAGCAACCTCCGCCGATGTGGCAGCTGTCACTGTCCAAGTAGTTGGACAGCGTGGCGGAGGCGGCGGCGTAATGCCACGTTCATAGGCGCCGGCGTCCTCTAGTTCAGTCGAACGTCTTCGCGTAGTATTCAAATTATATTCCATTCTGTTTTGTATCAATATCTTACTTCTGCACGACAACCAATAATTGGAGAGAGCTGCGAGTCGCGCATCAGAGTCTCTACCAGCACCAATCCACTGGTAAATATTTTGCTGGGATTTGTATTCGATGTACGGCACGTATTCTTCTGGTTGTTCGGCAAAGTCTCCAGCAAGAAATTGTACTGCTGATATTAATAAGCCAGACCAATTGTCCGCAAGCGTATACCAATCATTTAGGGCTGTTATTGGATTACAAAGCCAAACGCTAATCTTCTGTTTCAATTCATCTAACTTCATACGATGATTCGGAGTGGCGCAAAAGAAGTCCCGAACCAAAGAAAAGAAGCAAGCGTGCGTCTCTTGTATTAGTTCAGAATTAGATGTAGGTTTTAGCGCTTGTTTAGTTAAAGCTAGTTCCAGTTGGTCTACGTTGGCTTCATTAGACATGTTTTGCAATCCATATAGAGTATTAATGCCAGCTGCCTTATTAAATTTGTTTAATAAAAACTGTGAAGCAGATGAATTAGTGTTTAATTGCATCGCACAGTCGTTTACAGATTCTATACGAACTGGATCACCACTTCTTTCTTTAGTTATTACAGGTTTATTTGAAGTACCTGTATCTTCTTGCCATATTCTGTTTTTGTCTGATGCTAGCATAGCCGAATTGGAAATTAAATATGCTGGAACTAAATCACCACTTCCCTGGATGTCTCTATCAAATGGATGCAACGTTGGTTGTAAGTCGTGCCTAAGACTGTCAAAATGTGGAGAACTCTTTATTTGTTGATTTTGCAAATTATCTTCAGTATTTCCTTTTCCCATTTGGTTGTGTGATAGAGTAGATAATGATGATATAGGTTTTAAATTTGATTTTGGTTTTCTGCCAGGAGTTTTGCCTGTGGCAAAGACTCGCTTAAAATTTCCACCAACTTGAGCTCTTGTATAGACATCTCGTAGCCGAATGTCTAAAGTTTCGTATTCAGGCAGGTTCTAAAATTTTAAAATAGTTTTGAAAACGTAATGTATTATTTCATGTTATTATTGATTGATATTAAGAAATTTATGTTTTTTTTTTAACATTTAAGGAATTTACACTGCCAAGACTGAAATTCTATTAATGTCAGCCTATGAGGTCTTCACGCGGGCAAAGAGTTTCCCCAACCGATTAGGGAAATGCATAATAAACTCGGAAATAATAAATCTTGTTTTTGTGAAACATGCAGATTCATACTATACACTGTACCAAACATAAAAATGCATATTTACCGGCTCAATAATTTTTCGCCTCTTATGGTCCAACAAGTACTGTTTAAAATTTTTGTTGTTCAGTTTTTGGTGCATGGACACATATTGGTCCCTTGCGGCGTCTTCGTCTGCCATTTCATGTCTGCGCTTAAATTGTGTTCCATAAATACATTTTTCCGTTGTTGAATTGCTTCTACTTGCATTAGCGCCATCTGTAGAGCTATTCAGTCGTGATTCGTATCGGGATTCCTCCAGTGTACATCCATTCAAACTACATTCTTCGTCGGATAATTCGTCGAAATGACATTGGAGTGCTATTTGCTTCATTTCGGTTGAGAAGCGTTTATTTGCGCGTACTGCCGATATACTTGAATCTAATTGCAGCGCAGCTTGATTCCGCTTTGGTGCTTTATACATTCTTAATAACGGTTCGTTGCAGTTGGACTTGTACGCGGATCGTAGTAAACGCTCACGAGATATGAACAGTTGCCTCGCCGTTTGGCTTATGTTTTCGCAAGTCTGATAGCGCCACTCTCGCCTTTTTGACTTAGCAATGCTTTGGCGCAATTTTAACACATCAGGTCGGTAGTTTCCCTCTTCAAGATTACGCTGCAAATCCATTAACGGCGACTGTCCAAAGCGAGTTATTTTATTACTGAATAGCATATCGATAGTTTTCTCTTTTTCGAGCCTGTCATCAGCGCAGTTCGGAAACACCGGCATATGTTTATGTATCAGATAGGTCTTAAAATTTTCAGAAAGCAACTGCCAAGTGTTCATAGAAAAGAATTCCTTAAATATCGACGCGTTCTCGCAAAGTCCCCTAGGCAACTTTAACAATTCATTTCCGATTTTGGCTAGTTCTAGATTATCCTGATGGGGTCCGTCTTCTTCCGAAGTTTCTGAAGCGCCGGATGAGGAAGCCAAACCATTGCCACTTTCATCATCAAAAGAGTCCGCACTTACCTCTGAAGAACTATTACTGTCACTCATGGTCTTTCGATTAATGTAGATATATTGGCAGTCACAAATACAGGACGTTTTATTTACACTAAAACGAAAAACTTAGAGAATTATTTAAAGCTCTTCTTTAATGCTATAGATTTTCTCTACACTTCAAGAATTTTTAGATATAAATTTCCTTTGCTTCAATTTACGTTAATGACTAACTTCAATTGAATTGCATCATCAAAAATATAATATTTACCAAGTTATTGCTTAAAACTTTATTTCCAAGACGAGTGCCAATTCAATTTCTCTGGGCATGAATCAATAAATTACAGCTTATCTAACATGCGACATTAGAAAAATTACTGCTTGATTCTTCAATATCCTATTAACTTCGCGTGGTAAGCAACGTTGCTTTTTCACTCTCAGTCACGAAATTGATGTAAGTAATTCGTGAACATTTTGCAGGAAAATTCACATTATTATTATTTTTTCGACGCAGCTTTTTCCAGTGCGCTCAAACATATTTTCATGTCGCTGTCAAAAAATGTTGACAGTGCATGACGTCAGTGGCGGATTAACTTCAAATTTAAATTAAAAATATATACAAATGTCAAAAAAAAACAAAATTTTTGAAATTTTTTTGTCAAAATTTCGCAGCGAATTAAAAAAAGATACTTAAGAACAAAAGATACTTAAGAAAGAAATAAAATCAATTGCTAAGTGGAAGAGACAATAAAAAAGGCGAAAAATTTTCTTGATCCCTGATCAAACATGCCAAATCTATACAATTCCAAGAATAAGAGATTACAAGTTAAAAAAAATTTTCACAAAAGCATAAGCTTCTCGTGACGTCATAGTTGTTTACGCGGTATTGTGTTATGTATGCAAGCAAAAGAATAATTTCTGTGTTAATAGAATAAACTGTGTGGACTGGTCATACTTGTAATATTGAGGAAGCGAGTTGCGCTATTTGCGATGAAGATTCCTATTCGGGGATTAATGATGTCAGCGAAGGCGGCCTTTCAAAGTCAATGGAAATTTTTGATATTAATAGATTTTCCGGGAACGGCTTTCTTATTATAAATAATTTTGCAGAAAAACATATTGATCATGCTTTTAAAATTACTAGTAATAAGAGCATAGATTAGCGTTTGAAGTAACTATGGAATCGTTGAATAGGTGACAAACATACAAGGAGCAGATTGCATCAGAAAATTGTTACTCTCACTTTATATATTTATGTTATCATAGTGACTTTATACAATGTTTCCAAATATTTCAGTTAAATCCGAGTTATTTCAATAAAATTTAATATTGAAAAGCATTGTTTACAATTTTACATGCAATATGTATGCTACTTTGACAGTTCCGACATATTCTTTAACAACAATGACATATACGCGTAGAAACAACCCTTTTTAAAACCTTCGCTATCCAATTGTGTATTTTATTTTCTCAATAATTCATTAAAAACTGGTAATCGCTAATTCCGCCATTTTAAATTAACATATGGGAATATTTATGTTTTGTTAGTTTAGTAGCCATTATAGACTGTAGTCTAGATAGTTATTACTAGTGATTACCAAGTGCAGAATTTATTATTTACATATGTCAGGCTTTGGTAAACCACCCGTAACAGTTCTTCAGGAATTCTGCGCTAAGAAAAACATTCCACTCCCAACATATGAGTGGATAGATTCTCAGGATTGTTCATTTGCTTGTAAGGCAGAAGCTGCAGCTGTAGAAGCGTATGGTGATGGTCGCTCCAAGCGCGAGGCTAAACACAATGCTGCTGCAGAAGCCATAAGCAAACTTAAATTAATCCATAAGGATATGGAAGATATTCCACTGTCTCACAATCTAGCAACGCCTGCAGTGGATATGATTGTTGCTCTTAGAGATTATTGTGTAAAACACAATCATCCTTTGCCGACTTTTGATATCGTTCAGCAGACTGGGCCTGCAGAAGCGCCAGAGTTTACAGTTTTGTGTTGCTTATCTTCAATCAAACGTTATGGGAAAGCAAATAACAAAAAAGATGCTCGCCAAAGAGCAGCTTATGAGGTGTTCAAGCTTATATTAGAAGAGGTAAATATATATCCTTTTTCGTTTGTTGGTATTGTTGATGTAATGATGATGATCTAAGTAAAATTCTATTGATCTTTGGTACAGAACGAAACTGTCGAACATCATATGCAAGTAGCCCCGCTTAATACCAAGATGGAGGATGTAGAAGCAGAGAGATACCATAAATTTAAAACGTATCGCGAATTAACTGATTCTAAAATTGGTGAAACACCGGGTCTGTTGCTTTGTGATCGACACAATTATTTTACAAAGTTTTTTGATGAACTTAAGAACGAAGCTTTGAAAATCATCAATACGGAATACGATAACCTCAAAACTAAGGCATTGGACATTATGACAAGTTTAAAAATAAACCCAAGAACTACTCCAATACTAACAGAGAACGGTATCGAAAAATTTTTACTTATTGAACTCGATTGTGAGTATGACGTAGTTTTTGCTGGAACAGAAGAGGAAGTCTATAAAGAAATTATTGACTACTTTGAGGATATGCTTTGAAATCATTATGCCAAGATTCAATGTTATAATACATTGCAAAATATTCGAAAATAAAGATCTTGCAAGTTGTAATTATAAGTATGATTTACTTAAATCATACGTGAATGTCCATTTTACACTAGAGTGGAGCCGTCAGAAGGCGAAGAAACTCTTATAATTTCAATTCAACAATGTCTTATTTTATTATTTAATAGAGTTGTATTTATTTTGCCATAACATATTTTTTTTGTCAGCTGCAAGAAATAAAATAAAAATATTTTCTTTTAGTGACTTTTTATTATTCCAGGAAGATCGCTAACTAAAAGAAATTATAAGATAATGCTTAAATCAAATAAATTCTATATAAAGATACGATAATATACATAGTACGTCCAACAATGTACAAACATCTTTCCGGAAGTATTCTTTCGAACTTCGTATTGACTTGGGATTGTATTATTAAAATATATTGATATACGAATTCTAGGGGTTGTGTTTCTTTAAATGGCGATTGAGACTGAATTTCAGCTCGAATACTTTTCCGCAGATGTGACAGTCAAAATTTGGTTTCGTTGGATTGGAATTGTGCACTTGCTCGTGATGATTTCTCAATTGCTGAACACTCTCAAAAATGTCTGGACATTGAGCACATCCAAAAGTAGCAAGGGGTTTCATTTCATTTGTACTTCCGATTTGATCCATGTTAGCAGCTGGTAATGAATCTAAGTATGCTTGTTCATCAATAAACATTTCTCTTAAATTCGTATCAGATTCATTTTTAAAATTGTCCAGATAATTATTTTCAGTTCCATCATATGCATTGCTAAACATATCAGCAGCACTTTCTACAGTGGATTGGCATTGCTGTATATGTTGAATGAGAGCATCCTGTTGAAGAAATTCTTGTTGGCATTTTACACAGTACAATTTATTGGAATCTTCTTTCATGGAGCTAAAGAGTTCATGTGTTTCAGAAGAATCTTCCTCTCGGACCGCGTACACAAGATTATATTCCTCATCTGTTTTATTTCGACAACTTTCTTCATTGAGATGCTGTTCATGCATGTGTATTTCCAATTCGCTTTGATTTAAAAACTTTATATTGCATAGAACACACAATATTTCTATAACAACACTTTTATCGGGTATATCAGTTTCGAGACCAACAGCAGTATCATTGCTATGGATAGCCCTTATATGGTTATTAACATCTTCGGAATTTCTGAAAACTAAAATAAAAATCATTATTTAAATAGTTACAAATTACAAATATTTCACCTTTAGTACAATAAGAACATTCAAATAAGGTATCGAATCCATGTTTTCGCATGTGTTGCTTCATCTTCTTGAGATATATAACTGCCAAATAAAACCGTAGAAATTATCGAATGAGTTCAATATTGTAAATACCATATAAATTGTATTACGTTTTCCACATACTGCGCAGTCATCTTTACTGTGCATTTGGCGTACATGATCCTTTAGCAGTTCCCGTGATGTAGAGTAGAAACCACACTGGACACATTTAATGTGCTTATTTAGCTTATGCCATTTAAGATGAAACTTTAAGCGTGAGCAGTTCTTAAAAATTTTGCGGCAAATGTGACACACCACATCTTTTATATCGTGAACACGTTTTAGATGCAGCTTGTGTTGATGGTTATTTGGCGAAATACAATTGCAGTAATCGCATTTAATTTGTAATGTGCTTGAAAAATCTGCATCGTCATTGTCTCCTGTAACGCTGTTAGAATTCTCTAGAGAAGTCAATGCCACTTCATTTTCAGCTTCAGTGATCCTACAGTCCGTAAGGGAATTTAAAAGAGCACCGTTCGGCCTGTTAATGTCTTGCTGAATGTCACTGCCTTCTATGTTAGTACTTGCGGTGCCAATAAACGTTGTTGGTATTTCTGTTGGTACTGTAGCTTCTTCTATTAACTCCTCTTTTATAGGAACATGTGGTATGTTAAAAGGAGTTCCATCAAGTTCTGTATCGCTTAAATCATCAACATAAATGAAATCACAAACGCTTTCCTCAATTTCATCTGGTAATTCAGTCTTAATTTTAATTGGATTTATGGTACGGTTATTGTAGCACTGGTAAGTATTCATACAAGATCTGCGGAAATCGAATATTTTTTTAAATTCGTGCACGCAACCTCTGCAAATGAATTGTGGGTATCCATCGTTTTCATTTATCTGCAAATTACATTTCATAAAAACAGTAATGATATGTAAATAAAAATATACAACTACCTCAAGATTCCACGCAGATAATTCCATACGTATATGCATCATTTCAGCATCCTCTAATGCAGTCTTGAAAATCGGCTGCAAATAACAAGAGCTAGTGACGAAATATATGCCACAAGTCCGGCACGCTTCAATGGTATCCATTAAGTTAATATCACTATTAAGAGACATTTTTATATGCCTTGCAGCACCCGTAAATAAATTAATACTTTGTTTTAGAAAAGTTTTAGTTTTGACGTTTCGATTGTTGATTCTTAACTCAGCGCTTGATAGATTCAGCAATTTATTATGCGTGATTTATGGGGCAGAGTGATACAAAGCCAATGTTTATTTGTTGTAAGAAGTTACTAAACCAAGATTCATAAATTGTAATCTCAAAATGTGACTTACAATTTAAAATCATTTCCAAGCAATTATATATGTTTGACTATTCAGTGGTAAAATAAATACTTTCATCAAATGAAACATTAAAACCCCTAAATGCTAATTTTGATGACTTTTCCAATGGAATTGTCTTTTTTTATAACTTTGACGCACCCTGCATTTTGGATAGATTCCCAAATCTCGATGTTTATTGTTTATTGTTGTAATATTTAAGACACAACTACAACTTTGTTTATTTTTTAATATATTTTCTCGGATTATTACCATAAAAAGAATACTAGGTAAAGTATTAAAAAAAGCTATTCGCTAGTACACAATTAAAGAATCAAGGCAACATGAAAACGATAACAAAGCCATGAAACAAGAAAAAAAATTGTCGTCGCCATTTTAATTTAGGACACTGTCAAAGTTAGTGTTATAGAAATTCCGGGTGTGTTATAGAAATTAAAATATTACTAGAGAATATCTGTGAAAAAGTGAAATACGATAAATATAAATTGCAGTGAATGGTATTGAAACATAGTTTTCTTTTTAAATTCAGAAATGTCTAGGAACGACACGGAAGTTAAGACAGTTCAACATTCAGCGCTTGTTGGCAATAATTATAATGTTCTAGGTGGTTTCAGTTCCTTTGATAGTGATTCATTGCCTGATTACTCTGAGTTCGATTCCGAGTCTGTGACATTGGATTACTTCAAGGAAAGGTATTCCTTCTCTGGAAGAGGCACTTTGTACATGCAGTTTGTTTTGTTATATCTATTTGCTTTTGTTACATATATAAAACAATATGTGAAACACCTGGCAGCCATTCACATTTTGTAATTTCAATATCGAAATGCTAATAATAGATTGCTGCTCGCATTAATTTGTTTGATGTTAACGTTGAAAATTTTTAGTTTTTATTGCTACACTTTTGTTTATATTTTTTATAAATCTTTTATTTGGATTGTACTGACATAATAATATTATATCATGCTCATATCATGTGAGTAAAGAAATAAACAATTTAAAAATTGCACGATTAGTTGAGAATTGTTAGTTTAGAAGCTGATATTGCTCAACAAAGATTAGCGAAATTTAAGTTTATTTTTATTCTATGACATTTATTAGGGTACATGGATATAAGCAGCATGTTTCGGATTAAAAGCTAACTCGTTACATTTTTATTGTATTTATTGGCAGCAATTATTGAATGAGTCCGCTTGAAAAAATTAAACATTGAACACCTAACGAACATCAGACGCATTTTTAACGTTCGCCAACTACATACAAATTACATTATATTTCTAAGTAATAACACAGCTAATCTATGAAGCTGTAATAACTAAAGCTAGAATCATCGCATAAGCGCTACATAACAGGCGAATCTACAAGCCGAAGGGTATGTTTCTTAATATGTATTATAATTTTTCCTAAAAATCGATCACTAAAAGTTTTAACGATCATGAACAAAGATCATTAAAGTTTCTATTTCATATAAATAAACTATAGCTCAAGACGTCCATCACCTTCCAAAATGGCACCGACAACAACCATTGAAACCATTACAATAACCAGGCCGTTAAAGGTAAAAATAAATATGTCCTAATTTTAAATTAAATACTGTTTTACTTATGTAACGTATTAACTTTTAAGGTCATTGCATTTATATGCGGCGTTATTGTTGTAATTTTGATGATAATGGCTTTAGCATCAACAGATTGGTTGATGGCGGAAGGTTGGCGCCAAGGATTATTTGTTCACTGTATAGAGGAGGACGTTATGGGTTTCCCCCTTCCTTTCAATTTACACGATCCACCAGGATGTTACGCTAGCAGGGATGTTGGTATGATTAAATAAACTCACATAACCTTAAATGTATGATAAAATTACTTCCTAAATGGTTTCTCCTTAGCCTATATAAAGGCCACTGCAGCGCTATGTATTATTACATTAATAACGGACGTAATTGCAACAATTTTAACCGGACTTGGGCTAAAGACGCAAAATCATAATTTAAAATACAAATTCTATAGAATTGCTGTTCTGGTAATGCTTCTATCGTGTAAGTTATTAAGCTTAACATAAACTTATACCTTCTAGAAAACAGTGGAAATTGCATTAGGCTATTATTTATTCTTTGTTTACATAAATTCTACCAAATTTACTATTTATTATTTCCTTATACTTTTTTAGTGCTTGCGGTTTTGTCGGCGTTAATAATATATCCAGTTTTCTTTGCCGGTGAACTTAATTTGGGTAGGAATAAATAAATTCACTTAGCTTTGAATAATTGAACATGTTTTTAACTAATAATTTAATCTATTTTAGCAAACCGAGCAGTTTGGGAGTTCGGTTGGGCGTATGGCGTTGGTTGGGGTGCCGCCATATTCTTATTCGGAGCAGTTGTTCTGCTGCTTTGTGACAAAGAATCTGAAGAAATCTACTATAAGGAAAGAAAGATTGTACATGAAAACCAAATGCGCGCCTAGGCCAGGCCGCACGACCTGCCTGACGTCGTTCTTTAGACTTAAACATCCGATTATAATAAATTGTTATTATGATTCAACATCAATATCATTAATACCATCAGAAACATGATAATCTTTTTTATACACACCATTAAAAAGAAAACAAACCAAAAATTACTAAACAAAAAAAAAAAACCAATTTAAAAATAACGATAAAAAATATTGTGAATGCAGGTATAAACGTCGACGTTGTCGATTAAATTAATAATAGGATTCAAAGTCAGTACCCATTTTCGGAACAATTTTGGCATATATTAAAATCGTATACAAATTGTATTCATTTATGTACTTAACTTAACACAAATGTGTTTCCATTAACGAAATTAACCCTTAATAATCATAAAGTTTAATTAACAACGTAAAGATCAAATGGAGCAATACAAAAAGTTATACAAATCAGTTTGTTGAGTCATTTTTCCACAAAGTAACTTGTTTTTTCCGAGTAGAATATTTTGCATTCAGAATTAATTTTTTTTATTAATTAATTTATGACGCAGTATCAGTGAATCTGTTACTTAAGTTTTATTATTTACTAATATTTACTTATTATGTGGGTCAGTATGTAAAATATACGAAAGAATTTATACTTGGTAAATTATGTATATAAATATTTGCAATACCACCTACAATTTATTTATTTATTCACGTTTTTCTCTTAAGTTTTGTTTTATAATTCCACATATAGTTTTATGAAGAATACATATCACATTGTACAATTATTTTATTTATATATTAAACACGAATTTTTCGAATTTTGAGTTTAATTTAATTGCATTTAATTTATCGACGTCTATTATGTTTTTCTGCGCCCTAATTTCAGGTAGGATATATATATATACACATTCTGATTTTAGTGAAATTCTATACAGCATTAAATTTGGGAAAGATAACGTCTCTTATATAACTGCTATGAATAATAGTTGAGTTAAAGTCTTTGAATAAAGCTCATTAAAGAGTGAAGAAGTATAAAACTCATTAAAGCATTGAGCTCAAAAATAGGTAATATTATTTTATGAAACGAGATAATCCGTTCGGAAAACCAAACCAAAAAAGGAAATATAAATTCAGGGAATGCGGCGGCTTCTCCCAGAAAGTTGAAAGAATTAATTTGGGCATAAGAATTTAAATATATTTTCTCAAGAAAATCTCTTCAAAACGAAATAGTTTGCTTCGCAGAAAATTACACTTCAATTCTTATAATATTTTATTATTGCTGTTTATATTGTTCATAGTGTTAATATTTAATGCTGCTCCTAAAAAGTTTCTTCGTTTAAATTTTCCATAGATTACTATTTTTAAAATGATAGAGTGGATTTTCTTTATATTGCTTCTCTAAACGATCATGTCCTGCAACAATTAACGTCTTACTTTTCTAAAAAAAACAAGCAAGTAAAAAACGAAAAAATGATTGAATGAAATATGTAATAAAAAATTTTATAACAAATAATTTATTGAAAAATTTCTAATATTTGTTACAAAAGGTGAATCCATATTTATGAATTTCATGGTTTTAAAATGGATTGGCGAGGCGAACAATTTTTTTCTTTATCGCAGTCATTTCCCTTCGTTAGCATCCAACAAAACACTAACATTTAAAAATGAATACTTCATCAGCAAAACCAAAAAAGATCGTAGGCAGGAACGTGCGGTGTTAAACAGACAAACAAATATATTAGAAACATAAAGTTTACTATTAAATTATGCAAACTTATCAATTAATTAATACAAATGAAATAATTATTATTGTAAATTGTACTATTTTAAACGTACAAAAACTCATAAATGAAATAAGTTAAAAAGGCATTTCTGAAGAAAAAATTGTATTTATAGAAAGATTGAAGTAATTAAGGTCAATCGTAAACACAACAGTTTTTTAACTTTATAATGCTCGTGATTTACTATATGTATTTATAGCCACATCACGGCTTGTTATTGAAACATTAAATTGATATTTAATTTCGGTTTTATACTTTTATATTTACTTTGTAAATAAAACAGTAAAATTCTTCAAATTTATTAATTTCAATATATCAAATTAAAATCTATTATAATATACGTTTTTTTTTTTGAAACATATATAGAAATTATAAACAGCAATTATATAAACATAAACAACTTAAATGAAAAAATAAATATACATATATACATTATGTGTCGTCCCAATTTTAAGTATAAAATCTCACAATTTGTTATGGTTTTATTTAAAATATGCTGAAGAACTTGCTGTAAATTGCCTTAGTTAATTGTTCACATTAAAAAATATAATAAACCAAACTGAATGTTTTCTGTGGATTTGGAAATACATATTGATCCCAGATATTAGAATATAGTGGTAAAATCCTCTAGGTGAGTATTGCACGTAGGCTACAAAAACTTAAAAATAAATAATAAGATAAACAGATAATTAAAGGGCTTTACTATACTTACATTGTGATTGTATAGTATTAATATTTTGGGAACAGAATTTAAACAAAGCTATATTTAGTTTTGAATTATTTTTATTTGTTTGAATTGTTACATTATTGTATATATGTGAATAAAAGCAGTTATATTGAATATATTAATGCATCCCATATTCGTATGCATTGCTATAATATGGAATAAAAGCCTGCCAATTTTGTTGTTATTTAAGGTTTGCACCTATCCAGGAAACGAGGATACAAACATACTTCTCTGATATGGTAACGGTTGAGTAGCCAGCACAGAAACCGTTCTAAACCAAGTCCATAACCACCGTGTGGCTGCGTACCATAAACACGCTGATCCGTGTACCAATAATACGGCTTAGGATCAATGCCTTCGCGTTCGTAACCTTTTAATAGCTGATCAATTTCAAACATCCTCATAGAACCTCCAACAATTTCACCAACATTTGGCAACAAAACATCCACACTCTCAGTAAGATTTGGATCATCCGAACAGGTTGCCATATAAAAGGACTTTATCTTAGCCGGAAATCTACAAAGCATTATAGGTTCGTTTATAGTATCTGTCATTTTTCTCTCTGGAGCTTCCGGAATATCTTCGCCGAATTCATACAATGTACCGTCGTCTTTAGTAACGTTATTTTCCCTAAGCCATTCGATAGCTTGAGCGTAATCCATGCGACGGAATGGTCTTGTTGGTGGCTTAAAATCGGGATTAAGTTCCTTAATTAAGTAACCCCAAGGAGATTTCAGCACTCGATTAACAACATCGCATACCAAATCCTCAAGGCGGTCAAGCAAGTCCTCAAAAGTAATAAACGGACACTCTGCTTCGATGTGGGTGTACTCAGCTAAATGACGACGAGTTCTGCTTTGTTCAGCACGATAGCTTTGTGCAATGCAAAAAACATCTCCTAGTGCTGGTAAACATGTCTCCAAGTAGAGCTGCGAGCTTTGCGTTAAATAGGCTTCCTCGCTAAAGTACTGAAGTTTGAAAAGTGTCGAGCCACCTTCAACTTGGGTTTGCACCAATGTGGGCGGAGTAACTTCAGTGTAACCTTTATCAAAGTAATGAGAACGAAAGGCCTGCATTACGACGGAACGCATTTTCAATATCTTAGAAGTATTTTCGCCTCTTATCATTATATGCCTGTTGTCCAATTGCACGTCAGCGTGTGCTTCTTCGTTAAGAATATTTTCTGCACCACCAGACGGTGCTGTTCCGATGAGCTCCCAATAGTCAACTTTAAGTTCGTGACCACCTGGCGCTGACTTTCCATCAGGAACAACATTAAGCACACCGAAGAGTAGCACTGTGCTCTCAGTAGTAAGAACTAAAGCTTCATATGTCTGACAGAGCTGGTCCGTAAGAACACACTGCAAAAACCCGGTACCATCACGTAGTGTAATAAAAATTAATCCTTTTCCTTGCCGACGCAGACGATGCACCCAACCGTATACTTTTATACGTTGAGAGCGGTGTAGCTCACCATCCATGATACGAATTTTAGAAGCTGTTGGCAAGCTGGGATCTTCTTCAATTTTTTTCTTTTTAGCTATTTCTAAATTTTGGAAACGTTTTTCCGCATCTTCGGCTTCGCGTTGTAGTTTTTCGTTGTTTTTAAAACTTTCACGTGTGAAAATCTTCTGAATTTTCTTAAGCTGCGACTTCGCTGCCATCTCATATTGCTCCTTGGAATCTGGATCCTTGCTGTCGACATATATGGTAGGAAACGGTTCCTTTTTGGCATGGCGCATGGCTTGCAAAATGGTCTTGTATGGATTTGTATTAGTGCCATCTCCAGATTCATCGTTACCAAATTTTTCCGAAGTAAAAATAGGACACATCGATGTTGAGTTTATTGCGTCCATTTGCCCACGTCGTATCGTTTGATAGTTGACTCAAGTTGCCACAAGAAGTATTGTTAATACCAGTGTAACCTTATTAAGGTATACTCGATTTTATACATGCATGAAAATAGAAACCATTTTAGGGTGGTTTACTTTCATTTAAAGCTTCTCTTTGCTCTGTTAAGTCGAGTTAACTGAAGATATTTAGCGTTTTCAGAATATAAGTATGTTATTTCGTATTGAAGAAGTATGTAAGATAGTTCCGAACTGTATAAATTCTGCTATCCAGCAAGTTAAAGGGAAATTTCAACTTTGTACACAATTAATCAAATATTAATTGAAAAAACCCTCTATTATTGTCGATAAATTAATTTTTGCAAATAGTGAAATATAAAAATTATGTTTCGACGTAGTAAGGAAAATCATGTTATAAACTTCGACAAATTTTTGACAACCTGGCAACTGCCCGTTGTATGGCGGAAACCTATACATATCATTAAAAGAACTCATCTAATGTCTGATAATGCTTTGTTTATTTTCGTGGGGCTGAAATACTCACGGAGTAGCATACAACTAGAGCGTTAAGTAGATTGAATTTTAAGTAATTCGCTTATTTACGCTTCCTTTTTCACATTATCATTAAAATTAATGGTTTACTCTACTTCAATTTAACGACTTTATAAAGCAAATACAAATGTGATATTTAAATGTTTTTTTATATTTACAACATGCAAGACTTAATTCATACAAACTTGGTTTTCATCTTTTCAAAATCACATAAGTTATGATACATATTATCTACACATGAGTTTTAATTTTATCTTTTTTTACTGTGAAATAAAAACAAGAAGATAATAATAAAATTGTGTTATTGTTTAGGTTTCTTTTCCAAAGAAGAAACGTTCAAATTTTATCATATTTCTATAATTATAATTTTAATGTTATATAACAGTCTTTTTTTGTTTTTTAATATTTTAGTTGGTTAATTACTTTTTGTTTTCCATTTTTTGCATCCTATTTTGCTGATAATTTTGTTAATTGAAAACACCAATTAAGAAATCAAAAATATATATGGGTACAAAAGATAGTTCTTTAAATCCACTTTACAATTTTATGTTTGATATTTCTTACTTCATTATCAAAAGTTTTAACAAATATTACGCAAGCATGTATTAATATATAAATATGATAACCAAAATCAAATTGAATACATTAATTTACGACATAGGAGTGTATCTTAAATTGCTGTCGATTTCTTCAGGAAACGAACTGCCAGGTTCGGCTCCAATATCTGAGTTCGAACTAGAGAAGTAACGACGAATAGGAAAGCTGTCTCGAATACTGTCTATTAAACGTTGTTGGAATGTTTTGTATTCCATGTCAACCGACTGTGTATCGCCAAAATTGAAATCAGCCACTTCGACGGTAAATCTGTAACAAAAACGAATCGAATTAATTTATTACGCTCATTACAATTTATTACGCTTACCGATTTCGACTTTGTACGTAGTAGGCAACACCAAATACAATTAAAATTACTGCAATCAATGTAAAGGATACGGGAACAACAACAACAGACAGCTGGGACTGCTTCTTTGCTGAAAGCGAAGCGAAATGTTAAAAGTTAACCTGTTTTATGCCGAGTCTTTATCTAGTACCTTCATATATATTAATGGTAACCTTGTTCACTGATGTTGACACATCATTTCGTATGAAAAATAAAACCGTTTTACTATCCGAAAAATAACGATTGTAATGAAATTCGCACAGATCTAATGAAAAGTAGTCGCGACAGGTTTCATTGCCGGTAGCATTATATGGAGCTAAATGAAAATAATATGCATTTAAATGAAACTATTTTTGACTATATATTAATATTTACCATTAAATACTAATGTGCAGTACTGCAGCGTCGAGGAACCTTTGCATTGAATTTTCAAATTTAAAATATCCCCATGTTGTAACCAATTCTTGCCACTCGTGGTGAAGTTGGAAATGGGTGCTAACAAACATCAAAGCAATGCTTAAATGTCATTTAAAAATTTAGTAAAAATTAACTTACTCTTCGAAACAACTGTATGCTTAAAATAACCATATGTTTTTTTGTAATCCTTTGCAACAATAGATTTATCTACGCAATTGAAAGGCGTCGGCGGATCCGATCCAGTCTTTGAATATAACAAATTAGAGATATCCTTAAAGGGATGGGATTGGTTATCCTTTTTGGGTATTGTAATAAACCCAGCGGCATTGTTTGTTGAATTAAGTCCAAGCAGAGCAGCATTAGCATAAGCTATTTCTTTTACTTTTATTTTTAAAGCATCATTTATTGCATTCCGTTTGGCACGATTTACACTCGTTGTGTGTGTAATGTTAAGGGGCTCCGATGGAATATTTAGTAGTGTAGATTTTTGAGTTGTGCCGAGAAATGGATCACCGGAAGTGGTTGTTGTTGGTGGTGGTGGTGGTGTTGTTGTTGTTGTTGTTGTTGTAGTCGTAGTAGTGGTAGTTGTTGTCGGTTCTGGTAATTTTTCAAATGAAGCAACTACCAACGCCTCAATTTCATAAATCTCGTTTTCATTCTCGTAGATGGCTTCATAACTCAATTCATTCGAAACACCTAAATACGAGCAATTTCGGAACCAAAACGTTTGAATGCTGGTTGCATTACGTCCCAAGAAATCGAGATCGTTTTGCCGCAATGAGATCGTGTGATTAACTGGTACATTTGTGGCTACATACGCCTTTTTGCGTTTGACATCACCCTGTAACAACACCATTTCCCCAAATAACGATTCGGTCAGCTGGAAATCCTCATGATTATTGGCAATGTTAACCCAAAATATGTAATCCTTGTCCACTTTAAGCGTTACGCGGTAATTGCCGGGCTTGGTTTTGTTGTCCTTTTTATATTCTACTGACCAATTGCTGTAGGGAAATTTTGACGTCAGTGCCTGTAAATATGATATTTTCATTAATGCGATTACTACCACCTTCATTTTTAGGAAGTAAAATCAGAGTAGAATTTAATCAACTATTAACTCTGTAAATTTTCGTGTTATTTTATAGAAAATATTATATTGTAATATATACACACATACATATACATTGAATTAACAAAGTTTCTACTACTAAAAATATATGTAAGTAAGAAAGTAATTTTACATTTAACATTTCATTTCATTTCATTTTTTAACATTTCAGCTCGTCATCAAACAATATATTATGCCTACAATTGTTTTAGTTAAAAAAAGAAGTCTCAATATGAAAAAATATCTATATATTCATTCCAATATTCAGACACTATGATAAACCATAAATCAACACAGGTTCGAAATGCAGCCTATGAAAACTTTCCCTGCGATGGACTATTACTTTAGAGGAGTAAATTTAAGAAATAGTTTTAAGCACAACAGTTCACTTACGGCGCTATGGACCGGGTTGGCATTATCAACCCAGTTATACAAGTAGTTTCCATTATTTGCAACTTTTCCATTATCGTAAAGCGTAGCAGTGAAATTTATTGTCGCTCCCAACACTGTAGATCCAGAGCTTCTTATTTCTACGTAATAAGCTTCTACTGCAGATGAATGGTGTATCATGAAAAAAGTAATGTAATCACGTTATGATTAACAATAAGAATAGTTTTATTATTACAATTGCAGTAGAAATTTGTCAAAAATAGGCGTATCCGAAAGAATTTATTTAATTGCGTTTTAAATAAAATTTAACAATAACACTCACCTGAAGCAATAGCAGAAAATATTGAAATGATAAATATATTCACATAGCTTTTCATTTTTTCTCACAGCTTCTACGAAGTTTTCCTTGAGCGACGCACTTTATAGTTATTGGTAAATTAAATTTGGACTTACTATTTCTAGTAAGTAATTTTACATAATCTCTGCTTTGAGATTAAACCAAACTATTCGAGTTTAATGAGACTTAACAGCTCATATAGAACAATGACCACATCAAAGCCAAAGGATTCGCCAGTGATAAAAAAGAATATACTGATTATTCGCACAATTCTCGCTAGGGCGTGATTTACACTGAGCTTCTTTACTGTAAATATTCACTTCTAAGTTAAAGCTTTATAGTACTGCGATCAAAAGTGCATTAAATGGTAGAACAAAAAATTTTGTTTTTGGGCTATACCACAGGTGTTTCCCATATATGTGTTTTTCCTGATGATGCAGTTTTTAACGGTGATTCCAACAACAGCAACAAAAGATTAAGAAGATTAAGAGAAACGCATTAAACTTTTTAATACTTTTTTGTATGAATTGAAAAATGTAATAAAATTTTTAAAATCGTTTTGCTCCAAAACTAGAAGTTTTCCTATAAAATATCATATTACATAAATAAGAGATACCTTTCATAAGTTCATAGCGGTACCTGTGCCAGGCGCACCTATACTGTTGTTCAAGAGTTAAGATCCAGTTAATTTTCAAATTTTAAATGGCTATAAAAGCGGAGTTTCACCATCTTTTGTTCTTGTTGCTTTAATGAGCGTTGATATATACAATGAAAAACTACAAATAGGAAATTTGTCAATTTTAACAGGAAGAATTTATCTTTCATCCATGATAAACAGAAACTGCAATATATAAAAAATTATAAAAAAGGGAGTATTGAGGAAAAATACAAAAACTACAAGGCTGTGGTATTTTCCGTCAATATTATTTTGCTGAGTTGTCAGTTCGTTTTTCCCAACAAATTAAATATAATACATTTTCTTGCTAGTGCAGAGGTTTTTTCATCGCCGAAACTAGGGATAAACTAGGGAGGATCTGTTTAACTTCTTTTGTTTGGAAAGATCAAGACTTGGCGAACTGTTTGCTTCCCTTGCAATTATCTTGCTCACTGAATATTTAATTGCTGCTTTAGGAAGCTTGCCAATAAAATCTGAGAAAAGCAAAACATATAACGAAATTCCAAGTATATATATATATAAATAAATAAAATGTCCAAGGATATGAATAAGAAGGATGGCATTATCATGGCAGCTTATGCCGATGTGAACAAGTTCGGACAAAATGGAGACTTCGAGAAAGCAATGAAGGCAGTAAATCGCAGTAAGTATGGAAGCAGGAATTGCCATTGTGTTTTTTAGAGAAAGTTTATCCAATGTTTCCTGTATATAACTTTCATTGTAGTACTTGCTGTCGCGCCCGATGATCAGACTGCTTTGCACTGTAAAATAATATGCTTAATACATTTGGCTAAATTCGAAGATGCTTTTAAGTTTATTGAAAAAAATAAACTGACAAATCTAGTTTTTGAGCGAGCATATTGTGAATACCGATTGAACAAACCGGAAAACGCATTGCGAACTATTGATGGCTCTGGTATCATTCCCCTACCGTCAAATCTAAGAGAACTGCGTACGCAGGTTCTCTACCGTTTGGAAAGATATGAAGAATGCTTCGAATCGTACAAAGAAATCATTAAATATACTAACGATGAGTATGAAGATGAGCGCCGTACAAATATGATCGCAGTCGCCGCAAATTTGGCTTTGAATGGGGTACGTTTAAAATACTAATTGACATCGTATTTAATGCACTTTTCAAATGTCTTAATTAGCGCAAAGAAATACCTGATATTCCCGAAGACACTTACGAACAATTCTTCAATGGTTCATGTACTTTATCAAATCGCCAAAAATATGCAGATGCTGAACGTAAACTACGTGCCAGCGAAAAGCTATGCCATGAAATATTGGAAGAAGATGGTGCTAGCGATGAAGAAATTCGCGAAGAATTGGATATCATTCGGGTTCAGTTAGCCTACTGCTTGCAAATGCAGGGCAAACAAAAAGAAGCCGGCGCCTTATATGCAGATTGCTTAAAGAATAAGCCGAAGGATCCAGCATTGGTGGCAGTAGCTAGCAATAATTTGGTTGTCATTAACAAAGATCAGAATGTCTTTGACTCTAAGAAGAAGTTACGTATGGCCATGGCAGAAGCGTGTGAGCCAAAGCTTACAAGCTATCAAAAGAAGTCTATAGCACTAAACAATTGCTTGTTGGCCTTATTTACTGGTGCAAGTGATTTAAAACAACTCTGCACGAAGCTGGTCCAGCAGTATCCAGACTTGGAATTCAAAAGTTTGTTAATACAATGTTCTCAACTGTGTAAAGATAAAAAACACAAGGACGCACTGGACCTGCTTAAAAAATATGTATTTACCAACAAGGAACACGAATTTGCATCAAAATTCGTCCTTGTTCAACTACTGCTCCTACAGGTGACAACTGCAAAGTTGTTTTATGGTGTGTTAAATTTTTGTGTATTCTACAGGGTAATCGCAAGGAAGCCATCGATGTTTTGCTATCACTTGGAGAAGCTAAATACAAACCCGGTGTCATTTCTGCTTTGGTTTCACTTTATCTTGGTACTGATAATAAACCGGCAGCTTCAGAGTTGCTAAAGTCAGCTGTAGATTGGTACAAAAAGAATAATGTAAGAAAATTCTTTAAATGCGATTTCGATTTAATAATAATTTTATTTTAAAGGTAAGTAGCGGAGATCTTTCGGACATGTGGCGGCAGGCGGCGGAATTCCATCTACGTGGAGGTGCCAGCGAAACTGCAGCCAGTTCTTTAGAGGAGTTGCTAAAACTAAAGCCCAACGATGTGAAAATATTGGCTCAGCTCGTTATTGCTTACGCACAATTTAATCCGAAGCGAGCACTGGAAATCAGCTCCAAATTACCAAAATTAGAGACATTGACAACAGCTTCAGAAATTGATGCACTCGAAGCTGCCAATTGGGTCATGTCCACAAAAGCAGCCAAAAAGTCCGCCAACGCAAAGATCGAACAATCCCCAGGCACACCAGCAGCCGATAAGCGCAAAAGCCGTAACCGTAAGCGTAAGGGCAGACTTCCAAAGAACTGCAATCCTGAAGGAGCACCAGATCCAGAGCGCTGGTTGCCCAAATACGAGCGAACTGGTTTCCGAAAGAAGCGTGATCGTCGTGCTAAAGACATTATTAAGGGATCGCAGGGCACGTCCAGCGGTGCAGCAGATCAGTAGTAAGTTTATAAAAAATAAACCCTTTTATATGTTTTAGTTCTTTTTTTTTTCTCGCAGTGATATGTCGAATCGCGCTAATTATAGTAAGAATTCGCCTGCTACACCTGTGTATCAGGAATCAACTCCGGGACCACGGCAACAGCATCGCAAAGGAGGCCATAAAAAGAAGAAGGGAGGCAGATTCTAAGTTATCCAAACACTGTTCTTATTGATTTGATATATTAGAAATTCTAAATTTACTAGTTCCGTTTGATAAAATTATATCTTATAATATATATATATATATATATATATTATATATAAACAAACAACAACTATTCTTCATTGTCATCATCTCCATTCTTTTTAAGTGCTTTCTCCTTGTCAGTGGCAGATTCGTCCTTCCGTGCTTCGTACGAGTGCAACGATAATGTTTGAAGCCAATTAACCATTGAGTTCTCTGTTTCCTCAGTTTGATAGATGTTTTTGTAAATGTATTCTTCAATAAAATCGTTGATTTGTTGTTCCTGCTGTAGCCATGTGAGCGGTTTGTGGAATCCGTCAGTTCCGTAGCGATCATTATAACGCTCGTAATGCACCGTATCTAAAACTAGTCCCAATCCTGGCGCCATTGGAAGATCTAAACGTTCTTCAGTAAATGCACGCTCCATTGTAGCTCTGGTTGTGTTTCCACGTACGATGGCAATAGCCACTCCAACCATTTTACGTATTTGATGCAACATAAAACTCTGTCCTTTTACCTTAAGCGTTACGAATTCAATACCTTGTGGACTTATGAAAGGTTCTGAGCAGCTGAACGACATTATGAAACGTTTAGCGGAAGGATCATTGAAGGATCTTGTGGAAAATATTTTGAATTATTACATTTAACTACTGCAATTTAGATTCGTTCTTACTTTCGACTGGTAAAGTTGTGGAAATTTTGTGTGCCTTCATACAGCTTTAGTTCAGCGCTAACTGCATTCAAAGTTTCACTATCCATTCTAAAATCCACTATATTGTGCTGCTTAGAGCAGTTCGCGAATGCTATTGACGGCAACGTGTAGGTATATGTACGTGCATTGCAGTGATCTTTAGCATTGAAGCCTTTAGTCACGCGCTCAACAGCAAACACGCGTATTTGAGACGGCAGGTCTGCGTTTAACTCTTCAATTTTAAGTTCCTCCGCTGTTTAAAAATTAAGTTAAGTAATTAGTTATCTATAGAAGTAAGTAGGTAAGCCATTTTCACTTACGCAGTTTTGCGGAACACACCTGCCGCGCTGCTGAAACTCCCTTATCAGTCCGGGCAGCACGTTGAAAGCACGCATTTTGCGCTTGCTCGAAACCGTCATCTGTGATCCATTTATGCTTAAGCATTACTTTGAAAAGTTCTTCCTCAATGGTTGCCATGCCCGGATTACGTTGCATTCCGAAATAATTAGCTCCAGAATAACCTAAGAGAATTGCACATTTCCTGCGCTTCACGCGTGTGGATGGATCGAAATTGGCCTTTTTGGTAGCGCTTTCATCAGGTTTTAGATCATCTAACTTGTAGTCCACCCATTTGCGCTTCTTCAGTTCTTTCTTAAATTTTTTTATTTCATTGAGCTCATCACTATCCTTACTTTTATCTTTCTTTAATTGTTCTAGTTGGTCTAATGCTTCTGCCATTGCAGCAGCGAAACCTTTTTGGTAATTATTTGCCGTGCAGACTATCAATCTTATCTGAGATAATGGCTTATGGCCTTAGAAATTATATTCAATGAACAAACTACATACAATAATTAAGGATAAAAATTTACCTATTCTGGCAAATATTTGCTTGCATGACCACTTTAACATTACTTGTAAATAAAAAGTTAATTATTTTCTACAATTAATACATATTAGTTATTTTAGTGTTATTACTAATGCACGTGCAACTGTATAAAATGTGGGATTCTAAATAGGAACTTTTGTTAACATCTGTTGCAAATTTTTAATTTCACGCACCAATCTGCGTTGGTACTAAAATACATTTACTAAATATTTTTGAGGCATTGCCATTTTAAGATTAAGGATAATAATGTCCGATAAGGTGGCAACGATTGCCAAGTTGGACGTTTTCTACACAATTGCACTTGTTTGACTTTATTTTAAAAGAAACCTTTACCATGGATATCGTTACATCGGCCAAAAATTGCCTAAAGTTCTTACAAGTATTTAGCTCAGTTTTTTTTTAAGTTTTAAAAGATCGTAATTAATACTATTTGTAGATAATTCAACCCGGTGTTCTAGTACCTGGCATACAGGCTTTAACTTGTTCTCAGCATGTACGTTATCGACAGACGAAGCATTGGAACCCCAAATACAAACGCTTGCGTAGGGAAAAGTTTGTAAAAGTTGATCTGCCTAATTTCCAGGAGAAGCAAGGAGATTTGTCACCTGATGAAATAAGAAAACGCATGAAGGAACGTGGTGTGTTGCCACCACGACCATGGCTGGAGCGACCCTTTCACATCAGCTGCACTGGCGGTATTTTCGAGCCATATGTACCGCCAGAGGGCGACGGAAAGAAATCTATCATTTCTAAAACCGGAGCAAAACAAAAGTTTGAGTTTTTAGAAAAAAAATCGAAAAGCATGTTGGCATTGCGGAAGATTCGTAACTATGAAGAAGATTTCGATTACAGTAAATTTTGCCAGCAAGCCCAAGATATCTACACGAGTGCGCATTCCTTTATGGCAGAAAAAAATAAACTGAAAGTGCGTGAATTCGTTACAGAACGTTGCTATCCCGAAATGATGCACAATGTACGTGACAAGACAATACACTGGAAGTTCTTGCAGTCGCTGGAACCACCTAAAGTTGTACATGCGCGTGTAACAGACATAATCACTAAAGAGAATTTGTTTGCCCAAATTACAGTCCGTTTTCATACTCAACAGCTATTGGCCATATACGACCGGTTTGGCCGCCTGATGCATGGTAGCGAAATACTCGCAAAGGATGTACTTGAATATGTGGTCTTTGAGAAACATATTTCAAACGAATACGGACAGTGGAGATTACATGATAAAATCATTCCGGACTGGTTGCCGCCAAAACAGCCGGCTCCAATTACCTATTGCGTTGTTGAAGAGCCCGGAATCGACGAACAAGTTGAGCAATTAGAAGCAGGCAAAAGTCAACTATTAGAAGACAAAAAGTCAAATTTAGAAGCGGTTGCGGATAGTGGAGCGGTTGGAAGTGTAAAGGAAAGTCCAAAAGCAGTTTGATTGTATTGAAATGTTCAAGCCAATAAACTCAGAAAAGAACGGCTTTACTTTTATTTTGGTTTAAAATTATTGGTAATTACGTGCCAATAACATAAAATTCAATATCTTGACGTCTTGATTGAATTTGATAATGGGGATATAAACAAATATTTATATCTAAATGTTTTGTGCAGTTTTACCAGTATAATTATTTAAGGATAGAAACAAGCGGATGGTTTATTTTTTCGTTCATATACATTTGGATGTGTTTTTAATACATTGATTAACGTAATTTTTAAATATGAGTAATATGAATTGTATATATAGGAGTATATGTTTCTTTTGGCTTATTTATGTTGAACTGACATGTATTTTCAAAAATTACAGGAAAGATATATATTAATATATTTTCTAATATTAAAAATACAAGAAATTTAATAGGATTCTTTAATGTACCAATTAAAATTTGCCGCCTGTATTAAGAATTTTCCAATGTTGCGAAGTGCAGTTAGATACAATAATTTCCCTTAAAACCTTAAAAAGCCGATATTTAATATACATACATACTACATATGTAGCATAAAACAAATTTACTTACATGCACTATTTTGTATATTAGGAGTATTGGATAAATGTTGACTTTATTTGCATTTAATTTTTAGTTATAGTTAATTAATAATTTTAATTGAAAATAGTATATTTACTAATACATAATAATTAATTTCAACACCCAAGACGAATTCGATATATTTTCTTAACAATGTTTCTAATTTTAAATGTAAATTAAAATCAATTATGTAAATGCACATTATAATTACCTAAAATAATATGTATTTATATATGTATATATATTATATAGTATGTATTAATTCAAGTTAACACGGCTTCAATCATTAAACTTAGGCACTATCAATCCTTTCAAAATATCAAAACTGTTACCGTCAGGATGTACGTTTTCAATCAATCCATCAAGGAGTCTTACTCTCAGATATCCGTAATTATCGATGCCAATAATTGTCGCTTCCTTCTTTTTCTTTTCTGCATCAGTAATAAATATTTTTTGATTGCTTTGAAAAAAAGAAAGTTTACAATATAATTTAATTCATTATGTTTTACATCTTACTTATGCAACCAAACGTCGTAGTATGTTTCATATAAGCAATCAAAATGGTCCTGCTGGGCCATATCCATAAGTCTTTCCATTTCATTAAAGATCATGGCAACCAAATTTTCATATTTAAGCAATGGTAAGCTTTCGTTATGAAGACGGTTATAATCTTTTATCAGGTCATTAATACAGACAGTCGGCTTTGCATTATCGAGATTAATTCCACATCCAATATTTACTACTGCTCTGTTACTGAGGAGAGAAGTCTTAACTACCACTCCACCAATTTTAATTTTGCCATTGACATAAATATCATTCGGCCATTTGACTCCTATGTCGAGAATCTAAAAAGTAATTTATTGTTAAAAAAATATGTATATAAACTCGATACTATGTATATGATTGCATAAGTGTATAGCTCGTAGCCAAAAATTTCCAAAAGTTCTTTCGTGAATTTAATTTGGGCGGGTTTTTAAATAAAAATTTTATGTAATGCAACGAAAGATGTTTTCGACAGTAAAAGGTGAGTGGAGGCATGGAAAATGCCGTAACAGAAGAAACCAATAATATTGAGAAGGCAGAGAGGAAAATAACGTTAAATACAAACTATTACGGAGCTGAAGGTTCGTGGGAATAACAGTTGGAACCAGTCTTACAGCGCCCAAAGGCTTTGAAGGATGATACAGGTTGTTGGACTGTTTATTTGGAGCTGAGCGTTGGGAAGAGGAACCAAATTTTTAGATGGAAACAAAGGATTCAATCAAAAAAGCAAATATCTAATTATTAGAAGTACAAGTATATAATCCAAGAATTATAGAGACTTAAAACATATTGAAAAGTTACTATTCCGAGTACCAATTGGTTAATTAAGTGTCGCTTTCAGAATTACGTTACTTGCTTCTGAATTCCAAGTGATTTTTCTGAACTACAAGATACAAATTATTATAATATAAATTTTCGAAGTTTCGTTCTTTCGAATGAAAAGCACAAAGAGTGCCATGTTGCGAGTAGCGACGTCAATGAAGATTGTGGTGCCAAGTGTAAGGGATTTAATTGAGTTTGTGCGCACTTCGAACAGTCCAATTTTACACGGAAGAAGTAACTTCTTTTTACAAAAAATCTCGTCCTTTTTTTTATTAAATGTTAAAACCGGATAAAAGTCACAATTGAGCAAATAATTAAATGCTGCTAACAAGAGGAATAATCTTAAGAATATGAATACGTTTTCTTATAATCAAATCACGTAAGGTGGTTCTACTCGAACGCGAAATTTTAGGTTTCCATTGTGGTGCATTTATAAGGAGCTGTAATTACAAATATGCGAGTTAAGTTAAAATTAACTCTGCCACGAACTACATATTAGTTTACTGATTTGAGTATTTTCAGACAATAGTTAAAGTGCAAATAGTGATAATAAACCTACAATTATTTATGTTATTACGTACAGATATCAATTTCTGGTTCCTCAGAAGGAACAAGTGGGGAATTTTCGCTGCCGACAAATTCGCGGCTATGAAAGTCAATACACGATTAAGGAACAAAAAAATTAACTACATTTTGATCAAACCTAAAATCCTAATGACACAACAAGGCTTTTAAAAATCCTGGAAAACAATTTTGTATACAATTGACACGAACTACAGCTGCCGGAGTAAAAACCGCTGTCGTTATGAACGGTAATATGAATTGTGTGCAATAAAATATACTTTCAATCAGAAGTAAATATATACTAACAACAGAAAAATCGATTTTTAATAGTCGTTTTTAAAATTCACGAATGCGAATGTGCTGTATTCGGACACCATCTAGTAGCCAATCTCTATATTGGATGTAGTAGTATATGCTGATTTGCCGTATTAATTAATAGCTTGAGCTAAACATGGCAAACATACGTGATGGACATGAAACTAAATTGGTTAAAATTGCTACTATGAATACTTCAGACACGCCTTTGCCAGCGAATGACTTGGATGTTATACAAGACATGATCGATATATCCGCAGATCGATTAGAAGGTTTACGAACGCAATGTGCCACTAACAACACACTTACGCAGCAAGAGATACGTAGCTTAGAAACCAAACTCGTGCGAATGTTTTCTGAACTTCTGCTTACAAGAGCGCGTCTCAGTGAACGCATTCCATCGAGCGGTTTGCCTCACACGAGTGGTAATGAACTAAAGCAGTGGCTTCGTGTCGTTGGTTTAAGCTATGAATCCCTTAATGTTTGCCTCACACGATTAACGACACTAGAGCAGCTGTTGGATCTACAATCTGACGAGCTTCGGCATTTGCTGTCTCAAAATTCGAACTATCGTGATGAAGAGGTCCGTCGTTTAACGCAAGCAATGAATAATCTACGTAAATGTAAAGCAGCTTTAAGTGGTGTTCTGTCCGATGATAACATCAAGAATAGAGACATGTTAACTGAAGATTTGTTCTGGGATTCGTGGGACCGCCATCATCATCATCATCATCGAGGCAGCGTTAGTAATTGTGGCAATGTGGCTGCTTCACCACGGTCAAATCGATTGCTTACTAAGCAAGGAAAACAACTGCAACAGTCTTCTGGTCGCCAAACATACAATGACAATTTCAAGCCTGCAAATCACGCACCTCAGGATGATTCGTCCTGCATGAAGGGTTCCACGCTCACATTGACACTGACGCCTTCACCGCCCAACTCGCCGTTTACACCAGTTTCAGTTGCAAACTCTGGTGCAAGTCATGGCAGTTTAAATGGCACTCCATCTAAAACGTCACATCGGAGTAAGGCTGGTACACCGCCTCCTATGAAAAAACACCAAACATTGCTTTCCAATACACAGCCATTGACGCCAACGCATACTTCAGCACTTCAACAATACGATATCAGTGGAAATTTTATTCTCAAATCCAAATCCCAAGAGTCACATATGCAGGATAGTTTGTTTTCAGCGGCTAGTTCACCACCGACACAGACCGGCAACAGTCAAATAACAGTAGCAGTCAACAATGCCATCATCTCGCGCTCTCGTCTGCACACTGATCCTAGCCCGGACAGCTACTCATCGGAAAGCTCCGATGTTTTTGTTGAAAATCCGAATAATCTGCAGGTACCGCGATCACCGTGCACACCTCTAGTGCCACTCGGAATGGGACATACTATTTCTCATCGCTTCACTAAAGTATTTAAAATGATGTCTACTTGTGATCTCTGTCAAAAGCAAATGTTTTTCGGTTTAAAATGCAAGGAGTGCAAATATCGCTGTCACAAAGATTGCGAGCCGAATGTACCACCTTCATGCGGTCTGCCACGTGAATTTGTCGATGAATTCAAAAAGACGCTCAAAGATCAGGTCGGCTTCTCTTCACTGACTGGCCCTGTTGCAAGCCTGTGTAATACCTCTCCAAATTTAGGTGCACTTAGTAAAAATCGCAACACCACAAGACGCGTGCTCAAGAGTGCTGCCCCAAATGCGATGCATTATCCGGATAGCAGCTCGCCGGGCTCCAGCTGTAACAGCTCGAGCCCATCCAGTCCGGCGCTTTTTAACTTACAGCAACAACATGCTCATGCAGTTGGTTTTTGCAATAATAACATTATGAGTTCTTCAGCTGGAGGTAGTTCGACCGCAAGCGGCGGCACTGCTTCGAATCTACTATCTACGCCATCATCATTTCATAAGCATGCTAGTCAGTTTAACTTTCCAGATGTCACCATAACGTCAAATTTTAACCAGGTATCCGGAGGTGGCACCACACAAACGCTGTTTTCGTCGCAAACTATTTGCAGCAACAACGATTCATCTGCTTGTGGCGAACTTGGCACTACTACCACCTCTAAAAGCAATCAGGAATGTAAAACCAACCCCTCGGAGCCGTCTTCAGCATCTAATCCTTTGAATCATGTGTCACAGTTTCCCTTTATCAAGTCTGTCACGGTTTCCAGTCCAAATTGCAGCAGCGCTTCAATTAGCTCTAGTGTCGGGGCTAACAGCTGCAAAAGCACTGTTAGCACCGGTACATTATATGCACGAAAGCTATCGGCTGGTGGTGTGGACTACCGACGAAGCGCGCAGTTTTCCGAACTTTCAGACACAAATAAAAGCAATGACAGCGACAAGACTGTTTCGCTCTCAGGCAGCACATCGGCGAGCACTGATTCCGACCGAACTCCAGTACGGCTTGACTCGGCCGAAGATGGCGATTCGGGTAATTGGCCACGTCAAAACTCCCTTTCGCTCAAGGAATGGGACATTCCATACGGTGATTTGCGTTTGCTTGAAAAGATTGGCAAAGGTCGTTTTGGAACAGTTCATCGTGCACTTTGGCACGGCGACGTTGCCGTGAAACTGCTGAAGGAGGACTACCTAGACGATGAGCAGACACTGGAGGCATTCAAGCTTGAGGTAGCCAACTTCAAAAAGACACGACACGAAAATTTAGTACTCTTCATGGGTGCCTGTATGAATCCGCCGTATTTGGCCATAGTTACATCGCTTTGCAAGGGCAATACTCTCCATACCTATATACATTCACGTCGCGACAAATTCACTATAAACCGCACGACGCTAGTGGCTCAGCAGATATCGCAGGGTATGGGCTATCTGCATGCTCGCGGAATTTTCCATAAGGATTTACGCACTAAAAACATTTTCCTGGAAAATGGCAAAGTGATTATAACGGACTTTGGGTTATTCAGTTCAACGAAATTGCTGTACTGTGAAATAGGACTAGGTGTACCGAATGGTTGGCTGTGTTATTTAGCTCCCGAACTGATGCGTGCATTATTGCCACGAAAACCAGGCGACGAGGTACTACCTTTCTCCAAAGCGTCAGACGTGTATTCATTTGGTACGGTGTGGTATGAGCTACTCTGCGGTGAATTTCCGTTTAAAATGCAGCAACCAGAGACGATTATATGGATGGTGGGGCGGGGCATGAAGCAGACATTAGCTAATTTGCAGACATCTCGTGACGTCAAAGACATTCTAATGTTATGTTGGTCGTTTCAAGCGGACGACAGACCAGACTTTCCGAAACTACTCGCACTCTTAGAACGTCTTCCAAAGAAGCGTTTAGCGCGTAGTCCGTCACATCCAGTGCAATTGTCCCGATCAGCCGAGTCTGTATTCTGAAATAATTTACATGACATTTAAACAAGTCGAAGAGGCAATCTAATGACGGCATTAGTGGTTTTTACCGCATAACAAAGGTCGGTGCTGCACTTGCTGCAGGTATTAATACAGACGCATATTTAAATTTCCATAAATATTGTTATCACAGTTTAAAATGCAGTAATGCTTAATTATCTCAGTGTTGAGCTTAATAGTAAAGTATTCCTTAAAATATATACATATGTAAGTAGATATAATAAACAATGAAAAAATTCCTCAGTACAAGTTAAAAAGTATTCAATTCTTATTATATAAATATAAACTACATATGTATCATATATAATATAGCGACATTTGTATGCATAGGATAACGCAGCCAAACAAAAAATTAATTTAGTCATATGTCAAATGTCATTCCCACAGAAACGATTCTTTTACTAGTACATGAATTGTGGCAAGAAAACGCAATACAAAAATGTTATGCACATGATGAGAGAAGCTAAAAATGTATTTAAAAGACATACGATGAATTGTGTTACACGTAAAATAATAAGCAAATTGTCCCTTAATCGATCTATAAGATATAAATAATTGCAAATAAATATATTAAATAAAAAGATCAATTCTAGTTTTATTTTTGAAGCTAAAAGCTTAGAATAAAAGGTTACTTATCGCAGAAAATGAAATAAATATTTCGTTCGGAGCTACGATATTGTGATATATCATTAAATTTAAAACAGATATTAAAAGTTGTACTGTTATTAAAATTCGGAATTGGTATGGATATTTAAATCGCCATTACACAAATTGACTTCCAATAAGAAAGCGAAACAATAAGCAAAACAAGGCATTACATTCGGTAAAACATACAAAAACTATAAACAATTATATATTCCGGATGTTTAATCTCAGTTTTCATGTTTTTCAATTACTTCCTTCAAGTATTTTAGCAATTTATTCAAATAACAACTTACCTTATAGTCACTGTGGTTTTTAATAGCATTTACAATTGCTGTTGCAACAATATGTTGCATAAGAGGTAACCTCGAGCCTAATGGACTGTCTAATGCGACATGCAATTGTAATGAAAACATAGCACACCCGACAGGACTCAGCCACTGAAATATAGGAGAGCATCAATTATTTTATGCTGCATCAATAGAATGTACAAAAACTACGTACTTGATTACTGTTGCGCCCTATACCGTCAGTTTGCTGACGGACTAAAACAGCAAGACCATGCGTCAATTCCAAATCAGTGATGACATCCATGGAACTACTAACCTTGGGCGCGTAAATAACTAAACGCCCAATTTGTACTGTTTTCAAATGCTACAATTGTAAATAATTCAGCTTTTATACTAATGTCTCATAATGATAAATGGACACTTCTCACTTCAAAATAATCGACAGTTGAAAAATCCTCTGGACAAGAATGTATAAGTATTGGAAGAAGGTTTGTGTTGACATTCGGATGTTTATCGTCCTTTCCGCAAAAATGCATAGTTAACTTGGAAGTTTTTATAATATTGTCAATACGACGCTCTGACTTCAGTTTTTCTAACAATTCAAATTTGGACTAGAAGCAAATGGATGATTATTTCGAAATTATTGAAATTGAAAGTCATTTTTAAGTCGTTATCTTGACCATTTCGTACCTCATGTTGTCCTAGAAAATATGCATTTTCGTAAACACATTTTTTACTTGTGTCACCGTCGTTTCGAGTTTGTTTTACACTTAGATTTAAATGCTTTCCTAGCAAATCTGCAAATATTTCCAAGCGTATTTGATCATTTTTCTTCAAGATAGCAAATTTAGTTTCATCCGCTTCAAACTGCATTGGTTTGCTTTCCAGATGAACCTATGTAAAGTAAAAAAGGTATTTTCATTTACATAATTGTCAAAATTAAGGCGTTATCATTTGGGATATTGTTAAGTAACCCTTCTATCTATATACGTGAAAATGAAATTACATATGATGTTGAAAAAAGAATCTATTTATTACCTGTGAAAAAACAGCTTTTCCGCCACTCTTCAAGCTATTCGCCAATAGTAAACTCGGCGTATTCCAGGTTTCCTCAATGCCCAGTACTTTGACGTCCAAGTTATGCGACTCCCCGTCCAGATCTTTCAGTTCAACAGACCTTGGACACACTAGAGCTCTGAGCACCAAATATTTGTAACGTATGTAACCACATATACGAAAAAGTATTCACACACAAGCAAAATGAAGTTAAGTTATGATAAAACAAATCAGATACAATACGAGACCACCAATGAAGGACCAAACGTGATGGAGAAAACAACAAACACAAAAAGTACACAAGCTAAGAATACTGCACAAGCTGATTTGTGCAATCGCTAAACTTTAATGCGATAAAATTCATTGATTTTCAGGCTTAATTAATTATAAAGGCCATATTATAAAGTATTAGCATTAATAAATAAGAAAAGTGTTGGTAGTTTTTGTAGCAAAGAGGTTTAATTTGATAGATTAATTATCACATCTCTTCCATTATCCGAATGCAAAATAAGAATCGTGCTGAACCACATTTCGAGCGTATTTTTTTAGTAGAATTCAAACAAAATTGAGTTGAAAAGAATTTCAAACAAATACATGTGTATAGGGTACTTACGGCTTCCTTGATATTGTAGGTGTGGACTCATCGCTGTCAGTGGAGAAATTCTTCCTTACAGGTGACGGTTGGTAACAAAATATATGGTGCATCATATGAACCTTTTGCCATTTGTCATAGGAAAATTGCACGAGTTCGTGTTCACGAACCTATGTACATATAAATGTCAAGAGTTTTTCTGTTTCGCACTATAATTTCTTAATTCCAATTATAATATTTCTTACCTCAGCTGTTCGATATGTGGGCAAGACATAGTGCAAAATATCGGAACACAATGATAAAACTCTACCACCGTGTAGAAAATAATCGACCAATATCTCGCCAATATTGCTAACAACAGTACCACAAACAACAATAAGTGCTGTATTCTTAAGCCAAAACTTTTCTTCTACTTGCTGGGGAGTGATCGGATAAATCGTGTACCTGGAAAGAGAAATCCATGCATCAATCGCAAAGAGTGTGAATATTAACTTACATATCTCTCTCTACAAGCTCTTTTAAAGCAGTAACAGCATTCTCACGTGCACTGGGACTATCAGAGTACACCAATATGTTAAGAGGCTTGCTATCGATCAAGCTGTCCTTATTGCGTCGCAAGCTGCGACGTTTGGATCTGTCATTGGAATTAGACTCTGAAGGAAGTGCAGAATTAGAACCCGGCCTCGATATTTTCTCTATTGGTTTATCAGAGGTGGCTGCCGGGTTTGTCGAAATGCCATCAACTGGAGTTAATTCTGCAGATAATTTATCCATTGATTTATGTGAAGCCAATGTCGAATTGAAGTCTCCCTTCTCCTTGTCTGAAACTAACGGTTTCGGTTGTGTTAAAGCTGCTTCTGCTATTGTATTGGATGTTGCTTTTGAAACCTAAATAAAAACATATCGGATACTAACTTATAATAAATAGTATTTTAATGAATATCACAAACATCTGCTGCTTTAAATGTTGCATCCGTTACAGTAGCAGTTAATGGTTTTTTTATTTCAGTCGGTTTTGCCTTAAGTTTTCCTATCTTTTTTGGTAAACTAGTAGTACTAGCGGAAGTAGATGCAACCTCGTGGTTAATGGAGACGTTTAAATCAGCCTTTGTTACTTGCTTGACGGGAAAAATTACAGTCACGCTGGAAGGATTTAGTTTTTGAGATGACGAGGCATCTGCTGATGTAACAGCAACGGATTTTTGCTGTTTTTCATGAGGAATCAAGTCTGGCTTTACTACACCAGTTTTACCTTCCGTACGATTTTTATTGTATTCGAATTCTGTGGCCTGATTTGCCAAAATGCTGAGAGCATGTAATCCTTCCAAATGCTTGCGCCACTCGTCATCACTGAGTAGCGCAGTGGAACGCGTTGATTTGCGCAAGTGGCTCGAAACCATGTGAAAAGGTTGAGGTATTCCTTCAAAGGTTATAGCTATACAAAGTTTTAGAAGAGATTAATTACATTATAAAATTAATAGTTTCAAAGAAAAAAATTTCTAAAACTCAAAAATAATAAATTTACTTTTCAAAATATTAACTTAAATTTTAATAACTCGAAATAACTATTAAGAGAACTTACATTCAATCCTTATCAGAGGTAACTGATCATTTATGAGTAAATTATTTTGCAAAAAAGTGGAGATTAATAATTTAGTGAAGTATTCTAAGTCGGTTTCGATGAGCAGTGCTAAATGAGAATCAATTTTCCAAGCTATAAGCTTACCGTAGTCTTCAATCTGCAATATAATACATATTCAAATTATTGAAAAATTTAACTACATCAAATCACAAATTTTTTTTACCTTAACATGTTCTACATCACAGCTCTCCTGCGGACAGGGATGGATCTCTGTTTCTAATAATAAATGCAGTCTTTCTTCTGCTCTTTTGCTTCCCAAATGATCAATCAGCTCTTGTCTTGGCAAATCGTATGCAAAAGGTAGCCAGCTAGGTGCATCTGGAAATGATATCCAAGGTCCGATATGTAGTGCCTGTCGAGGCAGTAAACAGCAACCACGTTGATCGCCATTTAACCACAGTATATCTGATAATTTAGCTACTGCCCGATTGATGCACAATTCCGATGTCGCCAAGTTTGAGTCTTTATGTTTGTTAGGGAAAAAAGCAAATACAATTGAAATATTCAAGAGACAACCGATAGAAAATTACATAATTTGGTTTCACAGATAGTTCTTACCATAACCGTCCCCGGCGTTTGGCAGCGTATAGAACGCCACGCTTCCCTGCTGTGCTAATTTTTCACCTATTTTGTTGCAAACGTTCTTGATGCGCCAAGATTGAAGCAATGTAGCACCAACGTAATATAAGGTCAGCATGACTTGAATTCAGGATCGCATTAAATGGGTATGAGTATAGAAATTTTTATTTAGCCTGCCTTGACTTCTGCAAGCTGACTTAAATACAAATTTTACAAATCGACGGCTTGCATAAACCGTCTAACACATTTTGTGCTTTATTGTTTAGTTGTCAGGCTAAAAAAGTATGTCGTAATATATTTTTCTAGTCTAGCTTGGCCAATAACGGTTCCATCAGCAGAAACCCACTGTCCCACTAGTAGTTATGAGAAATATGTACTTCTTCTTCTTGCCACCCATTGCATGTTTTGACATAATGGTCCATAACACACGGCCCGCATGAGATGGCTTCAATCGAACTGTTTGCTAGCACTATGAAGACCGATTGGCTGATTGTTGCTCTCTTTGATTGCTGATTATTCAAGAAAGATGCCATCACCAGAAATCCATTCTCATGCAGTTAGGAAGAATAAGTTTTTTCTTGTCACAAAATAATGGCCTAACACACGAATGGCATCATCCGCCTTTCATTTGAAATGAATTGATTGTTGTGCTCTATGATTGTTCATTAGTTGGTATTATAAACCAATTAGCAAGTGTAAGCCAATTAGTCGACAAGTCACATGAGACGTGTGTGATATGTTTTAACCCATGATGACACTTTGGTGAGAAGGCTTGCATATAGGAATATCTGTTTACACAAAATTTTGTGACATCAGATGTCATGTAGAATGGTAGTGTTCGCTCCCACACAAGAAACATTCTGCATACAATAAACTATCTCACTTTCCTCTAAGTGGTGATGATTCCTGCATTCCAAATTTTATCAACCTGTGGTACAATAATACCACAGATACGCCATTCATATATAAAATTCATTAATCAAGGCACAGTATGTTAATATAGGCTCCATACTTCTAAAGCTTAATGAGAGAACTCTTTGGATCGTAAGTGCATCCACTTTTATAAATCTAACAATCAACGTGAGGGAGGATGACGATTACCGCAAAATATTTCTTGTGTGTGAATTACCATCGTGATGATTAAAATTCATTGTTGTGTTTTTCATAAGTTCCCAATTTTTTCTTAATTTTTCGCGATTAAATTCATAGTAATAATAATTACAAAGATCTGATTATAAACCAAATAACAGTTTGTGAAAGGAAAGTTTATAAAACGAAACCACATCAAGCCATAAATAATGCTTTACTATTTTCGAAAAGCACATAGGGAAGTTTTAAATAAAATTTTTTAAATGCACAATATCGATTATTACTTACATACATATATTAAATTCTTATACTGTGTGTTGATGCTGCTTTAACGAAAATAAACTTTTAAGTATAGATGTTCGATGAATTTGTGAAACGATGTCCAATTTCAATTACATGGATGATGTGCCTGTGAAGATTGCAGAAGGCTTTAAACGACTTCCGAAAGTGTTTCAGATTCCACAAGCAATCGCCAATAAACTGCAGCTTCCTGCGCAGCACTACTATGAATCTCCTCAATTTAGTTACGAATTCCAGTTAGAGAAAATGGTTCTTGAGCATGTAGCTCATTGGCGACATATACGCCAGCATGATCGTGAGCTCAGGCGTGAGCGCAAGCAGAAACGTGAAGAGCTGCGACTTCTAGCGGTCGAGCAACAACATAAACAGATGCTGGGCGCTGTTAACTATCCTGACGCAGAAGAACTTTCAAGTGATACTGATACAGATGATGAGGAAGGACATGAGAACAGTAAGCAATTAACGGCAGTTATTGGAGACCGACCACGACTAGCAGTCAATGAAGTGGGTAGTTTTTATAATATATTGCAACCAACAATATTGCCGCAGAGCGAAAGCAGTAGTAGTGGTAATAGCAGGGGAACCAACGCTGCTTATCATAGTAGAAATAAGTCATCTAGCTCTTTTAATTATAAGGATTTTGAAGAAGACACCTCTTCGCCCTTTGACAATATTGAATTGAAGACAATCAATGACTTGGATATTCTAGCGCAAGTACTTCAGCGTGCTCAGGTTAGTTCAAGAGAAGATGAAAAAACCAACAACCAAGAGCAAGAAAATGAAAAGTCTTATGCAGAAAATGAAAATTTGGAGAATTCTGGGGAAAATGCAAGTAAGCCCAGCATCAAAACATCTGAAAACAACGAAAATGTTTTAAATATCGAACATAAAAATTCTGCCTTGCAGATTGCTGATTCTAGCGGAGAATTGACCATTCCTACTAACCATATAAATTCTAATAATCCTGCATATAACCTTGAAGGGAGTCTACATTTACAAAACTCCAAAATACTGTGGAACTTACATCAATTCCAACAACCTCATCATCTAAATTCAAGTTCCGATCCAGTATATAACAAACATAATCAAAATAGTTTTCATTCCTTCACCAATGAAGACAATGGTTCCTACTATAGATCCTTACATGTTGGTGCTACTGCAGATAATGTCAGCAGTTACAACGCCAATACTTACCCAGCTGCACCATTACCAGAAGTTGAGAGTAGCATGCCGAGTCTGCAGTCATCAAATATTAAAGAGGACTCCAACTTAAAAATTAAACACAAAAGTGTTCCCGACATTCTAAAAGAACTGACGAATGAGTTGCGTAACTCGGAAGTCCGCCATCGAAATTGCAGCTACGATCAGCAACAGAATAATGAATTACCGGAGAATAGTAAGTTTGCTACAAACTGACAAAACAGTAATTAATGATTAATGATTACATTTAGTTGATGCTACTCAAAATCTGCCGCAGCCGACAAAAAATTCTTCAAAAAACACGAAGCATTCCTCTTATGCTCTGCTTGAGGCAAGCACTCAAAACTTGGCAAAAAATATCAGCTCAATGGGTTTTCCGCTAGAACGTGTGGCAAAAATAGCCCAAATGGTTGGTGCGAACGACAAGAAGGTAATTTAAAATGCTCTTAGTAATAAAGTACTTACAAAATAATATTTCTCGTTTAGATAATAGAGCACTTAATACCGCTGAGCGAATTGATTGATCTTGGATTTGATGAATCCGAAATATCCAAGGCGCTGTTTAAGTTTGATAATAATAAGGAACAAGCATTAGATTATTTAATTTCCTAGTTAAAACATCCGATAATCATTATGTATAAACTACCAAATAAGATTATATTTTATTTAAAAATATTTTTTGTTCACATCGAATTAATTACGCGTGGGAATATGTATGAAGTCCCATTAAGTAAACTATATAATTTATGTATGATTAAGCATTTTATCACGAGACGGGTGTTTGTATAAAAATTAAAGTATAATGAAATTAGGAATTTGCTTAATTTAAAATGTTCAATTATTTTATTATTCAATTTATAAGACAATTATTATTATTGCGATATAAAGATTGCTGTTTTTACAATTGAAGTGTTTTATTACAATATATTGAAAATGTATTACGTCATGTTTTTTTTAGTTCATTGAACCTACGATTAAGTTAATAGCATTTTCAATGTTTCCGTTTGTAATGTTCAAGAATGTCATGTTTTCTTCGCAATTGGTGAAGCCCATTTGCATCATTGTGCGTAGTTGCTCTGCATACTGATGCGTGCGATATTCTACAGGAATATCGCCATCACAACTACTATCTTCTGCTACATTTGCTGCGCCAAATGATCGGTCTGGTGATTCTGTTGTGTCCATTTGTTCCGCTCCATCAACATCTGCATTGCTACTTGCGGACGATGGCGGATAACTCATTGTACGCAAAGCACGTTGTAGCTCATTGCGAAAAACTGCTGGCGAAATACCCTCGCCACTAGTTGAAGTCGGAAGCTGAGTATTTGCTGACCCAGTGCTATTGGCGCTATTATCCGAGTTGCGTTGCGCTATATTAGAGAGGGAGTTCACAGAACCGACACCGATTTGTTGTAGAGCAGCCTGCAATTGCTGACGACTGATCATGCGTATGCGAGCATTTTCTGCATCAGCAGATGTAGTGGGCCCGTTACTGTTACCTCCAAGCGAGTTTTCCTCTTCCGAAGAATTAGTCGAATCGGTAGCTGGGTCTGGAACTAACAAGAAAAACTAGTTAATATTGAGATGGTGTAGTGCAAACAAGCAAAAATTACAGTTAGAAGTACTACCGCTCCGTGTTAACTCCTTCTTTATGGTGTCTACAATGAAGGGTGCAGCTTCACATATAATTGGATAATGTTTAGCGACGTTTTTTATCACTTCGAGCTGATGCAGAGTATTAAAGAGTACAGAATCTCTTATTAATGCTTGTGCTCCTAGATTGCGACGAAACTCTGGATACTCTGCAAGGACTTTCTGCAATATATTTACTCGGGAGTGTACATTTATCTGTAGGTGTGCAGTGATACTGAAGAGTTCCTGCACCTGAGCCGTCGCAGCCGCATCAGTTATCACCTCTGTTGGTGTGTATGGAGTATATTTTGTCGTTTTTCCAAAGCAATGCACAGTGCCATTGGGACGAATAACTTCCGCAATTTGTTGGTCATCGTCCAGAGCGCATCCGTTATAAACGAGCTCTGTAGAAAACGATCAAGCTAATAATAGACTGCTTCAATCATCTATGTACATTAGTGAAATTACCAAGTTTTTCCGCGTCGTAATCAATTTGACCAGCTATTGTCGTCTTCAAATAGCGAACGTTTTGTAGAAAGTCAATGTTTTTTATAGGCAAAAAGTCATTCGATTTGTTAGCTATATGAATTCCAGCAAAGAGTTCCATTATTTTTATATATTTATTGACGCGATTGCAAGATATTTCTCAATACAATGTATACAATATAAATTTCATGAAACAGAAATTTTGCGACCTGGTTCTTCCAATCGCTCGTTGACACAGATTAACTAAACAATTTTTCTCTGCATATTGGCCTGTTTTGCGTATAACAATTATTAGTAAAAAGCTATATTTCACTATTTATTTGTGTTGGTTAATTTTTTTAACGTTATAGCGCCATCTGCTTCTCAAACATGTAAGTACGACATCATTAAAAATTGTGTCCAATTTGGTTGCATCTTTGAAAATAAATAAAATATGTGTTATTTTCGAGAAAAACTTTGTTTAGGTGACGGATAAATTTTTAAGTGATAAAATTGCTAGTGGTGTCCTAGCACAACTGAGAACAAAAACTAACAAATGAAATAATATTCGAATCAGAAGTTTCGAACGAGGGGTTTTGGATAAAGAAATAGAGATTATATGCTTACAGAAATGGCACTGGTTTAAAAATATTAAACTCGTTCGTGGCTTTTTTCAGTCTTTGAATTGTGGTTCAGTCCTGTCTGAAGGCAGGCTCCTTTTAGTTGCAGTTTTTTTTGTTTGTGTGACCAACAATTGACTGCACTGCAGGGGAACTTTTTATATTTTTTCTTACCATAGCCAGAAATTGACCAATATTTCCAATAAATTATGGACGTCACTCTTACACAACAACGTAATCCTTTGCAGTCTTCATCTCTAGCAAGTGTGGCTGCCACAACAACCACGTCTGCTATTGTCTCACCGCAATCATCAACTGCTTCGTCGTCATCAGCGATACCGCAGACCAACTCCCATCTGCACTCGCAAAGTATAAACATTCAAAGTGCAGCTTCAACTTCACCGCCGGAACGTTCGAGCTCCTCCTTTGTGAATTTACTCGACGGTTTCACTTCACGCGTAGCAGGCGATCGTAGTCAAAGTGCAGCGAGTACACCAAGCTCGCCAAACTCTTCCAATGGGGTAGTTGGGGTCGGTGGGACTGGTGGGACAGTTGGCTCCATCGCCAGCCTTACAAGCATTGGCTCACTTAGCACCACCGCCAACGCTTTCTATTCATCCATTGGCTTGGCATTTAATTCACTCACATCACCCATAACTGCTGCTGCAGCGGCGGCTACTGCAACCACGGCAGAAGCAGCAGCTGTTGTTGTTGCTGCCGCCTCTGCAATATCGAATCATCTCAGCTCGCCAACCAGTGGGACGCCACCCAACATGGAAGATTTGGACGACGGCGACGAGGAAGACTATTGCGATGATGACGTTTACAAGAATGTACCCGCGCCTGCGACCCGCAAGTCGTGGTTCGAAATCAAAGCCATTGTGAATGACCTGCGTAGACAGTTATCGAATCTGTCGAGCATGATGCCCACGAATATACAATTCCGCACGCTCTCTGATGGACGTGTGCGTTGCTATTTTCTGAGTACTCCACCTAATGCATGGGAAACGACATTGCTATACGCCGATATAAATGTAGTGCCATACGAGGACGTGAACGTCGCTGGTAGCAATGCCACGTCCAGCGAAGGATCTCGCATACCTTCGCCGATATCGTCGCCAGCTTTGTCGCCAACATCGACGGGAACTGGATTCGCTTATACAAACTTTAGCAAAAGGTTTAATTACGTTCTTGTTTAACCATTGCCGATAGCTTATATTGCTCTTTTTTCGGTCACTTGCTTATGGGCCGTGAAGACTTCAATGGAGCATAGTATTACAGCAGCCGCTCTCCAGCCTGAATGCGTCTGCAGGTGTAAGCGGCGTAAATGCTTGGTCCCGCGAATTCCAATTGCTGCAAGAACGCAAACGTCTTTCGACTTGGGGTATCACGTCGTACGAGCTGCACAAGCCGAGCGGGAAAATTGTGTTTCCGTGCTTCAGCGATCTGTATCAGTGCCTGGACACCGGCTACAACGTACGTTGAACAAAAGTTTCATTCGAGCAAAATAAACGCACTCTAACCTAAGCACATTTGTAATACTATATTTTAAAGACTTGTTGTTAAGTATCATGCATGTAATTATTAGCATCTTTCTTCGTTTCTTGTCCAATTTCTTATTTTCGTTTCTTCTCAACTGAATTAAAGTAGTTTGCACCTGATCACAGTCCTTTATGCACATAAAAATCCGAATGGTTCTAAGTAATTATTCCTTTTTTCCATTCAACCATCTTTTTAACGAGTGTTAATTTTGTTTATTCTCGTTTTGCGTTAGCAGACTAGTCCGCTCTTCCCTGTACAACTGCGGACCTGCCCCCAGTGGGCGGCACTCGATCCGCAGATCTGTCCACAGAATTCGGATCTGATAGCGTACAGCAGCGGTTGTGATATTTGGGTGACGCATACCCTAAGCGGCCATGAAGAACGATTGACGTTCGCCCACGACGGACGGCGTTCGTTTTCCGACGATCCGCTGAGTGCAGGAGTGCCGTCGTACGTCATGCAGGAGGAGTTCAGTCGTTACCAAGGCTACTGGTGGCAACCGATGTCTGACGGTGAGAATCGCTTAGCTGCCACGATCGATCGTAAATCGGCGATGATGATTTCTACTGTTCTTGCTCGATTTCTCTGCAGATGGCATCTATCGCATCGTGTTCGAAGAGGTGGACGAGTCCGACGTGTGTCTCTACACGTTTCCCTCATCACAAGCAGTTCCCGGCGAAATGGAAGAATATCGCTTTCCACGCGCTGGCACCTCGAACGCCAAGTCCAAGCTGAAGCTGGTGCAGTTCGTGCTGAGCGAGTCGTTGCAAATCAGCGAGGTTTGCGTTAAGGATTTGCCGTATTCGCTGTCGGTGGTGTTGCCGTGGTTGGAGTACATCGTGCGTGTCGGATGGACGCCCGATGCGCAATAGTAAGTGAGCTGTTATTCACGTAACCTGGCAAATATACAGTAATTGATGTACGCAGCGTTTGGATGCAAGGCATGAATCGCAGGCAACAACGCCTCGATGTGGTGCTCATACCTCTGGACAATTTCTGCGAAACGTACAGCAGCTCAGCTTCATCGCCGTCAGGCGGCTCCGCGGATCACAGTTGGAAGAGTCCCTACTGCAGAGTCATAACGCCATTGCAGGTGAGCTTAGGCTGCTTTCAACTGTGACGTGTAACCAATGAAGTTGCCTCCACTTTCCAGGTCATATACACGCAAATTGCTGATTCTTGGATAAATGTTCACGATCTCCTCTACTTTCTGGAGCTCACACCAACGACAGTGACCTTTCTCTGGGCTTCGGAAGAGTCGGGCTTTCGTCACTTGTACCTGGTCACTTCCAGCTTGAGCGCCAAGTCCACAGGCACACCCATGAACGGCTGCAGCGATCGCTCGACAGCCATTGGAGCATCCACCTTGAACATGGAGGGGAGCACGGATTTGTTTGATGGCGTTACCTTAAAGCCGCGCATTATAAATAAGGTAACGTCGAATGAATGATGAAGGTGCAGTTCTAACAGATTATTTGCGGCAGGTTGCGCTGACATCCGGCGAGTGGGAGGTTTTGGGGCGTAATATATGGGTCGACAAGCAGCAGCAGTTGGTGTATTTCCTGGGCTTGCGAGATACGCCCTTGGAGAAGCACCTGTACGTGGTGAGTCTGCAGCGGCCGGAACACATTCGCCTGCTCACCGAACCGGGCTATTCGTACTCGGTGGAGTTCGATGAGGTAGATAACATATGCGATCGCTGTCCATGTAATTATTTCTCTCTCCTTTTCGTGCAGCACTGCCAATTAATGCTGCAAGTGTACTGCAACATTCAGCGTCTGCCGTCGTGCAAAGTGATGCGCGTCACACAAACGTGCCAAACCGGCGGCGTGAACGGCATCCAGATCTCGCTCGTCGGCTACCTGCACGAGGGCGGCAAACCGGAGCCTCAATACTGTCCGCAGATATTCCAGCCGCAGCTGCCGTCGGGCGACGCTGTCTACGCGATGGTGTTCAAGCCGCACAACTTCCAGCTCGGCGTCCGCTATCCCACGGTGTTGAATGTTTACGGCGGACCGGAAGTGCAAACGGTCAACAACACCTTCAAGGTATTTCGATTGTGATTGCAATGTGTCGCCGGCCAAACTGACGCTCCTCTCTCTGCTGTTAGGGGAAGCACCAGTTCCGCATGCATATGTTGGCCGCTCAAGGCTACTGCGTCGTTTGCATAGATTCGCGCGGCTCCCGCCACCGCGGCCTCAAGTTCGAGAGCCACATACGCTGTCGCATGGGCCAAGTGGAGCTCACGGACCAAGTGGATGCGTTGCGAATTCTCGCCGAACAACTGGGCTACATCGACATGCAACGTGTGGCCATTCACGGCTGGTCTTATGGTACGTCCAGCGACCGACCGGCTGCTGTCCGTGATATGAGCACAGTTTTCAGTTCTGCTTCGATCTTCCCCCGCAGGTGGTTACCTCAGCCTCATGGGATTGGTGCAATACCCGGACATCTTCAAAGTTGCCATCGCCGGTGCTCCAGTGACGAATTGGGAATACTACGACACTGGCTACACGGAGCGCTACATGGACTTGCCGCAGAACAATAAATTCGGCTACACTGCAGGCTCCGTGCTCAACCACGTGCATTCCTTTCCCGAGGAGTGAGTAGTAGCTCAGTTGTTGCTCCGTTCACTTTATCTCTTTCTCTCTTCCTGCAGAGACAATCGCCTGCTGCTCATCCACGGCCTCATCGACGAAAACGTTCACTTCTACCACACTTCGCAGCTGATCACGGCGCTGAACAAAGCCAACAAACCGTACGACCTGCACGTGTTCCCCGACGAGCGCCACTCGCTGCGCAACCTGGAATCGAGCAAGAACTACGAAACGAAACTGTTGTCCTTTCTGCAAAACTTATGAAACAACAGAGAGTCTCAGGCAGCTTCTTGCAACATATTCGTTTACTCTTGCACTACTTTCTTCCAAATCAAAGACGTGTACATTGTTATTGTTAGTTTATTACGTTTTACAAATAGTTTTAACGTTGTTTCTGTTGATTTTATTACCTTAACGACTTGTGTATAAGATTGTAAACTAGCGATGTGCGACTAAAGAGATGTGCGATTATCTGTTGATTTTGGCTGCCTTAGAAAAGAAACAAAATTTCAAGTTTTAATCTAAATTCCTAATCTTTTATATTTATTCTGCTCAAATTAGTTCTTCGTAATAGCTACCTTTTTGTCTTCGTTTTATTAAACGTCTTTTTAATGAAGAACCTTTTCGGTATTTTGATAAGGAGAGAGAAATCATTGCTATTTTTATATCGTATCATAAAAAAAATTCACCTTGCGATGTTCGACTTACTTAACCAATATTAATTTATGTCGTTTCTAGGTAAACCAACCCCGAAAGGGTTACTAATTAATTGTAAATTATTATTATGGCAATGTAATTATATAATTTTTAAGACATGTAACTAAATACATTCATATCTAAGCTTCATATTGCTAAAACTTTTTAGGTAAAATTATATTAAACTTCATTTATATAAATACATACAAATACATACAATACGTACTAACAACGTTTTAGCTTTATTATATAAGTTAAATAAAAAAGAAAGGAGAAAATACAACTCATCGTGCGATTACACAATTTCGATCTATAATTTTTTTTCTTATGCCTTTAATTCTTAAGTAAAGAAAGAAAACACAATTAATGCGTGTCCTTGCTGCAATATTACAAATAATCACGTCTTGTATGTATTTATATATAGATTAATTCGTATAGAAACAACTCTATTGAATCGATCGTAGGGTTGATCAGCAAAATTGAAAGACTAATAAAAAAGAATATAGGAAATAAAATTACGAAATATTAACTCGTTGTGTTAACGAACACATGTAGATATGCTTAAATACATACATACACAATATTATTATGCATATAAACAAACAAGAACAAAATTATAAATATTTAAAATAACTCTTCAACATTCGTTTTACTTGATGGTCGTCGTTGATGCAGACTGCATCGTGCTTTGTCGTCGGTTTTCCGTCGGCGGCTTTCGTAACGCAAGAAAGAACCAGCTCTTGGATTAATTGACTTTGGAGAGAAGAGTAGTGGGAGAGAGAGAGAGACGACTGTGTTAAACTAGCAGCAACCACACTCAAAGTTGGCAAGTTTGAAAGAACCAGTTGCTGTATTAAAAGGGAAAGGAGAGAAGCGAGTCTGAACCTTCACTCGGCGAATTCACTTCCACTGCGCACTAACGCATGCCTTCGATTACGTTGTAAAAAACGTCGTCTTTCATGATGAATAAAAAATGCAAAAACTTTAGTATTTAAGTCAGTTTTGTTTACTTTTATTTACTCAACTTTCATGTTTTTCCGTTTTTTTTTTCTTTAACTTTACGCTTTCAGTAGTTTGTTTCTTTTTGAAAGTTTTATATATGTATTTAATTCATTTTAATACAATGCAAATGTTTAAATAATTAATTACGTAGTAGTGTATATTTTTAGCGTATAAATTAAATAAAAATTGGAGCTCAACACATGCAACTTACAATCAATTAAAACTACGGCGTGATTTCAATGAAAAATCACTTGAAACAAAAGTGAAATATAATTAAAAACACACACGACATTTTTACAAATACATATGTACTACAAAGTAGATAATTATTTCTAAATAAATTTCATTGTTTCATTAATATTATTTAGAAGTAATCAATCCAAGTGTTTACATTAGATTGAATTAAATATGCATTTAATTATTAATGTGTTTGTTTTGTCTTCCATTTCGTAGTGTAATTTGCTTCAATGTTTACAAACGCCATCAACACACGTACTGTCTATGCGTGTGTGTGTGTGTGAATGTGTGTAGATGAGCGCATGGATTAATGCATTTATTTATGCTGCAATATTTTATATTTAACAACTCCTTGAATATGTATGTAATATGCAATAATATTTAGTTTAATATTAATATTGTATATAATAGTAATAGTAATAATAATAATAATAATTCCCATAAATGTTTTCGTGTTTGTTTTTTGTTTTTGTGGTTGGTTGAATTTTTTGTGGTTGTTTCTTCGTCTTCTGCGACGATTTTTGTGTTAAACGTTTTCTTTATTTTACATAAAAACAAAGGAACTATATATTTCAGTCTTTTTAGTGTTAAAAATATCTGTTTCTAGCTTAAATACTTAGCATAAACGCTTATTCAGTAACTTGAACGTTGTTGCTTTCTGAACTCTCACGAATTCGTTTATTTTCTTCTAGTTATTAATTCATGTGTGTGTGTGTGTGTAGGTGTGTTTTTATTCGTTTCAGTTTTCTATAAAAATATGTATTTTTTAAGTTGCAAATTTAGTGAACACTTTTCTCATTCTCTTTTCTTCCTAACAAAATAAATTATTTCTAATATTTAAATATTTTCTTTCTTTTTTGCTTTTTCTTCTATTTTTTTGTTCGTTTTTTGTGGTTGTTTTTGTTGTTGTTGTTGAACTGCTGAAAAAACCCTTCAAACAGATTTAAATAACGACCGGAAACGGAAATATTTTCGTATTTAATAAAAATCAAGTCAGTTGCCTTTTTTTTGCTTTGTTTCTATGGTATTTTTTTTTTGTGTTGTTTTTTTTTTTGCTATTTCCTGTAACTATTTGTAAAAATATTCAGTACGTTTTTTTTTTGTTTTTCGGTTAACAATAATAAAAAAATATAATATATAAAATTTCGCTGTATAAAAAAATGCGCGGTTAGTGAATGAGGGGGGCGAGGAAGTTGGGGAAGGGGCAAGTGATTCTTAGAGTCCCTCAGACTTCGACTCCTTTCATGTTTTTCAAACGGTTCGAAAAACGAATTAATTTGAATCGCCCAATAAGCAATGCACAAAGAATCAACATCCAATTGGAAAGTTGAGAAATTTCCTGCCTCATTTGTTGGCATTTAACTGCAACTTAACTGGGAATTTAACTGCAGCTTTAGCATTTGATTGGTTTTCGTTTGTTCAGCAATGAATCTTCACTTTGATTTCTTGGACAATTTATGAATCCACAGAAAGTAATTGTTTTTTATCAATCAATTACAAAAAAATAATTGAAAATTTAATGAACACAGAAAAATCATCAACGAAGATGTTGAAAAATTATCAACAGTTTTCAACAGTTGCGCAAAGAGTGATTCATGAATGGCTCAAACAAGTCACACGAATTCAAAAAATGATTCGTTGAGGATTCGAATGAATACCATGAATCGATTCATTCGATTCATAACGAAGAAAAGCAGCAAAGTCGAAGTCTGTTGCACGTGAACGGAAATTTGGTTGGGCGTGTGTGTGTGTGTGTATTTTTGAACTAACGGTTGTTGGTTGTGATTCGTTATCTATTTTCGTGTTTTTGCTTGTTTTTTATTCATTTTCTTGCCTATTGTAAAAATATAAAAATGGCTCACGGTTTTTTTTTTGTTCTTTTGAAAACTGATTGGAATTTTAAATTTCTGTTGTTGTCCTTGTTTCTGGCTGTGGTTTTCTTATAAATTCTAGCCTAAAACTGTTGCTATTTTTGTAGTTGTTGTTGTTGTTGTATTTGAACTTTTTTCCTTGTTTGTGAATTTCAATTTTGTTGCTGATTTTGTTTGGTTGTTTTTTATTGTTTTGTTGCGTTGTTGGAAGTGAAAAGATGATGTTTTTAATTAAGCGTTTTTTTGTAAAAATAATTTATAATTTATTGCGTTTTTCTATTTCCTCTCTTTCAGTTTCAGTTTTTCTATTTTCTTTCGAAATTTTAGAATTTGTACTTTTGTAGTTTAGTTTTTTGTGTGTGTTTATGTAAGTATGAATGACGATGTGTGTGTGTGTGTGTATAATTTGAATTATTTCATTTCAATTTTAACAAGTTTTTAGCTTTGTTCCTTGTTCAACGCACAAACAGCAACTGAATGATGGCTTCTGAATGTGTGTGAGTGTGTCTCTCTTGCGAACTTTCACAAGCACTCGAACGCGCTCTCGACCGCTCTTCAATCGTTCGCATTCCTCTCTTCAAGCTGCTCACTAAACTCGACGCTTTCTCTGCGTGTTTTCTTCGATTGCTGATTGTGGAGTTGCCGTTGTGAAAAATTGTTTCATTGTCAATTATTAAAAATTTCGTTGGCTGTTGTTTTTTCTTCTTTTGTTTCGGTAAATAAAATTAATAATTTAAATAATTTAAATAACATAAAATGAGTGTGTGAATGTATGTTTGTAAAAATCATTAATGAAAAGAATAAACATTTGAAAATATTTGATAAACGTCAAATGATGGCCGCTTTTTTTGTTTTTTTTTCTTTTAATAATATTGAACAATAACACACACAAAAATATTGTTCTGTGGGTAAAAAAAAATATGAAAAGTTCAAGCGTCGAATTACTACAGTAATTTTCATCTGTAAATACGTAATTACATAATTATGTACATACATCATTATTAGCATATAGTTCTTTTGTTTTTCTTCTTGTTGTTGCTGTTGTGGATGCGCGCTCACAAAAAATTTTCTTACTGCTCGAACTGCTTTTAACTGAGCGCCTCTCTCACGACGGCGCCTCTGCTACAGCGAAGCGTCACTCGCGCTGAACTCGTTCTTCGGCTGCAACTGCGACGCTTGCAGCGAGAGAAGCCGTCGATTCGAGGATTACTCAGCGATGAGGCGACGGATTTTAACGGATTTCGATTTGGAAAACATATTTTCGCATTATTCATTGAACTTAATTTAAAGCTGACGAATATAACATTTTTTTTCGTTGAGTTTCTTCAAGTTAATTAAAAGTTTTCTTTGAAAAAATTAGCCTTTAAAGATTGCACTTAGTCAAAGCGATGAAAATAAAGCGCAGTATTAAATAAGGCCTTAAAAGCGTAATCAAAAGGATCTTATTTTTAAATTTAATCATTTAGAATAAGGTTAAAAGGAGAGCAATAAAATGCACAACGAAACGATGATGTGAACTTTTTCTCTTAAATATAAATCTAAAAAATAATCTTTCAATGCATTCCTTATTATTTACTTCTATTCTTATATACTAAATGTATTTTTTAGCATTTTTACATGTTTGAGTATGTATTTTTTTGTGTTTGTTTAATATGTGTTTTTTTTATATGTAGGTATTAAATTAGATAAATTAATTTAAAATATTCTTATTATCTTTTTTTTTTTTTTGGTTAATTTCTTTTATAGAATTTACAATTTTATTTGTAATTTAATTGTGATTATTTGTTATTTTGTCATTACAGTGATACGTGGTAGAAATACGTGAAGAGTGGAGAAAATATTTAAAATACAATTTACACACCACACCGAGTGCTTTGGCTACACACAGCAACAGTAATTAAAGCAACAACAACAACGTGATTTAAGCTTTAAATCGCCTTCTTAATTCACCTTTTCCTCTCAGCAACCAAAACAAACTCAACATCGGCGGCACTCTTCACGATGGCGGAGAAATGCGAAGCGAGATCGTTTCACGTTCACCTCGTTTGCATTGAAGTGTGTTGAAGTTGAAAAGCGTTTGTTGAAGAGCAGAGATTCACAAAGTTTTACAACAAATCGCTCGTCTGCAAACGTTGTTGTTGCTGTGCTTTTTAGTCGTTGTGTTGTCTTATTTACATACATAGCTTCGTAGAGATGTAGGATTTTCATATATATATATACGATAAATTAGCAAATACGTACTTAAAATTAATTAGTTAAAATGTTTGCTTAAACTATAAAAAGTCACGATTGATGTGTGAGTTGGTGAGAATGTGGTGTATGTGTGTGTGTGTTATTTAAATCGATATTTGTTGGTTAGGCTTTCGTTTTGGTTTTCTTCTTCTTGTTACTCTTAACCCTCGCGTCCGATGAATCCGTTCGGGGGCGGCGCCAGCTTCTGCTGCTGTTGGCGCAACCACTTCTCCTTCAGTTGGTAGCTGGTGCTGTTCGGGTTCTGCTGCGGCGGCGCCTTCTTCACTGTCGACGTCGCCATCGGCGCCGCGACGTCGTCGTCGCTCTTCGTTTGGCTCTGACTGCGGCTGCGGCTCTGGCTGCGACTTCGGTTGCCGCTGCCGAGTTTCTTCTCCGTTCGCGGCGCGCTGCCCCGACTGCGACGCAACGGCACCCGATCAAGTTTATTGCCTTCGGTGAGAACCTCTTCGTCGTCGTCCTCCTCCTCCTCCTCCTCTTCGATGTCCTCCTGCTCGTTGGAGGTGCTCGTCGACGCCGAGAGCGAGGAGCGCGAATTGCCCACGCTGAAGAGGTCCTCCGCTGGCTCCTTGCGTGGCCCCGACGAAAGCACGATCCGACCAAGCGGTTTCGCCGCGCCGCCGCCCCCGATGGGACCCATGAATTGGTAGTTGGGATTGTCGCTGATGTTCGCCATTTGCAGCAGAGGCACGAAGGGGCTCCGTGGCGCTGTCTTCGGCTGCGACTCGTTCATCATGACGTAGTTCGGGATGTCGGCGCTGCTCGGCGGCGGCTGCGGCTGCGACGGCGGCGCCTGCATCAGCTCGTACGACGGCTGCTCGGCGGGTGCGCTGTCGCCCTTCGTCGGGAGGCGCGTCGGCGAGGTGCTGGTGTTGAGCGACTCGTTGAGCAGTTGATAGTTCGGCTGCGTGCTGGAGCCGAAGGTGCTGCGCGGCTTGTACGAGGTTGCAGCGGTGGTGGGCGGCGGATGGATGCGCGCGGTCACGACTCCGTCGACCACCGACATCCCCGAGCTGTTGGCCGACTCGTTGAGCGGCTTGTAGTTGGGGTTGTCGCCGGCGTGCGGCTTGAAGAAGCGCGGCGCGGTGGGCGCGTAGCTGCCGCCGCTTCCACTGCCGCCGCTCTCGATGGTGCCGAGGTTCGAGCCGCTGACGCTCCTGCCGCGGCCAATGTTGATGCCGCCGGAGCCGCCCTTGTGGCTCAGGTTGCTGTTGCTGTTCGCCGAGTTCGGGTTGGAGCTGCAGCTGCGGTGGCTGCTGTTGCTGCCGGAGCGCTTGTGGTTGAAGAAGCGGTTCATGTTGCGCAGCCGCTGCGGCACCAGTGTGCTGCCGACGCTCTGCACTGTCTCCGACACGGCCTTCTTCAGGCTGGGGTAGCGGGCACCGGGGCCGCCGGCCGCCGAGTGCGCGTACGAGGAGGCGCCTGAGGACACCGCCGCACTGATAGCGTCATCGGGCATGGAGCTGGACATGGGCGTGATGGCGAGGTGGCGCTGCCGGTTGCGGTACTTCGGCAGCAGGTTCTGGCCGCCGCTGGCCGTCCTGCTGGGCGGGTCATTGTTCGCGACGTCGAAGTGATCGTGCTCGGCGTAGTTCGGACTCGGGTCGTAGATCTGGTAGCCGCGCTCGTCCGTGTCCGAGCTCTTGGCGACGCTGCTCGCGATCCGCAGCTCGTCCTCGACGGTGATGTCGCGCGCGTCGTAGTCGGGCTGCACGTACGCCTCGTCGCCGTGGTTCAGCTGCGGCCGCCCTGTCAGGTGGCGCTGGAAGGGTTGGTGCAGAACTTTGCTCGCGAAACTGCCGCCAGCGCCGCCGCTAACGATGCCGGCGGAGGTGGACGGCGCCGAGGAGATCGTCCGGTTGTTGTGCGACATCTGCGACAGGTTGCAGCTGTTCTTACCGCCTGGCGTGCTGCTCGTTATGTTGGCCGAGCCGAGGCTATAGCGTGAAGAAGCGGAAGGAAAACAGAGATAAAGAGGCAATAATTAACATTTAAGGCTATAACTTATATAAAATGAAATGACTGGAGACCACTTTAAAGCATACATCAAAAGCACGAAGGAAATGCATAAAAACTGGCAACATCAGTAGCGGATCTACACTTTTTTGCAGTTGTAATTCAGAAAAGTCATTTGAAAATCAGAAAACGTTATTTGTAATTCAGAATAGCCATTTTAAATTTAGAAAACACCATTTGTAGTTCAAAATCGTCATTTGTAATTCAAGAAGAGTCGCCTTTAAATCAGAAAATGTCATATCTAAATCAGAAAGCTCCATTTGTAATTCAGAATAATCACTTTGAATTCAGAAAACATTATAATTCAGAAGGAGTCATTTGGAAATCATCATTTACAAATCAGAAATCGTCATTTATAATTCAGAAATCGTCATTTATAATTGAAAATAGTTCAGAAAAGAACAGAATTCAAAGTTTGATATAGAATTAAAGCTCTCTGAACTACAATTGTTCAGAATAACCTCGATATTTAACCCCGTAGGTAGGGAGGTAGATAGGTATAGCTGTTCCAAAAGAACACACTTAGACCATGAAGGTCCATTGTGATGCCATGTGGATCTCTCCCCCTCAGAGCTATGTCAGCCACGAAGTACTATTTATATAGCGACTTAAGGTCCTTACGTTAATTGGATCCATGTCGCAGAGGCTTTCATAAAAATAGACTCCTAAGTGGACCTGTCTTTTTCGAGCTAGGGCTGGGCAGCTACATAAGAGATGTGAGACCGTTTCCTCTTCCTCTTCATCTCTGCAGCTCCTACAAAAATCATTTGCGAAAAGTCCCAGCCTCCGCATGAGCCCCAAAGAGGCAGTGGCCTGTTATGACCCCTATCACTCGCTTAATAATTACCTTGCTCAAAGTGAGGAGGTCTTGCAAGTTCTTCTGGTGGTAACGTGGCCTTAATTGCCTTGCAATAACGCAAGTAGCCAACTCCTCCCACCTTTTGTTAGCCTCCTTTAAGGCATCAGCTTTCAATAAGGTTTTACAGGTAGCATATGGCATTCCTATATGTAAGTTATCTGTTATGATGACTGATTCAGTGCCCAGGCGGGCTAGTTCATCCGCGTGGCAATTCCCTGGAATGTTGCTGTGTCCTGGGACCCAGCACAATTTTATAGGTAGCTGTTCCGCAATCTCGTTAAGAGATCGGTGACAGCTTGCTACCACCATGGAAGTGGTGAAGGTCGATTCCAGGGATCTAATCGCAGCCTGGCTATCGGTATAAATACAGACATTCGTAAAGGATGTTTGATTATCCTTCAGCCAGGACAGTGCCTCACGAATGGCCATCACTTCCGCCTGGAAGACGCTACAGTGGTCCGGAAAACGAAATTTTCCCTCCATTCCAAGAGTTCTACAGAAAACCCCAGCACCAACTCTGCCACGCAACTTCGAGCCGTCCGTATACACTTGTGTAACTTCCTTGCCCGGCAGAGTTCCATCCTCCCAGTCTCCTCTCGATGGTATATCCGTTCGAAATTTTTGAGCTGGGAGAAAGGTTGGAACGATGTAATCTGGATTCTCGAAGGAGGATGGAAGTCCTTCCAGAATGATTTGATGACCCACTAACGTGTTGGTCCACCTGTTTACAGCATTTAGTCTTACGGCCGAATACTTAGCTTGTAGCCTACCCATAATATCTATTGGTAGAAGGTGCAACAGCACCTCTAGAGCTGCTGTTGGTGTCGACCTCAAAACACCTCCTATGCATAAACAAGCAGATCTTTGAACTTTTCCTAATAATCTGCAATTTGTTACCGTACTCAAAGCTGGCCACCAAGTGACCACCCCATACAGCAGTATTGGCCTGACTACTGCAACATACAACCAATGTATTATCGATGGACTGATTTATTACCAATGGCACTCCTGCAAGAGTAGAAGGCCACCGTGGCTTTATTCACTCTGTCGATAATGTTTGGTTTCCAGCTCAATTTTCTATCCAGAATAAGACCTAGAAATTTTCCCTTATCCCCGAAATTAAGCCTTACTTCGCCCATACTTAGAGGTTCAATCCGCGGAATTTCGTGCTTCCTCGTAAAGAGAACCAATTCAGTTTTCTGTGGGTTTACGCCCAAACCCATCGGAGCTGCCCATCTTCTTATAATGTTTAGAGCATGTTGTACAAGGTCCCTGATTACATATGGGTGTTTGCCAGAGGCCGCTATGGCAAGATCATCCGCATATGCAATAACCTGTAGACCTTCATTTTCCAGAATTTTTAGCAGTCCATCAACCACCAAACTCCACAGTAAAGGAGATAGAACCCCGCCCGTAGATGTATGGAAAATCATATTGAAATAAAGGGAAAAGTCATTCTTCAAAGATCCTTCATTCGAATTTAAGTAAATTCTGGTTATAACAAAACTTTTGCAAACTTTAATCTGATTTCGAAATTAAAAGCCAACGCAAAGCAACGAAAAAAGTGTTTTAGAAATGATAAATTCGAAAGACGAAGCCACTGAAATTCGGTCTTCGCTGTAGAAATTCGTTGCGTGTGCGCTTAAAGTTCTGTTATTGGCCTGAAATTACAAAAACAGGAATTAGGTGCGTGCTTTTTCTCACCTATACGGTGAATGGTGCGTGAGACGTCGATGGCGGCGGTCGTCGATGGCGGGGCTGTCGTTGGCGTTCTCCACCGACGAGTTGTTCTCCATGCTCAGCTTGTACTTGTTGTACTCGCCCACGCGCAGCGGCGTTGTCGCGTCGTCCATGTCGTTGTCGTTGTCCTTGAACTCGTCAAGCGATTGATGCAAGCGCTCTGCGAAGTTTGCCGAGACGAAAGCACAATTAGCACTATCAATAGATAAACGAGGCTACTGACGCTGAGTTACCTTGAATCTCTTTGCTACGTGACGCTTGTCCGTCCTCCGAATGGTAGAAGGAGACTTCGCTGAAGTGCGAGTTGGCGTGCTCCAACAGAGTGTCGATGATCTCCATGAAGGAGGGGCGCGCCGACGGCCTGTGGTGCCAACACTTCTGCATCAAGCGGTACAGCTTGTCGGGGCAGTTTTCGGGCCGCTCCATGACGCCGCCGTCGATGACGTAGCGTAGCACCTGGTCGTTGGACAGGCCCTGGTACGGCTGCGCGGCCAGCGTCGCCATTTCCCACAACACCACGCCGTAGCTGAAGATGTCGCTGGCCGTGGAGTAGATGCCGTCGCGCAGACTCTCCGGCGGCATCCATCGCACCGGCAACAGACCTGCAAAGGCGCATCAAGGGATCGTTCAATGTTTAAGCTTAACACCCGTACTGACCTTTCGTTCCCTTGCGGTAGTAGTCCGTTTCGTAAATGTCGCGCGTCATGCCGAAGTCGCCGATCTTGACCGTCAGATTGGAGGCGACCATGCAGTTCCTGGCGGCCAGATCGCGGTGCACGAACTTTTTGGCGGCCAGGTACGCCATTCCGTCGGCGATCTCGATGGCCATCTGGAAGATCCGGCTCAGCGGCGGCGGCTGGATCTTCAGCTCCATCATCCGCATCGAGATGTCGTCGTCCCGGTCGTCGGAGCGGTGGGCGCGCAGGTACGACTTGAGGTCGCCGTTCTTCATCAGCTCCATGATGACCAAGGCCGGCTGGCCGCGCGAGCACACGCCCAGCAAGCGCACCACGTGGTACGTGTCGAACTGTTTCATCACGCTTGCCTCGTTCAGGAAGTTCATCCGCTCGCGGTCCGTCGCGTTCTCGTTGACCGTCTTGATAGCGCACGGCGTGTCCTCCAAGCTGCTGCTGAAGCCCTTCAGGATGCCCTCGTAGACCATGCCGAAGGAGCCCTGGCCGAGGGCGCTCAGCTGGATGATGCGCTCGCGCGGCACCTCCCAGTCGTCGGGGATGTACTGCATGCTGATGTAGTAGGGGTTGACGGTGGGGAATATCTTCAGGTCGAGCGGCGGTTCCATCAACTTCTTGCGCAGGTAGAGGCCAAAGGCGATGATGAGGCATACGAAAGTGATAACTGCGATGGAGATGATGGCGACTACAGTTGGCGACAGTTGAATGGGCTTCACGGGAGAAACAGGGTAGAGATTAACCTTCTTTTCAGTGAGCTTCATCGTCCTGCACTCACCGGAATAAATATGTACACGTAGTTCGAGTACACGCCCTCGCCCGCCAGCGAATTCGCCCGCACGCGGATGCTGTAGTTGCCCGTGGGCAGGCCGAGCAGCGGGTAGCCGTTGGTCAGGCTGCGGTAGTCCAGCTGCGTGATGCACTTCTTCTCCTCCACCGCGTCCTGCGCCTGGTGCTCGTACGAGATCGTGTAGGACACGACGGCCGCGTTCGGGCTCTCGGGCGCCTCCCAGTAGAGCCGCACGTTGCTGCGCGAGGTGTTCGTGTGCTCCAGCTTCACCTGCAGGTTGTGGATCTTGTCCACGTCGTCTGCGGAGAGGTCGCTACGTTAGAGGACTTCCTTGGAATGGAAGTGGAAGGCACCAACACTCACCTCTCTTCATGGTGCGCACGTAGAACGGCAGCACGTCGCTGCACTCGTTCTGAGTGGCGCCCTCCTCCGGCTCGCGGCAGGCCTCCACGCTCATCTCGTACACCGAGAAGTGCTTCAGCTTCTGGAAGGCGAACTGCGTGGTCGTGGCGTTCACCTCGTTGACGACGACCACGAAGTAGCTGCCGGTCGCGTCCATCCGCGTCGCGTTGTTCGACGTGTGGTTTTTGCCGGTGTCGTTGAACCAAGGCTTCAGTGTTGTTGTACCCACCACCACGGCGCGGTTATTGACTTCTTCCGGGAGGGCGCGTATATGCCGCAGTAGGAAGCTGTCGTAGTCGTCGGCACCGCGACGCCGGCGTCTCTGGGCTACTCCGTCGTCCATGCGTGGTCCATGCGCTTCTGCGGATTTGGAAGGCGCTGAGCTGCTCCTGGCGTTGTTCCTGCAGGAGGGAGAAGAGTTTATTGAATGGATTCGAATCTGAGACGCATTTCGACGACGGACTTTAACACGTACTTCACGTAAACGAAGTTCTGCACTGAGTTCTCGAAGTCGATGCTGTCGTGGAGGGTTGCGTCGGCCAGCTCCTCGTCGTAGGCGCCCTCCTTGCCGTCCTTGGAGCACTTGCAGTCGCTCGGCAGGGGCTTCTCGGTGGGCTGCTGCTGCGTCGGCTGGTCGATCTTGGCCGCCTCCTTCAGAGCTGTCGAAGAAGCGAAAAGAAGGGTGGAGACGTGCTCTGAGATGTGTTTTCAGCAGCGTGATACTTACGATCCTTGCAGTAGTTGCGCGAGTCCGTCACCAGGTTCTTGGGAGCGAGCACAGCGCGAACTTTGTACTTGGTCAGGTTGCCGTAGATGTGTGTGGGTGGGAGCCAAGTAACGACCTGAAAAGCCCGTCAACAGAGGAGTCAGTCATTAAATTCAACGCCGCTGCAGCATCACTTACAATCTCGGAACTGGAATTGGCGTACGAGCCGACAATTCGCACATTCTTCGGCTGCGACGACTTCGTCTTGAAATACTGGATGGAGCTCTGAGCGTTGCGCGGCTCCGAGGAGATCGTCATCGTCTTCACGTAGTAGGCGTACTGCGTGAAGGGCTTCAGTCCCGTGTAGACGTGGCGCGTTTCTTTCGTGGGTTCATCGGCCGTCCAGCTGCAACGGAGATTACGATTAGCGTTACGTGAAAGAGGATTACGAAAGGAGCTCGATTCGGGCCACTCACTTGTCGTCGCAGGGACGATTCGCGTGCTTCGTCGCGTTGCCGTAGTTGTCCTCCATGTAGAGGTACTGATAGCCGATGAAGGTGCGCTCGTCCTCGAACACCAGCGGGTTCACGATCTCGATGATGGCCATCGTGTGCGACGTCTTCAGAATGGTCGTGTTCAAGTACTCCGTGTTACCTGAAAATCGCCGAGAAGAATGTCATTTGTCTGTGCTTCTATCGCTGACTGATTTCTCCGTTATTTGTAACTCACATGACCCCTTGGAGCCGTTCGAATCGGTGGCCACCTCGTTCTTGTCGAAGGTCGCGTTGTCCCTCAGCATCGGCCGCAGGTCGTTGATCACGGAGACGCACAGCTTCGGGTTGAAGTGGAAGAAGACGCGCCCGTCTTCGATGCGCACCGTTTGATTGGGCCGCCAGATGCTTTCCAAGTCGTTGTTTTCCAGCACGTAAAGAGCGAATCTGCGGACGAAATCAAAGCCCAAAGTCAATACATTCGCCAATCAAGGCAAGTTCACAGATTCACCTGTCCTCGCACAACATTTTGCCACTGATCTGCTTCAGATTCTTAAAGTACTGCAACGAAAACATGCCGTAGGTGCGATGGACCTTCAAGTAGGTCTCGATGACTTTGATGGATGACAAACCGAACTCCAGATCCTCCATTAAATGTCCTGTGAGCAAAGCAAAGCAAAAAGTGAATGAATAAATTGCAAATGCGGAGGAATTCTGCAGGGAGACTTACTTCCGCCGCGAGCGATGCTGATGGTCAGGCCGTATTCCGTGATGTGCGTACATCCGTGGTACTCCTTGGCGCGCTCGACGCTGTCGATCAGCCCGCCCGGGCAGATCTTCTCGCACTTGTCGCCGCAGTGCTGGCACGTGCCGTTGACCTTGTTGTAGCTCTCCGGACAACGCGTCAGACACGCCCCGTTGTAGGGTATCAGCTGCTCCTGCTTGTTGTTCTCGAACTTGGAGCCGATGCCGACGCAGGTTTCGGCGGTGATGCAGCGCCGATCGAGGTACTGCGGCGCGGAGAAGGAGAGACGCGGTTAACGGGACATTTGAATGAAATTGGCGCTACTCACTGTGAAGTACTCCGGCGGACAGGCGGCGATGCAGGTGTTGTTGGTGGTGAAGCCGCGGCAGTTGTTGCAGACGTCCAAATGGTCGGCCTCGCAGCCGCCGAGGCAGGACTCGTTGCAGCAGGTGTTCTCGTCCACGCAGTTGTCGCGGCAGCGTTCGGGGCAAACTGCGAGAGAAGGAGGGGCGAAAAAGGGTCCTTCGATTAGCGAACACGAAGCAAAGCACATCGAGGACTTACATTTCTGACAGGTTTTCCCGTTCCAGCAGTGGCGTCGTCCTTGTCGCTTGGCGCAGACCACGTCGACGTTTTCCGCGGCCGCTGAGCCGTCGCCGCCGCCGCCGCCGTACCGAGGACTTCCCGGACACTGCGGACACTCGATGTCCGGGCGGTTTTTCTGCAAACACGCGGCAATTAGAAGCGTAACTTAGACATGGAATCGCGTCGCTCACCTCGATTTTGATGTCCGTGGTGTTGGTGACGATGTGCGACCAGTCGATCGTGTTCACGAAGCACAGCGACAGGTTGTTCTCGATGCGCACGCCGCCGCGCGAGATCGCCGTCAGGTTGGACAGGGCGATCTCCTCCATCTGCGGGTTCGAGTAGATGACGAGCGCGTAGCCGTCGAAGAGGACGCGGCCGCGGATGACGCTCAGGTTGGGGAAGATTTGGCCCAGCGAGCGCAGGAAGTGCACGCGGTACACGAGGATGAACTCCGTGACCTCGGTGAGGAGCGGGAAGGACTCGTTGAACTCCGATTGGTGGTTGGTGTTCATCAGCGTGATCAGCAGGAAGCCTTCGATGACTGTACAGTTGCGCAGATGGCGGAATTCGCTCGGATGATTGCGAATATCCATCGATTTGCAAACTGAAAATGGAAATTTAAAGCAAACAAATTAAATTAGTTCCTCTTTCATCATTTGTTCTAATTTTATTGCATTATTATTCATTGTTTAAAAGAGTCTTTTATCGTTGTTCCACGTGTGTTCCTTCGTCCGACGTCACATTTGTTTGTAATTCTGCTGTGGCATTGAACTTGTTGTGCCTTTGAAGGCAGTCCGTTGAACGTGCTACTAAAAGCTGCTGTCCGTCCGTCCGTCTTTTCGTAAAGCGTCGAGTGTCGTAAAAACATTTATTGCTTATTTAAAGCCTTGAGAAGAGTTGAGCAGCTTTTAACGCCGCTTTAAAAATATTGCCAAGCAAACAGCAGAAAGTGGCAATTGGCATGAAAGCTGGAAAATCGGGCAATGAGGCTAAACGAGGTCAACCACTGAACCGTGTGATCGTGTCTAAAAAGCAGCACTTAATTTCCATTAAGCATTTCACGATAATGATGATGATGATAGGCGCCAATCGCGGAAAAGAGGAGAAAGAAGAGAAGCAGACCAAGAAAAGTAGGACAAGTTGCTTCTTTTCCCTCTCATTCATCACTTTAACTGCTCATGAGTCCATCGCAATCAATACGAAGACTGATAAGAATCACCTCTCATGGTGCCGTGTGTAGCAGGGCCCAATGAGCAGCGACCATCGACGCGCGACTCATTTGCATTGCTTATAAACTATTATTACTTAAAACCGTAGATTTGCATACATTTTCGCCGGCTTCCATTCAACGATAAAACCAATGCTCGAAAGATAAGACAAGACGCTAAAAACGCAATCCTTGGAAGCCTGTTCAAAAGCCCATGTCAAAAGCAAACGAAATAAAATCGTGTAAAGGCCAAAGTAATCCCTTTCATGTTGCCTTTTATAGATTGCATTTTAATATTCGCCTGCTACGAATGCTAAGACGCAGAAAATAAGAGCTAAACTACATAATTACACTTAATAATCAACATGCGGAGTGCAGCGGCGCATCGACATGCGATTTGTGCATAAATTTAGTGCAACATTGAAGCAAGTCGACGGCGGTGGCGATGGCGATTCTCCTGCTGCCCAGATGTCCGTCCGTCCGTCCGTCTGCTGTCCGCCGAACATGAAGCAATCCTAGACACACGTGCTGAAATTCATGTGCCTTTTTTCTCGTGTCGAGCGCCACTTAGTCAGGTGTTTCGACCACTTTGACCAACACCTGGTCAAGTGCAACGTTTTAAAGGGTACAGAGTCGAAAGAAGTCGTCTATGACACTCATTGAAATTGGGCAACGTCACATTATGGCTCATGAGGTCGGCATCAATTGGGATCAACCAAAGCAATTAAGGTTTTTTTTTTGTCGTTCTTTTGACAGTTAAATTAGAGTCATTTATATAGCAAAATACAATCGCCCTTAAAATACTTTGGAATTTTTCGATTTCTATCGCTTTTTTTTTCATTTTCATTCTATTATTTGACTTTTTTGACGCGGCTTCATCGAATTCTGTGAAAGTCTGTTTCTCTGTCTGCCTGAATTACAATTTACAAGTCAATTTAATCACATTTTATAATCATTTGTTCATTTTCGCCACCTGAAACTTCGTTCCTTTGACTTATTGATGCACGGACAGGAATTTTGCGAGCCTTCTCAAATCTGTCGCTTGACACATTCTCGAAGACGCTTCTTGATTCTTCGTCGTGAATTCCAAGTGATCGCTCAATGAATTCGTATTAAAAGCGTCTTCAACTTCAACTTCCTTCATCACACTTTCACGAAATCCAAAGAGTGACAAGAGTTTTGCATGTTTTCTGCTCACGTCTGAATTGTTTTGCATTTAAAAACACGTATCGTAAATTTGTAATTCTTAAAAGAAGTGAATAACTCGAAAAAAACCAGCTACAATCATGTGCAAAATGCATATTACAATAAAACGAAAGCAACAGCAACATTTTAAAGCTCTCGATTTAAAGATCAAACGGAGACGGGGGGAAAAAAAGAGAATGGAAAAAAGAAGTGAAAAAAGAAGGCAATCAATTGATCAGCAACTTGATTTGCTATTCATTATTCGTGTGTCTATAATCAAAAGACTATTATTAAGCGCTCTACACTCTGCAGACTCGAACGAAATGGACGATTACCGTTTCCTAGTGGGTTGGCGGGCGCCGTGTTGCAAATCGCAGTGCAACAATGTTGCTAAGCGTCGACCTAATGCTAACGTATCCACTGAATCCACGTTGATTAATGGCTACTTTGTTGTTGTTGTTGTTGGTGCTGCGGGCCGTCATTTCTATGCTTGTTAATGCTTTGCGGTAATTGATGTTGTTGTGCTTGATTGGAAACAGCAACGGCAACGGCAACGGCAACATTCCACATCATGAGAACGAGTTGATCCGTCGTCGTCGTCGTCGTTGTTGTTGTTGCTTTGGTTGCTACGGCGTTGAAGTTGTTAATCAAACTGCGTTTAACTATAATTTGATCATTAATTCAATGCCATGCGTTCGTTTCTTCGGTTTAAGACAAGAAAAGAGCGACAGAGAAGGAAGCGATAGAGCAAACGGCGAATAAAAAACTTGAACAGAGAAAGGGAACCGAGGAAATTCTTTTTATCCACATTTTCAAAAAAACTTTGACCGACTTTCACAACATTTTTTATGGATGGCATCGCATCTCGTGAATGAATGATTGCATCGCTCTGTAGTTCACGTGGCCGCATGAGGACGACCCCAAACACGGCGCTTCTACAAGCAACTAAACAACAACAACGTCGCCTCATGGTGCTGCGTGTGGCGTGGACCACGCAGAATGAATGAACGGCGCTGCGTTTGATGCGTTCTCTCGAACCAACATAAAAATTCCAAAGACATTAGAAAGAGACAGCACGACAGGTGTTGTGCATGGACATGACAGCTGCAGTTGAAGACACAAACGCCGACGACGTTCATCAGCGGCAGCGGCAGATGGCGATGGACGATATCATGTCCACACGTCCAACAGGTATTTTTTTACTACAGCGCAACATCATGTGAAGCAGCTGCATTCTTCCGGTGCAAGCATTACGACGCAATAAACGCATGTTGACGTATTTTGTTATGAAAGAGACCAACAACAGCAACAACAACGAACACACAATAAACACAAATTGAAGGCTGTTTTCACGCATTAAAATCTTGCTTTTAGAACAACTCACAAAAAAAAAAGAACGAAAAAGAAATTCTGTGCGATGGGGAAAATTCGTAACTTAAAAGATTAGCGCCACAAATGAATGAAACAACAACAGCAACAACTACAAAGAAGAAGAGTGCCATATTTTCCTTGCTTATTAACGTCATTTCGTTTTCGTTTCGTGGCGTGGCGTGTGAAGAACGAAGCCACTAGCATTGGCAGAGTTCGAGGGCAACGGACGAACACTGGCGCGAGAAGGAGCGAGCACGAAGACGACGACTGCACACGAGCGAGAGAGCGCGCTGTTCTCCGTGCGGCGGCCAGCATGAATGCAGTGTGCGTTGAGAGAAGCGTTAGAGTGAAAAAAGACAGCAGCAGCAGCAGCAGCCGAGGAGTAACGAATACTATTTCAATCGGTCGCAATTTGTAATGAGAATAGAAACAGAACGAAATCGTCAATCATCATCGGGTTGCTCCTGCTTTCTCCAAGGCAGCTCCCATTTAAGTCCATTAAAAGCTGAATCGGCGTGGAGCAGGCGATCAGAAATTAGCAGCAAGCAACCGACCGCCCGACGGACGGACACAAGTTTTCAACTATTTGGAATTATTTGTTTGTCACTCACACACGCACGTGAACAATATTCAGATGCGAATGCCAACTGGAAATGGATCACATGAGTGTAAATATGAAAAAAGAGCAACAACCGAAATTTAAGAGTACAAAAAATATTTATCCAAAAAAAATGTTTTCCGAGTGAACGAAGATTTATTTATTAATAAACATTTTTCCTCGATTTATATATTTTCTTATGCTTAAATTGTTGTTAAAACAATGTTGAAATGAACGCGCATAAAAAACGAGCAACAGTCAAAAAATACAGCAACATAAAATCATTAAAAAATGTTATTATTTAGCGTTGGATGTTGTGATTCTGTCTCCAGAAAATAACAGCAAAATAACAGCAAAAGAGTAACTGCAACAGCAACAGCGACAGTGAACAAAGAAAAGAGACGACAACAAAGTAAATTGCTTCCATTAAAGTAATAAAAACACACAACACGGACTCGATTCACTCCAACAAAGGAATGTGCGAGGGGAAAAGAGATATGTCCATAAAGAAACTTTGTAAAGTGGAGAAAAGATGGAAACCGTGTCATCATCAACAACAACAACAACAACGCAATAACAAGGGGGGAAAAAGGACAACAATTGCAATTCTATGTTTAAAGGAATAATAAATTTGGAAAAGTAAAAAAGGGACATAAAAAGTGTTGAAATTCAATAAGAAAAAACGTCGAAGAAGAAAAAGCAAAGTTGCTTTTAATCATTTACAACATTTAAATTATTTTAAATATGAAATTTTAATTTAAATTCTTATTAAATTTCATTACTCATTGCAAAGATATTTTATTTGCTGTGTGTAAAGTGGGGAAACAACAACACAATTGATTATAATTTGCCGTTGAATGAGCAACAAACTCGTTTTTTAGTTAATAGCAATATTTTTAAACAATCGCAAAAGGAGTTGAACATGATTAACAAAGGTGAGAGGAAGGAGAGAAGAGAACAAGAGCTTTTTTTCAGTGTTGCCGCTCGATAACATTGCAAATGTTGCTGCTTGCTGCTGCTGGCGTTCAAACGAATCAATGAATGACAAAATTCTTGGAATTGTTGTTTGTTTGTCATAATTTCGTCATTGCTTCGGTATGTTGTTTGCAATTTCCGTTTTTTCGTTGTTGCTGTTCGTAAAACATTGATTATTGCGTTGATTTTCATTTCAAGTGGATCGAAATGATTCAAGGAAAACCTCAATCGTTTCTCTGATTGATTCTGTTGTTGAAATTAATTTAAAGCCGTTGCAATTTCATAAAGAAATGTTTAAACGCACGTGTTTAAAATTGTAAATACTCACAGCATTCGTACGAAAGGAGAGAGAAAGAGAAAGCGATACACACACAATAATAACACGTTGGCTCCTTCACTCATTTCCATGTCCAATTCATCTGCTAAATTGAAATGTCAATCGCATGAGGAGAGTTCGTGTGCGTGTGTGTGTGTTTGTGTGTGAATTAAGGGAAATTAAAGACGCGTTGAGGTAAATTTTTGGTTATTGTCAGCTCCATTGTCATCGTCGTCGTGGCTGTGGCTGTTGGCCTGCGGGGACGAACATGAATCAACACGAAGCTTCGTAATGATGTCGCTGATGGGCCGTCGATAGAGGAAGCATAAATCTCGCATTTAAGCCGACAATCAAATGAATTATTGACGTCGAAACACCGGAGGCGATGAAGCGAATATCGTTTAAAGACGAAACAGCATAAGTTCACACAGGAAACCGCGCGCGCGCGGAGGAGACGAGGGCGCGATTTAAGGGGAGGCAAATAAACATAATCAATTTCAAAGCAGTTAAATACAATAAATTATTTATAAGGAAATTATAACTCACATTTCTATTTATTAATTTAATGCAGCTGTTAAAAACAACAACAACAACAACAAATGAAATTTATATTAACGGAAAATTGCATTTAACGGGATTCAAATATGTGTGTGTGTGTGTGTTTGTGTGTGTTTTCAAGTCGTTTGAAAGTTGCTCCTGCAGTCGTTTTTATCCTCTATCGTTTTTGTTTTGTTGTTGTTGTTGTTGCAGTTGTGGGTGATGTTTTATTATTATTATCGCTGTTTGTTGTTTATTGGTCTATGGACTTTTGTAATTTTCATGAAAGAGACGAAAATAATAGCAACAAAGTCCATTGCAACATTGCAACAATCGCTTGAAAACTGTAAACAAACGAATTTTGACATTAGAAAGGAACAACAAACACAGGAAACACGAAAAGGCAGGCATAAAAAGTGCAAAAAATGAAGTCGACGACAACCAACAACAACAACGAACAACGACGAATGAATTTCACGAAGGAGAAAGCAAAACAAAGCGTTGAAAAAGCCTCCAAGTTGCGTGGGAGTTTTTTAGTTGTGGCCGCTGGGGAATTTTAATTCCCGCGCCGTGAATCCGTCGACCGTCGAAGGTGCGATTCGATTGATTGATTGATTGATGAGCTGCTGTTGGTTGATGAGGTGTTTATGGGTTTTTTGTGAGCTTATGAAGTTGATTTCGAAGACGACATCATCATGAAGCATCGACCAACATCAACGCGATTTTTATTATTAGAAAAGGAAATTGAAAAATAAAAGCAGATAAATACACGTTTTTTTTTTTTGTATTTTATTATTTCATTTTGCGTGGTTTTTATCGTTTTTATTTTTTTTTTTTTTTTTATTTTCTGTTTGGCATAAAATAAACGTCTATAAATTTGAATCATAAAACGATATCTTTTCGATGTATGTAGGACAAAAACACGAAAAGAGAAGAAAAGAAAAGCACAAAGAAGCAAACAGCAGCGAAATAAATTCTCACCATAAATCATTCTCTCGATTTTAAAGCAAAACAAACCAACAAAACACAAAGCAAATGGGTTAAAATTATAAATAGAAATTCTGAATTATAAAAATAAACACGTCGATGTCCGTCGTTCGGCGTTTAACGTTGAAACCAAACAAATTTCGAATAAAAATGATATTAATTTAAAATTAAATTTTCTATTTTCAATCACTCGTCCCCTCCTTCCTCCTCCTCCTTCCCCTCTTCCTCCTGCTTTCACTGTTGATTATTCGTTATGGATTTGTTTGTTATTAAAGGTTTTTCTCTGCTTTTCGATGACCTGATTTCGTCGTCTTCTGCTGCTGTTGAATACAGCTTCAAAGTTCATAGGTTACTCATCATCATCATCATCATCATTACCATCATCATCATCAACATAATCATGAAAAGAATGCTATTTCCGGAAATACTTAAAAAAATCGAAAAATTTCAATTCATTTTGATAAACAACAAACAAAAGAATGATGCAATATTTTCTACGAATTCCGTGAATGCTTAACAAATGTTTAATAAACAAATAACAACAATAAAGGGTAATCAGAAAAACAACAGAAATAAACTTTAAAACAACAACAGAAAATTCTACTACTTTTTTTGCTACAATTACTACTACTATTATTACTACTATTATTATAATAAATAAAATAAATAAAAATAAATTAGAAGATTTACATAAAAAAAAAAAAAAAATATTACTATTACTACTACTATTACTAATACTATTATAAAAAATAAAATAAAATACAAATACAATAAAATTATTACTACTATTATTACTACTATTATTACTACTATTATTACTACTATTATTACTACTATTACTACTACTATTATTTTTACTATTATTACTACTATTATTACTACTATTATTACTACTATTACTACTCCTACTACTATTTTATTTATATTTGTATTTTATTTAAAACCAGTTACGCATTCGCAGGAAATTCCAAAAGCATTAACAACCGAAAATATATGTAAATTAATGAATGATGAATTGATTCGAATGTGAAAATGTGAAGTTGGTTGCGGGGGGACGATGGAAGCGACGGCGTTACGATGTTAATTGTCTCTGTAGCATAATAACAATAATAAACACGATAAACAAAGGAACAACAAGTGGCGAAAACACCAAGAAACACATTATAACAATCAAAGCCAAGGTCAAACACGGATTATTCAATGAAGTTCTTTAGTTAAGTTGTTAATTTAATACGTAAATGAAGAATTCCTGAAAATTCCATTGGTTTTTTGCTACTAAATTCTCATTTTTCGATCATTGATTTATTGGGCGATGTCACATGAAGTCGCATGAGGCCAGCCTCAATTGAGATAAATTGAAAAATGGATAAAGAAAAGGAATCTACTCGTAAATTCGCCAGCTTTGAGAGATTATTTTATTATCTAGTTATTCAGTAGATTATAATTTGTACGAAAAATCAAGAAAAATCCGACAGATCAAAAAAAAAAAAAAAAGAATTTAACTCAGATTCGATATTTTTTGTTCGATTTTTTTTACTTCTTTTACAATACATGGGTTTTTGGTATGTGTGCCGTTGCTTCTGTGTGTGTTTTGCAACATTGTGACATTTAAATGACAGCTGCATTTATTATTATTATTTTTATTGCAGTTATTTTTGTCGTCTGAGAAGCAACGACGATCGTTGTTTACAATCAAAATGCCTCTAAAATGAAATTGTTTACAGTTTCGAATTTATTTTTATCGTGTTTTCTGTCGCTAAAGCGGTGAAGCGGAGGAGGAGTGAGGGGTAAATAGAAGCCATAAACGTAATCGTAACGGAGGCGTATGAGTGACTTTTATTTTAATAATGAATAAAAACAATTTTCGAAAAGCGACAAATGTTTAGCGAAATAATTAATTATAATGATTTCTGTGCGCCGCTGAGGAGACAAGTTTCAAGGTCTTTAAAATGTGGAAATGGGGGGAAAACACAAGAAGAATGGGAGCAAAAAAAAAACAGAAAATAGACAGAAAATTGAAATATTATTATTTATTTATTGGTTATTATTATTTTTGTTATTTCTTTGGATTGTTTTCGCTTGTTGACGATTTACGAAGCGATCGACTTCAGCTTCAACGTAAAACTGATGCGTTTGCGGCTGGTTTTTTATAGTTTTTACTATTATTGGCTCGAGTACTTTAAGAATATGATTATTTTTACAGCGAATTTCCTTATTGATGATGATGATGATTGATGTCATAACAGCACAACAACGTAAATAGACTTTTTCTGTGCCTTTCAAAAGACTATCCAATTTCCAAACTGCGCAAAAAACGCCATTTTTATAGTTGTTTTCGCAAAAAGATTGTTATTCTGTTATTGTCAAAGTGAGAAGCAAAGCGAAGGCGGATGAAAGCGGGGATCAAAATGCACACACAGTAAAAATACATATCAATGAAAATAACAACAATAAAAACGACGATAAACAATCTGAATGATGGAAAACATTTCAACAACAAATTCTTGGAAAACAATCAAAACAACAACAAAAACAATTATTGCCCATAAATGATTTTTATCAAATATTTAATCGTTTATTATTTAATCTATTAAAAAATCTATTTCTTAATTATTATATTTTTGTTTATTTTTGTGCTCACGTTTTTCCTTTATTAATTTATTTCAATTATTTACTTTCACTTAGTTAAAAATTCATCCATTCTCTTCCATAGTTCATCGCGATATGTTTTCGCTGAAGATTCATCAATAAATGAAATGAATTCTTTTCGAAAATGCTTCGCAATTTAAAAATAAAGACTATTTTAAGACCATCACCATTAATATTTATGCGTATTTATTATTAACAACGCCCACCTTCACAAACTTTGTCTTTTCTAATGGAAATTTCGTTTGTTATTGAAGCATCTTCATCATAATTTTTTGTTTTTGTTTTTTTTTTTTTTGCTACTATTTAGAATTTTCTTTATTTCTTCTTCGACTTTTGACAGGATCACAAGAAGAAATCAAATCGCAAACATAACTCATTCAATGTGTTTTTTTGTATGTGTGCTTGTTGAAAATTCATAAATATTTATAATAATTTTACGATTAATTAGACAAAAGAAAGAAAAATATAAAACAAAATAAATAAAAAATCGTAAATCATAAATCAAATCAACAACATTTCAAAAGAATCGAAAATTAGATAATTTTAATGGGAAGTAATGAAGAAAATGGGTCAAATTCAATAAAAACCTTTCGAGTTGTTCAATAAATCAAAGCAATTCAATGATTCATTCGTTCATTAGGATTTCATTTCAATTAAAAATTCATTCAGGAAGTTTTTCAACGACAGGACATCGTTTTTCATGAGAAAGAATCTGATTTAGAGACCGCGAATTGATGTAAAAATAAAAATTCAAATATAAAAGTAAGGAAATATCGTAAATTTGCTTATTAAAGCCTCATGAAGTCATTTTGATTCATTCTCACAGCTTGAATGTTGCCGACATCATGCGACCGAATGTGTCATGGCCCCTGCTCAGTCACTCACCGTTTTCTCTGCCTCTCAGCGTCACATTCTGCATCCGCGGAGACTTCTGCGCCTGTGTTTGTGTTTGCGTTTGCGTCTGCAGCTGCGTTTGCGCCTGCGTCGATGGCAGCGACATTGAAATGAATGACAGAAGAATTAAAATTATGTATAAAACGGAATAATGCTGTTGTTGTTGTTGTTGTTGATTCTTTCGCACATGATGACGACGTGATGTAGACGATTGCTGTTGGTTTTGTTGTTGATGTGTGTGTGATGCTGCTGTGGTTGTTGTTGTTGTTGTTGTTGTTCGCGCTCTTGCAGACGCAAATCTACGAAAGCTCAGTCTTGTAAACGCCGCTCCATCGTCTCGACGCTGTGATTGTGTTTGTAGTTGTAGTTGTAGTGATGCTGATGTTGGTGATGTTGTTCGTCGTCGTTGCGTCGTCCGCAGCAACCGAAGTGACGCATGCGTTTGCATGAAAATTAAAAGCATTTGCAATGTTTTCAATGCATTCAAAAACAAAGCGTTTTTGGTTGCTTTCGTTGCTGTTATTTGGTTATTATTTGTACGACAGTCGATTTCCGATGAATCTACGGCAGCTGCAATTTTTCTCGTTGCTGTGTTTGGTGACGCTGATGATGATGATGATGATGACGTCGGCGCTGAAGTTCGATTTGTTGTTGCAGCTGCTTGTTTTGCACCGCTGCAGACGAAAAAAGACGAAGACGTCGTCGGTGCTGCGCAGGAACTGTTTCTAGTGTCTGTCATTCGACGTGTCCGCAACAAGGAACAACTGCATCGAAAGCCCGCGTCTTGTTGCTCAGCCTCTGCCGACGCCAACGCCAACGCCGACGACGCCGGCGACGAAAGGCAACGACAACCGCATTTCATCTTGTTTCGTCTGCAGAGAACACACAAAGCGATGTTCTCCGTTGTTGTTGCTCTCATTTTCGCTCTCATTGCATCAGCCTCCGTCGTCGTTGTTGCCGTCGTTCTCAGTTGATGCACTTCGGCTGCAGTCGTATGACGCAAGCAGATTTCCAACTGTTGGCGCTCGGCAAAAAACTCGACGTCTTCTTCGGCTGTCGCCTTTTCAATTCGTGCCTCTTTAACGACTTCCAACTGCCGATGACGTAATAATTTTCGCTTTTTCTTCAAGCAAAAATAAAGACGTCGCGCTGAAGCGTTTGTGGCTTCTGTTCTTGTTGCAGAAACCGTCGGTTGCAGCAACGTTAATCGCTGCTGCTGCTGTTGCTGCTGCTGATGTTGGGGCTGTTGATTTTCTTTTTCTATGTTTGCTTTTGTAAACTTTACGTTCATCTTAGTTTCTTCTTCTTTTGTCTTCTCCTCCCGCAAACATTTATATTCTTTTTTTATTCTCTTAATTTTACTTTTATTTTACATTAAAAATACTTAATTTAATGTTTAGTTTAATTTCAGCTTCAATTATTGTTTATTTTTGTGGACGTAAACACATAAAAACCAAATTCAATTCAATTCAATTTTCAGTTTGTTTTAATTCGTACAAAACAGTTTTTTTTTCTTGCACTTATTTTCTGTAAAAGAAAGAAAAGAAAATATTTAGTTATATTTAATTTAATTCCTAATATTTGAATTATTTATATTTTATTAACTAATCGAAAAATTAATAATTAAAAATCAACCACTTCATTATTTTAATTTGTTTCAATGCAAACACTCATCGCTTTTCTCCACGCGTTTATTTAACGTGACGCATTTAGCTACGTACTCATGTATGTAGTCATTGTATGTACGCACTCATTACGCTCTCGCTATTTCGCTCACTAAACGTATGCATGACGCCAGCTGCACAACACCAACGACAACAACGAAAAGCGCCATGCATTAACGTAAACAACCAAAGAGACAAAAAGGCAAAAAATGCACGGTAATTTGTGCGCTCGTGTGTCGTGTGAAAACAAAAAAAATGATTTTCTATTTAAGCAAAATGCTTCTTCCGCTCTTCCCTTTGTTCCTCTGTTGAGAAAAAACTACTTGCTCACGGTGAATTGCAAGTGTGTTTTGCGGGAGAGCAACGAGGAGTTGTTTACAACTGCAGTTAATTTGCGAGCAGGGAGACTGTGAATGGCCGATGTCACACTTCGGCTGAAGCGGCACTCATTCAAAGCAGCTACTGCACAATGTAAGAACAAGCTGCGACCGATTGAGGCCGGCCTCATGCGTCGGCGTGCGACATCGGCCACTGCGACTGCATCTGGTTGGCGACATTGACGCGCCGAGAGTAGATCGCTTTGACGTAATCAAGTGTAACAGCGATGGGCATCGTGTGACAGCGTGAATGAATGATTATTACTGGCGTCAGTAGAGTATGGAAATTAGAGAAACCAACAAACAACACCAACGTCACCATGACGAGCAGAAACGACGACGTTTCTACAATAAAAAATAGAGTAAGTTTTAGTATGTATTTTTAAATGAATGAAAATAATAAACACAAAAAAAACATATTCGACAGCAAAATAAAATTTGTAATTATGAACTTCGAATAACAGTTGTTTTTATAGCTGGCATTGAAGCTATTTTTAAATAATAATATGATTACTATTTTTATAAAGCTGATGGCGCTCAAAAACAATGACATTAATAATTGTTTTAATTAATGGAACTTCAATAGCCAATTTTAAAGAAAATCATAAAACGAAAAGAGCCAAAAAATACACAAACAAACAAAAGTCTATTGAAGAAATCTAAATTACGACGCATTTTATAATGTAACAACAAATAATAAAAGGTCAAAAACAACAGCAAAGGAAAAACTTGTGCTCATTTATTAATGCGCGTGCCAACAACAACAACAACAAAAGCTTCATAAAACATAACAACAATAAAAGAAAAGCATTAAATTTCGTTATTTTTCTGTTTTGTTGTCTTTTTTTTAGCTGCCGATCGTAAATAACCAAGGAATAAAAATAATTAAGCAAAACAGAAAATTGCAATAAAGTAGAATCAACAACATTGTAATCTCCATTAACGCGGAAATAAAACACAACAACAACAACAGCAGCAACAACAACAGCAGCCAAACGACAGCCAACAACGTCAACAACGCTTAAATGTAAATATTATGCAAAAAAGTCGCGTTCGTGGAGAGCAAACGAAACACACGCGGTCGGGTCATCAGTTCGACGACGCCAACGACGACAGTTACTCGACTTCCTTCGGCTGCGAATTGCGCTGTTGTTGTTCGTGGCTAGTAAAATATTTCGGAACAGCTGGAGCTGAGAAAGCTCCTAAAAAAGCTAAAGCGCCTTGGCGATGGCGCCGTTCATGCATAACAACAACAACCGTCAACTACTATTCACATTCAGCACGAATGCATCACACACACACACACACACACGAACACTCACACGACAACAAAAACTTTGCCAACGAAATATTCTCCTTTCAAGCGTAGACGTCATCGATGACCTACTTTACGTTACACATTCAATTTTCGTCGTCGTCGTCGTCGTCATTCACCGTCGTTGCCGTTGTTTTTCTCATCGCAAATGATGCCTTTTTCGAGGTGTCGCTTTTTACACTCAGGTTTTGTTCTTTCTCGTCGTTTAGCTGTTGTTATTCTTCGAAGCAACAACAGAAACTGCAGCTGCATCTGCAATTTTAATCTGTTGCAAATGCGAGACGTACAAATAAACAAGAACAAACATGATTATATTTAAAAAAGTTGAAAAACATCTATAAATAAAGCATCTTCTCAATTAATGAGTTTGTCTAATTTTAAATTGTATAAAAATAGCAGCAGCTGCAACAAATCTAACAAGTCTAATGGGCAATGCTGCAATCAGCTGCACGAGTGAAGACGTCCTCATGCGTAATCATCCTCATGCGTTCTCTGCATGAGCGACTGCGACAGGAACATTTAAAAAGATTTGTCCATCCAATGAAGTAAAAACCGCAAGAGTCGCTGCGTTCCTTCTCAGTGCATTTGCTGTTCATTTCTTTGTTTTGTGTTCATTCCTCGGTCAATATTAGTCCATTATTTGTTTACTCTGAGTACATTGCTCAGTCATTTTGTTCATCATATTTTCATTCCCTGTTCATTCTGTGTTCGTTCTTTGTTCATTTAACTAACGTTCAGTGTTTATTTTAAATTTATTTTTGCATCATTTTCTGTTCATTATCAACTGTTCATCTGTTCATTATTCCTTCTCCATTCCATTCATTACTCCCTGTTTATTTTATATTAATTCTGTCTTTTTGCTTTCTGTTCATTCTCTCTTCATGCTATGATCACTTTCTGTTCGTTCCAACTTTATTCTCAGTTCATTTCTAAGTTTATTCTTTGTTTGGTGATTCTTTTTTTATTCTCACTGTTCATTTTAATTATATATTTTGCTTTCATTCTTTACTCATTTTTCTCACTTGTTCGTTCAAATGAATCCTTCCATTATTGCTACCTTTTCTCTTAATTCTGTGTTCACAATTCATTCTTTGTTCATTCTCTGTTCATTCTCAGTTTATTACGTTCATTAATTGTTCATTTTCTCTCTATTTTCTCTTCATGTTCTCTCTTCTATATACATATGTATATAGATACCAATTAATGGAAACTTTTTCAACGATTCCACATTTCGATTGGCAACTCTGTTGCTGTTTGCACGTCTCGATGCATTCTTGTGCAGCGACTGTCTGTTGTTGTTGTTGTTTTGATCGCTGTTGCAACTCGGTCTGCAACGGCATTGGCCAAATGCAAAAGTGTAAACAACATGTTCTAGATTTCACGAGAGCGAAAAATGTGGTCAATGACACAAGAGACACACAGCGATGATGATGATGATTGCGGTTGCTTGTTTTTCGTGTTATTGTCGTTGTTGTTGTCGTTGCTTTTATTAAAAGTGGTGCCTCGAATCGTTTGCTGCATTCCAATTGCGAATATCGTCGAGTTTTGTTTCATGTAAACAAGAAATTCGATTATTATTGTTATTTACCGAGCTTCATTACTCGAATGAACAAAAAACAACTCGATCGAAATTCAAATCGATGAAATTCTTTGTTAACCTTTGAAATTCTTACGAAAATAATCCCGAAAATCCTTCAAGAAGTTCGAAATTAGGTTTTTTCCTAAAGAATTCCTTCAAGAAACGAACGCCAACGTACGAACGAACTTTGCGTTCGTGTTACGCTTCGTTACGTTCGTTTACACGTTTCTTTATTCTTCTTTTTTCGTTCGTTTTCATTTGTTTTGGATACTTTTAAATATTGTTTTTGTTGCCGCTTACATTTTAATTTCATCACAATGCGAAAAAGCTGCTTATTAAACATACAAATGAACGGGAATTATTACATATGTATGTACATATTTATATACAGTAGATAGATAAAAAGATAGTATACGAAAAATAAAATAAATAATAATAAATAAATAAATAAAATTTCCTTCGAGAGAAGCAGAAATAAAACTCAAGGCGTAAATCGAAACGGCGCATGCGTCGCATAAAAATCGTAACGTGATATCGACCCACAATCCTCCCCCCGTCATCAAATTTCCTTCTACATCAACAAAAAACCCACTCTACGCATCGCTCGCCAACGAAGGACAAAAGTCGTTGCTGAAAAATCGAATCTTCGAGAGACCACAACAGGGAAGACGATGGAGAGAGTGTGAGAGTCGCAGTGGGCTTGACTCTCTTCTCGTGTTAGTGGTAAAAGTGGAGTTTACAGCAAAAGAAGAGAGTTGTGAGGAATTCAAACAATGCGCGAGAACGATGCGTTGTGGACACGGAGTGTGAGAGGAAGATTGATTTGAAGCATGCAGAGAGAGAAGCTATGAAGCTTTCTCAGCTTTTGATTGAAAAACAAACAGATTAATTTTCAATGCAGAAAACGCGTTGTTCAATAAAATTACAATAATTTTACTATAAGGAAGCGAAAAAAGTAAACGAGTGCGTGATAAATTATTATGTATGTAAATAAGAAAAATAAAAAAGTTGTTGCAGACTTGATTTCTTTTACAAAAACAAAACTGCTGAAAATCAACAAATGCTGTAAAACACCTTTTGCTTATCAGAGATTGTAAATATTCATTATTCACGCCGATTAATTGCACCAAATTTGAAGATAATGTCACTTAAATTACTTTATCTGTGCGCGGATCTCGTTGCAAGCCTTCAATTTTCGATTTTCGCAATATTATTACTGTTATTATCGTTTTTAACAGATTAATTTGAATTAAAAGTGAAGTAGAAGCCGCGAAAATATACCATTAAATGTGACATGTGAAAAAGAAAACCCAGCGAGCGATTTAACGATGCTTTAATTGATCGATAGAAGTTTTTAAAATCATATCAATCAATCAATTCATTGATGAAAATAAAGCGATTGTCGTTTGTTAGTATTTTGCCATTAATAATAAAATGTAAACAAGATCAGACGATTTCCTTTATTTCCTGATCCATGACACACTCCGCTAAATGAGAGGCTGTCTCCACAGCAGCTGCCAATCAGTCGCAATCACTCAATCAAATCGAGAGCGAAGGCGACCTCGTGAAGCTTCGCATGCTGTGGCTCTCCTCGCTCTCTGTTCTACGCAATGAGACACAAACAAAGACGACGCGTAGTCGCTCTCACATTCAATGCTCTACGCTGGTTGTTGTTAGCGATGAGTTTTTGTTACTTTTCGTTGTTTTAATTGCGCATGAAATCCAATCGGAAAAAATAATCACAGCAGCATCAAAACTACAACGAGTCTCTTGTCTTGTTCTCCTGTTCGCTTGCTGAAGCTTTGACATGATATCAGTAGAGCGAAAGCAGCAACAACAACACCAAGAAATAGTAATTGCCTGGCGCAATCGAATGTTATGTGTAATTTGCTGCTGTTGTTGTTGTTGTTGTTATTCCACTGATGATGTTTTCAAGCCGGAGTTCTCTCTTTCTCTCTCTGCATTCAGCTTGACTAATTCATGTGACGATGTAAAAATACACACACACACAAACACAGCGATGCATACATTGTAAAGTAATCATTTGTTTATTTGTTGGCATTTTGCGTTGTTGCACGATTGTTTATTATTATTGCAAATTGTTGTTGTTGTTGTTGCAGTGATTGCTTCACACAAAACAGATGCATTATTTCGTGGTTATTATTATTACATATTATTTATTAGTTGTTGTTTTTCTTCTTGATGATGATGATGTTTCGAGTTCATATTTTTGCACAGTTCATGACAATTTTTACTACAAATGAATTTCATGTGTTTAAAGTTTGTCGTTGTATTAAAGTTGAAATAATAAACGTCATTGAAAGTGAATAAACGGATAAATAAAGTGAATTAATTTTAACAAATGTTCTAAATCATTTTCGGACGTAATCGAAGTCACATTTTGATATATCGATCGATCGTAAATCAAGGAAAAGGTCTCTCTTATCGACGAGTGTCTTTTTTACGATCAACACGCGATCGAATTTTGTTTGTGTGTCGGCGCCGTCGTCGTCGTTGAAGAATTTATAACTGTAAACACGAATTCCGAACATTCCATTCGAAAGCAATATCAGGGGGGGAAAGGGGGGGAAGAGTGAAGAACAACAACAACAACAATTTCATTGAATTTGATTTTGAACACTTGAAATGACAAACGATGAAATGTTTTATACGATATTTTAAAACTCCCCTCCGCACCCCTCCTCCCACCTATAATTACCACAAAAGACTACCAACTCCACCATCGCTCTTTTCACCACCTTTCACCACTTTTTCCCCTCCAACAACGACGTCAATCTACGAACAACCGACGGCGGCCTAAACAAACACTTGGAACAAACAGAATTCACAAGAATTTCATTATCGCTTTCTTCTTCGTTGTTTTTGTGTTTCTTAACACGCGCTTTCAACGAAACGTGTTCGAAAGAAACACCAACAAAAACAACAACAACAACAACAACAACAACAAGAAACATGCAACGCTTCTTCGTCGTCGTCGATGTATTCAAAAATTCCATTCATGAACGTTACACGATTAAAAAACTCAACAGAAATCGTATTAAAAGCTGAATTTCATTCATAATTCCCAGGATTTGATCGATGTGTTGACTAATCGACGATCGATTGATAGAATTTCCAACGTTTGATAAGCAAAAAAAAAAAAAGTTAATTTGTTGTCTCACTTTCACGTTCTTCGTTCGTTAGAAAATGTATAAATAACATACAAAAAAACGTTTTGAGGATCATCAGAGAAGCAAAACTCTCGACGAAGACAAAACAAGGACAGAAACAAATAAAAAAAAGTCGTCCTCGCAGCTGATTTTGCGTTTTGTTGTGGTTTTGTTTGATGCTGCGCTTAAAATTAGGCAATAAAAAAAATAAATCAACGTTTTGTTTACAACTTTTCACTTTTATTGATAATTTTATTTATATTTTAATGCATAAAAAGGAGATTTTAAATAAGCAATTTAACAAAAATAAACATTTTTATACAATTTAATGTTTTTATTATCGATTAAATTGAAAAAATAGAGGAAAATTTATATAAAAGAAATTTATAACCATTTTTAATTGTAATAAAACATTTTTAAAAGGACGAAAACAGTTTTCTTTGACACTTTTAATTTATAATTTGTACAAACCTTGAATTAATTTATTATCACATGTTTAACTTCGACATGAAAGCGTTTAAAAAAAAAAAAAAATATTTCAATTTTTCACTATTTTATTGCACAATTTATTTTGCTGCTTCATCCTTGTTTCACATAAACAATAAATGCTAAAGAAAATCCTTTAAAAACTGCATTCGAAACGAAAGAATGCAAACTGCAGCACGTATAAATTAATAATAAATGAAGAACGCATCGCCACGAACATCGATACACGCCTCGTGGCCGAACGATAACAACAGAGCGAACGATCGCGACTGCGTTCTCTGATGGCACAAAAACCGATCGATGAGCCAAACAAACGATCCAACGAACGAATCGAGCGAACGAACCGAACCGAACCGAACCGAACGTGGATGAATGAATGAACAAATCATGAATGAAGAAATTAAAAATACCAACGACGACGACGACGCAACCACGACAAAACGGACCGACGCGATGCGACGAAACCAGAAAAACTACGAACTACTCCAATATCAACAACAACAACACGAAAGCTTTTAATAATATGTACAGCAAACAAGTAAATCCACGAATGCGCTGCTGCGTTCGTTCGGAAGCGAATGCGAATGCGACACGAACATCGGGATGCGGCGCTGCTGCTGCGGCGTTGCTTCGCTGCGTTGTGTTTGTAAACATGAAAAAGAGCGATCTCGCGGCAGCGCTGCTTGCCTTCAAAAAAGCTTCGTTCGTGGCGGCCGCTCGTCGCTGAGAGGAATGAGAACACGAACACGAGTGCTGCTGCTGTGGCTGTGGCTGTTTTCGTAAACAACTCTGTACTAAATAATATAAATGCTTGCTTACAAAAACAACACAAACGCAGCCAAGCACGCATTTCTCCATTTTGATTCATCAATAATTCTCAGTAGAAAAGTGATCTGCGTACAAAGTGATAATAAAGCGTGTGTTTGTGTGTGTGTGTGTGTGTGTGTGTGTGTGTGTGGAGATTTTAACGGAGGCCGTGATGCTGATTGCCGACTCATTTCAACGACAGCGATCGCAAGTAGTCATTAAATACGACGCTGCTGTTGTTGTTGTTGTTGTTGTGTTGTGTTGTGTCATTAATGAACTTTGAACCCTCCATCGTAAACATTTTCTTTAGCTTTGCAACGATTTCGTGTTGTTTGTTTTTCTGAATTCCTTGTTGGATTTTTATTTCTACGCAAAGGGGAAAAAAAGAAAAATGACATTTCCAACAAGAATTTGTCACAATTGTATTAATATTCAATTGTTCCTTTTTCTTCGGTGTTTAAATTCTCCCTTCGAACGTTTCATTATTAATGATGATTTCAACCACCAACATCAGTCAACTTCTGCTCGAAACGAACGCCGACCGAAATCCCTTTGAAGTTATTCATTATTTAATACATTTTCCCTATGCCGTTATCTCTGCGAAAAGGACAGACAGACAGACGAATGATTGATTGTAAATAAAAGAAAAGTAATTCAAAATTTTCATTCCTTTTTCGAATGGAAACGAATCGATTCATTGTATTCATTCTTTGAATCGTGTGCTACTCGTTTGAATCATTCATGATTCACTTTATTCTATAAAATGACTCAGTGTTTTAATGTGCATGAATCATCATTATTATTATTTTAAACAAGAGAAAAAAAAAACACAAAAAATAATCACAGAAACTTAAAAATAATCTCTGATGCATAAGGAATTTTCCAAGAAATCAGCAACAAAACAAACTTTTGTACATCATTTATGAACGAGAGAATAAATACGAAAAAGAAGAAGATTCACAAAAAATGCGCTTGGACGTCATCATCATCATCATCATCGTCGTTATCATCGTCGTTGGCAGAACAAGAGTCATTTTTAATATGAATACATGAATAACAAAGGGGAACAGAAGCAACAACAACAACAACAATCGTAATAATATTAAAAAGCAAACGAGTCACTGACCGACCGAACACGATGAAGGGGACTACAACAACAACAACACCAAAAACAACAGCGTCACACTACACAAAAACAGGTCGCCATCATTCATGGCTGTGCGAATGTGTGTACACTCGCTCTCTCGCTCTCTGAAACACATCCCCAACATAATTCAGAGCAAATAAATTAAAGGAAGCTTCGCGACTTCGAAAGTTGGCTTCTCTTTTTAGCAGCTTTTGCGTTGCTCAGAGATCATTTCGTGTTGTTGCTGTTGCGTAGTAAACAAAACACATTCACCGCAAAAAGAGGAAAAAAACTAACCCAAAACAAACCTGAAATTCAACAAAAAACAACAACAACAAAATACTTCCCAAGGAATGAAACGAATGAAGCTTAAATCATTCGTGTGAGTGTTTCGAAGGATTCCCAAGAATTTCCTTTGTTGGAAACTTTTGAATTGCGGTTGAAATGTTGATGCAAAACAAAAATAAAAGTTAAAAATGAAGTGGGGAAAAATGAATAAATTTTTTTATTCGTTATTCTTTGCTTTAAGCGGAAAAGAAATAAATTTTGTTTTTTGGTATTTCTTTTAGCAAATTAACAATAAATTAATTAAAATTCTGTTAAGGGATTTTTATAAAACAAACACAACAAAAGAATAATTTTTTATTATCCCTAAATTTTGTTATTATTTATTTTATGTGTTTATAATGTTTTTGTTACGTCATATATTATTTATATATTTTTTTGTAATAATTTCTTCACCTACTTTTATTAGTATTTAGCTTTAAATAAATTCTTTTATTATGGCATCATTTTCTACCACCGAACGTTTACGGTTGTTTCTATCACGGTGGTTCTTAAAACACAATTTTGTATCTTCCAGTCTACCGTACGTTCAGCGACCTTGCTTTCGTTCAACTTTTCCAGCACTTCCCGACCAAACGTTTGGCTGCCAGTACTGTCTGTATACATACTATAGATTTGTCTTTTCATGTATACTCGCTTAACTCTTTCCTTCTCAATTTGCAGCAAGCAAAACCGTACCCTACATATGCAAACGTTTGCTTTTTTGTGTACGTTTGATAGCACAAACGAACCCGGGGTTCGTTCGGTTGATAACGATACAAAATGCTACATTTGACCTGGAACGCACAAATAGTATGGAAAGTGTTGTTGTGAATTTGGAAGAACAAACGATCTACGTTTCTCAATGTAAACAATGGCTCGCCGTTCGTTGAGTACACATTTTGAACAGCTGTGTTATGAAAAGTACAAAGCAACACATGGAGAACCGAAACGTTCGTTGGTAGAAAATGATGCCATTAATTTCTTTCATAATATCCATCGATTTAATTTCATTTATATTCAAATTAACCGCAATCGTGACCGTTGACGATGCAGGGAGGCCGACGACGCGTTAAGCGCCATGAGTTCGGCCTCATTTAAATGCCTTGCTCGCTGAACTGCATCAAATGAATCCACGTGTAGTCAGGCTCAATCGCAGCTCACGCAACGCACACTCGTCGACCCGCAGCGCAGCCGAAGTAGACTCGACATCGAAGCGACGCGACGCGAAGAATTCCTTTGAATCGAACAACAACAACAACAACAGCGAGAGCAACATCAATGAGAACGCCAACGAAGCAGAAGCAGCATCCGCCATCAGAAAGCGAACAACGTCGGCGCTCTTTCGTCGTTGCCGGGGAAACGAAGCAGACGAAAGACAGACACGAAGATGAGTTAAGAATGTCGTTCGTTCGTTCGTTCGTTCGCTTTGCGAATAAATAAACAATGAAAAAACATGCGGCGTAGAAAAGAATTTCGCCTCGTTGAAGAGCAGCGATTTAAAGAAAATCAACGCTGTAAATAAATAGCAATAAATGAGTGATGAGGAAGGAAATAAATAAAAGCAATAAAAATAATTAATTTCTGTTTAGTTTTCAGTTGAAAAAGGATCAACAACAACAACAACGACGACGCTGTTTGTGGTTCAATAAACGAAAAGAGGATTGAAGAAATGAATGAAAAATTGACTGATTGATGGTGTGAGTCTATTCTTGTGCGTGTGCGTGTGTGTGTGTATGCTGTCAGTTTGTCTGCGACCCTTTTTTGTGGTTATTATTGGCCATTGTTGTTGTTGCTGCTTGTTTCTGTTCAGAAATTCGAGCAAAACAAAATATTTCGCTGTCTGGCAATTTATTTTGAGTACGTGGAAAACGTGAGACGACGAAATTCTCAAAATAACAACATTTAACAGCTTCTTCTCGAGTAGCTTCATTTTCGCGTTGCCCCCATTTTAAATTTACTACGAAATCCCATTAAAGAAAGAAGCTTTAAAAACAGTTTATTTATTCAAGCGATTCCACAAGGAACCAATTCCAAGTTTCTGCAATTGCTTTCTGCTTTCGACACTTTTTCAACACATTCGCAATGAACTCAACAGCAATGAATATGAAAAGAAATCCTCATAATTGCAAATCAAATAGAAATAGTAAAGAGAACAGGAATTCTGATTAGTAGCAATTCTCCCATGTTGACAAAAGCACACGCACACCTTCATAAAAAAAACTACAGATTCTCATTTACAACAAAAAACACCGTATTCACAGCAAAGCAACGCCTCTTCTCGCTCACAACACAACTTCTCATTCAACTGCGGAGGATCATCTTCGGCAATCACAATGCACGAGCAAGAGCATCTCGCATCCGAAGCGATTGGACGAACGCTCGTATGAAATTTCGTGTGGCTATGCATTTGTGTTGCGATGCTTTGCTGTGTTCAGCAACACATGTTTATAAACAATGTTCAAAGGCTTGAATTTTGTACTAGAAATTACAAAAACTCGAATAACTTTTGATGCATATCAAATTTCGTCGCCATTCTTTTAACGTCAAATAGAAGAGGAAAGTAGCTATAAATCGTTTCAAGTTTTATTGCAATTAGTTGCACGCAACACATTTAAAAAGGAGTTGAAAAGTCGATTTTTAATCAGTTCATTCACTTTTCCTCTTTATTTTTCCCATTTTAATCGTTTTTCCTCACATTATTCTTATTTTATTACCTGTTTTTATGTCCTTTTCATTACTAAATTATAAATATTATCAATTTTTTCGTTTTCAAAAGCAAATAAAGACTAAAAAAAATTAAAAACAAAGACGAAAACCATGCAAAAAACGCTTTAAATGAATCTCGTCTTTGTGATTTTTCTGAACATCTTTTTACTGTTGATTCCCCCTCCCCGCTCTCTCTCTCTCTCTCTCCCTCCTTCCCCACAAACACACATCCTTGCGGCGCTTTCAACCCCAAAAAGCATCGAAAAGAAGCATTTTGCTCATTTTGTCAGTCAATGAGTTGCTTTTTCGCTCTGCGATTCCTTTTCATCGCATGCCAACTCCTTTCACTTCTGCGTCGTGTTGCTTTCTCCCTTCAACTCGTGTTTACAACAACAACAACAACATCGCTTATCATCGCATCAAATCGCATCACAACGCGACGTACGAAGCGAAGAAACGAAGCGGCAAACGAGTCTAGACGAGTCGAGCGACACAACACACAACAATGTTGCTCGGCTCAGCGTCTGTCTGCGGTGCGGCGAATGAAAACGACGGCGCTGTGATCATGGCGATGGTCGTCGCTGCCGGCGAAGGTGAAGGTGAGGCGACGGCGACGGCGGCGGCGGCGAATGTTTCGGTTTCGCCTTTCTTTGGGTTTCGGTTTCAGCCAATTTGTGCGAGTGGAAAAGTTTTCTAGAGTTGCATTTAAAAGTCGTTGACCTTGCTTTGTGTGTGTGTGTGTGTGTGTGTGTGAATAAAAGCAAAGGATAAAAGGATAAATTCGGTGATGCTTTCGCATCATGTGGATTTTTGCCAATGTTGCGATTACATTATAAAAAAATCCCAATTAGAAAGTAAATTAATTTTCGGTTAAACAAACAAATTTACACACACGCAAAGGAGAAACGTCGCCGTCTCTTCGACATTGTTGCTTAATTGAATTACTTAATGCAACAACAACAACAACGCTTCATGCACTTTGCTTTACTTTACATTTGCACATGTTCAATTCCGCTCTCATCACTGCCGACGCTCTTTTCAAAAACCAATTGGACGACGACGTCGCATTGACGCTCTTTTGAAACCAATTGGACGACGTCGCATTGAGCAGTATCATGAGTCCCACATCACTTTGACGCTTGATGCTGCTAAATGTTTTTTAAACGATTTAAAAACAAAGTAAAAATAAACTCACAATCGTTTAATATAAACTTTTCTATAAATGAATTATTAATTTACAAAACAGCGACATTAAAAGAAACTCTTTTGAATGAAAAAATAAACCATTTGTTAAATTGTTAAAATGGCTCCTCGTCACTCGTTAAGAATTTCTTTTCACAATTTCATTGAAATATATTTGAATTTTATTGGATTCGCTGTGACACACGCGATCATCTGCTGCAATGCGGCGGCGCCTTTTTTATTGCGTTTTATTCCAATGCTGAAGTTCGTTCGTTGAGCGATCGGCTGCGTTCGCGTTATTCACGATCGTCGTCCATTAAACGGTAAATAAATTATCAAGTGATAAAAACTGCTTTTGTTATGAAGCTGCAGCTGCTTTTTATCATGTTGACGTTTGTTGTTGTTGTTCTTGTTGTGGGTTGCCGCTGGATGTGAGTTCCCCTTGATTTACGAGACCGACGGCAACTCTTCACTCACGACGTTATGACGACTTCATTCACAGCTCAGCAGAGCATCGACGACAGATGAGGAGAGTATTTTTAGAGTTTTGCTGAGAAAGGAGAGAGCGGAAAGGAGCTTATTTCTCTTTCGAAGTGAGCAATTAAAAACGTCGCTGAATTACAAACGTCGAAAGAGAGGAAAAGCATCGCAATTACGAATCGTTCAATTGTCGTCGCTTTCTGCTTCCATCAACATTCATTCACAATCATCATTATTATTCTTATTATTATTGTCGTTGTATTCAGCGTCGTCGTCGTCGTCGTTGGAGGAAACTCCAAAAACCTGGCGCCAAGTGGTTCACCGAGTGTCACAACAACAGCATAAAAAATGCCGCTTATCGCCGAAAATCCCCGATGTTTTATTGGAATTAATTGATGGCATTAAGCTCAATAACAACAAACGACCAACAACAAAACAAAAACAAAAAAAATTCCAATTAAAAATCAGCAAATGAAAAAAGAACAAAAATCTTATTTTAAACAAAAGAAACGTACAATAATAATAAACAAATAGCAAATAAGCGATGTTTTCGTCAATTTGCGTTGCTGCTGCGGTTGATAAAAAAAGAAAAGTGCAGCCGAAAGGCGCCAAAGAGAAGAAGCAGCAGCAGTCGCTTTTTTTTGATAAACTATTCTATTTATTAACCTTCACCTGTCACCTGCCGCTCTTTGATATTTTATTCGTCTGCGAATTGTTTTAATAGAAAAATTAGCAAACAATAAAAAACACACACGAAATTTTTATTTATTTAAAGACAACAAAAAAACAAAAAATATATAAATAAAACTTGAATTTAAATTAAAATGAAAAAATATTCAATATTCGTTTATTTAATTCTACATATTTTCAATTTTATTTAAAGAAAATGCAGTCATTTTTAAAGGAATTCTTTTTGGAAAACCCTTCCTTTGTATTTTCCAATAAGCAGTCGCTTTTAATGCAATTGGAAGCTGAAACTGGAATTCCTAGTGGACTTTTTAAAGCATTAATGAAAGAAGACTTTGGAATATATTCAAGTTACGCTTTATTTAAATAAATTTAAAGAATTTCCTATTTGAAAAATAATTCTTAGTCAATTTCCCAATAAGCAGTCGCTTTTAATGCAATTAAAAGCTGGACTCTCATTGGAAGTTTTGGAAAATTGACGAAATACTAGATTTTTAAATAATTCACTTTGTTTATGTTGCAATTTTATTAATTCTTTAAATAATTTGCAATAAATTTTGACGGGTGGTCGTATTAAAAAAATCTTTTATTTTATATTTTCCAATAAGGAGTAATTTTTAATGCAATTGGAAGATCGAATCTTATTGGAATGTTTAAAAATTTTATAAAATAAAACAATTTCTAAAATAATTAAAATACTTTTGGCGAGTTACTGAAACCTTAAATAAAATTTTCTTCAATTGTTTTAGTATTTCGCTTCATTCTCTGATTTTTCTCAGTGTCGCCAACAACAACAACAACCACACACGGCGTTTATTTCATGTCCAAAGTCTTTATAAAGTCATGAAATCATTTATAGTCGCTTTTAAAGAGCAATTTAACAATTTGTAAAAGAATTCAATTAACGTCGCCCATTCAAAAAGTCACACAAAAACGCAATAAAAATGAGATTTTTTATATAAAAATGAGATTTTTTATATAAAAATCACACAGAAAAGCAATAAAAATGAGATATAAAAATATCGCATTCATTTGACAATCATCATCATTGTTAAAATGGCAAAATAAAACATTTTTTTATTATAAATTTCTTCACACAGCAGAAAAGAATTCAAAAAGAATTTTATTCAAATTGCATTTTCATTTTGCACCTCATTTTTCTCCTCCTTCTTTCGTCGTCTTCTTCATCAACCTCTTTTCTCCTGCTTCCTTCTTGTCCTTTTCCTCCCTTCCTCCTTCTGCTCCTTCTCTTGTTGTTGTTATTCACTGAGCTTTTCGAATGAATCATGCAATCGTCGTCCATTTTCTGTATTTTTTCGCAAATGACTGCGCTGTCTGCGTCGACGTCGACGTCGGCAGCAGCAGCATTTTATTGACACACATTTTCTTATTCGAAATTTCTATTCCTCTATTATTATTATTATTATTTATTATTTTTATTAATTCAAGAAATGTGGAAATAACAAGAATCTCGTATGTAAAAAAGTAAAAATAGTCACCAGCCCCAGCATCCAATCAGAAAACAAACAAAAATATTGTGGGTGGGTTTTGTTGTTGTTGTTGTTGCTGAGTAAAAAATGCGTCGCGGAAAATAAATGAAATCAAAATCAACATAAAAATAGTTGCTGCTGACGACGATGTGTTTGTGTTGATTATTTTCGAAAATCCAGATTCAAAACACTGAATCAAGACTTGAATAAATTGCGACTCGCTTTGAGATCATCAACGCAGCATTCAGCCGATTTTTTTCAATTAACATTTTAACCCTTGAATAACAAATTAAAAATGAAATTGCGTATAAAACGCAATCGTCGAATTCTGATTCCACTTCAATTCAAGTTTCGATAATTAAAAGTGTCTTTTGAATTTATTTCGAAGTTTATTATGACAGTGAATATCCCATGGAAGCCCCCAACATTCTTTAGTTGATATTTAAACTAGAGTTGAAAAGGGTTTTAAGACGCTTTTAGCCTTCATTCCACACTCGAAATAACAATGGCAATAATAAAAATCCGATCTTTTCCAAGCATGAGGACAATCCGATTGGAATATAATAGGTTTGCCTCAGTTCTTTCCCAATTTGAAAACATCTCATTGATTTAATTGAACCATTTTGACCCGAATTGGAAGAAAAATTGGCAAATTTCATAGTAATTTCGATACGTCTGAGTGTATTAAACAGTTTAAATATCAATTAAAACAATTTAAACATAGAGTATATATTGCCTCCCTTCCTTCTTCCCTTCCTCCTTCACGTACACTGATCAAATGTCGTTTCCTCGGCCACATGTTTACACACTCGTATATCAAAGAATTTCAAAACTGAAGATAAGTTAACCGAAAAATGTTGTTATCGTTGTTGTGCCGTCAATCTTATCGCATTCGAATTAAAGTATGACGACAAAAGAGTCGTTACCGCTGCGAAGAACGCGAAATCGTCGCCATAGATTCCCATTTTTATGATTGTCAAGCAGATATTGACGAAATGAAAGCACTTCAATAAAAGTGGGACAATAGTGGGTCCTGTCGGAGTCTCGAAAAGTCAACGATTCATCACTGAATAAAATATTTCGTAATTAAACCTAGAATTATCAATATCGGATGAAGAATTTCAAAAAAAATATTGTTAATGTAACAAAAATACATTAAACATTGTTTCCACTTCCGCTAGGAAAGTCTCTGTATCGTTTTTAAGGTCCCACTTAATCGAAACGGAGGCCCTCAGAGCATTACCGAAATTCCTGAGGTTGTACTGCATCTTGTACAGTTCAACAACTGATCGAAAATGGACGCGGATCGCTTCAGTTCGCGAAAAAAGAATGCGATCGACACATCCGCAGCAGCAGCAGCAACTAAAATAGACAATCGCCAGACAGATAAACGGACAGACAGCCAGACAACAGCGTAAATGCTCGGCGTTATTTTTAAAAAATGGTTTTGTCAAGGGTCAAAATTGGTTTTTGCTTTTGTTGGCTTGTCTCTCGATTATTTTCAGCGCCAACGTTCGAAATAATTAAGTACAATCATGGACTTTGTGCTTGTAAATGCCTTATTAAAGAAGGTCTACGGAAGGACTTTCTTTTAGCTTTTAGTCTCGACATCAAGTCCCTGAAACCCATGACCTCTTGTTAAACCTTGCTTAATTGAGAATTGCTTAATGACGGGGTTTTCAAGCAGCAGGATTCGATCAGTCGGTAACATTTTGAAGCATACATTATTGGGAAACATAAAACCAAAACCTGGTTTTCCTTCTAGATAGGGAAATCCACAATTCCGCAAAGTCTGACCACCATTTACTCGGGTCCGGGCCGGGCAAATTGATAACGATGGCCCATAACACTTCGCGGTACCCTTTGCTGCACAGATTGATTTCATGGGTAGAAAAACCTCCTTGCAGCTTCCAAGTAGTGCTTCCAGCGGGCGACATTCTGATGGAGCTCGCCTCCCATTTCATGCTTTATAACTTCCTTCACTTCCTTCCTTCGTTCTGCCTTCATTTCTCTGCTCTGTGGCTTCTGCTGCTGATCAAAAGCACTTTCCGACGAGTCGCATAAATCGTTTTCCGTCTCGCCTGAATTTCGCCGTTCGTGTTCATTTGTTTTTGCTGACTTTCCACAGCCGCAGCCGCAGTTGGCCGCCTTTTAATTGCAGCCGATGTTGCGTAGTTTCTGGTCTATTTTTAGCGCTACATTTTTAGATATCAAAACAATTTCAATTATAATTTGCTCAACAACTGTTCGTGAGTCGACAGCGCGACTATTTTGGCAAGTGACAACCTCTTTTTGCTTGCTTTTGCTTTTTTAATGCTCTTCTATGTTGTTCGTCACCGTCACCGTCACCGTCACCGTCGGCGGCGCCCTCGGATTTCTCGTCTTCCCGAGTTGTCGGTCTATTTCTCAACTTTTGAATGTAGTTGCAATTTGCATGTGGCATCTGTTGCAGCATCAGCAGCCAGACAACAACACATTCCGTCACAGAGACGGACGGACGGACGGACGGAGGTTTTTGCTATTTTCTGCCGTCGTCAAATGTGATAAAAATAGAAATCAGGCGAAGAATTCGTTGCTGTTGTTGTCGCGAAGATCATCACGAGGATATTTGCGACTGTGTTGCTGCAGCATTCACAATAAGTGAAGAGTCGCGTGAGACTCGGATTTCGTTCGTTGTTGACGGATTTCGATCCCAAGAAATGAGGTCTGCAGTCGTTGCAATAATAACATTTGCCGCCGTCGTTTTTAGAGCGTTTGTTTACAGACTCCAATCTGCGATTCTATTAAAAAAGCACAGCAGCAACGTAAACATCCTCCGAGAGCATCTTCACAGCATCTCCACGTTGTTTATAGGATACGAATACGAATAAAGTTCTGTGATATCTTCATTTGGTGGTCGCTGTTTCAAATCGTGTTTTAAAAACCGAAAAAGACCTTAAATAAACCTCATTAAATATGTGTGAATATGTATTAGAAACCTTAAACGTATTTAAATATTTATTCGAACAGGTTGTGGGCCAAACACAGAATCACAGACAGGCAAGCAACACGAGGCGATGATGAAGAAGTCAAAAAAAATATTGCTCAATAAGTTTCACACAAGAAAAAACAAAGTCCCCCAAAAAAAATCTATTTAATTTGTTTTTCGTTATATGATTTCTGTCACCAATCCGAAAAGATTATTAATAATAAGTAATCAAAATTTAAATTTACACACACGCAGCCGAAGAAATGTGCGTTTCTCTTTGGTTGATTTGTGGTCGATTTTAATTTCAAATAAATCGTCGGCTTTTTGCATACCTGAAACGACAACAAAAGCAACGAAAAATTACAAATAAATAACAGCAAGTTTCGCTCTTATCATAAACTAATCACAATAAATAATTCAAATAATTCAACTTGTTGTGTGCTCAGAGATTGGCCAATAATATTTGCATATTAATCGAATGTTGTTTGTAAATACGCGACATTTGCAACATTTTAAGCATAACTTTTGATTATGTATCTGAGAAACTCTTTCGATGGCCATAAATATTTGAATAAAGTCAAATTAATTGCTAATTGAATGAAGGCTTAAATGTCAATGATATGCGACGCTTTTACGCTTCGAAATAAGGAATAAATTAATCAAATAAATAACACAATTTTATATAATAATAACAACACAAAAAAGACCTGAAATTGTGTTAATTTATTTTGGTTATTGTAAAGACTTTGTTCAACTGAATTTAATATTAATAATAATGGCAAATGAAGTCATTTTAATTGGACTAAACACTAAATTACGAAAATAAATTATTGTTATTAATAATTAATTAATAATAACAACAACATTCGATATAATGAAGCATTTAATTACGCTGAAGATTGTTTTTGTAGGAAGAAATTTAATAAATTTCACGGGCAATGAATCCGTTTATAATTGCAATCGTTGCGATTGTTGCGGGAACAGCGTTGAAAATGTTGGCAGCAGGGAAACGGAGAAAGGAAACTCAGAAGGTGTTCATCAGCCTCCGATTAAACAGAGCGATGGATCTCAGATTCTTTTCAAGACTCGGATATGAATTGGATTCGATGAAACGCTCGACATTCGTTGGTTAAATTCAATCGATTTGAAGAGGAGAGAAGTAAAGAAGTCAGAAGATACGTAATCCATCGAATATCTCAGAAACATGAAGTAAACTGAATTTATATGGACATTTATTAGAAGAATACAGCTTAAAAGCGTTCGAACAGAGGAATTAATGATAGTTTTTCTAACTCTCTAGAAGAAATACTTGTAAAAACACGAATTTAGAATTATATAAAGTCCTCAAAAAGAAATAAACTCTATTTTAAACGAAGAAACTAATATTATTGTCGTCTTTTTGGTAGATCATCTGTCTTCTGGGGAAAAAGGGGGAGAAGAATTTTATTAGAAAGCGAAAAGAGAATGTATTTTAGTGGCCAGTTTAATCCCGACCTCGGTACTTAGTGGCTATTGAAGGAATTTCAAGGTAATCGATGATCGACGTGTCGATTGAATGCTGCTTTGATCCGAATGAACTCATCGACGTTTTCGTGGTTAATTGATTTTATAACCCATGTATCTTCGGTGATTTCCCTCTATTGCCATCTGTTATTTCGGGTTTTCCTCTTTCCATCGTTTTTAGTGCAGTGAGTGAAGTTGAGGTAGGTCTAAATTCGATTCTGATGGACTGTCAATAAGATTTCTCAACATATTGAAATGTTTTTACCCTTTTTTTTCACTTCAGCTGAAATGCACTTCATCGATCAAATCATTGACTGAAGAGTTCCCCGTTTCGTATTTAATATTTACTGCTAAATCTATTTCCTCAACTGATTCTATAAACTTCAGACCGATTATCAGACGGACGAAGGATTTTAATGACCTAATCTGAGCTGGAAGTTGAAGGAGAAGGGGAAGAGAAGGGGAAGAGAAGGGGAAGCGGAAGGAAAATGGGTCTATTTTTGTTGTTATCTTCCTGTAATCATCACACATCTCTTGATTCTGGCACAATTTATTGTTTATTTATGCAGCCTGAAATCAAAAAGCGAATCTTTTTTCATCAGCGGATTAAAAAGCACCTCAAGCGTGCCACAGACGCCGACTGCGACTGCGACTCCTACAACAGACTCTTTCAACCGACTAAGAAAATAACAAAAATAATTTACAGACTTTTCTTCAGTTTCTCTCTGCTGCTGCTGCTGCTGCTTCACTAAGTTGCAAGTTGCACGGAAGCTTTACACGCGCCACAAACACTTAATTCGCCGACAAACGCAAACACGTCGTCGTCTTATTTTCTTTTTACAGTTATTATTAGTTACAGTAATAAACCTTGTTTAAATGCCAATTGGAATTCTTCTTCGCCTCCCTTTTGTTTATCTTCCAAACAAAGTAAGGCAAACGCCGTCGTTGTGTTGTCTCCTTCGCACGCGTTTTTAAATGGCGAAATAAAAATACAAAATTTAATTTTTCATCGTCGTCATTTAAGGGATTTTTATAGGATTTTAAAACGAAAAAAGGGGAAATTTTCTAGTGCTTTTTTAAAATACTTTTTTTTTACTTTTCCCTTACTGCTTCTTCTTCTTCTTCCCTTTTCATGCATTTCTGTTGGTTATTCGAGGAATTTCTTTTTGTCCCATTTTCAGCAAAACATTGACACAATTTCGAGGCTTTAAAAGACGACTTCATTAATAATAAAATAAAAAGTAAAATAAAATAGAAGAAGAAGAATAAAAAAACAAGAATTATTTATATCTTTTCTCTAGGGAAATTATTTACAGAAACGTTATTTTATTATTACTATTTTTATTGCATATGCAAACGTGTGAAAAACCCGATTGCAAATTTTTCGAAAATACTCTTTTCTCACGTCGCCATCCTGAGAATAAAGTTTTATATATGAAAAACACCGACGACAACAACGCCGACAACAACAACGACGGGAACGACGACGACTTTCCCACGAGTTGCCGGCTGAATTGTGACCGCTCCGTGGAATCCGTCGCGTCTCTTTCTCTCTCCGTCACCGCTCACTAAAAATTGTCTCTCTCCACACAACCACAAATCGAACGATAACCGCCAACGAGTTAAGAGAACAACAACAACAACAGTGGACAACAATTGAATTTCTTCCTTTCTTTCTCTTCTTTTTTTTTGTTGATGTTGGCGAGTGGGTGATTTTTCGTAGTTTTTTTTGCCATTGATTTGCATCGACAGAATTTTAAAGAGGCTTTTGAAGCTCTTTTAAGTTTTCAAGTTTAAAGTTTCGAATCAATTTCTCAATTTTTAATTTTCCGTGAGTCTTTTTAACGTTTTCTGCTTTTCAAATATTTCGAATTTCTTTAAAATTCTTTGAATTTTAATTTAATTTCTAAAAAAAAGTTTTTTAAATAAAATTAAATTCTAATTATTAAAGTCCACAAATCACAATTCAACGAAGGTGAAACAAGGTGAAAAGAAAAACCCACCTTTGAACTGTTATATAAAAGAAAAAAAAGGTGTAAAAGAATAAATAATTAAAATATAATTAAATTATTAAATTGCAATTGAATGGAGGAAATAAACTGAGAAACTGAGTAAATAAATAAAAAGCCATTAAAATTAATAAACTTCCGTTGTAAATGTCGTTGATAAACAAAATATTTTTACTACTTCCGCCCACAATTAAACAAAAGCAAATGGAATGAAATAGCGAAAGCAATAACAAAAAGCAAAGCAAGAAATCAACAAACAAACAACAAACAAACTGAAAATGATTCATGCACTCGACTCAATTAAATAATCACGCCGAATGACAGTCAATAGAAACAAATAAAAGACAATTTATGATGGAATTTTTTTATTGCAAATTGACAATAAAGAAGAAGAAATGGAGGAGGAGGAGGAGGAAGCAAGACAACAACTCATCATCGCCAATAAAAGCAAAAAAACCAAAAATGATGGAAGAAATTACGAATTACGAACGAAAACCAAGAAAAGAGAGACAAAAACAAGAATATTTCAAAGAGAATGAAGAAGAAGAAGAAGGAGGAAGAAGAGGATGATACAAAATCAGAAGAAAACGACGAGAAAGGAACCAGAAACAGAAAAACAGAAGGAAGAAAAATGATTGCAATGATTTTTAATAAACAAAATTTAAAGCCGGCCGGTATCTCTTTCTTTTTTCTCTCTCTCTCTCTCTCTCTCTCTCTCTCTCTCTGTCTCTTTCTCACCATGAAATATTTCCCTTGCCTGCGATGGACATTTTTAGTCATTCACTCAACGTCAAACACATTTTTCACAATTTTCTTATAAGGAATTTTCACTTCCGAACCGGATACTTATTGAAATGAAGGAAGGCGTCGTCGGTTGTGTGTGTGTGTGACAAAGTCGTTTGTTGTCTGTCGTTGAATGACTCATTGACTCATTGACTGCTTGAAAGTTTCGACGATGAAAAAAAAGTTCCTTGTTTCTTTCTATGGAGTTTTTCTTGCTTTTTTTGCGTTTCTTTAGTGGGTTAAATCGGCCAGCAACACAACAACAACAACAACAACAACAACAACATGACGATTTTCTTCAAATAAAATGGCTAAAATTTCCAGTACTAATAAATTTTATTATTGTTAACAAGTCAACTAAGAATCATGAGGAATAACAATTGATTATCGCACTCATTAATAATGCGCAATTTCACCATGAAAACAAGTTATCAGCTGCGAATTAGAAAATTAACGTTACAGCAAAAAAATCCAATTGGTAAAGTAACACAGCGTCGGTCGTCGTCAATCGCTCAATCAGCCGAGTATCTCCTCCGTTCGTGCCGAAACGAAGAATCTCAGCAACAACCGCCGATGCTTGGATTCTTTTCTGTCGCTAGCAACACATGTTTATAAACAATGTTTGAACAATGCTGAAATTTGTACATGAAATGTTTCGCTTTTATTTAGAAACATTTTAATGTTAATTTTGTATTAGAAAATGAAAGCAAAAAAAGAACAAACATTTAATTAAATGAAATCAATTAGGAAGAACAAAAACAATAACAACAACAACTCAAAATTGCAGAAATGCGGCAATTTTTAGTCTGGTTTCTTTTGTGGCTTTTATCGAGACTCGTTGCCGTCGTCGCAACAGGTTGCAAAATTGGCAAAAAAAAAAACGATGAAAGACGAAGAGAAGAGAAATCAAATGATGATGATTTAAATTCCAAGGATGTTGAAGAAGAAGAAGAGGAAGAAGACGCAAACAGCAACAAAAAACATGGAAAAAATAACAATTTTAATAATAATAATAAGAAAATGGAGCGACGAGCCAAATGGACGCCATCAACACAAAAAAAACCTTAAAAAATGCCTTGGAGTTGTGTTTATATTTCGTTGTTGTTGTTGTTGTTGTTGCAGTTTTAATTCAAGCAGACAAAATTAAATATGCAAAAATCTCTAAAGAATTGAGCAGCAAGCAGCAACTATTTTATTTATGATTGTTTTTGTGATGTTAACGAGCAACACACTTCGGCATTCGGCTCATTTCTCGATCGAACTCTTTGCAACGAGCATATATACACATGCATGCATGTGTATATATGCTCGTTGCTCTTTGATAACTGCGAAAAAAATTCGCTTTTATTCAAGGAATTTTTTCCCGTTTTTCCGCAGAAAAGATTCCCGTTAAAATGCGGTTTAAACACAAGAGAATTTAATTTTAACAACGTCATTTAAACTGCGTACTTTAACGACTTAACACCGAGTTAACTGCGAATTAACCTCTATTTAAAAACGACTTCGGCAGACACCGAATGGCGCCCGAAGCTCCAACGACGTCCATCATCAAGCGACGTGTGCGTCGATATTCAAAGCATTGGAAATTTATGACCGGCAGAACGAAGCTTGAGAGAGAGAGAAGCAGTGAGCGTGAGAGCGTTGCTTCGCTGTGGATTTGAATGCGTGAATGTTTGAGTGCTCCACGAGGTAAAATAACAACGCAATTTAGAGGTAAGAAGAAGACGAAGAAGGCAGTCCGTTGTTCAGCCTTGAAATACAACACGCTTTTAAATATCATTGATTTATTCCTTTTTTCCATTGAATTTTAAATTAAAAACGACAGTTAAACGCATTCACAGTGATTCATCGATTTTCTAGCGGCGGAAGGAGCTGCTTTTGATTGAAGGAAGGAGGAAGGAGGAAGGAGGGGGACGCATCTATTCATTTTCTCGTTATCAATGAACATTTTTCTGTCTGTTCTTCCATTAAAAAAAGCTTCATAAACAAACGCGTCATTCAATTGCAGTACTTTTATGTTATGTTTTGCTCCGCTTTCCCCTTTTTTGTTATTTATTATTGACTCATTGCTTCGTTGTTGTTGTTCGTGTGTGATTCGCATTTGTTTCTGACGTCTTATTTACAGAGGATCAACAACAGGATCAACGATGAAAGGCGATGCTTCGATCGCTGCACAGACGATGTTTGTAATCGCAGCTTCGACTCGATTCTTTGGTATTTACACGATAACAGAAACACACACACACATAAATAACTATTATTTCTAGTTGTTTAATCCCAGCGGGAGTTTTTGTTAGCGCACTACAAGGTGCAGAAATATTGCGCACTATTTCTGCACCTATGATGCAAAGAATGATGCAATGAAAGTTCCAATTCGAACTTTCTCAGAGAGATGTCTCTGAACTCCCTCAAACTCATATTTTCGTGTACGTGTGCATGCAACGATTGATGCTCTTTAATGGGTCATGTCAAACGAAGTAACGATAGCAGTGCATTAATCATATTTATGAGTCGATCAGCTGCAAAGCAATGTTGTCAAGGCATAGATCATGAAACTTCGTCTGACATTGGCCAGCAATAACAAATTAACAACTCGTTGCAGAATTTTGTGTTATTTAAATTACGTCGTAGTAGATTGAAAGCGATTTTAAAGTTTCGGCGTCCGTTATTCGATCAGTGTCATTGAGTAATCAGTGTTAGTCGCAATCACATCGTGTCTTCATCTTTTCTTCAGCGAGGAATTTCTTCTTGAAGTCAATTGGGACGGGTATAAGAAGAAGCGAGTCCTGAAGTCGACAAAATTTTTTTCCAAATACGTACATATATGGTAAACAATAGTGTATGAACTCTAAGCAATTATACTAATTTTCTCTTTTTTTATATTTGCAGAAGCTATGGAAGAAAAATGCAATGGTTACTGTTTTTTTAAAGGCGCCATGCGAAGAGGTATAAGAAATGCCAAAAATAGAGTTTACAGAAAGAAGGACCTTAAGTGAGATTTAATATTCCAATAATATGTAATTCCATATGAATATATGAATTTGAATAACTAATGTAAATATTTTTTGAATGATCGAATATTATATATATTATATATTATATCATAACTGATATAACTTACTTTATACTTTCTTTACTTTTTATTTTCTTTATTCAACAAATAAATAAATATACATATGTATGTACATATATTTGCATCAGAAGACTCATTATTTTTTCTTTTATTATTTTTGTAACTAAATTGTGCTCGCTGCAAATTCGTGGGTAGAGGGAGGGAAAAAGAGCGCGCGCTTTCGATTAGTCTTCGAGGAGAGAGGTCTCTCTCTCCAGAGAGGAATAGTGCACGTGCAAGTGTGCGCAGAAAAGTTTCAATGTGTGCGTTTTGTACGTTTTGTTTCGTCGCTCTTCAAATATTTTCCCAATTGGAGAGCAATTGGATTGCCTACCATCCTATGACATCGCCATGTTAAATAATGCAGAAATAGTGCGCAAATGTATGCAATGGTTGCATACGAAGGTGCGCTCTATTTGCGGAAATAGTGCGCAACTTTTCCCGCTGGGATACAGCAACCAAGCGAAGTGGGCGATTCAAACGCTTTTAATGCATGCTAAATAAGAAAAATCGACTGCGTCGCCGCTGGCGTCACCCGCACACAACGCAAAAACAAGGACCGAAGATCCGTCGTTGTGAAGCCCACACAATGAGTTCGGCTACTAAAACGAGCGCAGAGAGACAAATCAACAACGGAGAAAAAAACAAACAGCATTCCCTTGAAGGAGCGTCGCAATAAATGACTTCGCCACTCTCAACATCACTTCGTGCAGCTCTCAGCTCGCTGCTTTCGGCTTTCGGCCACGAAGCGAATACCACAAAAACCGTGAACGATGGACATTCTTCGTTGTTGTCGTTGTTGTTGTTTTTGTCTGTAGCTGTGGCGCTAAGGAGACTGACTCCAAAGCACACACACACGCAAAATACTTTATGGGAACGCGACCACGAATCGTTCGATAAACTATGAAAAGCTGAAATTTAAGTTCACTTAATTTTACTTTTTAATGTGGGGAGTGATATTGACAACGATGACGATGGATACACAGCAGCTGCTTGTTGCTGCGTAAGTCGATTAATTAAGCATGTATAAGCAACAATGTTGCTTAGAAAGATGCGTCTGGTTGAGTATTTCCCCTTTCGCACGTTTCTATTCAACACGTTTCCCGAATAAAGTTGTCCCCAATAAGAATTAAATTCCTATCAGCAGAGATGCAGTCGCCGCGATTCTGCTAAGAGTCGAAACGCATCAGGATAAAAACACCTCTTCGATTGTTTATTGTTGTAATTTTGAATTTATTCGTGTTTTTTTAAAAAAAAGTCACCAAAAAAATTGATTAAATTCGTCATTTATTTTTAGATTTGCAGAGTTCAAAGGTCACAATTGTTCACGTCGTTGAAAAGATGAAAAAGTGAAGCAAATAAAAGCCATAAATGGGTGCAAAGGGGAACTGCAAAAGAAACTCCTTTTAAATAGAATTTTCAATAAGGAAAAAAACGTGTTAAATGGATTTTAACCATAAGCATTTCATGTCAAGCGAATTTTCCATTTTTTCCCATCATTTAAGCAAACAGTTGAACAATAAATCGACTGTAATTGACTCCAAGCTTCGTGTGAAATCGGTTCAAAGTTGCACACGAAGCAGAAGCAGGGAAAAAAATCCTGTTTAAAAAATAATAATAATAAACAACAACAAAAGGAATTACAACAGAATTTCAGAAGAAAAAAGCCGATGGTGGGGGAGGGGAATCCCCCTTCTCAGGGGTTGACGTGGGACTTAAAACTGCATTCAACCGAAAAACAGCAACAACAACGAATTAAAGTCGACTTTTGAACGCTGAAAGAGGTAAAAAAGCGGTTAAAACAGCAGCCAACGAAACAAAAGCATCAAAAGAATCATCATTAGCATCATCATCATCATCATCATCAACATCAGCATTTAACAACATCAAGCAGCATCACTTAAAGATGAAGAAGCTCAACAAACACCGAATGCAACAGAAGAAACGACGCGACGCTTGCGATGGAAAGGGTTAAAAGTGGACTTTCCACATTCCATTGCAGATGAAATACAACGGCAGCCGCAACCACTCACTCGCCAATAAATAAAACGAATCAACACAACAACAACAACAACAACAACAACAACAACAACAGCAACGATACCGTGAAAAATACATCGCGATTAACGTTGGGGAGAAATGCTTGTGTGCGTGCGTGTGTTTGTGCTCTGCATCAGAGACGATCTCGTGTCTCTCGCGCTTATTCAACATAAGCGAGTGAGAGAGGAATCATAAAGAAAAAATCAACACAACACGATGTGAAGTTGATGTGTGTGTTGTTGTTGTTGTTTTATACTACTGAGCAGAGAAGGAACTTCGCTCTCGCTGTTGCTGCTCTGTGTTAATTTGCGAATTGAAGCCTGAGGTTAAATCAGTTTTTCCCCACACAAACGAAAACAAATAATTAATGTATAGATGAGTGAGAAGGATAGACAAAAAAAAAAAAACCAATAGGAAAAATAATTTGCGCAAAACAAATAAACTGATTGGAATGTAATCAATTATCTGATGTCTGTGGAAAATTAAACAAAAAAGAAAAAGAAAAACAAGAAACATTCCACGAAAAAACAACAAGAAAAACGAAAAACCACAAAAACAAATTTAGAAAACCACAATCAAAAAACAACAACAACAACAACTTGAAAAATGTGGCTGCCACAAGATTTTTCAAAACATTTATTTGCACAATAATAAATAGCAGCAAGCAAAGAAAAAAAGCAAAAAGCAACTCCACTTTATTTACAACAACAACAACAACAACAATTGAAGCGAAACAAGAACGACAACAACAGCAGCAGCAGCAGAACTTGAAGACGAAGAAGAACAAGAAGTTCAAGTCGAAGGTAGACAAGAAAAATTCTTTGGAAAAAAAAAACATATTTGTTCAAGCAGCGGCTGCGCTTCGCTAACTTCGGCTGCTTCTTTCTGTGTTGTTGTTGTTGTTGTTGTTGATGTTAAGAGTCGTTTGTGTGTGCATGAGAAGTGAGATGATGACCAACAACAGCCGAAGAATGAACGAAGAGCGCGTCGTGTAAACGAAGTTTAATGCAATCGTCAACAACAACAACGACAACAACGCAATTCACCACGAAAAGAGAAACTTCATCTGTTTTGATGCATTTGGCCAGCAAAGAATTTCAATGTTGTGTGTGTGTGTGTGTGTGTTGACTCGCTTCTGCTAAAACGAAACGACAGAAAATTGCGTAGTTAATAACGAGCTACGCAAGTTCGAACTAACAGCATAAACAACAACAACAACAGCAACACATAAAATAAACAAACATAAAAAAGAAGAAGAAGAAGAAGCAGTCATTTAGCCGCAATGGAATTTCAGGAATGCATTTTTTACAGCAACAACCAAAGGCAGCATTTTTTCCATTTCCATGTTTGCTTTCTGTTTTTGGTTTGCGTTTTTAATTGAACTGCATCCACGTACCTTTTCCAGGAATTTCGCTTCTTCTGCTGCTTCTTCTTCTTCTTCTTCTCCATTATTTGTTTTATGGACTTGGATGCTTCGAATTAAAAAGGAGCCACGAATCACGGCAGCCGCTGAATTCAATCGCAGCTTCAGCGACAATTTTTCCATGTTGTTGAAGATTGAAATCAGTTTAACGATTAAATTCTAATTAGAAGCAAAGGAATGCGATTTGCTTACAACGAAAATTGGGAAGCATTGAAAAAGAAAGAAAAGAAAAGCGATTAATAATAACAAAGGGATTAAGTAACGCGTCTCCTTCTTCCCCTGTTCCCCTCCATTCACCTTTCAACTAAATGATGATCACCACGAATTCCATCGACTGCTTTGATGGATGTTTGAGGAAAGCGGCAGCTCCCTCTGGTGTCGATTGCATGAAAGTTTCGTCGAGCGAAGTCGAAAAGCAGCCGACAACCGACAACCGACAGCGATATCAGTTTTCGAGAGGAAAGCGACGACATCGCAGGGAATTAATGATGCTCGGGAGGAGGGAAATCAGTCAGCAGCACCACCCACAACAACAACAACAACAACAACAACAACAACAGCAACAAATACAAATTCGAAGTCATCGTTAATGCAAGCGTAGCGAAAGAATTCAAAAGTCATTTACACAAGTTTTTGGACAAAATGCAGCTGAACGATCCAAAGGGAATTTTTTTTAATATTTTCAGTGAGTGACCTTTGACATTAACAGCTGCTCATCATCATTAAAATGGAAGAAAAGCGATTAATCACAATAAAAACGAATCATTTATAAAAATAGCTTCAAAATAAAAAGGGGAAGGGAAGCTAAAAAGGGGAGGGAAAAGGTGCACAGATGGGAATTCAAATGACAGGGAAAATAGTAGTAGAAATGGGGAAAAAGTGTATTAAAAAAGGTAGTAGAAAGCGTAAACGTAAAAGCGAAAAACGAGCAGTAAAAAACGAGAAAAGATGGAAAGGAGACCAAAAATAACAATAAAAAGGTAGCAATAAGGGGAGCAAAAATGGGAGCAAAAAAAAAGTAAGGAGTAAATGAATAAAAATTGTAGCAATAATGAGAGAAAAACGGAGAGTATAAAAGCAGCGCTAAAATGAAAGTTTAAAATGACAGAAGTAAAAAAGTAGTACAAAGAGTAGTAAAAATGGGAATAAGATAACAAAAACTAGTAAAGTTGTTGTCTACAGCCGGGCTGTAGCCGAAATACCCTACACCTTAAAGCTGCATATATACTCGTATATATATACAATATATATTTAATAATAATAATAAAAACAAAAAATTTTTTTTTTAAAGTGGGCGGATCACGCCCATATTTGGCATATTAACTGGAAGCATTAGTCTAAACCTACATATTAAATTTTCTTGTCTTCTCTCAAAAAGTGATGCTGATATGGGCTTTTTTAATAGGCAAAACAGAGGTACCTGCACTCTCGATATAAAAAGTAGGCGTGGTCCTTGGGCGATTTTGCCCATTTTCAATACGAAACACCCCAACATAGCAACGAATATTTTTGCCAAATTTCATTTTGAAATCTTAATGCGTTCTCCTGTGATCGTGATTTCAACGGACAGACAGACAGACGGACAGACATCGTTATTTCAATTTCGGTGGTGACGCTGATCAAGAATATATATACTTTTCCATACCTATCTTGTCTAGTTCTATGCGTTACACACTCCGGTAGAAAGTGAATATACCCTCAACCTTAAGGTGTAGGGTATAACAACAAGAAGGAAAAAAGGCATAGAAAAAAAGGGAAGTAAAAATGTAAGTTATGAAGAGGAGCAATAGCGGGAGTAAAAAAGTAGTAAAAAAGTAATAAAAAAGTGGAGTAATAAGAGGAAAGAGGAGGAAAAAAGGCAGCTAGAAATGGCAACGAAAAGAGGTAGTAAAAACAAGAGTAACAAGGAGGGAAAAAAGGAAGAAACAAGAACGAAAAAATGAGGAACAAAGGGAGAAAAACGTTAAAAGGCGCAGTGAAAAGGGGAAGCAAATAGGAAAAATAGGGGAAAAGGGTCATATTTATTTATTCGTTCTTTTATTTACCCATTTCTTTATGTATTTTGTTGTTGTTGTTGTTGTTGTTGTTGTTGTTAAATTGTATGCAGCACGCGACGACGACGACGACGACGACGTTTCTGGGTGCAACGTATCAGCAAAAGCAACAACAAAAAACGTCAAAGGAAACCTTTAAATGGTCGACTGAATGCGTTCAAGTTCTGCTCCCGCCCCGCCTCCCCTCCCCCTCCCCGTACACCACGAAAAAACAAATAATTAAATGACTGCGTTGTAATTAGCTGCATTTTCATTTAATTATCAATTTGAGAAGCTTCTGTTTAACAATCGCACTCATGCTACACTTAACACTCGATTTACACAGTGAATTCTTCGTCAGGGTTTCATTTCAGGTACACTGTAAAAAATACCTCCGAATAAAAACTCGAAAAATAAATTCTAACAATTAAAATTATAAAAAATACAAAAAATATCAGGAATTCTTATTAAAAAGAAGTGTATTTAAATGTAATTTAATCTATTATTTATTTACTTATTTTTTTGATATTTTTTTAAAACGTTTTCTGCTGTTTGTTTACTAAAAATCGTGCAAAAGTCTTTTTTCTTTTTTGTTGTTTTCTTGTTGTTTTTCCGTTTTATTGCATGTTTCTAATAATAGATCATAAAATGAAAAAGACGATTTTAATGTGCAATAAATTTCTAAATTATATTCATTAAAGAAATAATTAATTCCAACACAAAAAGTAGTTAATTTTAGCAAAGCTTCGTTACGGCTGCCGCGTTTCTGTGATCGCTGCACACGAACTCAAACACACACACACACACACACACATGTGATATGCACAAAAACACGCCCACTCAAACATAAAGCAGACGCGGCTACAACAACAACAACAACAACGTGTCTGCGTTTATTTTTAAATTATAGCATGTTTTCAGCTTTTATTATTGTTATTTATACTCTCGATAGCAGAAGAGAAACAACAACAACAGCAGCGATTAAGGAAGCAGAAGCAGCGTTAAAAGCAGCGCCAGCGCCAGGGCCAGCAGAAGCAGCGACAGCGGCAGCATTGCATGTAAACAAACAACGATTTTGAAGAGATTCGTTCGAAGAGCTTCGTTTGAAGAGCTGCTGTCTTGTTGTTGTTGTTGTTGTTGTTGTTGTTGCTCTTTTTTCATCACAGCAACAAATAGAATTTAATGAATGAATTATTGCAAGCAGCAATCAATTATTACGTCTGCTTCTGCACGTTTTTCGTAATGGAAAATGCATTAAAAGACGAATGTCTGTCTGTCGGGGGAATTGCAGGGTGCGCTGTGGCACTTTTAATTGCTGCCACAACAACGAAAAGGTGTAAATTGCAAATAATACTCAGAATTCCCCTTCAAACGAATCGTACAAGTGACCACACAATTAATTAAATGACTTTTTCATTTGCTGCATCATGTTTTGTCTTCTCTTCTTCACTTTGCACTAAAACAACAAAATTAATTGGTGAAAAGGGAGGAGATTTTCCTCATTTAATCGCTGATTTGTCAAGTAAATGACAGTGAAAGAGGCGACACATGCGATAAAGCATGAAATTAATCCATTAATTAACTCATTAATTAATCAAAAATAAATCATTAAGGAACATAAAATTCAAATGAAGTCGTTTGAAGGACGAATTCGATCACTTTTCACACGTTTTCATCATTTTTAGAATGTTCAACGAACTCGGATGCACTTTGGAATCTTCTCAAAGTCATTCTATTGGCTTTTAATCCAGAGAAGGACAAACAAAGCATTAAAATGAAGCAGCAGCAGCGTTGTTGTTGTTCGGCGAGTGACTGCGAAATGAGTTCTGCTCCGACGACGGAAGACAGACGCTGGCAGACGTTGAAACTTGCCACAATCAAGCGGCTGCAGAGGGGCACGAAGCACCTCACAACGACGTGGATTCAATTAAAAGCTTCCAGCGGAGACGTCAACTCTTTCTAATCCACGCAACTTGACATTTAATTACGTCAAAGTTTATTAAGAATCACGGAAGAAGTGAAAAGCAGCTGCAAATGATGTGCATAGATAATTGAGAAAATTCCTGAAAAACGGTTGAAAATTCCTTCAAGTTCAAGTTTCATCATTTAAATTTCCATCCAATGTTTTGTAGCTAAATCTTTTCTCTTTCAATAATTTATCTACTTGCAGGGAAAAATGTAGCGAGATCGACAAAGAAACGCGAATAAAAGAAGCGATCGATCGTGGATTGGAAGCTCGCGTTGGTGAACGTGTCGCTTCTTTTAGAAATTCCATTCACACGTTCATTAAAAGCACATAAAAAGTCCCTAAAAGCTGTGAAACTGTGATTCATGACTCGGAGAGTTGAGCTGCAAACGAAGACGCAGGACTCTCAGCCATAGACATTTTATCGACTCTCGGAGAGACATGATTTTTACTGAGCCTCTCTCTCTCTCGTTGCTCTGCAATCGTGAATGCTTCGAGCGGCGCTTGTTCAATGCCGCTCTTAAAATCCATGCTCCATTTGCCACTGGGTTTTCTTCAATACACACACTCACGTGATTTCGTTGCTTTGCAGCTGTGTGAGTGTGGGTGGAGTAGTGTGCAAAGCAATAATTTAAGCAGTTTTTTATTGCCATCGGCGCACGTGCAAGTGTTAAATAAACAGTTAACAAAAATACCCTAAAAAAAACCCCTAAAGACTTGGGGGAAATAATGAAATAATCGCTTTTATTGCTGCTGTCCGTGGCTGCTGTTAAACGGAGCGAACGATCGTCGGCCGGCGGTCAATGACTTCCGAGTTTTTATATTTCGTAGTTGAATGATTTTCGATTGAACAAAAGTGTTGAGCGAGTGTTTTCGGCTTGGATTTAGTCGACTTTTATGCATGCTCCATGTAACAACAACAACAACAACAACAACAACCGCAACTTCAATTTCCACTGTTATTTGCCGCGTTTGAGGGGCAACACGAGGGGTTTTTGCCTGCCCTCAATTAGTGAATAAATGAGCAATTTTCACCGCCGAAACTCGTTAAATTTATTAAAGTTCTGCTGCAGAAGCCAACAATTAAATAAATTCAATTCATTTAAAATTCCATGTGAAGCGAGCGGCACCAAAAGCGACGCCGAACACGCAACACTCATTTTTGTACATTTCATTAAACAATAAAAGCGAATTTTACGAATTAAATTAAAATAATTCACGTTGTGAGGATGAAGAAGAGTTTTAATTGTTTATGGTGCTTCTTTTGCTTCTTTTGTTCTCCTTTTTGCTCCTCTTTGCTACTTTTTTACTACCTTTTTCACCTTTTTTACTCCTTTTTTTGCTCCTTTTTTTTCTCCTTTTTTTGCTCCTTTTTTAGTGATTTTGACTGCTTTTTATTTATGTTTCGTTCTCCACTTCCACTTCTGCATTGTTCCCTTCTTCACTGCTTTTATCGTCGCTGTTGGCTCAACTTTTACTACTTTTTTAATCATTTCGCGCCCTTTTTGCTCATCTTTTACTACATTTCTACTACTTTTTAGCACCTTTATTGCTCAGTTTTTATTGCTTTTATTTACTCCTTTTTTGTTCCTCTTGCTCATTGCTTGCTCATTGCTTGCTTTTTTACTCCTTTTTAACTAATTTCTTCGTCCTATTCCTGTTCCTTTTTGCTCATTTTTCCTGCCTTTTTTTGCTTCTATTGATTACTCCCTTTTTTTTGGTCACTTTTTCGCAGTCACTCCCTTGCTGCTCCTTTTTTATTTCTTTTCCTTCATTTTATTGCACCATTTCCGTATTTTTCGCCTCTTATTATACTACCTTTTTGCTCCTTTTTTCCCCTACTTTTTTCGCTCTTTTTTATATCTTTTTTTCCCTTATTTTTTGCACCTTTTCGTCCGCTTTCCTAGACGTGAAACTAGACAATTATAAATAACTCGAAATCCATGACTGACACACGGCTTAAAAGGCGCTCAAGAAGATCGCCTGCAACGTGACGATGATGACGACGATGATGATGATGATGATGTTCCTAATGATCACGTGCTAAAAGCAACCGCAACAACAACAGCAAAGGACTGACAAGTGGAAGAAGAAGAAGCTGCCAGGTGCAACTCGCTTCTCGGCTCATTCACGGTGTCAGCAGGCAGCCGCGGACGGACGGACAAACAGACAGCTTGTCAGTCAATGAGAGGTCGCTCCTCCGCAGCCATCGTTTATCCACACACACACACACACACATACACACACAGCGAACACTTCTTTTGGCCTCTGAAGTCTCGACTGCAGTTGCTGGCCTCGTTCACTTGTCTTTAATTCGGCTGAAATATGATTACCACGGCGCTGCTTGCTGTCCGTCCGTCCGTCTGTCCGTCTGTCTGTCTTTTGTGTAGACCATCTGTCAGTTCGTTTTTTGTGTTTATGTTTATTTTGCCGCATAAGAATTTTGTTTAGTTTCGAGCAGCGATTGTCTGCGATTTGAAGCTGTTTTTTCGCATTTTGCCAACCCGTAATTAGACCAGAAAAAATATAGTTTTTAATTAATTAGAGCAATTTGCAAAAAGAATCCGATTTAAAAGTGATTTGGATAAAAATAAAAGCAGCACGAGGGAGAAAATTCAACATTTAAAATAGAAATGGAAACTTTTTGATTATGAAAATAATAAAAATCATAGTCAACCAATAAAAAAACTACCCAAAAATAGATGAAAAAACTAAAAATTATCAAATCGAAATTCGTTTTGTTACAGGTAAACAACATTTCAACTAAAAACTAAAAACTTTAATCTACTTTAAATGAAATCTTTTGAAGCTTTTGTTAATATGCTTTTTTCTGCTTTTTCTTGTAGTTATCGAAGGTGTGTGTGTCTGCTGAAATAATTGCGTAGTATTTTCGGCAGTGTTTTCACACATGTGACAGTGTAAAAGGCGCCCAACACGTGGCCACAGCGAAGAGAAGCCGCGAGAGCGAGCGAACGAGCGAGCCAGCGACTGCGCAGAGCTTAAAATAAACTTTGGATCTTGTAGCAACGACGACGAGAGTCGAGACTCGACACTCGAGCGTTTGTTTACTTCCAATTAGAAGATTGGCCTTCAACGGAGCTCATAAAGCAAATATTTGCGCGATAAACGAACGACGATGGCAGGAGGCCAAACCGCGTAAACTTTCAATTAAAAATCGGCGCTGCCAAAGCGAAAAACACAAAGCATAAAAACCACACACACACACACACTTTGCTTTGTTTTTCGCTTTTCTGCTGTTTGCTTTGTCCATTTTCAATGTCCATTCTTCGATTTTGTACGCATTTTTAAATATCACTTTCAAAAAAACAAATTTTATAACAAAAATTCAATTGACTTTTTCTTGGAACTTCTCTGCACAGAAATCAGTTTAAAGACAATTTAAATAAATTGCGTACTTTGCGTTCAATGCTTTCTGAGTGGGAATTCTTTCCATTTCCAATAAGATTCAAGTTTCTAATGAGTGAATTCCATTTCCGCTCTCGTTGAGCAACGATCCATTGTTCGTTCGATCTCTTTTCTGCTTTGTTTGTTTTCAACATTTTTAAGCGACATTTTTAAAAAAATTTAACATATTTTCGTTTAATAAACAAAAGTTTTATTAGTTGCAAAATAGCGAAAAAAAACCCGTCGTCGTCGTCGTTGTTCGATTTAGTTTATGTTTTTGTTTTTAATTTATATTTAAAATTTGTTTGTAATTTATCTGTTCTGTCTGTCTTCTGTTTTTTTCTGCTTTTGCTTTACTTTTTTTGTGCCGTCGATCGAATTATATAAATACGAGACGGCCGATTGCTCGATATTCACACAAACGTTCATAAATAAATTGGCGAATATAAAAAACATTCTGTTGTCGGTTGTTATCGAGTTGAGAGCCTCGATCAACAGCTTATTTAACTGTCGCGCTCGAATTACGACTGCAGCCGACTAATCGACCAACAACACAACACCAACAACAACAACAACAACAACAACGGCTATAAACTTTGTGTACAAACAAACAAAAAACTTGAAAACCCAACACAGCCCCAAAACAAATCCAATATCAAATTAGATTCGTTTTATTTCTCTCAACATGAGCGCGTCTCTCGCTAACGCGCTCTCACACAAACTCATTTTCGCTCCCATTTGAAGCTCTCCGTTTCGAAGCACGGAGACGGCGCTCGCTCACTTCACGTTTCATGCTCCATGCTCCATGTTTTTTGCTGTTGTTGTTGTGTTGATAAAACAGGCTCCTCTGTTAGCTGCGTTGTTGCTGTGGTTTTTTTGCTGATGTTTTGCTTGTGTTTTACTTACATCTTTTGTTTTAATAATTTGTGAACTTTTAGCAGCTTTTTAATTGCTCAGTTGATGGCTTAACTCTTATCTTTAACAACGACGACCACCAAACAACTCGTCAAAAAGTAGTTTCTGTGACGTTGACCGAAATAAGGCCAGAAGAAGAAAGGGAAAAGGAGATGCAAAAGAATAAAGAATAGAATACGAAAAAGAAGAGGCAATCATAAGAAATAGAGAACCATTTATTCAACACGATATTTTGCGAAAAATTTAATCTTTGTTATGTTTTCGTTTATCGTTGGAGCTCGTGAATGTTTTTTGTTTTTGTGTGTGTGTGTGTGTGTGTGTGTATGTGTGTTGAATATCGCTCAACAAATGAAAAATTCTACGAATCCAGACGCTAATTATTTTGTTGTTGTTGTTGTTGTTGTTGTTGTTTGTTTGTTTCTTTCTGCTTTTGTCGTTCCCTCGTTCGCATTAGAATTGTTTTCGTTTAGTGAATGAAATGATTTTTAGCAGACACAAAAAAACCCAAAAAGAGAAAAACAATTCACAAAAAAAAAAAAAAAAATTGTTTGCCATTTTTGTTTGTGCTTTCATGTGATTTGAACGTGAAATGCGAATAACGGTTTCTAAAAACTCTTTTGTTGCACATCTGTAGTCATTGTTTTTTCAGTTATCGAAGGTCACGTCTTGTTTTCAACTTTTTGCTCACCTTTGAAAACACCAAAAAAATCTCCACTCACTTTCAACGCCGTACGCACAATCAGAGCGGCGCTCCGTCTGCGCTCTCTCTTCTCTCCGTCGCACACACCCGAAACACTATTTTGCAAGTCAATTTATTGCAAATAAACACGCTGGGAAATAAATGCAAATGCCAAACATCGAATCAAAACAACTCACAATCGGTCGCTGCCGACCGACGAACGGTAAAAAGCGCCCATCAACACGATAAAGAAGAAGAAGATTCACAACACACATTCATTTTCATCACTTCTTTAATATTTTTTATTTTAAGTAAACTTGAAAACTTCATAAAATATTCTTTAAATCACTAAAAACTCCTTTTAAAACGTAGCAAAACATTACGCGCGTTTTTCTTATTGGGAAATTCGCATTAGATTCCACTTGATTTCGCAATAATTAAAAGGAGAAACACAAGCGAGCCATGAGTCAAGCATAAAAACAACGCGTGACGTCACAAGCAATCAGCCCGGATGTGCGCCAACGAGGAATCAAGTCGACGACACTCGTGTGAAAATAACATAAAAAAACAATCTCGCGCTTCGAAATCCAAGTAGCTCAGAGCACGACGATTGCAAAGTAGCGACTGATAGCATACATCGAGAACATGACACAGTTGATTAGTTGGCGCAGCACGCGATGGAGGCCGAATCTCCGCAGCAGCGACGAAGGCGAAGGAGAGCGAACGCCAAGCAGCGCAGATCGAGTTGCCCGCTCTTGTAATCTCTTTATTACGCCGCATCGCAAGCAACTTGATCGGTTTTCTCTCACGTTGTACACACACGCACGCACACATTTGTGTTTATATGAATTAAAGGCATGCTTTCGATTTGGCAATGCTTTTAATCACTAAATAAACTTCTGTACAATTATAAAAGAAATCTGTTGAAGTAGATGAAGGGGAAATGAAGAGAGCGAGAGAGTGGCTGCTGCTGGTTTCTGTGTTTGAGGGATCTCTGAAAGAGTAGAGAGAGAGAGAGATGTTGCTTTATTATCCAATTGGAAATATTTTGATTAGAAGATTTCTTGTGGGAGATGTCAGTCCTCCAAGCGTCCACCCACCACCGCCAGCTGTCAACCATCCGTCATCCACTGCATACACCGTGACAACAAAGCTGCCTACGTCTTCTTCTTCTTCTTCTTCTTCTTCTTATTATTATTATTATTGTTTTTCTTCGTGGTGATGCAGCAAAAATCTAGGCAAAAGCAAGACAACCGCAAAGAGCAAGAAAAGAGCTCCATATTTTAATGTAAAAACAGCAGCAGCAACTAATTTCCATAAAAACTCCCAAGAAGAATCAGAATGCAAACAGAAGGAATTCAAGAAAGGGAAAATGAAAACGACAACAACAACAACAACAATTCCAATAGCAACACTTGTGAATGTGGCGCCTGGGCTACGTCATCATGGGCCACGACACACGCAGCAGCATGAGGTCGGCTGCAATCGCGTTGTTGCGGCAATTCGTCACACGATTGGCGTCGGCTGCCGAATGCTGAGTGTGACACGGCCCAAAGAGAGCAGTAGTTTTTCCCGCTGTTTTTTCCTGTTTTTTCAATTTTAATTTTATTGCTATTTCGTCGTTTTTTTTTAATTGTCACGTCGCAGAGTTGATAAGCTTCAGATAATTATTACACAAGGCGATTAATAATATTTTTTTCTATTCGATCACAACAACAACAACAATTGCACAATTTACACAAAACAAAAAAGAAACGAAACAAGGAATTTTTACTATAAATTACGAAAATATTTGTGATATTTCTAATATTTACTCGCGTATTTCTTGGCATTCATGTGAAAAACAACTCAATTAATTTGATTATGTCGTTAATTAACGATTAACGATACATTTTTGTTCGTTGTATGTCGAAATAAAATTACAAAATCCGTTGAATGAGGAACGACAACGAAAAAACAACGCATACATCATGCAAACATGAACATGGGGCATGAATCGAGGTGGGAATGAAGCAACGAAAGTCGGTTTCAGCCAGTTTCTTGTCGAATCGAATGAAGATTATTAACAGATTACAAAAGACAGGTTTTCGCTCTGAATTCTTGTCGTGGCGACTCCCATTAAAAGTGTGAAATAGAAGAATTTTTCCAATTTGAAATGATTAAAGGCAGCAAAAGCGACATCAACAGCGATTTACGTCATTCAAGTGTGAGAAAGGAGCAAAGAAAATCATAATTTATACGAAAACTCGTAAAAAAGGATGCAAATTAATTGAATATTCTGTGAATTATGCGAAAAAACAGAAAACTAAACGAAAACTCATCAAAATTACAGCTCATTGAAGGAAATTGAAGTAACATGGGGTAAAGAAAAAATAAATGAAAAAATATTAAAAATTTTAATAGTTCCACGAACTCGAAAAACAATTCTTTGAAACAATTACACACTTTCAATTACGATAAATAAAAGCAAAGTTCCTTTGGAAGGTTATTCGTCTTTTTGCCAATGAAGCGAAAACGACAGACGAAGCCATAATAAAAGAAGAACAACAATAATAAAGCTTTTTATTGTTTTAGCCTAGCCGAGAACTGCGTTGTTCACGATTCTGACGCTCTTTAAAAATTTAAAGTCACACAAATAATAATAAAACTTATAATAATAGTAAATATCATAAAATAATAATCCAAAACGTTCGAAGCGATATCGTCGCCTGTCTTCAATCTTCTTCAATTGCAATGAAAAGGAGTTCTTATAAGAAGCTAGACAAAATTTCCAATTCGCAACTGGAATTTATGCTTCATCGAAAGTCGCACACGCTCTTCTGTTTCCAATTTCTTCCATTCGGCAATCAAACACCTCGTCCTCTCTCGCTCAATCAGCCGAGGATCGTCGTCGCTCTTCTGTCGCCAGCAACAAATGTTTATAAACAATTATTTCAGTGTTGAATTTTGTAGGAGAAATTACAAAAACACGGATAACTTTTGATGTAAATAAAATTTCATCTTCAATCTTTTTTGTACGATAGAGGGGAAAAGTAGCTCCAATTGGAACCAAGTTACACTGAAATTGATAACACGCAACACATGCAAACAGAGTCGAAAGTTTTCATTATAAAAATTTTTTAGAACAATACATAAAAAACCCGCAAATAAACAATTAAATAATAACAAACAACATTATCATCATTGCATCCATCGATCAGTCAACTATGCATTCATTTCATTTAATCACTCAACTAGACGCCGCATCGAGATATGAGCAACGCCATCGCAATCATAAAGCAAACATCAATTAACGAATAAAATTCAATTTCTTTAATTTAAAAAATGTTTGGAATTCGTGCCATCGTCATCGTTGCGATGTTCGTTCGTTCATTCATTAAATGGAGCTCTCTCTCGCTCTCATCTTGCCCGTTCTCTCGTTTCGTGTCGTACAGCGCAGCCTTTGCACTCCCTCTCCCGCTCTGGAACACCAACACACGCACACACACACAGCCAACTATCGAATTCCGTAGTATTTTTGACCTACTTTCGTCGTGACTGAGAGTCTGAGTTGCACGAGTGCCCACTTCAACGATGCTTCGGTGGGGGGGGCGCGATGGAAGCAGGCGGGCGGCCGTCTAAAACGTATAAACACACATTTGTAATTGCGCAATAAACTGTTACAGTGTAACGACGTTTGCACTCGGCCTGCGTCTGTGTGCAATAACAATAAAAAGCACTAAGCAAATTTAAACACTTTCCATGTGTGAATGGGACTGCGACAGACGCTGAGAAGTCGTTGGACTTTTTGTGGCTTCTGCTGCAGCAGCGTCGACGATAAACAAACGGCGAGATGGGAAAATGAATCAAATGCAATTTTTGCTTCGCTTTCAGGTCGTCTTTTTCCAGGTCGTCTGCTTATCAACATCATTTCTGAAGAGTGGCCGATGTAAGGGTGGCTGGGGGCGTGCCGGTTAATTGAGTGTGTGCGACATGGAACCCTTAAAATGGGTCACCGACGGTGGCTGGTCTACTCGAGGCCCTTCAAGAATCTGTCTAGTAAAACTAGCGAAAGGAGGGCGAGGGGACGAAGAGAAGCGGAAAGTCGTGTTCGCTGCAGCGCGATGATGGCCCACTTTCGGTCCTCCTTTTTTTCGGCTCGTTCCGAAGACGTTTTCGACGTCGGACTCGCTTTTTTCATAGATTCACCTAAATTCAGTCCACTGAAGAGTAAAAAATCACCAAAAATTCCTTTGAAAACATCAGAGAAATTCTCTTTATGATGGTTTTCTGTTCTCTGTTCTCCGATTCCTTTCGTTGATGTGGAAAATATTAAAATACGGACAAAATTAAGGTCAAATTTGTAACAACAGCCGCCATTGAAATAGGATCTGCGTTGACTGTACATTCGCCGAGTGGCTATAAGAAGGATAAAAACAACAAACAGCAGCGCAAAAGGAGCACAGAATCGAAATTACACGCAGCTAAACACGAGCAGACGGTCAAAACACGGAAACAGTTATGTACATATTTCGAACGCCTACAACAACCACAACCACAAATAACACTGCTACAAACGACAGAGCAACAGAAAAATGCCGACGACGTAAAACAAGTTTGAAGCTCGTCTCCAACACCAAAAAAAAACTCTGAACGCAACTCGTTCTCGCTGCAGGGGAAAAGTTCAACGAAGGATACATAAAACCAACATGCATTCCAATCAGAATTCGGTCGTCGGCGAAGGGAAAAGCTCGGCAGAGAGGCGCGACCGGAGATACAACCGAAAAGCGACCTCCGAAAGAACAACAGAGAAAAAAAGAGCTGCTTCAATGATTTATAGCCGAAGAGGGAAAAGGAACAGCGAGAAACGAAAGTATGGCGACCCGACAGAAGTCGATGAACGACGACGACGACACCCGAAAAAGGAAATCCAACAACCACACGAACTACGACGCGGCATCGCAGACGCAACAGCAGAAGGACAACGGCGAAAACAACCCTCGAAGTGCCGTTGACCCCGAAGGCAGACGAAAACAAAGTTGAAAGCAGAGCGAACGAGCGATGGAAGCAAGGCGCAGTCAACAAAACAGAATTTCAAACACAGGCACACCTCGTAAAGGCGCATGAAAAGGGAATGAAAGAGAGAGAGAGAGAGGGCAAGCATACACATGAAAAGAGGGCATCACAACGAAAGAGAGCGGACTGTCGAAGAGAAACGCGTTTGAATCACTGCGATGGCGAAGAGCGAGAACAAGCATCGAGGTGGCGCCTGCAGAAGAGCGCACAATGCGAAAGCGAGGACAGCGAGCATAAAACGGAACGACGGAGAGCGCAAGAAACCCCTTTTTGGGCGGGAACATGGCTCGAAAAGAGAATAAATTCTGTATCAATCGTCGAAAACAATTGCAAAATGACGACCGAAATACAAAACATGTAAACGAAGAATACATGTGAAAAGAAGAGGGCGCAAAAGAAAACGAAAAGTGATATAAAATCGAACGCCTTGTGGAATAATCAAGTTTCCATGCGAAATCAAGTAAACACAGAAAAGCTAAAGAGAGACAGAATAATGATGATAATAATAATAAATGCGTTTATGGCGGGTATAAAAGTCGCCCAGCCACATACCACACAACAACGTGTTTTGTCGAACGCAGAACGACCAAAGTACAAAGCCAAGCAGCAACAGAAATACCAAAACACAACACAACAGAATTCAACGCAACCCACCACACAACGCAACTCGTCTCGCCAACAACACAAACAACAACATCAAAACAAAGCAGCAGTCGACAGACCACCATCAATAACAAATAATAAAGCACAACGACGATGCCGAACGATGAGCGAGCTGTTCATTCATTCATCAACATCTGAAATGCTGCAGATGCTCTTCTGCTCACTCTCCCACAACTGCAAACGAATGCAATGCGCCATTCGTGTGTTCGGCTGTAATTCCGCCTCGTGTTGTTGTTGTGATGAAATCGTAAACATGCGGAGTACGAGTGCATCTTTTTATTCCTTCTTTTCTACTCATTTACTACTCACTCACTTACTCACTACGAGCGCTGGATACATAATTACAGCGCGTCTCTCATCGTACGATGGAGCATTCGTCGGCTGAAGTCGATAGTTTTTTGTAAGTGTTTCTCGTCGGGCGCATTCGAATAAAATGAATGAAAATGTAAAAGTTGTAATATTTTTAGACGTTGTTGTTGATGCAGCAAAAGTTACGAGGTGAGTATGTGTGTGTGTGTGTGTGTGCCTTCTATTTTCGTTGTTGTAGCCGAATCGTGGAGTACAGCATCAATGCGCCACAAAATGCGCCGTCTCGAAAACTACAGACGGCAGCGCTGATGTCTGGCGTGTGTGTGTGTGTGCGTGTTTTTTGTGAAAAAATAACCCAAGTTTTCCGCCCTTTTTGGTATCTTTTGGATGTAAATATCACATCAAAGCAAATTGACGCAAAAGGAAAAAATAATAAAAATTAGCAAATATTTTAACATAACATGAAGTAAGCTGAAGTCCGTCTATCGTACAGTTTTTCCCATTGTTATTCATAACATCGTAGCTACCGCAACAACAACAACAACAACAACAACAACAACCCGACAGCATCACAGAAAAGAGACAGAAAAGAGACGGAAGAGAGCGGCAGAAACTTCGAGAATAGATACAAGAAATATGAAAATCGTAAATAAGAAGTAAAATAAAAAAAAATGGAGCGGAACAAGCAGACAAAAGGGACGACGAAACGAGGCAGGCAGGAAGAGGACGCAATGCAAATTGTGTGCGAAAAAGGATATGCGAAAAGTTGGCAGCATCTCGAGAGGCAAAAATTGCTGTAGGTTAGGGCCAAAAAAGAGCGCGCACAATCGGCAGCCAGACTGCAACCCGCACACAAACAACCAACAACAACAACAACAACAAAAGAAAGGACACACCAAAAAAAAAGCCAGCAACAATGGATTTTACCCGAAGGATAACCGAAAAGAAGCAAGGAAGAAGTCGAATTGAACCAGGTGCGTTCTTGGAAATGCAATTTAAATGATGTTTACTTTGGAACTTTGCCGGGCAGCGGAAGGAAAAAGGTTCAAACAGTTCCCTGAACGGCGACAGACAGAGATTCCGGCAACAGCCTCACAGCAGCAGCGCCTTTAACCGTTAAAAAGGAACCAGCGTTGTTCTTAAAGGACATCTGCGACGAATTTGCGACAGAAAAGGAAGTTCCAAGAGATCTGCTAATGATTTAATTGCTTCTTTGTCCTTATTATTGCCATTGAAAGCAAATGAAAGACGATTTTCCTTGTAACTAAAGCAAGAAAGACAATGAACAACATTGAAACAACTGAAAACATTTACAAACTCCATCGGTTTCCGTCTCTATCGATCGTATATTTCGAATATTGCTCATAGAAGCCGATATTTAGTGAGTAATTTGAGACCCTTTCACATCCTGAATGCAAAATAATTCAATTATTGTCGTTCGTTCACTCCGGAAACATGAACAATGCCGGAATCTTTCGGCTCATTTCCCAAACAAAGGGTCTCACTTTTGCTTTTATCGCCTCCTCGATGCAAATTCAGAGGTCAATAAACACTATTAACAACAAAAAACAAAAAAAAACCATACAACATTTTTATAATTTGCAAAAAAACCGCCAAAAACATCAGTTTTCATATAAAATATACGCTAAAAACGTGAAATGACTTCTCTGTGTCTGTCTCGTTTTCCTCGGACGGCCTCCTCACATCGCAGACTCTACTTGAGGGCCGGCGACCCTCTCCAAGCCGCATTTCGTGTTCATTTCGCACTTTCACCGCGGCCGGACGCAGCAAAGAAACCCTTAAAGTGGCCGCTGCACAGCAAACGCACATTTTCCGGGAATCGGGCACACGACGCAGCAGTGACACCGTCACCGGGAATCGAGGCCGATTCTAACATTGTTCTGCACGATATAATAAATGGTTGCTCGTTGTTTGCATTGCTGCTGACGGTCGACGGGGCGGCAACACAAAGCAGCAGCTAAAAAAGTTACTGTCCTTTAATGATGACTTTTCCAACGCATTAATAAAAAATTAAGGAGGCTGCTGCAGCTGCTCTTCGCTTGATGCGGCTTCGGTTATCGTTGGCATCGATGTCAATGGCCGTGGTGTCGATTGTCTTCGCTGCTAATGACGAAAAGCGGCGTGGAAGTGATAAGATTGGGCCGCATAACAGGTTCCCTTCGATCACGTTTCCGTCGTTCAGTCGAAAAAAATATCACACGAGCGACAAACAAACGCACGCAAACATCACACAACGGCTTCGATTTATGATAAGCATCACTCATCCACTTGTGATAAGCACCGCAGCTATCAGCATGAGAACAGCCATAAAACAGCAATCAAGGAAACACTCAGACATTGGGAATCTTTGCTCGTACTTCGTCACTTTCGTTTGCAGGCTCTGCAGTGACCCTTCGGCCTCCGTTCTACTCCGAAATCAATTGAAATCGTGTGGACTTTTCCTCGATGGCTGTCGGTTTTCTTTGAGACTGGGAAATTATTTCTCGCTTCTGCTTTATGTACAAATAATGGCTCAATTCTCGGAACTGATTTGGGAAATTCTTTAAAGGCTATGAAATAAAATCCAGTTTTGATATTGATAATTCTCACAAGCGTCGGAGCGAATGAATAAATAAAAGACTGAAGTGAATGAAGTTCCGAGAAACACTTTTATTACCGTTATAAAGCCACACAAATACCATAATTAAATTGATTATTAACGTCCATAGAGGATAACAACGACTGCAACTTTAAATTTACTTAAAAACAAATATAAAAATCATATAAAAAACATCAAAAGACTTGCTTAATAATTGACGCTTTTGAGAAGCCTTTTTAAAGCTTTTCCCCTTTCTCCGTTTACAGATTGAATTAAATCTTATTAGAATACGAAGAATTACAGCGATTGGAATGTGAAAATAACGACTTGAGTTTGTGACTCGTTATTAAAATTATGAAAATCGTTATTAAATCATTGAATGTGAATAATTTCGTTGTTGTTGTTGTAATGTTAATGGATTTGAATGAATTCTGCTTATTTTACGATAATAACAATCAATAATAACTCCAGCTTTTGTCCACTCACGTGTTTTTTTATCACTTTTATGCTTTTAATTTTGTCCTGAAAATTTGTCCATTTGAAATTTCACTTCATCGCAATACAAGAAACGATTTTATTTCTCTTTATTATTATTTTTATTGGTTATTGTTTGAGATGTTTTAATTTTGACAACTGCGCATTGAAGTAAAAGTAGCAAAATTCGTCGAATTTAAATTGAGTCAAAAAGGAAAATAATCAGTTTTTTTTGCGCTGTGGATCGTCGACTGATCGGCGTGCGATTGGATTAGAATAAGAAGAAGCAGCTGAATGAATAACGAGCAACAATTAAACGTGAAATCAATGAAACTCTTCGTCGGCACGCTTCATCGCTTCCTCTTCACATCCTCAATTAGTTTTGTTATTCTCTTTCGAGTGGAATTGTGGGGGAGGGGAGGGAGGAGGAGCGTGTTTATTAGAAGTGCAAAGGATGCTTCGCTCACAGACTTGCAACACGTGAAGCGTGCAAAATGCAAAAGCAATTATTTCGTCGCATGTGCCACGTTTTCAAGCCACGTCCCGAGGAACGTGTTCAAAATAACGTGTAGCTTCCATTCCAACTTCAACAATTGAAGCATTAAAAGTGGTTTAAGGTTAAAAATTTTCAACGAATTTTGATTATTCATTTGATTTTTTTTTTTTTTTTTTTTTTTTTTTGTTCCCTTAATGACACTCGAAATCCATAAAATCTCTTTTGCTTTTCTGTAGTCTTTAGTTCGAATACAGGAAATGATTATGTAATCAAGAGAGTTACTGATTAACAGTCTCAGGTTTCTTTTAAGACTGATTACATTTATGTACATGTACCACACATAAACACACATTGTTTTTCACATGTTGACATCTCTCTCAAAAATCTCACAATCGGAGTAGTTTTGCTGCTCTCGTTGTTGTTGTTGGCGCTGCTTTGTTTGGGTGGTGGTGTTTAAGCGTGAAGCTGCCATGCAGACTGGGGCTACAACAACAACAACAACGACAACAACGACAACAACAAAGAGTGGTGGTTTTTATTTTGCCTCTGTTTACACAGCTCTGTATGCGTCGAGTCGTGGTCACAGTTGTTGTTGCTGTTGTCTCGCTCTTTCCTGTTGTTGTTGGTCGACATATTCAGAGCATTGGCGATGGGGACGCCATTCGTCGTTCGTGGAGCTGTTTTGCTGTGTTGTTGTTGTCGGTGTTTTGGTCTTGTTTTGGCCGAGTCTTTTGAATGGTGAAAGACACATCATTTGTTTACATAAATATGTATTAACTATATTCTAATCAATTACATTATAGCATAACGTTTGTGTATTTCATATTTATGTATTTTTTATAGAAATTTACTACTATTAGGTAATAAAACAAAAACAAAAACATGACGAATAAATTTATTTTTTATGTATGTATGTACCTTGTTTTGTTGCTGGAAACTCTTCGTAAAATATTTTACTCTGAAGTCGCTCTACACTTAAATAATGGAATGGATTCCAAGCAGATATATGAAAACTATTACATATAATTCTTAGTTATTTTTTTCACGTTAAAAAACAACTTCACATTTTTAAATAGCAACTTTTAGTATGCACACAACTTTACAAAAACACTTCACTTTTCAGATTGTTTTCAACAATTAATTGTTGAATCAATTAATCAGCGCATTTCGTGCGTAGTTGTTGTGTTTGGCGTCGAACGCCAAAGTACAAAAAGCGAATAGCGAAAATTTGCGTAAAGCGCCCAAGAAAAAAACCCAATACAAAAGAGTAAACAAACAAACAGACCTCGAGACGAGGTGGAGCACTCTCCGACGCATGCTCTTCTGCACCGATCCTCCGTCTCGCTCGCACTCCTTATCGGCGGCTTATCAATGTTATGTTGTTATTTTCCGTGCTTGGCTACTCGCTCGCACAAATAGTGCGACTACTTTTTTCTCGGATAGATATAAACTTCGCTGCGTAGTATTTTTTCTTGCGACATTCGAATGTGTTTTTATTAATTACACTATTTATTTTCCTATCAAAACAACAAGAAACTTGACACACTAAATTCGAAGGTTGCATTTGTGCCGTTCTGAGTCTTTTTCGCTGTTATGTGTGACTTGAAAACTAATTTACAAGAGTAAACAAAACCTTGCACTTTCACGACTACAAGCAACTTTGCAGTTGTTGTTGTTTTATGATATTTTCAAAATGTAACGATTCCGAGTTGTTATTCTTTTTCAATTTTTCATAATTCTCATTTCACACGCTCCACTTTCGTCCGCAAAACACCAAACAACCTCGCGAATAAGAGAAACCGACGTACAGCAGAAGCTGCGGATGTCGAAATGTTTCCCGGAAAACTTTCCGGCGCCGGAATTTATTATGATCACTCCGAAAAATTATGTATATACTCTTAGACCTTCCTCCGAAGAGACCCGGATTGATAGCAATTCAAATAACACTTCCAAAACACACCAGACGACAACCTCTTTCGATCGCGTCTCTTTGCAAAATAATCCTAACATTACAATACCATCTCATGAAAGAAGAGCACCAGTGTTGCCGCTGCCCCTAAATAAAAATACCTTTTCTCAAAAAGGTTTCATTTATAAATGTGTCCACATATAATCCAATACAAATCGTCGTAGGAATAATAATGAAACTCAAACTATTCCTATTGGCGCATACCTGAATAATAGCGCAAGCTAGAATAACTACCAATAAGTTTGTTTAAACAAATAAGTTCTTTTGCTAAACTCAAGCACTGTGCCAATGATCCCACTAGGTAGAACTTATCATAACGTCCACTCTCGCCCTCCTCCGGAATGTATAGAGCATTGAAATTTTTAACCAAGAACACCTTGAGCCATGTATCTCCTAAACTACAGCAAGTTCACATAAGGAGCGTTAGTAAGATAATTTTAATATCTTCCATTTTTGTTTATATAATTTTATTGAGAAAAAACATAGTGTAGCTGTAAAACGTTGTTTACGATCTATTTAGCTTTTTTTCCTACCTCTATAATTTATGCATATTATACAAACAAACAAAATCGTAAAAGCTGGACAAAGTGATAAAAATTTTAAATAATGCTTGCAATGTTTGTAATAAACTATATATTTGCTGATAATCAAATCATCTTTCTAACGGTACTTCTGTGAAGGCCGTATCTATAATTTAATAGATATATGGTTCATACATTGAAATACATATAATGAGAGTGCCCAACTACAACAACAAAATTCGAGCATGGCAACACCCATAGTTTACCCCACTTCTTCTTTCATTAAATTAATTTCTTATATTCTTATATTACAAAAAAACAAAATACTACATAGTACTTTCTGCATGCTTAAATATTAGTTGTTTATTTTTTTTAGAAGCCTTCTAGGAACAATGTAACAAATTAAAAATTATATATGCCAAAACGTGGTGGACGGCAACTCTATCCGCTTAAAAATGTCTTCATTCTAAAAATCCCCATCAAATTCCTGTTAACATACGATTAACATGTAGATAACATTGATATTGTTCTGTTAACTCGAGTCGTATAACATTGTGTTAAATGGAAAGAGAGTAATGTTCCCACTGGAAATTTTTTTAGAAATTTCCTCGGACAAAACATTCCAGCGGAAACGGACGAATCTGGAAAGTCGTGTTTTGGTTTCATCATCTTGAATATAAAAACTTTGAAAACAATGAGCTCTTTTGTACCAGCAACTTTTCGCGTAATTGCAGCTTCAAGATTAACACCCACTCGAAAGTTTTTCAATTTTCTCAAAACTGATAAGTAAGGAAAAAGAAATTCATGTAGAAATTTCTTAAATCACTGTTTCTGTTTCTACGTCCTCAGCTTTGGTCATTGCAAAATGGTCGAATTGGGCAAGGTATCGCCTGAAAGACCAGTCCCGGAACATATTCAGAAACCAGAATATTTTTATAAACTTATAAAGACAGGCGATACTCAGGGTGAGCCTGAAATAAAAAGGGACGAAGAAATCCAAGGCATGCGTTACAGCGGCGCGCTGGCAGCAAGAGTACTCAATGCGTGCGAGGACTTGATCAAGGTACAGAAGAATTAAAATGAAGCACCTAACATACATAAGTGAAATAGTATTATTAATCAATCGTAATGCAAGGAAGGCATCGCTACCGATGAGATAGATGCATTTGTGCACAACGAAATTATTTCTGCTAACGCTTACCCCTCGCCTCTGCGTTATGCCGGCTTTCCGAAGTCCGTGTGCACTTCAGTGAACAACGTCGCCTGTCACGGCATTCCCGATGACCGCAAGCTCAGCGACGGCGACATCATCAACGTCGACGTTACGGTATTTGCCGAAGGTTACCACGGAGACTGCTCGAAAACCTTTCTAGTTGGGAACGTGGATGAGCGCGGCCGCTATTTGGTGGACTGCACGCGAGAGTGTCTCGACTTGTGCATACAGCTGTGTGCGCCTCGAGTGCCGTTCAATGCCATCGGCGGACTTATTTCGGCGTATTGCAAACGAAAAGGCTTGGATGTGATACCAGCATTCGTTGGGCACGGCATCGGGCGCTACTTCCATGGACCTCCAGAAGTCTTCCACTACAGTTAGTATCCATTTGCCAAGCGAGTTAAGTTATAATACCTTAAATTCGTAGAGAACAGAGAACCCGGCTTTATGGCGACCGGCATGACCTTTACTATAGAACCAATTCTAACTCTCGGTGGCCAGGATATTGAAATACAGGACGACGGATGGACGGCTATGACTATGGATGGTGCGCGCACCGCTCAGTTCGAGCACACAATCCTAATAACAGAAAGCGGCGCGGAGATTTTGACGAAATGCAATTAATATTCGGAAAACAAAGGACAAATATAAGATATAAAGATTATAATTTTATGCCATTGATTGGTGTTTTTTAAACCTTGAATTATATTTATATAAAATGTTATCTTGTTAATGGTTGTCTTTTGGTTATTTGCATGTAATATATTTTTATCGAATGTTTTAAGATCTTTATCAAAGCTGGTCATTAAAAAGGCACTTCTACAGACAACAAATTTTCGTATCTTTACAAAATACTGCAATTCCACTTAAATCATTGAATTACTATTGAAAATACAAGTTTGCCTCTGCTTATTTTTCATTCATTTATTTTAAAAATAAATTAAATAAGTTCCTCAATTTCTAATGAATAACAAGAAAGCATAACTTTCAAATCTACTAAGCAATTTTTCTTCACAAAGTAATAATAATCATCGATTTCAGCAATAAAATTGTAAATAAATTATAACAATCATAAATTTGTAGCAGAAATAAAACAAATTTTACATTTGAATAGATTTATGTTTGATTCGTGATGCATCGATATGTAGTAGGAAAATCTAGAATCTCATGAACCAATTTTACGGATGAAGGTAAAGGCCGAAGCGTACAAACTTTCTCTTTACTCGATTGCAAGTGATCTGCTTGAAGCTTTCACATAAGTAGATCTATAATTATTATGTACAGATTTCAATACTCAAACATACATTATTTAGTGCAATACTTTTTAGTGTTTTGATTCAGTTTCTTATCAAAAGTTTCATCAATTCAGCGAGTGCGTTAAAAGCGAGTATAATCATAAATGAACTATTTTTTGTATATTAATATTATTATGTGTATATAAATATCTGTATAATTATTATACTATATGCTAAGTCATTGTATTTCTTTTTGTATATTCTAAAACTGTTTATATCATTCCTCATCTCTTCAAAAATTGTGGAAATTTTCATTATTTGCTATTGCGATTTGTAAAGATGTATTTTGTAAACTGTAAATGGTATAAAAATGCTTAAATTTAATTCACAATGAGTTGCAGTGTTATGCGAATAATAATACATTGTACATTTTGTAGAATAGCACATCTGATAGCACTTAAACCTTCTAAGATTCAATACATTCAAGTTGAAGGACGTTAGACATTCAATTTATCAATTTGTTTCGCTGTAAACGACACTTAATTAAATTATTCTCTATATAAATGACTCTATAAAGGAAAATCCGAAAGCATTGGTGTATTATCTGGAACGTATTCGAGGAAGTTCGCTGGAAACTGTCCCTGTTTTCCATCGACTTCGCCAACGAGCCAGTCATCATTGATTTTATAAAGTACGGTAACCAAATCGTTTTCCTGTGAAGTAACACAATTTGAATTAGAAAACTTCCGATATTCATATAGTAGAAACTGGTGTTGAAACCCGTTTACTTACCCTCAGTGATAGATCACCTTCGACTTCTGCTGGAAAATTGTATAAACATTTGACTTTGGGAGTCTCACTTCGTGATGTGGTATTTTTTGTATAATGCGTTGCTGTTGCCTTCATGGTAAAACAGTAGCTGCTGGAATTATCCGCTTTGGATGCCTCTGAAGCGACTGAAGAAGATCTCAATGGAACTCTAACATCGATGTAGTTAACGGGAAAGATGCCTTCGCAGCCGCTGCGATTGCGTCCGTAAAACCATTCCTCATTCACTTGTTTCACTAAGTAGATTTTTTCATTTTCCTAATGCAAGACAAATAATAATCAAATATAGACAGATGCATAAAGAACTGCGCAACTGCGCACAGAGAGCTTGAAACTTACTCGCAAACTTAAATCTCCATCCTCCACTCCATCGAAATTATACAGCGCGACGCCGTAGGGAGTTTCCGTTGCTTCAAAGTCGTTACCCACTCCTTTAGCCAACTGCAGCGCATCCACTTTCCCCGAAATGACGTCGAGTAGCGATACAACGCCAGCGTCTACGGCGGGAGGTGGCGGCGGAGCACAGTGCGGCATCGGTGGCGACGGAGGTGTCGAATCTATTTCTGATGCTGCGTAAACGCTGTTGCCACTAAATAAGTTATTACTGATTGCAGGCGGCTTTGGCGCCTTCGGTTTCTGTGATACTTTCGGTTTGATGATAGTCGGCTTGGCCAATGACGGAGCCGGTGGCAACAGACTCTTTCCATTGCACAACGGATTGTCGCTGCTGCTGTGGAGGCGCGTATTAACGCTGCTGAGGTTGCGAACGGGCGCTGTGCCAATCGTTGTGCTCGCAGCAGGAGCAAAATAAGTGTTGCCATCACCGTTGCCACTGAAAGCATCCACTGTTTCCCACGGGTCGAGAGGACTCGTAGTCGAGCGACTCCGGGCAGAGAAATCATCCTCAAAACCACTTTCCGGCTGCGAGCCACTGCCATTGTTTGGCGAGCTGAAATTTGAGTCCGAACTGAAGCTGTCGACACTAACGCAGTCGCTGTTCGATTTCTGCGTAAACGTTGGCGAACTGGGCGGCGATTCGAAGCTGATCAGTTGCGCTTCCTGCTGTGGGTTAACTTGCCTCGCGTTCGATGTGCCGCTTGTGTGTGCGCTAAACGAAGCAGTGGATACACTGGAGCTGCTCCAGTTATTACAATTAGAAGACCCTTGAGTGAAGCCGTTGGTGGTCGTCATGTAGCTGCTGCTGCTGCTGCTGCTGTGTGAAGCGGCTGCGGATGATGTTGCAGTGGCGCCGTAAACAGCGGACGGCGTGAGACGTCCTGATTTGTTGTGAGGTGCCGGTGGCGCTCTAGTGGATTTCTTGCGATTGAAGATATTGTTGAGTATGTTGACGGATTGCGATGGAGGCGGAGCTGGCGCATTGGTTTTCTTGTGCGCTGAAACTTTTGGAGGCGGCGGTCGAGGGGGTGGGATTTTCTTGGAATTACCACTCCTCAGCGCTGTGTTAGTTGAAGCTGCTGCTGACGAGTCGAAAGGGGAACCGTCCCAACTGGTGGCAGGCGCGTAACGTACGTTCGCCTGCGGAAACTTGCGCGTGATGGACGATCCATTGACGTTATTATTGCTGTTATTGTTACTGATATTGTTCTTATTGTTATTCTTTTGAAACAAACTGTTTCCAAGAGGAGGCGTTGCGCCGTTGCTGCTGCGACATTTCGGCGGCGGCGGTGGTAATTTAATCGTTAGCAATTGAACGCCCCCGTTTTGCTGCTGGCGCTGTTGTTGTTGATGCAATTGCTGGCGAAGCTGCTCCAAACTTGCGTTGGCCCCGGCTACAGCATGGAGTCCACGTTGTCCCGGTGGCGCCGGCGCTGGACGAGATGGGATCGTCATGTTTTCTGCAAGAAGAAAGAGTTTATTAACTGACAATCAACAAATGAAAGTCTTTGTTCTGTTCGAAATTATAATAAATTAACTGATTCGTAATGATGATTGCTCGTTGCTTCTTTTAGAATGTTTTAATGCAACTTTAAACGCACAAAGCTAATTAATACTTATTTTAAATTGTATTTAAGGTTGAAATCATTTATTGTGCGGCTGTTTGAGCGATTAAACAAGTGATGCCCTGCCTACAAGACTGATGTCACTTTTTAAATTGCACTGAGACATGCATTTTCACTGCCAACTCAAGGGAAGAATTGGTTATGCGAATTAAAAACTAATCAATTCTACTTACTTTAAATAGAATAAAGTGTAAAATCAAAGCTTTAATTGCAACACAACAGTTCGCCAAACAAACCACAACTGCAAACACAATTGATAACGCAATCGCTCAGCAAGCGTCTGATTCTATTATTGTTTGTGTTTTCCATTTCTCTCTCGATTCGATGCGCGTTTTGTTTTGCTTGGGAGCACTTCTATTTTATCTCAGTTGAATACATCTGAATTTAATATGAATTCGTATGTAAAATCAAGCAAGTGTTTTTTAATACCGACACAACTACAAAAAAATTGTCCAAGTCGGAAAAAGTAACGCAAATAAATTTTAAAAGAAAAAACTATAAATTAAGCAGTGAATAAAATACTTTAAAGTTTTTATTTTTTTTGACTACGATGTACAAAACACAATTTATTTTGGCAATATATTTTATCTTAAAGTGAATAAAATATTTACAACAAACATGAGAATTATTTGCGCAGCAGTTTTTTGTCTTTTGCTTTCAACAAGTCTTTCTTTTGGAATGTATTCATTTATTGATTGATTAACTGAGCAAAGGCAATGGAAGAGAGGTCGGAGGGTCGCAGGAGGTGAATGAAATCCGTTCCCGATACCGAGAGTTCCAATTTTTCAATGAATCAATGCAACTCTTTGGTTTTGATTTCCATAAAAATTAAGATAATCAAGAGAAATCAGTGTGTCCACGTGGAATTTAAAATTTTTCACTTGCTGTCACATGTTAAATTAAGCAATAATATTCACCTCTTTGTTGTTAAGGTCACATTTAACACAAGAGAGGATCGTCAGTTGTAATCATCGCGGTCTTTTAGTCGAAATCAGAAGCTGTTTGAATCCATCTTCGCGATAAAATTTATAAAAAGTAGCAATTAATGAAGCCAAAATATTCTCTATATAATTATACACATTCATTTTATTATGTGCTATAATAAAATGTTCATAAATGTTATCATTTATGGTGTTCACATGTAAATGAGTTTTTGTTCTTTTTATTAAAGTTTGTTTTTACTTCAAACATTTAAAAATGTGATAAAGACATTTTTCCTTCCTTGTACTCTTTTTTTTTTGAAGTTAAATACTTGAAAATATTATTTGTTATAATTAAAAATTCGTTTCATTATTCTTTTATCTAGTGGAGGAGAAATGTAGCTCCAAATCAACAGATTTCACTGGAATTTAATTAAACAAAAAAGAAGTCCAAAGTTTTCTATGTCGCGAAATTATAAAAAGATTAAAAAATATAATATATGTAACTGTATGGAAATAGAATAAATGTTTACAAGTTTTCTTATTTCTATTCATTTGAATATAAAAATCGGGAAATTAGCAGTAACAAAGCAAAGCATTGTTCGAGTGCGGCTAGAAAAAAGCCCACAGATGTCGAAATTAAATAAACTTAACAATCTACAGTGAGAAAATGTATATTATATATTTTTTATACAATACGAGGATGTTGAAAAATATAAGATTCAATTATATGCATTTTAAAATTGAGGTTAAACAATTTATTAAAATTTTGTGTAATTAAAATTACTTATGTATTAGAAGTAACTGCATTCTCAACAATAGTGAAGTCAAGGAAGTACATTTAAATTCTACATGCGAGTTATGAAGAAAAGAACGGAGGAAAGCGACTGAATATAATGAAACATTCGCAGTCTTTCGATAACAGACACATGACGAAAATTTTTATCTGAAGACTGAAACCAGTTTTTAAAATTCGTGTTGATTTTTTACTAGAGTTTTTTTGTGCATTCATGTGTATATATATATAAACACATAAATTTATAAGAATAATCAGTAATGGTATTTATATGGACAAAGTTCATTACACTGAAATTTTGTCAATTGCAAACACAGATTTCAATTGGTTATTAATAATGTACTCTTGATCAATGAAAAATTCATCTTAAAAATAAAAAAATATTGTAAATCTTTAAATAGGTCAAAAAAATCTCATTTATAATAATTGCAATGAAATAAGCGATTATATTATTTATATTTAAAAGTTACAAGAGTTCCAAGCTCATTCAGTATGAGTTTTATGATAAGTTGTTCAAACCTTCAACTGCCACAATAGTACATACATTTTTCAAATTTATCTACATATATATATAAACCTGAAAGCACATACATGTACATATTTACGCACAAACTCATTCACAAAGAGGCAGCTGCTAAAACAAACGATTTACAAGCAGAGCATGAGAAGGCATTAAAAAATGAGATAAAACTATTCCAAGACGTCATTTAAAAGTGATGAATTGGAAATTCAGAAATATGAACAAATCAATGAATTAATTTTTCGTACTTTTTCTAATAGAAATCAGTTATTTACTATGAAAAACCGAATTAATTTTAACGATGACGATATCGATAACAACCCCTGAAAAGTTGTCAATCAGGTGTAATACTACTTTTTTTTTGTATATTTATTAACACATTGAATAATCATCATAATCAGGTATTTAACAACAATAAACTTATTTTCATTAAAATAGTGTCATATTATCAGTACTTCTGTTTGATTTATTTAACTATCATATAGACATGAAATTTAATAATCGATAAATTTTTACATTTGTTAATTAAAAACTACACACCTCTTATCCTGAATGATGTCGATTTTTCCGAAATGGAAGCGTTATAGTACTAAGAAAAAATTGTTAATCCTTTGTGTTTGCCAAAAATGATCGTTAAAATTAGACAATTTTGACTGTTTTTGAACGAGATACACACACTCACGCCAACATATGCTCCCTTCTGCGCCTTTTAATTAACTTTAGTAGAGGACAGCTGCTGCAGATACCCGCAATACTTTCATCCCAGTCTAGCAGAATATTGCTACGTTATCAAATACATTATTTTTGTTTTTCTATTAACTGAACAAATTGATGAGATGAGCTCAATACACACAATACAACAAAACTTAAAATACTTAAATGCTTTTTAGAGATTTGTGGTTGTTAAATATAGTATTTTATATATTCACTTTAATTTTGATTTCAACACAAATACACAGAGGAAAAACGGAGTTTCATCTTCCAACAGCTAAGTTTTTGCAAATACTATGAAAATATAAATAATTTTTGTTTAAAATTTTCTTTAATATGCCTTATTTTGACAAATACGAAAATTTTGCTCCTCTAGAAATTTTTGTGGAAGTGAACGTTGTGATGCCAAGTTGATGAGATTTTAATGTTTGTGTGCACTAAACTCCACAGTTCCATTGGAAAAGTCAGTACTACTCTTCACATAAAAGTTTATTTTGAGGTGTTATTGCTTCTTGTAAAATATATCAATATAAAATACATATTCTTAAATTAAACGCATAGCATATGAATTGCGTAGTCAAACCGCATGAGAAACTCGTACCTTTATTAGTAACTAAAAGACATATCCCAATAATGCCCCAGTTTGTTTGTGTTGTTGCAATACATAACTCGCAGGGATGCATTGTTACAATAGAAAAAAGAAAAAACACAGCAAAATCAGCATTTTGAAAAGACAGCATAATTTTGTATGGTGTGGTGGTTTGCGCTGGCAAAATGCAGTACCGTTGGTACATACAACGTACGTTGCAGTTCAACCACCGCTGTTTTAGCGCTTCAGCGGAATTTTTGGGACATTCAGGTGCGCAGCGTGATGTTGCGCCATCTACCTTTCACAAATTTTGTGTCATGCCAGTTCGTTGGTCAATGGATTTGTGACGAATTTCCATTAGAATTCAACACGATTCTAAAATCACGCAAATCACGCATTTACCTTGGCACTCCGGACAAAGGGGAAGTTGCGTGATTCTGGAAGAAATTAGAAATCCACCATGTGGATTTTTTTCTTCTTCTTTCGATAGGAAATCCACCATAGTGGTGGACAGGGTGCGTCACATATGTCCACTGTATATTAAATGTCAGAATAACCTCGGGTTTTGGTTTGTACATTTTTTTTGGTAAATTGTATAGAGATTTTAATAAAACAAATATAAAACTCGAAATTTATAATAGCATATTCAAAATCATTAAGAAGTTAAAAAGAGTATCTTATCAGTAGAAGAGAAAAGCATTAGCTGCTAAAACATACAAATATGCCACCGAAAGAAAGAAATATTGCTATGATGGGCTATCGCTCCGTGGGTTAGTAATTCTCACAATTACTTTTTCGACCTAGCTCAGAAGACGGACGTGATACATATATTTCTCGTCCACTTGTTTGTGTGGCAATTATGATATAAGTGCCTTTCTATTCTTTTGAATTTCAGGCAAATCATCTCTCAGTATTCAATTTGTGGAGGGGCAGTTTGTAGATTCCTACGATCCAACGATTGAAAACAGTGAGTAAAAGTTGTGACATAGATACACACAGCTAAATAAGCACAAACTCCCTACTCTTCTCAATAGTATAAATTTGCTATAAGAAAGCAGCCAACTGTTCAATTTGTACAATTTGTTGACCTAATAATTGCAATTGTTGATATAAAAACTACTAATTCAGCCAGAAATAAAGTAAGGGCTTTTATGTGGCTTTATCTATGTTAAAGAAGAGATTCTATTTACCAGTAGTGCTAATTTAATCTTATTGATATTTAAGCGTTTACCAAAGTAACTCGGATCAATTCCCAAGACTATGGCGTTAAATTGGTTGATACTGCGGGTCAGGACGAATACAGCATTTTCCCCGCACAGTACAGTATGGACTTCCACGGATATGTTTTGGTTTACTCCATAACAAGCCAAAAGTCATTTGAAGTCGTGAAAATAATCTATGAAAAACTGCTTGAAGTAATGCGCAAGAAATAGTAAGACAGTTGACAAATAAAAACTATTAAAAACGTTGCATTTAATTTAACAAATTTCTATTTCCTAAAGCGTACCTGTTGTTTTAGTTGGAAATAAAACCGATTTACATCAAGAGCGGGCAGTCTCATCTGAGGAAGGCAAAAAGTTGGCCGAATCATGGCGAGCTAATTTCCTAGAAACTTCAGCCAAACAGAATGAGGTAATGCTTAGGTTCTTGCTTATTCACTACAATTCAATTAAAATAATTGTGTTTTTTAGTCTGTGGCTGATATTTTTCATCAACTTTTAATGCTAATCGAGAAGGAGAATGGAAACCCCCAAGATAAAGGCAGTGGCTGCATTATATCATAAAATAAATTAAAGTTTTTAGTTTTAACTGGGTATGAAATAGGGGCGGATCACGATTGGCACAACTTCTTAGGCTGTTAGTTTACAGAGTTGAAACCGACAAATGTTGAGATGTGTCTGTGTGTAAAAAATTTATGCAATAATGAATAAATTGAAGCGCTAGAATACGATGCAGTGGAATATTGAAATTTCACAAAAGTAAACCTAACCGAAATTTTATTTATATACTAACAAAAGTTGGCTTATTATTTCCTAAAGAATAATTATGTATAACTGGAAATACTTTTGTAAGAATTTTGCCGTTGAAGTTGCAATTAAATTTTTTATAATGAAATAATTTATTTTAAGCCTTGCCCTATTTTATTCAGATTTACTGCAAGGCTTTTTCTCTATGTATACTAAGTAGTTTTAGAGGTGCCCCTTCACCTTCGCACGAAACCTTAGACGAATCAGTGAAAGCGCATTTGATGGAAACTGTTTGGCTGCTCTTTGCTACTACTAAATAATGCTGCTTTTTATATGTATACAAATTCTTTTCTATTTAATTTTTATGTCTATTCTATTTTCAATTAAGAATTTTATTGAGCATTTTTATTCAATCAAATAAAATATTTTGAAAATGAGTTATTAACATAATTATTGTATTTTTAAATATTTGGATTGATTTTACAAATGTGTAAACATTTTAATCCACAGTCTAATATCGGGATATGAAAGACATGCATAAACTCCTGGGTATTTAGGAATAGCACAGCCCACACCCCAGGACACTACACCAAATAGCGTGTCATTGACTTGTAAAGGACCTCCACTATCTCCTTGGCATGCATCCGTATTCATTGCAGCTGCACAAAACATGCTATAAGTAGAAAACGATATAAACAGAGGAACTCGTCGCCCCTTCACTATACAGAATCTTTGATCATAATTTATACATACGCTTTAGTAACTGTGCCATGAGATTTCAAACTTTCTACACATTCCTTATGGTTGTATATATATACAGTCGTATTTTTCAATACTTTCGATAAATCGGTTTCTGAGGAATTTAATTGGCCCCACCCAGTTACAATTGCTGCAGAATTGTCTGGCAGATAGACGTTCACGTTTGGCAATTTAATCGGACGTATGAAATTGCCACGTAAACGAATTGGTAGAGTTCGCAAAAGACTCACGTCGAAATTGTCCGTTTTTGAATTATACAAAGGATGTATAAATATTTCGACGACATGTATAATGGTACCTCCGCTCAAACGCATGCTGCTTCCGCCTCTAAGAGTGAATAAATATGGTGATTTTTCAAATCCATTAACACAATGCGCCGCAGTTATAGACCAGTAAGAACTTAAAACAGAAGCACCGCAATGATGTTTAGATTTACGTCTTAAGGAAAGCTTACGAAAAGAAATAAGCAAACCGTTGAATAGGTGAAAGTAAGAATATTTGAATAAACCAACTTGATATGGAAATTGAGTGATATCCGCCTCTTTTCCATTTACAATGCGACTTGTTGCAGTTAAGCGTGAAGCTAAAACGGAATCCACAGTTTGCTGGAATACCGACGTAAAGAATATTAGAAATGCTAACAAAAATAACGTCTGCATTCTAACTGTTTATGTGCTTATCTAACGGCTCACAATTTGTGAATCAGTACTCTTTTTCGTCAAATTGCAAAACAATGTATTGAATCTTATCAATAACATGTCAATTGTAATCGTAACAGATAAAACATTGGCAAAAAAATCTAATTGAAGACACAGCCATATGAGGTCGTAGGAGGAAAGTTCTACTTCTACGATTTATGATTTTTTTACATTGCCTTTTTCCAATTTATATATTTTTCTATGCAAGGTTTTGGTTTTTAAAAATTAGTGGAATGAAATCTGTTACTTATGTATCTTGTACACAAACTATTCGTAGAGAACTTCCTGTACAGTACGCACAAGAAGCAGAAAGATAGGTTGGAATCGCCAACGCCTCCCCCCACCCAATTAATACGAATGCTTTTATATGTATAACAAAATCTGTACTAAAAGTAAAACGTCAAAGTATGTATACATTTCGATTCTTAGCCAAACTTACCAAAAGTGTATTGACTAATAGTAAAAAATGTCTAAAAGTCGCAAAAAATCATCCCCCAAATAAATAAAAAGCTAGTCGTCGGGAAGGGAGTGAGTCTTCTTTCTAAGTTGTCTGGTGCTTAAAGGGTCCCACGAATTGGCCGACCTATCATTTGTTAATATATTATAATAATATCAATATACGCATGAAGGTTATAATAACTTTATATACGTATGTATGGATATAGTAAAAGTTTTCGTCAATTCATTAACGTGTTTATTGTTATATTAATAGAAAATCACACTAAAGAAAAGAACTGAGGAAACATCACTACAATTTTAAGAACATTTTGCGAGTGTGTTTGGTAGAAAAGCGCCGCACCCTGAATGACTGCGCTGGCTGTTTGCTGGAGAATTTTAAAAATGTTATATCAATTATTTTGTTTTTCGGCAAGTTTCTTGTCGTTCTTATTCAATATTTTCTGGTTTGTGTGCAACTTTGCTTCGGCCGGCATTCCCTGGTTAACATTAATACTGGTGACTGTTTGCATAGCTTCCAAATTTGTGAAGCTAAAGAGTCACAACGAGAAACTTTTGTTGAGCCTCATTGGCGGCGTGACCTCAGCAGAAGATTTATCATATTGGCCTATTGCAAACCGTGGTGCTGGTTACGATGCTCCCGAAAACTCAAAAGCTGCTTTAAAAAAAGTACCGTCTGCTTCAATACTACATATTTACATATAACTATATAATTTTTATTGTCTCGTTACTTGTACCCCACTCACAGTGTGCCTTACGTGGATTTCGCAATGTTCTACTGGATGCTGGACTGACTTCATGCGGTGAAGTCGTCATCGTTAATCGTGCTACATTAGAAAAAGCTGGTCTCACAGGTGGCATCGCAAAACATAGTTTAGAAGCCACGCGAAAAATCAATGTTTCCGAGCTGCATCCGTTAGGGTTGGTATATGTTTGTGTGGAGCATAACTCCAATACAAATGCTAACATATACAAGGTTACTTTTAATGAAAATATATTTTTCTACAGTTCGCAATTTGAAACTGAAATGGTGCTTACATTAAACGAACTCCTCTCAATACTGCAAGAAAATAATTTAACAGTATTTCTGTACATTTCTGACTCAAGTTCGCGGATGTTGGATAAAATCAAAGCATTTATACGCGACCATCAGCTATTTGCCAGACGCACAATCCTCATCAGTCGATCGCCTTACAGCATTTACCAAGTATGCCAATGAATGATACAAAAGTGATTTTGTTTTAGCTGAAACGCTGTTTATTCCTTTCGCTTAGTTACGCAAATTGCATCCGGAGTTGGTTTGTGGCCTTTGGACTGAGAAAGCAAATGCACTTTCTGTGCTGAAAGCGTCTACGTTAATTACATCAATTTACGGTGCTATATTCCGCAGTATTATTGCGCCCGTTATTGGAATCAGTGTCGTTTTTATTAGCAAAGAAGAATTTAATTTGTGAGTATCTGGTGCATAAGTTTTCAACACACGTATTAATTCTCTTAATTGATATCATAGACACGTCGCCGAATTGTGGCGCAACGTTGGCGTCCGTCCGATAGTCTACAATGTCAATTCTCCAAATGAAAAGCGATACTTCCAAAAAACCATGAAGACGCAATATTTAACGGATTCACTGCGGTCAGAACCGCATCTTCTAATGAAAGCATAAAGATCAATGAAGTACTTTAGTAATTTCGTAATTATAAAAGTAAAAAACAATTTATACAATTCAACGAACGAAACGAATGAATATTTTATCAATAATTGAATCAATAAAATTCAATAAAATTCACTTAAAATATGTAAACGTGCAGAATTTTTCTGTTGCGTGATGTCAAAGAAGCTTCTTAGGTTTAAAAAATGCCTTAAAGGCATTTTAAATGATCATTTATAATTTGCCTTTGCTTTTTAAACTTTAATTAATTTGTATATTATTTATATATTTTATTATATGACGTATTTTTATATATATTTATTTATATACTCGATTATTGTTTATGTTTGTCATGTTATTTCCCCATTATTTTATATCACATAGAGAAGACTAAAGTATAATTTTAAAATCTTTATAGCACTTAATTTAATTAAGTTTCAAATTAATTACATGATTACCGCCTTAAGAGTAACAATTAATTTCACTTATTGCAATTCGCTTTGTACGTGCAAATGTCAATTTGTCTAGAAATACCAAATAAACTTTTTTAACTTTTATTAAAGCAGTTTTAATGCCTTTTTTTGTTGGGGAACGCTGTTGTACAAACCTTTATTCCAGCAACCAGAATCATTCACTCATTCTTTGGCAATTTATTTCTTAGCTACGAAGAAAGATCAAATAATGTTTGATCGACATATAAGAGAAAAACGGGAGAGGAAGTGTTGTTAAGCGATGTTCCTCTGACTGGTACAGAAGATATCACATCTATAATATTCAGACAAGTCTTGATTTTGCGTTTTTTAATAATTTTATTACCGATTTGGATATATGTATGTGTGTATAAATATGGTAGAGTAAGTTATAAACGTCTTACATAATAAAATTATAAAAAAAGTAAAATTTTAAAGAAAAAACCAAAAGAGCAAAAAGTTTTAATAAAAAAAAAAATAATATTATGTTGTTAAAATCTCAATCATATGTCCTCCTTTCCATATGTGGCTGTATTTCATTCCTATTTCCTTCGTGTAGTCCGTGTGACTCGCTTCGGAGGTTCATCAGCAGTCACGTGGTATTCGAACTTAACAGCTGGCGACTGAAAAGTTACCTTACGTGATCGCGATCCACCTCGAATGGCGATTTCAGCCTTCTCTGTTGTTGTTGTTGTGGGTTTCCTTCGGCCTCGTTTTGGTGCAGGTGAAGTAATTTCAGACGATTTGTCGGGCTTCTTGGCACCACGTTTCACAGCTGCTGGTGGTGGTGATACACTTGATATGGATGGTTCCCTACTCTGCTCGCTTGTTTCCGGGATTTCCTCATCAACTTTATTATCATCCTTGGAGTGGCTTTTGATTGCAGAACCCGATTTTACCTTCTGCCGCTGCTTTTCCTCCACCTCAATATGTTGTAAATTGCTCTTGGCTGCAGCTCTTTCACGACGACTTCTTGTTGCTACTGATTTTATCGGTAACCCTTTCTCCTCGGGCGCATCCCCGACGTGCGTTTCCTCATCGCAAGAATCGCCTGCCGAGTCCTCAACTTGTTGTTGCAATTTAGTGTTAAGTCCTCCACGTCGACTCCTAGTCACTTTAGGTTTATCCTTCTCTTCTTTTTTATCTGTCTGGTTATCAGTTTCCTCTTGGAGCGTAGATGCAGTTGTTTTACTGTTAGGTGCTCCAGTAGCCTGCTCTAATTTACTTATAAATTTGCCCATACGTCGATTTGTTGTTTTAGACTTGTATTCATCAGGCTGATCGCGTTCTTCTGCTATTTCTTCCATGTGTTCCTCTTCTATTGGTGTCACTGCATTGCGGCCACGTCTTGTCGATATTGCAGCAATAACCTGTGCGGACTTTTTCGCTGCAGCTCGTGCGACTTTCTTCTGAGCTGGCTCAACGATGACAACATCATCGGTATCTGGTTGACTATCTTTTTCTGCAGTGTTTTGTTTCCGTGTACGGCCTTTGGTAGTTTTCTTCTCGTCTGCCAAAGTGGTAGTACCTCCGTCGACGACCTTTTCTTCTGGTCTGTCTGTACTCTCTTCATCTATAACAGCTGCTTTGCGCTTGCGGACAGGGCGTTTAGTCGGCAGCTCTTTTTGCGATGTAGAAGAAGGTTCAATTTCTTTATCGTTTGTTGAAGCTTTGCGTCCACGACGTGCCGGCTTTTTCTCCACTGCTACGGGTATGTGAACAACGTGTACGCCATCGCTAAGATCAACTTCCGCTGAAGTGTCTTTACTTTGTTCTGCATTTTTAGGTACACGCCTGCGTGCTCTTCCAGTCTTCACATTTTCTTCGGAGACAGTGGTCTCTTGAGTTGTACAATGTTCCAGTTGCGAATGAGACGCTTCAGACGTTGTCTCGGCACCCAGTTTTTGCCTACGTGTTCCCCGTTGCGCAGTTGGCTTTGACAAGGAAGAAATTAAGGTTTCGTTTTCTATCGTTGAGGCTTTACGTCCACGACGTGCAGGCAATTTTTGCGCCTTCTGCTCAATTTGTTTAGCCGCCTCCAGTTCCAAATTGTCAACTTCCATCTCTGAATTCGATTCAGAGGTAGGTTTACGCCTAGGCTTACGTTCACGACCTTGTTCCTCGGCGGTCTTCTTTGGCGTTATAGTAAGGTTAACCTTTTCTGTGATTAATGTCTTTTGCCTTAGCCGAGCAGACACTTTTAAAGGAGTTGAACTAATCAGGAGTTGATTCGACTTGTCACCTTCGTTTACGGTGTCGTGCAAACCGTCGTTTGTTGGCTTTTCCTTGTCATTTAACAGAGTTGTTGATTGATTAGATGAGTGTTCTGCATCAAAACGTTTACTAGTTTCTGGTATCAGCACTTTTCGTCCTCGATACGCTCGTTTTGGTGTGGGTGTAGGAGGAACGCAAAGCGAAGTTTCAGTTTCAGAACGAAGGTTTGAACTTGCACTTAACTTTAGCGACACTTGGCCCCCATGTAGTCGATTTAGTGGTGTATCGTCCTCTTCGCTATCATCTGAGGAATTTCTTTCTTGCTCAGCCTCAAGAGCATTCGACGCATTTAGGTTATGTTTGGGTTGTTCATTCATTTCAGTCACTGCGGCGCTAACAATTTTTCGGCCTTGCGTTTCCCGCTTTGCTGAGCGTTGAGGCGTAGTACCACAAATGGAATCAGTGTCAATAGTTGACTGTTTACGCGTCCGAAGACTGATAGCTTTCGTTGGTGTCGCAGGACTGCCTGATAAAGCAAGCATTAGTTTTTTCTTAGGTGTAGAGGCTTTCGCTCTTTCCTCCTCAAGGAATTGTTGGGCTCTTGCGGTGGGCTTACGAGTTCGTCCTCGGCTCGTTATAAGCGAATCCGAGACATATTCATGCATTACAGGTGCATGCGGTTCTTCAGGACGTGGTTCAGCTTCTGCTACCATCGGCTGAGTGTTTGCTTCTTTAATTACAACATCAGTTTCCATTTCTTTCCTCGTGTTTGTATCCAGATCCAAATCACTTTCTGCTAATTTTTCAATAGTGTCATTATTTTCAGTGTTAGCTTTAACCAACTTTGACCTGTGGCCACCTCCGGGCACTGGAGTTTCTTTAGCGAGTTCTGTTGACTGTTCCGCCTCGTCGTCAACCGGTTTCTTGTTGTGCCTTGTTTGACTTTCATCACCTTTCGGCTCTTCTTTAATATCATCTTTATCTACGCCTTCCCTTGCTTTGGATATATCAACTACCTCCGATTCGTCGTCTCCAGATTCCATATGCTCACATGTAGCTTCCCTTAAAGGCTCACAACTTACATGATTGCTCTTAGAACGACCGCTTGTATTGTGTACACCAATTTCGACGTCTATTACAATCTCTGCATCCACGACCCTTTCGAGCTTCACAGTTGCAGTGTGTTTCTTACCTTTCGAATGTTCCCCTTTATCGAGTCCTTCCTCCAGCTGAATTGACGTCGAATTTTTCGATATTGATGGCGATGTTTGCACTGATGTGGTAGGTTTTGTTGTGCGTGCATCGACAGGATCATCCAATTCCAATATATTTTCAGCACACAATTTAGGCAAATCTATGTGGCTGCTATTTTCTATATTGCCTTTATTTCTATCTGCCTCGTTTATAGCAGCGCCTTCCTCTTCAATTTCTACTGCCGGATCAGTTTCAGTTATAACCGATTTTAGCTGTTCAGATTCAGTTTCTGCAAAGACACCGAATGTAACCGCTTCCACATTCTCTGAAGATTCGATGGAGACATTGGGCTTACTATTTTGGGACTCTGAACTTGGTTGGGAACTTTCGGGTAACACTGCTTCGGACTTAGACTTTTCTATGTGCTCTTGAGCACTTTCATCTGGATTACATAAAACTACTGACAGTGAATCTTTAAATGAATCAATTGAAATATCCAAAGACGTTTTCCTTAATTGCAGATGTTTATCTGATGATTTGCCACTGTTTTTTTCTAGCAGATTTTCTGAGAATTCAGAATGTTTCTCAATTGCAGTAAGTTGCGTCTTATTGGGGTCAGTGGCGGGCTGCTTAGCGTGATCGTTGACTGAATTACTCACATTGGCTTTTACAACGTCGTCGCTTGGCACGCGTGGATCTACTTGAATAGATTGATCATCGTCTGCTTCAATTCCTGCATTATCTTCAGATAATTGAACTCTATCTTTATTAGGTATTTCATTATCAGATACTATTTCTTTATTGTATTCATCGGCCTTGGACGAAACCTCAGATATTACAGCAGTTTCTACATTATTTCCGACCTTATCATCTTCTTCTTCTTCTTTTGAACGTCTAACGTTTTCCTTCTCGAAATCTATTGCAACTGCATCTTCCTCACGTAATCCCATAGATCTACGAGATAACGCCGAAACTGGTTCGCCAATATTTGGCGTTGCGCTGTTTTGCGCTGCTCTGATTTCTGATTGCTCATTAACAGCTTTAAATTCGTCTGCTTGATTCATCTTCATCTGGTCTTCAGAATTCGCGTTGCAATTATCTTTTTCTAAGATGTTTTCAATATTTGCTCCAGAATCATTGGCGAGCATATGGTCCGAATCAAGAGAATCTTCGCTCTGTTCGAGCATATCAATTCCACTCATATCCGCCACGTTGTCAGTTGAATTACCTTTTGTGTTTCTACATTCATCTTCATTGCCTAAAGAGGTACCACTCTTTTGTTTCGTCATTTTCTGTACACTACTTGGCGTTAATGGTTCTGCAACTGATGCAGAAACCGCTGGCTCTGCTATTTCACTATTGTTAATTATGCTGTCGGCATTATTTTTAGAAACCGTCCCTGCACTTAGCATTGTGGTTGAGAGAGACAACGGATCGCGCGAAAGGTCATTGTCATTGTTCAGTGTATTGAGCAATTCTTCTGGAACGTCTACATTCTCAATGCTATCAACCCATTCCTGAATGTCCGACTTAGGTAAATCGGTTATAATGTCAGTGGGCGAAAAGGGGGACTTAACAAGCGATGGCGAATTAGGCATACCTTTGCGTAGATTTGAGTACACCTGCTGTTTTGGTGTTTTAGTTACGGTTGTTTCCCCCACCAAACGTTCAAAAACTTCTTCTGCCGTCAGGTTTCGCACACTTTCATCTACTTCTTTGCCTTCTGCTGCAACACCTTCACCCTCATTTAAATTAGGAATATAATCAGCAAAACCTGTGGCAACGGGCGTTTTAAGCATATCGCCTAAACTCAGATTTGTGCTGTCCAAGCCATAGTCGGAAGAAGTTTCAGACTCCACAGAGTTCACACTTTTCTTAAGGTCCAGACTTTTTGGAGACGTTGGTACCATTACATCCTTCGCTCGCGGTGTTCGAAAGAATTTATCGAAGCCTTCTCCTTCTTCCTCATCTTCGGATTGGTCTTGATCTGTTGTCATGCTGGGATTCAAGTTCTCTTGGTTAGGCAGGAGACCGCTTTCAATCAAAAACTTCGAAACGCGACTGGCGCTTGGGGTATTTGTTGGACTTTTATTGCCATCCATAATCGGAGTTGAGCAGCGCTGCTCCTTTGTTCTCGTGACTGGAGAATCACTGGTAGAACTGGTTGGCGTTTTCATTTCCAAACGATTTAAATTCTTCTTAGCTTCGCTAGATGTCATGGGCTTCTCGCAATCCAATTGCCTTCCTGTTTTACCTTCCGTTTCGCTTACTATTTCCTCTTCCAAGTTTGTTTTCCTTAGATGACTGATATCTGATTCTTTTAGCTGTGATTTTCGTTTCTGTTGAGGCTGCACTTCATCAAGTGTTACATTTTTCCTTTTGCTGCTGATTTTCGGAATTTTTGAAACAACTGCAGCAGCGTTTTTGGAATCTATGAAAAGAATAAAATTGCATTATGAAAAGTTTATTATAATAAACATCATTCGAAATCTTACCATTATTAGTTTCTTTAATTTCCTTGCCGTAATCGTAGTCGGAAATATCAACGATCTTGCATCCAACTTCATTTTCTTCATTTTTCTGGTTATTTAAGTTCACATCTAAGGCGAGAAAAGAGTTTAGCCTATTATTGTAATATTAAGGACGCGTTCAAGTAAATAAATGAAGCAGCTATGCATAATACTGGACTGGATGAAAGTTTGTTTAAATTGCTGCTACTATTCAACTTACATTTACTTGTATCACATACAACTTCGCAAATGTTATCATCTACAATAACGAAACTAACTTCAAAGTTTTGTAGTGATATTTTTGTTACAAAGGAGCAGAGAATTAGATTAAGCAAAATAGTGACGAGAGAGAGTGAAACTTCGGCTTTGAATAATTAATCATAAGTTAGAATTTACCTTTACTCAGCTCAGCGTCAGTGTTTACGTTTTCTGCATGCAAATTTGAATCATCACTCTCTGGAACATCCTGCAGCGCCGAGCAGAAATCCCCATCAGTAATGAAACGCCGCTTGAAAACATTTTCTGTAAAATGAACAAAACTCAATTGAGTTATTTAACATTTTTTTTACTATGCGAACCTGTTTCGGTTTCTAACGATGGTGAGGAAGATATTTCTTCTATTATATTCATATCCTCTAAAGCGTCGTCCATGATAACTCTTTGCTTGGGTGTTACCGCAGTTAAAAGACCAACCTCACTTTCAATGGAAATGGATTTTCGCTTCGAGATAGTCTTTGGTGTCAAAGCAATGCACGCTGCAGCCGACATGGAGGCTCGTCTTGCACTTCTCCGCGGTATAAAACTTGGTTGGAGACTTAACTTGGTTTTGCTTCTTTTAATAGAGTCCTTATCTTCCTCAGGAACAAAATCAGAAGCCGGTGTCGCTACAAAGTCACTTATTCCATCCAAATGCTGTTCATCAACGTCTGTAACTTCCGGTGGATGTTGTTGTGGCGTGCTGGGTCGTACACTCATGTTCAGTTCTTTCTGTTTTTTCGGTGTTTCTAACATTTCTTTTAAATCAAGCAGATTTGGTGGCTTTGGTAATAAGACGTCAGCAGCGATGGGCATTTCTTTAGATGATGACGGACCAATTCTTGTAACTATAGCTTCATTTTCTTGATTAATTGTGCGATTAGGAGTTGGAGGGCTGGATTCAATAATTTCCTCTGCAATTTCGCTAAGTCGTTGAGTTTCATGACTTTTGTGTACTACTTCTTCGTTATAATCCGACTCCTTTAATAATTTAACCGCATCCTCCTCTTCTTTGTGCTCCTTTGTAGCATTTTCGGTTAGTTTTCGAGTTTCCAGCTTATGACTGTTGTGTACCACTTCGGTGTCATCTGACTCCTCCGACAATTTAAACACATCCTCATCTGCTTCATCCTTCTTCGTCGTAGGATTTTTTGATTTTTCTAATTCATCCGATTTATTTAGCACATCTTCGATCTGTTCTAATAAATCGTCCTTCAATCCTTTTTCTGTTGCCTCTTCCACTGTTGTTTTCTTACTGTGAATTGATTCGTTTGCTTCTTTTGTAAGACACGTTCTTAAAGCTGTTTCAGTACATTGCTGAGTGTCAACAACATTGCATAAAACTATTGATGACGCTTCATCGCCCTTAAGACTTTCAGTGTGGCATTTTTCTTCACTGTGTTGATTATCTTTAGTATTCCTGTCGTCGTCTAAAACTCTTTCTGATGATGAATGTTGTGTATCATGAAGTGAATTCACTTTTTCTGTCGAGGACAATACATTAAGATTTGCCTCTTCCTCCACGGTTTTACTAATGGCTGCTATGTCTGCAACTGGTAAGAGAGATGTGTCCCGAGCGCTTTCCTCTATTTGACTGTCAAGAATAAACGTTCGATTTAAGTCGCTTGTTTGATCTGAATCGTCCGCAGTCTGCGCACTGATGTTCATTACAGCTGTTTGCGGTTCTGTCTTCTTTTTGTTTAAGTTCTGAGGACTTTTGATAATGCTGGCCACAATCGCTCTAGCTCGAGCCCTGGATGGACTTGGAATATAATTGGACCTGACCGAACCAGAGGTGGTAGCAGCGGTGGCGTCGCTCTTCATAGATAACGCTAAAGATTTGCGTATCTTAGAAATGTGCGACGTAACTGTTCCGCCTATGGATTTGCGTACCTTGAATGTTGCTGTTGATGCGCCTCGTTGCACTAAACTAGATTTCACGAAAGGTGTGGACGTTGTAGGTTTGCCTTCGCTGTTGTTACAGAGCGCGCGCCTTGCCTGCGAAACGCTGCTTACATCACAGGGCGTACCGTCAAGCTTCAACCTAGTCGCTGAGCGGCGAGGAGGCGTAGACATGCTATGACGCTGTGCCATGAATTGTATTTTTCGAGAGGATGCTGGTGGAGTGCACAAATCGCTTTGATCACGAATTGAGGACTTCGATTGAATATTCGTCGTTGGAGTAATGCCTTGCTTTTTGGCGCTTGCCAACAGCGCACGTTTCATCAACGACTGTGGAGTTCGCTTTGGAGTCTTGGGAGTAAATCCTTTTTTCGGAGTACTGTTAAAAGTCGCCGTTTCAGAGGGTATAGCCAACGCCGTAGCATATGATGGAGAAAAGCTATCCGATAATTCAGACACGGCAGAAGAATCGGTTGAGTTTACACTTATAACTGACTTTAAAGTGTCGATTTTATTAACATCCTCAACAGGAGTCCCTACGAAAATAACGTCACTTTCATTTGATTTCAAATTCTGTCCTTTTTCTGAATTCTTTTTGGGTGTTGGTTTTCCACTTGATTTAGGGCAAATATTTGCAGCAGTATTATGTTTAATCCTTCCTGGCGTAGTTAGATCAATTAGATGCATAGAAGAGTCGGACGATTTCTTTGTGATGGTCGGAGTAGTGAAATCTATGAAATTCCTGCTCCCATCATTCGCTCTGTTGTAGACATTTCGGGGCGTTGTTGGCTTTAATATGGCCGTAAATGATTTCTCAATGCGAACTCCTGTTTCCCGTGGCGAAAAAGAAGTAATAACCATATCCGACTGGCATAATGAAAGATTTTCGATATTCCGCGGTGCGCTCCTGGTGTTCTCTTTGTTTGTCGTACAATTTATAATATTCATATTTGGAGTATCATTTAAATCGATAAGTACAACAGACTTGTCTGAAGAAGTCATATTTCCTTGTTCTTGACCAGCTTCCTCCATGGCTGGTGAAAGAAGCGGCATGTCTTTACCAGTCACCGAATTGTTTCCACTAGATATCAGTATTGGTGAGTATTCCTCATCAGTGCTCTGAGCATTTGACCCAATATCGCAATCCATTGAAATATTTCCCTCCTCGTCCGATTGTATGCAGTATGCAAAGCTTTACACGATAAAATAAATAATTCGGTTAATTTGACAGACTTATTTTTTATGGGAAACTTGATAAAAATTAATGTAAAGGTTTATTTTTTAAAGGATGCGATTGAAACCTTAAATTTCACAAAAAATGTCTATGAAATCAATTGTACACGAAAACAACGATCACGACAAAGAATTGCCTTTTCCTGTGCTTTATTTATTGCGTGATCATTTGGCTTATGTAACCTATTAAAACTTACTTGTGTACGGTGAGCCGTTTCTGCAAAACTCGATGGAACTAAAGGTAAAAAAATGTAATTAATTTCATATTATTGCTTGGAAGAATGAAGTAGGAACCCGCAGATCCGGACAAGAGTTTGGTGGTTGTTCTGCAATAGCAGCTGCCTTCTGTGGCGTCGTCGCTGTTTCTTCACTTGAGTCTTTAACTTCGTTGCCTGTTTTTCTGGGAAAGTACCACATGTAGTCCTTATCAAGAATAGTAATTTTGCTTCCGGTAAGCAGAGGACGCATAACTTTTACTGCGTTACCGTTCAAACTCACAGGATGCTCATCAGACATGTTGTGTATGGTTATCTGTTGCAAAACAGTAAATATTGTAAGCCGTTTGCAAATCCATGCAGATTAGACAGAAAATTGAATGACAAGCTACTAACCTTGCCAAAGGCATCGCATTTTATTTCACAATGTACACTTAGTGCTTTAGGATGCTGCAAAACCACATTACAGGACATGTAATATCCAAATGTGAATTGGCGTCCTTTTGCTTGTACGATCGCACCTGGTTCGCCCTTTTCATTGATACAAACCAATTTCGCTCCGTCCAAATACATTTTTTATTTAATTTATAGTATATCTACACAGGCAAATGGTTTTTTTGTAGATGAATCTTCTTGGTTTTTCTTTGTTATTTTTTTTTTTTTGTATGCTTCGCTTTATATTTCATTAAGAAGCCACTTCATTTCACTTTGCCTTTTTGATGCACTATTTTAATTTAGTAAGGTTTTAACTTCCTCCACTTGATAATCCTGCTCGAAACTTTTTCCGCTGGCATTTTCTCTATTTTTTGTCATTGGAAAAAAAGACGCGTTTCGCCATTTCATTCTTCTTCATGTTCTCTTGTTGTGTTGAAGTGACGTTCGTTTGAATTTTTTGAACGTTGAATAGATGTTTTCGCAAAATTGTTGGTTTTCGTTTCATTCCACTGGAAGGGACCATTCCATTCATACCAACGAGTAAAAATACACCCTAATCATATTAAAAATAAAATCGAAAAATAAATCGGACGGCCAAAAGAAAAGTTAATATACTTACCTACAAACATTTGAAATTTCATTAAAAATCAGTCGAAAATCAATTCAGAGAAAGACGGAGTGAATACAGAAAAAGTATATATATTTACAAACTTTGCAAATTTTTTCAAAACTTTTTAAAATTAAAGTGAATTACAGTGGTAAAAAATAACTTAATTTTATGTAAAACTTGTAAAATTATATATATTTCCAAACAGCATAAATCCATTCATCGCACAAATATTCGCCAATATGCAAAGGTTAATTTTACGCTGGAACCATATTGGTAAAAATAAAAGAAATATGTAAATTCAAAATATTTCTAGGGAAAATATCTGAATTGTGTACCTTGCTACACACCCTAAAAGGCAACAATAAGTACTTAGTTGACTTTAAAATTTTGCCGATATTTGCGCAAAAAAAAAAATGCATTTTAATCTTTTAAATTTAAACTTGCGTCATTTTATTTCACACAAATAATATTATATAGGAAGCATTTCCAATAACTGTTTTGGTTTAGTTATTGATTGAAATTTTTGAAAGCATGTTAACAGAATAAAAATACGTACATAACTACCAATCAATAACAACATTAATCATCATACATATTCTGTTGACGCAATCATTTTAAGCTTTGCGCTTATCAATCTTTATTTTAAAGCACTTACTATAATTTTTTAATTAAATATTGCTATTCAGCTTTGCCTTGTTGATTAAAATACGCTTAGTTAATTTGTAAATATGTATATATGTCGACATATATATATATAAATTTAATTTTAATCATAGAATTATTGATTTTGTTGTAAATATAATTTGCAAGGTAAACCTGCATTGCCGGAAAACTATAGCAGTGTTTTTTTAATGAACTATATAGGTCTTTTTTGAACGGCCAACTAATCTAAATGTTTTCTTTTCATTCCACTGGAAAAAGACTTTCCACTTCTACCAACGAGTAAAAATACACGCTAATCATATTAAAAAGTTGCAAAATCGGCATTTACCAAAAATCGTCAAAATTTGAATAATAATTTATTAGCGCGTTGAACACGGTACGTGGTACGACAATATTGCTTGTAAACCGCAGAAGATACACAAAGTGAAACGTGAGTGAGTTTTCAGTTTAATTTATTTTACATTCTTTCAACATCTATTGGAATAATATGTATAACTTTTTTGAATTAATTGTATTTATGTATATTCAAATTTCTGACTGTATTTTAAAAACAAACCCAATGTGGCTTTATAGTGTTATTTCGGATTTCGGATTAATAATAAATCACATTTTATTTGTAAGTCAATTAGTGTCAAATAGAGGACTAAGGTAGTAGTAGTGAACTTGAAGGTTTATCTTTGTATCATAAAGGTGTATTCTTCAACGAACGTATGTAGCAGCATGTTGTTGCAGAAATCTGATAAAAATGCTGCTGAAAGTTTTGGTTAAAAACAATCTAATTCGGAATAGTTTAAGTTTCCGCGAGTTGAGAATATCAAAAACAAATTTAGTGCAGATAAGGTAAATTTTGAATTTGATTTCATTAAACCTGCGTTTAATATATAAATATACTAAACACTTCGCAAATTTATCATACCACTACAATTATACATATGGGCAAGCACACATTTTTCATTTTGACATTTGATGTCACCAATAGTAAGCACGCAGCCGAACATTTTTTGAAGGCGTCGTTCTGACTGAATCTACGGCAACGTTTTACTGGTTTTTTAGATTTGTGGACTTATTCAGCGGAAAATTATTTAGGAATTTTTAATGATTGTCTATTTAATGTAGAGATTACAGAGGTTCGAGCATAATTCTTTAAAATCATAATTACCTGAACAAAATGCTTTGAAAGAATCAGAATGCATCAGAAATTGAAGTCTCACATTTTCTTGTGAAGATTGTACACCATTGCATGTCGTAAGGATTGTTGTATAGGGTGTGGCAATGTTGCACAACGAAACCCTGCGTGGTTGGTTGTATGAAGATAAAAAAATAAAGATATTTTGTTGTGGAATAAGGTTTAATAGTGCAATAAGCAGTTTATATCTGCATTGCAAATATTATATGTCTGTTATATATGCATTACAGGTCAAGTAATGTGTATTATTTGCAATTTTACAGTAAGAGATAACGATATTAAGAGGTATCAAGATCTAGAAGTCTTCTGACAGCGCTCCCTTTATTTTCGAGATTTTTATACCCTACACCTTAAGGTTGAGGGTATATTCACTTTCTACCGGAGTGTGTAACGCATAGAGCTAGACAAGATAGGTATGGAAAAGTATATATATTCTTGATCAGCATCACCACCAAAATTGAAATAACGATGTTGAAATCACGATCACAGGAGAACGGATTAAGATCTCAAAATGAAATTTGGCAAAAATATTCGTTGCTATGTTGGGGTGTTTCGTATTGAAAATGGGCAAAATCGCCCAAGGACCACGCCTACTTTTTATATCGAGAGTCCAGGTACCTCTGTTTTGCCTATTAAAAAAGTCCATATCAGCATCACTTTTTGAGAGAAGACAAGAAAATTTTATACGTAGGTTTAGACTAATGCTTCCAGTTAATATACCAAATATGGGCGTGATCCGCCCACTTTTAGCTTACATAGGTCATGGAGGGTTTTACATGGATTGTATTGAAAAGTATATAAGTTTCCTGAATAATGGTGTACATAATATTGTAGTTTGTGAACCAATAATATTCTGTTGGGAAAAAATGGGCGGGCCACGCCTCCTTTTTACCCATCCACCCAGTATTGCAATATATTTTTATACCCTCCTACACCTAAATTTTGAGAGTAAACGCACTTGTTACCGGTGTTTGTAACGCACAGAAATAGTTAAGCAGTAGTTATACGAGTATATATGCAGCTTTAAGGTGTAGGGTATTTCGCCTACATCCCGGCTGTAGACAACACCTTTACTAGTTAAAAGTATTTCTTTGCTATTCATACTTTTCATGCATTTTTAATCTGAGCTTTTGTTCTGCAGTAACAGCAACAAAATAAAAAAAGTTGTATTACTTATCATTTCTGTAGTTTGAAAACCAGTTTTTACACTTTTATAGTCAGTGCAAAACAGAACTTTATCGAAGATCATTCGTGGTTGCTTGTCGTCTGTGCAGTGATTCGGGAGTGAATTATTTAATGGGCAATGCATATTTTTAGCATAAAAAATATAAATAAATGGCTAAAATCTGAGTTATTATACGGAAAAAACTTTTGAGATGACACACTGTGTCGTCATCATTGAATTATTGTAAAAGGAATCACAAAACGTGCACCTCAATCAGGGAATACCCGAATATGAAAGGACTCTGCTTGACATTATGGACAGAGCATTTGCTGTCAACTTAAATATACACCATATACATATAGATCGAACGGCTTTGTTAAATCATTATCTCTGTTGAGTACGTAATCAGCTTTTCGCAATTAAAGTTGCCTTTGTAGACACAAAACAGTGAAATTGTTTTATTATAATTTTAATGTTATTGAATTGCTTTAGTTCATTGTAAAATGATAAATGACATTTACGACTTGGATACTCATAAAAAAGTGCGCTACGTAAGCGAATCGTTTAGCGAAGGTACAAGTAGGAATGTAAGCGGGTCGCCTGGTCCTGTGAGCGTTTTTGGTGCTGGTAATTCACCTTCAACCAACACATCGCCATTGTACTCCATGCCCCCATCTCCAGCGCTGTCGCCCGCCACGGCGCTGCAAAGCGAGTTCTGTAATTTACTTCTGCCTTCCAATGCGTTGAAGCAGGAAAAACAATTGATAAAACTACAGCAATCAGACGTCGAAAAGCAGCAACAAATACAAAGATTAGAACACGTCTCGAACGTGCGTTTTAATTATAGCAACATGGATTGTAGCCATGGAATAATATCAATTGATCCATTTCTGGGAAATTTTCAGAAAAACATGCAGGGCAATCGATCGCCACCAACGTTCCTTCGCCACCAACCACTCACAGGTGATCTCGTCCAACCTGAATATACGGCCAAACTTCGCATCCTGGAGCAACCGGTGGATATGTTTCGGTTCCGATATAAGTCCGAAATGCATGGTACACACGGATCATTGAATGGCATCAACTCCAAACGTACTCCGAAGACATTTCCCGAAGTGGAACTCGTGGGTTTTTCGGGCGATGCTGTCATAGTGTGCAGCCTTTTCCAGGCTGACATTCCGAGTCCACATCCCCATCAGCTGATAGTTTGCAAGTACGACACTGATATTTGCGATCCTCATAAGTTGTATGTGTCGCAGGAGAAAGGTTACGTTGCACAATTTCAAAATATGGGCATTATTCACACTGCTAAAAAGTTCATTTTTGATGAGCTGCTAAAGAAAAAGAAGAGCCATCTGATGTTTAAACTGGGTCGTGCGGAGTTATCGTCGCGTGAGGAGCAGCTGTTGCGCACGGAAACCGAAAAGGAAGCCAAAACTATGAATGTCAATCAGGTAAAAAAAACTTTTGAAAGAATCACAAATGTGAGGTAGACTATGCCAAAAATTGTAAATGAATACATATGTAATTAAAAACAAAAGCACGTAATTATTCATTTTATTTGGCTTTCTCTAACTTACAATTACAATGATTGGTCAATGAAAAACAGAAGTTTGTATAAAATACTATTTTTTAAATTAGGTACGCTTATGCTTTGAAGCTTTTAAGATTGAGCATGATAATTCGTGGACATGCATCGCTGCTCCTGTTTACACGCACACCATTAACAACCGAAAATCGGCGCAGACAGGCGAACTGCGTATCTGTCGCTTGAGCATTGCAAGTGGCAACGTCAGTGGAGGAGATGACCTCATACTTTTGGTGGAAAAGGTTAACAAAAAGAATGTCAAGGTTCGTTTTTATGAAGTCAACGACGAGGAAGAAATCATTTGGGAAGCTTTCGGCAAATTCCGTGAATCTGATGTGCATCATCAGTATGCCATCGTTTGCACCACACCGCCCTACGGAAACAAGGATATTGAGAAGCCAGTCGATGTACTTATCGAGCTATTGCGACCCTCCGACGATGAGCGCAGTTATCCGCCGGTATCATTTCGGTATAAACCGCGCAGTGCAGTAGTATCCCGAAAGCGCAGGCGCACCTGTTCATCTGCCACCAACAGCGGCTCAACTAGTTCAACTTCATCTTTCGAATTGCCAAAAACCGTACAGGAACAAACGATGGGAATGGAGCCGCCATCTGCTCCACAGCAACACCAACAAATTCATCAAAACTCACGACCTACAATTAGCGAAGAGTTCAACAAAGATTGGCTGCTAAATAGTGAGGAGTTGCGCCAAATCATTTCCCATGATACTGATGACCTCTTAAATATTTATGCCGTTGAAACCATGGATGACTTGATGTTAGAACATGACGGTGCTTCGTCGTCTTGCAGTGCACCTGGTGCAGTGTTACTGGCTAAGAATATGAGTGAAGAGAAGAAGCGTAAATTGCTACTTCAGAGCTTGTCAGCCATTCCCAATAAATACGTCGAGGCGATTATGACAATTTACAAAAAGGCCAATCTCGAAAGTACGAGTAGAGCAAAGTATGTAGATTATGCTAGAGAAGTTGCCGAAGCATTCCGAGATTATGCCACAAAGAACGAGGACTACGACTCCATTATGCACGAAATCATAATGACAGACAAAGTGGGCGAGGCCATTAAGGTTTGTGAGGTGTTGAAATTTTTTAAATTGGAAGACATCCTCAACAAATCACTGAATTCCAACGGAGAGAGCTGTCTGCATTGTGCCTGTCTCCACAATAAGCCGCATTTCATAAGACCGCTGCTAGTTATTGGTTGTGATCCGAATATTCAAGATCGTGTTGGCAACACTGCGCTTCATATCGCTGTGCAGGAGTCTAATAAGCAATGTATTGCCAGCTTTCTGCACTACATGTTGTCTTCAAAACGACAGGCGCAGAAATATCGCGTCAATCTGAAGCTCACCAATGACGCAGGTCTTTCGGCGCTTCATTTGGCCGTGCGCAATAATTCACTACAGCTCATCGAAGAATTTTTGCGGTACGATAAAAGCGCAGCTTTAGTCTGCAACACTATGGACGGCAACAATGTCTTGCACACCGCTGTACTGCACAAGAACGTGCCACTTATTAAACTACTTTTACAGCTGCAAATTGGTGGTTTGGAAAGTCGAAATTCAGCAGGTCGCACAGCATTGGAACTGACGAAAACATTGGATGCCGCAGAAAGAAAAATAATATCGGAACTGCTACAACAACAAACTTCCAGCGGCGATGATATTAGAAGATCGCCGGTAGCTATAAAGGAAGAGGACATGACCTCATCATCGTCTAACACAGAGGACGAGGACGAAGAGATGGAGAAGACAGAACAGCTAATAGAATTGACCGAAATTAAAGCAGAGGACACTAAAAGCTCGTACGAAGATGAATTCCAGGCCACGGACACGGGTGCAAAGCTACAATCATTACTCAGTGATGAGCTGAATTTTGAATTGTTAAGCAGCCGACTAGACAGAAAAGAGCGATGGCGCAGCCTGGCGCAACTCCTGAAGATGCAGCATTTATCGTGCTTGTGGACAAACGCGCTTACGATGTTGTCTTACGTTCGCAGCAACGCCGACAGCATTGGCTACAATACGTTTGTGAACGCATTGAAACAAGTGGACGAAAAAGCTTTGCTGATATTTGAAAATGTACAATAGTGACAAAATATATATAAATAAATAAGTTTTCTTACTCAATTTTTATTGGTATTATAAGTTTTATTAATGCAAATCAACTTAAAAATGTATCATATATAATTAAATGGTATATAATTGGTATTTTACAGTATCGTTAAATATTCTGTTTTCAATTGTTGTAACACTTCCTATTAAATGAAATGTGTATTCATTAATTTAGTTTAAATTGTATACACACTTGTAATAATAAAATATACTTTGATTAATTCGTATTTGAATATATCAACATCCATGTGACAGTATCTCAAAACCGATAATGTTTATATTTGGATTAAATGTATGCCGGGCGTGGAATTTACCACGTTCGTTCCCAGAATATTACTCTTTCTCAGAAAGCTCAATACAAAATGCGGTGTGGCTTTGGTTTTCCCACAAAAGGGATTTCCCAGAGATGTGTGCAAAGTAATTGAAGACCTTAAAACCAAGTTGTGATTAAGTACGAAATGTTGAAACACAAGTATGCAAATGATTTCTTACTTTCACTGAACGAGTTATTCAATGACTGTTTTGCGAAATACTCCAAACTGGTTAGTGATAGATATGTATGAATGTGCATGGTATGTGTACATGCGAACTGATTTGTAGCTTGTAACTCGTTAGCGTAAGCTTATGCACCATTGTAGTACCGCAGCTTGTATATTTTAAGGTAATCTCGGCCGTTCCCGCGTGCAAATTTGTGTAACTTTTCTACTTGGAGATTTATATGTGTTTTTGTGTTTCCATATTCGATATCTTACTGTAAATATTATATACTTATTACTTTACGTTTCAACTACTGAACTACATTGATTACTATTATTATTATATCCTACACCTTAAGGTTGAGGGTATATTCACTTTCTACCGGAGTGTGTAACGCATAGAACTAGACAAGATACGTATGGAAAAGTATATATATATTCTTGATCAGCATCACCACCAAAATTGAAATAACGATGTCTGTCCGTCTGTCTGTCCGTTGAAATCACGATCACAGGAGAACGGATTAAGATTTCATAATGAAATTTGGTAAACATATTCGTTGCTATGTTGGGGTGTTTCGTATTGAAAATGGACAAAATCGCCCAAGGACCACGCCTACTTTTTATATCGAGAGTGCAGGTACCTCTGTTTTGCCTATTAAAAAAGGCCATATCAGCATCACTTTTTGAGAGAAGACAAGAAAATTTTATACGTAGGTTTAGACTAATGCTTCCAGTTAATATACCAAATATGGGCGTGATCCGCCCACTTTTAGTTTACATAGGTCATGGAGGGTTTTACATGGATTGCATTGAAAAGTATACATATAAGTTTCCTGAATAATGGTGTACATAATATTGTAGTTTGTGAACCAATAATATTCTGTTGGGAAAAAATGGGCGGGCCACGCCTCCTTTTTACCCATCCACCCAGTATTGCAATATATTTTTATACCCTACACCTAAATTTTGAGAGTAAACGCACTTAGTACCGGTGTTTGTAACGCACAGAAATAGTTAAGCAGCTATAATTATAGTTTATCTTCCGAATTTGGGCGTGAGCCGCCCACTTTGAGTTTACATATATAGGACATGGAGTATATATGCAGCTTTAAGGTGTAGGGTATTTCGGCTACAGCCCGGCTGTAGACAACACCTTTACTAGTTTTTAATTTTAACCATACTTAGTTAAATTAACAAGGAAGTTTGTTTGATTTTTAACTTGTTTTGTATCTCGCAATTGTAATTTCACATTTTAATCCATATTCTCTCAGTAAAATGGCACAACTTATTGATGGGAAAGCGATTGCTGCACAAATCCGTGCCGAACTAAATAAAGAAGTGCAGAATCTTACGGCTCAAGGGTTACCAACTCCCCATATTACAGCTATTCTTGTTGGTGAGGATGCCGCCAGTCAGACTTACGTACGCATGAAAATGCAAGCAGCTCGTGATGTTGGTATTTCTAGCGAAACAAAACGAGTGCCTAGTACCATTACTGAGAAAGAGTTGCTTGATTTGATTGACACATTGAATTGCGATGAGAAGGTGCACGGTATTTTGGTACAATTGCCGGTACCGGAACACTTAAATGAACGCAGAATTTGCAATGCCGTTGCTCTCGAAAAAGACGTCGACGGTTTCAACGAGGTTAACATGGGTCGAATGTGTCTTGATATGAAGTCCATGGTTCCAGCCACACCTTTAGGCGTTATAGAGCTATTACGTCGAACTGGCATCGATGCATTTGGCAAAAATGCTGTAGTTGTTGGGCGTTCAAAAAATGTAAGCATGCCCATTGCTATGCTTCTCCACGCAGATGGGCGTCACGACACAAAAGCTATGGATGCGACGGTAACGATTTGTCATCGATTTACACCGCCCAAGGAATTGGCCAGATTCTGCCGGACAGCTGATATAATAGTTACGGCAACAGGAGTTCCCGGTTTAATTACCAAAGATATGGTTAAACCTGGCGCATGCGTGATAGATGTCGGCATTACTCGCGTAAACGATCCATCAACAGGAAAAACAAAATTAGTAGGAGATGTAGATTTCGATGGTATATTCATTTCAATTTATAAAAAACAGGCTAATAATTTTGTATTAATTTCTACAGAAGTACGGCAAGTGGCTGGCCATATAACGCCTGTGCCTGGTGGAGTGGGTCCAATGACGGTAGCTATGCTAATGCGCAATACTGTAACCGCAGCTAAGAATTGCAGTAAGAAAACCTTCACTAATGGAAACACTTAAGAACATATAGTATTTTATTGTGATATCGACAGAAACATTATAATGCAGGCAGTTCCGTTTCAGTACAATTGATATATGTACATATTATATATACTACCATTCAAGAGTATCATTATTGATATATGTACATATGCATATGTAAATAGAATAGCGAAATACTTCTTACAATAGGACCTATCATAACATTGTTTTTAAATGCCCTTCTCTATGTATTCAATTGTCGACAGTTAAGTTTTCAAAGTTATACCTCCATTTTGTGCACTATATATATACGCTAAAATTTATAGACTTCATAATGGTTATATCTAATGTTTATATTTCTTTTTAATAAATGGTACCGACATTTTCTGAGAAATTCGTATTTCATACGCATAACTGGTATTTTTACTAAGTAGCATACGTATTTTTAAACCTTTCGAGAACACTTAAGGCTACAATTATTATATATATCGCACTGCCTTGGATTTTTTTTGTAAACAAAAACAATATTTTGAAATATTAATTTAATTGCTCAGCGAAAAACTTACTAATTATGAACAAATCAATAGTTTTGAGGAAAAATAAAATGTTTGTAAGGAAGTTATTGGCATGGGATTTGGAAGTGCAAGGCAAAGTGCGGGGTATGTATTTGGATTTACAATAGAATAGTGGTGTTATTAGTCAGCTTTAATCGGCCAACCTCTTATTTTAGGTGTCTTCTTTAGAAAGGTGTGTAAGTAATTTAGGACATTTCCAATGGTGTCATATTTTCGATAATAACGTTTCCTAAACCCAAAGAATACCGAAGCTCAAGCAATGAGGCAGAGTTTGCATGGCGGGATGAACACACTTCAAGGAACAGTTAAGGGCCAGTTGCAAGGAACACGGCATACTATAAGTGCAATGTTAATTTGCTCAACTACATGTGAATTATTTATATTATATCTATAAATTGTAGGAATGAATGCCTCCAGAAGATAGATAGTCCAATGTCATCTATAGAGAAGACTATGCACCACAGCTTGCGCCACAAAACGTCCTCTTCAAGGTAAGCTTTTTATTTGTTGATAGATGTATTTTGGTCATTCGAAATTATGTATTCATTCTTGTTATGTCCGCATTTCTTCCTTATCTTGAAGAATGTATTTTTATCCCGGGTTTTATTGGTAATATTGTAAAGGAAAGTTTAGTTGATTATTGGGAACGAATTTCTGTCATCGCTCGTCAAGTTAGGTTTGTAGACAAACCGGTTTCGGTGATGTGCCATCTTCAGTGAGATTTTTCGTTCTGAACTTTTAGTATTTTAAGATTAACAATATTTCGGCAAAATACGCAAGTACGTAATACTTTTTAACTTGTTTTATAACTTCCAATTGCAATGTAATTACGAGTTTGATCCATATTCTTTCAGTAATGTGGCACAGCTTATTGATGGGAAAGCGGTAGCTGCACAAATCCTCGCCGAGCTAAATAAAGAAGTGCAGAATCTTACGGCTCAAGGGTTACCAACTCCCCATATTACATTCGTTATTGTGGGTGAGGATGCCGCCAGTCAGACTTACGTACGCATGAAAATGCAAGCAGCTCGTGATGTTGGCATTTGTAGCGAAATAAAGCGAGTGCCTAGCACCATTACTGAGAAAGAGTTGCTTGATTTGATTGACATATTGAATTGCGATGATAAGGTGCACGGTATTTTGGTACTATTGCCGATACCGAAACACATAAATGAACGCAGAATTTGCAATGCCGTTGCCTTCGAAAAAGACGTTGACTGCTTCAACGAGGTTAACATGGGTCGAATGTGTCTTGATATGAAGTCCATGATTCCAGCCACACCTTTAGGCGTTATAGAGCTATTACGTCGAACTGGCATCGATGCATATGGCAAAAATGCAGTAGTTGTTGGGCGTTCAAAAAATGTCAGCATGCCCATTGCTATGCTACTCCATGCAGATGGACGTCACGAAACAAAGGCTATGGATGCGACTGTAACAATTTGTCATCGATTTACACCGCGTGAGGAATTGATTAGATTCTGCCGGACAGCTGATATAATCGTTACTGCTACGGGAATCCCTTGTTTGATCACCAAGAGTATGATTAAGCCTGGTGCATGTGTGATAGATGTGGGCGTTACTCGCATAAAAGATCCAGTAACAGGGAAAACTAAATTAGTTGGAGATGTAGATTTCGACGGTATATAAAATCTTACCATCATAGTTTTGATTATGATAAATTCATTCTATTAATTTTATATTCCTTTCTGCAGAAGTACGACAAGTGGCTGGCCATATAACGCCTGTGCCTGGTGGAGTGGGTCCAATGACGGTAGCTATGTTAATGCGCAATACTGTAACCGCAGCTAAGAATTGCAGTAAGAAAACCTTCACTAATGGAAATACATAATTAGTTGGAATGGAAATATAGTATTTTATTGTGATATCGACAGACACATCTTAATGCAGGCAGTTCCATTTCAGTATAATTGATATATATATATTATATATACTACCGTTGAAGAGTATCATTGTTGATATATGTATCTGTCTAACTAATAGGTACTAGCTTAACATTGTTTTTGTGTATGTTTGGTTAATAATGGCTACACTTTTATTTAATAAATGGTAGACATTTTCTGAGAAATTCGTACTTGATACGCATAACTGATATTTTTACTAAGTAGCATACGTATTTTTAAACCTTTCGAGAACACTTAAGGCTACAATTATTATATATATCGCACTGCCTTGGATTTTTTTTGTAAACAAAAACAATATTTTGAAATATTAAATGAATTGTTCAGCGAAAAATTTAGTAGTTATAAATAAATTAATTGTTTTGAAGAACAATAAAATGTTTGTAAGGAAGTTATTGGCATGGGATTTTGAAGTGCAAGGCAAAGTGCGGGGTATGTATTTGGATTTACAATAGAATAGTGGTGTTATTAGTCAGCTTTAATCGGCCAAACTCTCATTTTAGGTGTCTTCTTTAGAAAGGTGTGTAAGTAATTTAGGACATTTTCAATGGTGAAATATTTTCGATAATAACGCTTTCTAAACCCAAAGAATACCGAAGCTCAAGCAAAGAGGCAGGGTTTGCATGAAAGGATCATGAACACACTTCAAGGAACAGTTAAGGGCCAGTTGCAAGGAACACGGCATACTATAAGTGCAATGTTAGTTTGATCAACTACATGCATGTAAGTTATTTATATTATATCTTTATAAATTGTAGGAATGATTGTCTTCAGAAGAAAGATAGTCCAATGTCATCTATAGAGAAGACTATGCACCACAGCTTGCGCCACAAAACGTCCTCTTCAAGGTAAGCTTTTTATTTGTTGATAGATTGGTCATTCGAAATTATGTGTTCATTCATGTTCTGTCCGGATTTCTTCATGGGCTTGAAAAATTTATTTTTATTCGGGGGTATACTTATTGCTTTCCGCTCCATCCGTGCAACACTAAAAGAATTTTTAGTATTTATGATTTAACAATATTTCGGTAAAATTCGGAAGTCCGCAATACTTCTGAATTTGTTTTATAACTGCCAATTGCAATGTAATTTCCATTTTGATCCATATTCTTTTAGTAACATGGCAAAACTTATTGATGGAAAAGCGATTGCTGCACAAATCCGTGCCGAACTAAATAAAGAAGTGCAGAATCTTACGACTCAAGGTGCACCAACTCCCCATATTACAGCTATTCTTGTTGGTGAGGATGCCGCCAGTCAGACTTACGTACGCATGAAAATGCAAGCAGCTCGTGATGTTGGTATTTCTAGCGAAACAAAACGAGTGCCTAGTACCATTACTGAGAAAGAGTTGCTTGATTTGATTGACACATTGAATTGCGATGAGAAGGTGCACGGTATTTTGGTACAATTGCCGGTACCGGAACACTTAAATGAACGCAGAATTTGCAATGCCGTTGCTCTCGAAAAAGACGTCGACGGCTTCAACGAGGTTAACATGGGTCGAATGTGTCTTGATATGAACTCAATGATTCCAGCCACACCTTTAGGCGTTATAGAGCTATTACGTCGAACTGGCATCGATGCATATGGCAAAAATGCTGTAGTTGTTGGGCGTTCAAAAAATGTAGGCTGGCCGATTGCTATGCTTCTCCATGCAGATGGAAGGCAAAACACAAAGGCTATGGATGCGACTGTAACAATTTGTCATCGATTTACACCGCGTGAGGAATTGATTAGATTCTGCCGGACAGCTGATATAATCGTTACTGCTACGGGAATCCCTTGTTTGATCACCAAGAGTATGATTAAGCCTGGTGCATGTGTGATAGATGTGGGCGTTACTCGCATAAAAGATCCAGTAACAGGGAAAACTAAATTAGTTGGAGATGTAGATTTCGACGGTATATAAAATCTTATCGTCACAATTTGTGTTATAATAAATTCATTCTATTAATTTTGTATTCATTTCTGCAGAAGTACGACAAGTTGCCGGTCATATAACGCCTGTGCCTGGTGGAGTGGGTCCAATGACGGTAGCTATGTTAATGCTCAATGTTGTAACCGCAGCTAAGAATTTTAGTAAGAAAACTTCCGCTAATGGGAATAATTAGTTACATATGTAGTGGTTGTTACATATACAGTAGAAAGATAATGCAGAAAGTATTTTGTTTCCAAACAATTGATATTCGTAAATGAGACACAACATATGTACATGTTGCAATATAACTATTTCTAATAAGGTTTGTATACAATTATTTTTATAAAACTTATTTTAATAAATGGGTCACAGTTAGATACGAAACTAGCAACCGTCCATTATATGGAAACTTTTAAATGCTTAACAAATTCATAATGCTTAGAATTACAGAAAAACTTACTTTACTCATTGGAGCGCTCTTTAATCTCGTCAATGAGTATTCCACTTGCCAAAAGTTTAAGGTAATGTGAAACAATACTGTCAATTTATAAGTACAATTATTATTATTTATCGTGTTGCCTTGGATTTTTTAAGTGAACAAAAATGTTTTTTTGTAATCATTTGAATTGTAATTGAATTGATAAACGAAAGCCTAGAAATTTAAAAAAAATATATATTTTGTTGTAATAACATGGCTGCAAAGAAGTTATTGGCATGCGATTTCGAAGTGTTTGGCAAAGTTCAGGGTATGCCTTTGTATTTACCAAAGAAAAGTCTCGTTGTAAGTCAGTATTAATAAAATAAGTATTTCTTTTAGGTGTCTTCTTTAGAAAGGTAAGTACATGTGTACATACATTTGTGCATATATCTAGCGTGTTTTTAATGTTATAATGACGATGATAATGTTTCCGAACAAAAAGTATACCGAAGCGGAAGCAAAGAGGCAGGGTTTGCATGGGTGGATTATGAACACACCACAAGGCACTGTTAAAGGTCAGTTGGAAGGATCACCTCAGGCTATAAGTGAAATGTCAGTTTATTAAACCAGCAATATGCAATTTATTAATGTTCTTATAATAATAGGAAGGAATGGCTTCAGACCAAAGGTAGTCCAAAGTCATCTATACAGAAGGCAGTGTTTTCTGAAGCGAAGCCAATTGAAAAATATACTTTCACAAATTTCTCCATCAAACGCTGAATATACTAATTTGACTAAATTAAATCAGTAATTAAATAATAGTAAAAAAAAAATAGAATTGGAATAAAATTGGTTTTTTATCTTCAGTTCATATTTCATTCAGTTCGTCAAAATGGCATTATTCTCTTTAGGTGGCAACGTTGAACTACAGTATTTCGTATATAAAATTAAATTTTCATCGGCTAGCCTTGGATTTTTAATTTTCATATTTAAATTGTAATTAATTGGTTCAACGAAAAGTATAAACATTTGTTTAAGATACACAATTTTATGTAGAGAATAACATGGCTGCAAAAAAGTTGATGACATGTGATTTCGAGGTGTTTGGTAAAGTGCAGGGTACGTATTTGTATTTACAACAGAATAGTTAAGTTGTAAATAAGTTTTAATGAAATAACCGCAAATTTTAGGTGTCTTCTTTAGAAAGGTAATTAAAATTTCTGTTTATGTAACAATTTTGACGATAATCTTTTTCGTACCAAAAGTATACAGAATCAGAAGCAAACAGATTGGGTTTGCACGGTTGGGTAATGAACACAGCGCAAGGAACTGTTAAAGGCAAGTTGGAAGGATCACCTGAGGCTATAAATGAAATGTCAGTTACTTCAATTATAAGTCTTGCATGTTTTTATAATATTTATACATTTTAGGAAGAACTGGCTTCAGAATAAAGGTAGTCCCAGCTCATCCATAGAAAAAGCAGAATTTTCAGATACAAAACCGATTGAAGAATGTACTTTTAAGGATTTCAGCATAAAACGCTAAATACGTACACTAATTTGAATAAATTTAATTCCTAGAAAATCAGAAATAGTGCTATGTATGAAATTCTAGGAATTGTTAAGGCGATATTCTGGAAATTATTTTATTGCTCTGGGGCAATTTTAGTACTAAGATTTCACAGATCTTTTGTGTGATTATTGTTGGTACTATTTCATAGTTGGAAAATATATTAACATCTTAAGAAGTGTTGTTGTGAATTACTCGTCACGCAGCAATTTTCTCATCTGTATAACTGCGAGGCAGATACCGGCCTTTAATTGCCCCTGGTTTCTACTAAGGCCTAGCACCTGGTGTATCATTTTATATCGAATGTCCACAAGCTTAAATACATAATGAGTTTTTAAAATAAATGTTTACAGGTGGAATATCGCACATCAATCTATGAAACCGATGGTATTGCTGGTAACTGTCTGAAATCGTCACAGAATAGCTACTTGTAAATCAGCAGACTTCACTTGTAATTGAGAATAGTGATTTCTAAATCAGAAAGCGCCAAAGAAGCCTAAATTTTGAATTTAGAGAGCGTCATTTGTAGTTCTCAGTAGTATGTTACTCGGAAAACTTAATTTCTAAATCCGAAAGCACCACTTGTAATTCAAAATCATCAACATAATGTATTAGATATTCAAATAAAAATTTTGAAGTACCTATATCTTGATTGAAATCACCAATTAAACTTTAGGGTAGATTTTTTTATGTATTAAAAGATAATATTCTAAAATATGTAGTGATATCGAAAGGAAGATACATATATTCATACATATATTATTAAAACACCATTTCAGAAATTTCAAGTCTTCTGTTTGGAAATAACCAAATATAGTAAATTACATAGATAAATGAACAACCTTTAAACAAAAAGCACACAAAAATTGGCAAGTTTGCAAAATTTCCCATCATCTGTATAGGAATCTGTAGAGTTCATTGAAAAACGCAACTATTAAAACAAAGCAACGCACGTCACTCGCCTTACTGCATTGATCTTTACGGATGTGTTCGTGCAATAAAAATAATGAGAAACTAGGAATTAACATTGATACATTCATTGCTCTCACTCACTCTAAAGATAATGGAGCATGGGACCAGCTGGAAGAACAGAACAGACAATACTCAAAAAAAGGAAAGTGCTGTTTTATTCCGGCATTCTACAAAGATATCACACAAATCAAAAATGGCTGCTGAGCATGCAATTTTCTAAACACGAGTGTATTAAAAGCGAAAAACTGTCTTCTTAAAGTGTAACAAATTGCTAGAAGTTATCGAAATTCGAATTGGAAAGTTCTAAAATATCGGTTTAACTAAAAAATTGAAAGTAGCAACATAAACTGAAGCGTTTTATTTCCTAGTTGTAATTTCGCAATATAGTATATATAAAAAGACATAAATATATATATTTCAGTGTAATTTACACGATATGTGGAGTCAGGCAGGTTGGGGAGTTCCTGCACCACCCATGCCAAGCACAGCTGCTCCGACTAAAGTCGCTGCTCCTCCATTACCAGAGGGCGCACCGCCGACCGCACCAGCTAAATCAGAGTCGTCGACTTCGGAACCGAGCGCTAAGGTAGATGCAGTCGCTGCTTCAACTGCACCTCTTATCGGTCCAGTGCTACCTACTTCTTTAACTGTTACTCCAGTGGTTGCAGCAGTAGCTACTGCACCAGTCACGCTTACTGCAGTGCCGACACCAGCTGTCGGTGTAGCTACATCGGATCCTAGTAATCCATATGCACAGTATACAGCTGCCCAATATGCAGCTTTAACTCCAGAGCAACAATATGCTTTGCAACAGCATTGGCAACAATGGCAGGCTTACCAGCAGGAGTACGCGAAATGGCACGCTCAGTACGGTGAACAGGTTGGTAGGAAATTTTCTAGACTAAGCTAGATCGCTTGCTAGAAATATTAGCTTATAAGTTGTACGCTGTGAAGTTGTTCAGTGAGTTTATTGGATAACAGGTAGACTCAATTCACTTATATTTATTTATTTAGATAACGTAGAAGACTGTGTAGTATTTCTTAAACAATAACATGAATAACGCAGGAGATTGTTGCACTTACCTTAATGAGGAAATCTACAAAAAAAAAACTGAAAAGTAACAAAGAAACCGAAAATGTTCTGAAAAATAATGGAAAACCCAAGCTAGATAGCTGTCTATATTTCAATCGCCAGCGTCGATTAGACGTTTGGCGACTTCTTGTAATCGCTGACACGGCGCCGTAATTTTCTGGTTCGATATCGAGAAATATGAAAATAACCTAGGAGCCCCGTATGATAAACTATGCCCCGTATAGTGTTAGGCGAAATTTACACTCGTGCATCATGCATCACGACTTTGTTGTTGTTTTTCTAACAAAATTGTAAGAACAACAAGCGGATGAATTTCATGCCATCACGAGGGTCATTTCATGATGCACGAAAAGTTATGCATCAAAGGGTCACAAGTGTTGCACGGTCGTGAAATAAAGCAAGAAGTGCTTTTCGTGCAATTTGGGATTAATTTTACTAGGTTAGCAAGGCAGAAGTCCACAATTAAGTATTTAGCAACACGACAACGGCATTACCGATAAACAATAGAGTAGTAATAGCCATGTTATATTGCAATTTTTCGATTGAACAATTTTTAAATTTGTTTTTGTTTTATATAGGAAAACTTTCAACTTGAGTTCATCCGAGAAAAATGAGAGCGGATGAACCTTTATTTGTAGCAATTATAAAAATTGCTGTCGACGAGGACGAATGTCAATTAAAACAGGGTTTTGTGCTTCGTAATAAAAAAGTATGCACGTTTTAGAGTGAAAAAGATCCACTTATATTCAAAACAGGAGCTTTGCATTAAAATAATTGCACAAAACCAATCTTTTGTATTAAAACGCGAATACATCACTATGGAAACTATTTGCGAGATTGCTGTCAAAAAGATTGCAATGTAACATAGCACCAAATAAAAAATTGTTGAGAGTAAAAATATTCCATTTTGTAGCAATCGAAAAATTGCAATGTAACATGGCTATAAGAAAACCGGGTCATGACGCCTCAATGACCAGTTAGGCGTCAACATGAAGAAGAATTGTAAATGAACTGACTCTCGTTAAAACCCCTTCTATGTAATCTGCACCTAAATTTTTTAAAGTTGACATTGCTTTACATGGCATTTACTATTTTCGTTACATACTTATCAATTGTATGCACAATTCTTGGTCCAGCAATGCCTCTTGTCAATATATTAGCTAGAGGTCTCTCGAGAGGTTTGTTAGTGGCTTTGGCTGTCGTCTTTTGTTATCAGACGGCATCATCTCTGTTAATATCAAAAGTCTGTTTTAAACGACGACGATGGTTGAAAGTTACTTTCAGTAAGACCGCAAATGTGAGATGCAGGTGCTTATTATTTTATAATTCTTAACTATACTTAGAAAGTCGTAACTGAGCAGAGTGAAGCATTGTGTAAAGGGGCCGTCAAATAGAACGCGATTTGTAGTTCTGCCGCGCAGCAGGGTGGAATTTCTTGTTTGTGTTTCACCAAAAACACAAAAATTTGTCACAAAATCTTACGGTAGTATAAGTATATTGTGAGAGTATGAGTAAAAAAATGCTGACAACTAGAATTCATTGCGTTGCAGTTTTTTGCTGTGAGATCATGTTTTTTTTCCTTGATTTTTTATTTTTTAATTAAGAATTTTTTATCAATATGTTTGAGATTTTGATTTGGTTGATGAGAAAAAAACCCATGCTTGTATGATACAAGACACCAGTATACAAAAATTTTACAGAAATGAGAAATTTTTCATATCACATGGCCGATGTCACATTGCAATCATTTGCCCTACGCTCAAAGCACAGTTATTGTTCCCTCTCGGTCAAATGAGCGATGGTATGTCACACGAGCGCTCAATTGAACGTATTAAAAAGTGTTCTTTGCAGTAAATAAGATTACCAAATTAAGTACATTATTTCTCTGTGGAAGAGTATTTTTGGTATCAATAAAAATATATTGTTACACATAGCAATCGTTGGTTTTTAAATTTGTTCCGAAAATATTTGTTTTATTTTTGTCCATAACGGAAGAAAGTTTGAAATTTTGGACTAAAAAAATCATCGAAGTCTATTTATAAAACAAACAGGACAACAAAATTGTTGTAATTTTTGTACTATTAAATTGTTGAATAAAAAACGGTCGTCCAATAATCCAACTAGTCCACAATTAGTCTAGATAGTCATAGAACAAGACAAATTTACCAAGCACTTATTTAGAAACAAAATAGGATATTTTATTTTACCTTTTTCGCTTTTTTTAACTAACATTGATTTGCCATTTGATTTAATAAAATTAATGGTGAAATTTTTCAAACCGTTGGAACAGATTTGTTTTTTAGTTCGGGCTACTAGCCATAGCTAATTTTCCGCTTTGACTACCAGTCTGCATGAAATTTTTAGGAACACTACAAAAGTAGTTCATTTTTAGCACCGTACTTTTTTCATATTTATAATTATTTTGCATTCCTGTATTATTTTTGAGCGATGAGCGCTGGCCAGATATGCGCTCAAATTTGATCACTGTACTTCCTATGCTGTCTCAGTCCCACACTATTGCTACCTCTCTTTCTCCTTCACAAAAAATTTCCCAAATGATTGCAGTGTGACATCGGCCTTACAATCAATACGGCATTGTCCTATTCACAGACATGAACAGATGACTTGTGTACTCCATGTCGTGTCGCGCTCTGTTTGACCACCACCGCGATAATCGCCGCTCAGCGGATATTTTTGCAGCGTTCTGTTTGATCGTTCCTTAAGGATAGATCCGCTCCCATGCTTAATCACATGATAGATATATGGAAATATATTAAAATAAAATTATACATATCTTTCTAATTTTAAACAGTATAAACGCGAAATGGCGGCAGCATCTACCGTAACTGCATGCCCAACGTATTCAACCTATCCAGCTTATCCGACAGCGTCCTTCACAAGTATGCCGCCACCGACTGCAGGTTATCCTCAAATTGCTTCAGTACAGCAACCACCACCACCACCACCTGATGGTAATATGTACCAGCAACCACCTCACATGATGACACAGCCGCCCATTTCTCTTAATCAGCCACCGCCGTTCGCGCCGCCATCGCAAGCAACAACCAAAATATCGGGTCAACCGCAAATGTATTCGCAGCCACCTCCACCTCCACCACAACAAAATCAGAATCAACTACCACCACCACAACACACACAGGTACCGCCACCACAACAGCAGCAGCATCATCCACAACATCAGCAGCATCAGTTTCCCCAACAGCATCAGCAGCAACAGCATCCACAGCAGCAACATCATCCACAGCTACAACAACAACAGCAGCATCAACTTCAAGTAGGGCCACCACATGGGCCACCTCCACCATTAGGCCAACCACCGCCGCAGCAGCAACCTTATCCACAACAGATGCAGTGGCGTCAACCTCCCCCTGTTACGCCTGCCAATTCTAATCCAATGACGAATGCTAACCAAGTCGGAAGCGGAGGTAATAATTTTGGTCCTGGAAACAATTATAGAAATAATTCTGGTAGCAATTATGGCCCTCCAATGAATTTTCCAAAAGGAAACAACAATGGTCCTTCCAATGGACCTCCAGGAAATGTTGATCCGGGCAGTAATTATCGGGGTGGCAATATTTCTGGAAGCGATAATTTTAATCAACCGCCGAATCAGCAGTTTAATAATAACGGAAATGACCGGCATGGCAATCGTAATTCAATGAGTGATAATCGAGGTTTTGCACCACCTAATCAAGCAGGTTTTGGCCCTAATCAAAGTGGTGATAACTATGGATCTAACCAAGGAAGTGGTAACTTCGGTCCCAACCAAGGCGGAGGCAATTTTGGGCCAAATCCGGTTTCGTCGGTTAGTGATGGGCAAAATAGTTGGGAATCAAATTTTAACTATAATTCTGGTCAAAATCAACTGCCTCCCAATAATTCCAAGGTTAGTGCTCCTAATCAGTGGGGTAATAACAATCAGAATCAAAGCGATGAAGATAATTTTAACTCTAACAATGATGAGCCTAATCAGTGGGGTATGCAACGTAATTCGAATAATTGGGGGCGAGGAGGCTCCAATCATGGCCGAAATCAAGGCGCCCAAAATCAATGTATTCCGAATAACGGAAACTTCGGTCAAGGGCGTCCCAATCAAGGTCGTAATAACCAAGGGCGACCTAATCAAGGCCGTGCCAACCAAGGTGGTAGATCTAATCAAAACGGGCGAAATCAAACCGGTCGGAATTCAGGTGGCCAAAATCAAAGTGGGCCCGATTGTTCTAATCAATGGGGCAATAATGCTAATAGAGGAGGTATTGGTGGATCAAATCAGTTCAGATCAGACCAGGGAGGACCAAATAACTTTAGATCAGATCAGGAAGATTCTTGGAACGAGAATTACAGAAATGCTGAAAACGAAGGCCGATGGGGCTCTGGTCCATACGATAACAGTTCAGGGCCCAATCGAAGCAATCAGTGGGGTGGAAACAGTAAAAACCGGGGCAACTTTGGAGATAATGATGACTACGATCAACGTGGTAGGCAATGGGGTTCGAGCTACAATGAAGAACCGTCTAGTAACTTCCGGTCTGGTCGAAATATGCAAGGATATAACCAAGGTTTTAATCAAGGACCCAATCAAGGATCCCGTCGAGGACCCAATCAAGGACCCAATCGAGGACCGAATCAAGGGCCAAGTCAAGAATCGAATCAAGGACCCAATCAAGGACATCGTCAAGGTTCCAATCAAGGCATGAATCGCCAGCAACAACAAAGACCCAAGGACCTTGACGAAGAGGCGTTCGATAGACAATTTCGCCAATGGGAGCAGCAGTTCGAGGATTGGAAGTTGGCTAACGCTAATCATCCAGACCGCGATATGTACAGACGCTATGAGCAAGAGTTTGAAAAACAAAGAACACGTATAATGGAACGTCGTGAACAAATGCGCAAACGAAAAATGGAACAAATGGGATTCCAGCCACAATCCTCTTTTACATTTCAACAGCAGAATATTGAAGATATGAATTTCAACCAGCATGCGGAGCGCCTAAATAGTTCTGCAGTTGGAGGCAGCAATGAAGAATCTGTAAAGAGAAACATCTCTGCCGATGAGAATGATCCCAGTGCTAACTGTGAAGGCGTGAACCAATTTGAGCAGACGGACAAATGTGGTTATTTGAACAAAGGTAATATGTTGCATCCAGACTATAATTCAATGTCATCAGAGCCGGGAAATAAACATCAATATGGACGTATCATTTCGCAGAGTGACAATTTATCAGGAATGAATCAAGATTTCCAAAAAGAGAACCAAAACTTCGATAGACAAATTATGGCGCCTAATAGACAAGGGTCTCCCGTGGTTAGCCATAACACAAGCAGCACTGAAAAGGAATCGGAAAAAGACAGTTCAAATTTGGGCGAAGTGAATTTTGATAAACAAGACCTTAACAAACAAAGTCAAAGTTCTTACATAAATCAATCATCACTTAGCGAACAAGATCAAGAAATGAATGCTTGGGATCAACCTACCGAAGAACAGAATCAAGAAGCAGAAACGAATGCAGATAAGCTCAAAATGCAAACTTCTTTGGAAAATAAACAAACCGAGGGTGAATCTGTTTCTCCGCATGCAGAACAAATTTCGGATACATCTACTACGAAAGAAAATTTTCCAGAAGTAATGTCTGCAGATGCCTCCAAAACTACTCCTTCAAAAAGTGTTGCTTTAGGTAAACGCAAATCTCGTTTTGATACACCTGCGTCCAAGGCAAGCGTGCAACCAACGGAAATAATTTCTCTCGATGATGATGAAGACGCTGAAATGCAAAACTCAAGTGCACCGATTACGCAACTTTTTAAGAAGTCTGAAGGAATTCCAGGACTAGATTTAGTTGACGATGGTAATGCAAAAGTCACAAAAGAAATATCTGCGGACACGGAATTTACTGCTGAAAGCGATGGCCCTACTAGACCTCCCAAGGTTGCTGTGCAAGAAACTGCCACAGATGAGACCCAAAAGAAAATACCTTCGCTTTTTGATATTGTAGTTGAGAAGCCAAAGGAAATAGGTGAAATTATGACAAACCCTAACATTTCTGAAAGAAATATTGAAGATTCGGAGATATCGCAAGAAAACAGAGACAACCAAACGCAAAATGAGATGACGTCGGATCCTGAAAAACAACCTATTACTACAGATATGTCGACTGCATTAAATGATCCAAATTTAATGAAATTAATATCTGAGGCTTTGGCCAAAGCACAAGGGAAAAATCCGGAAGAGGTCACCGGGCCTCCACCAGAACAATTTCTTCAGCAATTGCCAATATTGCTGCAACAGACCTTGCAGCAACAGATCGATATTAAGGGAATCCCTTCTTCAGATGATCGAGTAGATAAAGATGGTCGCCCTCTTTCCTTCGCAGAATGGCAGCGAAAACAGCAACAGACAGCGGGCCATACTTTACCAGTACCAGGAAATTTTATGGATGGTTTAAACCAGCAAGCTTTTAACCGTGACACAGTCACGAATATTGGTGGCAATAATTTTGGTGATAAGGATCCACTAATTCGTAAAAATGCCAATGAGAATAGTGTTGAAACTATCATTAATAGAGACGGAATGAGTTTTGATAGAGGAATGCCAGATTTCAATAATGCACCACCAAACTTCAACAGGGAAGGAGCGAACTTCAACACAGGAGGACCGAACTTTAATACAGGAGGATCAAACAATGCAGGAGTTCCCAACTTTAATGTACCCAACTTCGGAAGAGGAGGACCAATATTTGACGAAAGAGGTCCAATCTTCGATAGAGGTGGACCGAATATTGAAAACGATGCACTCAACCTTGACAGAAGCGGACCCAATTTTGATAGAGGTGGACCCAATTTCAGTAGAAGCGGATCCAATTTTGATAGAAATGATCCGAACTTTGATAGAGGAGGTCCGAACTTTGATAGAGGAGGTCCGAACTTTGATAGAGGAGGTCCGAATTTTGATAGAGGAGGCCCAAACTTCAATAGAGGTGGACGCAATTTCAATAAAGGCGGCCCCAATCAAGACAGAGATGGACCAAACTTTGGCAGAGGCGGTTCTAACTTTGATGGAAATGGTCCCAATTTTCGGCGAGATGGTCCAAATTTTGGACGTAGTGGACCACCGTTTGGAAGAGATGGGCCAAATTTTGATGGTGGTCGCTCAAACTTCGGCAGAACAAATCCCAACTTTGGTGGCAATGGGCCAAATTTTGGTAGCAATGGGCCTAATTTTAGTGGAAATGGATCTCGGTTTGGTGGCAGAAACGGGCCAAATTTCGGTCCTAATAATAGCAACAATAACAACACTCAAAATAACCCTCGTCCGTCAAACCCATTTCGACGTAATTGTGGGCCAAGTTCTTATGAAGTTAATCAGAATGACTTTAGGTCCGGACCAATAAACATGGATGTTGACAAAACTCGGCCCAATGGGTATGTTTAAAGAATTTTTATATATATTGCTATATTATAATTTTCAGATAAATATTTTTAATATTTTAGAAAATACAAATTATTTTAAGTTTTTCAAGCGTTGAAAATTTTTTCAACATTCCGTCCGATTATATGAGGACGAATAATGAGCGTTATTCGTCCAGAGGGAAATAGCCCACTTACGAATAGCTGAAAGTCCTGAAACAGCTTTTCTTAAGGCCTCAAAATGCTAAGTTAAGACCCTATAATCCAAATACATGGATAAAATGTGTTTCTCGAATGAGTTTACTTTTAAAATCTTGAAAAATATACTTTTGTCATATTTTTAACTCGACTACAAAACCATCCGCTTATTGCTTAAAATTCCTTAGAAAAAGGAATAAATCAGTCGTTAATTGAAATTAATAATTTATGTATTCTGTGTAATACATTGTTTTTTATTATAATTATGCATTTATAAAATTTAATGCTCCATATATATACAATTTATATATTAATTCTATATGATATATGGTAATGCGATATACAAAAATTTTTTTGTTTTGTTTCTTAATATGTACACGACTATTTTTAATTATATGTCTACATTATTTGATATGATCGATATGATCGATATGATCATAGCTTCGCTATACTGTAAAAGCACGATAGCTAATCAAACCACAGCAAGCCCGTACTAAGCTAATAACGGAATAATATAATCATTCGTGGATTATATTAAACCATGCTGCAAAGGTTTAGTTTTGTCTGCGCAGAATGAACAAACAGTGATGAAAATTGCTTATAATAAATTATAGTTCCATGACAGAACCATATTTTAGTGCCCATTAATTCGAAATTCAGTTAAAAAATAATGTTTAAGATGTAATGTTGGTCCGATTTTTAAATGGGAATTAAGCTAATTTTTAAGATGATTTTAAATCTGCTTCCGTCTGACGCCATTGGTCTTCCTTGCTGATGACATCCGGAAGGCGTCTGAATTGTAAATTAGTTTGATGTTTCGAAGAATTCTTTGAGATGCACGTTTAAAAATATAATGAGTTTAGGAAATATCTTTTTGGTTACCTTTATTCACCTTCCTTTGAATCAATCTGTTCAAATTGTAGTGGGGCTTCTAGCCGATGTCAGAAGTGTCCAAAAGAAGAAACCGTATATTGGGTTAGAGTGAAAAAACCGATATATCGGAGAGCATAAGAAAACAATTTAATCCATAAGTATTTTCTCTATTATGTGTTATTATTCGTACATATATAGCTAAGTAGTACTCTATAATATTTTTTTTTTATAACAATATCTCGACTGACTTGTTAATGCGGGTTGTATTCGTTCTGTTTTCTTTTCATTGATTAATATTGTGTTCGAATACATGTTTGGGTGCACACATATATAACCCAAAACAATCTGCGATCCGACCCACTGTCCGCCGCTGTGACTGCGCTATACCATATCTACTTACATAAAAACTCTCAATATATCTATCTAGCGCTGATAATAAACCTAACGATGTACCAAGTAACCGGAGTAGCAGGCGAAAGAATCGCAATTAATATAAAGATTTATAAAGATTCAACTTAACAAATCTGATTTATATGCAAAATATGTACACAAACATTATGATAGTAAGCATCATATACGCTACGTAGCATTAGGATATGGAAGAAATCATACCTTGTTAAAACCATTCATTGGTAAACAACAACAACAACAAAACCAGCACCAGCAAATATTTAACTCTACTGTGCAAATGTCATATTTTGCAATGAAGTATAATATTGAAATACAAAAATTCAATTGAATTGAACTTTTAAAATTAGAATTATGATTAAAGTAATACATACTTATGTTCATATACTACATATATAAGCTCTTTTTTGAAATATCTATCTCAAATATACATATGCAGATATCAATCTATTTCCTGGCATAAATGATTTAAAACAAGAAAGAAACTACATACAACATTGAACCTAGCTTAAATTTTTTATTTAAGCCTCCTATTTAATTCTATCTTATAACGATTACCTTACACCTTTTTATAGTACGTATGGAACATATTCCCAAATACGTGCATATACATATATGTATATGTACAGTATTTCTAGAAAAACCTTCTGATTCTAGGTTGAAAAACGACAAACAAACTAAAACAAAAAGCATCAATCGAAAAAGATATATGCTTGTCTGCATAAAATACCAGATAAAACACTGAATACGAAAGTACGGTTTTATGCAGAATTTTCGTATTGAAAAGCCAGAACCTAGGAGAAAATTGAAACTTCAGAATAATATATATGCTTCTACGTTAACATAAGTTATCGGTGAAAGTTTACATTTTAAGTTTTTTTAAATCCCCGAAAAGTACTCAGAACCCAGAACTCACGCACTTTCGCGTGTGAAAAGAGCCGATGACAGTCGAATATATGTAATACCCAAAATACACAAAAATATTAAACAAAGAGGCAATTATAAAATATTTCTGTTATTTTTAACTCGTCTATGTCCATCCGCATTGATTGTTTGTCCTTTTCCAATATTAGATAACATTTTTATCTGATATAAAAGTCTTGGGATGGGATAAATTATATGCACCGTTACCCCTTAATAATATATAAAAATATATATTGTTGACTGCAGTTAATCTGTGGTTGTGTTCAGGAGCCCTCAATAATGACAAGCGCAATTGTTAATCACAGACGCCCTCCTTACATACACCATAGTAATTAACTGTAACTGATGAGCGTGTCTGTTCTCGTACATACCGCGGACCACTGAGTCTGAAGACGACCCATTGCGGTCGTTTTATCCTCTTGCTATGTAAAACTATTCGTTTAGATATGAATATGAATGTATTTTCAACCATGTAGGTGTTGAGTTTTAATTAACGCAATAAAAAACAAAAAACATATTTAAAATGGATTTCATATGGATCTTGGATCCATCGTTGATTCATTAAGTAATTTTAACCGCTACGAAAAAAATTAGAAAATACTATTCTTAGTGATTTCGATACGATTATTATACCAACCAATAAGTACTTCTTAGATGACTTGCCTAAGTATTCGAAATCCTATTTTGAACTATACATTATATATGAAGGAACATTAAAAATAAAAGACCATTCTAATCATTAAAACATTTTATGAATATTTTGAATCTTTTACTTACTAGGTTAATATTATATGCGCTTTGTAGATGTTTCTAGCTTCAGTGGTCCGCACGAATCATAATAATGTCTGTACAAATAACAATAATTCCCCTCTTATAAATTTTCTTCTTAATTCGTGTGTTGTTTAATAATCTATCTTGCATATAAAAACTGATTAGAATTTCTTGAATTTCAACTTTTACATACATACATCCTCACGATGAGACAAGTATTTCCCTTTGTACTCCCTGTACTCTGTATTGTATTAACTAATTTTTAAACCTTAAATGCGATACAATTAAAATACAGCCCTGGAGGGGACGATTTAAATAGAGACGATAGAGGAGATATTTTCCGACCGGTGCAAGTTATCGATTATCAGAACAGTTCATCCGCTTCAAAAGTTATTGATTACGGTCACCGACCATCAACGGCCGTAGGTGGCAATAATGCAGCGGCGGGTAGCAGCGGTAACGATTTCAGACCCATTAAAACCTTTGACTACGGACATTCTTCGAATGCAAATAGTATTACTATGCAAAATAGAGGTGGTGCTGCTCACAACAGTTCGGCTACAGTTGGCTTCGGTTCTGGGGCATCTGCTAAGAACAACAATAACAAAAAGAAGAAGAAAAATAAACCTAAAGGAGGAAATATGGGTTCACAACAGCTGAATCAGCCGCAGCAACCACAGCAATCGCAGCAAGCTCAGCAACTGCAGCAGCAGCAGCAGCCACAACAACAGCAGGAATTACAGCAACCACAGCAGCAACCCCAGCAACAAGAACAAAACTCCGGAAGTAGTGAAGTAATGGACAGTGCAAAGGTGCGTTTTAACCCTTAGAAACACTTGCTTTACGGAAGGTTCCTGCCCATATTGTTCTAGCATTTTTTAATCGACTCTTATTTCAAAGTTGTTGATCTTCTTAAGGACTTTTCTTACAGTCACAAGAAATGAATAGCAGTAGTATTACACCAACGTGTAGTAACGACCAACAACAGACAAATCAGCAAAATAAAGCGGATTTAGACGAAATATCAGATAACGAAGAGTAAGTAAAAAAAAAATCTAAAATTCCTCACGTAATTATCATACCTAAGGCTTGAGAAATATAATTATTTTCAAATTTATAATTTTCTTTTAATATATACACAGTTGCCAGTCGCCGCCTCCTCCGCCGCCGCCTATGTTCTCTTCGAACAAGCCTTTAAGTAGCAGTTCTTTTGGCAAGCCCACTTCAATATTCCCATCAACAGCGGCTGCAAATGATAACCTGCAGCAATCCTCTGCCGAGCACGTTCAAATGGTTTTCCCTAGTGCAGAGAACCGCAACACTATCCCCATTGATGAGATTCTCTTGAAGCCAGGCCGCTTAACGCGGCCCAAAAAGATGTGCATGATTCTACGTGGTCCACCAGGCAGTGGTAAGTCATATGTTGCGAAGTGCATCAAGGATAAAGAGGTAGAAATGGGTGGATCAAGTCCACGTATCCTTAGTATTGACGACTACTTTTTAATCGAGAATGAGTATGACGAAAAATGCCCGAAAACTGGCAGAAAGGTTTGTTTTTTTCGAGATGCTTACCTTTCAAACTAATATATCTTTACTTTAAGATACCCAAGAAAGAAATACTGTATGAATATGATGGAAGTATGGAGGAGACTTACATGCAATATTTAATTAAAGCATTTAAGAAAACCATTGCTGATCAACTGTACGATTTCATTATTGTTGATTGCAATAATAACTCTTTACGTTCCTTGAATGAGTTTTATTGCCATGCCAAGGATTCTGGGTTTGTGGTGAGTGAGGAAAAGTAGTTTTTAAGTATATGTATGCCGCAGTTAAAAGTACCTTTCACCGATATTATTTAGGTACCAATTACATACTCTTCTGTTTTTTAATTTATGTATTTTTATATATTTGTATTCTTGTTCTTCCGCTTAATTTCTATAACAGCCTTACATAATCGATTTACTCTGCGACTTGGAAACGTGTTTGAGCACCAACATACATCAGCGCAGCGAAAAAGACATTAGAGAAATTATTGAGACACACAAGCCAACTCCATTTCACTATATTAAGCTGGATGTAGGGTCGCTCCTGGAGAATGTAGTCGAAATGGAGGATGCCGAAGACATGGTGACGGTAATTCTAGTTGAGAATTAATAAGTAACCTTTCTACCAGTTTCAGCCTAAATAATGTATATTCTTATAATTTTTAACCACAAGGATAACACCTGACCATAAAAATGCTCTTGTTTAGTATCTAAACTGTGTCTAATCTAAAGATTCAGTATACTGAAATCTCACCAAAAATATTGAATATTGAATTTACTCATTAATTTAAGGTTTTTCAGATTTATTTTTTTTATATCTAGCATAAAATTGCATATTTGAATTCTAGCAAGATAAGGAATAACCATGATTTAGGGTATAACCATTTAATGCCAAAAAACTAGACTTTTTAAATAGGAGAAAGATTCCCCATTTCTCTGTATGACCCCCCAATATTCATTAATTTAATTCATTACAATTAATATGAAATATTCTTTGTATCTGAAAGTTCAATCTCAGATTGACGATATAATCGATATACAATTATAATTCGAAAGATTACAATTGTTGGGCTCAATAAAATGGTCTTACAGACAGTTGTACTTTGAGCAACAGTTGAATCATGTATGCGTGCTTATATGAGGTGTCAAAGATCGCTGCACAACACTTCGAAGTTATCTAGAACATGACCATAGCAAGTTACTGATAACGAAGCAAAGCAAATAATTTGGAAGGGAATCAAATCAAATTGAGAAAATTACTACTCTCCACTTGACCTCAATTAAATCTGTCGGTAAAGAACTAAACCGATATTGGTATATATATGGCTTGTTATATCTGTACCTCAGAATCTGTATCCTTATATTTTTTAAATGCCTTCTTGTATAATTTATTTTCTGCATTTAAACTTCATATGTTGAGGTGCGATCTCCTGTTTTATATTTCATGTTTTTAAAGAGAAAACTTCCAATACAGGAAGTAAATGGTTCTAAAAAGATAAACTCTTCTTATAGGTCTCTTGTATGCACTAGAGCCTCCAAAGACTCCGTAAGAATTGTTATACATTTTGCAGTTATCTGACTGTATTGGACGATTGATTTGGAAAACAGAAATTGATAGGAGAACGTTCGTCAGCAGAAGTTTCAATGTAATAGTTATGCAAAAGTCTATTTTAAGTATTCGGAAACTGTATTAATACTTTGTGAAATTTGTGATCTCCAATCGAAAATGTATCTATTTGTATCACTATAATAATAGTCTATTATAACAAGCAAAGAAATGTACTTTTAGATATTTCTAATAACGCAAAAGGGAGGAAATTCCATCATAAATAAGTTAAATTTGGCTTATTAATGATGGGAGGCCATTAACTCCTTCGCAGTGACACATTTTTCTGGAACTCTTTTCTGTCGAAAGCCTTTAAAATTGTTTTTGAAAGATATATGATATGTTCAATCTTGAACATTTATCCTTACAGTTTATATATACGAGTATCACAGGGAGATGGTAAAAGCTGCTATTTGGGTAATTCCTTTGGATCCTTAAGATGACCTATTTAAGGAAGATGTTATAATAAAAATTTTGTGGAGCGATTTTCCTAAATTCAGCAATTAATTTCAGCTAATTCTTCAAATTTTTGTTGAAAAAAAATATTCTATATTAAAGGCGTGAGCGAAGCTTTCAGCTGGTTTTGTTGATTACAACTCTTAGGGCCGTTGTAGTGTACAACGATATTTGAGCCGTTTATTTTGAAAGTGGCATAAGTCACTTTGTCGATATCTAGTTAATTAAACGTTAATCTTAATTTCTCTTATTAATTTCAAAATAAATGGCTTAAATCGACTTTATTAACCAAACTGAAAAGAATGTACAATGCATTGTTACTTTACCTAAATGCCGTCAATGCGTCTAATCTTGAATTTTTTCTCTTATTAGTTAAAGAATTTGCTTAAATCACTTGCTATCTTTATGAAATCACCCCACAAGGTTTTAATTTCAGCATCTTCTGCAAATTGTTCATTCATCTGAGGGATTCCATCAAATTTTCGTTGCTATCATCTCGCAACCATCAAAAGAGGAACGAAATGATAACGTCATGCGAGTGGAAGAGGCTTTTCTTATAATTCTCGATCCAAATACGCCTTAAGTATCCGCCGAGTGGAAGTAGAGAAAATCGAAACCCCAAAGAAGTCAAAATATAATCAAAAACTTGTGAAGAGTTCGCACTGATTCCGTTTTAATATCTATTCATTTATATTTCCATTCATTTTGAATGGAATAGAGAATAGAAATTTATTATTCTTATTTATGATGCAGTTCGATTCAATACTGTCGAATGGCAAGACTTTGTTCATGCTATAACGATGGTAAAATACGTCATAATGGAGAATATGTTAATTTCTATTTCTATTGGATAGAGGACAGAATCTAAGCGAAAACTATTTCATATATAGAATGCAGACCCATCCAGAATAATTGGATAAGTTGTGTTTACTTCACATTCCGAATCATTGAAGTTACGTGCACTTTCTCGTTCTCGCCCTCTATAAGTAGCTCTATGATTTATCTGCTCGGTACCCAACTAGTCAGTAAGTCATACAGCAAGAGCTGAACTTACCAACAAATTTGTATACGAATCCCTTTAACCAACCACTTGACCAATAGACCAATCACCAAATCAGTCGCCGCACCCAATCAGTTTAACACTGAGTCCCTGAACGCGGTGGTCATTGTATTCTTTGTCTGCCTCCAAGTTAATTTCTGGAAATAATCTGCAACTGTGTGCACATTGTAATAGAAACTACTGCCTAAAAACGATTATCTGTTCTTTTGGGCAGTCTTATGCAGTTCCAAATATGTACGTTACATTTAGGAGGTCTGCCACAAGCTGGATTTTTCTATATCCATATTCAATTAAAGCATTTCTCCTGTTTATCGACCTATCAACTCAGCCAATGGGCTACATGAACGAAAATACTATAGAAGTTAAGTTGTTAAACAAAGCATTTATAAAATAGTGCCGCTATATGTGATGTTTAGTGAATACCATCAGCCTTTGTTTGCTTGTGATAGTGCAGAAAGTAATGCATAGAGATTTCATTGTTTGAAAAAATGTTGTTTCATTGCAGGAATCGAGTCCGCCAGACAAAAAAGCTTCACATGGAAACGGCGATGGCGGTGAAGAAGCCGGCGATCGCGGCGTAGCTGTTGATGATGCTGGCGTTGCAACTGTTACTGGTGGCGAAAATGTCGCTGGTGGTGAAGACAGTAATGAACCAGCGCCTGGTGCTTCTGTAAGTGTCTCTTTTAGGAATCCTAAAAAATAAATGCAACAGCAAAGACTGTATTAGTATTAATAATTCGATGTTCAAAACATTATTCAGTAAGGAATTAAAGCTAGAAAAGAGAAGTTAATGTATATATTGTTTTTAAAATCAACTCTAAAATTACTTCTCCATGGCTCATTTGTTCAGAACGGATGCACGCCTTCTATATCTTATACTCTTAGTAAAAATATTTTATAAATCTATCGACGTAAGTGTCATTATGTAAACAGCTCAATTCAGGATTCAATTCTGAACATTTCTGTAACATGAGGATAAAATTAAATATATTATAACGAATATATAGTATGTAGTGTCAATAAAAGCTCTCAGCAGATTTTGCGTTATTGAAAAGAAAAGCAAAAAAACAGAAGCAGAATCTACAATTATTTTACACTTCTTGGGCAGCAATTCCTTTAAAAAGTAACTGTAGATAAGAAACGGTTTTTGTCTGTCTCTTGCTGGAATAATATTGAGGTTACGACCACATCTATTTTTGTATAAACCATTACATAAAATTACCATCCTCATCTTCACAACTCACTACTAAATCTCGTAAAAATTTTCAAAACAGTGCGGATTTCTAAAGAGCAAATGGGAAACCGATGCCAGTTCCGAAAACCTTGGTAAGTAAAGAGGCTTTAATTTTGTGTTTTGTAGTTGGAAGCTTTTACAGAAAAAGTATTTCTTTTCTTCGTCTATCTTCAGCTCGCTTGGATGGTGTTAGCAAATCGAAAGTGAAAGCACGCAAAACGACCACCATGGAAGACTTTTTGCAGATAGATGATTGGGAACCGCAACGAAGCACTTCCGATGGCAAAAAACGGGTAATGTTATTAAATTTTACATAGGTTCACTTATTCACAATCTGCTCTAACGTACAGGTGCGTTGGGCCGACATCGAAGAGAAACGAGCACAGGAAAAGATGCGCGCTATTGGCTTCGTTGTTGGACAAACCGATTGGAGCCGGATGATGGACCCCAACGCTGGCAACCGCGCACTGAACAAAACCAAATACATTGAGCGTGTTAACAAACGGCGTTGAGCCATGAAATTATCGTTCAACACTTTTAAATCATCTCCAATTTTTAATAGTTTTGTTAATTTTGAATTGAATTAGTTTTAGAATTTTTATTTCTTGTGTCTTGAAGAGGCATTTCTACATATTTTGTAGGTCAACTACATTTAAATGTAATAATAATAAAATGGTAGAATTTCGATATTTTATGAGATTATTAATAACGCAAAAAAAAACATGTAAAGAAAAATAAATACATGTTTAACTGACACTAGCAATATTATTACATTATTAGTCACTGTGTGATTCGTGGCATTATAATATAATATGTAATTCTGCATTTGTTACTATAAAAGTTTTAAAAATTTGGTTTCAGTTAATGTTAATAAGAAACAAAGTTTTATGAACGACAGCTTATTTAACAAATGCATATATTAAAAGCAATGAATCAATCAACCAAGATAAGAAATTCAATTATCATACTGACAATATGTTAATAAATAACTGTAAGAGACAAACCAAGCTGAGCCTTATAAAAGCGGTCTGTTAAAGGTCGTAATCCAAATTAAAAAGTGTTTTGGAAAACTATCGATCGTTATGGCTGAACTAGTGCGTGTGTTGCTAAACGTGGCGATAGTCCTTCGGGTGCTATCACTTGTCTCGTCACATGCTATACACTCGGCCCACCCGGAGCTGGACGACGACGAAAACATCTTGGACCTGTCGGAACAGGGCGAATTATACGATAAGTCAATGGAAGCTTACAATCCAAATACAACAACATTGTACCCGGAAGAGATGGGTCCCTATTTCCAGGGTGACATATATCCAATGAGAGGATTTCTAAAAAACGGACATCGTAGCCCTGTCAAACGTTGGCCTAACGGCGTGGTGCCCTACAAGATCGACAGCCATTTTAGGAAAAAACAAGTAGATATTATTAAAAGAGCCTTCCGAACTATTCAAGATTGGACTTGTGTGCGTTTCAAGAAGCGTAGAAACGAAAAGGATTACGTTTTTCTTCAGGATTCCTTTCCCAACTGTTTTTCAGCTGTCGGTCGCAGTGGTGGTATGCAATTCATCAATCTACAATCTAAATGCATGAATTATGGCACCATCTTGCACGAACTCATGCACACCATCGGCTTTTTCCATGAGCATAGCAGATATGATCGCGACGATTATATTCGTGTACTAAAGGAAAATATTGAACCTGAAAAATTGGCACAATTTAATAAGCTCGATTCGCAGCGCACGAATACCTTTGATGTTGAATACAATTACGGGAGTATTCTTCATTATGGGCCATATTCTTTTTCGAAAAATAAGCAACCGACTCTGAAGGCTCTGAAGCCTCTGAAGCGTGGTGTTAAAATGGGCCAACGGTCGAAATTAAGCGGACCCGACATTCTGAAGATTAATCGCATGTACAACTGTAATTCGAAATAAAATTCAATTAAAGTTGCGAAAAATACATGCAATAAAAAATGTGTTTACATACTCTTGTCTTTGGTGGATGTTAATTAATTTGAATCGCCAATGCAAGCAGTTATTTAATAATATAGTAATAGTGAAAAATATAATAAATAACTCGTGGAATGTGCGAAGTATATTTGAGTTTTTATCTTGGTTCTTAAGTCGCTCTCAACGGTTTGACTAACAAAGCGATTTTCTTATTTAAAATGTTAATTATTCATGCCGATTTCCGGGTTTTATTGCCGTTTTTTTGACAGCGGGAATTTGTTGGAAAGAGTGAGTGGGTGAGAAAAGAGCACTGAATGGACTAAACTCCATTAATTATTTAACACAAAAAGTCAACTGCTGCGGAAGTGATTCACGTTCAATTAAATATTCACTCGTTTCTCTTCAATTCAGTTTAATTCAATATTCCGAAAACCATTTTCTGCATTAGCAATTCAATAGTTCCTTCATTTATTCCTTCACTAGTTAATATTCATTTTACTCCCTTTCTATCATTGATTGGCTTTTAATTTCTTGCCAATGTTAGTTAGCAAGGCGTGGCATTTTTCTGTCACTTTGTTTTATTTATTCTAGTGAGTTTGCAATTCAATTAAATTTTAAATAATCTAGTTGCAATCCTAAAGGAACAATAGCAAAAAGAAAAAGTAATGGAAGCTATGATGAATTTCTTTCGTTCATGTTGTATTATAAGCTTATATTTCGCTTCTTTACTCTACTCAGGTGCGAACGCAGTACAATAAATACATTAAATATACGAAAACCCTAGAACACAGCATGTTAAACTGTGTGCATTTTCAATTTGATCTAAACGTGGTTTTAGCATTCAACTTAAACTTTTATTCTTCATGTTGAGGTTACGGAACAGACATTTTGGAAAGAAGCGGAACGGAAGGGAAGCTTTCCGACAACAGGAATGCATTACGAAAAAAGAATTCTATTACATTGTTGTTGGTTGTATTGTTGCTGTTGTTCTTTTTGGTCTTTTGGAATTCAAACGCGAAACTTTTGCTGTTTTCCTTCCAAAGGGTTACTTAATTTTGGACATACATACGTATGCAGATAGTATTTAACTTACTTCTTCCTAATGCAGCCTTGAGCACATTGTGGTTGCGCTGGAGAAGTGCTTCATGTTGTTATCCAAAACCAAATGAATGAAATTTGAAAAAAAAAATAAAAAAAAGAGAATAATTATGTTGCTGGAATTTAATGAACTGCATTTTAAATGACACCCACACAACATTTAACTTAGGGATTGAACAAGGGTGAAGTCTAAAGTTCTCTGTCTAAATCATAAATTGAAAGGCATGAAAAGGACGAGATCGATGGAATATAGATGCTATACTAATGAATAAATGGAGATGTCAGCGGAATATCCAATAGCAACACATTTGCACTGCGGCTTCATCCAAGTTTAACGAGCATCTGTTTAATGATGCATTTGTTTTCTTATATGCAATCGCAGGGAAACAGTTTGCAGCAAGGTTGGCCGACACGTTGTTAGGCCGAAAGGCAGAAAAATTTATGATGAGGCTTAAAAAGAAGTCTCGTAGAGAAACCTCCGAAAAGGCGCTTGTTACATATAAAATACGATGTAGCATTAGGGGAGGCGGGAGAAGGGGGCGATGTGGTCACATCACGTGTACGAAATGAGTGTCGTAGGGCGAGGAGTTGGTCACAGACGCCTGCAGTCGGATGTTGTAACTGAGAAATCCTTATAAAAGATTCACTAACTACAAAATTAGTCCTGACGGGATTTGCTGCTCTGCAAGTTGCTTGCTTTCTTTTTATTCGTGGTGTTTTTTGTTTGTTCCACTTAGTTTCACGGCACGCCCCTTCTACATCCCTCCTCCACGCCTCTTCAACACTTCTGTTTTATTACCTCTTTGCTGCAGTCTGCCGCATCAGCTTGCGGTAAAATTTCACCATTTGGTCTCGTTTTAAAATAAGTATAAATTTTATGTTAGCATCTTTATCGTCTTTATACGTATTTGTCGCTATGGGGGGCAGAACTCAGGCCGACGTCCTCTCGCTCCGCAGGCTTTATTGATGTTTTCTCACTCCAAAAGCAGCACCTTAAATTTATTCTCTTTGAACCAAAAAAAAAACATAAGAAGAAGCTACAGAAGTGAATAGTTTTCGATGATGGTTAAAAATTCATTAAGTTTATATATTTTTGATCGAATTGTAAAATTTATTATTTAATAGCCATTTATTATTTAATTTTTAGCTTATTGCAAGAAGGTTTTCAGAATAAGATTCTTTTTAGTGGGAAAATATTTTAGTCTGTTCAATAATAAATTATTACTTTACATTTTGTGTGATTTGTTGTTTTAAAAAAGAGCGCAACAAATACAATTCATAATCCAACATGTTGCTTGATGTTTCTACGCATTTAAAGATAAATTTTTGAATGTAATTCTTAAGTATCGAAGGTTTCTTTTATATGTAAGCCTGCGATCGTTAGGTTTTGTCTACAGAACACATTTCCTTTTATATTTATTAACAGCAACTGCAACTCTGAACGAAAAATTATGTAAATAGTTAATTATTTCGACATTTCGTTGATCGATCGGTTGGTTAAAAATCGAGTTAAACCGAAAAATGTGAGACTAAGGAAGGAAAATGAAACTCGTCCTTCCCACAAAGGGAAAAATGTTCCTGTGTTGGTGTGTTTAAACGTGTAGAAAAGTATTTGTTGCAAATTATTTGCATTTTTGCACAGTATAATTAATTAAGTTGTCAGTTCTTGTTGTTGCCAAGTTACAAGCTACGTAAATCTTGTTGGGAGACGTTGTCCATTGGCTACTTGTGCATGTGTTTAATATTTGTGTGTGTATATGTGAACATTCATAGGATACACAGTGCGACACACAATTTACATTTGTTCATATGTGTGTGTTCGCTCCTTGAATTCATGTCGCTGTTTATTGAGAATAATGACCCATTCAGTAGCTCGACTTTTGCCATTCCGACAAAAGTGGATCGTTTGCGGTGTTCTACATTAAATACTGTAAAATCGTACAATTCTCCAAGTCGCCCAACCTCCTCTAAACTCTTTAACAAGGCAACTTCCGGTTGCTGATTTTGTTGGCTTTTTAGTGAAGTTTGTAGCTAAAATTAATAATTATTTAACAAAACAAAACTCTCTCACTAAATTGGATATAAACAGAGAGTTGTCAGAGTTAACAGACCTATGTTAAAGCTTTGCGTTGCGATCTTTACAGAGATCCAAACTCTGTTAAATTTCACGAACATAATTCTTTGAAAAGTGAAAAACTTTTTACAAACCTGAATTGGTGTGGCGTTACGGGCATAGCATTTAAATAAAGGCTTTTAATGCTTTATTTTATGAATTATTTCATGATGCAAGGAAGCAACGTGAAATATGACTGCAGTAGAATAATGAAAAAGAAAGAAAAATTTATCATAAATGTTCCTTAATAGAGTTTATTCACTAAATAGATTTTGTATTCCTTCCCATATCGTCTGTTAATTGTGAAATAAAACATATTTTTTCAACAATTTTCGCATATTTCGTAAATTGCTTTTGCCTTTTTAACGACGATTCAGCTTGGAATGATGCGTTAATCAAATTAACGCCGCATTCAGCATGAACTTTAACCGCTGGACAAAAAATACATCGAGTAGAGAAACGAAAACTTCGAAGGACATCGGAATTATTCGGCGTTCGATTGCGATTCTCTTTTTTTTTTTGTAATCGTTGAACCGTGCAATCGGAGTTCGGTTCGTTGCGGCTTCGTTTGCTCTGTTTTTATTGCTGAATTGTCGGTCTCCTCTCCTGCTTCTTCTCCTCTCCACTTTTCGACGATTCCGCATTCAGCAAAAATGTTAACGCAAGGCGGCTGCTGCATGACGCATTTTATTGTGCATTTCCGCCTCCGTTTCCGCTTCTGTTTCCACGTTCATTCGTCGTTGTTTTGTTTCATTACGAAAACATTTCGAATAATCGATCGCAGCTGTTAACAACTGCAATTATCCGTTGAATGGCTGAATTAATTGACATGTATTTTGCAGCAACTCTTTATGAACGAATGAAATGATTTTTGAATGATTGCGATAATCGACAAACACAGTGACGTCATCTGTGTTATTTAATTTGCTTGATTTTTCTTTAATTTTTGTTATTATTATTGTAGTAGAGTGTTCACTTGCCAATGCACGTTAAATATTGTAATAATATTGCTTTGATGCATTTTTTCCCCCACAACTGATTCAAATCCCAGCTTATTAAAGCAATTCTTTAAGGCAGTGTGCAGAGTGGAGTAAGCAGGACGACGATAGTCCCTATAAAATCGCAAGTAGGAATCAAATCGCTACAATTATTCAATTAACAGCTTTTATTCATTGTTAATGAATTTATAATGAAATTTAACTTATTTTTTAGTATTAAATAACTCTCAACACTCAACAAAAAACGTAATATTTGAAATTCTAATTTAAAGCAGAGCAGGCTGAGCAAAATGAATACATAAAATTTCAAATTCGAAAATTTATTCTTTCTTGTAAATCGATTGTAATAAGACAAAATTTTTATCTTGCACGCATTTCGTTTTGGATTATTTTTTTTTATTGAATTATTTACAATGGAATTGGAGAACGGGCAGATAATTCTGATGGTCTTAAGATCGTTTGAGGAGCCCGCAACTCTTGCTCAAATCGTTGAAAAAATGTCTCAGTGCGTTCAAGGAGGCTCCAAGAAGGAGCTAAGGCAATCTGTGGCCGCCGCTTTGTTAGGCGGCGTTCGATATGGTTTCATTCAACGGAAGAATCGTAGATACTACGTCAAAAAGTCAGATCCTGAAGAAGCATTATCCTCAGATGAAGATCCTTGCGAGCGTGAGAAGGAAACGCAAATTTAAAAAAACAATGATGTGTACATAAAAATTTAAAAAAAAATCTAAAACTTTTTGAGTGGCTGTAATGTGATGAAATTATATTTTGTCTGTAACTTTTTCGCTGTAAAACTAAATTGTATATGACATTTTTGGAAATAATACAAAAATCAAAATCCTGCTATTGATTTAGTCAATTTATTTAAATGAATACCATAAATTTTATGAAAGCAGCTCTGAATTCATGCTGTTAACGCCTCAAAGTTCACGAAGCAGCGAGTAAAATCAGTGCCGAATATAATCTAGCGCCGTCGTCTTCGTTGCGATAAAAATGACGTTGATGAGAACAAACGGCGGCTGCGATTCTTTTCTGTTTTTTGGTGAAAATGTCAAAAGTATTGTAAAGTTGAAGTGTATTTCTATTTGGAGCTGAACATCTTTCATGCATATATCTTCTCTATATATATGTAAAAGCGCAGCTATTGTATAACTTGGTCATTGTCGTCGCTGTTTTTTATGTGTACGTCGTATTTTACAGCTGAAGCTTGAAATGCTTTCAGCAAAATATGTACTGATTTAATAATGTTTTTACTTTATCTTATTTATTGACCAATTAATTCAATAATCAGCACGCTAAGCGAAATAACGTTTCAAATGTCAAATTTTATATTAGAAAATACAAAGATTTGATTAGTCATCATACGAAAAGTTTTTTGCACTTCGTTTTGGCTTTTGTGGATCTAATTTGGAATTGATAATGGTGTCAGACAAGGAACAAATTCTCACTCATTTGTGTCGCGTTTCCGGATTTGAACTCGAAATGAAATTTAATTAAAAACTGTGTAAAAATCCAAATTTTTGCGGTGAAATTGATGTCATATTTTGTATGTTTTCGTGAAATATGGTATTTTTTTCCTTTAAAACCAAATGGATGCGTTGGAAAAAATAAAGAATTATAATAAATTTTTAAAATGGCAGAATGATTACGACTTAAAACATTTTAGGTAAAAAATAGCAGTGAAAATGGAGAAGAAGTTGCAAAATTGATGCTGTCGACGGTTCGAGTTCCATGAAAAGCGCCGCCGCATAAATACGCAGCGTCGTCATTGAATATTAGTTTTGCTTAAATGAAGGCGTTGAGGAATTCTGCGGCTTTGCTTCTTTTAAAATGCTTTACTATATTTTATAAAGAAATTTGCATTATTCATTTAAAGTTAGTTGTGTGCTCATTTTCCATGTACTTATAATTAAACTTATTGTTTATTCATTATATATGCAGTTCAATATTTTAATCATTATTTCAATGTTTATTGTCGTAGTAAATTTCAATTTTAACTTATTAATTAATTATTATAATTAATTAATTTATCTTATTTAAATATTCACTCATTATACTTATTTTGTTAATTTTTTTATTGATTCATTTCTATGCGTATATATTTTTTATTCTATAAATCGTCTTTGCTGATGAATTTTTGTTATGTATTTCGATTGTTCATTTTGTTTGTTTGTTTTTCATGTATTTACGTTTTATTTACTCTTTGTTCATACTTTACTAATTCATATGTGTCATTATACTCTCATTATCCGCTTTCTGTTTCGTTCCAAAGAGGAACGGTGAGAGACTTGCTTGCTTCTAATGAACCAGAAACAGAACAAAAGCGACATATAAATTTTACACGAAATCTTATGGCAGACTTAGGGAACGAACCCGGTGCTGGTTGATTGATGTTTCATCAATTATTTGCATTCTTCTGTACTTTTGTTCGGTTTTGTGTTTGTTTGTGTCTTTTATTTTTATTATATCTAATTCATATTTCCTTTTGAATCCTTTTTTAATAATTATTTTTTTTCATAATTAATTTCCTTATTTTGAAAATTTTTGATTTTAAATAATAAAATGCATATTTCTATGTTATTATCTACTTTTCTCTGCTCCTATCTTTTATCACTCAAATTTGCTTTTATTCATAATTTTTTTTGGCATTCTAATTTTATCCGCTTCCATCTTCGTTCTTAGTATTGCTTCATTATCCTGTGAACATTTGATTTTAATTTGTTTTGTCGGAAAATGTTATTATTGCTATTATCATTATTATTATTATTGTTGTTCTTGTTGTTTTTACTGTTGTTATCCGTGTTATTATCGTAATTTTCGTTGCTGTTGTCGGCTTTAGTAGCCGCTTGGCAGTCGGTTCATTGGACAAATTAGAATATGACGGGATGTGGCAGCTCGCGGCGTCCTTGAAACCGTTTACGAAATTTGCTTGGTCATCGGTGCATCGGTTGCTTCGTTGTTGTTGGTTGGAATGCAAATTGAATTGACTGAATGACCGAATAAATGCCGAAATGAGGAATGCTTTTGTTGTTGTTGTGCAGTTGAAGTTGTTGCTGCTGTTGATGGAGAATTTTGAATGCTGTTGTTTCTGTTTTTGCCTTTATTGTTATTGCCATTATCGTCATTGTTGTTGCTGTTGTTGTTGTCTAAATGCGGTCAGTTGCCAATTGGCAGCCTCCTGCGACTACATTTAACGATTTTCATTGTTGTTGGTCGTTTAAGTTGCTGGCTTGATGATTTTCTTGTTGTTGCTGTTCTTGTTCTGTTCCTCGTCTCGTTTTGTTGTTGTCAGCAGCTAGCAGCCAAACAGCCAGCAGCTGCTTCGATTGCTGTTGCTGTTTCATTGGCTGTTGGCGGATTTCATGTTTTTCTGTTGCAATGCAACAATTTTTCCCAATGTTTTTCTTGTTGTAGATCGGTTAAAACTTCCCATTGTGTTTGTAAATGAGCTTCAACTGTTTCTAACGTTGGATGCAGTTTAAAATGAGTTTGCTTTGTGTGCTGTTGTTTTTCCCTCTTCTGCTTGATGCTAATCTTCTTCGTCTTCCTCCTCTCCTTCCTCCTCTTCTTTGTATTGTTCTTGACTGTTGTTGTTGCTGATTGTTATTCGCGGTTACGTTTAAATAGCTTCTGAAAGGGAAATTCGCGCATTTAACAATTCAAATGTCTGGCTGTCTGGAGAAGAGGAGGAGGTTGAAGGAGCTCTGGCTGCAATGAAAGATTAACAAAAAAACAAATTCAGCCAACAGCGGCTTCGTTCAGCATCAGAAAACTTAAACAAATCTCACTTAAGTTGCTTTTAATTCAAAATTTGGTTTTATTTTTGTAGTGTTTTGAACAAAAAGCAGCTCTAAAAACGTGTCTAAAGGTTTATTGAAGCCTGTAGATAAGTTTTATATCGATTTATTACAACTAAAATCTGCTTTTGTACCTATAGAAAACAGATGAACAAATCCCAATACAAATTGACTAGAAAAGCATGAGAAATCGACCGAAAAATGTTAACGATACAGAAATTTCTTTAAAATGCAAGTCAGTCGAATGAATGAAGGAATGAATAATTTTTTCAATATATATTTCTTTCTTATGCATCGACGGAGTTGAAGGCGATCTGAAGCTAAATAAATTCTAAATCGTTGATTGATTGACAGATTGACAAAAGGATACACGGAGAAATTAATAGACGGACAGGTGGATAAATAAATTGCCACAAAAATCCTGCTTCGACGATTGTAAATTGAAACTACACAAAAATTCCTGTCTTTTCATCGTCTTGTTTTTCTTTGCTTAAAATATTTCAACATTTCTATTTCGAATATTAGTTCAATTTGAGATGTAAATACATGTACACATACTAACACACACATACAAATACACACTAAAACAATCGCACATTTGTTATTGCGGCTGTTGTCGCTCGGTTCTTTGTTGCTTTGTTATTTTCTCCTCGCAGTTGGTGAAAATTTGATTGAAAAGCAGGCAAATTAAAACTGACAGCATGAACAAATTGCATGACATTCATGTTGTCATTGTTGCGTGAATATTCAAACTGTCAAAGTGTATTTTCGATTCATTTCTCTAATTTTATTTTCGTCATTTAAGAATTTCGCTTTGTCATCGGAAAAGTCATGGAATTTGTTGCATAAATTAAATTATGTTAATGTAATTATAGAGCAAAGAAAATAAAGGGAAAGAGAGTGAAGAGAAAGAAGAGAGAAAAACAGAACAAGAAAAAATACACATGTCCTTTTTAAATATTTTCAGTAAATAATTTACTGCAGTTCAAAGGCAATTAAACTAAAAATTAATGCTTTTTCATTTATTTCTCCCTTTAAAAGTTTTCTCTCTGTCTCCCTCTGTCTCTCTCTCTCTCTCTCTCTCTCTCTCTGTTTATGCGTGTCCCTTTATTTAATTTTCTATTGACAACTTACTGCAAATTTAAGCTAATAATAAGCAAACAAAATGACGTTAAAAACAATAAAATTCAATTAAAACCTAAACTCGAGAGGCAGCGAATCCTCGAAGAACCTTCGATCGATTAATTGATCGAATTAAGGAGCAACCAAGGACATCAACACATCCGCAGCTGAAGAGATACACAATTAAACTAATCAAAATAATAAATGAGTAATAAAGCCAACAAACACATACACAGCACCGCCAAGGCCTCCCGCACACATGTCTATGATGTGTGTGTGTATGTGGGGAAGTGTGTCTATATATATTTATGCATGTATTTCATCGGCTATTATTAATAATGACAACAAGAAAACGGACGAAGCTCATCAACCGCACGAGTTTCCTTCTACAAACAAATTGCAATCGAGTGTGTTCTGTGTGTTGGTGTATAGATGTGTGAGTGTGTATTTAGAGAAGACCTATCAGTTCGGTAAACAAGAAAAACAACAACAACAACAATGAACGCAACAACAAAAGACAAATTCACATCTGTTTCCATGACCTCCGCTGATTTCTTGTTATTCGATGTGTTTGAGGTGAGTTGAGGGATAAAACATCGTTGGAAAGAGGAGAGGGGTAATTATAGAAGAGGGAACACTCTGGTAAAAAGGGGGGAAAGCATGATGAAGGTAAACAGTGGGGCGTGAAGCCATCACTCCAGCGACACATTCCGAGTTCCATGTGAATGAAATAAACCAACGAAACCCAAACAATATATGTGTGTATGTGTGCATTAAGCACCTTTGAATAGGCTTTTGTAATTCTTGTTGTTGATTATTTCGCCTCCTTTCATAAATGAATTGAACGCCTTTGAAGCTCTTCAAGCAACTTTTACCTAATAATCAGTTTATTTGAATGATTTAACAACGTCATCACGGCTTCGCCTCCTCACTCCCTTCCGTTCCTTCACTCCTTTTAGTTACTCAATTAAGTAATCAGCAAATTTACTGTGAAAACCTGCCAAGAAAATTAAATGCCTGCTTGTTATTACATAGCAAGGAATGAGAAGAAGGGCGAAAAGAAGTAAGTGGCTGTGTTTGAATGTGACAACGAAGATAAGTGAAATGCACTAAGAAAAATTACGTTACCTTTTTCTGCTCTTAATGGCTTTCTTTTCATGTGTTTCAGTTTGATTACGTGGCGTATGAGTGACATTAATTTGTAGCTGCAGCTATAAATTTAACATTAATGGCAAGCAGAAGAGCGACAGGGACACAAACTCTCCACACAACACGCCAGCAATTCATGGTGATTAATACAAGTCAACACAAATTCGTTGGTGAGTTTTGCCTTCCTTTAACAGTCTATCAGCACTAACACTGGTAGGCCTCACACATTAATACAATTAACAGTGCTCGACGAGAGAGCTTGGTGAGATGTTAACAGTACAGCAAATTGATAACTTTGCAGGGTAACGTTTGAGGTCGGTAGTAAAATCAGATTTTAACAGTAAAAATGGATATCGATGTTCTGTAAATAGCAGTATTCAGTATTCTACTTAAAAGTGTTATAGTTAACAGCGTTCTGCTTAGTAGTGTTATGTGTAACACCATTTCGCTTAACAGTGGTCCGCTTAATAGTGCCGTTTAATAGTGTTTTCCTTTAGCAGTGCAGTGCACTGAGAGCACCGTGTAACAGAGTCACTCGCTACATATGTGATGATTATAATGATTACAGTGTCAAGATTTTACAACTATACTACTTTAAACTCCGCTAAAAAGAGAAGAAAGTTGTTTGTAAATGAGAATATGAAATTAAAAATTTAAAATTAAAAATCGTACAACCCAAAAAAAAATAACTAAATTATTATTAATAATAAAGTAAAAACGAAGATTAAAAAAAATAAAAATAAAAAATAAAATAAAGGTAAAAATTAAAAATAAAAATAATAAATAATATTTCTCTCTTCTTCTCGTTTTCTTCGTCATTCTCTCTCATTCCTCTTTCACCTCTCTTTGTTCTACTTCTTCGTCATCTCCTTCGATGCTTTATTAAAATTCCACTCGTTGTTCACGTCAACGGAAACAGAGCAAAATGAATACTCGAGCTGCCAAAAGGTATCAAATTAATGTCCAAAGCACATTAAAAAATGGTCCATTTGCCTCCCCGCACGCCTGCCCACCGCCCACATTTACATAAATCAACACAAAGCAGAAACTGTTGCAGTAACTCGCTGTTAGCTGCTTCTGGCGGCGCTCGTAGAAGCCGCAATTTCATTTGCGAATGGATGATGGAATCTCATGCGAAGTTTTCTTTTCTCCCTACGATTCCCCTCCGATTCGCCTGCTCCTTCGCTTCCCTTCACAACTGTTTAACTTTTATTATTATTGCAATTGCAATTTCAATTTCAGTTGCAGTTCCTTCTTTTGTCGTTTCGCTTTCAATTCTCACGCAATTTTCATCCGGTTCCTGCACAATTTTTGGCAGTTATTCATGCATGCATGAAAAGCATGAATGAGTGAATGTTTTAGAAGCATAAAAGATTCAAATTTCGATGTTGCTTCGTTGGCAGCTGCAGCGGAAGCTAAAGAAACGCGGATGATTTAATTTTAATCGTTTAATGGAGCAGCTTTAATATTGTTTTATTAACAGATAATTTTGTGGTTTTATTTCTCTTCCTCTCTATCAACCTCATTCTTCGGTTTCCTTTCCTATTTTCTCAGTTTTTATAAACTGTGTAACTAAATCGCTTTAGGCACTCAACGCTTTTATATTTGCTTAGCTTTTAAGGGTTTACTCTTCCTCGTCGTCTTCTTCTTCTCCTTCTTCGATCTTCTAATATTCCAAATCTTCTTTTGACCTTTCTTCTACTTCATTATTGAAGTATTTATTTCCGCTCTTGAATTTATTAGATTTTTGTTTAATTAAAATCGAAAGAATTATATTAAAAATTTTGAAAGGACTGAAATATTTTTTAAAATGCTCTTAAATGCCTTAATAAAGCGTCGTTAAAATATTATTTAATGTCCGGATGACATTTTAATGGACATTCATTAAAAGCCGTTTAAGGAGAAGGAAGAATTTCACGAAATGATAAAAAAGCCAAAGGAACAGCAATAAAAAGGAGGAAAAAAAGCGGACGAGGAAGACATAAAAAAAATAAAACAGAAAGCTTTGCGTTGCGATCTTTTACAGAGGTCCAAACTCTGTTAAATTTCGCATCGTATTTAATATCACGCACTTTTAGCTGATTTTCATCAATATTTAGACATTAATTAATTCTTTGAAAAGTGAAAAACTTTTTACAAACCTGAATTGGTGTGGCGTTACGGGCATAGCATTTAAATAAAGGCTTTTAATGCTTTATTTTATGAATTATTTCATGATGCAAGGAAGCAACGTGAAATATGACTGCAGTAGAATAATGAAAGAGAAAGAAAAATTTATCATAAATGTTCCTTAATAGAGTTTATTCACTAAATAGATTTTGTATTCCTTCCCATATCGCCTGTTAATTGTGAAATAAAACATATTTTTTCAACAATTTTCGCATATTTCGTAAATTGCTTTTGGCTTTTTAACGACGATTCAGCTTCGAATGATGCGTTAATCAAATTAACGCCGCATTCAGCACGAATTTTAACCGCTGGACAAAAAATACAGCGAGTAGAGAAACGAAAACTTCGAAGGACATCGGAATTATTCGGCGTTCGATTGCGATTCTCTTTTTTTTTGTAATCGTTGGACCGTGCAGTCGGAGTTCGGTTCGTTGCGGCTTCGTTTGCTCTGTTTTTATTGCTGAATTGTCGGTCTCCTCTCCTGCTTCTTCTCCTCTCCACTTTTCGACGATTCCGCATTCAGCAATAATGTTAACGCAAGGCGGCTGCTGCATGACGCATTTTATTGTGCATTTCCGCCTCCGTTTCCGTTTCTGTTTCCTCGTTCATTCGTCGTTGTTTTGTTTCATTACGAAAACATTTCGAATAATCGATCGCAGCTGTTAACAACTGCAATTATTCGTTGAATGGCTGAATTAATTGACATGTATTTTGCAGCAACTCTTTATGAACGAATGAAATGATTTTTGAATGATTGCGATAATCGACAAACACAGTGACGTCATCTGTGTTATTTAATTTGCTTGATTTTTCTTTAATTTTTGTTATTATTATTGTAGTAGAGTGTTCACTTGCCAATGCACGTTAAATATTGTAATAATATTGCTTTGATGCATTTTTTCCCCCACAACTGATTCAAATCCCAGCTTATTAAAGCAATTCTTTAAGGCAGTGTGCAGAGTGGAGTAAGCAGGACGACGATAGTCCCTATAAAATCGCAAGTAGGAATCAAATCGCTACAATTATTCAATTAACAGCTTTTATTCATTGTTAATGAATTTATAATGAAATTTAACTTATTTTTTAGTATTAAATAACTCTCAACACTCAACAAAAAACGTAATATTTGAAATTCTAATTTAAAGCAGAGCAGGCTGAGCAAAATGAATACATAAAATTTCAAATTCGAAAATTTATTCTTTCTTGTAAATCGATTGTAATAAGACAAAATTTTTATCTTGCACGCATTTCGTTTTGGATTATTTTTTTTTATTGAATTATTTACAATGGAATTGGAGAACGGGCAGATAATTCTGATGGTCTTAAGATCGTTTGAGGAGCCCGCAACTCTTGCTCAAATCGTTGAAAAAATGTCTCAGTGCGTTCAAGGAGGCTCCAAGAAGGAGCTAAGGCAATCTGTGGCCGCCGCTTTGTTAGGCGGCGTTCGATATGGTTTCATTCAACGGAAGAATCGTAGATACTACGTCAAAAAGTCAGATCCTGAAGAAGCATTATCCTCAGATGAAGATCCTTGCGAGCGTGAGAAGGAAACGCAAATTTAAAAAAACAATGATGTGTACATAAAAATTTAAAAAAAAATCTAAAACTTTTTGAGTGGCTGTAATGTGATGAAATTATATTTTGTCTGTAACTTTTTCGCTGTAAAACTAAATTGTATATGACATTTTTGGAAATAATACAAAAATCAAAATCCTGCTATTGATTTAGTCAATTTATTTAAATGAATACCATAAATTTTATGAAAGCAGCTCTGAATTCATGCTGTTAACGCCTCAAAGTTCACGAAGCAGCGAGTAAAATCAGTGCCGAATATAATCTAGCGCCGTCGTCTTCGTTGCGATAAAAATGACGTTGATGAGAACAAACGGCGGCTGCGATTCTTTTCTGTTTTTTGGTGAAAATGTCAAAAGTATTGTAAAGTTGAAGTGTATTTCTATTTGGAGCTGAACATCTTTCATGCATATATCTTCTCTATATATATGTAAAAGCGCAGCTATTGTATAACTTGGTCATTGTCGTCGCTGTTTTTTATGTGTACGTCGTATTTTACAGCTGAAGCTTGAAATGCTTTCAGCAAAATATGTACTGATTTAATAATGTTTTTACTTTATCTTATTTATTGACCAATTAATTCAATAATCAGCACGCTAAGCGAAATAACGTTTCAAATGTCAAATTTTATATTAGAAAATACAAAGATTTGATTAGTCATCATACGAAAAGTTTTTTGCACTTCGTTTTGGCTTTTGTGGATCTAATTTGGAATTGATAATGGTGTCAGACAAGGAACAAATTCTCACTCATTTGTGTCGCGTTTCCGGATTTGAACTCGAAATGAAATTTAATTAAAAACTGTGTAAAAATCCAAATTTTTGCGGTGAAATTGATGTCATATTTTGTATGTTTTCGTGAAATATGGTATTTTTTTCCTTTAAAACCAAATGGATGCGTTGGAAAAAATAAAGAATTATAATAAATTTTTAAAATGGCAGAATGATTACGACTTAAAACATTTTAGGTAAAAAATAGCAGTGAAAATGGAGAAGAAGTTGCAAAATTGATGCTGTCGACGGTTCGAGTTCCATGAAAAGCGCCGCCGCATAAATACGCAGCGTCGTCATTGAATATTAGTTTTGCTTAAATGAAGGCGTTGAGGAATTCTGCGGCTTTGCTTCTTTTAAAATGCTTTACTATATTTTATAAAGAAATTTGCATTATTCATTTAAAGTTAGTTGTGTGCTCATTTTCCATGTACTTATAATTAAACTTATTGTTTATTCATTATATATGCAGTTCAATATTTTAATCATTATTTCAATGTTTATTGTCGTAGTAAATTTCAATTTTAACTTATTAATTAATTATTATAATTAATTAATTTATCTTATTTAAATATTCACTCATTATACTTATTTTGTTAATTTTTTTATTGATTCATTTCTATGCGTATATATTTTTTATTCTATAAATCGTCTTTGCTGATGAATTTTTGTTATGTATTTCGATTGTTCATTTTGTTTGTTTGTTTTTCATGTATTTACGTTTTATTTACTCTTTGTTCATACTTTACTAATTCATATGTGTCATTATACTCTCATTATCCGCTTTCTGTTTCGTTCCAAAGAGGAACGGTGAGAGACTTGCTTGCTTCTAATGAACCAGAAACAGAACAAAAGCGACATATAAATTTTACACGAAATCTTATGGCAGACTTAGGGAACGAACCCGGTGCTGGTTGATTGATGTTTCATCAATTATTTGCATTCTTCTGTACTTTTGTTCGGTTTTGTGTTTGTTTGTGTCTTTTATTTTTATTATATCTAATTCATATTTCCTTTTGAATCCTTTTTTAATAATTATTTTTTTTCATAATTAATTTCCTTATTTTGAAAATTTTTGATTTTAAATAATAAAATGCATATTTCTATGTTATTATCTACTTTTCTCTGCTCCTATCTTTTATCACTCAAATTTGCTTTTATTCATAATTTTTTTTGGCATTCTAATTTTATCCGCTTCCATCTTCGTTCTTAGTATTGCTTCATTATCCTGTGAACATTTGATTTTAATTTGTTTTGTCGGAAAATGTTATTATTGCTATTATCATTATTATTATTATTGTTGTTCTTGTTGTTTTTACTGTTGTTATCCGTGTTATTATCGTAATTTTCGTTGCTGTTGTCGGCTTTAGTAGCCGCTTGGCAGTCGGTTCATTGGACAAATTAGAATATGACGGGATGTGGCAGCTCGCGGCGTCCTTGAAACCGTTTACGAAATTTGCTTGGTCATCGGTGCATCGGTTGCTTCGTTGTTGTTGGTTGGAATGCAAATTGAATTGACTGAATGACCGAATAAATGCCGAAATGAGGAATGCTTTTGTTGTTGTTGTGCAGTTGAAGTTGTTGCTGCTGTTGATGGAGAATTTTGAATGCTGTTGTTTCTGTTTTTGCCTTTATTGTTATTGCCATTATCGTCATTGTTGTTGCTGTTGTTGTTGTCTAAATGCGGTCAGTTGCCAATTGGCAGCCTCCTGCGACTACATTTAACGATTTTCATTGTTGTTGGTCGTTTAAGTTGCTGGCTTGATGATTTTCTTGTTGTTGCTGTTCTTGTTCTGTTCCTCGTCTCGTTTTGTTGTTGTCAGCAGCTAGCAGCCAAACAGCCAGCAGCTGCTTCGATTGCTGTTGCTGTTTCATTGGCTGTTGGCGGATTTCATGTTTTTCTGTTGCAATGCAACAATTTTTCCCAATGTTTTTCTTGTTGTAGATCGGTTAAAACTTCCCATTGTGTTTGTAAATGAGCTTCAACTGTTTCTAACGTTGGATGCAGTTTAAAATGAGTTTGCTTTGTGTGCTGTTGTTTTTCCCTCTTCTGCTTGATGCTAATCTTCTTCGTCTTCCTCCTCTCCTTCCTCCTCTTCTTTGTATTGTTCTTGACTGTTGTTGTTGCTGATTGTTATTCGCGGTTACGTTTAAATAGCTTCTGAAAGGGAAATTCGCGCATTTAACAATTCAAATGTCTGGCTGTCTGGAGAAGAGGAGGAGGTTGAAGGAGCTCTGGCTGCAATGAAAGATTAACAAAAAAACAAATTCAGCCAACAGCGGCTTCGTTCAGCATCAGAAAACTTAAACAAATCTCACTTAAGTTGCTTTTAATTCAAAATTTGGTTTTATTTTTGTAGTGTTTTGAACAAAAAGCAGCTCTAAAAACGTGTCTAAAGGTTTATTGAAGCCTGTAGATAAGTTTTATATCGATTTATTACAACTAAAATCTGCTTTTGTACCTATAGAAAACAGATGAACAAATCCCAATACAAATTGACTAGAAAAGCATGAGAAATCGACCGAAAAATGTTAACGATACAGAAATTTCTTTAAAATGCAAGTCAGTCGAATGAATGAAGGAATGAATAATTTTTTCAATATATATTTCTTTCTTATGCATCGACGGAGTTGAAGGCGATCTGAAGCTAAATAAATTCTAAATCGTTGATTGATTGACAGATTGACAAAAGGATACACGGAGAAATTAATAGACGGACAGGTGGATAAATAAATTGCCACAAAAATCCTGCTTCGACGATTGTAAATTGAAACTACACAAAAATTCCTGTCTTTTCATCGTCTTGTTTTTCTTTGCTTAAAATATTTCAACATTTCTATTTCGAATATTAGTTCAATTTGAGATGTAAATACATGTACACATACTAACACACACATACAAATACACACTAAAACAATCGCACATTTGTTATTGCGGCTGTTGTCGCTCGGTTCTTTGTTGCTTTGTTATTTTCTCCTCGCAGTTGGTGAAAATTTGATTGAAAAGCAGGCAAATTAAAACTGACAGCATGAACAAATTGCATGACATTCATGTTGTCATTGTTGCGTGAATATTCAAACTGTCAAAGTGTATTTTCGATTCATTTCTCTAATTTTATTTTCGTCATTTAAGAATTTCGCTTTGTCATCGGAAAAGTCATGGAATTTGTTGCATAAATTAAATTATGTTAATGTAATTATAGAGCAAAGAAAATAAAGGGAAAGAGAGTGAAGAGAAAGAAGAGAGAAAAACAGAACAAGAAAAAATACACATGTCCTTTTTAAATATTTTCAGTAAATAATTTACTGCAGTTCAAAGGCAATTAAACTAAAAATTAATGCTTTTTCATTTATTTCTCCCTTTAAAAGTTTTCTCTCTGTCTCCCTCTGTCTCTCTCTCTCTCTCTCTCTCTCTCTCTGTTTATGCGTGTCCCTTTATTTAATTTTCTATTGACAACTTACTGCAAATTTAAGCTAATAATAAGCAAACAAAATGACGTTAAAAACAATAAAATTCAATTAAAACCTAAACTCGAGAGGCAGCGAATCCTCGAAGAACCTTCGATCGATTAATTGATCGAATTAAGGAGCAACCAAGGACATCAACACATCCGCAGCTGAAGAGATACACAATTAAACTAATCAAAATAATAAATGAGTAATAAAGCCAACAAACACATACACAGCACCGCCAAGGCCTCCCGCACACATGTCTATGATGTGTGTGTGTATGTGGGGAAGTGTGTCTATATATATTTATGCATGTATTTCATCGGCTATTATTAATAATGACAACAAGAAAACGGACGAAGCTCATCAACCGCACGAGTTTCCTTCTACAAACAAATTGCAATCGAGTGTGTTCTGTGTGTTGGTGTATAGATGTGTGAGTGTGTATTTAGAGAAGACCTATCAGTTCGGTAAACAAGAAAAACAACAACAACAACAATGAACGCAACAACAAAAGACAAATTCACATCTGTTTCCATGACCTCCGCTGATTTCTTGTTATTCGATGTGTTTGAGGTGAGTTGAGGGATAAAACATCGTTGGAAAGAGGAGAGGGGTAATTATAGAAGAGGGAACACTCTGGTAAAAAGGGGGGAAAGCATGATGAAGGTAAACAGTGGGGCGTGAAGCCATCACTCCAGCGACACATTCCGAGTTCCATGTGAATGAAATAAACCAACGAAACCCAAACAATATATGTGTGTATGTGTGCATTAAGCACCTTTGAATAGGCTTTTGTAATTCTTGTTGTTGATTATTTCGCCTCCTTTCATAAATGAATTGAACGCCTTTGAAGCTCTTCAAGCAACTTTTACCTAATAATCAGTTTATTTGAATGATTTAACAACGTCATCACGGCTTCGCCTCCTCACTCCCTTCCGTTCCTTCACTCCTTTTAGTTACTCAATTAAGTAATCAGCAAATTTACTGTGAAAACCTGCCAAGAAAATTAAATGCCTGCTTGTTATTACATAGCAAGGAATGAGAAGAAGGGCGAAAAGAAGTAAGTGGCTGTGTTTGAATGTGACAACGAAGATAAGTGAAATGCACTAAGAAAAATTACGTTACCTTTTTCTGCTCTTAATGGCTTTCTTTTCATGTGTTTCAGTTTGATTACGTGGCGTATGAGTGACATTAATTTGTAGCTGCAGCTATAAATTTAACATTAATGGCAAGCAGAAGAGCGACAGGGACACAAACTCTCCACACAACACGCCAGCAATTCATGGTGATTAATACAAGTCAACACAAATTCGTTGGTGAGTTTTGCCTTCCTTTAACAGTCTATCAGCACTAACACTGGTAGGCCTCACACATTAATACAATTAACAGTGCTCGACGAGAGAGCTTGGTGAGATGTTAACAGTACAGCAAATTGATAACTTTGCAGGGTAACGTTTGAGGTCGGTAGTAAAATCAGATTTTAACAGTAAAAATGGATATCGATGTTCTGTAAATAGCAGTATTCAGTATTCTACTTAAAAGTGTTATAGTTAACAGCGTTCTGCTTAGTAGTGTTATGTGTAACACCATTTCGCTTAACAGTGGTCCGCTTAATAGTGCCGTTTAATAGTGTTTTCCTTTAGCAGTGCAGTGCACTGAGAGCACCGTGTAACAGAGTCACTCGCTACATATGTGATGATTATAATGATTACAGTGTCAAGATTTTACAACTATACTACTTTAAACTCCGCTAAAAAGAGAAGAAAGTTGTTTGTAAATGAGAATATGAAATTAAAAATTTAAAATTAAAAATCGTACAACCCAAAAAAAAATAACTAAATTATTATTAATAATAAAGTAAAAACGAAGATTAAAAAAAATAAAAATAAAAAATAAAATAAAGGTAAAAATTAAAAATAAAAATAATAAATAATATTTCTCTCTTCTTCTCGTTTTCTTCGTCATTCTCTCTCATTCCTCTTTCACCTCTCTTTGTTCTACTTCTTCGTCATCTCCTTCGATGCTTTATTAAAATTCCACTCGTTGTTCACGTCAACGGAAACAGAGCAAAATGAATACTCGAGCTGCCAAAAGGTATCAAATTAATGTCCAAAGCACATTAAAAAATGGTCCATTTGCCTCCCCGCACGCCTGCCCACCGCCCACATTTACATAAATCAACACAAAGCAGAAACTGTTGCAGTAACTCGCTGTTAGCTGCTTCTGGCGGCGCTCGTAGAAGCCGCAATTTCATTTGCGAATGGATGATGGAATCTCATGCGAAGTTTTCTTTTCTCCCTACGATTCCCCTCCGATTCGCCTGCTCCTTCGCTTCCCTTCACAACTGTTTAACTTTTATTATTATTGCAATTGCAATTTCAATTTCAGTTGCAGTTCCTTCTTTTGTCGTTTCGCTTTCAATTCTCACGCAATTTTCATCCGGTTCCTGCACAATTTTTGGCAGTTATTCATGCATGCATGAAAAGCATGAATGAGTGAATGTTTTAGAAGCATAAAAGATTCAAATTTCGATGTTGCTTCGTTGGCAGCTGCAGCGGAAGCTAAAGAAACGCGGATGATTTAATTTTAATCGTTTAATGGAGCAGCTTTAATATTGTTTTATTAACAGATAATTTTGTGGTTTTATTTCTCTTCCTCTCTATCAACCTCATTCTTCGGTTTCCTTTCCTATTTTCTCAGTTTTTATAAACTGTGTAACTAAATCGCTTTAGGCACTCAACGCTTTTATATTTGCTTAGCTTTTAAGGGTTTACTCTTCCTCGTCGTCTTCTTCTTCTCCTTCTTCGATCTTCTAATATTCCAAATCTTCTTTTGACCTTTCTTCTACTTCATTATTGAAGTATTTATTTCCGCTCTTGAATTTATTAGATTTTTGTTTAATTAAAATCGAAAGAATTATATTAAAAATTTTGAAAGGACTGAAATATTTTTTAAAATGCTCTTAAATGCCTTAATAAAGCGTCGTTAAAATATTATTTAATGTCCGGATGACATTTTAATGGACATTCATTAAAAGCCGTTTAAGGAGAAGGAAGAATTTCACGAAATGATAAAAAAGCCAAAGGAACAGCAATAAAAAGGAGGAAAAAAAGCGGACGAGGAAGACATAAAAAAAATAAAACAGAAGAAATCCTCGGCTGGCATTCGAAAACGCTATAAAAAATTTAATGTCTTGTAATAATATTAAATATTTAATTAATTCTGTTTATTTGAAATATTTAGACGTGAAATATTTTTAACTCTTTTAAAGGTTTAATTATTATGGAGATTTTAATTATTTTACCATTAAAAATAAATAGTTTAAATGACGATACATTTGAATATAGAAGGCAACTAAAACTCCGTTTAATTTTCGAGTTATAATAATGAAAATGCAAGTCTCAATAAACTACAAATGATGATCGTCATCTTAAGAAAGTTTCATTGCAGTAGAGGCAATCTTTTTCCTTATCATCTTGTTGCGGGCTTTTCTCGGTTTTCTTCTGAATTTTAGTAGCCTTGTTTTCAAGGTAAAAGTTACAAATTGTGAAGAATGAAATTAGCATGAAAAACGCTGTCGTCGCAACCTCCGTGAGCAACGCTGCGGTTGAAGAGGCGACAGAAAATGCAGAACAAGCTTGAATCTTATCTGCATATATTTATTTAGATATATGAAGATGTGTGCAGCTATTAACACTTTCGCACATCCTTGAAAAGCACTCAGAAGTTGCACCTGCAACGGCGTTTGCGGACTTTTGAAGCGCTCGACTTTTTAAGTTAGGCGAGGAAGTTTTAAGTTTGCAAAGCGCAGGCTTAACAAAGGAAGCGTCGACTAACGTCAACTTGTATTAAGTTTAATTAAGTGTCATCCTGTTATCAGCACTTAAGAAGTCTGTCTGGTGGCTCATTCAAAAGAGACGCGAGATGCGAGAGATTTGTTCGAGGCAAAGAAAGGAAACCGACGAAAGTTAATCGAATTTTTAAAGCTGTGGCTGGGACCAGGAACTGCAATGGATTGACACTGAGTTGTACTGACGTCAGCTGGACGAGAGAATAACCTGAACGGCGCCTTGGACTTTACCGTAAAATGGAGTGAGAGCTTTGAACTGGAGTGCTCATTCTTTAAGGGACTGTACCGTCGACTGTATGATGGGCTAGATGATACATTAGACTCTAAGAAGAGCTGAAATTTGAACTAGCGTGGACCTGCGGCTGGATGTTATCCTGAATGATCTCTGAACCAAGAAGTATTAAAATTTGAACTTGGCTGGACTTGGGCCTTGTATTTTACCATGAAATTGGGTTGCACGATGAAAGTTTTATTTATAGCCTAGGATAAACTCTTGAAGTGGCTGCGATTTTGTACTATGTCTTCTACTGTACAGTAAATTAGACACTGGAATATACACAGAAATGGGCCAGATTGCAAGCCAGATTCTACGCTGTATTCTTCCGAGACTATGGACCATTCAGAATTGATTATTTTCATCCGTACTTCCTCTCAATGCCTAAAATTGAAATTTGTTTTTTTGTTCATTTTCCTTGCTTAGGTTTCAACATGAGGTAATGTAACGGAAACGTAATGTGACGACGCTTGGAAGCTGCGGAGCTCAGACCTTGAGTTGAGTTGAGTTTCCTTGAAGAACTCCTTTGCACTTGTATTAAAATTAACTGCTGGGAGCGAGGAACGGCGTGAGTGACACCTGCGAGAGAAGCCTTGCGAATCCTGGCGAAAACAAGCGCGGTGACAGGAGCAGCAGGAATTAACTACGAACTCGTTATGAATTTAATTCAGCAAGTTTCCAAGGATGTCGGTTTTGGTGATACTGACGTGTTTTTGACATTTTAATGCGAGGGGAGAATTAAATGAGGAAAGCTGACAGTGAAGAAGGGAAAAAATAGAGATAGAGAAAATATCGAAATAAAACTTTAAGATGCGGGTTTAAAAAGAACGCGAAATTCTTAAAAAACATTAAAAATTTAATAAATGAAATGTTAAAGAGAGGAATGAAAAACAAAAACCAGAGACGAACGACTCGGCCAACAAAGTGGCCAACAGAGTGGCCAAGAACAGGAGGAAAAACTGCGGTGAATGCGGCTGAGGTTGAAAGTAAATCCGCAAATTAACACTTGGCGCGCCCCGCTCGCGACTCGTATGCGGAATGTGAAGAATGCGTTGTAAAAATCATGTCGTAAAATCACCCTGTAATCCGTCGGCGAAAAGCAGCAACAACAACGACGATTCTGTTAACGAGACCTTGCAACCTCAGCCACGAGCTGCACTCGCCGCCAGTTGCTCAGTTGCTGCGTTATCCTCTTAGGAAGGCAACGAATTGACTTCGTAAAGCGTTTTTTGTTGTTGTTGTTGTTACTGCGCCAAACTGTGTGCTGCTGTACACACATAAATAAAACAAATTAATATTCACAAGCAGCAAAGCAACTCGTAGGCACTCGTGTTTAAGTCGTCACTTTGCTGTTGTTGTGTCGTGTGCGATTCGCTGTCGCTGCGCCGTTTACTGAAGTGGGTGAAAGCTGAAGATGTTCTGAAGAGCTTCTCGGGGAATCATAGCGCTCATGAGGACATTTCTGCTTCTGTTGATATGAAGTCTAACGATGTTGACATTCTTTCTGCAACTTTAAAACCTCAGCTGCTTTAAATTGCTTGCTGTGACCTTTGAAACAGTTGGCAATTGAATTCACGCTGTAAATAAATTAAATTCTAATAAAAAACCTACTTAAACCGTTGCAGGGTGAAAATGTGCATTAGCTGATTGTTTATATATCAATAATAATTTATTAAATCATGCAAAAATTTTTTACGATCCAATTCACTTTTCTTTCGTTGCTCAATAAAAAATTCACAGCATCGATTGATTTCTTCTTTCCACCTCCTTCATCATCATCTGCTTCGTCTTTTTCTTCCTCCCTTTCAAGATTTGTCGGCTGTGCTTCCAGTCGTCGTTGTTTATTGATTACGCATCCCTGCTTCGGAATCCGCTTGACGCATTCATTCGACGTTGTTTGCAACGCATCACGCAATAAAAAAGCAATTTAATGTAATTTCTATACGCAGTCACTGCCACGCCCACGAGAGCTGATGTCCGCCCACTCGCTGAGGTGGATTCAAGGCGCTTTTTGCTGCTGTCTGCGCTCCTTTCTTGCTCCTGTCTGTGGACTTTTTCCTTGGCTTCTGGAAGCTTAACAAGGCTTAAATGAATCGCCCCGCGCCCCTCCTCCGCTCCAAATGAAGTGTGATGCTGGCGTTTGCAATTTTCATCCATCAAATAAGCTACTTAAACACGCTTGTCATAAAATTCGCGCGGATGAGCATCGAGCGTCGAGCATCCGTCCGTCGTCTCCCTTCCCTCTTATCCCCTCTCCGCACCCCCTTCACCACACCCTTTCATCCCCACTCCAATGGAATTCAGTTGTTTTCTGTTTGCTTTCTTTCTTCTATTGGATTTCTGCATCAATTCCACGCCAGCTTTTGACTTGCATTCGATTCAGCTCACGTCAACGCAGCAGCAGCACTTGTTACAGCTGTTGCTTCTTCGCATTCCTCCTCATCTCCTTTCGCTGCTTTCTCCTGCTCCTTCTACGACTCTTTCTTTACACTTTACCTTTAAAGGACTCGCAGTGAAATCGGATCAATTTGAGTCTTCGATGAGGACGTGCATCGTAAATTGATGAATTTTAGCGACTGTAAAAGAGGATTAGAAACTAATAATAATAAAAGGATTGATGAAAAACGCTGAAAACGAAAGCAGAAACAGTAAATAAACGAAGGGAAGTTGAAGAATGAAAAAACATGACAATGATAATAAATGAATTACAATGAATAATGAAGATTTGAGAGGAAATTCCGCCAATTTTTGTGAAGCTGAAAAAGAAATGAAAGTAAAAGCCCGAATCCTGTAAAAGCAGAATTAAAATATGAATTGGGAAAAAAGCGGGAAGCAACAGGAAAGCAAATTGGAGAGGAATAATGGAGGAATCGATATAGGAATAGAAATAAGAATCATAAAAGAAAAATGAGAGATTTGAGGCAAAAACAAGAACTAAAATCACCTCAGAATGACCACAATAAATCGTTATCTAAAGAAAGGCGATAGTTGTGACGATTATAACGAATAAATAGGCATAAAATGGACCATCTAGGACATCATCGAGGATGTGAATGAAGGTGAAAACCTCGGCAACTGAAGGGTCCCAGCTGATCCATTGAAAGTCCCAGCTGATCCATTGATGGACCTGGAATTCTCTCTGTTTCCGTGATTTGAAAGGTCCAAAAAAGCATAGAATAATGATTTCGCCATTGCCAAACTTCAAGATTAACGTTGGAAGATTCACCTTCGCGTTGCCAACGGAGGACATCTTCTCAACGACATTCTTCCGCCGTCGTTTGTGCTGCAGCGGAAGTCCTTCGTTAGAAGAAGCCGCATCACGAAAGCGACGTGGCTTGTCATCGCCAGAGCCACTTTTTCCGCAACGCAGCGACGCAGGAAGCGCATCATCAGCGTTGAGGAGCCACGAAGGAGCTCGAATGGACGTCCGTCAGTCGGCGGTCAGTCGCAGGCGGCTCCAAGACGTCACACTTGGCGAAATGTGATAAAATGCAACATTTAAAGAAAGAAAGAAATTTCCACATTTGTATTCATGTGGAAAACGGAAACCGATTGCCACTCAAATCAACTTCCGAAACTCAATAAATGAAAGACTTTCTTCGGTGAATCTGCGGATTTTCGACTTCTTGCTGCAGCGAATGTTTCATTTATTGAATAATGCTTTGGATATTTCGAAAAAAGTGACACAGAAAAATGTAATTGATTTATTATTGTTGCCGGGAATAGAATCCTTTGCTTTTCCATTTGTCGTGTTTCTGTTTTCCATTTTTCCCTGCATTGCACAGAATTAGAATCTTCCGGTTGCTTTCTTTTTCTTAATCATTGTTCGTTGACATTTTTCGTTGATTTACTTTTTCTTGTAATTGTTTTGAATCTTTGCTTTTTTGGTTTAAATTTTTTTTTACTGTTTACAAGCAGTTTTTTGGGGGTTTAACGTTGGAAGAGGTCGGGAGAAGGGGGAAGAAAGAGGGATGGAAAAGGAGAAGGCGACGAAATAGAAAAAGCGCAGTCACTCAGTCAGAAAAGAATTGAATGAATGAATGAATTCTTGTGAATGAATGAATCCTTAGACGGGAAATTGAATTTCCATTCCGTTCCATTAAAAATTATATGAAATCCAACGAATGCACACGAAAACACACACACACACACACACACACATACTTTTATACAGAACTGCATGAAACTGTCAATGAGTGGAGAGATGCAACAACAACAACGACGCATTCACACATTACTCAAAGGCCATCAACTGAGAGTAACTCTCATTTAACTGCGTTGAAATGGTTTGAAGCGGAGAGGGAAGCCAAGAGATAGAAAGAGTGAGAGTGTGTGGCTTTGAAAGAGGGTTTTGTGATGGAGAGAGAGAGCAGTGCTAAGAGAGAGGAAGAGAGAGAGGGAGTGTTTGTATGGCAGATCGAAAGGAGAAGACTTCAATGATAAAATGAAGAACATTTTTTAGATTTTTCCTTTTGTATGTGTGTTTTTATTTAATTTTTTATGCCTTTTTAACGCCGATTGAAACTGTGTGGGTGTGACTGACCCTCAACGGCGTCTTCTCCTCCTCCTGCTTCGCAGCTTCTTCGCCATCTGTCAGTGACACGTCATTCTTGTTACTTGTCTGTGTCAATAAAACAAACTTTTATCGTACTTCTTCTTCGTCTTCTTCTTTTACCCATTTTTCCACTCCTTATTTTTGTTCCTTTTCTTCTTCCTCTTCGCTTTGGATATGAGCTGAAAGAGAAATAAAGTGATATAATAACGGTATTTTTCTGCTTCTAACGCATGATTCTTTGGAGCTAAGAATTTATAGAAAGTTTTCTGTTTTTGTTGTTGTTGTTGTTGTTGTTATTATCATTATTATTCACCTGCTTTTATTTTATATATCAACTCATGATTTTAGCGACTTGAAAAAGGATATTTTCAATGGGAGTTTCTTTTAAATCAGTCATTTTAATACTAATAATGATAAAAATGACAAATATAATTATGAAAAATAAAAAAGAGTCAAGAAAAAGCAGAATAATACTAAAAGAGAAAGCGAAGAAAATTCTTATTTAATTGCAAAACTTTTGAGTGTGCAAAAAAAGTGATTTTCTCAATTTCAAAAATGTTTTTTTCTTTTCTCTTCTCTTCTCTTTTCCACTTCGTCATCTCTTCCATCGCTCTTTATCTTTTCTTTCTGTCTAATTATCCTCCTTTCTGCTTCCTTAAATATTCACGTCGAAAACAGAAACTTTTTGGTTTATGGTCGTCTTTTTTCCGCTTTTGTTCGACTTCTTTTCCATGTTTTTAAATATCTTTACCAAAACTATAAAAAATTCGTTAAAGAATCTACAAAACAATCCACAACTTTCTCATTTTTAATCATCTCAGCATGCAACAAGTTTTTCTACAGATCAGAAAAATATTCACTTCACGTTTGCTTGCAACTTGCCACTTTTAATAAATTCAATGACATTTTTAAGAAGCACAAATAATTAAGATGAATTTAAATGACACACACACACACACACACACACACACACACACACACACACACACACACACACACACACACACACACACACACACACACACACACACACACACACACACACACACACACACACACACACACAAACACTTGTTATATCGATTTCCTGGCTCAACTCCATCGGAGCCAAGTTAATGGCTATGAACGCAATCGAGCCGTGAATGAGGACGCTTTCAGGACGCTGCGCAGTACGGAGTGAGGAAGTAATTGCTACGGTGCAACATTGCGTTTACTTATTAAAATCTCACCCACACACAGAATTCTGTGGCCACCGCTACAATGACCATTGTTGCCAACCGTTGGACAGAAATTAATTAAAGATTATCACGGAAGTGATTCACACAGCGACGGCGATCGAATCAAACTCCTGGAAGAACGAGAAGAGCGACAGAGAGAATGAATGCTGGGTGGCTTCATTATGAGAGGAGAGACTCACGACTCGCTGTGTCGTGAAATGAGCTGGAAATATTCTCAGCGGGAGGTGTTACCAACAACAACAACAACACTAAAGAACAAACAATTCACCACAAGCAGCTGCTTCTAATGCAGCAATAATTATTATGTCCACTAACTGCAGATCGCTCTTTGCACAGCGCGAGAGAGTGAGAGAGAGTGGTTGAGAGACTGCTTGTGTTTGTGCTGCTTTGACCTCTCTTGGCTCTTGTGTAGCGTTGCTGTTGAAGAGCGAATAATAATTGAAGCTTTTTCTTCTCTTCAAATAACTTCTAAGCGGCGCGGTGTGTGTTGGTAAGTGATGTTTTACTTAAATCCAATTGGATTCACTGAATTCAGTGATGCTTTTATGTCACTTGCTGTGTACTTCTTTTATTTAGGATTTTATTTAGTCGACCGTCTACGACTGTGTCACTTTCATTTAACATAATTTTTTATCAACGAATTTAGTTTCTGTCTTTTTCTTGTCTTTTTCTCTACTCAACGATTTCGTTTATCCACTTAAAGTCCACTTAAACTCAATTTATTAAATCATAATCAAATCCAGTTCCAACATTTAAAGAATTATCAATCACACCGTTTGAAGCAATCATTCAATTTGCAATCCTTGGAAAGTTTTTTGCATATTTTGCGAAACAGCAACTGCGACAACAACAACAAAAGGACCACAACAACAAAATCAAACTCAGTGCAGCAAAATAGAAGAGAAGCGCAACAACTTTACAATTGTGGTCGCTGTTTTGTCGAGAGAAGAGTTCTGTGAAGATTGCAGGCTACACTATGGCGCGAGGGAGATCTAAAGAGCGCGTCTCGAGAGAGTCGAGAGCACAATTCAATATAAAAACTGCGTAAGTCCAATTGGAGTTATTTATTGCCGATTAGGAGATCCAACATACATATGCAAAACGACGAACAAAAAGCGAACAAAATTGGAATCTGGAAATTTTCATTGGTTCTTATGGGAAACGAGAAGAAAGTTGGGTTTCGTTGGCCGCAGGGGCAAATTATATTTTCCAATAAGTAAAATTTATTCTCTTCAATTTCGCAGTCAAGTCGAATGCTTTCGTATTTATTTCGACATCAGCAGGTCAACCACAAACACAACCACAGCCACACCCCACGCCCACGATCGCTTTTCGATTTGTTGTTAGCAGCTGTTCTGCTTCTTCTTCTTCATCAGCATCATCAATTTCGCATTCGTTGGCATCGAAGAATCGAAGGGAAGCGTTTTCTGGCTGCAGTCTTTAATGGATTTTCAATCCATGTAATCGACTCCGTTGTTGTTGTTGTTGTTGTTGTGTTATGAGCAACATCAAATAAAGCAGCTGTTGTTGCTGCTTCTCTTGTTGCAATCGGTTAGCATCACGATGGCGGGCGCTTGCATTTCCGCTTTCCGCTTGAAGTAAAGCGGATGAGGAAGCGGAAGCAGACGACGCTAACTTGCGGCCGAAATGAGCAACAAAGCAACAACAGCATTAATGCAACGATAGCTGCTCATTGTGTTGTTGTTGTTGTTTCCACTTTTATTGCTTGCCAAAATAAGTTTACTCATGCTAAGCACGACAACGTCATCACAACAACAACAACAACAACAACAACAACAACAACAACAGCAGACTCTCCATCAAAATCATCTCTTCAAATAACTACGAACGTCGCTGCTCTCTGTGTGCTTTTGTAGCCGTTGCTGGCGCATGTAATGGAGTAGAAAACAACAACAACAACAGCAGCAGTAACAGTTGCAATTTGTACGTTTTTGTTGTTGTTTGTATTGTTCATGCTCCTTTGAAGTAGGAGTAATTTTAGCGGAAGTTGATAAGCATCAATCTCATGCCGCTCTTTGCCTACCTCACTCTCTCTCCTGTTTTGGCATTGTCCAACAACTCTTTGGCAACGATCAATACTCGAGTATCTGCTGTAGCTGCTCTCAATCCTGTTGCTATTTGCTGCTCTTTCACGCGCTCATGTTAATTTTGTTACGCTGAGTAATTTTTTGCAATATGTTTGTCTCTCGGTGATGAAGAGCGGCTGCCGTTTGATGCGTTTTCAATACCTCTTATTGGAACATCGTGTGTGTGCTGTTGTTGGTGGTGTACTTGTTTAGCATTTTAATACCGTTGTTTTGTTACTCATTTCGCATCATCGTTGGCGTTGAGAGCAAAGAAATTAGAACTACATTTAAGTGGATAATAGAAGCTCTCTTCGTACGTTTGTAGATTTATGCCTATAATCAATTTATTAAAAATCGTGTCAGAAGCATTAAAAATTGTCCATCGTTGTTAGCAGCTAAAATTGAAATAATGTATGGTATGTATGGAAATCATCATCAATGAACTTAAAATATGAAATATAAAAAAAACTTCCGCAAAATCTTCTCTTTTCCACTTTTTTGCTTGTTCTCTGAGTTCAATTCCGCGTTTTGTTGCTTTCCATTAAAAATACGGAAATTGTTGAAGTTTTCGTAGATGAGAAAATTTTCTTTCATTACGCATTCGTTTATTTTTAATCTATTTATTTATTTTGCTTCGTTTCTCGCTTCAATTTTTATGCTATTGTTTTGAAAAGCTGATGAATGAATGAATTCAATATAAAAAGAAGAAGAAGAAGAAGAATAAATAATAGAACATCTGCAATTTTTCTGATACTGCAAAAACTCATCAAACCACAAAAGCAGAAGTTTAATTTTCTCTCTTTCCCGTTGATCTTAGCATGTGTTGTTGTTGATTTATTCTGATTGGCGTTGCGGTTGGGGTTGCTGTTCTTGCTATGGTTGTTGTTGCTGTACCTCTCTTACTCAATGTACACACGTTGTTATTGCGAGAAACAACTCCTGCGGGAGAGCGGATAACATTTGAAATGCTTGTTGGTGTGGTTAGCATCGTCGCTGTCGTCGTTGTTGTTGTTGTTTTTGCTTTATCCATCGCTGTTTTTGTAATAAATGCTCGTTGATGATGCGAGAGAGTTTCGCTGCTGAGTTGTTGTGATCTGTTGTGTTGTAAATCGACGTTCTGTGTGTGTGTGTGTCTGTTATTTCTGCTTGGTGTAAAATAGATTAAAGTTTAATCATTAAACTTATTCAAGGATTTGATGAAAACAAACGATAAGCGATTGGAACTGAGACGCAGCGCTTGAGAGAGAGAGAGAGAGGATCATAGTTTTATACAACACTCGGGGAGAAGCAATCATAATTTCTTCTGTTGCTATTGATCAGATTTTATCGAAAATAATCAAAAACTAATTACATAAATTTTGATTGTCTTCAGGAAAGCCGAGAAAAATATTTCTGAGTTTTATTTTAACAAAAACTTTCTTTAAATTGCAATTGAAAATGTTTTCTATTTCAATAAAATGTACAAAATTTTTCTTCACACTTTAAACAATGCAAAAGACATAAAAGAAGAAGAAAAAAACAGACAAAAACCATTAAAAAAGAACCGCGTGAAATTCGTCCCCAAAAAACATTGTCTTAATTTCGAGCGTTGCCACCCCGAGGGAATCATTTCGCGATATTGCATGTGTTTTTATGTTATTCAGTGTGTGTGTGTGTGTGCGTTTTTTATTGTTGTTGTTGGGAAATATTATGTTCACGTCGGTTGTTGTTGCTGCTGTTTTTAATATTCTGTTTCGACTGCCGACTTCTGTTTTATATGCTGGCGATGTTCGCTGTCGGTTGCTCATACGATACAACAACAACAACAACAAAAACATTTGCAAGCTCTCCGCTCCGAATGCTGCTGCGAATTCAAATGAACGAACACGCTTCGGGCGACGTAATGAGTTTCCCCACGCGATTCTCTCTCTCTCTCATCGTACACAACTGCTCGTTGCTCTTCACTTCGCTCCAAGAGAATTTTTCTTATTTGACTTCATTGAAGTTGCTGTGCTCATTTTTCTTATTATGCCACCGAAAGCGGAAACGCATGCAAATAAACACACACACACACACACACACGCACGTTTATTTCTAATTTTTTCATAAATCATTTTACGTCCGTTTTGCTAAAATCGAGGCAGCATCAAGCGAATGCAAATCAAGAAAATGAAGCGTATGAAGAAAATTCAACCGAGTTTCGTTTTGTTTTTGTCGCTCCGTCGTCTTGTCTCGCGCCTCTCTTCGCCTGATGACGCTCGGCAAATTGTGATTTTATTGCGTACGCGTGAACGAGAGAATGAAACAGCAACAGACGCTGAGTTGTTGATGGATGCTGTTTGTGGGCGGCGTGGCGAATGTGGTTCGAAGGAGCGCCGCTTCTATTCCAGCCGAGCACTTCACTTTTACGCGCTAATCGTGCAATCAAAGGACGTCGTCGGCGGCGCACCTGAAGCACAGCGCATTAAAAATATGCAAGAAGCAGACAAACAAAAGAAAATTCTTTATTTTTTTCTATTAAATTATTCAGTTTTATTTGTTTTCTTTACACAATTTCACATATTTATGTTTTATGACGATTTCAATTGAACGATTTCAATTGAATTTAAATATTTTAACAAGAAAATATTAAAAAAGTTCTTTTAAAATATTGCATTTTTAATTAAATATTCCAGTAGTTAACGTGGGATTTAACGATGAGTTAACGATGGAGTTAACGATTCATGCTGTTGCTCGGCAAGAGTTGTTTTCCTGCCATTAAAGAGAGGACTGCAGAGAGGAGAGCATCTTCAGAATTAACAAAACTCTTTGTTTAGTTTTCATTTTCACGAATAAAAACAAACAAAATGGAGTAAAAAAAAGAAAGAAAAGGAAAACAGCATCAATAAAAAGTTAATAAGAAAACGAAAATAGAAAAAAAAATATGCAAAGTTAAAAAAAACGAAGCAACACGTCGAAAGTAGAGAATTTAACGTTTGTTGTGACAGTCTTCGTTTTTGTTCGCCTCTTCATAATTCCTCTTCTGCTTCTTCTTCTTCTTCTTATCCTTCTTGTTTTTCTTTTCCATTGTTGTTGCTTAATGCATTCAAATGCTAACGACAGACTTCAATGCAAACGATGAAGAGGTGCAATTTAAAAGATATCGCAACAGCAGTGGAAAAAGCAACAACAACAACAACAACTGAAAAATAAAGACGATAGCAACAATAATAAAAATAAGAAAAAGGAAATAATTTATATGCAAGGACACGATGCAGGAAAAGAGCAAATAATAATAATAAGAAGTGGAATAAATAATAAGAAAGATAATAATAAGAGCGTTAGTAAGGAAGAGAGCGATCAGTGCGAAGAGCGACAGAGAGCAAGGAGCTTTCGTAGAAGAGCGTTGATCAGCGAGAAGCAGTTTTTGTTGTTGTTGTTGTTGTTTTAAGTACTTAATGCAGCTTTTACGATGAAGCGACAACGACTCAAACGAGAATTGTTATTAATAAAACGTTTCGCTTCTGTTTTAATCCTCAAACTTTTTCCTCATCAGCTTCAAATCCTCTGCGACAAGTCCTTGCAGTTGTTCGTCATCCGTAGTCGGTTGTTGTTGTTGTTGTCTGTCGTAAGCTCCTTCTTGATGCTGCATTTACGTTGAATTGCTGTTTTGTTTTATTGTTGAGCTCCTTTAAATTCTGATTTAAAACGAGCAAATAAAATCTATAAATTGCTACTTAAAGGAATTACGAAAAGCAACTTAACGCCGCGCAGTCGATTGTTTCGAATGTGATGTATAAAAGGCGAAGAGAGACCCAGATTCAACTGAAAACACCGATCTATTTCTACGTAAAGTGAACTGCTCCTTTCCTAATTAGAAGTGTCAACACGAAACGCAGAACGGAGAGAGAATTTCAGTGATTGAATGTGAAACAGCATGAGACAAGAAACTCTTCCATTATCGTCAAAAAAATTCAAATAAGAACACATCTAATTGCTTCTGATATGAACGCAAAATTCGCTCTTTCATAGAGCCGCTCTCGTATCTATTCATCATCTCCACAAAGAGAAATAGATTCTTATAGGACAAACACACACTCATAGCGGCGAGCGACCAAAGCGTATCTCTCTCTCTCTCTGAAAGTTACAAGGAACAAGCAAAAAGTTTTATTTCCGCTATTAGTACAAGCTGCATTCGATTTACTTCTAAGTCGATTCCATTTACTTTCTGAAGAGGCAATCACGTAAAGGACGTAACGGAACCGCGAGTCGCAGCTGCTCGTTATTGTGTGCAGAATCACATGCAGGGAAATTTGAAATTTGTTGAATAGTGTTTAGTTTGGTTTCGGTTTCATTTCCGGTTGTTGTTCGGCGTTCTCTTAATTATCTTACTTTTCTTCTTCTTCTACTTCTTTTTCTTCTTCTTCTACTTCTTTTTCTTCTTCTTCTTTGTCTTCTTGTGCTTGTTATAGTTTCTCATTGCTTCTGATGTCATCTTTTTTCATGCCACTTTCAAGTTTCTCGTTTGATCTCCTTCCTTTTGTTGTTGCTGTCTCTTTTTCGTTGATGCTGCTCTTTAATTGTATTGTTGCTGTTCTTTGAGCTTCTTGAAATCCTTCGCAAAGGAGAGAAACTGTTCCCGAGTCCATCTTAAAAGCATTCAAAGCCGGCGAAGGATCAAATTTCATCCAAAAACATTGCATTTAATGGGAATATGTCACATGTGTGTCTGTGTGTGTGTGTAAGTGAATTTAATTAATTTTAATATGTTCTTCATTCACTTTCATTGGAAGTTTCGTAGATGGAGCAATAACAATAGAACAAACAAAACGAAGAGGAAATGAAGAAACTTTGTTCATCAATGAAATTTGTAAATAGTGAAAAAATGTGATCTTTCTTTCTCTCTCTCGCTCTCTCTTCTTGTTTCTCTCTCTCTCTCTCTCTCTTGCTTGCTTATTTTTAAAGTGTTTTTAAAGTGTTAAATATTTTAATTCTTAAAAAAAATTTTCTTCGATTAAAAATAACAGGATTCGATAAAGTAAATAATAATAATTCCAATAAGAATTATCATGTTACAGCAGAAACCATTTAGGATTTAAATATAATATTAAAAAATTAAATAAAAATGAAGATATTAAAAAAAGAAGTGAACTAATTTTCGAAGGAATGTGGATCAAATATGAAGATGGAGGGCGCCGTTTCGCTTCACGACAGGAACTGCACCATCCACGGAAACGCAGTTTTTCCACAAAACAAAACACACACACACACACACACGCACACACATTATGCTTACTTATTTTCTAAGCCACTTTTAATTGAAAATGCTTATTAATTGTTGAGGTTAAAAAGAATGCTCGCGATGATGCTGCTTCTTCGTCCTCGTTTTCATTTCTATTCTTTCGCAGTGGATTCGCGAGAGCTCCACGCAGCTCTCGGCCGACGTCTCACTCCGCGTCATGAGTTCGTCCGCCGCCGACGTGATTGTTTGCGAATTACTTGCAATCGCAGCGAGTGACGTCGACATCATGAAGCTTTTCTACAGCAGAGACCATCGAGAGAGTGAGAGAGAGAGAGAGGCGCGCGTAACGATTGAGAGTGGCTCGCTTACATGAAAAAAATTTAACATCAGCAATTCTATACAACTGAAGAGAGTAATGAGAATACAAGTGAAGAGTTCATGAGAGTAATGAGAACAAGAGCAACAGCAACAATAATAAAAACAACAGCTCAGCTTATTTCTTTCTCATTTCTTTTTTGTAGATCGAAGGATTTAAGTTTTGCGCGGAACGTAATTAGAATTTGTTGTTGTTGTTGTTGTTGTCGTAGTAGAAGTTATTTTCCTCGCTTCTCTCTTCCTCTTCCTGTTGTTGTAGTTATTATTGGAATTTTTCAGAGCAATTTTTTAAGCCAATCTGCAAGGATTTTGCTTTTGTTCTGTTTTTTCTTTCCTGTTCTTACTTTTATTCAAATAAAAGGCGCAATTGAAATAGTTTTTGTTGTTGTTGTTGTTGCTGTTTTCCAACTATTATTGATTTAGCAGCAATTTTTATTGTTTACTATTGAAAAATGCTGATAAAACGCAAAATTACGTATTACGTCAGTTGTTCTTATCATTATTTACAAGGAGGAAAAAATAAAAATCAATACAAAATTAAATTTAAGCAAAAAGAAATGGAAAAAATGCATACATAAATTATACATAAAAATGCTTAGCAATAAAATTAATCGTTGTTTAATTGCTTGACGAGGAATTCCTTTGCGAACAAACAGATTGGAGCAGTCGTTTTTGCTGCTCAGTGAACTTCGTAAAAAATACGAGCATAAAAAAACGTAAGAGCACCGACAACAACAACGCGCACCAGTCGTAGATCGCCATAGCATGGACACGAAGAAGGACACAACACTGGAGAACCTTCATGCGCTTGCTCTCATCACTCGCTCGCAACCAGAGACGACGCATAATCATCTCTTACGGATGTTGGTGCTCGCTCTCATCACTCGCTCGCAACGATTGAATCCTCTCTTACGGATGTTGATGCATGGCCACAACAAAACAACAACAACGCACATTGAATGAAGTTCGGATTCCAAGCGAGTTTGTCGACGGCTTACAACTTCGTGAGTAATCTTCGGCTCGCTCGCTGCTGCTTCTCTACTCACTGAGAAGAATCTAATTGGAGTTTGCTACAGAGACGACAGAACTTCTCAGCTCCAATGTTATTACGCATTTAATTTTTATCAATACTTTTACTAATATTATTTTAAATCTTTTCTTCTCAGTCTTCTTTTAATTGTTATTTATGTGGCATCATTTTTGTTTATTTGTTTACTTTATTTATTGCTTTGTGTTTGTGCATAGATTTATGTTTGTGTGTGTTTGTTTTAAAGCGCAAAAGCTGACCAACAACAAACGCCATTATTTTGCATTTGTTGAATGAATGCGATTAAATAATTTATTTACTAATGTTGTTTATGATGATGATGATGATCATGATGCTTTTTGCTGTTGTTGTTGCTTTATCGCTGCAGCTACTATTCCCCATTCGCACACACCCACACACACACACACACAATCACCACAATTTATGTGGCTAAATATTTGTGTAGCCAAATAAAATCTCGTCGTTTTATTTGCACAGCTTAAATTGCTTTTTAATCATAATTAACAGACAAATATCCTAAAGTACAGACAGACAAAGAGTCACACACACACACACATACATCGTAAACGACAATAGCAACATTTCAGGCTTTAAAATAATTGCATTTTATTGGATAACAAATTTTAATGTATTTTGTTTATGAATGATTACTTTTTAATTACTATAAACTTATTTTATGTGTTGACATTGAATGGATTACTGCTAAACACACACAAATAAGTATCTACTTTTAAATACAAATACATAAAATAAACTCTGTGCAAGTGTGAATTAAATTCACAGGAAAGTCGTTAAAAGCTGCGAATTTCCTTAGCAACATCGCGCTGCTTAGGGACATTTCTCTATCTTGCTTCTTAGCAACATTTCTCCATGCCGCTTCTTAGGAACATTTCTCGTTTCTACAGTAACGAGTTCGTTCTTCATACAAGGAGTGTATAATCCAGCGTCGCCCATGAGCAGCCATTCGGCCACTCAATTTTTGAGCACCTTAATATGTATACAATGAGTGCATTTGCCGAAATTACGTCAGCAGCCATGAAAGTTTGATTTGGCTACACCCAAAAACAATATCGCTGTTTGTGTTCATCCGGATGTTTCCTTTATATTATATAATGTTATTATATTTTATTGCAAAAATCATATTTAATGTATAACCCAAAAGTTTTGTTAATAATACGCTCAACTCTTCATATTAACGCATCTAATATATCGTTTTCCGTCCTTCTCCAACTAAAGATTCGTAAAACTTTAGCAAATAATTGAGGTGTGATACTTTTCACGCTTTAAATGTGTTGCAATAATCGTAGCAGAATTTAACAAAAAGGAACTAATGCTTCTTACTTCGAAGTATTAATTTTTTTCAGTGCAGGTTGAGAAGTCGTTCATACACATGCTTAAAATGTGACAGTGTGAGTTTGGACATCGCTGGTATAATCATAAATATATACTCTTTTTCTCAGTGCCGCATGCTAGCAACAAGTTTGTTTCCTAAGTCTTCCATAAGATTGTGTGTAAAACTTTATCTAAAAGCGTAGAGAGAGGGAGAGAGAAGTTCAATGCTTACGATGTGGAGCTGCAATGATGTTTGTGATCATTTGATAACCTCTGCTCAAATTTCCCCTACTTTCATTGACTGCTGAATGAATGTTTCTGTCGTTATTAAACGTTGTCCGTTTTCCTCTCCGTCGAATTTTTTATTTAGTGCTTTATTAATTATTTGCTTTTCTGTATCCTTGTTGATTTGGTTTATTTTTCATTTCTTTTTTTTTTATTCAGTTGAATGTTTGCTTTTAGTTTGGTATCAACAAAAAAAAAGTTTTCCGAAAAGTTTTTGCAAAAGCAAACAAAAATATTCTGCAAATGATGGTTGCTTGCGTTGTTGTTGTAATGGCAAAAATAAACGACAAAAAAAAAACTCTCGATATTGATTTTGAATGTTGATAAATTATAAAGCATCGTTTTAATTACAAATGCAAATGATTAACTTTAACAAATGAGATGGGAAATACAAGTGAAATGATATGAAGTGATTTATGGCGAACAAACAACAGACCACGACAACAACCGCCTTCAATCATCATTAAAATTCGTTAAACACATGAATTCATTTGCATTGATTTGCAAGCCAATTAAAGCATTGAAAACCTTTTAAAAGCCAATCAAAAAGAACAGAAATGACAGAAATGAATGCGAAAGTGATGCACGCTAAACAGAAATCAATGCAAATATTAAGTAAAACTTCGTTAAGCATAAAGGACATGATTTGTTCTTCTTTTCCCATTCCTCCTTCCTCTTCTTTTTCTTCTTCTGTGGCCATCGTTGGCATAAAACTCATTACGAGGTGAATATATGGAAATTTTCACGTCACAAACATCGTTCGCGTGGTCAATTTTCATCATTAATAATAACAAACGGCGACAGAAACTCTGAATGCGCTCTTCTCTTTCTCACGCACTCTCTCTTCCTCGCCGTCTCTTTCCCCTCGATAATTTATTCATTTTTCATTAGTTTTCTGCTATCGAAAGCATTGATAAACTTCGAGAGACGAAACTGAAGCGTAGTTTCTTTTTCTAAGCTCTCTTTGCTTCAGTGTCTCTTCTCGCCGTGGATCTGTAGCAGTGTTGCCATTCGTGCACATTTTCCTTTGAACACAGAGAAAATTCTTTATGGAAAAGGACATATTTAATTTACAGCTTAAGATGAGCTAATAATAACATAATAAATAATGCACAAATTTAGGGAATCTATGCAAAAAGGTTTAAAAATATTAAATGTGCAGAAAATGTGATTTAAAATATGTCGAATATTAAAAGTACAACTTCCTTTTAGGTAAAAAAATTTCAATTGAAGAAGTAGCACTTAATTATGCAGAGAATCCTTTGAGAGAAGTGTCCTTTTTTGCACTAGCGTTTGTTACCTAAACAGCAGATTATAGTTGGATGTTATAGCAGCCCTAAATACCAACAAATTACTTTCTATTAGGTCGGCGCGGCATCCCTGTCGCTAGCCTCTTCTCTTTTCCGGTCGCAACTCCTATGTTTGACCTTCAGCTGACGATTTGAAGCTTCTCTGTTGTTGTACTCGACGTTGTTGTTGTTCCATTTCCATTTCTTTGACCTGTCATGTGAGGATATTCGAATATTTCTACATCCATGAGGACTTTTGTAATTATTGACGCTGTTGTTTTTGTTGACAGGACTTTCAACAAATTTGACTTTTGTTTTGCACTTCTTTCTTGTGCTTTCATCATCTGTCCTTTTTGTGTTGCAATTTGTACGGGATTTCCTTAAATATTATATCCAAAAAAATCCATAGAAAAGCCAATAAAATCTACTGAAGAATAAAAGAATTTTAGAAAAATACTAATTATTTTTATTGCCTTAAATTCTGCTGCAAAGTGAAAATTCTCTTTCTACTTCCATTGTTCTCCCCTTCATCGCTCTTCACACTCCCGCTGCTGCGACACCGCACGTATTAAAAGACTCCTTCTCTCTCCGTTTTCAGCACATCAAGCGACCCTCTCTTTGTTGCGTTTGGCATCCTTGTGGTTTCCTCTTCCTCGAAGTTCCTCGATAACCTAAATAATATTTATAATAATAATAATAATAAGAGCAGAAATAGTGATAATAATAAGAGTAATTACATTAATCTATGAACTCATTAGCCTTCATTTCGTTTAAAACGTTGTTTAAGCTTCTTCCATCGCTCGGCTCTTTGTAGAGCAAACACCATCACGCTCTCTCCGTCCACAACCAAACCACAACCCACAACCACTCGCTCGCTCGCTCTCTTCGAGTGTTGCTCTCCCTTCGCAGAGCATTAAAATAGCAGAAGCAGCAGCTGCACGATTCAATGGATGATAACAAGCGACGGAAGCCTACTTAAAGAGGGTGCAACTAAAAATAAACTAAAGCCAATAAAAATAACAGTGAAGACGCATACATGCAAAGGGATTAATGCATAAATGCATCCAGTGTTACCCCACTTTCACACCTCCAAATACACTTCGTTTGATCAGTTAAGTAAACGAATGAATTTTAATTCACTAAAGAAGACGCCATATAAATAACAACAACTTGGAAATTGTAATAATAACAGTGAAAATAACAACAACTATTTTTGGATATATGTGTGAATAAAAGCAGAACTCATATTCATTCATTCATTATGAGCCTCTCTTTAACAATCGTAGTCGCAGTCGTCGTCGTCGTCGTCGTCGTCGTCGTCGTCGTCGTCGTCGTCGTCGTCGTCGTCGTCGTTGGCGTCGTCGTTGTTGTTGTTGTTGTACGATGTTGTTTTGCTTTGTTGTCATTCGCCTTTAATTTATTTAACAATATGGTCCACTATTAAGCCATAAATTAGCATAAATATCGGTTTTGCGTGGGTATAATTTTTATTTGGGGCTGAAATACACATAAAAATTTATGTTTCAGTGAAAATATTTTACAATTAAAAAGAATTGTGCAATAAGCGATCGATGAAACCAAAAAGAGAACATAGGAAAAAAAACCGCAATGCAATTTGACCACATTTAAATGCTGCCAATCAATTTTAATTGTAATTGTAAATTGAATAGAAATAAATTCAGAGTTGAAACCGTGAAAAAAAGAATTTAAATGACATTTCGAAAGTAAAAAAAAAAAACGGGGGGAAAAACATGAAAAATTACAAAAGGAAATAAATTTATGAGCGCAGCATGGAAAGCAGATAGAAAAAGGATAGGAAAAGGAAGAAAAGAAGCGGGAAAAGAGGGCACCGAACAACAATTAATTCTGTCACATTTAATTGCACGAAAATGCAATAAAAATCGAATGAAAAAGAGAAGCCAAATCTTTATTGTTTTTTAAATGTGTATATAGTAATTATATATAGAAAAATAAGTATCGAGGAATTAATACGTTTGTATATGAAAATAAATGAAAATTGATTCTGTTTTCAGTGTTCAACAAGAAACAAAAATAATGATTTTTCATTTATGGGATCGAAAGCTGCTTCCTCTTCCCCACAGCCTTTAATATTTTTCTTCTTCAAAAAGTGGTAACAATTCCATGCTGGCAACTTCGAATGCGATGAATGCCAGAAAAGTACTTCAACGAGTCCAGGGCCGCATTCGTCCCACTCTGAAGCGCCTCACATGGTTACGGAGAATGAAACAACTCAAATTCCACTCATTTAATCAATAATTCAATCAAATAATAATTAAATAAATCAAATCAACGATTATCTAAAGAACAAAACAAGTTTCAGATATATTTTAGCTCTTGAGAAGAGTGAAAGAAATTCATTAAAATGTTGCTTTCACTTCCTACTTATTGCAGCGTATTTACCACTGATTATTCTAAAATTAAAACAGAAAAATATTTTAGATCATTTTAACCAAGGAATACTAAAAAATTGGTTATAGTTTTCATTGGAAAATGACTTCAGGAGTTGCGATTAAAGGCTGCTAAAATCGAGGCGCTCCTGGAGAAATTCAAAAGAGCGTAAAACAACAACAACAACAACAACAATTCAAAGGTAATACAGAAAATTTTATAATCTATTTTATGGACTTTTTAAGTATTTTCTTAATTTAAATGAGACCAAAAATGGGCAAAGAAAAGAAGCACGACGAAAGGAAAAATAAAAAGAACGTGTATCGCTTCCGGTGCCCCTCCTGCGGCTTTATCTTTTCTTCTTCTTTCCTATTTTCGGCAATGAAAAGAATTTGAAATTTTTTAGGAAAATTTAACAACAACAAAAAACAATTTATTGCGTAATTGTTGTCGGTGTGCTTTTAATTGTTGTTGTTGCTTTCACGCTTGGCCAATAACAAATGATAAACAAAAATCTTAATGAAAAGACAAATAAAATAAATAATTAATAGAAAAAACGAAACGAATCCATGAACACAAAATAAACAAAAAATATGAAAAAGTTTTATAAAAATTGGAAAGGTAATAAAAGCAATTCGATGATAAAAAAAAGGAAAAGTAAAAAAATGCGTATAAATAAAGCAAAGAAATCATGGAAATTTGAATTTCGAATTTGAAGAGGATTTAGGAAAGGAAAAGGACCAAGGAAGAATAAAAGAAGAGTAAGCGAGAGAGTGAGAGAGAGAGAGAGAGAGAGAGAGAGAGAGAGAGAGAGAGAGAGACAGACAAGAAGAGTGAAAGAGAGTGAAAAAGAGTGTCTATTGATTTCGAAAACTTATCAAAAAATTTTAAATTTATAGAAAACGAAAACATTTCAATTAAATGAAAAAATTCTAATCAATTCCCAAGAATTTCAATGAACTGAACATTGAACAATACGAAAAATGAAATTGAAACAAGAAAAACTTAATTACCACAAAACAAGAAACAGAAAGAAAATCATTCGTTATTTTTCAATTCAACGATTGACGTTTGAACCTTGAATTGAATTCGTTTATAAATAATCGCCAGAAAATTCCGAAGAAAAACCAATCGATCGGCCCATTAAAAAATCTCCGCTCTGACAGCTGCAGCGATGCGTGTGTATGTGTGTGTGTAGCTCGTTTTGCGCATAACAGATCAGAGCAGAGATCAGCTCAGACGCAGTCACGTAGCTGACAAACGCGCTGATTGACTGATGGACTCTCTTAATCTGCCGACTTTCATAATCGATAGACACGCAGCCGGACGGACGGAGCGAGCGATAGACACATCGACCCACAAATTGACCTATAATCGTGTCATTACTGAGAAGCTCCGCGTCGCCATGCGATTAAGACACGATAACAGATGAGCAAAGCTAAACGCCAGTCGCTTGGAGGGAGAAACAAGAGATGAACAGTTTTACTTCTTCAATAGTCATCAATGCAATGACTGGATTAGGAGCCATGAAGAGAAGAGAGAGAAAAGAGTGTTTGTATTGATACAAAAGCGATCGTTTGTTGTTGGGATAAACAGACGGGAAAGAAAGAGACAGCCATAGTTCACGCTCTAATAAATATTAGACAAGCAAAGAGCGCATTGAACTGATTGAGCACGAAAGAGTGTCTTTCAATTGTCTTTCCTTAATCATTAAGATCATTAAGGCTTAATGTCTCTATCACGACCGACAACGATTCTCGTCGATGCAGTACGAAAATGAGCAGCCACATGAGCGTGTAAACGACGACGAGAAGCGGAAAATGAGCACAAAGACGTCGGGCCACGAGCAACAACAATCTTCGAGAGCATCAAGAGAATGAGAGTGATGTTTTCCTAAGAGAAGAGAGCGCTAGGGAGACAATGAGGAAGCAGGAAAAGGAGTTTACAGAGATCGAATGTTCACAAAGAGTGAATTCTCGTTGCTCTGCGTGTGAATTTTGATGTGAGTGAGCGAATAAGTGAGAGCGTGTGAGGCTAAGTGAAGTGTAGCCGAAGAGCGTGAGCGAGAGATCAACATGATGATTGATAAACTGATTGGCTAATTGAGTAAGTGAGCTGCTGATGATTGTTGGCAGAAGGAAACCCCAATTTCGAGTCAAGCGAAATGTAAACAAGAAGTTTCCACGCTTCGAGAGCATTTATCGTGGTTTTTTCCTCTCTGCTCTCGTGCGTGCTGTGTCTGTCCCTTTCGCACTCGTCGATCGATCGATTTATGAAGTGATTTAGAAGCGAAGTCAGCGGGGAGTCCATAAGCAGACGAAGCTGTTGCACAATCTCAATAGAATGAGATAATTGCAGAAGATGACGAACAGTGGGGCAAAATGTAGAGATTTCCGAAATACAATTTTTTTTTTTAATATGAAATTTTCTTAATTGCAGTGGAAATGACAAAAAAAAACCTATAAAAATATTAACGAACGGCTGTGGCTGAAAATGATGATGGAATATATTTGTATATTTGCCCCACTGTGGCTGTGGACCTTATCTTATCTGCTCGCTTTTCTTCTTAACCCATTTCTGAGCGTGTATTTTGCTGGCCAACGGCAGCCACTCACACATCAAACTTAAGCAAATTAAATGATTTTCTGTTTGTTATTCTCGGAAAAAAGTCCAACTAGACGAAGGAAAAAGCACAACAAACAACAATAACAACAAAATAGAGCAACTGTCGAGCTCAGTTCGTCGAGTGCGTTGCACGAGTTCGGATCGAGTTGGTGTTTTCTTCTTCTTTTTTTGTTTGTTGCTGCGTCTTCAAATTCAAATCGAGAAAACGCAGGGAAAAAAGGAAGAAAATTCAGATTTTCAGGACAAACACAAACAACAAAAGTTTTAATTTAAATAGAATAAAAAAAGGGAAACAAAGTAAAGATTTTTTCGGTTTCTTAATATTAAAATTTGAAGTTTCATTGATTTTTATTTGACCGGAAGTGGGACGCATTTCGGCCTTAATTTGGCCCATTTTTCTGATGTGAATGCCAACATTTGTGACTCATTTCGCAAACTTGCGATGGCTGTGGGTCATGTGAAAAATTCTTACATGCAAAAAGAAACGAAAAACAAATAAAAAACAAATAAAAAACTCAAAAAAATGAAACTATAAAAAACGTCGAATTTTTTGCGTAGAAAGTGAAAAGCAAACACAAAAAGCAAAACAAAGCAGAGAAAACTCAATAAAAACAATAAAAATTGTAAAATTTTAAATTAAAATTGCAATTAAATCAATTTAAACGCAAGTAAATAAAATAAAATTAAATAAAACAGAAAAAATTAGTAAAAATCCGCATTAAAAATTAATTAATTTACTCATAAACGAAATTAATTGAAGGAATTATAATAAAAAAGAGAAAAATTCATATTTCATTAAAATTCTTTAGCAATTCTTTAAACATTTTGTGCATAACATGGAATTTGCACAAAAAAATTGTGAATTTCTGTTGCGTGGTCAGTTTTTTGGCCACTTTTTTGCAGTTGTTGTTTTTCGTTGATATTGACGAAGGTTGATTTTATTTAAAAATATCTTTTCAATTTTTGTTCTGTGTTTTGATTTTGGATGCATTTCTTTTGAAAAGCCGGCAGAATTTCGTCTTTTTTCGCGACTTTGTTATTCTTATTATTAGAAAAATCTATTTTAAAAGCAAGATTCTAAATTTTCATGTTATTTTGCAGTGTTTTTATTTCTATAATGTTCCATTTTCATTAAATTTCAGTTTTTATTAAGGATTTTTGTTAATCTTTTGTGGATTTTTACAGTTTTATTTTGTATTTTTAACAAATTCTCAGCAAAAAGAAATTCTCCGTATTTAATGATGCGTTGTTTATGCTTTGAATGTTTATCATTCCTTTAATTGCTCATTAAACAACAGCAAATGAAAGAAAAACCGACCGCCGTCAGTGGGTAAAAATTATTGAAGTTTTCCTCGATTTAAAAGCCTCGAAAGCGTCTCAAAGTCACTTCGATTGCCAACGACGCCTATTTAAACAGACAGACACACACTCAAATATTGAGATCAGTTTCAATCGAACGCACCGACGACATCCAACATCCAACGCGTTTTTGTCGCGTTTCAATTGCTTTCGAATCGATTTAATTTTCGTGCCCAGCTTCGGGCGAACTCATTGATGAATTGTTGTGGAATTTTCACAGCGGTGACCATTTAAATGCGGCTCCCATTCGATCTGCGATGCAATCTGCATCGGGCTGGGAATCGCCGCAGCCGACGACCCACCAACGCATCAACCCACAACGCAGCGTCGCAACGCGTCGATTTCGAGGCGTCGCTTGTTTAAAGAACGCTGCTGATTTAAATGATCAATTTAATGATAATTAGAGGCTGATGAAGGGGCAGCAGGTGAATGCAGAGGATGAAACATCGCCTCTCAGTTGTTATTGAGTGCATTTTTAATGAAATTCATCAGCTCACATTTAAAAATTCAAGTTCAAGTGACAACAAAAAGCAAAAATAGAATCAATTCTCTCTTTAATAGGGAGTTATATAATTTAATTCAATTTTTAATTAATTATAAGCAAGGTTTTTAAATACTAAACATGGCCCAATGATTGACATTTTAAAGGCGACTTGAAAAACCTTAATGAAAAATTGAGAAGAATAAAATAATATTCATAAATATATTGATAATGAACTGCGTCAATAAAAAAATGTGTAAATAATTAAATTTGTAAATATTAAAAATTTTGAAAAATAAAATGTATAAATCAAAAGTTGCATTAATGAAAATTGTCATCATCAAGTGATAAACCAAAAAAAACTCTTATAATTTAAAAATTAAGGAAATAATCAAAATCCTCTAAAATAATTTTTTGCAGTACAAAAAAAATTTAACAAATCCTTTGGAATTTTTAATTATATTTCAATGGCATTTCTTCGATATCTTTTTTTAGAGGTGAATCGACGCGCTGTGAAAAATCCAAAAAAAAAAGAAGAAAAGAGAAAAGAATAAAAATAACAAAAAGAATTCGAAAGTAAGCAAAGTGAAGTTTTGCAAGATTTTTAACGAGGCTGAAAACGAAAGTAAAGGCTGAAGCAACAACAACAACAACAACAACAACAACAACAACAACAACAACAACAACAACAACAACAACAACAACAACGAGTGACGACAGCGATCCAAATGCCGCTGCTGCTGCTGCCCAACAGAGCGCGTTGCTGCGCTTGCGTGCTGAGTTTTCTAGGTTGGTTTCTTCCTCTTCTTCTTCTTTTTCATTACCATAAAAGTTCAAAGAAAATTCAAGCTGCGACGGCGACGCTGCTGCAGCGAATTCCATTGAAACACGGCGAAATTTATTCGTTTCATGGTTACGTAAATATTTTTCCAGAACTTCTTCTTCAATTCAATTTGTTTACATTTGGTTTTGCTTTATGCTTTGTGGTTGTTCTTCTTTGTTCCTTGTTCTACTTTTTGCAGCTCTCAAGAAGATCGTGAAAAATTCTGTTTTCCTTTTCTAAATGAACCGGAAAACATGAGTCAACTCAACGATTAACTTTTAATCACATTCTTTTTGCTTTCGATACAATTATCTTCGAATGAATCACGTTAAAGTGAATCATACTCATTTTCAAATGAACATTATGAATCACATTCAAAATGGGACATATTCAAAGGAATCGCATTTTTTTTAAACTTTTACATGATTTGTTTCAAAAGAATCACTTTCAGTCTGTCTTTTGATTCAATTTCATTTAGTTGCTGTAAGTTGAATCTCTTCTATCTCTTAATAAATCGAAACAAATGAAATGAATCAATTTGAAGTGAATACACGGGATTAAGTGAATCATTGAATGAATCATTATTTAAATAATGTCGACATGAATCCCTGTGTGCTGACGTTATTAATGAGTGATTCAAAGTCGAACTTGCAATTTTAACTTTAACTTCACTTAACATTCATTTCCACTTGTCCATCGATCATCATAATCATCATCATCATTATTAGCATCGCTTTCATAATCTTCATCATCGTCAACAAAAAATTTAACTAACTTTTTTGTTTGTTCTAGTCAAATACTCAATTTTTTACGACTTTTCATCAAAGTGTTTAATTTTCCGTTTCTTTCATCTTCTTTTTTGTTGCTGTTGTTGTCGCTTTTGTTGACAGGTTCATTGACTGTTTGTCATAATTAATTGCCGAAAACATGAACAGGTTTTCAAAATAAACACGGAAAACACAAGAAAACTATCATCAACAGAAATCATAAAAAAGTCATTAATTTAAATTTGTTTGGAATAAGTTTGAAGAATTGCAAATATTCAAAATATATCTGTAATAAAGTGAATTTTTTTGTATATTTAAATGAAAAATAAGCAAAACTGAAATTAATCTAAACTAAATTTATTTAAATTCTAATTTATTTACTTATCAATTTCATTTTAATTTAATTTTAATTGTAATTTTATTATAACTGTGATTTAAATTTACTTTAATTGTAATTTAAATTAAATTTTAATTTAATTTGATTTTAATCTTAACTATTATTAAAATCATTTAAATTTATTGTAATTTTAATTTAAATTTAATTTAAATTCAGATTCTCGTTAATTAATTTTGAATTTAATGAAAATGAGTCTTCCAATAAAAAAACTTTTGTCTATTTTTTGCATAGAACCATGCAAAAATTCCAAGAATAAAACCATGATTATTCTACGTAAAATCTAAAAAAAACCGTTGACAAATTAGAAATCAAAAATCCGATGCGTGTTTTTTCTAAAAATAACAAAAAAATAATCAAAGAAGCTGCCGGCGCTTTTCTAATAATTTCGAAAACTTCCAGCAAATAATGAAATGAATTCTTTTTAAATCTAGTGACGCGATCAGCGCCAACGATTTTTTAACCCCTCGCTGTTTGTTAAATAATATTTTTAATTCTATCGAATGAGTAATCGCCACGCTTTCGATTTGGATTTTTTGTAATTTAAAGAATTTCGATATTTTTCAATGTAATCAGAGTTTTCAAAAGATTTCAAGATTTAGAAAAATTTCAAGTGTTAAAAAATGGAAGAAGATTTTCGGAATTTTTTGTTTCAGTTAATTTATTGATGGTTCCCTGAAAATAATGGCAAAAGTGAATTTGACCAGGAAATGTTTAGTTTTACGATAAATCTTAAAAAAATTTAAATTTTAACTTGAAATCTGCTTCCTTTTGCAATAAAATTCATTCATCAATTCAAGTAATAAAATTTCTATTCTTTTGTTTTATTAAAACTCAAAATTTCAGAATGAAAAGGAGAATTTTTCTTTTTATAGTTCAATATTTTTTCTAAATTCTTCTCCTCTTCAATTCCTTTGCAAACTTTGTTAAATTTTGCTTTGAAAATATTCTATAAACTTCTTTGATGATTTTTATTTACATTTATTATTTAATTTATTTTTTAATAAGTTTTTTTATATATTCCATGATTTTGTAAGTGAATTTTTCGGCATTATTTTTGTGATCACACGAAAAATGATGGAAAGAATGGCGTTAAAGTTAATTCGAGAACTCTTCACGTTATCTTAAAACGTTATCTTTGCACCAAATCTACAGAAATTATCACCAAAAACTGAGTAAAGATGAGTTAAAATCTTTCTACGTTGAAACAATTGTCAAGGTTTCTGTTTCATTTCCATTTCTTGTGAAGTTTCGCAAAAGATAAGCAAATTTTTTGTTCTGGAAGCACGTAGCCGCTGTTAGTCGAATGCTTGACAATTCTTTTGGTAAAAATTGTGATAAAGTCTCGTATTTAAAGTTGCCAAAAACATTTCTAAGTTGAACGATAACTTGCAAGTTTTCTGTTTTTGAGGAAGCAAACAAAATTCTGAGGCTTGAAAATATTTGTTCAGATTGAATTAAATTTTTTATTTCAATTAGAAGAGAGATAAAGAAAGGAAAACAGTTCAGGACAGAGTTCAATAGATTCACCTCGTCTTCGATTTCGACCACAATTGATGGCTTTCACCTAAGAGTTTCGTTTCATGGTTTTAATAGTTAATCGCGACTGCGATCATATCCGCCAAACCACAAACTGTCACTTTTTCCATAGCTTCTTCTTCTCCAAACTCTTCGCCAAGATTTAGTTTAGTTTTCTTTGCGTGTCATTCGATGAAGTGTTTGCGGTTTTTCGAGTTCTCTTTTATTTATAAAGTATTCTTTTACATATTAAACCTTCATTCGTAGTTTTCCCAACCGCATCAAGGAGAAAAATTGATGAAAACCACTTTTCAAACAGTTTTAAGGCATCACAAGAAATCGAAAATAAATAAAACATCGACAAAACATAATTTAATTAAATAATCGTTAAAGCAAAGGAAGGTGAAAAATCACAATTGCAAAATTTAAGTGAAAATAAATGACATTATAAAAAAGCCTTTATCAGCGATTTATTGTGTGGTTGGGGGACGGCGATTTCCTGTCGCTGGACGTCGGCAGAGACGTGAACAGAGAAATGAATTATATTTAAATCCTCTTCACAGTTTTATCGGGCCCGAAGTTGACAGCGATGACAGTAACAATTTCCAATTCAACAACAAAAATCATAATCCAACGAAACTTTGGGCTCCATTTTCAGGCTTTCCGCGGCAATCAATTCATTTGAATGCATCGTTGAAGCGTCGCTATAAAACGTCAAACGAATATTAAATGAATGAGATAATCGCTGAATGCTAAAGCATTATTCTTAGTGCTAAATCAAGTGATGAAAATTAATAATTTCGTTCTTTTTGGTGGATATTTCTCGGTTGGTTAATTGTTTAATTGCTGCTTTTGTTGATTGATTTTTCTGCGGTTGGTGAAATCTTTGCAACGTCGTTGCATTTCGTTGCAAGATTCTTTAGTCGTCTATTGGCTTTATTGTATTTATTTAGTTGTTTAATTGCCCATTGTTCAATTGATAATATTTTCATTCAGTATGTAAACTAAACACAACATTAATTGCTAATTTATTAATTTAGTGCATATAAATTTGTTTCGAAAGACTGAAAAATAAATAGATTAATTAAATATTAATTATTTATTATTAGACAAATAAATTTAAATAATTAAATATTTTAAAAAAAGGCAAAAATTTATTGCGCACATAATTTTTAATTCAAACTGAAATTTCAATACTTTTCATGATTTTCTTCTTTTTAATGAAACTTTTTTATGCCGCTATGCAAACAAAAAAGACTCTTTTTTCCATTTGTAGTAATGATGTTTCTGTTTCCTTTTTTTATATTTTCCATCATAAAAAAACCATATTCGACCTCGATTTCGACTTGTGAAAAGGCGAAAAGAATTAATAAACGTCAATCATGGGCGACCTTTGACTTAATCAACATAAATTCTGAACATCGTGAGTTTAAAATCTGTGCTGCTCGGATGTTGAAAAGGATTAATTCACAGCCGCGTCCATTTTATTTTAATAACCACTCGGCTCATTAAAAACCTCTGCTGATCTCGCCTGATTTTCGCTGCTGTTGTTGGCGGTGCTTCATCACTGTCCAATTATAAGCTCTTCGCCAGTTCGACAGTAAAGACAAGGATACGCAGAATTCACTCCATTTTAAAGCTTTCAATGATGCGTGCTCGCACAATGCACAAAAGCGCTCACGACCGCCCACGAACTCATCGAAGAACGCATCAATCAATGTTTCTTTTCACCTGCCATTCATCTCTCTTCTGATGCAAGCATTAATAAGGAGTCGAAAAATCAATCAATTATTTTATAAGAATCAACTTTTTATACATTCGATTAAAATTTGTTGATGTTTCTGCAGTTTTCCTCCAGCCACTGACGCTCGTGAGCACGGAGCCGCCCCATGGCTTTGAACGCGAGGCTTGCAAGTACCTAAAAGGGAAATTGGTGAGATATTTACTTTTTAGTTTTGTTGTTGCAAGCAGCGGTGGAAACCTGATCCGTTCTGGTTGCAGGTGAAACCTGTGAGTGATCATCGGCGACGACTGCAGGCGGTGCGTGAGCAGATGCTGATCCGCGCCTCGTTGCAGGGTCCCGAAATAGACGCCTACATTTTGCCCTCCTTCGACGAGCACCTGAACGAGGAGGTGGCCGAACGCGATCAACGGCTGCACTTCCTGACCGGCTTCACAGGGTCGAAGGCGTTCGCGGTGATCACGCCGAAGGGCGCTGCGCTGTGGACGGACAAGCGCTACGAGCAGCAGGCAGACGGCGAATTGGACTGCGACTGGGAAATATTCCGGTTGAATGGGTCGGCAACGATCGCCGATTGGCTCGATGTAAGCTTGAGCTTCACCTCCACTACTAATCGACTAGGTTTTCACCTCTGGCGTGTCCTTCGTAGTCGCAGCTGTACGCCGATATGCGAGTTGGTGCTGATCCGCATCTGGTGCCGCATCGGCTGTGGATGCATTGGGAAGCCGAGCTGAAGAACAAGTTCCTCAACCTCTCCAAGATCAACAACAACCTGATCGATCTGATTTGGGGCGCCGATCGTCCCGCGCCCAGCATGTTGACTATCCAGGTCCAGGAGCGGATGTACGCGGGCGAACGGTGGCAGGAGAAGGTGCAGCAACTACGTGAGCGCCTCAAGAAGCACCACTGCGACGCCATGATTGTGACCTCACTGACGGAGATCGCGTATCTGCTGAACATACGCGGCAGAGACATTCCCTACACGCCTGTGGTGAAGGTGTGTGCTGGAAAGGTGCCCAGTGTCGAAGGAAGTCCTTGTAATTGTCTTCTCTTCTTTCCTTTCCGCAGGCGTACCTCATCTTAACGCACGATGAGATACTTTTCTACGTCGATCGGTTCAAGGTAACGCTGGGGATAACCTTGCACCTGCGTGCCGATGCCTGCCACAACGCGATGTGCGTCAAGTGAGTCTGAGCATCTCTCAATAAGCTCGTCATTGATCAAAGTCACCCTTTATTCCTATGGTCTCGTAGCATCAAAGAGTACAACAGCGTGTGGAGCGACATCCGCACCTACGCGCAGGTGTGGCACCGGGTGCTGGTGCCGGCGCCCTGCGTCCAGGAGCCGGGCGCCTCGGAGGCCATCTTTGCGGCGATGCCTCTGAAGATCGTCTACGAACACATGTCGCCGATAATATTTATGCGGGCGCAGAAGAATGCCGAAGAACAGCGTGGAATGCGCGTTGCACACATCCGTGACGGGGCGGCCATTTGTGAGGCCATGAGCAACCTCGAGATGAGGGTGAGTAAATGGAAGGATCACCGAATGAGCTGAGATCTATTCCACAGCCGTTTCCTTTGTAGTTTTCCTCCGAGCTTTGGACCGAGCAGAAAATCAAATACGAAGTCGAGCGCTCGCGTCTCTCGCAGAACAACGCCCGCGGTCTGTCTATGAGAACGGTCGTCGCTTTCGGCGAGCACTCGGCGCTGCCGTATTACATCTCCAGCGACGTCACCGACATCGAGGTGACCGATCAGAGCACGCTGCTCATCGAGTCCGGCGGCCAGTATTACGAGGGCACCACCGACGTCTCGCGGACATTCCACTTCGGCGAGCCGACGTCCGAGCAGAAGCAGGCGTACACGAGCGTGCTCTCGGGCATCCTGCGGCTGTCGCAGCTGAAGTTCCCGGCGGACCTGCGGCCGTCGGAGGTGGACGCTTTGGTTCGCAGTCCCGTCTGGGAGACGATGAACGATTATCCGCAGGTGACCGGGCACGGCATCGGCGCGTTTTCAGCTGTGGCCGAACGTGAGTCGTCGCGGCGTGCAGCACAAGTGCACGACAATTATCAGTTATCAGTTTCGCTCTTTCTTTATCATTTGCAGCTCCCATTGCGGTGGCTTACGGAGGCGATAGCATGTTCCACTTCAAGCCAGGTTACTTCTTCTCCAGCGGTACGTGGTTCGCATCCCGCACGAGTGCCAATTTGCGGCGCTAATTGCACACACTGCAGCTGCTAATGGCATACTTTTAGGGTGCTGAGTTCTTTATTACGTCTTCACAGTCTCCCTCTTCCCTTGCAGAGCCTGGCTACTACAAACGCGGCGAATTCGGCGTACGTCTGCAGAACGTGCTCGAGGTCGTCGACACCGGACGCACGCATCCCTCGGGCACGAAGTTCCTCGCCTTCCAGGATGTGACGCTGGTGCCCTACGAGCCGAAGCTAATCGACGGCTTGCTGCTGAGTGCGCAGGAGGTGAGAAGCGCGCCGCAATTGCAATTTATTGCTACACGAAAACTAAATGAGAATGTTTCGTTTCGTTTTCACCTTTTTCTTTGCCTGCCTTTCCGGTTGTTCGGCTTGGGCAGAAACGATGGCTGAACGAGTACAACGCCAGGATCCGCAACATGGTCGGCGAGGAGCTGAAGCGGCAGGGCAACATGCAAGCGTTTTACTGGATGATGAACAAGACGCGTCACATACGCGAGTATCTGCCGGAGTCGGAGTATCGGGCGGCCATCGGAGGAGCTGCCAGGAGCGGCCACGTCGTGCTGGCGGCTGTGGGGCCTGCAACAGCTGCGCTGTGTCTGTGGGCGGTCGGGCGACTGCTGTAGGATAAGAAGATGTAGATTGTAGCATTACTTAGTTTTGTAAATGAAGAAAAATAACTAATAATAGCAATAAAAAACTAAAATAATAAACCATTGCTTAAAGTTTCGAAGGTTTACATTTAATAGAGATGTCGAAATGACATTAAAGAATGCTTAATAAAGGAGCCGATATGTCTTCAAATCGAATTAGGAAAGGGCTGATGCAAATTCTTCGCAAAATGTATCGACATCATATGAAAAGATCGAGTGGAAATAATAACAAAGCCAGAGAAGAAACGAGGACAAGGACATCATCATCATTAAATTTAATGGTATTACTAAAAATAAGGAAACATTGTGTTGAGTGTTGTGGAGATCAGTTGAGATAATTTCTCTATTAGTAAGACTAAAAAGGAAGCACAGACAATGACCACAACAAAAGCACTTAAAGCAGCTACAAAAGCCTCAAAAGCAACAAACAACACACAACGCAACTGTGATTAAACTCTCCAAGAGTAGAATAGACAATTAATGAAATTTAATGCATATTACGAAAAGTTGTAGAAGGATATTTCCACGAAAATATACGGGGAGGAAACAGCAAATAAATAAATTTATTTACTTATGCATTTATGTGTTTATATCAACACGTCGTTGTTAGATAATAATTTCAATTTAATGACTGCTATTTTCCCAACTTGCAGTGAAATTGAGCAGTGAGAAAATGCAGTTACGATGGAGTAATTGCTTTTAGTCCAAATAATCAGATCTTCATTTGCATCTTAGACGAAGCGAATGAGAAGCAGGATAAAGTGTTTGTGTATGCTGCGAGGTACATGTGTGTGTGTGTGTGTCGTTAGTAATTGAATGAGTGTGTGTTAAATTGCATTTTGTGCTTCCTAAAGCATTATCGTTATATGTATGAAAGACAAAATCTGAATCAAGAACAACAACAAACAAACAAAGCAAGGGAAATCCCTGAAACAAGAACCACGTGAACAGCAACAACCACATGTATGACGGAAATCTGCTTTAGATTAAAGTGCTTTAACATTTATGTAAAACGAAAATTGCAGCTGTGGAAATTACAAATTTCAAACACTCACGACACTGAAATAAATAAAGTGCGAATTGGCCAAGTGTTGCTGTTGACAAAGTGAGAAATGACAACAATTACAACAAGTAAACGGAAGGAGAAAAGCAGAGGAAGAACGAATAATATCAACAATCGACAATAAACTCAACAAACAAGAAGCAAGTTGATTAATTTCAGCTCTTCAACTACAAAATTGAAAGCATGTTAAAGCGTATGCCTAAAAGTAGGCAACTAAATTTCGGGAAGAAATTAATTGGTATAACTTTTGGAAATGGAAAAAGGAAAGTTTCATTGTTCATTTTTCCTTTTTATTGAAGAACATTTTGTAAATTTGTTGCTGATGTTTCTCATTGTTGTTGTAGCTGTTGTTGCTGCTGATATTTAATTTATTCAGTTTTCATCATTGAAAAGTTAAAAGCTAAATTCGAGTTGTTCTCAGTTCCTTTGTATTTATCTACGAATACAAATTAAGTGTATTTTGCAGTTCTAGGATATTGTTTGTCGAGTTGGGAGGAGGAGGCGGCGGCGTGTCTTCTAGTTTCCTTATAAACTAAGAAACTTCACAAAGAACAAACGATATAAAAAAACTAAGTGAAAATAAGATGAAGTGAAGTGAATTTTAAAATTGAATTTAAACGAAATGCTATGAAGACGCCCAACGTCCAATTGTGACTAAGAAGGACGACTGCAACAACAACAACAACAGCAGCAACCATCGTATTTTAATTACATTCGCATTCACTTCGCCCACGAGTTGAAGTTGACGCTGATGTTGATAAATCGTCGTCGTTTCTATGATGTAACGACGATGTATGAATGAGGATGTGTGCATGCGTGCGTGTGTGTGTGTGTTACTAATTGTGTTGGTAAATAGAAGATTCTGAGCCAAGATTCTCTGAGTCTCAAGATACACAAAAAACAACCGAAATCCAATGATTAAAAAGAACAGAGACGTCGATTGCAATTGCAAAAGCACTCAGACACATCGAAGCAATCGTCTTTATTTCAATTTCATCATTAAAATTTAAAATTCCAATGAATTTTAAACGTTTTCCATGTTTACATTTCATTAAAGAAAGAAATGAAATTATTTCAAAACTAAATTTGTTCATTTAAAGCAAGGAAATAACTTAATTTACATGAGGAATCAATTGATTAAGTAAATATTAATTATTTATAGCTCTAGGAGTTTTGTAGCTTTGATTTGTGAGCGCAAAACATTGTGTAATATATGTATAAACATTTGCTGAGCAGGTAAAAATCGCTTACGAACACTGAAAAAAGTCTGCAGCAGAGCAGCGAGCCGAGGATTACACGAAGCTGTGCTTAAACTTTAACAGCGTGTGAGAGCGAACAATCATGCGTAAGAAGAGTGAACCAAGCAATCGAATACCCGATCCGAAGTGTGAAAGCCGATGATGATGCGCAATAATTAAGCGAGACTTTTGATGTAATTCTTCGTGTCCATGCGAAGACGATCTTCAGTGCATTGAACGTGTCGAGGCAGTGAAGATCGTGATTCTTTTTTACGGAATTTATTTGAGTTTAGTAAGATGCAGACTTTAGAAGCCGGTTTCAATTAAAAATAACATTTGTGATTATTGGACATTAGGAAAGAATAAAAAGAAATAGAAAATAATAAATTAGAATATTAACAAAATATATTGCAAACGAAAGCACCTTAAAACTAAATTCATTGAGAAAATAAAAATCTTCATGGATGCTGATGATGCCAACGAAAAGTTGAAAAAAGAAAATGTAAAAAGAGAAAAATTATAAAAGTGAGAAAATTAAAAAAACAACAGAAATTAGGAAAGAAGAAGTAGTGAAATGGAATCCAAGATGCGTGGGAAAAATCATCGCAGTTTTCAGCTGGTTCAATAATTAATTCTTGTGTGTTGTATTTTTTGTGGTTTTTTAATTGAATTTGTTGTGGTTTTTTAATTGAATGGCATTTTTCCTATTTTATTTTATTTGGTTTCTTCCTGATGCTGGTTCGTTCATTAAGCTTCTGGTTCCTTTCAATTTTCCTAGATTAAAAAAATAATCACTAAACAGAAATGTTATTTCAATGGATATTTTGTTCATTTATATTTTATATTAATTCTTAATTCTTGCTTGTACCTTTTTCATTGAATTTATTTGACTAATTTTTATATATTGGCATTTTTTTAATATGTGTTTATTTTAAAATTATTATGAACGTATTTAAATGAAATTATCTCTGACAATATTTCTCATTTCTTCCGTCTGAAAACAATATAAAGTAAAAAAGAGAACTGAAAGAATAAAACGAAGAAATAAAAATTGTACCAAAAATAATAAAAGTTGAAGTGGTCGTTGATTTTATATTTATTTTCGGTTGCTTCTCAATCTTAACCCAAATTATTTCCAAATCAATTCAATGCATTCAAGGCAATTGACTAAAATATCAATATTTATTTAGCAGAAACTTTTCAACATTCGCTTGGGTCAAGTTGACCCTTCACTGTTGCCCCCGCCCCCTTCCGAAGCCAGCATCTTGCGAAAAGTCTTCATTCCATCGCAGAGCAGATAAAAAGTTTTCGAATGTCGCGACGCGTCGCCAGAATTTTTTAAAAGCCACGTTTTTATTTTTGCGTAGGATTTTTTGTAGCTTTTAGTATGAGCGACGGTTTTGTTGTTGTTGTTGTTGTGCTGTTCTTGTTGGAATGTGAATAGAATACAATTCAAGTGGAAGTGAGAGAGATTTTGGTCGATTGATCTCTGAAGTGTCCAAAGAGCGAAGTTAATGAAAGTAAAATAAAAAAACGTGAAATAGCAAAGAAAAGAAACGATAATAATTTGTATATGGAATTTGGTCGAGAAAGAAAGAAAGACAGAGTTTCGTGCCTCAGTCCGATTTCCACCGATTCCACTCCCCGACTGAACATCGTAAACGTTCGTATCCTTCGGCTTATATGACGACTCTTTTGCTCTCAGAATATATAGAAGAGAGGATATGAATACCCTTTGGAAATGGACCAAATTCATGCTGATTGCAAGTATGGGAAATGTTTGTTGCTGGGAAAATAAAAAAAGGAGATTCCGAGAGAAAGAGAACCAACTCTCTCTCAGTATGTTTGCCATGCTCTCGGGTTTTGTGTTGTGTACGATACGTTGTTAACAGCTGATGTAACATAACCACAAAACTAACCTACGACAACAAGGACAACAGCAACATTAACAGTGATAGTCACGTTTTGCTGTTAATTCATGTGCAGATTTCTTCACTGTAAAACTTTTACATAGAATTGTTGATTCCAGGGCTGCCAAGACTCTACGAATGAACGATAATTCCGGGGAATTCCGGATATAATGAGTAATGAATACGTGATAAATCTTAATATGAAGTGTGGTAAAACATGCGACATTAACAAGTGCTTATTTTGATATTTTGCAACTTTATCTTTACAGCTGGGGAAATTATCTGAACGCATTTTACCAATTCTCCTACTCCCAAATGTTTTTTTTTCATTTATTGAAAGAAATCTTATGTATATTTAATGTAATACACTTTAATTTTCGCTTTACATTTAGTGCCTTTTAAAGTGTTCCTCAATTTATTTCCTTTTAATGTGTATTTTTTATATTATGGACTTTTTATTGTAAGAACTGAATTAATAAATAAAATTGGAAGTAAGTAATTCAATTGAAATCCGTGTAGTTCTTAACGGAAATCGGGGAATCTGAAAAAAATACTTGGCAGCCCGGGTTGATGCTATGAACAGAGTTGCTCTTACTTTTCTCTCTCCGATTCTCTCCCTCTGAGCACTGGTTCCTACCTGCAGATTCACTTGGCACAAAGTGAATATTTAAACGAACGAATATCGTAAAATATGAAAAAAATCACGCAATTCACACAATACCCGGCACAATCCACAAAGGGGAAGTTGCGTGATTTACGTGATTTCGTTCCATGGTGGAACTGGAAAGTAGTGTTTTTGGGTTTTTATTTGGAAAACGCGAGAGGATTTGAACTTCGGCGACACGTCGTGAAATTGAGAGCGACTCGTTACAGTATTTATTTTACTCGCTGTATTGGTTATTAGCCAACCTTGCGTTCGTGTTACCAGTTCAACTCGAAAGCTCGTGCAGTTCGGTCGGATTTTCGGGAGTGATTTTGTGATTGGCACCCACATACACAAAAAAAGGACAAAAAATTGGAAATCGTTTAAGTTTTTCGATCGCTTGTCTTTTTTTCATCTCGATGTAATAATATTTTCGTTGTTGAAAAAGTACTATAAAAAGAGTTAATTAAAAGATAAAATTGCAAACATGTGGGAAAATAGATTTTTTCCCATGTGCAGAGAAAAAAATTAGTTTTGGCTGGACAAAAACATGTCCATTGACCCAGAAGCAGTCGTGTGGACATCGTCTCGGTTTTGTTGTTATTTTGCTTGTGGATGTGTTAATTATTATCATTTTTCGGGGATGCACTCTCTGTAGCATCATCAGAGGGTTCCGTTTCAATATAAAATAGAATTAATGGAATCGAATAGTGTGTAAAATAAGAAAATATAAGTTCTTAAATCATAATAAAAACGACAACGATACGAAAATAATTAATTGATAACAATATTGATCGACAAAAGAATTCTTGGCAGCACTGCAAATTCCTCGGAGCCACATAAAAGTGAGTTTAATTAGAATTTCAATAAAATAATTATAATTTTAATGATAATGATCTCAATGTCAAAATCTCTTTCAAAAGCAACAAGAAATTAATTCATTTGCTCGATAATTAAATGAAAATTGAACTGTCAACAGAACCTTGAAACTTGTTCAAGAAGCGATTTAAGAATAACGGTCACGTTTCTGATTAACGAACGAAACTCTTCTTGTGAGGGGCAACGAACGAGCGCTTCGTTAATGCTGTTAATTTATCTTTATTATACGAATTGTAGAGTTTCCTAATCAAAACTTAACAACAGAAAAATAACTAGCACTCAGAACACATAATATTGTATACTTATTGCATAAAATCCACTTCACAGTTACGAGAACTATGATCATCAATATAATTACACATCCTAAGAGGCTAAACATTTATTACCGACTTTATATGGACTGTATACCTTCCTATATTGATGTATACAGGGCTATCATAAGTTGATTGGGAGTGGGTAAAGCACTAAAGCTACTCTTAATTTTGCTGTTACTGTTTAATTTTGTCAATCTCAAGAATACCGTGGAAATCACTCGGTTTACAATAGCAAAGCAAAAACGAAGGAAGAGCGGAATAATTATTTTTTGGAAATTGTTAATTCAATTCTCATCCAAACCCATCCCATAAAACAAGTTCAAGTTCAGTTCCACGTTGTTCTTGAGATGGATCAAATTAAGCAGAAGCTTTAATGTTTTACCCAAATCTGGTACCACTTCCAATCAATCTATGATAGATAAAGTTGGTAATAATCGATTTTTAGGAGAGGAGGAGGATGTATCTGTATTTATGATCAGACTTCATATTATAAATATAGCATATCTAAATATTTTTAAATTCAGTTACTAGACTTTAAATTCAGACACTATTTGGATAATTGAGGTAGCTCTGCGGAGACTCCCTTCAATATACTTTGGAGTATCGCGAATATTCAAAGTGGTTTCTAAGGATCCATTGAATGTAACATTAAAATCATGTTTACAGAAGCAACGGAAAAAGGATGTTGATAATTCTATTCAAAAGGATCAACATTGTTTGTTATTAAGAGATGTTTTTGAGGATATTCAAGAAGTGAAAAGAAGCCAAAGAAGTCAGGAAAGATTTTAAAGACAATTTGCTGAGCTTTTCGTCGTTACTTAGTTTTTTCCAGATTAATTCGGTTCTTATTCCTTCAATATATCAACGATTACAGAAGAGAACACGAAAAGAGTAGATCGAAATGTACATTTTGTGGCAAGCGAGTGACCTGTGGCAACCATACAACTGACCACGAATAACGTAAACATGCTTAACGTGGCATCTACTGTCAATTGCTGTCGTTGAATTAAGGCAACTTAATTTGTCAGTCATCGTTAAGCAACAGAGAACGAGGAAAGAAACCAGCAAACTTAAAACTCGCAAACTCAATAAATACTATAAAAATAAATAAATAAAAACATATAGCAAACTGGTTAATAATCAATAAATAAAGAGACTTATAAATATGTAGACATAATATTAAGTAATATTTTTCGTCACTATTTTCAATCCACTTCAAACGAGCGCTGATCAGCGATTCCTCATCATTTGCTAACGTGTCTTTTCTAACTTCCGACAACTTCTCCTAGTGAGTTTTTCTTTTGTCATTGATATTGTCCTTCCCGGTGAGTGACTTTAACTTAACCAAGTTAACAAAGTTGCCACGGAAATTTGCTGTTTCCGCTTTCACTTGCTTCCGCCGCATTGTCTATGAGCACAGTCGACACCGTTCGCTCTCCATTTCAGTTGCTCGGTTGGTCGAGGGTTTACTTCGCTTCCTTATCCTTTAATAGTGACTAAACGCTTGTGGACTAAATTGTTGCTGGACAAAAGAACAGCGACACGACTAAAGGATGGACAGAGATGTATCAATGACACGCTGAATTTAGCTGTGACAATCAAAAGGAAGGAGATGATGAATGAACAGATAGAGAGGAGAAAGCAACAACTTTAGAGAGAAGAGGACTATGGATCGCGGATGGAAATGAGGAGCGGACTGACAGAAGACGGGAGCCAAAGTGTTTTTGTATAAACGATTTTGATGTTAATGGATATTGACGTTAATAGAAGAAGAAGAAGAAGAAGTAGAAGATTTACTGTGGTTCATTAAAATGTGATAAATCAATCTGTAACCGAGTTCGGCCGCGTTTAGTGAATTGTTTGACCGACAACAAGGACATGTAATCAATTAGAAGAATTAATGGAAGGAGATGCTTCAGATTAGTGCAGTGAATTAATGTGACCAACGAAGGAAGAAAATCAATAAGAAGAATCGAATCGAATTCGAATGGATATAGAGAAACGAAAAGCTCTTGAGAAGGGAAGAACCTAGAGGTGAGGAATATGGGGGGATTGTAGAGAAGGAGGAGAAAGTTAGAGCAGTTTACATAGCAAAATTTTACAAGGAACTAAAGAGGATCGCTGATGAGAAGCGATGATGATGATGGCTGATGAAGCGGTTCATGATGCTGAAACATATTTGAAATAGACAGTACAGCGCAGTGATACAAATGGGAAATGGGAAACTAATATCACAGACAAATAATGTACAGATGACGAATACAGAACAAAAGATTTGTTCGAAAGAACCAATGTAGAAGAACAGAAATATAGCGTAGATAGAGTGCTAAGTATTTCCAAAAACTTTCGCGTTAGAATGCTCTTCGATCAGCCTAAAATATAATGATTCCCGTTGACGTAATAATGGAGTGAAAAATCTTTATAACCATCGTGTCGTAATCATAGGAATTATAATTATAATTATTATCATAATCATACAGTAGATGCTTTATCATAATGCCCATATTATCGCCATATCATTGATATTGTGATTACTATTAAATAACAACAAATAATTTTCCCATGTTAATCAATAGTCAAATCGTTTTTATTCTCTCTAATATAATTTTATTTCCCAAATTTATTGTTTATTATTTTGGAAATTATTTATTATTTTATTATTATTTTATTATTATTATTTTTATTTTATTTTTTAATTATTTTATATTTTTATGTTCGTTGTTGTTGTTGTGTATTTATTAAACATCGGTCACTATTTGCTACTTTTACTTTATTTTTATTAATTTTCTTCTTTGATGAATAACATTTTAAAGTCATTAAGAGCAGCAGAAACACTTTGTGGTTTGTCATTTACATTGAAATGATATTAATTTCATTACGTATTTAACAAAAGGAATAAGAACTACAGTTTGATGGTGAATTTTTAAGTATGCCGCCAGCTATATAGGGATATCATTAATCAGTTGCTGTGTGCTGCTTGTGTTATAGTGGCTGTTGCAGTGTTTGCATTGCAACACAAAAGACTGACAAAGAGACTCAGAAAAACGGACGACAAAAAGTTAAAACACACGCAAATGAGCAGGACTCTGAGCAAAGGTGTGACAGTGAATGGAGTTGTGAGGGTCTTTTAGACACCAGAATTAAAATTAAAAGAGAAAAACCAAATCTGCCAGCGACTTCAACAACATTAAAAACAGCATCACTATCAACAAAAACAACAGAAACAAAACATCCTTTTATAACCATCAATTAAATGCAGGGTGACGTGCGTGGTACACATACAGGGTGTCATTTAAGTTGCTATCTGCCATCACAAAAGAGTGCTGCATATTTTGTTGTGTTTTTTGCCGCAAAACAAAGTTGAGCTCATCTCTGCTTTTGTTGCTGTTTCTTTGTGCTTTTTTAATACGTTTTAACACTGGTTCATTATCTGTGTCTCTCGAGTGTTGGGTGTGTGTGTGTACAGCACTGCATATCTTCGTCTTGTTGTTGCTGTTGTCAGAATGTCAAAAATGCAAACGATGCTGTTGTTCCGCGTTTTAAGTCGTTTTTTCTGCTCTTATCCTATAATGAAGTTTTAATGTATTTAGTATTTCTTTGTAATGAAGTTTTAATGCATTTAGTATATTTTTTTTTGGGGTTTTCTACGGTGTTTTGCATACTAATAAAGAGATTTGTAACGTAAATGGTACAATTCCATTAATAATTAATAATAATTATTTGTTTCTCAAGGCGAATAGTATCTTTATTTAATTTATTATCGTTATTGCTGTTTTATTGTTATTATTGTTTTATTTATTAGCTTTTTCAATTTTTTTATGTCCACTTTTTAGCAAGGTTTTTCTTTTTTATTATTTTATTCCCTTCAACATCTCGTTTAAGAAATGATTTCTTTTGGCCTTTTCTCACACTTTGTTTCTTGTTTCTAATTTAATATCGTTTAAATTTGGCTCCTTTTTTACCTTTTTGCGCTTTTCCTTCTTCCAACTTCTTTCTTCTGGCTTTTACACTTCTGCAACTGCCCTAAAACACTTTGGACTTATTCAAACTGAAGCAACGTGTTCTTTTTTTGCTCACAACGTGTCTTTGGAGCAGAAAAGTTTGAATCAAGTTGATGCTGCTTCGTGTTTCTTTGCTAAATTCTGTTTTTGATTTCGATTTTGCTGCTTCTTGTTCGGCTTCTGCTGCTGATTCTATTTAATCGCTGGTTGTCATGAAGTGCTTAAAAGGGTGTAAAATAGTCCACTTAAACGACAGCCGGACCGACTGACTTCCTGTCCTTTCGATCTCTTTCTGTTTGTCTTCGAAACTTTCTATACAAGGCGACACTCAAGCGGATTCGTTCTAGTAAACTTTAAAAAACCTTTGCTTTTGTATACCGTGTGCGTTGATTGCGGGAAAAAATAAACATCAAAAATGGGTATTCGACACTTCACACGGACATTTAACAAACATTTATTCGAGAGCTATTAACAGTAAAAGGCTCCTTTTTTCAAAGCAATCATCCATTTAACTATCCATTTATCCATTCTGTATCAGTTTTTCCAACCAAACTTTTATTCATCCATTGATTTCGGAATTTAGACAACCTTAAGTGTTTTTATATGTTGCGGCTTTTAACATAGCACTGCGAATTCGTGAATCCATGCAATAGAGAAAAAGATATGAACAAGGGACCAATTCCTAGTGCCAACCTTGCTGAATCGGTTGCCATTCCATAGTAAAGAGAAAATGAAAGCTGATCACGTTCAGCTCACCAGCAAAAAAAGAGAGCTAGAAGAATTCAAAAATAGGCAATACTAGAGGAATCGAAGCACAGAAATAAATTGATTTAAAATTTAAATACTATTCTTTAAGTCTTCTTAACTTAACTTTATTTTATAAATTTAATGCATTTTCAATTGTAATTTATTATATTTAACTTTACTTTATTTTTAATATTTTCAGTTATATTTTGCTTATATTAATTACCACAAAATTTAATTTTATTATATTTTATTTGACTTAATTTTATTTTATTTTATTTAATTTTGTTTTATGTGATTTTATTGCAACTAATAACATTTTATTTAGTTTAGCTTCCCAACATTTCTTTATGTTTTAATATTAAATTGCATAAAAATGCCATTTTATTTTAATTTTTATGCTTGCTAATGATTCGTTTGTTTATGTTGTGCTTGTTTGATTTATTATCCCTGATCTATTGTAATTACTAATTTAGTAATTTTATTATAATTCTTTTATGAATTTTTCTAGAATTTTTAAATTTTTCTATATTTTAAAATCTCACCTTTAAAACTTGAACACGAGGAAAATCATAAAATAGAATAAAAAAGAAAGATTGACTTTTACTAAATCTATTTCCAAATGAACACCTATTTATAAAAAAAAAACAAAAATCCGAAACCAACAGTGAGGCAAAGAGTAAAAAAATATTTCAAACGACATCCAAAGTGGTAAAAAACGTTTTCAAACTTTTCAAATGCTGTTTAAAAACAGGTAACAGCAACGGCGAAAGTAGCGACAACAACAACTGCATGGTAAGGGTTAGAAAGAGATGGAAAAAGATTAATAATACTAAAAAAAAGCAGGATCGTCGGATGTGAGGACGCAAAGAATTCAATAGCAACAACTTTAAAAATGTTCGCACAAATTCTGTGGCCTGATTTTGCCGCCACCAGCAACACCAACAACAACAACAACTGCAACTACAACAACGTCCGTGCACCTAACCTAGAAAAGTTGAGCTTAACAACTGCAAATGGCTGGCGTTCATTTAGTGCTTTCTTTACACAGAGCCAAGCGCTCTCACAATCACACAGTCACACCCACACCCTCATCCACACCCACATCTACGCAGCCAGCTGCATAAACACGCACACGCACGCTCGAATTCGCTTTCGAATTCACAGTCAAAACGCATCTGAAATATGAATGCATGAAAAAGTGAAGGCTTGAAACCGTTTTTTGCCTGTTTTTCCAGCCGTCGATGGTGTGTTCAGTTCATGGCTAAATGCCCGTGTGTGTCTGTGTGGTTGTCCTTATGTACGTACACACGTACAACTGAATACGGATATTTGTGGACTTAGACCAAAAACTGGCTCAAAGACTACTCGGCAGTTATCAAAATGATTGAGTTTTGTTGGCGCTTTCACTCATTTTTGTTGGACTATTCGCAATCGTCGGCTACGAGTTCAGCTTTTGTTGTTGTTGATATGCGATTGGTTTTTTGTGTCCAGTTTCAATTTTTGCCAGTGTTTGTTGTTGGAATTTTACATTCTAACCACTCTTTGTTTGCTTTAGAAGACGTGATTTTTTGCTGAAAGTGGAGCTTTAGATGTGGAAAACATTTCTTTTCTTGTATTAAAATGTCAGAATTTTGTTCTTTATATAATCATACAAAAATAACTGGTTTCCCAGTGACTCATGACATGGTAACCAGAATGGAAATCGTGTCCAATATTAGTCACTATAGGTTGTGTACATTGACCAGGACGAGGTAATATACCACCAGCTCTACCCTGATGAATCGATGTCTCAATTCGTTAGATGCCATCGAGCTTCGTGGTTCAGTAGACTTGGTACTCGAAGTGAGCTCTTCCTACTTATCTAATTAAATTGGTCTATTCTCGATCCATTGTATTATAAAGCCAATACAGTATCCTGTCTCTCAGCAACACTTTCATGGATATAATTTCAATCCATAGTCATTACACTTTTATCAGATTTTTGCTCAATTCTAATAATCCTTTGAGTAACATACACATTTAATAAAGAATACACAAACTCAAACTATGTAAAATCGCAATCAGTCATCAGAAATAGAAAAGATCGCGAATCGAGGCAATGATATCTCTATAGAAAATAACAATGAAATGCAAATGTTCGACCAAACTGGAAAATAGTAAAGGAAATGACAAAACAAGAAAACACAAAAAAAAAATCGAAACATTTATAAAAGGCGAGGAAAAAAGAGGAGAAAAACAGCGACATGACAAATAAATCATAAATGTTTCCTGGTAGAAGAGGAGTGGAAAACCATAAAGAGTTGACTTTACTTGTACCTCATCTTGTATCGTATCTCCTCGCTTTACAACAGACAGAGTACACGAATGAATATTTGTTAGGAGCGACTTACATCTGCAACCACACATCCACCGGAGCCAAGCTTAAACACACTTCACTTTTCTTTATCACCGTCTGTCTGCTGTGTCTTTTACCTGTTCCCCAACATCTCTCCTCTTCCGTTTAATATTCTGCTTAATTGTGTAGGAAGCGAGCGAAGCATTTCAATACATTTGAAGTTGATGCTTGAAGTTGCGCGAAAGAGAATCGTAACCATGTAACAGTTAATGCATGTGTACATGACGAAGTAGAGAGGGGGCGGAATGCAGCGAGGGTGTGTTGTTAAAGGGCGAACGATTCGGTGAGTCTTAGAGGTTGATCTGATGTACTGTTGGGCTCCTCTGTGCCTCTGTTCATTTCTACATTCACATTTAATTTCTTGTCCTTTCTCTTCTCATCCTCTCTGTCTTTTCGACTTTTCCCCTATTCTCTCTAATCCCTCTTCATTCTGTTTTTTCTTTCCATCCTTTTACGCAGAGTTTATACAATTTTAACCAACTTTTAGTTTCACGTGTTATTTTTCTAGTTTTTTCTAGAACGCGCGGTATTTCTGGTGTAGTTTTTGTTGCTGCTGTATAATCGGATTATGTATTGGATTTTTGGTTTTTGTGGGTTTTTTTTCATAACCAAGCAGTTGCAATTTTGTAAACCCACGACTTTTTATACACATTTCATAATTTTGTTGTTTTATGCTAAGTATGTTTTCTATATATATGCACGTATGTGTGAATGTATTCGTGAGAGTGTGTTAGTGTATTGTTGTAACTAACTGCAAACTAATTTCAGAAATGTTTTACAAATTAAAATGAATTGCAAAAACGTGGACGTGCCACAAACGCGTCCTGCAGAGTTGTGTTGAATTCTTCGTTGTTTTTCTCCTTGCTTCGTTTTCCTTTCCCTTCACTCTGCTTCCATTGGTTGTTGTAGTAAACGCTGTCACGGTTTAGCTGGAAATACACACGTTCAAATGGAAACTATTTGGTGACAGGGTGAGAAACCTCAAAAAAGTGAAACTAAAAAAAAGGAAAAATTAAACCAACTTTCAAATATATCAACTACCATTCATAAAACCGACTTTTTTCAAAACTTTTTAGCGAAGTTGACACTAAAAAGGGATTTAAACTAAAACCGAAAAAGGAAGCTTATCGAAAAAGAGCGATCGATATTGGTTTTTATTAAGTGTCGCCCGAGAGAAATGGATTTTAATAATAGTTTAAAAGTTTCAAACTCCTTTTTCCCACAATTCCGGTTTTTATTAAGCTAACAGATGAAAAGTAAAAATTAAGAATTAAATGGAAAATAAGTTTAAACAATCTCGTTTCAATTTTGCGAAAAATTATTCGGAACTAAAATAAATTCTTTAAAGTTAGAAATTACTAATCGTTGCTTTGGGAAAAAATCGCCCCTCCAAAGTTTACGGTTTGTTAAATTCTGTTTTCTGTTAATGGAAATTTATTCGTTAGGAAATCGCAGCAAGAATTTAAATTCACGAAAATTTTTAACGAAAGTAAAAATAATTAATGCAATTTTGATGCTGATCATGATGATGTGCTTCAAATGAAGAGGATTCTAGTGTTTTGATGACTGAGTTCGTGCTGATGATGACTGGTGTATATAATATAAAATATAACATATTTTTGCGGTTTTTTCAGCTGCGTGCAGAGTTTCGGTGATGTTCAATTATGATGATGTTAACTAATGTTTTTAATCGTATAATAATGTTCCTTTTTGAGCAATTTAAATGGTTCTAGCATTTTTATGGCAAAATTTTGCAACAAATTTAGTCTAATGCCGCAGACCAGTCGCCGCACAGACCGGCAAAATATCAAGGTTTTCCCCCTTCCGTTTCCGAACTTCCCTTCCCCTACCTTCCAATAGATCCTTGTTCCACCGAGAGCATTTATCGCTGCAACATCGCATCGTCTGTGTGTAAAAAGAGACTCTGATATTTTATTTCAATAAGCGCCACAGAAATTTATTGCAGCGAGTTTATATTTTATAGTCATTAAGTTAGTCATCCAACCATGTCGTCATTCATTCAGTTAGTCAGTTGGTCAGTTATTCAATCAGTCAGCTCGTAGTGACCACATTTAAATATTTGCGAGCGAAACTACATAAAAAGCCATGCGAAAAACCCATAAAACACGTACGTTTTAATTTGAGAGAAGTGAAATTCACTAGCATAAAATAAAATCATTGATTGTAAAGCAAACGCAAAGGAAATTTTGACAAATCCATCCACTCATTTGCCATTTTATTCGGGCTGCGGCATTTCAAATACGCTTTGATTACGTTCATTCTGCAGTTTCCATTCTACCACGCCCCCTCATCACTCTTATCGCAATTGCCACACCTCTCGATCCCCTGCCGTTCTACCAAACCATTGTCATCATAAACATAATAAAAATGTCGACCATAAAAAAGAAACTAAAAAGAAGACAACAAAAAAGAAGAAACCACTTGATTCCGCCTTCTCACTCCCCTCGGACGCCCATTAAATGCTCTCAGCGACGAACACATAATAAAGAAGACTTGTTTTGGGGCGTCGTTGTTGGTGTCGTTGGAGTCGTCGCTGGTTTCGCCGTCATCGACATCTCCATCGACATTGTCGCCATCGCAATTGTTGTTGTAGATGCTCTTTGGACCGCTATAATTTAACACTTAATAGTCTTAAACATGCTTTAAACCGCACTTTCATCAGCTACTCAAAAATAGTTATTCTCGGAAGAGCTGCTCACGAGCTCTTAAAAGCGTTGAAGAGTTTTTAAGTTCAAGTGGAACATTAACAAAACTTAAAACAAAAAATAGTTTCTTCCTTCGACAAGATACGGAAGGAGATAAAAATTAATTAACTTTATCTTATAATACTTTAGTATAATAATTTTAAGGAAGCTTTTTAAACAATGGAATTTCATTTATGTTTGAAGCCAGAATTTTAGTCAAAAAAAAGTGAAAGTTGGGTTCAATATTGATCGACAAACAAAGATGTGGACGCGATGATTAGAGAAGATTTCGATATACAGTTAATCAATCGTTTTTCAAGAGCGAGGCGACTTCAAGATGATGCCTTTATTAATAACACTCATACGTTCCATTCAAACTCAGACTGATTCTTATGGCTTAGGATCGTTTTCACAATCTCCGGCTAGTTTAATTGCGACCTTAAAAAGTATACGTAGACGTTAGTAACTTGAGTATTAATAAAAAATAATATTATTAAAGTAACGACAATACGTTGTACATTGCTTTCAGACCCATTATTATTAACGATATTTCGATTTTAATTATTATAAACGATATACGATTTTAAGGTCGCGGTTAAGCGAACCGGACATTATGCAAACGTACTTAAACGTTTATGAGAAGAATAAAAAATACACTTGAGAGAAGTAATAAGAAGAAATTTATAAAATTTGAATTTTTATAAACTGAAAAGTGTTTTGATAAGGTTTGCAGATCGAGGGATCTTAAAGAAGATTTGTTAATTATCAAATCACACGATCCGAAGAATGCATTAAAGAAAAAATTCCATCTTTATCAATTATTACATAATTAATAAAAACTCATATTAAAAACCAAAATAATTTTTTAATTAATATCACTCATACGACATGGTGTTTTTAAAGTAAAATAAATTCTGAGTGGTTTCCCAGAAAGAAGGTGGTACATGAGGGATAAAGTATATGAGATAAAAAGTGATATATGCGTTATACTAATTTGCAGAAGCTGTTCTCAATAGAACGGCTATTAACATCCTTCTATTAGCCACATCTTATCTACCTACAATCCATTCAAAGGAAATATTAGGAATGTTAACAGAAAGGAATTGTTGAAAAGGATAATTAATTATGCTATTGTTCTGTTTGCTAAAACCGTGTTTCTTCAAATCTTGCCAAAAACAAAAATCTTTTTGCGACCATTTAACATCATTTCAGTTATAATAACATGAAAAATATCTTTAGATTTGAACTGATGTCGTTCCTTATTTGTTTTGGAGTTTTTGCTGTTGTTCCTTGTTCTCTGCCTTTTTTCGTCTTCAATTGCATTATTGTGTGTGTAGTAGTTGCTGTAGTAGGTCTGTTCTCAAGCTCTCGATCAAGTTTCGTAATAAATTAGAAGTCAAACAAATGGTTTTGTTTTTTTGTAATTCGATATACAATCAATGTTCATGACATCAACCGCAAATGCAAGACTAATGCGAATGGTTATATGTTGCTCGGTACATTTGACTTATGTTTTCTGAAGTTTGCTTCCAATAAAAATTTGGCTCTTTCGCTCAATTGAGTTGTAATTAATATTTGTGTATGATTTATTACATACAAACTGACATATACACTTACACAGAAGCACCATCATACACTCAAAGCAGTGTATTTGTATCGTAACATCGTAGACCATAAACTAAATGCGAACGATTTGCTGCAAATTATATCTGTGTTTTGCTGTGTATGTGTGATGCTCATCATCATCACTGCGAATGTGCCATAAACCTACGAGTGCGTATTTGTATATATATTTGGCGTTGTGTATGGGTTTGTGTGTGTTAACTATCTGTTCAGTTTCTGTCTATCTGCGCGTTACAAATAAGCGACAATTTTGGAAATTGCTCTCTTGTGGCAATTTATTGCTGGCCATTATTTCGATAGCAATCACGGTTGCTTGAGCTCTGCTCTGCTCTATCAAATGCAGCATTACTTCGAGTTAGTAAAACGATATATCGCCCACGTCTCCCCTTATCGCCCACCCATCGCTGTGTCAATTTCACTAGATTCTCAACGATGGCAGAAATTTCCATAAAAAGGACAACAAAAACATTATTTGAAGCAGCAAAACCCGATCTGGTTGTTGCTTGTTGGTTCATCGAGATAAAATTTATTAGAAAATCAAAAATCTAAATTATTCACTATATCAATTCCATAAAAAAACTAATTTATGATTTATTCTGTAAAGGAGTAAAAATCAAATTGAAATTTAAAGAAATATTTATTTGTAGGACAATTTAATTTGTAATATTTTGAATCGAAGTGAAAATATATTTTGTTTTTTAACAATATTATCTTTGATTTATAATAAATTCTCTTAATTATTAAATAAATTAATTAAGTGTAAGTTTTTCTTGTGTTATGATATATTTTTAATAACAATAATTTAGTGCCTAGATTATTTTATTCAATAATTTTGTTTTTATGCGAGATTCATCGATGAGATACTGAAATCAAGATTATGTTTTATATTCAAGAAATCAAAAAATATCGATTGTTTTCGAATTTCTATAAGAGAAATCATAAGAAATTGAATTTATTTTTTTCTAGTATTTATTTCTTTTATTGGATTTATTAGTTTTAGTTTAAGTAACTGATACTAGACTCATACTCATACTAATACTAGACTCATACTCATACTTATATTAGAGTCATACTCATACAAAACTACAAAAAACACCACCATTAAAAAAGGACACAAAAACTAGAAAAGAAAGGAAAGAAGTAGATAACGTGATATAGTAGCAAAACCAATAGCAAAAACATCGACAACAACAATGAATATCCACAGAATTAGTCGACAATAAAATACGGACGACAACCCCAACAAAAATGTTAACTTTATCAAGATCCTGTCAGTTGAAATTAAACTGAAATCCGGTCGGTTTTTCCGCTTTTTCGCCTTCGTTCCCGCCTCTCATCCCACCTGTTTTCCGGTTTTCAACCGACCGTTGCGACAAACCGCATTCGTTATTGGAACTCATTGTTGCTTGGCTTAGAAACCGTTTAGAAGTCGTTGCGTCTTGAGTTAAGAACCTGAATTCACCTGTTCACCAAAAGAGGAAATACGGAGTCCGTCTCTCTGTCTCACTTTCTCTTTCTCACTCTTCCATTCACGCAGTCACTCTCTCGTTGAGTCTTTCTCCGTTCTGTTTGTTCACAAAATGACTCCACCATTTAAATAGGCGAATCAGGATAAATTTGTCGTAATATCCTTCGATAAATAATTGCAAAAAGTGAGAGGGAAGGATGGCGAAGGACGAAGAGAAACAGGAAGAGGGAAATTATGTAAGTTTGCAATTACGTAGTGAGACAAAAGCACCGAAAAAATAAACAAGGAGCGACAATATCGTACACAGCAGAAAATGGAGAAAGGCAACCAAATTGAAGAAAGTAGAGACAAAAAAAGTTCACTTTTTATTCGTTAAATTCTCACGTTTTATCCACGGTAAATATCGAGGTCGAGGCTGAAGTTGGTTCGCTGTCGACGTTTCGGGTGCTGGCGGTTTTTGCAGCTTTCACTTCGCTTCTGCCAGGCGAAGAAATCGTAATCGCTGTATAAAGCGGCTTTTTACGTGGTTTACGTGGTTTTGGAAAATGTGGCCAAAATGATTGGAACCACGGAATCACACAAAAAATGGAAAATAATTGTGGGAAAATAATTTCTTACACACTTACTTAGTTGTTCACACGTAACAGCGAAGAAAAATAACCAAAAAAGCAGAGGAAGTGGAATACGAATAAAAGAAAAAAGGAAAAGAAGCAGGAGAAAAATAAGAATCGTCGATTGCTGTTTAAACAGAAGCTGTCGACCTCAAAGTTGTAGAAAGTAGTAAAATAGTAGTAAAAGATCGTAGTAAAGAAAGAAATGTGAAAAATAACGAAGAAAGTGACTAAAAAAAGAAAGATAAAATTTTTTCGCTAAAGAAGTGAAGTCTGTGGAAGCGATTTGTGGTTTTTTTCGGTTGGTAGAGGGGCGTAGGGAGTTGAGCGAAGTTGGCTGAAATTGGGCCAATTGACAAAACGTTTTTTAAATGAAGAGCTTCGATGTGGGCCCCATAATAAAATACTTAGTTTTGTGTGCTGGCAGAGATAAAAAATCCGTTATATTTTCAGCCATAAAATCGAAATGCAGAAAGCGTCATGAGGCTGTAAAGAAAGCCATAAATAGGCAGACAAACAGGCGCACAAAGAGTGTGCGGAAGAGCAAAAAAGAATGAAGAAGAGAGATGCAATGGAGAGAGCAAAAAGAAAGAATTGTAAAAGGTTGGATTTATTATAGTAATGGAATCCTTTTTATGGTAATGGAATCCTTTTTATCGTCATGTTTAATGATGATGATTGATTGTTATGATGATTGAGATGTTGGCAATGATTATGATTTTTGAGGTTAGTATCTGAAATATTTGATGTCTACCGTGGTGGCATCCTGTTTCTTGCCAAGCAGACACTCATGTGAAATACTCAGGGATTTTGTAGCTTTGTCGTTCCTTTGTCCACGATTTTTCGTAGTGGTCCTTAATTATATATATATAAATATAGATGAGTCCCAAACGAATTACCCAGTCTTAATGTCGAGAATTTTGTTAATTCCTTATTGTCTGTGTCTGAAATAGATAGTTGCTTGGACTATTCCAAGTTATTAGTAATTTCTTAAAGAGTTTTTCCTCCTTAAAGTTTCTCCTTCTTTTACAAAATCTGTTGCATTAAATCTTGTCTGGCATATAAAGGAAAACTTGCCAGGTTCTTGGGTACTAAAATTTCCTGGTGTATCGATGTCGCATGGAATACAAAGTAGCCTAATAATTGGTTTATTACCGAGGAATCTTTCGATCTATTTAGTTTAGTGTGTGAAAAGAAATCAACACTCTGAGAAGTAATAGTGCTAATACTTAGTCCTTTGCCATAGAAAGAGTCTAGATATAGGAAGTCATCTTTTGTCTACCGAACACTATAGCATCAAGGTAATTTCTTACTAACATTGATTGACATTTCAGTAATCTGATATTACCATATATTAGAATCAAAGGCAGGAATATTCGATGCATTTTTTTATAAGTAAAAATAATTATTTAACGTAAAAGAAAAATAAGTATTAAAATATTGAATAAAATCTTCAAACATGGAAAAGCCAAATAAAATATGGAAACACACCAAACTTCAGAACCAACAAAAAACCAACATTATATCGAATTTTAAAGAGTTTCGTCAATTTCTGGGTAAATTTGAAAATTCCAAAAATACCTTTGTGTGTGTAAACGTAAGTTTTCTGTGTATGTGGTGATAGAATCGTGTGTGTGCCGACGTTCCAGCTTTTGTTTTGTATTTATATTTACATATAAATAAATATTTCATGTGAATTTAAAATATTTTCCTGCAGCTTTCAGCTGCAGAAGAAGGCAGTCAAGAAGGAAGGATAACGGAAGGATAGCCTGGTGTGAAATATTGTTTGATATCCACTCAAAACTCTTACACTTGTGATCCACAGATGCTTACGTGTGTGTGTGTGTGTGCTTCTATTTGCTTGTGTGTTGAACCAGCAGCAAAGATTCACTTAGAACACGTTTAAATAAATCTTCATAAATCCTTCGATGAAATTTCAAAACTTTAAAGCATTCCTCTCAGCATCTCTGCGTTTGCCGAAATTCGTGATTATGTGGTTGGGCGTGTGTGTGTTTTCAATGTAATCTTTGTTTATTTCACAACCGTGAAGAGTGCAAAGCAAGTGAAGTAAAGTAAAGTGAAGCAAGTTTCCAAGGAATGCGGAATAAGACGAATATAAACCACGAGTCTTTGGGCGATTGTGGTTAAGAGAAACACGTTAATTTATATGCATTGCCTTGAGTGTGTGCTCTTTTCGTATGCATTTGTTTATTTCATCAACTAGTATTAAGCTTTTTACTATATTTTCTCCTTTTTGGATTCCTTAAGTCATCGTTTAACGCTTCTGTTTTCTATGATGAGAGTTTTTATGTTGAAGAGAGAAAATTGTTCTTTTTTAAATGCATGTACAAGGAAAGGTTTATTTTTTATAAGTATAAGCGTAAAGATATCGTGTTTGTATGTGTTTTTCTAGTTGTGTTTTCCAACATCGTCCTACGCTACGCCTTCGCACGCCTTCGATTTTGATCAGCGTGATTTTATTGTCATTGTCTGTGGGTCGTTTTTATTTCCGTTGCTTTTCTTATCTTTTTATGGTTTCCCTTTTTTGTCCTCCCCTTTGACGAATTTCCGCTTTCAGTGTCACTTCTGAAGTCATTTCGTAAATAAGCACGACTGTCATAAAAATAAATGATGTGCGACCCACATTTGTTCAAAAAATGTCACTTTTTTCGGGGAATTTATGTTTTATGATTTTATTGTGCTCGTTGCGTGTCTTTTAAAAAAAAATCTGAGTATCTTTTCATAGTATTTGCACTATACTAAAAAATGGAATGCCTGTATTTTATAATCAACTAAAGAATTAATTTTTGGCTCATCCTTCAACTTCCACTAAAAAAATTCTATTAAAAATTCTTTATGCTATGGAAATGGTGGCAAATGAGATTAAATTAGAAGAATTAAAATCAATTGAACAGAATTTCAAAACGAATTGCAAAAATATCGCTTTTTAACTGAAGCCAAGTGCCGAGCGACTGAATTGATGCACACATTTTAATGAAATTCATTTTTGATTATGTTTCCCCAGGCGAGACTCCAAAAAACCTGTTCCGTTAAAAGTGTCCTGCATTAGGCGTTTACCCAATAATCACCGTCAACATAATCGTTGGATCGTGTTTACAAAGGATTCCTTTTTGCTGATGGAACATCGTTGCGTTAGCTGTTGTTTAATAATTCGATGGATTCATGGATGGACTTCAAAGTCTTCCTTTGTTTCAAGGAAAGTTTCTATGAGTTCCTCGAACATCTTCCCGACTGAACTCAATTCTAAACGACATTGTTTAAATCAGCAGCGGAATGTTTTTTGTTATCTTTATAGTAGTATTGTTGTTGTAGTGGTTGTTGTTCAATTATTCCATTCATAAATCATTCTTTTGTGTCCAGAAGCCCTGAAGTCGTATCACATCTAATGATTTGATTCCTGTCGTGCCAGGAAATTCATCACTTTGTGCTTTGCATCATTTACAGAGTGCGATTCTCCTCTTCCCTTCCTCTGCTTCAGTTAATAAATCGGCATAAAAACTTCTAAGCAAGGTCAATAAATTCCAATCACGGTGCGTGTTTGTGTTATGCTTTTGCCGAGTTTTCCGTGTTCATATTTATGACAACCGAAGGAATGATGAACTTTTTTAGTGGCCCTTTTCGGGGTTCACATCAGCAAAAACACGTCCGACTTCAGATGTTTTCATTCAGTCCCAATTTTTATGGCCTCGTCGTGTGATTTCAGAAGGAAAATTAAGTAAATTCGGGTTCAAAGAAAGAGAAGCAGACGCGCACGTCTTCAACTCTTCTATTTTTAAGCAACGAAATGTTGCAACTTGAAAGGGCTTCATTCTTTCGAGGGAAAGATTAAAGTATTATTTGTGTAGGAGAGACTGTGTTTTCGCAATGGATTAAATTTCGGTGGATTACATGACAGTAATCACAGTAAAGTACCAACAACGCGCTCCAAGAACATTCAAAAGACTTGCTTCAGCGGTGTTCACATCATGCAGAGGTTTTTTGAGAATGTGTCAAAGGTTAATTGAGGTCGTAACAACATCAGCAGTATCAGCATGAAGATAAAGCGATATGACACGTTCGCAGTCGAAGCAACAGAAGCTGAGTTAATGAATTGGAATTCAAGGAAATTTCAAGAAATTCGCTGCGGTTGCTACGAAAACAGAAACCGTTTAAAGCTATCAGTTACATCTTTCTTCATTATTCCCTTTGTTCTATTCTTACTTTTATCGTTTTGGCGAGGGGAGGAGGGTTTCGGAGGGTGGTTTTTGCCCGCAAAGGACGAGGAATTAATTTCAATTTGTTTTCTGCGCGCAATGAAACGAAACCTTATCTAAACTTCTGTTATCTAAGCAAGTTAATGAGCAGAAGGACAGAATGGGGAAGAGTGACGTGACGACGCACAGGAGCGACCACAAAAATGTGAAAAATGGAAGTTAATTTAAGGGAAGTATTTAATTGGAACAAAAACACAAAAAGATGCGGTTCGTTCTCTCGTTTCTCTTCTTTAATTTAACATTGTTGCTTCCAGCTATTTCAATCAACCCAAAAAAGTTTCCTTTTTCGTTGAAACTTTCCTTCTGTTTTTCAACAAATAAATTCCAAGTTTAATTTATGTCCAGCCGCAAGGAAAAATCCTTTGGAGATCTGCTCAAATTCTTCCTTCCCGTTTTATTTTAATTCTGGGAGTTCTTTTTGTTCATGATGCTGATGATGATGATTTTTCTTAAGATAACTACATTCTTTTTTGGCTAATCCTGTGGAATGTTATTTGCTCTACTGCTGCGTCACATTTTTATGCCCTTCGACCTTCATCTCTCGTCTTAACAGCAATTTACAGAAGATGTCAGCTCCATTGGCAGCAAACAATCGATTGCCTTCGAGCGAAGTTTCTGATTAGAATCATGAACTTAGAAGATGTTGATTACTAAAAACACGCTTCGTCGACACAAAGTGTGAATATTTGATGACAGCAATAATGACGATGATGATGATGAAGTAAAAGAATCAATTTTTACCACAACCTTAAAAAATGTTTTTGGAAACCAAGGAAACAAACTATATGAAAAAAACTTAAGAAAGTCCTCTGCTTGAGTCCTGGCAACATTTCAATTTGCACTTCTGCTTTGTGGTTATGCTTGTGGTTGATGCAGTTGTTGCTGTCGTCGTCTTCTTCCATTTGATTCGTCCTTTCATGACCTCGATGAGCTCAAAAGACTTTCGTGTCGAATTGCTGCTTTCCTCAATTAATTAGCACATAAATTTTATGAATACACAAACAAACGTATCCTAAAGCGCACACACACATGTGCATGTGCATCTGTAGTTAAGCCTAATTGATGCATTTCCTCTCCTGTTGGAACAACCACCAACACAGATGTACAGACACGCTCTCAAATGTATTTGAGTTCTCCGTGTTGCTTGACCTCCGGCTGTCTTTATTGCCATTGAGTTTGTTTTCGGTTAATAGACCACAATGTGTATGTGCGTGTGTCGGTGTGATTGTTTATTCGTCTATATCATGGACGATGTGATGTTTGATTATCTGATCTAAGATTCTAAGCAGCCTTCCCTTGGTGGTGAAGGATGGCGAGAAGTGAAGCAAGTCTCAGAGCAAACAATTGAATAAAATTCGTTCAAAACCTAAGCTTCAAATTTGGCTTTGAACTTACAAATTTTAAGAAAATCTGAATGTGATCCAAATTCAAGTGTAACAAAAAATCATACTTTTTTTTATGTAATACATATTTAAACAGAAATCAAATATTTAACATTATCTTCAAAGGAAGCAAAAGATTCTATTGTATTTTCATTATTGTTCGTGTTTTAGTTTTCTAGTTCTACTTATTATTAACTTTCTTACAAACGCACTTTGTTTCAAAGAATCGGTCGTAGGCGTGATTATTTTTAGGAAATTTACCAAAATGTAATCCATTCAGAAAACACAGTCTCTCCTACACATATAATACTTTAATCTTTCCCTCGAAAGAACGAAACCCTTTCAAGTTGCAACATTTCGTTGCTTAAAAATAGAAGACTTGAAGACGAGTGTTTGCTTCTCTTTCTTTGAATCCGAATTTACTTAATTTTCCTTCTGAAATCACACGACGAGGCCATAAAAATTGGGACTGAATGAAAACATCTGAAGTCGGACGTGTTTTTGCTGATGTGAACCCCGAAAAGGGCCACTAAAAAAGTTCATCATTCCTTCGGTTGTCATAAATATGAACACGGAAAACTCGGCAAAAGCATAACACAAACACGCACCGTGATTGGAATTTATTGACCTTGCTTAGAAGTTTTTATGGCGATTTATTAACTGAAGGGGAGGAAGGGAAGAGGAGAATCGCACTCTGTAAATGATGCCAAGCACAAAGTGATGAATTTCCTGGCACGACAGGAATCAAATCATTAGATGTGATACGACTTCAGGGCTTCTGGACACAAAAGAATGATTTATGAATGGAAAAATTGAACAACAACCACAACAACAACAATATTACTATAATTATAATAAAAAACATTCCGCTGCTGATTTAAACAACATCGTTTAGAATTGAGTTCAGTCGGGAAGATGTTCGCGGAACTCATGGGAACTTTTCTTGAAGCAAAGGAAGACTTTTAAGTCCATCAAGACACTTTTAACGGTTTTTTGGAGTCTCAATTTCGAATGTGAGTTCAACTTTGAATGTGAGTTCGATGAGCATTACGACTGGCGAAACACAATAAAAAGTGAATTTCATGGAAATAAGTGCATAAATTCAGTCGCTATTGACAGCGATACAACAACAACAGCCGGAGCAATTTGACGTACAGAATTAAGTATTATTTTCCATGTATTGATTGCTACGTTCATATTTCGTTCGTATTTCGTTGGCCGCCATCGATGGTGATTTTAAATGAAAGGCAATCCTTTGTTCGGTTTCAGTTGAGAAGCTATTTTTTTGTTTTACTTTACGCGCATTTCCATAGCATACAGAATTTTTAATGGAGGATTTTTTAGTGGAGGTCATCATGAATGAGAGAGTAAAGGTGTGTAATGCTTTGGCGATTTTTATTTAGACGAGTATTTGATTTATATTCTGTTAATTGATATTCGCGTATTCGCTATCTGTTAAAGAGTTTTAGTGGAAAGTGTGACTAGGAAGCCAAGTTGAAGCCCAATAAGTATTTCCAAGAGGATTAACAATTTGTGTGGCTCAAGTGGTGAATGTTTTATGTTCGTCGTGTGCATAAATTCTATTTATGAAGCTTATGTTGATCAGTATATTTCCCAGTTTAAGCTTGAGCTTAAACTCTGCAGCAGTGGCCGCTTGAGAGCGAAGGAAGTGAATCGTTTTCGCCGTAATTTATCTCTCTTAACTCTAAGCGTTGTGCTGCAGAAAACCACAAACACTTGAATGTATCTGCATAGAAACATTCACACATGAACAGCAGATGTAGGAAGCGAGACCCAACGAGGTATTTTATTTTTTATTGCTGTTTGTTTGCATAAAAAATGAAATTAAGTTTTCGCAAAATGAATGCGGATTCGTAAACAACCACAATTAATCATAAAAGGATTCAAACCGTAGCCAAGTTTTAAGCTTGAGAATCCTTCAAAGCAGAGCCCTAAAATAAAGCATAAATAAAATTCAATTGCAGACGATACACGAAAATAAAATAAAGTATTTGCAACAATGTCAGTGATTAAAGCGAGCAAAGATTTGTAATTTCTTTAAGATTAAATACGCTCAAAAATACTCTTTTTTGTTGAATTTTAATAATCGAAGCAACAAATCAGTGTATAAATCATAACAGCAATAAAGCAATCGATCGGCTTTGAAATTACCGTTCGAATGACACAAAAAGAAGTCTGTAAATAGAAGAGAGGAAAGAGACTGAACTTTTAAAAAGGGGCAACAGCTTTTCGAAAGAGACTCTTTGGTGTTTCTCGGTATTTTTTCATGTTGCTAAGGCCAAGTTTGCTTAAACAACGCCATCGTTTGACTTTTAACTTTGAAGCTTGGTTTTTGGCACAAACGATGAATGCTGAAAAAGCGGATCAAAACCAAAGGCAACGAAAACAAACAGAAACAACAACAAATCCGAGGGCAACATCAGGCGCAGCAAAGTTTCGAGCAAAGGAAATTCAAAACATTTGATTTAATACAGAAACTGTAACTGTAACTACAACCGCATTCACGTTCATGTCCGCAACTGTAAATGCAATTGTAACTTCGTCTACGGCCCCAACAAGATTCGCAAACTACAGAATATAATAAATCTTTGCACATAAATATTTTGACCCAGTTTTTCATCCAGAGTTTTGCTCCCTTTTCCAGAGAGAAAATGAAGAAATTAATAACAAAAAGGCAACAAATGAAAAAGCAAAAAAAAAAAAAGAAAGAAAGAAATAAACATGAAAAAAGAAGAGCACATAATGCAAATAAAAAATGGCTGTTGCTTAAGAGTTGCGCAAGTTTTGCGAAAGTTTTACGAGTTGATGCTGACTGGTCTTTTCTCGCTTTTCCCTCTTCAAACTTGCACTGTTCTCCCCTTCCATCCCTGTTCGAATATATTGAAAAACTTGCAACTGGATCCAAGAGATTTTCGCAATTGGAGTTGAAAAGTAGCGACATCGAAAAGATTTCAAACTAATTTCAGCAGCGTAGAATCTAGTTCAGAAAAACCATTAAACGCAGCAGATTGTCGCTTAATTTCTGTCTCCAATCGCTAAAGATATTAAATTTGAGAACAACTGGAAGCTAATCTAATAAAAAAAAAAAAAAAATTTCACGAATTTAAAAAATTATGTATCTTTTATTAAAATTTCTCTTCGAAAATTATTTGTTTTGAAATTTATTTTAAACTCGAATGATTTCATAATAACTGTTAAAAGGCTACTTTTTGTTTCAATTTGGTTTAATTTTTTATCCACTAAATATTCATGACATCGCGATTCGTTTGTTTTTATTCGGAGCTGTTAAGGAAAATTCTGCAAGAATTTCGAACCTCAATCGGTCGATTTTCACGTTTAACACGTAAACAGTGAACAAAAAACCACCAAAAATTTTTACTTCAAATTTTTGTTGGCAAATATTTTATGCATAGAAAAAATTCTCTGTTTTCTTTATGCTCTTCGTGAGTTACGAGCAAATATAACAAAGAACAAACACAAAAAAGGTGTAAGCAAACGTGCTGAGTTTTGATGTGAAAAGCAAATAATCACAAAAATGTAAAAAATGGTTTGGCAAACAAACGAGCAGTAGGAAAAAGGAAAAAAGACATTAAAAAAACTATCCTATTAAAACTGAAAATTTTTTTTCTTTAAATAGACTTCGTTAAGGGTGATAAGAAGGCATGATGCAAAAAAGAAATCGAAAGGTCACAGTGCCAAATTAAATAAAAATAAATGTAAAAATCCATGGTGAAATTATGATAAATCAACATAATTTGCCAAGGATTTCACTTTTCAACTGTGGCTTGAATAATCTTTGAGAAAAGAAAGAAAAAGACATCTTAGACAGTCTCCGAAGCTATTCTGGTCTTCCCAAGCCGTTTTCCTCTTCATCGTCTCTACTTCTTCTCCCTCTAGCTACCTCATGTCTTCTTCTTTTTATATTTAGTTATACGAAATTTTATTAAAAATATGTTAACTATTCCCTATCTCTCATTTTAACTTCGATTGAATATTTTGTGGGTTTTTAAAACGAAATTTATTCATATCTACATCCACCTTGATATCCTTGATTCATATCCCCAAAAGAGCGCCCATTGATCCGGCTTTTGAAGTGATTCAATCATTAATCAAACATTTGACAGCATTGTTCAAAATTCATAGCTCAAATAATTCATCAACTGACCTCAAAGGAATTATTTATCGTTCATTGTTCGGCCCACTCCACGATTGTTCGCGATGACAAAAAAGATGACTGATCATTGTTCGTGCGATTAAAAAAGCCTCTCACACATGGTCTATAGAAAACGTCAGTTTTATCCTTATTCCCTATGAATTCATTCGAGTTTTTTTATAATAAATTTTCTTTATTAATGCCATAAACATCGTGATCATCACCAAACTTGGCTTCTGTTTTATGGCGTCATTTTTCTTGAGCAAATAAAGTTAAAATTCATATTAAAAGATGTAAATAAATGACAAAAAAATGCGTCTTCTTATGAACTGTTTAAATGATTTTTTAAAATATGTTCGTTGTTTATTATTAAAACGTCAGCGAAGAATCATAAATCACTTTGGACATGATTTTGAAGTGCTAAGGCAAGGATAAAAATTCTTCTTTATTATTTTCATATATTGACATGAAGATGATGATGGATTTTAAAATTTATTGAATTCCTTATGAACCCACGCTGAGAATGTTGTTCTTTTTATTTTAATAAAAGGAAAATTACGCTCTTAACTCGAATTCTTGGCGGACGAATGGTGATTGATTATTTATTTGATTTCTTTATGTAAGTCCCCATCTTTCAAACACAGATTAAATCATTCAATCATCTCTTCAAATTTCAATTACAAAAAACACGTGTTGTAATTTTAAATAATTATTTAAATAATTTAGTGACATACTTTTCAAAAGCATCGCTAAAAAAGAGACGCAAATATAAAATTATTTAATGTTCTCGTTGCTCTTTTCTCTTTGTTCATTCATTGGACACTAAATTTACTATAAAAAATGAAATAGTTAAAAACAAATCCCCAAAAAAGTGAATCCCAGAAGAATTTAATACAAAGGTGTACCGTAAATTGAGCTCTCGAAAACTGGTGTTGTGATGGTTGTTGTAATAAACATGTTTCATCTGCTACTCAATTCAGTGGCATGAAAAAGCGATAGCACAAAGAAAGGAAAAAAGAGCGGCATGACCAGAGTCCAGGTTATAGATTGACAAGGGAAAGAATCTCAACAGAGGAGCAAGAGTCTGAGAACAAGAAAGGCAAAAGCAGGCACAAGGGATGCTGCAGTTATGCGAAAAGGGCCAACAACAAAACAAACTCTGAGAATTAAGATGGACAAAAAAAAAGGTCGTCAAAAGGTGAACAATAACATTCGTGGATTTCAGTGGAAACTTTTTCAAACAACTACCAAAGTAGACGAAGTTACATCATCGACAATAAAAACAACAACAGTAAATTACCAGTGCTTCGGGATCTTTTGTAGATGTTTTTATAGTTGTTGTTGCCATTACTAAAATGAATAACATAATGTAGCGAAATTGCTTCAATGCTACTTTTACAATCTTTGCTACACTCCGCACAGTCCACTGCACCTTTGCCATCTGCTCCACTCCCTTCTATGATTTCTTTAAGAGCTACACTCAATCAAATTAAAGCGATCCGTAAATTCTTTATGAGTTCAATTTTTGTTTTTAAGGACATACTGGGAGAACGAAAGACTTGCAATTTTTGTTGTAATTTGTACTCTCTATCCGTGCATAATATAATGATGACTCTACTTATCAACGATCTTCCAATTGTCCATTGTTGTCCATATACTGACTAAAAACGACGCGATATCTTCATCACAAATTAAGATACCAGAAAAGGTAAATAACATTCGAAGGAGGAAATAAGAAGGGGAAAAAGTTAAACAAAGTTAGAAAAGAAACTGTTACCAAAAAGTACATATGCAATACATATCCTTGGTTCCTATTTGCTTTTAGCTACTTTGGACTTAATTAGCTAGAAGTAAGGTCTCGAGCAAAGGAACAAAGCAAAAAACCAAAAAACCAAAAAGACCAAAACTTTTAGGAACACAAAGAAACAAATTAATTCACATGCATGTACACAACTTTTAACATGATGTGCTATTCGTACGTATGTGTGCCAATCTCACACGCATCTACTTCGACTTTAATAAATTTGCACTAAAACAACGCCATCTACGAAACTCTACCCGATGTTTCGCTGCCTTTCGTTGGCTGGCAGAAGCACGGCACTGAAAGCAGTTGGAAGTTCCTGAGACTTTTATTATTTTAACCAATATTTATGCAGTGAAATAACGAAAACTATAACAAAAACAAAAGCAACAATATTAAGAACAACAGCAACTTTTACTAACAAAAACTTTTAATAAAGTTTGGATACTTTATATCTGTTGAATCAATTGTTGCTGGTGCCGAGAAATATTTAGGGATGAGGTAGGGATCAGGTAGAGGTAGAGTGGTAGCGACGGGTAGTAAAATGTACGGAAAATATTTAACAAGCTTATTAAATCAACTTAAGTTAAAAGCAAAACTTGAAACTTCTTTTGACAAATTGAGACTGATGTTTAAACACTTTTCACTACTAATTTTTAAAGAGTAAAAACTAAGAAAACAAAGCAAAAATGTGATAAACACAAACACATACAAAAACAACATAATTAATTATAAATAATAGTACTTGTGTTTGAAGCAAAGTAAAAGGAAACTTTTCATTTAAGAAATTAATTAAAAGTTGATCATACGCCACGGTGAATGGCGTTGATTAAGTTGCTCGCATTAATTGCAAAAGTGTATGGAGAATTAATCTTAAAATTTAAGATCTGTGTGAAGAACAAAGAATTTAATATAATTCAAATTTTCCTCTTCGTTTGATTTTCGGTTTTATTTTTGTTTTTCTGCTGAAAATTAATAAAGCATCCGAAAAATCAAATATCTGTATAAATTGCAACGTAACGTTTGCATGTTAATTAATTATGGTTATTTGTTCATTGTTAATGATGAAAATGGATAGCAAACAAAGGAAAAATTAATAATCACAAACACACAATCATTGAGAGACAGAGTTCATCATCAGAACGACATGCTTACAGTCCACACACACACATCTGTTTGCAGTTACAGTTGAAATATCATCAAGTTGTTCCTTCTGAAATTAAATATAAAATGAGTTTTAAATGCTAATTGAACGCACGAGTTGTTGGATGAACTTGTGATAATTAAAACACTTACACTCTCGCACCTAATTACACATTCAGTTAAAGGAGGGCATGAAGCATGCACGAGTAGACACACAGAGATGCTCCTGGTCATACAAAGGCATGTACGGACACACAAACAGATATTCACAGGCATTTACAGACATTCACAATCATGTATAGGTGCATATAAAGGCAAAAACACAACAATGAAGAAACTAATTATATACAGCAATTCCCAGTCACAAAGATAACTACAGACATCTTCCATCTATCCACAGACGTCTTCTACTTATCGTCCTGTTGATAGTGATTGAAGCAGTTATTTTTGCCCTCTCCCATCCTTACAAAATGAAAATTTATGCAAAATAAAAAACTTTTTTAAAGTTATCAAACGCCTTGTTGTGTCGGGCTCATAGAGGTGTTCTTTGTTTGTGAGGCTCTTGTCTATAGTCGCGGTAAGGTCCGGGGTTTGTCCAGTATTGGTTTGTAAGAAGACTTCATTTAAAAAGACCGATCTGTGTTGCCTTTTTATTTCAAAATCATATTTTACAATTCCACTTCTGGTAATCTCGTGAGATTAGAGCTAATAAGGTTTTTTGGTGTTGCTGTAGTATTTGGTTAAGGGCGCAATTTAAGCCAATGAATATCGCTGAGTTAATGGATTCATTTTTGTTGTTTTCTTTTTCACTCTTATAACTTTTTTATTAGTAGTACCTTGTTATTAAAATTGTTATTTTTTTTTCTTTCAATTCGATTTTTATTGCAAGTTTCTTTGAGTTTTGCTATGTTTCTTCTCTCCTTATGTTTCGTCATCATTATTTTGGAATTTCTTGCTTAATGGTATTTTCTTTTGTAATCTTTTGTTATATTTTATGAGTGGTTTTAATATTTTTAAAAGTTTGTCGTCTTTTTATTGGTTTCGGTTGATGTTGCCTTTGTTCTTTTTAGATGACTATTCTGGCATTTTGTTGTATTGATTGCGTAATATTTTTTCGTTTGTTATAATTGTAATCTTTTGCGGTATTTCATTGTTGCGTGGATTCTATTTTATATTTTTGCGGTCTGCTTGAGGAGTCGTTAGTGACCCTCTTCTGAATTCTTTTGATTATTTCCATTATTTCTTTTGTGCTTTCTTTCGGTCATTATTTTGCTTCACTTTTATATATTTTAATTGTATTTTCCTTTATTAAAATTGTTTGTTTCTTTAAGTTTCCTTTCCATTTCTTTATTCCTTTCAGCATTATCTTTTTTTTCAGATTGCTCCCATTTTTTGATTTCGTTTTTATGTATTCCTTTGACTTCGTTTTAATTAAGTTGACCATAAAAATATTTTTATGCAGATGAAATTTTATTGCGCAATATGGATTTAAGCGATCGGTGAAGGCGAGCATAACGATGGTGCAGACATTGTTGACGATACTGTAACTATGACTATGAAGATTATTATCATTATAAGCAAAAGCCAATTGAAATGTACCTATATTAAAAACGAGCATCGGTTTTTAAAATTATCGTTTAATCGAGAGCTTAAAATCCGATAACAATTTTAAGCATGTTTTAATTGGCTTCTGTTGGTGATTTTTGAATGACCTAGTAACAGTGTTAATGCACCAGTAGCGAGAAAGGAGGGGCGCGTTCGTTGATAGAGGACAAGAGGTGAACCACGAATTATTTTGTAATTTTTGCATATTCGCTAATGAATTTATTTGCCTAATTTGGGTCACGAGCTCAAAAACATTGACCTAATGTGTCTAGTAACGAGCAATTAAACGAAATTTCGCGCGATGATGGTCAAAAGAGTGAGCAAAAATCTGGTCGAAATAACGTTGCTTGTGAACGGCTGAATAATTCAATGGATGTTAACGAGGTCGGTGCATTTTTCGTGTATTTTGTTGGCCTGTCAATGAACATGTTCAACAGACAAGTAGACACGATGGACAGAGACCGAAGAGAAAGGGGAAAACGAAAGAGGAGTAGACACTCAAAACAGAGCAGCTCTCATGATAAATTTGGAACATTTTGTCGCAATCGTAAATCAATGTTGATAACATTTAAAAACGTTAACCACAGCAGACAGACCCACAAAAATAAATCGAAATCCAAACTCGAAACGACAATAAATGCAAATATAACTCCAACAAAGCCGAACATCAAATAGCAATAAAAAAACCTTTTTATAAAGGAAAACAATTTTATTGATCTCAGCTAAACATTGTTTTATTAAGATTTTTCTCGGTGAATATGGCAAAAATACATTAATTAAAAATATTTTTATATTGAAAATACATATAATAAAAAGGAAATACATAACACAGCAGAAAGAAAGGAAGAAGTAGAAGAGAAGATAACCCGAATTCCTCCCAATAATAATCCGACTATTGGATGAGTGAAAATAATAGGATATAAGTACCAGCACAAAAATAGATCGGACAATGGAGACAATAATGGGAGCCAAACGACAAGTACAAAGGCGTAGAGAAGAAAAAAAGGAAAAGGGGGGCGGGGGGGGGGGGGGGGAGCGACTCCGTTCACCTCCAACAGCGTCTTTTTTGTTAATATTTTTATTGGTTTTTTTGTATGTGTTGGGCTTTCCTTAAAGTTTCCATAAACGTGGCTGTTAACATGCAACGTAATCACGTTACGTTGTTTACTTGTTTGCGGGATGCGTGTGACACTTGCACTTGATAAGCATGAACATGCAACATTCACCCAGATGTAAACCCTCACATGTCAGGTTTTAGACAAATACATGCATGCAAACATAATTTCAGTGAAAGCCCAACAAATTACACAAAAGCAAAACTTTCACACGCACTGCAACAAACTCAACCAGGGACTCACAACTACACGCCAATCCGCTAACCAACCAAACAAGCGACCGCTAATGCAACACGCAACACGAACAACAAGCGACTCCAGCTCATCTCGACAGCCAAAAAGGACTTCATCCGTTGGAGATGTGGTTGTGTGTGTGCGGAAATTTGGGCAAATTGAAATGCCTTGCGGCGTCTAATGGGTAACGCATTAAAATTTCACTGCGCATTCAGATGCGATCGTAGTTCGTAATGCGTTGGTGTTGCTGCCGCGTGTCGGCCGCTGTGTTTGCCACCAACAACAGCGCCAACAACGACTACGACAGCGGCAACAACGACGATGATAAATCACTGCTGCCACGTTGTTTGAGCGACATTCGTTAATTGGTGGCAAAACTGTTATGTACCTTGTTGTGTGTCCGTGTCTGTGCATGTGTGGAGATGTGTGAAGAAGTGTGATTAAATGAGTGCCTTTGGATGTGTTTACGTTCATGCAAAAACGTTTCATGGCATGAAATCCTTTGTTGTGGTCATCATTATTATTCCTTTTGTTATTATCATTTACGTTGTTCTGTTACACTTATGAGGTTTATTTCAAATTAAACTTATGCAAAATATTACTCAATTAAAACCAAAAACAGTCAATGAAAAGTTTTTTATTGATGTAAATGTATAAAAATGAAAATAATATACAAATCGCCAAATAATCTTTCTGAAAAATTCACGTGTTTAATTTTAATAAAATATATAATCAATCATTTTAAATAATATTGAATAATACTATAAAGATCAACATGGACGATGATGATACAACACGAAAAAGACGTTTTTTGCAATCAATCGAGTGTTTCGTGATGTCGATCGCTTTCATCGTTTTTGATGAGATGCTTGTTTTCTTGTTGCCACAGGAAAAGAAATATTTGTAAACATTACGTTGCGCTTCATGCAACAAGGCAAATATTTGGGAAAAGGCAACAATAACAAAATAGAGAACCGAAATTTCAAGAGTTGAGAGATGTTTCCAGTCGAAGATGTTGAAAAAGAACAACGGATTAAATAACAACTGGTAGAACTAATGGAAAACTAACTTTAAAGAAAAGGAGAAGACAATGGAAATGCTAATACCGGCAGAGGGAAAAGCTAATATAAACTAGTACAGGAAAATTAAAGGTTAAAAGAAAAAGTCGCAAAAAATAAGAAGCGAAAAGAACAGACGAAGTGAAAGAATTTTACATAAAACAATCGTCAAACATTGCACAAAAATAATTTAAACTAGTAAGGGTACCTTCGGTCAGACCGAAGCTTATATACCCTACATCCCGCCGATTTTCATCATTTTCAATACAGAGTTATCTATGATGGCAGAAAATATTCGTACCGAATTTCAAGTCAATTCTTCCAACCGTTATTCTGGAATTGCGGTTTATATCAATGTCATATGTTCGTGGGCGGACACGCCCATTTCTTTTAAAAATTTAATCTACCTGTACCGATGTATTCGGAAACAAAATTGAAGCTCAAAACTAAGTCTACAAGTTGAAATATTGTTAAAAGAATTAGTATTTGTTAAAAAAGTAGGCGTGGCGCTGCACCGATTTATCCCATTTTCAATCCCACAGAGTTTCGGATGACAAAGAATATACGTGCAAAATTTCATCGCGATAGCTTCATTCGTTCTCCTGTAATCGTGATTTCCACAGACAGACAGACAGACAGACAGACAGACAGACAGACAGACAGACAGACAGACAGACTACGGACATGGCTAAATCGACTCAGGAGGTGACACTGATCAAGAATATATATACTTTTCCATACCTGCCACGCCTCCTTTAATGCGTTACACACGGAAGCACAAAGTGAATATGCCCTCATTCCTTCGGATGTAGGGTATAAAAAGTGAAACATTTTATATTTTTTTCGTGCTCATCCACTGACTCTGACATTATGCAGATTTTTAGTTTATTGTTTTTCTTAAATTTAAATGAAATTTTTCAATTTTCAATTTTCATAGATTTTTTGCTGGTTGGCATTTTTTCTAATTCCTTTGGAAACAAATTTTGAACAAAACTAATTTCTAAATCTGTCGAAAGCAGGAATTGAAAAAACAGAATTGAAAAAGGAACCTTTTTTATTCTGCTGTGAAAACAAAACAGAAAAACGAAAATGGAAAAAAAGGAAATTAATCAAAGTCCACAAACAAACAAAAAAAAAATTTAATATACAGCTCTTTGGTGGAACACAGAAATTTCCAACAAAACCACAAAAGAAAATAAAAACTAGTAAAGGTGTTGTCTACAGCCGGGCTGTAGCCGAAATACCCTACACCTTAAAGCTGCATATATACTCGTATATATATTTAGAACTGGTGCGATATAATATACTCGTATATATATACAATACATATATTATATATCTAATAATAAATATACAATATATATATAATAATAATAATAAAAACAAAAATTTTTTTTTAAAAATTGGGCGGATCACGCCCATATTTGGCATATTAACTGAAAGCATTAGTCTAAACCTACATATAAAATTTTCTTGTCTTCTCTTAAAAAGTGAAAACAAAAAAAGCTCTCGATATAAAAAGTAGGCGTGGTCCTTGGGCGATTTTGCCCATTTTCAATACGAAACACCCCAACATAGCAACGAATATGTTTGCAAAATTTCATTATGAAATCTTAATACGTTCTCCTGTGATCGTGATTTCAACGGACAGACAGACAGACAGACAGACGGACAGATATCGTTATTTCAATTCTGGTGGTGATGCTGATCAAGAATATATATACTTTTCCATACCTATCTTGTCTAGTTCTATGCGTTACACACTCCGGTAGAAAGTGAATATACCCTCAACCTTAAGGTGTAGGGTATAATAATACGAAAAACTAATAAAAATTAATTTTATCCTTTATTAAATTTTGTCATCGTTTCATTGTTCCTTATCTTTTTGAAGTGATTTTTCTCAGCAATAAATTCTACTGTTAGAACTTAGAAATAGTAAAAATAAAATAAAGAATTGAAAAATGATGTATACAGCCGGGTCAATAACAACGAAATAATACGAAAAACACTTTTAATAGACTTCAAAAGAAGCTGACATATTTTTATATGTATATAAATATCTAAAGCCATACAGATGATGTAGGAAATACACTATCCTTACTTTCCTATCGAAAAACGCGTATTTAATGAAGTGTCATAAACACGATTTTCGTTTTTACTACGAGCAGCTTTGCTTTTAGATCCAGTTGTGAAAAACAAGGAAACTCAGTTGAACTGAAATCCACCAAAAACAACAACAACAACAACTGATTTGAACACATCGTTAGCAGAAAAACCGTTGCTTACCCACAGCTGATGCTAAACGTAATTTGAAGCTGTTAAAGTTTCTTGAACTTTTGTTCTTGCGTCACGTGATATGAAAAGGAAAATCACAAAGTATCGAAATGAAGAGAAAGTCACAACTAAGTCGAATGTGTATGTTAGAAGAATAAAGGAGGGGAGGGGACGAAGTCATAAACATAAAATATCGTCTATTAGAAGCACTCGGCTTTTGTAGTGCTCATAAAAGCAGAATGTTTAATAAAGTCCTCAGCAAGGAGAAAAGTACATTAAATGAAATGATTATTCTATTATTAAGTAAAGTTATTATTATTTAACTACTATTTATTTTCACTAAGTCAAATTTCACTGTGACTTCAACTGGGTTCAATGTTAGTTATAAATTCGAATCGATTAAACGATTGTTAATATTTGAATTTATTTGTCATACATCACGTCGATCCTCTCCAATTTAAAAACTCACTTGAAAGTTTTCTGTAAAGAATGAATTTTCATACCATCGGTTGCTATATATTAATCATAAATGGAATAGAATAAAATTACTTCTGGTTTTAGGATATTTTCAAGGAAATTTTCTACAAATATTGTAAGATATGAAAAATAATTTTCCTCTATTTTCTTATTGCTTTCAGTGGTTTTTCTTGGTTTGTTAGAACCTTTAAATACATCTTCATTTTAACCATCATAATAAAGTTAATAAAAAGTTAGACTAAAAAGAAAAAAAAACCTCATTATAATAAAACAAAAACTGTAAAAAGTGAGCTAAATTTTTGTTGTTTTTATTTTGTGGTACTTTGTTCATTATTTCACTTTATTATAAACCTCTTCCCCGTTCTCTTTTGTGTTAAGCAGATTTTTTTTTCTGTGAGCAGACGGATTTTTTTTGGTTTTTGGAGTTTTTTTTCTTTTTTTTTGTCAAATTGTCACTGAATTTGGTTGAGTTTTGAATACGTTGTATGTTCCAACGTGTATACAGCAAAAAAAATTTACATCTACAAGGACAAGAGCAACAACCACAACAAACCAAAAGAAGAAGAAGAAGAATAGGCAAAAAAAAAAACATCAACATTACTAACAACAGAAGCAACATGACCACCATCAACAACAACAACAACAACACCTCGGGTACAACGACGTGCTGCAGTGCAACATACAATGAATTAGACGGCGCTGCAGAGATGTGAAAAAATAGACGACTTCGAACGCCATGAGGTATGCAATGAACAATGAATGCGAAGCAAAAACTTTGTAAAAGAATGAAGGGAACAACGGACTGCGAAAAAGAGCGATGAGGAGCGAAGAAGAAGTGGTGAAGAAAGTAGAAAAATGGACTCAGTGCTGAGCAAGTGGCCGTCGTCCGCGGAGGCAGCGCAGCAGCTGCACCAACAGCGTCAGCAGGCTGCTTCAAGCTCCTGCTTTAAAAAGGACTTAAGTGCTTAAGCTTCAGCTTTTGTGCTTGAGCTCTCTGCTTCTTTGTTTCCTCTCCTCCTCTTCTCCTGTTCATACTCGAGCCATTTCATTTTATAAGGACGCAAATTAGACGAAATGGTATGAAAGGAATACGAATGATGGCGTGAATGACATTCATTAACTACTTTATTTTACCTCTTCAGTTTTCATTAAATATTTTCTTTTTTCTTGGTATTTTTAAAGGCTCAAAGAACCGCTTAAAAACATTAAAGCGCTTAAATAAATTTAAGAACGTAGAATTTTACATATTTTCATTTCAGTTCTTCGGCTGTTTTTCTTAAATTATTTTGCCTTCGGGGCGATGGAGAAGATTGCTAAAATTATTTAATTAATGATAGACAGCATATTTGAAGAAAAGCAACCGCAACTGCACAAGTAGCAAAGGATCCTTTCTGCAGCAGGAATTTTAATTATGTTCATTCATTAAACTAAAAGCGCTCCTTTGAACAAAGAGAGCACCACAGCCGAAGAGGAATACAATACAACAGCAACAAAGTTGTCTAAAGTTGTCCAAAGAAGGATTTTAATTTTTTGTTCTTTCATAAATGGCTTCGTCTTTGTATTTTCTTCTCTCCTTTTACTCTTCACGCGTCCATTATCTTTTGATGTAATCAACATTGTTCCGAGTAGAACAAAGTAAAGTATTTAGTGTACTAAGTATTTTGAAAGGCAAACAGATGGATATCCGTTTTATTACACCAAATTTCCTAATAATAGAAAAAACAGCGACATAATAAAAGAAGTTCACAAACCTTTAAAATTAGAAAATCCTCTGAATGCAGCGTAATTTACATCAGAATGAATCCTACAGATGTAAAATTATTTAAAAACTGCATAATTAAATTTATTTCAATTTAAATTCATTAACAGTAGATAATAAAAATCTTAATAACTATTTTTACATTCTTTTTATATAGTTTTAGTTAATTTAATAGTATTTTTAGTTTATTTTTTTTATTATTAGTAGTACATAAAAAGTTACTATTTTAAAGATTATTTTTGATTTTTAATTCAACTTTTATTTTAATTTACTTTTTTTTCTTCTTAATTAATTGTTTTGCGATTATTTTTATGTGTGATTATTATTTATAATTATTTGATTTATTATTTTATTGTTATATATTTTTCTAATCATAAAACCATAATTTGTATTCATAATTTTATTTGTATTTCATTTATTTATTTTGTTATTTTTATTAAAGTTCAAATAATGTAATTAACAAAATTAGTATTTTATTTTTATTTATGTGTGTTATATTTTGCATTTGACTAATATTAATTTTAATTTCTAATATTTCGATTTATCTTATTTTATATTTTGATTTTTATATTTTTATAATACTTTATTTTAATTTTTATCTTTATTTGTATTTACAGTTATACTAAATTTTTCTATCTGGGTTCTTTATAAAGTTTTCTCTCGATTTATTTTATATCTAGATTTATATTAAATTTTAAATTACACTTATTCTTCATTTTCATCTCCTTTCTCGTGGGGAAACATGGAAATTCTGCGAGCTGTTATTTTAATTGACGGTGTGTTGCATGTGAATGGGAATTCACCTCAGCTCAAGCCAATTGGCCTTAACCCTTGAGTGCTGCTTCTTTCCATGCATAGCAAACGTAATGAAAAAGGGTAAAAGAATATCAAAGAAAGGGAAAACAAATGAAATACTTTTGTAAAAATATAGAAATAAAATTCACGGTTATTTTTTCGCAATAACATTTCGTTGTTTGCTGTTGAATGGTTTTTGTAATTGTGATTTGCTTTATGCAAGAATGAGGCTCCCTTTACGAATAACAACCGCCACAAACAGAACGAAACGAAACGAAACAAAAAGCAGCATACAAGCCTAAAGCAAATTAAAGTTCAAGGATACATGTGCGTGTGTGTGTGTGGGTGTGTGTTTCACACATACCTTGCCAACAACAACGGACTAAAATAAACAATCGCACAGAGATAAAAAAACACTCGTCGAGATTCATTTTGCAAAGTGAGCCACTCGTGGGCGAAGCTAACAATAAAATGAACAAAAGGAAAAACAAAAACAACCACAACAACAAGAAGAAGAATAGTAGAAGCAGTGAGAAGAAGAGCCAATGTAAAAGTAATGCGTAGTAAGAGACAAACCCTGGCGAGCTCTTGACAAAGGAAAAGATGTGAAAGGAGTGTCAAGTGGCAGCAGCTGCGAAGCCCCGAAGGCCAACAAAGGAATCCACAACAAAACGTCTTCATGCTTTGCTCTTTCCTTCACTTTACAGCCCACTCTCTCTGTAAAACAAACAAAAAAGATGATAAACTTTCAACTGTAGTCGTTGATTGTTCATATTTCTTAAAAATAAATTAATTAAAAATAAATGCATCTTCAATGGATTATTATTTCTTACATTTGTTAAAATACTTTCAAAATTACTTAGTTTTCTTTTTGAAAGTAAAAATCGGTTAATAAAAAACTTTAAAACGGATTTTCGTGTATTTGTTATTAAAAATTGCATCTACTTCCTTTGGTTTATTGCTTTCTTTAAAAAATTGAACCACTTTTACAGTATTCTCTCAAGCATTTAAAGTGTTTGCAATGATTTATGCTTTATTTGTTTACGCAGTAATTCGCTTTTAATGTGCTTTAAAATTATTTTTTCTTGTCTAGAATCACTTAACAAGCATTCGTACTTAAAATATGTTGTTTGTGTTGTTGTTCGTTGTCATGTTTAATTTTCGTGCCCCGTTTTAATGCAGATCCCACCACAAAACGTCTCAAGAAATTTTACGAGTTCCGCTTTTCGCTGTGCTGTTTTTTCCGCACACACTTTCGAGTGCTTTTGTTTGAGTACAACACGAGGAATGGAAACAAGCGCCAACAACGACTGAGAAGCAATAAACAAACGCGACGACGTCTTCCTTCCGTTGGTGTCCGGGGGCTCGACTCTGCGCTGTATTTCGCCGTCGCCGTTGCTGTATTCTGAAGCAATTTCATTGCCTCTGCCTTCAGTCGCACTTTTCCTTCCCTCTACCAGCAAAAAAACTCCTTCTATACCCTCTTCAGTGACTTGGATAAGTTGAAACTTCAACTTCAATTTTCATTTAGAGTTGAGATCCCTGCACTGGGATTTTCGAACCTCTCACTACTCACTCCGTAGCAACAACACGGAAAACAAATATTACATAAGTTACACAAAAACAACGTCGAATTCCTGCAGAAATTAAATTGTTGCAGCGGGAAATAAGTGAATAAATACGGCGAGGACCTTTCGTCCTGTGTCAGTGGAACAAGTTTTTGACAAGGAAATAGTTTCTGTTGCCTTAATGTTGTTGTTGGTGGTGTTGTTGTTGCCGCTTCTGAGTCCAAAATCTCGCGGGACTCCGAAGGTTGTCCAGAGGTGGAAAAGAGGAATCATCAAATTAGTTGTCGACCTGTGAAATGTGTTTGTCGCTGTCTTCTGTCCTATTCACCCTTTTTTCACTCTTTTCTCCTTGCACGTTGTTGGGTATTCAACGCATGACACATTATTTAAATGTTTTCCTGTCTGAATCATTTTTTCAAGGGACTCAAAAAAGCCTTGAATTGAAGTTGATCAACAATTCGATGAAGTGGACTTTCTTTGGTTGTTGTTGATATTTAAATATTCACGTTGTAATTTAAGCTCATCGTAAAAGTTTTTGGTTTGTTTAACTAAAGAACAGTTGAAGTTTGCTGAAGTTAAAAACAATATACCCACAAATACTGAAATATTTAAAATTATGAGTTATTTACCTTCACTCACTTTTCATTGGCTGTGTTCTTTTCGCTTCTTTAAACTTTTGAAGGAATTTTTTAGCACTCACTCGGGAGCAATTTTCGCATCGCGTAATGATTATTTGTGGCATTCGTTCATGCAGTTTTTAAACTGCCAACAGGATGAAGGAAACCAAGGAACAAACAACAGCAGCAACGAGGCAAAACTCTTCGTTCACATCGACGATGAGCTGCTGTTGCTTTCATTCGCAGCCCGTCTTCAGTTGGAAAATATCTTAGCTGCAGCTTAGATTAACGTCCTTCTTCTTCTTCTTCTTCCTCATTTTGTTTGTTGGCACTTTTCTGCTTATAAAAGCCATTATTCGTAGCTCATGGCTCGTTGAGTGGCTTTGAGCAGCTCAGTTGTTTCGGTCTTCCTTCGCAGTTCCGCTTTCTTTTCCATTCCTTTTGCTCGCTTTCCTTATTTATTCGTATTCGGTGTGATTATATTTTTTTAGTTGGTTGTTTAGTGAATAAAATAAATAACTTGCAGCTTAGGAAAGATGAAAGATGATGATTTGCAGGAATCGTTCAAATGCAATCTTCTGAAAATGTTAACGCTACACGAGCAACAGTTAAACAAAGAGTACAACAATAAAGAGAAATGGAAGAAGTGGCAATATTAACCAGAACGATGAAAAACTAATCAACAACCAACGCACTTAAATTAACTCAACTCAATTTAATTTCCCGACTTCTTAGAGTTCCCTAGAGTTCGTTAAAGACAAAGTTTTCGATGGAATACAGAAGGAGAATGATTATCATAATAACAATGATAATTTCTAAATCAACAGCTTCACCAACGAACACAAAAACTGTTCTAATAACAATAATGAACGATAAAAAGATTCAAATTAATGATTAGAGTATTTGAATAGTGAATCTTTGGGTCGTTTCCTCTTTCTACTTCATTTATTCCCTGCCTGACATCCTCAGACAACATCATCGTGATTATTATCATCATCATCATTGTGTGAGACAGCATCTTTTCTAAAGTGCGTTTTCTAAAGATAAAAATCTTTTTTAAGGGATGTGAAACTGAAATCACGGAGAAGAATGACACACTACAGCAAAATCGAAAACAGCGCCAATAATAATAGTGCGAAGAGGAAGAAGAATAAAAGTATTAACACTTAATTATTTATAAAGTCATCCAAGGATGATATCAAAATCAAGAAGTTGACAAAGACGCTGATGATGATGGCGATGTTGCTGCTGAAGTGTGGAGAATAAAATGTTAAGAAGACGAAAATAAGAACAATAAAGATGAAACCTGAATGAAGAGGAAGGTGAGGGACAGAAGAAGGCAAAGAAAAAACAAGAAAGAACTAAAGAATTCGATGTAGTCGAAAGGAAAGGAGGGGAAAAATGTTATAATAATTTTTAACTCATTATTTAAATGAAATTCTTATAAATTTTTAATAATAATTTAGAATTTCATTTTAATGAAAAAATACTTGAATACTTGGAAAAAAACAAACAAAAAATATGGAATCTCCTTAAAACCAATTAAAAACCAATCAGAGATCAAATTAATATTATTTCTCAAGGAAATTTCATTTCTCTAACGGAAATAAATGAAAGTTTCTTTATCTTTTGATGTTTTAGTTATAAAATATCTTTTTCTGAATTTACTTTTCTTTATTTTATGCACTTCAGAGTCGATTTTCTTTCTATAAAATTCCAATTTCAAGTGCAGTAAAAAAGCGATTTCGTCAGAAGAAAACAAAAGTCATATAAAAGTGAAGTTTCTCCGAGAATTTCGTAGATGTGGAAAGCGAATAGAATTCATATGCAAATTTTAACCAACTCGAGGTGGAAAAATAACTGAAAGATGTCATCAGAATAAATGCAGAGGTGGAAAGAAAAGGGTTTCGTGTGGGGCAAATCAAATAGAAAGAAGATGAGACGTTATTTTTCATTGGTTGAGATGTAAAAATTTACTTTTAGAAAATGAAATAAACAAACAAGAGAATCCAAAACTCTGCTCATACTTGTCAAAAAAGCAAAGAATCATAAAAAAGTCACAAACATGAACATTTAAGATCAGTTTTCATCGGCAGCGGAAAAGAAACAGACTTCGGTTTGACTTTTCTTTTGTAAGAAGAACAGAGAAAAAGCAACTAAAACACACACACAAGCAAACATATAAAGTATTACACACATTGTAAAGTAAGTAAACGATTTGGTGGAGAAAATCGAGTCAATTCTTAGACCTGCTTGTGAAATGAAGACACGAGAAGGATCAAAGGCGAGTCCTTATAGACCAGAAGGAATTAGGAGCCATGGAAAAGACCAAGCAAGTGATAGAAAGAAGCAGATGGAAGCGAAAGGAGAGAGAGAGACGAAGAAAGTCGTTTGGTTTCTGAAACTTTAAATTTACTTCTTAACGAGACTTTGTTTTTGTTGTTCTCTGTTGTTGATGTCTTCTTTCCACTTTTCGATTTTCCCTTTCTTCTGTTTTCTTTGCTGCTTTTCGTCTCGTCGTCATCTTTCTTGATGACCAGGAATTTCCATATTTACTGCATCGTTTAAAATCTGTGTAAAGATCAGGAATTCGTCCTTGTTGTTCGTAGGCGCTGTTAACGTTCCTTCCTTGGCTGATGATGATACTGATTGAGCTGAATGATAGATATAGTGATGATGATAATTAAATTACGAGTTGATGGGTTTGACACGTCTTAAGAATGATTTATTAGGAAGATTTATGGCTGAACTTCGCTCTCAATCCAAAAATCGACGAAGCTTCAGCGCTTTACGAACAGATTTTAGCGAATTCTTTGGCAATTAAAAGAAATATTTGAAACTTTAATGAAAAATAATAAAACGAGATTATTTTGTCATTTTTTAAAATTATTTTTAAATTATTTTCTCGAAAATAAACAAATTAGTTTAAATTGATTAAAGATTGAGTTTTAAAATTAAAAAGGAAAATTAAAACGTTAACGTATTTAGCAATTTTATAGAAATTCTATGAAAGGTTTTGAAGAGAGACCAGAGATCAGCGTAAGGATATTTGATCTCCCTTATAATTTAGAGGATGCTTTTTTTATCCCAATAATCAAGTGATTTCTTTGTAGCTTTCCTTTGTCCTTTCGCTAAGTTTCCCTACTGTAAATTTCACTAAATTCTGCTTGTTTCAGTCATCTAATTATAACGGTTGTTTAACCCCAAGTAAAGCTACGTTTATATGTAGTGAAGTAATAAATTATGTCTGCAGAATTATTCAAATTGTTTGCGTTGGATGCTGACTTTGAAGCTGATGATGTTCAGAGATACAGTCTCATATACATATCTGTATGTGTGCGTGTGTATGTGTATGTATATCCTTGTGCTCTGAGATCCTCCTCTGACATCTAAGAGCATCAAAGCACTCGCCAAAGTGAATGGAGGGTTCTCAATTCAGCTTGAAGCTGAACAACCCCAGAAACAACTGCAACGCAAGACTAACCACAGCTACAACAACAACTACAACTACAAATGCAAATATCAAATTATGCTGATTTCCCCGGAGGTCAATTATTTGCATTAAACGCCACGAAATCGCCATCCATTACAAGGACATCGCAGAATCTATGGCGCTATCTCCGTTATAGCTTTACACTCGCCTCCTCGCTCTATTTCCCCCTCTCTCCCTCTCGTCCTCTTGACTCTTCTATTCGATTGCCAGTTGGCGTTTGTTGCGCTTTTGTTGGCTCCATTTTGACTGCTCCTGATGCTGCTTCTGCTGCTGCTCTGGCTTCTGCTTTAATTGATATGCAAATCAAGGATGCAGCAAATTGAAATCCAAATCGCTATCGAAGTCTGTCAATTTTGTAGCTTGTTCACCAACGCCGCCGACGACGACGCCGCTTGCATTGAATTTGACACGCGGCCGACATCGTCACGTAGAATCCGACGACAGCGACTTTTGCATTTCTTTGGTGTGCGCGTTTTTGTTGTTATAATTGCTGTAAGTGCGGATGAACTCATTTATCACAGGAGAGAAGAGGCTTGAAGAGCTTGAAAAGCTGGCTTTTGTTGTTTTGTGCTGATCCATTGCTGTCTATAGGCGAATATTTTCGATATCAAAATTATACACATCGAGACTTGAGTGTAACTGAAGCTGCTGCTGAAGTTGTTGTTGTTGTCGATGATTACGATGATGATGCTGATGATGGAGTTGCTCTGCCCTCGCCGAATGCTTCGCTGCTGCTTCTGTTCGGTTATCAAAAAGCAATTATGGATACTTTCAAGCTGCTCCTTGCAACAATTTGTCCTGAATCGAAGTAGAAGAAAACTACGCTTATCCATTGTTTTTGATGCATCCGCCGGAGAGGGGAGGGGCGTGGGAGGGGAAGTGGGCGCTGGCTGGCAGAACTATTAGTTTCAAAGAAGTTTCTGCATGGATCCTTGCGCAGCTTAGTTAATGGATTTACAACCGCTGTGCTTCAGCAGTGTGTTGAAGGATCTAATAGGATACTTGTGCAGCTGCTAACTGTGCACAGACAAACACGCATGGACACACACACAATACCAACTTAAGCCTTCTTTGGAGCTCAGGGTTTGTGGCTCTGCAAAGGATTTGAAGATGGACGTGTGCGTGTGTTTGTGTTTGTAATTTATACACATTGCATATAGATATTAATATTTATTGTCCTCAGTGCGTCTGTGTCCTTTCCAACACATGGATTAGTTGCTGTTGACCTCTGAAGTGCTTCAAGTGCTTCACGCAGGAATGGACACGAACCTGGACGCACGCAAGCATCTTCAGCTTTCGGCGTTGAACGAAAGACAAATAATTTCATAAAATCATATTTAAAACAATTTAAAGTTTTGATAAATGAAAACGTCGCAGTTTATTCCTTACGCGACTCGATTTTTATATTGTTACACTTCAAATAATTACAATTTTAATAAATAAAACAATAATAAAAAAATAAAACTATAATTAACAATGAAGGAAAAATAATTATTATTTCGGTTTCTAAAGTTCGATTCGATTCTCCTCTCAATTTATGCATCCTTCTGGTCCAATGAAAACAATTCAATCATTCATTCGTTTATTCAATCATTCATTTATCGCTGTTGCGGTTAAGATAAAACATTTCCCAAATTCTTCATCATGTTGCACGGTAGAAAATCACAAATTGCAAGTCTCCACATGAAAATAAACTAGAAATTCAAAGGCCACGACTGGAGTCATGTTGGTGGTCAAGGGTGGTCTTTATGCCGAAGAAGAGGAGGGTCAAGGGGCTGGGAGATGGATTAATAAATGCTGAATGCTTTCATGGAACTTCTGTGGTTGTGGCGAAATGAAGACAATAAAAGAATTGCATTAGAAACCGCAAAAGAACCGCATGAAAGCAACAACAGAGAAAGCAGTTTTTTGCAATATATGTATGTGTGTGGGTGGGTATATATATGTGTATAAATTCGGTCTTTTGAGCTGTGTGCGTTTTAGTCTCTCCTTAAAAGCGGTGTGAGTTGAATTCGACAGAATCCGTAAAGCTCTACAAATGCAACAAAGTTGCTTTTGCATGTGTTCACACACACACACTGATGAATACACACGTGCACCCAACAAAGTTGAGTTGACAGCTACAGTGAAGCTTCAAGAAAGCTGTAAATGTTTATGACCAACCTGAAAAAGATTGAAATTTGCTCTTTTTTTCTGATATTGTTTTTGTAGAGTTTGTTGCTGTTGCTATAGTAATAGTTCCAGATTTTCCTTGCAAGGAACAAAATTTCAATTATTATCCTAAGAACTGACTGCGTGATTGAGTGAAACCTTGATTGACCGACTGAGTGAAGGCGTCTAATCACTAACCGACAGACAGAGTGACTGACTGATCAAGTCTAAAGTATTAAGTGACTGATTGGCTCGAACAAACATAAAAACAGTAGTTTTTTTCTCCAATTTCTACTAGAGAAGATAAGAAGGGGGAGGGAAGGGATAGAATAAAGAGGTTCAACTTTGATTTCATAGCAATCCTTTCGATAAACAAACACAAACCACTTTTCATTCGGTTTAGATTCTGTTCTGTTGGATTTTCTTCCCTTCTTCCGATTTAAGCCTTGATTTCTAGCATCCTTGTATTATTTATTTCAGTTCCTTCTTCTCTTCTTCTCTGCTCTACGATGCATTTAATTCCGTCCCTCATTCATTCGAGTTCGTCTGAATACTGAGCAGTTGCCTTGTAAAGAGATTTGCATAGTTGGATTAAAAGTGCATTAAGAATCAGCAAAAAGAGAGAAAAATACTTGAAGGAAGAGGAAAAACTACCGTAAAATATTCTTTATTTTAAATGCTCTCATTTTATTTGGATTTTCTAGGAAATGCAGTTTACTTTTAGAGGCATTTTTTAGAGTTTTAATATTTTAGTAGAAGTTGTTGAATTTCTGCTTTTCTCCAGTCATTCTTTCCTCCTTATTCTGTATTCTTTCTTTTTATTTACAATGTAGAATTTTCTACACAATTTACTATTTAAACAACGTTTTTTATTTGTCTAGAAAGAAGTTTATTTTTCACTTTATTTTACGCGGTTTTCTTTCATCATCTCATCGCCTGAGCCTTGAGGTTATCTTTTTGTTGATGTTGATTCCATCTTGTGGTGTTTTTCCGGAGTTCTTTTGGTTGTTGTTGCGTCTCTAACCGAGTGCAGTTACTGAGGGTCTTTCCTCTGCTTCTTTAAAAATAATTTAAAATGTTCTCTACATTATTCAACAAAGAGAAACAGAAGCGTTACAGGAAAATCTTAGAACTTTATAAAAATTTAATTTTGTATGTTTTTTATGAATAATTTAAATTTATGGAAATTGCAAGCGATAAACAATTTTAAATCGAAACCCAAAAATAAGGATAATTCAGGAGCAGGCAGCCAATTGGACGAAGAGATCGAATTGGAAACAACAAGAAAGGTATGAGGAGAACCGAAAATCGTTGCCAAAGTTTATAATCTCGTCGTGTTAGCAACATCCAACTAATTCTAAATTCATACAAATTTGTACAATGGATATATATATATACAAACACGCACATGCACCAACATGCAAACGTACTCTTATGAAGACATCGACAGAGGCAAACTTGGACTTGAATAAAATCCACTTCGATGCCGTTTCGAAACCAGAAATACTCAGTAGACAAAAGTTATACGGTTCAAATGCATAAAAGGAAAAAACAGAACTTGGAAAAAGAACCTAAAGAAGAAGGAGTATGAGGAAGAGGACGAGTAGGAGGAAGTAAAAATGATGTAGTGAGTTTACAGACGAAAACTAAAAGGGAAAACAACATTTTAGTGTATATTATGAGTAATGAAGCAGACGGTTTAATTGACCGTTTCTTCTTCTAATTAATGGACTAGTAATTTCCATTCTTGCTGCTTATTGTATTTGTTTGTAAATAGTTTCACGATTTATATGACAATGTTACTGGATAAATGCTTTTTTATGGGACTGTATGAAGGAGTTCTTAAAAGTCTTATAATGAGAAAAGTGATGATGAGGAGGAAAAGAGAAGGAAGTGAGAAGAATATAAAGGAATACAGGAGTTGAGTAAGTTTATGGAATCCATAAAGCATCCTTAAAAGCTTATTCGTTCTGACCGCATTTTCAATCATTAATCGTTTCATTATGTTGAGTGCTTTTTAATTACTTATTTTTAATGAGAGTCAAATACACATCATGAACATTTTAACACTTTGTATTCAAAAGAATCTATATTGTTGCAAGAATGACAGAGGAGTCCTTAAAGAGCGGATTGAAGAATTCTTAAAGTTTCCTCATTGTCGAAGCTTGTAAATTGAAAATATTTGAGCCAGAAAAGACTATATATTCCTTACGAATGTATATAATGTCCATCATATTTCTTATTCAAGAAACCAAAGCAAATTATTGATAACTTTATTTTTAGATTGGATTTTAAAGACTTCATAGTTAACTTTAGGTACACCGAGAAAAATGAGAAGCGAAACAAATTACTATTTCGCATTTATTTTAATATTCACCACATTAAAAAATTCGTATTTAAATCAAAGATGAAACATATTAGATTTAAGTGAAGAAATATTAGTCTCATGAACAGAATAGAAATACTTTTAAAAGAAAGCCAAGAAATCTTCTTTTTTATTACTGAGTATTCCTTTCAAATAAAAACATGCTTATTTTTAGCATTTATTTTCGACAGCAATATTCATTACGTAATTTCGTTTTCCATCATTCTCGTGTGCCTACACGTTAATATATATATATGTACACATATATTTAATTTGGTGTTATACACACTTTTGTGGATTAACTTCGTTTCAGTTTGGTTTAGTTCCTCGTGAAATTTAGATCGTGGCCGATAAGCTTCCGCACTAGTGTGATTAATATTGAGTGTATTAATTAAATTAATTGTGAAATTGTGAAATTCCTTTCAAATAAAAACATGTTTATTTAGAGCATTTATTTTCAACAAACACAAAAACAGTGGCATATACATATATATACATTCCAGGAATATGCAATATTCAATAAGTAATTTCGTTTTCGATCATTCTCGTGTGCCTACACATTAATATATACATATGTACACATATACTTAATTTGGTGTTATACACACTTTTGTGGATTTACTTCGTTTCAGTTTGGTTAATTCCTCGTGAACTTTAGATCGTGGTCGTGTGATTAATATTGAGTTTATAAATTAATTTTGAATTAATTGTGAAATTGTGAAATTAATTGCACCTAAAAGACAAAGAATATTTTGTTCTCTTTCCTTCGCCGTTCCGTCGTTAGTTGAAACAATGAATTTGGATTTACCAATATTCGACGAACATGGAAACTTGCTTGCAGAGACAAGTAACGAAGATGACGCTCGTCTAAAAAGTGTTCTGCAAGAAATTGACATTTTGGAAATTTTTCCATGTTTGAAGGGTAAGTAATAGGTAATAGCTGAATTTGATTTTGTTCTCCTTTCTGAAAAGAGTGTGGGATGTTTTTTTTTCCATGAAAAGTAATAAGAATAAAGCTGGAATATTAATTTTATGTATTGTAATAATCCTATCAAACGGTATAACGTACAGATCACTGAAATATTTGTCTAGAGAAGACATTAAGGACGCCATCGACGATATCGGACTCAGGGCCGAATTTAGAGAGAAGCTTTTCAAGTATAGAAAAGCAGAGGTATTATATTTTATTTTTTAAATAGCTTTTTGATTAATGATTAATTCTTTCAGTTCAATGTCGCTGATGATACTTTGTCCATCAATTCTGAAGTTACTTCCTGGCAACAAGAGCGTACATTCAGGCATGAATCTTCATCACCAAGTGCTTCAAATTTCACTAAATTGGTAACATATTACTTTTATATTTACTAGTATTGTGGTAAATAAAATATGGCAAATTATGGTAAATTTTTATGAAATATGATAGGACGTTTCCATTGTGATCAACAGTTCAACAAGAGGTAGAACTATTCTTGAGTACTACAACCAACATTATCGATTGGAAAATATACATAGAGAGCAAATTATTAAATTGGTCGTCGAGGACGCAAATTGCAAGAATTTTTGTATAAAAACATCTGACTTTCCAGATTTGGTTTGCCAGATTATTCAGATATTTCCAACAGAAGTTGAAGCGCAGGTAAAATTAGAGCCTGGATTTTTATGTTAACTTCAATTATATATAGCTCCTCGGTAAAATGAATCGCTTTTACATAATTCCGTATTTATTTATGCACTTATTTATGCGTATGCATTTTCTTATTTCCAACAGGATTTTTATTTCATTGCACGGAAAGGTAAAAAGGGCCCTAGTGGCAAGCTTTACTCCAAATACACAAATAGCAGGCTAAAGCGACAGAAGACAACTACTCAATCTCTGGAGTTGCCTACAACTTCTTACAGAAAACATGTTGAACTTGTAAATGAATTCGACCTGTCAATATTGGAGGCACTAAAAGTAGGCCTAAGCAGAGACTGTTCTGATTGGAGCAGCATATGCAATAGATGGGAAAAGTCTTTTCCCTTGCGTCGGAATGATTTGCAAGAGCTAACAAACTCCACTTTTCTGAAGGCATGGCCCAAATATAGTGATGCAAGAGCGCCGCAACTGGTAAATAAACAGTGTTTATTTAGGTCGCGATGTTTTTTATACATTATAGGTGTTTTCATTTTATAGATCGATATAGATTTCAGGCTTCTGTTTCCTGAAAAAGAACATTTACTTTACTGTTATATATCACAAGTTATCTTCCTACAATTTCAATATGTTCCTTTGTTTACGTGATAGGTGACAATTTGGGTCTGAACAGCATATTCGGCTTCGTTCAGTCTTTCAATTCTAATAGATTTTGTCGTGTTTGTACCAGATCACGTCAACAAACACGAGCAGATAAAACTGAATACATTGAAAGTATAAGAAATCGCGAATCTTACGAAATAGATTTAAAAAAAAAAATCACAGTGAAACGGGTATTAAGTTTATATGCATTTTTCATCAGTTGGGTAACTTCCATTTAACAGAGAACATATATTTTGATTTAATGCATGACCTCTTTGAAGGCGTGTGTATTTACGATATCTGCTTTGCACTTCTAGCTTTAATAAATAACAATGTTATCACATTGGATACAATTAATAGTAGAAAACAGCTATTCCCCTATGGTGAAGAGGAAATAGGAAATATGTCTCCTCCATTGGAAATTGAGAAACTGAAAACATATAACTTGAGAATGACCGCGAGCGAAATGTTTACTTTTATTTATTTACTTCCACTTATGATTGGCGATTTGATTAATCACACCAATAAGCATTGGCATTTACTTATTTCTCTTATAAAAATAATTGATTATTTATTCCAAACTTCGTATAGAGAAAACGATCTTATTTCTTTGGAAGCTTTAGTTGCTGAACATCATACATTGTTCGTTAAATTATATGGAAATGTTCTTAAACCAAAACACCATTTTATGTTGCATTATAGCCGAGCTATTAAAAACTGTGGCCCGCTTAAATATTTATGGACTATGCGGTTTGAAGCGCGGCACAAGCAGGCAAAAGTTTATTTTAATGCTATAACATCAAGGATAAATCCATCTCGTTCCATTGCGATAAAGTCATCTCTTAAATTTTCTCACTTTCTAATAAGTTATGAAAATGGTATTCCACCTCTTTTCGATATAAGTATATTTAAAACTTTAGATTTAAGAACCACTGAACATTTCCCTAAAATAAAACATTCTAATGGGTTTTCCTACGACTCAGCCAAAGTATCTTATAGCGTTAAATATAAAGGCATTTTATATAAAAGTAATTGTTACTTGGCACATTTATCATCGCAAATGGAACTATTCAAAGCATTGTTTTTTACTATCCAAGAAGAAAATTTGTATGTATTTTGTAAGCAAATTAAAATTCTGAATTTCGAAGACCATTTTCAATCGTACGTAGTTGGTGCAGAAATCGATGAAATACTTATTAAAAATATTTGTGTTTTTACAAGTGGACCAATCCATTTATACCCACTAAACAATAATAAATCATACGTTAGAAACAAATTTTTGTAAAAAAAGAAATATTACATTAATATAATAAGACAATGACTATGTACATATTCTATAAAGAAATAAAGTAATACTTGAAATAAAAATTTTAACATTAATTTTGTATACTTGCAAATGAAAGGTTCATATGCTTATTTTAAACATCATCGAGGGAAAAAACGGGAGGAAATCAAATAATATCTGTTTTTAGTTTAAATATATTTAATATTTAAATTAATCATTCTTCGGTTTGTTTTGAATATATCACATATTTGAATTGAATTGAAGCCCATATTCAATTTGAATATCGAATATATTGCAACCAAAAACGTACATATTCATTCCAATGACGCGATGTTTAATTTAAATGTTCATTTGGTGAATTCAGATTTCACTTTGTTTCATGTTTATTTTTAATATTTTCGCATTTACTGGAAAATCATAGTGAAAAATATTTAAATTGACGACATATTATTTGATTTCACCACGTTTTTTCCCTCGGTGTAATAAATTTTAAGAATACGAGAAAAAGAGAGAGAAAATGAGACGAACTCAGACAGATTCGATGGATGGATTGTGTTTGCACCCTGTACATCATTCTCGACCCTCATCCGAGTGGCCGCCTTTTCTAATTTAACTGTCACAAAAATGCTGTAAGTTGATATTCACGTCTGTCTGTCGGCAGCAGCCAGTCGCTTGCCGCCAGCCAGCAGCCGCAGCAGAGACGCTGGCAGAAATTGTAAACATTTCCAGCCAGCATTTGACATGCACCCAGCCGAGTCCAAACTCAGACCCTCATAAAGTTGGGTAAAAGGCTTTTGTTACTCTTCTTCCTGCTGCTTGGATGTTTCATGACATTTGAGCACCGAAAATGGGACAAATGACAAAAGCAACCGAGAAGCAGACGAAGCAGAGAAGAAGATGAAAGAACAACTTGCTTCATCAAGAACTGGAAAAGTTGCCTAACGAAATTTGGCCACCAGATGCTAAAATTAAGGTTATTTATGAATATTTCAGCTGCTTGGTTTTTCATTTAATTTTCTCGTTTAGCTGCTTGGTTCCTTATTTTTTTACATTTTCCGACATGTTTTCTGGTTGCAGTATTCATTCATTCGCAAGTATTCGGGTCAGTTCGGTGCGTTTCTATCGGGTGCGGTCGTTCTGTTGACCTTTGTGTTAATTGTGACCTTTTGTCACTCGATTACTTGAAGTTTTCCCAGCTTATTGAATTTTCTTGACGAAGTTTCTTCCTTCTCTTTTCTTCTTGTTGCTAATTTCGTCTAAAACTTTCCCTTCATTTAAATCTTGTGTGCCAAGAGTTCAACATGAATAAAAAACAATCCTGAATCGTCGAATTCTGATTTTTGTTGGTTTGAAGTTTTCTGAGATATTTTATTCATCATCGTTTGAGTTCATTTTCCTTCGTTTCATTCCTTTTTTCTCTCCTTATTCTGTTTTATTATTATAATTTCTTGAAAAACTTTTCTACTACAAAATTTTCTTCAGTTTCTTTGATTTCTTCAAATTTATTCCTCGTTTTTAGTTACGATCATGTTTCATAAGATTTTGACTTTTGTTCTTGGTGGCTGTTGTTGTTGTTGTTAACAGTCATTGTACTAAAACTTGCCAATAAGATTGTACGGACTGTTGGGGAAGAATTCAAATCAGAACCACAACGACTTCCAAGTGAAGTTGACAAAGTTGCCACAACAACAACAACTGCAACGAGGACGCCGATGGAAAATTATTGAAAAGTTAAGCAACGGTTATGAGAACGCATCTTCCAAGGTGCGCATACATACATCCATAAAAAACTTGCTCCGTGTCTTTTTAAAGCATAAACAAACTTTTCTGATAAGCACAAAGTTGCGAGAACTGGAAATGGTTGCGAGCGGAAAATCATTTGTTCTATGGATGTGGAAGTTATTTGAATGTGGAAAATGTATTGTTCGTTGCACATCTCATTCAATACGGAGAACTTCTAATTGCAAGTTCGAAAATGAAGAATAGTCAACGGTGAAAAAACACTTCAAGATACGATGTGAATATCTCGACAATTCAGTTCTTCAGTTATACAACGATTGAGGGCTTTAAAAGATGGCTTCAATACAATGTATTAAAGTGATCATAATTTGTATTTAACTGTCATTAAAGTGAAGTTATTAAAAAGTACTCAAGACACGTAAATGAATCAAAATGAGCGCAGAGCGATTAAACTTTTAAGAGTGCTTAAAAAATTCATAGTAATTTCCATAAAAGCGATTCAGTCGTTGAAGGTTGTTTGTTGTTGCCACTAAAAATATCAATTTCAATTTATTTTCAATCTTGGATCAAAATCAAGAGGGAAAAACCGGACTTTGTTGTGGTCTTTTTCACTACTCAAAGAAGAGACGCAAAAATCCATCAGAGGAAGAAGAAAAATTTAGCGAAATTCTTTGAATGGACGGCAGTAAAGAAGAAGACGAAGTGAATCTCTTTGATATCAGACCCTCTTTAGAGGATTTTTTCCGGTGGCTCTTTTAAAATATATAAAAATTCCCATAAGAAATTTCTTTGGGATGCCTCCGTTCATCTCAAATTCACTCTGGTTTTCGTTGGTTTCCCCCTCATCCTCTTCTTTACGTCCCACTTTTCTATTGACAAAAAGACGATGGAATGAATTTCTTTGCAAAATTCTTTCTTTGGGATGTTTTATCTGACACTTCTCTTACTTTATTACTTTTTTGTCGTCTTTTCCTGTGGTTTTCTTAACATTTTCCTGCTTTCCTCTTCCGCTTCTTTTTTTTCTTTATCTGCTATTTTCTTTACCCCAGTTCGATGTTTGCATATGAATCAACGAAGATATTCAAAGTATTTTCACTGGAAACTGAAGCAGCCAAAAACCTTTCGGCCAAAAACTGTCAACAGCGAATTCGGCTGCATCCTACGTCAAGCGTCGAGCGTCGTGTTTCGAGGTCTGTGAAGTTATGCGAATTTAAATAACTAAATAAAGTTCGCTGTTCCATTGAAGCACCAGAAATATGTCCAACATGAAGCAAACAGATCCGGAAGAATGCACTGAAAGAAGCAAAACCAAAAACAGAAAACAGAGTGTAAATAGAGTGAAAGCGATGAAAGAGAAGAGTGTTTCAGAAGCAAGAGCAGTCCATTTTGTAAACCATCCGAAACATTTCCACAACAGAAAAGACAGAAAATAGTTGGAGAAAACTTTCCTTCGAATAACCCAACAAAGCCAACGAACAACGAGACGTGACCAGCCTCTGCTCGGACAGCGTGGAAAACAAGCAGAGACAACATCAGCATCATCATCTCCATCGTCGTCATCATCGTTACTGTCGTCATGTGAAAGCTGAGAGCAAAACGCAGTCGGAGTTCGTGAAAAATGAGCCAAAAGTACGTCGTAAACGCTCTCGAGTCACAGAGCGTGAAACAAGAAATGCTCGGAGTCATCGGTTGTCTGTCCGTGTTTCGGACCGCCGTCCGAAAGTAGCTTAAACATCTGCTGAGTAGGAAACTCATTCACTTTGGCACGTGTTGATCTCAACACTGAATAAAACAAAGGCAACAAACAGCAACCACGCTCAGGTCAAATGTCGAAGTGTAAAATATAGTCGAGTTCTTAGAAGTTTGTTGCTTAGTTTTTGGTATTGAAGTGCTACAAAATAAATAACACGTCCTTCACCTGTCAAAATCGAAGTCTTTGGTCATTTTTATTGAGAACTGACAGCAAAATTATGCACCATGTCTTCATGCTGCGGATGGTGGTAATGTTGTTGGGGTTTTTGCAGCAAACATTCGACACTCTGCAACGTTCCCTGCTCGGCAAACACGGGTTCTGATGACGATGACAATGATGATGATCGTGAAAGTGATGCTGACGATGGGGAGATTTTGAATTATACTTGGGAAAAATGAATATCGAAACAAAGAGTTTTGAAGTTTTTAAAATGCAGAAGTTGAGACCCTTTACGATTCACTTTCAGAATGCACTTTAAACCTTCACATAATCTTCTGGGCAGCCATTTCTTTCTTTTTTTTGTACCCATGTGTAACCTCTTGAACCATCTTATAGAAGAATCTTAATGGGCTTTCTCTTTTTAAAGACACTAGAACCATAATGTCAAGTATTCGATAAGTATTCCAAAGGAGCCCTCTATCAAAACCACTCCCTCATCCCCTCTCTAAACTTGGTTATTTTCTTCAATTTTCTTCAGCTTTTTTTTATAATTTGTAATACCATCTTTTATCTCTACTTTTCTTGGCTTCTTTCCGTCCGTTTCCATCCCTTGTGACGGAGAACAGGTGGGATGAAATACTTTTCGAACTCGTGCGAACAATCCATAAATGTGCAATGATGACAGTAAAAGCCACAGCAACACACAAACGCCATGAAATTTGCATATCCTAGCACCCGTCGCTTCTCAAGTAACGTAACACTTTGCAATTCAAATCTTGCCAAAAGAGGGACTCCGAGTTGTTCTTGTTTACGTCGTCGTGTTGTTGCTATTCAATGTGACAAGAAGTTATCGTGTTGCAGTTAGAGATTTATTATAGTCGACCTGGTTGTTATAGATGTTGTTGTTGTTGTTGTTTTTGCTGTTGTAGTTGCTGCTCTACTTTCTACTGTCGTCTTGGTACGATGAGCTCTCAGGAATTTATTCCAAAGCAGAGCAACAAAACCCCGCGGTGCACTTAAAACAGATCCAAAGGCTTTTCTACTCATAGTTGTTGTTGCATTTGTGTGTGTTGGTGTTGTTGTCGTTGTCGTTGTCGTTGTTGTGTGTCATTCGCACAACGCTGACTCCGCTGATTGTCAGTTGCGATTTCAATTTCTACGTTTCGAAATTTGTTTCTGCATTTTTCTTTATTGTCTCCTTTTTTATGCCATTTGCTATTTTCCTGTGCCCCTTTTTTATTTATGTTCCTTTATTGTTGATTTGTTTTCCTTTTTCAGTCGTTTTCTCCTTTGCTACTTTTTTGCCTTTCTTCATTTCATTTGCATTCCGTTTCCGTCTTTTAATTCGTTGCTGCGCTTTCTTGCTGTGCATATTTACTTTGAATGCTGCCTGCGTTGTTTCACTTTGAGTGGCAAATTTATTTTTTCTCCGCCCGCCTCCTGCCTGCACCCACTCTCCTTCAACACAACCTTTGGCTGCGTTACTTGCCTCTGTTGTTGTGGTTGTTGTTGCATTGCATTTGTGCGTCCCTTTGTCCTCGCATCGATACACTGCGTACATCAGCAACAAAACCAGCAACAGCGACTACAGCAGCAAGAACATCAAACGAAAACCTACAACGAAATTGCACAAGTTTCCAAGTTGTTAGTTTTGAGTGGAAGAGGAAATTCTTGCGTTGGAAATGGCAGAAAAAAACCAACTCGAATGAATGCTGTGTAAATTAAAATGAAGTTAAAAAAGAAAAACTGTTGTTAGGCAAGAAATGAAATCTGTTCTCTAACAAAAAAACTCGTGTAAGAAAACCGACAACATATAAAACTCCATGACGAATGGGAGTCTTTCTTATAAAGGAAATTTTTAGTATATTGAAATGAAGTAAAGAAAAAAATTACCAAGGAGAAATACTTATTAATAATATATTTATTTTATATAATAACTAACGTGAATATAATTTAAATAAAGTTACAATTGGGAAAGAAAAACTAGAATTCAAGAAAAGAAGCAGAATTTATTTTATGATGAGGAAATCATTTGAAAATTTTCAGCAAAATTTTATTATTGTTTTTATTTCGATAAATCATTGAGTTGTTGTGTTCTGGATAAACATTTGTATAAACATAAATATAAATTTTGTATAAACACATAAAAACAATTCTAAAAGTTAAAAATAATCACAAAATACACACTAAATTTAATTATTTGTTGCTCTCGGAAGGAAAAATTATAATATTAAAAACTGATTGACGTTTATGTTTATGATTCACTATTTATTTGTATTTTTTCGATTTGTTCGGAGAATTGGAGAGAAGCGGGAAAATTCCATGATTACTTCCGGTTCAGAAGCACTCTTTGTGCTTCCTTTTTTTGTATGTTTCTCTTCATTTGTATTTGTTGGAGCAAAATGCATCCTATTCGGAGCTGCAAGCGCCAGATAAAATATTAAAGCGTTGTGCTGGCGATATCATAATTTATCTTTTTGTCTATCTACTTTCCTTTTTCCCTCTGTTCATATGTTGGAATTGAATGTCGCAGTATTCCTCTATTCTTAACACATTCACAAATTTCAGCGGTTCATTTTTAGGTTTGTCGATCGCAAAAACGACGCCAAGCGTTCCAGTTGCATTTCCGGCTGTGAGCTACAAATATGAGGTCCCTATAGAAATATAAGCGGTTGCTGCGTGTGTGTGTTTGTTGTGTGCATGTGCGTTCGTGTCTGTTGAATGTTGTTCGACTTAAACTGTGTCGGAAATGAAGCAAAGTTTATTGAATAGGAATACTTCAGCAGGAGAATTGAAGAGAAGGATGAAAGTTGGGAGAGAATCATTAGAGAGCAAGTTGATTGTTTTCTGTGAATACAGGGTATTTCGAGATATAATTTGGAAACGTTTTTAAGCAAAATAGTCCTTAGAAATTGTACATATAATTCCCTTAATGAACACTTAATAAAAAGCTTAACAAAATAATTTATTTATAGATATAAATAAATCTAAATATAGTCCTAAAAATACAATAAACAAACTTTGAATTCGTTTATTTTAAATTATTTATGAATTAATATTTATAACGCCTTAAATTTGGGCCGACTACAATAAATCAATCAGTAATAATCATATAAAAATTCCTCTATTTAATTACAGGGAATAATAAGCAACAAAACTAAAACTAAGAGGAAAATTTAATGAAAGAACTTGACTTTAAACATATAAAAAACAAATGCACAACGCGTAATTTCAAAGGATAAACCTATGACATAAAATGTCTTTTTCCATGCAGGATTCTCTCACTTAAGGTAAGCTGGAATTTTTTCGCCCCCTTTTCTGCTGCGATAAAATCTAATTTTGTTGAAAAATGTCAGTTTTGCATTCGTTCAATGTATTTTGCATAAAATTTTAATGGACGTAAAACATAAAATAATATGCATTCATATGAGACTTATGAAGACCTGTGGAAACGCCATCGCCATCGTCACAAACAGCAGCAACTCTAGCAACTTTTGCAAAGTGTTGGTCATGCCTTTAGTAGGTCAACTGGATTCATTTAATTGCTGCCCGTAGGGTACAAAAGCCGAAAGCAACAACAACAACAAAGCTCAGCTTTAGGTTTTGTCGGTGTGCCTGATCCTAAAAAGCATGAAAAGCATCCTGTAATTGCTTTGAAAGAAGTGAACACGTTTCAAATAATTGGTCCATCCTCGAAGCAAAGCGAAATTTTGGGATTCAGTTTATAGAGCTGCGAGCTGAAAATCCTCAAACGGCCATTTATTCATTATTGTTGTTGTAGTTGCAGCAACGAAATTAAATGTCTGATGGGTAAAAGCGAGCGGGATAGCGAAGAAGAGAAGCTATAAAGCAAATACGTGCTGTGCTGTGCACTGCTGCTCCTTTAAGTGACATGATGAATGACTTAATACACTTCAAAATGGCAGGGAAGCGACTCTGGGAAAAGCAGTTGAGAGAAGGGAGGGAGAAAAAGCGGTTGCAGTCTTTGCATAGTCAGTATTTCATTGAGGAAGATTGATGCGTGTGTTTCAATGTTGGTTTGAAGATGGCTTCCATAGAAAGTTAATTAATACAAGTTACAAGCCAAAAGTAACAAGTAACATGGTGCAAGTTTGTTGGGTGGGACAAGTGGCTTTCATAATAATGATAAACCTAATAAACTTTCGAAATGGGGAAGCTTTCGTTTCGCAGGATATTAAATGCCTGGAGCCCTTTATGGAAGCGCCTTTTAATAATTGTATCCGTCTTCTTTAAGCAAGCGAACATCTATGAATCTCAATGACAAGACACGCCCACACATGCATCCCCAGCAACATACCATCTTAGTTCTTCATCGATATTTCAATTTCATTGAGGTTCGATATTAGGGAAGAAGCGTTTAAATCAGCGCCTTCAGTTCATAATTTATCAATAAGCTTGAATATGTGTGTGAGTGAACACATACACACATTTATGAATAGCTAAAGGCGAAGAGGAAATAATTCATGTTTTGTAGTCTAATGGCTGCTTCGGAGGGATGCGAGGGAAGTATGAGCGCTCAAGGCAATCAAATCAGGAAGGCAGTCAATATTATAACCTAAATTATGCATGTAAAATGACAAGTGAATGGATAAACAATCTTATAGTTTATTATAACTGAAGGCATCAGTAATTTGCTCGTTATAAGCTTCAGTCTTCGCCGTGTTATTGCTAATATTCCAATTGTAATCCCTTAATCTTCCTGAAGCTACTATCAAATGCCGGCCATCTCTATTAAATCTTTCTATCAATCTTATCTAATATCTTATAACATGTATCGTTTTCTGTCATTCAGTCATCTTCCTATCCTTCAATTCTTCATTCTGTATACGAAATCCTTAGTGTTTATAAATATCCAGTCTTCAGATCTCGATCCTTACCATACCTTCTCTTTTTACGTTAACAATCACCGCGCTTCATTATGATTAAGTTACGAATGTTCATAATTGAATTTACAGCAATTTGTCGATGTTTACCATCGCATGATGAATCCATTGGATGATTGTATTCCTTTTGCTGTCAATTGGGCTGCAAGGAATAAATCCGTTGTGTGTTTGATTTTCTGTCTACTCATTAGTCCTTTCTTATCTTGTTATGTAAGTAAATGTCTGATTGCTAGTTGTCATTATTTTCTACAAATATCATTCGCAGACACACAATGAATGGATTCTGATTTGAATGTGTATGCGTTCTCTTCCTGTTGCGATGCTGTTTGTTATATTTGCTACTACTGCCATTGTGAAATTACTTATTACAGATAATGTTATTATAAAGCACCATAGTAGTGATTGACTGATAAATAATATTGCTGCAGTGGCTCACTGAATTCATACTGTATCTAATGAGTATTGATAATTTCGATTGAATTCTATACAATTCTATTCAATTTTGCTAAATTTCACACAATTCATTTGAATGCATATCAATTTTATTCGAATTCAATGCAGTGTTGATATGCAATTTGATATTCAAAGCAATAATGAAAAGAAATGAAAGGGAAAATATGAAAATAATATCACAGATATTTAAATTTATTCGAAATGTAATAAGCGAAATAATTATTTGTTATTATTATTATATTAAAAATTATAACAAGTGTTCTTTCTTTGAAAATATTCGCAACAGACACGTCGTATGATTTATATTTAGATATATTTTGAAACTGCAGCAGCACAAATAATTTTTATTTAAGTGTTTTTTGTAATAATGTTTCATAAGGTTTTATAGTTTTTATATATCTATAATATAATTCATAATTTTATGTATCAGAGAAACTGTAGAAACATGAAATGAAGTTTGTGGACACCACGACGTATAATTGACATGTAATTATATCAAAAAATTTTAGAAAATAAGTTTTATTGGATTATAAATCGATTTCATAATAAAATAAATAAAAAAATATTAGAAAGATAATATAAATATATTCTAAATCAATCTATGATATTATGTATAATTTCATTTATCTATTATTTCTATTATCATTCTTAATAATATAATTTTATTTTAAATACTTAACTTAATGTTTAAAAAACTGTTTATCAAAAGTTCAGCAACCGCATAAAAAAAAACAATCATAACACATGAAATACATCGAAATTTGTTGCTTGGTTTCTTTGTGAATTATTTGCTTTTGGCTTTTTTTATTCGGCCTTGCTTTCAATGTAAATACTTCGTATGAAAGCTTATGCAAAAATATTGATTCAGCTTCTCTTTTTTCTTTTATTTTGTTCTGTTTCCACTGAGCTGCCGCTGCTGAAGTCCGTATTCATTTCTTTTCCTCTTCCTCCGTGTCATTCATGTTCTTTACAACTACAAAAAAATAGATGTAAGAGCTGTATAAAATAACAAAAGCAGCAGCACAAGTAATGCAAGGAGTGAAGTACGAAGTGTTTAAAGTCGATTTCTGATTTATTTGGGGCATCACCAGTCCCCTTCCCTACGTCCCTTTTCTGGGTCGTCTTATTTAAAATATGTGGTTGTTGTTGCATATTTATTCCACCGCGGTTTTTAAATCTTTCCGGTTTTTTTCTGGGTGTTTTGCCTGTTCTGATCTCAGCATCAAGATTTTAAAGATGAAAATATACGAAATTTAGTTCATTTATTTGTTCTGAATTTTTATACCCTACATCCGAAGGAATGAGGGTATATTCACTTTGTGCTTCCGTGTGTAACGCATTAAAGGAGGCGTGGCAGGTATGGAAAAGTATATATATTCTTGATCAGTGTCACCTCCTGAGTCGATTTAGCCATGTCCGTAGTCTGTCTGTCTGTCTGTCTGTCTGTGGAAATCACGATTACAGGAGAACGAATGAAGCTATCGCGATGAAATTTTGCACGTATATTCTTTGTCATCCGAAACTCTGTGGGATTGAAAATGGGATAAATCGGTGCAGCGCCACGCCTACTTTTTTAACAAATACTAATTCTTTTAACAATAGTTCAACTTGTAGACTTAGTTTTGAGCTTCAATTTTGTTTCCGAATACATCGGTACAGGTAGATTAAATTTTTAAAAAAAATGGGCGTGTCCGCCCACGAACATATGACATTGATATAAACCGCAATTCCAGAATAACGGTTGGAAGAATTGACTTGAAATTCGGTACGAATATTCTCTGCCATCATAGATAACTCTGTATTGAAAATGGTGAAAATCGGCGGGATGTAGGGTATATAAGCTTCGGTCTGACCGAAGGTACCCTTACTAGTTAATATTCAATTTGATTTTTCAAAATTTTTCTTTACTTTAACTTCTTCGAATTTTTACTTCTCACTTGAAGAGAATAAAGAAACTTGATGTTTTGTACAAAGTATGAACTCGTACATCCACCACAGCAAAAATAGTGAAAGCAGAGAAATAAATGAGGCAGACAAATTAAGAATATAAAGCAGAGAAGAAAGAAATACAGAGAAGTGAGAAGAGAAGAGAAAAAGCAGAAAACTTATCTCATAATTACTTTTCACTTAAAATTTTCAACTTCCAAAACTTATCTCATCAGAGAGCAGAGTTGCAAACTGTGGACTTCGAGCTGAGGGTTGACGGCTTGAAGACCGTCACATTCAACGCAATACGAGCACGAAGAAAGCAGCGTGGAGCATTACGTAATTAACCCGCCAGCCAAAGGCAGGAGCATATAAATTACGCTCATTAAAACTGCACGATGTCAGAGGCGAACAGACACGCCATCACAAGGCGTCAGAATCCGGAGCACAACACAGAAAAACCAATCAAAAAGTAAACAAAAAGAAGAACGGGAAACTGTGACGAAAATAAATTCGAAACGAGAAAAAGATCTGGGAAAATGCTAGGAAAACAAAATGATTACGACAGAAATAATAGAGACAAAGAATCGAATCGATGAATTTAAATGGTGAATCAAAATATGCAAGAGCAAGAAATGGAAACTTCTCAAAGAGTTTGAGTTGAGAAAAGAGTTAAGAATTATTAGAAAAGATTTTTAATAGATTCGTTCAAAAATTAATACTTGAAATAGAATATTGAATATATATATAGTATATATTCATCTCTTTTCCAAACTCGTTTCCGTTTTCTTATTTGTTTGTTTTATCTTTTGCTTGGTTGCACCTGTTAATTTATTCAAAACTTTGTTGCTTTTAATTTATATGATAATCCTTCTTACATACTCTTCCTCACACATGCAACAAGAAGAAAATATTGCCGTGTCCAAATAACTGTATGAAAACCCAGTGGCAAGTCTAAAGCATAAGTAGAACTATATAAGAATCTGATTAAAGGCATGAAAGAGTTTTAAGAACATGAATAAACCTTAAATATAGTTCAAAAAGGGTTCTGAACTTCATACAACAAACCATTAGTTTTATACAATTTTTTTTTAATTAAAAGAAATAATCCTTTAGAAGAGCTACATGAAATTTATTAAAAGTTTTAATATATTTTAAAAAAATTTTAATTTAAAATTTTATTTTAGTTCTGTAACGAGTAAAACGTAAAAACTGAATGTGCAGATTTAATGAGATGTTTTATTGACTAATAAGAATAACTTAGGCAGCATAAAATACTTCCTTTAAAAGGTATCATTAAAATTGTACGCAGTTCATTTCAGCTGCTTTCTGACTGTAAGCAAGGCTCCATAAATCAAGATTATTCTTTTGCGAGCTGCGTGAATATTTGCTGCTGGGTGAATGCTGAAAAATATGAACTTCAGTTTGATGTGGTGTGCGTCTGAGTGTGTGAAGGATGCTGAATGAGCGAGTGAGAGCTATTATACAGCCGAGTGCTTCTAAGAGCCGACTATGAATTTTAAACAATGGTTAATTTCCTGCCCATTGAATGATTTCATTCTTGATTGGGCTCCAGTTGAGTGCAAGGAAACTGGTGAATAAATAAAAATATGAACGAAATCGAAATCATTTTTGAATTTTGTTAATCTTAACGGAAATGCAAACTCATAATATTTTCGAGAGCCGAATCATTGAATCAATATTTTGTCTGTAGAAAGTTAATTAAAACAGAATGAATTATTTATAAATGAAAAAGAGAAATAGAGTATTCATGGAATGATAACTCAAGTGATAGCGAAATAAAGAAATTTGTTAAAAGCAGAAATTTTTATTCATGCAACGACTCAACGACAACAAAAGATTTCATTAAAGTGGCAAGAAGCATGAATTGTTTTGTTACTTCACAGGACAACAGAGGAGAGAATAGCGTCAAAAACAACAATAATCTGAATAGAAACATCAGCAATTGCAACAGAAGAACCTAAATGCTTCCTGAAGAAATTCACTCTGCTGTTGGGAATGCAACAATAGAACTACTTTTGTACCTTTCTGTTTTGCTCTTCCATTCCTTCTCCCCCTCTGCATCTGTCACCTTTATTCGTTCGTTGTTTATTGAATTCATTCAGCAACACTCAGAGCAGAGGAGGTGATGTTTTACGGCGTCTGGCGTCGTGGATTGCTGCGGGCGTTGCTCGTGGATTGCACAAAATGAAGGCAAAAAATAATAAAAATTTGGATAATTTAAAAATATGTACATCCAACAACAACAAATTCTCCAAAAGTAGAACAGAAAAGTGGAACAAAAAGGAACAGTTTTTTACAAATGTTTTTAACAAGTGAAACGCGTTGATGCTGTAAGCAACAAACACCAAGCAACGCTGCAAGCTGCATATATTTGCAACTATTTCGTCGTTTACAACATATTTGTTAAAAACTTTAATTTATTTCTTTGTTTGGGTTAAATATTAAACTACCTGAAGTTTTTTCAATGTTGTTCTTTTTTAAAACACGTTTTTTTTGTTGTTGTTGGTCTCAAATGTTGCAGCATGCAGAATAAAATTTGTTGCTAGAAAGCAGATTTGTTACTTGTCGGTGTTGTTAATGCCTTCCAGGCATTTATTTAACTGCGAATTTGTGCTGTGTCTGCCTTAAATACAAATTCAAATATAAACTAAAAAAAGAATCAATACAATGCGATGTCTTTCATTTTTTCTGTGGTTGCTGATACTTTGATAATATTTATGTGGAGTTTGGATAAAAATAACATGAAAACACAACGAAAATAAACAGAAAACCGCAAATTAAACAGCTGAACCAATAAATGTTTGCATTTAAATGCCACATTACTAAAAAGGATCACAACAACAATTAATATCTATCAAATACATCGATTTCTTCTCTAAAAAATTGAGCATCGAAAAAGCCAACGAAAAAAGCATAGAAAATAACAAAACGAAATGAAAAGCTAATGAAATATTGAGCAACTGTTTTTTATTTCTTTTGTATTTGCTATTTTTTCCTTAGAATTTTTTGCCTTTGATTTAAGTTTTCCGTTTGTGTTTTAAAACAACGAGTTTCTAGTTTATTTGCTCGCTCAACTCTCATGAAAGTTTGTTGTTTGGTAACCTATAAATAGTCATTCGAACAGTCACCCACACACACACACACACACACACACACACACACAGAGATTGGGAAATTCCTGGACTATTGTTTTTGGACCAAACAAAACAGAAAATGAACAAAATTTGCGGAAAACGAACTCGTTTCCGCTTCATCGATTCCATTCAATATGCTCAAAGTTTGTGATGCTTGACTTACATAGTTGCCGTTGGAAAACCGTCACAGCGGATTGAAGGATTTTTTCAATCCTTTGACTTTTGCATCCTGTGTTCAATTCGAAGTGTCATTTATTCATTTCATCAATTTAATTAAGCTTCATGTTGAAAGTTTGCCTAAATATGTCATGGGGATTTTTTATTCCGAAAAGATTCCGACTGTGAATATACTGGCAATGTATTGATTAACAGTGTAAATATTCAGCTCTATTATCTTTTCCAATTATAATTAACCTACAAAAAATTGTCAATTATAAAAATATTTTGCAATGTTATGGGAATAACTGATTCTGGTATTTCCTAAGTGTCGTTTCTGTGCATAGAAACCCCTGAAATATTTTCGTTGGTATTCCGCGAGGATCGGCACTCTCATTAAACTCTTCGAAACCCTTTTTTATAGATGCAACAACGACGAAAGCAGACCTTTGTACAACATCAAACAATACAAAGCGTAAAATTAAAACATGATTCAGGGCAACAAAAGATGTCTGCAGTGCATTGAATAGACTGTTGTTGTTGTTGTTGTTATTCGTTCTCCTGTCGGTGTGGCTTTTGTTGTTGTTGCAGGAACATAAGTTCCGGTGCCGCAGTAAAAGCCGAGCCACCGCGGTCATAATTAAATTATTGGGCGCAGTTGCTTGTGTTTAAAATCTGGAGGCTAAAAATGACTGTGTTTGTGCGAGAGGGATAGTATGACTGAGCCAGGTAGAGCCAGGTACTTTCCACTATTAACAACAGCAACAGTAACAGTAACACAAACACCGTCACTGAGTGCAACGTCCCTGCTATGAAAGGATTCAGTGGCGTGCGACCCTCAACCACCACTAAAAACATAAAAGCTAACAACGACAACAACAAAAATAGCTTGTTATAACGCAAAGTTGTAATTAAGAGAAACGCTCAGAAGTACTTAAAATGGTTATCAAAGGCTTCGAACGGTGACATCGGTGATAGTGAAAAGGTTTAAAGATAAAGAACAACAAAAGCCTCACAGCGTCGTTTAGTAAATTACTAAAAATAGTCGCATTCAACGGAATGATAATCGATGGCGATAACTACAACAACAAATCACATCCTGCCCAACAACAGCGTGAATAACAACAGAGCGCGACATCGAAGCGACTGCAAAGCGACTTCAGAACAAACAAATAACGATTTCGAAAACGATTTGCGTTTCGTTTACTGTTTTTTTTTCAGTTTTTGGCTTGTAGTTTCTATCGATTGCTGTTCCTTGTTTATTTCTTTTCCGGGTTAAATTTGAAATCCTTTGAAACGTAAGTCAGCAACGAGACATTTCAACATGGCACGGATCCGTTTGGCGATGGCGATAGAAACATCAATGAATTATTATTAACAAGGGTATTACATACATTAAATCCATATCAAAAAATGAAAATTTTAGGTTAATTTTTGGAAAACATGAAAATATTAACTTTATAATAATACTGTGAGCGTTATTAGAACAAATAAACTAAAAATAAATTAAAAAAGATATCTGTAATAAATTACTTTATAACTATTAAATCAATAAAATTTGGTTTGATTATAAAACAAGAATTTACAAGTACTTGTAAATAGATATTACTTTGAAAAAATAACAATTTCGTTACTTTGAAATAACTTTAGTAAAAATTTTGTTTGCTCTTTAGAAGTCTTTAAATATTTGATATATTGAAACAAAATCATTTCATGAATTTATCATTTCCCATCTATCAGTGTTTCATTTTTCCTTAATTTTGTAAATTAACATTAAAAGTGAAATAATTGAACTTTAAAGGTTTTGTTTATTATCAGCGATTTATTATAAAATTATCTATTAAACTTGCGATGTGAATAATTCTGTTCTTATCGATTTATCATGACATTCTTTGAATTCGTTCTTTGGAAAATTGTAAGGTTATAATGATTTTGTTTTATGACGATTCTGTTCTTATTCTATATAAAACGCAATTAAATTTTTAACTTTTAAATGCATTTTATTCTTACTCATTTTCACAACAAAGACAACAGCAAATTTACAGTTGTTTTCCTTTGTTCGGCTGCAATTCATTGATATTTATGTATTGGCTTCTTCTTCTCTTTTTTCTTACTTTTCTCTCCTGTGCAAAGTTTTGCTCCGTGCTCAATTTTTCACACGTTATTTGAAAGCACTTAAAAAAGTTATCGCGCTTTTTTCGCGATAAGAAAATACGACCAAAAACAGCAACAACTTCGTGCTAAATCTACGAAGTAGCAACAATAAAAAGGAGCACATAAAAACGCAGAAGAAGGAGCACACAATGAAGAAGAAGATCAAACGAAAAAATGTAGTTTCAGTTGTGTTGCGTTGTTGGTGTTGATGTAGTTTTTGTGGTCGCTTGCATCTGTATTAAAATTTATTTGCTTTACGACTACTTCGGCCGCAGCTCGAGTGCACTCGAGTCGCTCGATGAGCCATAGGAGGGCGCGGGGACATATAAGAAGCTCGATTTTATTTATAGCAACAATAATAAACTTTTTCCTTCACTTCTTTTCTTAAAATTACAAAAGTTCTTTTTCAGAAACACCGCGAAAAACTCGATCTTTTAAAATAGTTACAAAATCGTAAATCGCTCTTATATCCAATAAGTAAGCTTATAAAATAAATAAAAGTTAAGGGAAATTTATGCGCGATTTCAGGATTTTATATTTCTTTATCGCTTCTTCTTTAGTGCATCTTTAATGGGAAACATTGAAGAAGTTGGCGAGGTTTTCGAAGCGTTCGAATTCCAAACGATTGCTCAGATTTGCATCGGCAATAAATTCACATGTATTTGCATAAATTAAACGAGCAATAATTAAGCTGTTAACCTTTTTTGGCCACGGCACAACACCGAAATCGCGTGCGACACTCATTAATGCACAACTCAAGCCAAAATGAATATATACGACGAGCAAGGGAAAGAGGAAGAGAGCGAGAGAGTGAGAAAGGTACACACACATACACGAGGTTTAGAGCCCAATCCAGCCAAGAATCCTATGGACAAATTCCCTGCTGCTGCCAACAATTTTCAGTGGCTGCAGAATCGAGAGGTTAGCGTGATGGCGACACTTAATTATGTTGTGTCCACTGTATTTAATTTATAATATAATTAACGATGTAATGTGATACAAAAGACAGCACTTTTTTAAAGATCCACATTCATCAGAACGCCTCCTCACTTCTATCTAATTTCTTTCCTTTTCAACTCCTCCTTCGAAACTCTTTTGTATACGTGTTTTCACTCTCTCTTCGTATATCTCTATAATCTCCTTCCTAACCACTTCTTATCTCATCAAATAAATTCGTAACTTAACTTCTAGCCTCTTCTAATCTTCTTCTTCTGCCGGACACTCGTTGAACCTGCCACACGTCGCTCCTCAAATGGATCTTTGCGTCTCTCTCATGCTCTTTTGCTGTCTCTCTCTTTCTCATGTCAAAAGCTAAAGGAAAATATAGAAAACTTGATCGTTCTTAAAATGCAAACGAAGACCATTTCGTTCGGTTTGCATTTCATTTCCTTTGCGCCATTTTCATTTCCATTTCCGTTTCCTGTTCCGTTCCTTCATTTATATTAGATTTATTTGTTTACATTGAAGCTTAAATGCAGAGGCCGGGCATAATGAAGCTTTACGTGTTTGGCAGCGTCTATCAACATTTCACTCACTCGTTGTCACACTCAATCATTCGCTCACTCACTCATTCATTCTTCCACTCGAACACCTCTGAAAGCCTTTGATCCTTGCTGTTCTCGGTCTTGCATATGCATGACTTCAATTTTATGGGACTGACTCTATGTGTGCATATCACTTAAAAACTTATAATGAATTCGCACAGATGAACAACCACCAAATTTACTTTAACAATAAGAATAATAATAAACCCAAGAATAAGAATAAAAAACAAAATTAATAATAACAACAATCTTTAGTTTTGTTTATTTAATTTTTTTTTTATATTCCTTTTTTATGGGATTAATAGAATAGATTACGATTAATCCCATTCGATTTATATACATATTAATTTCATATTTATTAATTTTTATTTTGCTTGCTCTTTCACAGATCTCAATGTGACGTTGCCAGCTTTTAAAGGCAATGAAATCGCGCAAGTTCCACAGAGGCTTTGTGCTTTGTGGCTTAAACTGCTTGACGCTCGTCTACTTTCCGTTGGTATTGCCAATTTTACGATGCTCGGCGAACGATTTCGACTTTCGGATGCAGCGTGTGAAGAAAGTGTTAAAAGAAGTGCCTTTAATAGACGGGTAAATAGAAGAATATAGAAAAAGCGACAGACCAAAAAAGACGAAGAAAGAGACGCACGAACAAACAACAAATGGACTCACAGGGGACTCAATAAGGACAGGAAAAACCATGCAGAAACAAAGTCAATTTCCAACAGAAGAACCTAAAAAAGAACTTTACTCGAGAGAAACTAAAATCAGTGATTTAATGACCACTTTTCTTCATTTCTTGTTTCTCTTTCGATGCGATTTTTCCACTTTACTCGCTTGTGGTTCACTTCCGCTGGGAGCAGTCACAACGATCTGCCATGGAACATCCGGAAGTTCCTGAAGAATCAATTGAAGGACTTCCGCTTCGGCGGAGACCTGCGCGAGATTCAACCGTGGTCCACGAGCGCCTGGAGTCACACGGATCTGCGACGGCTGAAAGAAGGAATGGTATCGGCACAGGTAATCAATAAAGCAACATAACAACCACCATTGACCTTCCTTTCCCCTCTTCCTGGTTTTTATCATCTTTCTTCTACTTTTTATGACGGATTAAGTCTTCAGCAGGGGATTAAGCATTTAAACATTAAAAGCTTAAAAAAGTGTGCTTTTGTCAAGTTAGCTTAAATTTTAATTCCCTTTTAACTGAAAAAGGCAAAAATGAATAATTGGGAAAAGCAAAATAAGAAGCAGGAAGTCCATTTACGGTCGTGTTAGTCACCAAAATCCATCATAAAACATTATAAAATAACAGGGAGCCGTCAGAACTCATTAAAAATAAAGTCATTAAAAATACTAAAAACCAAAAATAACAATTATAAAAACTTGCAAAATTAATCTTCTCTAGATTTTAATACTCTTGTTGCTGAGGGTTTTAAGTGTTTTAGGGATGACTTATGGGAAGGGAACACCAGAGTTATAATATATAGTTATATTAAAAAGGAATTTATTTTAAAGGTCTTTTCAAATGTTTACTTCTTGTGTTTACAAAATAAACACTTTATTTGAGCATGTTCTACTTAGTGATCATTATATGCAATATTAATGCCCTTTTCTTATATAAATATTACAGTAAGTGATGTATTAAAAACACAAAATATATTAGTACATTCGAATTGTCACCTGATTTTTTTTTTTTTTTGTTGCATTGAAGTGGTTCTTTTCTATCGTCATCATCATCGCAACAGACGCCTTTTAGTAACTGATTGCTACAGCCTTTTAAAAACCCTTTTTAAATAAAAATAATGTTAAGATGTTCTGAAATGGTTTTTATTGATTCCTTTCTCTTTCTTATAATTCTTTTTCTTTGTGTAGTTCTGGTCTGCCTACGCCCCCTGCTCCGCACAACACCTCGATGCTGTCCAGTTGACACTCGAACAGATCGACCTGATACGACGTCTTGTCGACATCTATCCTCATCATATGCAGCTGGTGACATCTGCAGCAGGTGAGTGACGACCTGAATGGTGAGCAATGGACTGAGTGAATTATGTATTGCTTCCGTCGCCTGCTCCATCACTTGTCCATAACCAACTGTGATTTATTGGCAGACACTCATTGATTTCTGTACTTGCAACTGTATTAGGTTTGTAAAAAATAAGAACGACTCAAAAGGCTGGAAAATGATAGGAATCAAGAGCGAATATAAAAACGGAGATGGTGACAGCATCGTCGATTAAAAGTTGGTTAAAGTTTAGTTTTTCTTCGTCAGTTAAAGGAACAATGAAAGGAAACTAGAATTGTGAGATCAACAGCAGAGAACAGACAGTATTTTGACATGAAAAAGAAAAATTAGCAATTATGACAGTAATAGCAACAATAGACTCATTTATTATTATGCCCACATTGCTTTTAATTGATTTTATTACGTAACAGCAAAAAGCAAAGAAAAATTAGGTGAAGGAAGGAAAATTATTAAAGAGGTTTTATGCAGTTGCTTTATTAAACACCAAAATTCATTAAAGTCATTTATTCATTCACAAAAATTCCAAACAATGTAAATAACATAAAATATAAATTTTTAAAAATAAAACAGAAAATATGCCAATTAATGGATTAATGAGAAAATGTAGTATATAAATAATTGTATGTGATATATTAATGAATTTATTTTTGATAAATATATACATTTAAATATTGCATTAAATTCTTGAAATGAATTTATATTATCCGTTATTTGCAGGCATCGAAGAAACGCACAAAACTGGAAAAATCGCCAGTTTAATTGGGGTCGAAGGCGGTCACGCCATCGGCACAAGTTTGAGTGTCCTGCGGATGTTTTATCAGCTGGGAGCTCGTTATCTCACACTTACACACACCTGCAATACACCATGGTGAGTAAAACAATAGAAAAAAAACACAGGAAAACATTTCAATATAAGATAAAAACAATTATATATCAAAAAAGATTAAACAAAATTTTAAATAAATAAATTTTAATCATTTCAAATAGCTTTGTTTTTGCATCTAATCTTTCTCCTAATAAATAATATGAAAAAAAGTCTTCTTCCTTTATAAAACTCTACTTAAAATAAAATTGAACTTCTTTTTATTGCTTATTTGCTACTGTTCATTATGTATTATCTGTTGCTACTGATAAATTTTTATTGATTCATTGTAAATACATTTGATTGCATTAAATCAACCTTTTTACGTGAATTCATTTAAAAGTGAACTCGTCTTTAGATATTTTTTATTGTTCTATTTAATTTTCTTTCTTCGTCACTCTTCAAACACGCGTCCAACTTTAGTTTACGTTTTGTTTTATTTTATATTTTATGTTATTTTTTGTTTGTTACTAAAATCAGTTCTGCTTTCCTGTTATTCTTTTTGGCGCTTGCAATCGTCGCTGATTGATCCCGCGGCATTGCAAATGAACCGAAGGAACTTCTATTTATTTTTGGGGGGGATTTTTGTTTGTTAGCTCATTGTAAATATTCTCTGCTCATCGTTCAAGTTTGAAATTATACATCATGTGTTTTAGTTTTATTTCGTCTTTTTATTTTTAATACAGGGCCGATTGCTGCAAAGTTGACGAGCCTGGTAAATATCCTCACATCGGCGGTCTGTCGAAATTCGGAAAGGTACAAGAAGCACAGCGAGTTCATTTTTATATCATTTAATTTTTAATAATCTCCCTCTTCGTAGTTGGTTGTAGTCGAAATGAATCGCTTAGGGATGATCGTGGATCTGTCTCATGTCTCGGTGCCCACGATGTTGGATGCGTTGGGAGCTTCAAAGGCACCGCTGATTTTTTCACATTCCTCAGCGCATGCGATCTGCAACAGCTCACGAAACGTTCCCGATCACGTGCTGCAGCGTATCGTAAGTATATTTCAAGCGTGGTATAATAATTGAATTCGCAGTTCGTTGAACTAACAAATCGACTCTGTGTGTTTTTTATCTTATTATTGGTAATTTTCAGAGTTTATTTAATTTTTTACTCCGCTGACAGTATTAACCGCTTCTCTGTTTATTGCTGCTGTTATTCTTTCTTCAAAGCAGCCATATAATTGCACTCTATCAGTCTGTCGATCTGTCAGTGCATGTGGGTGTGTGTGTGTGTGTGAGTGTTTATGTGTCGTGTGTGCTCATAAATTTCAACCGACAACGATTGATGGCCTCGCTTAAATGTGCGAGCAGCGGCGCGCCTTGCGTTCTGGTTGTTGTTCTATGTTTTTGTTGTTGTTGTAGTTGTAATTATAGTTGTTCTTGTTGTTGTTATTATTCTTCTCGTCGTCTGGGTGCTTTTTCTGCTTCCGCGAGCGACTGCACAGTAAAAGCAAAGATAAATTGGAACGAATGGAAGAAAGTAGATATATAAAAAAAATACAATAGTAATTTTTACAGAAAGAAAATCATTAAATGAGCAAGAAAAATGCATGCTCCATACATTCGCACACACATTCATCACCATTTACGGGGTGAATGAGCATGAGTAAGGGCACTCAATGACCCGAGAAGCGTGTAAAAAATAATTAAAAGTCACGCATACGCCACGAGAGCCCCGTTCAACGTCGATTCTGTAAATGAATGCGGAAGGAACGAAAGAAACAGGTAGAGGCTGATTGGACTGCTAAGCATGGGAAGTGTAGTATTGCCTTTTTTCGAAATTAATTTTAGCCTTTCTCTACGGGCTTCCTAGGAATTTTTGCTATTATTTACAATTTCCCAGTTTTAATAAAACCAAAAAGAACAAATTTTAGTTTGTTATATAGAAGAATTTTAATACAATTTGTTACCAATTATATCTTTGTATTGCATATTTTTAGGCTATCAATGGTGGGCTTGTCATGGTTGCCTTTTATCCACATTTTGTCAGCTGCTCGGGTCAGGCGAACCTACACGATGTCGCAGGTAAGAAAATGATTTTATTATTTAGTTCCTTACATTTGTTTACTTCCTCGATCTTGTTCTTATTAACTTTTATCCATACGTGTGATTCAGTTGTACAAATTTGTATTTTAAATAAAATATTTTAGTCTGCAATATTATTATTTACTGTTTCTTAATTGAATTATTTTAATATATATCTAAAATATTAAATCTAAAATTTAATTTATTTTAGTTTTAAAATAACTTTTACTTTTCGTCACTTTTACGTTCGTAAAATTCCATATAAATTTTGGTTTAAAGTTTCGAAATATCATTTGATTCGGCTTAAATGTTGTAGAACTTTTCACTTAGTACTTGTTTGTATGGTTGTATGTTATATTGCGAAGACCCACAGCCACACGCATACATATTTACACTGTCATATAAACACACAATCAACGCAGTTATTTTTCGCCTAAAGCTTAAAAAATGCTACACGATTTCATACTCTCGACTATGAAGATAATAACAAAAAGAAGATAGAGGGGACACAGTCGAGGAGGAAGAAGGAAAGGATAAGAAGAAGAGCAACTGCAATTTAACCATTATTATGTATGTGAGTGTGTGCGTTTTCTGTTTAGCAATGAGTGAATGTTTTTAAGGCACGTGTTCGTTTATGCCTCCCTGTGACTATGTGTGTGCTCTATCGTGTATGGGTGAGTAATGTTATAACCGGCAGCAATATTTTATATTCCGTCTACTTTTTGTTATCCTCTTCTTTTATTATTTAATTTGTTTCTGTTGTTTTCCCGCTGCATTTCTTCATTTCTGCCTGTTTTATTTTTGCTTTTCTTTTTCCATCACAGTTGCGAACGTAAAAAATCACTTTCTCGTTCTATTTATTGCCAACACACACACATAAAAATGCATACAGACACACAAATTGCTCTCAAGTGCGCATTTGTTACAGTGACAAACTTTGGCAACACGCTGGGTGATGCGATGCAATTGCATGTGACAGAGTGTATTATATATGCATGTATATGTGTGGGTGGGTTTGAGGATGTGTTCATACAACAACAACAACAACAGCAACAAGGACATATATAACGACAAAAACCAGAAATAAGACCACTTGAACAACACTTGACAAAAAATTTAATTGTAATTTCCTTTTAACGTAATCTTACTCACGTTCGCCGTTCGTTGTCCGCATTTATCCTGCCCCACGCCTTGTATTCGCATCTATATTTCACTGCTTTTCTTTCCTTGTATTCGCATCTATATTTCACTGCTTTTCTTTCCTTATTTACAGCACACATCAACCACATTCGTGACGTGGCAGGCATCGATCACGTTGGCATCGGCGCTGGTTACGATGGAGTAAATCTGTGAGTTGAATATAATTGATGATGTGAATTATATATGAAATTTAAAAAAATCAAAATTACGATCAGTGATGATTATTTCAAGCTCGGGAATTTTAGAATTAAATTAAGATAAAAATCATTTAACCAATTTATTATCAATTTTCCAATTTTATGATCTTTTCTATTGTATGATTTAGTCCATTATTTGTCCATTTTTCGAATCTATTTCAAGGCAATTGTGCAGTCAATTTTTTCCATTGTTTAGCAGATTGTAGATGTCTTTAAAAATCGTGAAGGTTATGGATATTTGCCACTCTAAGTGGAAATTTTAATCGGTTTAATTTTCATTGTTTTCCGGCTTTAACACAACCAGCGACATTATTGTTAAATAATAAATCTATTTCCATTATTTGTGGTTTTTTTCTTGTCAATTTTCTTTTAAAATTTAAACTGTTTAAAATAAGATAAAATTCTGGAATGCAAGAAGAGCGACAAAAGTTCATTTAATTCTTTTTAAAGAAAACTGTTTCTGAGGACAAATAGAACAAAAAAAAGCAACAAGAATAGGGGAAAAGCTTTCAGCTTCCTAATTAATTACAAATCCATATGCAAATGCTTCCTTATTCCCAGCGCGATTTTCTCCTCTTCTGTTCCTCAGTCAGTTTATCACCTGATGATTTGTTCTTAGCTGTACTTCAACGAAGTCCCCGTAGTCTTCTTTCTTTTGTGTAGTGTTTTCCTTTATTCTGCTAAACGTCAACGTTGACTTGAAAGTTTTTCTCTGCGTAGCGTTGCCACTTTTCAGCCATTTCGGGCACTTGGCAGTCAGCAGCAGCAGCTGTCGTAGCATCAGCAGCAGCAAAGGATAATAATTTTCGAGTCCTTCAGAGTTGGCTTTGCATATGTTACGAGCTGTTAGCGTTTTTCTGACTCCTTTTGCGGGCTGTTCTTAAGTGTGTGGGTGTGGTTGGGAGTTTATTTGGTTTTTTAGGGTCTGTCGTTGGGTGTTATTTTGTTTATAATACGTGAGCTTTTAAATCCGGTTTTTACATTGTTGCCAACGGCATTTTCGGGGGTTCCTTTACGAACTTTTTGAATAAAATGATTCACCAATCAACCAGCCAATTACTCAACCCTTTATTCATTCAACAAGCCACTGAATCAATCGTTTTCTTTTTTCATCTTCTTCCTTATGCGTTTCCTCTTCGTTGGAATTTAAATGTGTTTATTTTTTGCACTGACTTCTGTTCGTTTTATCATAGAATGGAATGTTTGTTTGTATGTTTTTCTACTTTACTTATGTTGTCTTTTTCTTTCTGTTTCTATCGTTTTTTAGAGTGCCCAAAGGACTCGAGGATGTGTCCAAGTATCCTTACCTTTTTGCAGCTCTGCTCGAGTCTGATAAATGGTCAGAAGAGGATATCGCAAAACTGGCCGGGAAAAATCTTATAAGAGTCTTCAAAGAAGTCGAAGCGGTGAGTACGGAATAAGCATACAAGCAAACACACAACAATACATACACAACGCCATGCACAGCAAGAAATAAGCATGAACACAAACACACAGAACGAATGAGGACAAGAAAAGTTGTTCCTGCAGCCAACTGAGTGAATGGCTGAGAGTTTGTGTGGATATTATATCCGTCCCTCTGCCAGTCCATCTGCCCATCCGTCTGTTTGTCGGTCTCTGTCTACGTCTGTCTACGTAAAGGTATGCCTACTTCTTTGCCATTTCCTGTCCGTTTGTCCGTCTCTCATTGTCAGATATACATACATCTATTCCAAAATACATTGCATAGACTCCATCACCACATCCTCGCATTCCCCTCCACACCCACTTCCCTTAACTCTTCCTTTTCCATTGCTTATCCGCAATTCAATGTTTTGTTTATTCACTGGGGAAATAAACAAAAACGGGTAAAAGAACTGCAACCGAAAGAAGAAATGAGAAAGGAGCGTCTGGTTGATGAAGGGGTGAAGAGCGGAGGGGATCGGAAGGAAAAATATTTGCGCACTTAAAAGATTTAATGCAATTGTGCAACTACAAACAAACACACACATACTTTTAGGCTCTTTCATACAAACCTCGTTTCTTACGGTCGTTGGTTTTTTGCTGCTGATGTTGTTGTTGCTTCTGTTTGTGTGCCACGTTATTCCTTTGATGACCGTAGGGAGGACACGAAGGATAATGAAGAGGGGCGGGGAGGGAAGGGCTGAGAACGAAGTATCTTTGAATGGAATTTGCTCACTTGGAGAAGCATAACAAATGATGGTGGCGACGTCGCCAGAGACAGCGACAAAGACTACATAAAAAGCAAATTACCATTCATTATAAACGATTAAAAACCCTATAGAATTTTTAAGCCAAATTTTGTTTAGTCGGACCAGAATCACACTTCTGAATAGTATATAAAATTGTATTTAGGTCCATCTTAGATTACAAAAACACGAAATAAGGAAGAAGGCAATATGTATACTTGCAAATTTGGAATAGCTGTAATATAAAGAAACCCCTAGCCGGACGCATTAAATTATTAGCTGGTCCACAGGTTGCTCAGCCCTCCTTTAAATGGTTGTAAACCACGTTTAATTCGAACCCTTATAAACAGTAATTCATAAACTTCTGTTGCAGCTCAGAAACAAACAAAAAGACAAAATCCAAATATAAACAAACCACAACGAAACGAGAAAAACCATAAAAAATGTTCTTTCCGTTCTGTTTCTGTTTAATTTCTGTTGTAATATTTTCCCGGATTCCTTTAGGCATGAATGAAATCAAAGGGGCGCACAGCAACAAAGTTACTTTGCTGTGATTGAAACAAAAGAAGCCTTCAACGGTTAAAATCGGTTTAAATTTCTTGTGAGGCGGCAAAAACCAAAGGCCAATAAACGAATTGACATGAAATATATGTACAAAAATAAAAAGATTAATTAAAAGAAGAAAACTATTTGTGGGCAAAAAGTTTAAATCGAAATTTTATAAAGACTTTATAAAGAATTTTATAAAGTTTTGGTTTTCCTTGAAAGCAACTTTAATATGCATAAACGAAGTAAAGTACAGGACGAAGAAGAAGAAGCAGACAAAGTCTACTTCGAATTACGATTGATTTAATTAAACAAAAGCGTAACTTTTCAAAGCGTTCATTTTCATTGTGGTTTCTCTGCTGTGCTGCTCTATTTCAAGTGAATGTTTCCATTTTTCTTTTGTTTCTTTGGGTTTTTCTACTTTCGAGTTTGGCCTTTTTTGTTTTTCTTGTTGTTGCCTGCCTGTTTTTGTTTGTTTTCTTTTGTTTTTGGTTTCGTTTTCCACTTTTGTCTTTTGTTTTTCGATTCGGACTAAATGAAAATGCTTGGACTCAAAGCATACTTTTAGGCAATCGTTTCGCCGGTGAATATCATGCAGATTTTTAAAAGCATTCAAATTAAACCCAGTTCAGAAATATTTTTCAAAATATGTACCTTTGTTTTCAACTTGTAAGGTTAACGTAGTATTTGTGTGCGTTGTTTATCCCATATGAAATTGCTTAACAAAACAATTCTTGGCTTACATTTCACAGATCCAATATAACATTTCTTCAGTATCGCTTTGTAAACATATTTCGCGTATTTTCGCTCCATTTGTTTGATTTTCCCCTCTCTTTTTTGCTCTCTGCTCGCCAGATAAGAGATCTGCTGGAAACTCAAAAAATGCCACCTGTCGATGAGTCGATTCCACCGGAGGACATCATGGGCCGTTCGTATTGTCGCTTTCAAGGACCCAGAACATGATTGCTGACATTTAAATTGTTGCACAGTATTCAGCATTAAGCATTCATTCGTAAAGCTAAAAACATTTCTACTGTTCAATTGAATTTCAGAAAAATTCCGATGTAAAAGATTTGTACATTGAAAAATAGCGCATTAGATAAGCGCTGCACTGGTAAGCAGATGTTTGTAAACTACTAGATTTTAATATATGATTAATAGAAGTCTACGAAAAACAAGCGCAACAAGCAAAACACTAGTTTTTTTATAAGTTGTGTAAATATAAGGAAAATGTAAATTAATATGTAAATTAAATGAGGGGAAATAAAAATTACAAAGTTTCCTTCCTTTTCATTAAGGAATATCTCAAAGAAAAATCAAAAGAAAACGACTAAAGAAAAATTAAAATAGTGCAAAATCAAACATTCACTAAGAATTAAGATTCATTAGCTTATTAAATCGAGTTCTTCACAAATCTTAGCAAAATGTAGTTAAAAACTTCTTTTAAATTTTACTTTCGTAATTTAAATTTAGTGGAAAAGTTTCTATACAAATTTAAATTTTACGAAAATTGGTGAATAATTTTCTATGTGTAATAATTTATGTAAGTTTTGAAACCTTTCATATAAAAATGTATAAAACTAAAAACTTTAAAAAATATAAAAAGACGAGTTACTAAAAAATATGTTATATATTTTCCTTTTAGTTTCTTTAATAAACAAAAGTCTCAATGGGTGTCTGCCGCTCGAACGAATGCCTTCAGTTTTTATTTTGCCTTATGAATTCCAATAAATTTATAGTGTTTATGAGTACCATAAAGACAAATCCGACAAGCTCACAGCCTCAAAGGATTTTTGTTATTTGAATTTGATTTGTTGCACTCGCGTCACTTTAGTCTTGCAGGTTTTCCAGTCCTTCACGTTTTCTAACACTACATTTTACGGAGACGCTACTCTTTTTCAAGTTATTTGGCATTTGACAAAACTTATTCGCACGGAGAGTTGACATAGGAAAAGATTTAGGCTAGGTCTTGGCGAGAGTTCAAAGCTCGCTGGGATCGAAGAGATTATTTTTTAAAGGGTCCCTTTTTACAATTACTACATTAACTTTAAAATTCAGCGATATACTTTAGAATTTGGATCATAGTTTTAATATTAAATTAAATCAACTTAAAGCAAAATTATAAAGCTAAATTTCACAGAATGTCGAAATCATAACAAAGATGGAGGTTAAAATTTGATACTAAAAAAACATTAAATTATTTAAATGTAAATGAAATCTTAATAAATCAATTCAGACTTTTTTTAAACTGTAAATTATTTACTAAATTACAATATTTAATAACCTTAAACGAAACTAAAATTTCATTAAATTTTTTGCATGAGCATTGATAAATTTTTCGAAATTAATTATTATTAATTATATTTAAACTTGATCATTCTTTAATACAAAAAAAGTTACTCAAATATTCTGAAGGGAATACAACATTTAAATTTAATAAATGTTTTATTACCACTATTAAATTTTTTATATATTTGAATAAGAAACTGAATTAAAACTAATAAAGAGTTGCGATTTGAGACAAAATTTAAAAAATTTAAAATTTCGTTTGGAGATGGAATTTAATTAAACAACAAAGTTTAAAATTTACTTAGTTAACAAATTTATTCATCTTATTTCAGATTTATTTTAAGTGAGAAAAAATAATCAAAAATTTTATAAGGAAAACTGTTGTAAATAAGTAGAAATAACTTTAAATCGAAAAGTCATAAGTAATAAACGGTAATATCAAAATATCGATAAACAAATTTATAAACAGGAATATAAAATAAAATATTCAACGTCACTTATTTCAAATTAAAATTAAATTTTAGTTACATTTAAATAAAAAATTACTGAAATTATTCTTACATAAAAGTATAAATATAAAAAATACGAATTAATAGTAAATCGAGAAAGAGTCATTTCATTGGAGCAGTTTATTTTGTTGTAAATTAAAGAAACTTTAATTGCGTTAAAGTTAGTGTTTGGAGTGAAATCTTTTCTTTTTCAACATTGAATAATTATAATCAAATAAATAACTAAATTAATACAAACATTTAAAGTAATAGAGAACAGTAATTATTAAACTGTAATTTATTAATTAAAAGGATGAGGAAATACTAAAAATTCTGTATAACTAAATAAAAGAGTTCTTTTTATTATCCAAATTAATTTATATAGATATGCACATTTAAGAAATAGGTTATTTATACAAAAAGTATATCATAAAACTTTTGAAACAACTGAGTAAACATAAAGTAATTAAAAAAATGTAGCTGAAACATTTTTATAAATTTAACTACTTTATAAGAGAAATAAATTAAAAATTAAATATGTAAAATAGACGATAATAATTTAACTGAGTTATTTCAATTTTATTTATTGTTTAACATTAATTAAGTAGTTTAAAATTGAGAACATAGAATCATTTCGTAAATGCCATGTTTATAGGTAAAATCAACACTAGAAACAAAGGGAAACTATAAAAAAAAAACTGAAAAATAAAATAATTTCTAAAGCAAGTAAATTGAAAAGTTAGTCAAAAATATCATGTATTTAAATGTAGTTAAATTAATTGCGTAATGAAAACGCAGGCGGAAGAAAAGAAGGAACACAAATTCTATGGTAAATATAACAACTAATACTAGACACTATAAGAAATACGTCTGTATATTGTTTTAGGCTACGATATAAATACATTGAAAAGACCAAAAGGAGTACTTAAAATTAAACTAAATTTAAAAAAGTATACTAAAAAGATAAAAGATTTAAGCATAAAGAAAACAGGAAATATAACTTAAACTTGTGTAAGACGAATCTGAAAATAAAATGTGTTTCATTTATTGAAAAATTCCATGACGGTTTGGAGAAGGAGATGAGGGCGGAGATGGATATAAAATTAAAAATTAAGACCAAGATGAGCGAAAAGATGAGGCTTTTCACCATGAAGACGACAATGAAATGAGGATAACATCTTATCGCGCCATTACTAAGAAGTTCAATGGATACGCTGCTAGGATAATTATTTCATTACTTCACATTCACTGAAAGTCAAGGCTCTTTTAGGAAGTTTTCCATCTGTTACACATACGGCTTCCAATTCAATTTATTATTAAATTGTCTGCTTCTGTGGCTCCTTAGAGTGACTTGATTCTAATAATTGAATTTCTCAATTTAAAAACTCTATTTTGAATGTATTTCATTTTTAGTAAGCCTCCATTTAAGGTTTTCTTCAATACTGCAACGTTTTTGTTTATTTTTCTTTTACCCATTTTTAATATCGAAGGGAAACTATAATAAATCGTTCAAAATGTTTGCCAAACTCTTGTGATATATTTTCCCTTCTTCTCTTTTTCTTCAGTCAATCATTTCGTTGTGAAAACTTCAGTTCAATATTGCAAAAAATAAGCGCCACATAATGGACAATATTTTTCGCATTGTTAGATCATAAATTTTGAAATTTTATTGTACAGCTGAATGCAATAAACACACTCCGAGGGAGGGAGCAGATTCATGAAGCACTTAAAACCACGCCTCACATGCTGAGAACTGTTCACTACTTTCCACTTCTATTGATGCATAAATCAAGCCTTTTGAAAGCTCCTCTGTGGGAACCATTCAAGGTTCGTGGTCAGAGGATTTCAATGAAATTTGTCGGCGTGGCTGTGGCCGAAGTTTACTTGATTTTTATAGCCACAAGTTGAGTTCCTGCGACTCTCAGTGCTCACACAGAACCCCGGAGTGTTTTTAATTGAAAAAGTGTTTAGAAGTTTGAGGCAATAAACAACGTCGAACAAATACTAAAACAGAACAATGAAAAAAGCCAAGAAAACAAATCTGAAATGAGTGAGTGAAGATGACGAATTATTACTTATGGTTGCTTGATATTTTGCTATTTATTTTAGCCAGAAAGAGATGAAGAGGACGTAGAAGATGCGGGGAATCATCTTCGTACTCATTTTATGAATTTATAATCACTCATACGTCCCGTGTCTACGAATTAATATTTTATAGTTACCATTGTTTCCATTGTTTCGTTTTGATGAAGGTAAAGGTTTTATTAACTCCAATTCATTTATCTTTTGACTTAAATTTCCACTAAATATGTTCAGTGTAGAAAGTGGGTAAAATAGGAGTTTCACTGTCTCAACTAGCGACAGAAAATGGATAGGAACGATGCTTTATTCCCTCCTTTCTGCTGTTATTTAACTATAAGCTTTTCTCAGTATAACATTTTTAAAGTACAGGATCCTCTAGGAATATTAGAGTTCAATTTTTATGTTTAACTGTTCATGAATTTACTGAAAATCATAGTACTTTAATGTTTCTCTATGCATACCAAGTCGAGGCTCTGTATTGTACCTTTTGTAAACTGAAGCCATGAGAAAACAGAAAATTTTAAATAATTATTAAAGTTTCCCAGGAAATGCAGAGCCGACACACCAAAAAAATTGCAACATTGTTTCTGCTAAAACAATAGGTTTTACTAGTTTTTCGAAGGTAAAATTACACAGCTTGGATTTTTGCATTTTTGATGAAAGATTTTGATTGTTTTTTTGACAGCGAAAGTCAATCAGAATGTTTCAAATATTTCTGATATTTGTGAATACACTCGTTTACATTGAAATTACTCACCAAACATAAGCAACTTCTTTTGAAGTAATTTACTTTACTTTAAGAGAAGGTTTTAATAAATTTTAAGAGGAAAATAAAATAAAAAGGAAACGCTTTCCCATCTTTACTTGAACTTCGGTCACGTATTCAGCTGTACTTATGTATATATGAAAATATAAGATGCTGTATGTCTGGATAACTGCAAATATATCACTTAATTGGCGTTTGTATTCGTTATCTCTTGATTCGCTAGGATCTGATTAGGTATCAATTTTAATACACTTTTTGTTGTGTTTTCTATTTTGCGACTTTTCCATTATAACTAAAGAGGAAGTCGAATTTTCTATGGCTGTGAGTCCTGTCACCCAATCACATCACTAATGCAGCTCACACACAAACGCACTTAAGAGCCCAACACTGATTGCAAATTAGAAAAACGACATCGTGATGTGAAATTTTACGTTGTTGCTCTCGAAATCCTTCGTAGGCTACGAAAACTAAACAAAGAAGAAGAAGAAGAAGTGAAGAGGAACTCTTAGTCGTAGTTGTTGTCTTCATCTTCAATGGTTTCACCACAACGAAACGAAAAAATCGTCCGCCTTTTTTAAGGTTTCCATTGTTCATGTGATGAGATGATAGAAAATGTTTGTGTAGAAGGAAGATTGGTGTGTGTAAGCGTGTGAATTCTATCTACAAATGGTAACAACAGCGGCAAATGTCAGCTTTTATTAGACAACTTGTTATGTGACACGCTTTTTATTCCTGCCTTTCGTCCGCACGTCGGCCTGTCGTCGACCTTCGATAAACGACGAACGCAGCAGATGTGAGTCTCAATGAAGGAGCATCACGCACACACGCACATACAAAACATTCAGCCGGAGGCACTCGTGTTTTCATCCAAGTCTTTTGTCACATTTTTCCGTATTTGTATGAGTTGAGTTGATTTGAACCTCGATAAAAAATGTTGCTTTTTTAACATGCAAACGACTCCAGAGTGAAAAAGAAACGGAATGGAAAGGAGTGAGCTGAAGACTGGGTGAAGAAGAATAAATGTGCAAGCATTTAAAATAAATCGATTAAAAGAATCAAAGAAATCCTTTAAAAGTTTCTCATTCGCTACGTTTTAAGATTTATTGGAATTTTATCGTAATTTGTTTAAATTTAAATTTCATATAATTACGATTGAATGAATTACAATTCAATTCATATAATAATTCATCATTATTCTTAATTGTAGTTAATTTAATTTTCGTGTTAATTTATTTTAAATACAATTGTTTTATTTTCTTATGGATATTTTATTGTAATCAAATTTTTTATTCTTCTATTGTTCTGCTCATTGCGGATCTCTTGTCCTTTCATTTGGAAGAAGCACGCGTCGATTGGTGCCAACTTAAAGCTGATCACTTCATTCGCATTGTTATTCCAGTGACTCGGTCAACGGCGTTGCGCTGGCCTCACTCAGCGATGTGATTCGATTGTGATTGACCAACACGTAATCAGCAATTCAATGATAACAACTCACACGACGAACGGAAGCAGAACAGAGATCCAACGACATCCTGCGACATCCTTTCACGGTCTTCGTGGCTCGTAACATGACTTGATATGCACTTCAAAGCGAATTCATGTGTGAAAACACAAAAGCGCTTGAGCTGCGAAGGGGAGCGAAGGAAGATCCAAAGGTCCAAACGAAACAAGGACCAACAAAAACAACAACAACAACGACGCAGATTGAAGAAAATCACATTCGTAACAAATGCTTAACGAAAAGTCTAGAAGCAGCACGAAGAACGCAACGTGTGAGTGGAAAACTGAAGGAATCAGTTGAAGACTCGTCCACTCAAAAGGAGAAGGAGACGGAGAAGAAGAGAGAGGAAAGGGCCGAAAGTGGAGAAGCATCATTGATTGAACTGAGTTGTAGCGGAACGACGCAAACTTGTATCAAGGAAAGCGACGAATTTTGACAGTTCGAGGACATCGATTTCCAGATACAAGAAAACATCAAAAATAAAAGCAACGATGACGAGATGCGATGAGATGAGAGACTGTTGAAAAGTAAAGTGATGATAAGACGAGTGAACAATAAGCACTGGGTTCATATCCTGCGAGTGTTTGCTCACTCATGATGGTCGATCGGAAGCTGCGACAGCATCAGAAGCTGAGTGGCGTTGAATGTTGTTGGCGAAATATTTTTGCAGTTTTATTTCCCAGATTTATTTCTAAGATCCCGGCAAATAGCAACACGGACGAAGAAGAAGACGGAAAGAGTCACAGATTCGATATCTACAAATTGAATCTCGAAGAATCAAAGTCGGAAAATTTTCTCCGCTGAAGTGATGCGAATTGCTTATTATCAGTGCTCGATAATTTCACGCCAATAAATTGATTGGCAAACTGCTGAAGCTGTGAATGGATAATAAATAAGAAATTGTGAATGGATTATAAAGGAGGAGATGGATCAAGCGACTTGAAATTTGTCCTTCAGCTGCACTTCGACTCTTGTAAAAGAAGCTTCAGGAATAATGGGAATTTTTGGAAACTTTTCAAAGTAAAGTATTTCAAATTTTAAATTATTTAATATTCAACTTATTTAACTAGAAGTTGAGCTAATTTTCGATCCTTAATTGTTTCTTATTCGTTATGGCAAAATAATATTTTTCTTCTTTTCCACAAACTTCCTTCAGCGATGAGTTTTTAATTAATCTGTTTGCTCATTCAGCCGTTAATTTAAATAATCACAGCCAAGTCAAGTCGCAGAGGAAATACGGAAGGGGACAGCGCCATTTTACTATCTACAACGCGAGCGCGGGCTTCGAACTCAGAACTCTGAACTCCAACACGAAAGCGAAAGTGTTCAAAGTCCAAAGCAAAGGAAACAAATTAATTTCAGCGCTGAGGAAAGCGGAAGACACAACGGAACAGAAAAGTGGATGAAGCAAAGCAAACTTCATAAAAACAACATCAAGTAAAAGTGTCAAAGAGGAAACTGAAGCGCGCTGCGTTGATTCTAGAAGCTGATTCGGGGGGAAAGAACGAAATCATCATTAACGATGAAAGGCGAATGCTGAGAGTGAATAAGGAGCAATGGAAAATGGTGAGGAGAAAATAAAAAGCATTCTCTTTGATTATCTTTATTACTTTGATTATTATTTCTTAGAATTTGTCTGTTTACTTAATTTTTTTAGTGCTTTTCCTCAGGGAATTTTTTCCCAAACACCCTTTGAGTCTTTCTTCCTTCGGTTCCTGTTCCTTGTTGTGGTTTTGATGTAGTTGCTTTCGTTTTAATAAAACCCTGAAGTGGAATAGGGAGTATAAAAATTAGTTCTACTCGTAGAAAGAGGTAATAAAAGGGTTACCACCTTCCAAAAGAAGGAAAAGGAAGCGATACTCAAAGCCAAGTGCTTGGAAACGGCAAAGAGAAGGAGTCACAATGTTAACGACGACAGACAAACAGACAAAAAGACAGACGGACAGCCACAAACAACCGTGAAATGAGTTTTTCAAAGATCCCGACTTGATATGCAGACAAAAACTATAAAAATACATCCAAAGAAGTGGAATCCTAGGATCGGGGAAGAGGGTCTCGGCTACCAAGGCAACCATCACGTTGCAAGTCTTTTTTAAGCCTCGGCTACCAAGGCAACCATCACGTTGCAAGTCTTTTTTAAGCTTCGCCAGCCACATGAATTTTAGGCGAGTCTGTAGTTGGGCCTCTTCGCTTTCGAGGGTCAGTTTCGTTATTTTAGTCCTTCCAAACAGTAATGAGAATGTGCATTAATTATGCATTCTTCCATCTGCTTCTCCCTTTCGCCCCCTGTAAGGCACACTGTGGTTTGCTTCGTGTCCTTCTTCGGCCCACAGACTGAGCAATTAGCGTAGAAATATTCGCTTTCAGAAGTCATCCCGGTTTTGTGTTTCGTGTGCTTCTTTTTTGGTAAAATTTAATTTGTTACTTCTGACAGAAGAAGGACAAAGACAAGAAGCGGCACAAGAAAAAGAAAAAGAAGATTTAATTGCATTTTCTTCCCTTTTTTCGTTGCATTGTTGCTCTGGTTACTTTTCAGTGCATTTCATTGAAGTTTTTAAGGAAACTCGAAGCAAGAGTGTTAAAGAAACATTAATGAAAACTAGAAAGCAACATTAAATAGCTTTCATTTATGTTTTTTTTTTTTTTTATTTATTTTGATTATTTATTTTATTTTCAAACCTTAAGAACTTGGTTATTTCTTTTAAGGTTACAAAAAGTAATGTTAAAAATACAAATCAATCAATACTTAACATAATATGAAGACCACAAAAGAAGATAGCAAATGAGATCGAATTAAAAAATCTATATTAACCTCGTATACATACAATAGTATAAATAATCTGCGGTCTCCAGAAGTTGAAGTTCTGTTTCTTATTATTTCTTCTCTATGGTTTAACCCAAAGATATTCTTTCAATTGGAAAAACTTACGATCCAGTTAATGGAACGCTTTTTTTTACTGGTTTTCTTTTACAATTATAGACAAATAAATGTTTCCGTGTCTTTTCTCGGAATAAAATTTATCATGCAGCGTTTGTTCATGATCTTCTAATCGAGAATAAATTTTGTAGGTTGAAAAGGAGAAAATGAAACTTTTGTTGTAAAATAGCAGTGTGTGGGCGTGGCTCAAGGGGATGATTGTCGATGTCTAGGGGTTAAAAGTGGATGAGCATGACTTCCGAATCAAAAGCGTGAGACACGGGCGTGTAAAATACTTTCATAATGATAGAAATTTTATCTTGTTCGAGATCATGAGTTTATTAGTGTGTTTTTGTGGATGGCTTGGAAAAGGGAAAGGGAGAGGGAGATGATGAGATATTTCAATGCTCACGTTGTGTTCCTTGCTTTCACGATTAATTAACAACTCTTAACAAATTTTCACATCGTCGAAGGATTCCAGAGTAAATTAAATAGAGAAATGTACCATGGTACAAATAGAGAAATTAAAGAGAAATATTTTAAGAAAGTAAAAACGAATCAAAAGTAGTTGGAACAAAAGGCCGATAAAAATAATATAAAATATGCAAAGAATAAGAAAAGTAACACGTTTGAAAATTAAGCAGAAGAAAGCTAAAATGAAATTAATTTATCAGATTAATTTTGGCAGAAATATGAAGACAGTTTCATGAATAATTTTTCTTTCTTTTGTTTTTGTTTGTTTGTTAATTAATTGTTAATTCCAAAGTGTACGAAGCGTGGGCTTTTAAAGTTGACGAATTATTACTAATAAATGTGTAAATATTAAACTACATTTTAATTATTAATTTATATTTTACATTTTTACATTTCATAATTGCTTTTTCAGTCGTTATAATTGATTGCTTTCCGTAAGATTTCTTAATAAAATTACGTTGATAACTTGAATTACGTTGATCTGCTTGCTTTTCTTCTCACTTGTTTCCCTTTCCATCCTCTTTTTTAGCAAGCCTTCTTTAATAAAACATTGATTTTATTCATGATTTTGAATTGAAGATGGAAAAGTATTGTTACCGTTTCACTGCTGCAAGATTCTTGTAAAAAATACATTAAAAGTAATAGCAAAAACCATCGAATAAAACGCAAATTCCCGTTGAATTACCTCTTAGCGAATCCTTCGCAATTATTTCAAAGCGTGGATGCTTTCCAATCGAGTTCCGTGAATTTGTCACCGTCAAATTGAATCACAGCGACGCTTGTTCAACGCTGCGCTCGATGCGCGACGTCCAAAGGTGGTTCATTAACCATTTGCAACTCTGACTTAATTAAAAGTCTATAAAAGGTTAGGCGAAAAGGTTTCTATCGCTTAGCGACTTTACTCTCCCTAAATAAAAGAAAAAGCACAGCACAGAACGAACAGAAAAGTAGCAAAAATGCTCGATGAAAGTTTTACGTGACGTTGACACTTCCGGACAGCTTCCTTTGACGCCGGCACCTGGTGGCTTCCGTTCGGTCCCCGATTCACCGACGACAGCTCCAATCAGACTCCGCGCTTTACTTCCCCCTCGCTCGCCAGATCCTCCCCTTTATTCTACTCTTTTCTATCGTTAAGCGTGCAGCCGAGCACTGAGCAGAGTCGTTGAAGTCCATCGATGCACTTCCTCTCGTAAAAGGACATCATTAAGGACTAAAAAGAGGAAACCTAAAAACTGTTGAATAAAATAAAGTTCAATGTGAAACCTGTCGAATTAGACAAAAAAGAGGAGTCACAATGTCATTATTTAGAACACTTCCGGCTACGAAGAACGAGGTATTCAAATGAGTTGCAAAAGGAGGTGTACAAGCGTTATACGGAAGGTATACAAGGGGGTATATAGATGGAAATAGAGAAAGTTACGATAGAATCTTAACATATATACCTTAAACTTATAAATATCCACGCAGGGAATTGTTATTCTTGAGGTTGGTACCACTTGAGTTCAGTCACTTCTACAGGCTGTAATTTCTTTGTTTCCTTTCGTAGAGTGATTTAATTTCGTCTAGCATATAGCCGACGTAGCAACTGAAATCTTAGATGGCTTGGAAATATAAATCTTATCTTCCCTTGATTGCGTTTTATAATCTGAATAAAGAAATAAAATTTCTGCGGTCGTAATCTCACACGAAAGTGAAATCTTTCGATAAGAATATAAAAGCGATGAGATAAAACCGTTAACTGGTTCAATTGAAGCACGCTAAACACAATTGAAGATGAAACACTTCCAAAGCTGACAAAGTGAGATTAAGTGAGGCTTCGCAAGCTTTAATTAGATTTGGTATTAATTTTTGTAAACGATGAAGCCAGAATCCTCCCTGGTCTTTTATACAAACTAAATTTTAAATATTAATATATTTAATATAGGCTAAATATAGAAATACTTCGATAATGGTTCAGCTCTGGACCAACAAAGCAGTTCCATTAAAAATCAGATAAAAAGAAATTAGAATGTCATGGTTTCGTAGAATGTCATAATTCTTCTTTTATTTGAGCTGCTGCTTCTTTTTCCTCTTAATCTCTTTTCAGAAATTGAGGCCAAGTTGAATCTTTAACGTGTTCGTGATTTCTATATGTTAATAATAAAATTATGTCATTATTTGTCGTGTGATTAGATTAGGAAACAGCAGCAACTGTTAAAGGTGCTGAAAACCTATTGCAAATCGCTGAATGCATCATGAAGCGAAGACAAAAGTATTAAGAGGCTTTGTGAATTGCTTTAATTACACTGAGGAAGCCACTTGAAGCAGAGTAACAGAGATTTGGATTTATGGAAATATTAAAAAACAAAATGTTTTTCTATATCTCCTTTTTTGTCTATATTCTGTGCGCTTTTATGCAAGCAGAGGTCATCGCGGAGTCCTTCCCTGCTTCGCTATCTTCTCCTGCTGCAGACGGTATGGAGGAACCCATTGCACCACATGCAGAAGAGGGGTTTAAGTCGCCACCCTATGCCCCTCCGCCAGGCAGGAACAGCAGCCGTTTCCCGGGGGAGGAATGCAACCGAGTGTGTGTACCGGGAGAACGACGAACCTGTTTCTTTGATTTCACTCTGGAGCACTACCAAGCAATGGGCGTGTAAGTGGAAGCCGATAAATGACTTCACATTTCTCTTGACTTCTTGTGTTCTGTTCTCTTCTTCTCTCTAGAGCCTGCGGCAACTGTGCACGCGGCAAACTGGCCGATTGCGAGCACCCGCAATGCGTGCTGGGCGACGGTGTGGAAAAAGGTGTCATGAGCATCAACCGCCGCGTGCCCGGACCCCCGATTCAGGTCTGCAAGGGCGACGTAGTCGTGGTGGACGTCCACAACATGGCTGGCGGCACCACTGCGGCTCTACATTGGCACGGACTTTTCATGAAAGAGACGTCCTTCATGGACGGGGTGCCGTTCGTCACGCAGTGCCCTATCCCTTTCGCGACCACTTTCCGCTATGCGTTTCGTGCCACAGAGTCCGGCACTAATTTCTACCACTCGCACTCAGGTGAGCACAAACCCCACAGCAAACACCGCTCTGATCTGAACTACTGCAACAGGCCATCACAAGGTCAACGGTCAGTACGGCGCTTTAATCATTCGCGAGCCTCCCTCTCATGATAGTAACTCGGCTACTTACGATTATGATTTTCCGGAGCATCACATCATTATTTCGGATTGGATGCACACCTACGCCGAGGACTTCATGCCCGGGAATCCTTCCACTACAATTGCTCCCAAGGCGGTGGTGATTAACGGACGTGGCACGTTTACGGACGTGAGTTTTCACATAACCACTAGAATAAACGGACATTTATTCGCTTTCGTTTGCAGACTGCCACAAAGAAACGCACTTTTGTGCCACCGACGAAGTACTATGTTTCTCCCGGGAAGCGGTACCGTTTCAGGATGATCAACGCAGGAAACCATGCGTGTCCGTTCCTGCTGCAGGTGAAGAAAACCGATCCTCACTCCATTATTTGAAATCTATTGCTTTTCCTTATCGTTCTGCAGATCGATAACCATAACCTAACGGTCATTGCTTCCGACTCGAACAGCCTCTCGCCGAAAGTCTTCGACTCCATCGTCAGCAACGCCGGCGAGCGCTACGATTTCGTCCTTACCGCCGACCAGCTGAGTGGCGACTTTTGGATACGTGTGAAAGCCATCGGTGTGTGCCGCAAAATGGGCATCGAGTCGTTCGCACTGCTGCGCTATGTTGATAATGAACGCCCTTGGCCCTATGAGCAGGTGGAGCCGCCATTGCCGCCTTTGGACCAGACCCTACCCGATGGCATTGTAAGGCACCTCATTACAGGAGGTTCATTTCGCAATTAATGCTCCATTGCAGAGCCTCAACCACCCGGATGCCAACTGTGGGGACACTGATCAATATCACTGCATCACCGCGATGAACTCCACGGAGCAGGATGACGAGTTGCGTCTCAAGGAGCCGGATCATAAGCTCTTCCTCTCGTTGGTAAATTTCCGAGTGCCGTCTGAGGAGGTTTTCCATCCGGGTAGATATCAGCGCTTCGTCAGTAAGTAATAACCGTTGCTGCTACCAAATGCCTATTTCTACATCCGCTCATTGATCTCGGCAGATGTGAACGGTAACATTACCATCGCGAGTGCCATCAACAAGCTGACTCTCGCCCTGCCTTCGTCGCCGCCGTTGACGCAGCCCGAAGACGTTCCAGAGACCGACTACTGCCATTTCTCCAAGCGCCCGGAGCGTTGTAAAGGACTTCTGCAGTGCAGCTGCGTTCACCGGCTCAAGATCCGAACGAATTCAATTGTGGAGGTGATTATATTGGACGGAGGTGGAAGTGAGTGCTGCTCTCAGTTTCTGGTTCCTTTAGCTGTATAGCTTCATCTGCCTCTTCTTCTTTCAAATTAGATGCTGGCATTCACCATCCTGTCCACATACACGGCCACCGATTCATGGTAACTGGAATTGGACGACTACCCGAAAAACCGTTTGATATACAGTTAGTCAAGGAGATGGAGCGTCTCCGCATGCTGCCGCGTTTGCCGATGAGTCAAAGGCCGCCGTTCAAGGACACAGTATCAATTCCAAGCCGTGGATATGCCGTAATACGGCTGAGAGCTACAAATCCAGGTACGTCTATTGATTACCGTCAACCTCATAAATCAAACGATAATGTTTGCCCTTTGATTTCTTTCTTCTCTTTTCCTGCAGGATTCTGGATGATGCATTGTCACTACGAATGGCACATGGTCAATGGAATGGCGCTCATTGTTCAAGTCGGCGATCAACACGAAATGGTTCCAGCTCCGAAAGAGTTCCCAAAATGTGGTAACTATTTGCCTGAGGTGCATCTTTGATGTCTGCTGTAGAGCGATAGATGTGCCAGAGATCGACATGGAGCTAATTAATGTATTACCGTCTATCAATTAGCTTTAAATCTTAATACAAACAAAAAAAAAACATTAAAAAAACATAACAACAAATTGTTAGAAATTTAAGGAGAATTGTAATTAGTTAAGCGTTTTAAATAAAGTAAAAAATGGTATATTTATTTGGGTTTTTAGAAAAGCTCCTTTAAAAATGTATTAATTAATTTCAAATAAAATATAAAAACATAATTGGTATTATGTATCCAAAATATTTGTTTTAATCTTCATGATTTGCGAAATTTAATGAATATAAATGTAGGACCACATAAACCACTATAAAGGGCGTCTTCGGCAAACAACCACCCCTAGTCTTACTCAGACCAAAAGTATCAGTATCATACCATCAGTATCGTATCAGTAAAGGCGACGGTAGCGAAGCGAATAGTAGAACCACAGATTTACAACCACAGCTTAAAATTTCACATTTCAACTTACCAACCAGGCGCTCAGAAATCTTCAGCAAGCAAAATCAGTGAGAAAAAGCTTTGAAAGTAACTCTCGACAGCCGCGATCGATTTGTTTACAATAGAAAAAAGCCCTTTCTCAAAGCTCATTTGCTTTTAAACAATTATTACGAACGCTGAGAGAACAGTAACAGAGACAAGGAGAGTTACTTTCAAAGTCTCTCTCACTGATTTTGCATGCACACGATTTCTGGCCGCCTGGTTGATAAATGTTAAATCTTAATTGAAGAAGAGGATTTTGTAAATTCTGCGGCTTCGATTCATTTTTGTGGTTAGCAACAAATGTTTATAAACACATCTACGCGTTTTGGTTTATGTTGCAGTTACTAAACTGAATCTTTTTAGGTTTAATTACTATCAACTGAGTCTTTATTGTGCAAGTGAGGCCGAAACGCACCCAAGTTTATTGAGGTTATTTATGAATTATGAATTTATGACGGATGCCGGCTGTAATGAGTCTCCGTTGTTTTTCCAACGAATCTCGAATTAATGAAATAAAATTCAGTAATCAACGAGCTGATTTTTCCTTGCGCCTAGAACCTTAATCGAGATTCCCTTTCACGCTCTTGGCTCCTGGTCCTCAGTGAAGCGCAAAACCCGTTGCTGGATTTTCAACCCTTCGACATCACGAATTTGGGTCAACTCGAAGCTGTAAATTTTAAGAAATATTCGCCGTTTAAGTCTATTGTTTCTTCTTGTACTCTTGGTGCCATTCATTCCCCTCTCCGTCATCAGCGACCCTTTTATCACCTCCTCCGTAATATTTACCCTTCGTGCTTGTTCCATCCTTCAGCCTTCGGCTTCACTGCGAAATTTTCAAGCACACATTAACGATGCATGGAGCTTTCTTCTTGCATTCCTCGGCGCATTCATTCATCCGTGCATTCCTCTCGCTGCACTTATTTAAACGCTTTTGTTTCTACGCCGAACGTGCATAAAATTCCTCGCTTCCAACGGAAGACTAGAAGCGATAAGACTCCAGCGCTGCAACACACAACAACTGAGAAATAACGGTACAAAATATCATATATGCTTCGAGGCAACAACAATAACGACGACAACCTGCAATTGAACCTTCGATTCGGAGCGGAGAAGAAGAATTTTTGAAGCTTTTGTCGTGTTTATAAACAACATCGCATCGATTTCATAACGAGCTGCAATCGCTTGAAATGAGTTTAAATAAAAATGAAGAAGTACAGGAAATCCTACGGAGAGAAGGGGAAGAAAGGAAGAGTGGAGCAGAGAGGATGTGGGTCATCGGTTATCATCGTCAGTAACAACATCAGCAAATAAATAGTTTTCCATAATAAGAAGTGAAATGTTTTTGCGACGATGCTGTGAAGGAAAAGGAGAGATAAAGGCAAAGACTCTGCTTTCGGTAGAAACCAAATCGAATATCGTATTTCACATATCACAATTGCATTATTACATAAACCGAACATCGTTTTCCAGAAAAACGAATTCGAAACAAAATCAAAATCTGTTGAATCAGACGAAATCAAACGGAAAAAGCGAATCGAATGATGACAACTTACGACGGAAACGTGATCCTTATCGTTATCGCTGTTGCTGTGCAATTTTCAAGCTTTTCTGACAAAAGAAGTTATCGACGAGCCTCGTCTATTTTCGTAAATCACAGATTACATATATTCCAACGATTTGATGTATTGTGTATTTTATGAATTGTAACAATTCCACAGTTGTTCATGTGTTGCCAAAAAACAAAACAAGCGAAGCCACAAAATACTAAAAACGTTATTTAATACTTTAACATTTATCAATCAGGCGCCAAGAAATCGTTAGCAAGCAAAATGAGGGAGACAAGTTTTGAAAGTTATTCTCACCGTCTTTGCTTTTGCCCGCTCAGCGTTCGTAATAAACAGTGTTGCCGCGATCTTCTTTCCATAGCTTCAATTCATAAAATTAAATCGCATTTCATTAAATATTTTAAAGCTCTTTTGGATTATAGCCTATTATAAGCTCTAAATCTCGTGTGTGCTGTTCCATAAGGATGGCTGTGTGTCCAAAGGAAATAAATGCGAGAAAGTGGCAACACTGTAGGAGTCGATCGCTGCGTTATTATGACTGCTGAGAGAAGAGAAACGGAGATGATGAGAGTAACTTTCTTCAAAGCTTCCGTCACTCATTTTGTAACCTGAATTAGAATGTGGAGAGTATTTCTGAGGCCTTTCGTTTCCCTTCTCACTTACGCTTATTCGTACCAACTGAGAAGGATCCATTGTTCATTGAGACGAGACAGAGGCAACAGTTAACTCTAGAGCGAGATGAGGCGATGTTGATTGCTGGACTCTTCTTCTGGGGGTGCTCCTACATTCTTCTTGCTCTTATATTTTCTATTCTACACTTCGTTGTACGGAATTAATTCAAAACGGAAATTTGTATTTCGTCCGAAACTTCGCCCACCAAAGGAAAGAAATAATATTTTAAGAATAATAATAACATGAAGAAAAAAAAAAAACGAAAAGTTGATAGCAAAGAGTTCCAGTTAAACAAATATGCAGACGTTGTATTGACTCCATGTCAGGAATTTCTATGGAGAATCGAATGCTTAGTCAATATTGAGTTTGCGTGTGCATGTGTGCGTGTGTTTGTGTGTGTGGGTTCAAGTGCTTGTGACTGCTTCGGTTTCTCATCGTCATATATTGGATTTTTTCTGGGTTTTTAAATCGAATTTTTGAAATATGTTAAATAAATACGTTCAGTAGGTTTGAAGAGAGCGAAAGAGACAGACAGATACTCGCCTCAGGAGTGGAAAAGTGTGGAGTGTGTTTCAAAGGCAGATAGGAGTGAAAAAAGAGGGTGAAACGTGAGCGAGAGGCTGAAGGAGAAGACGTGTCAGTAATATTTGCATATCAAACAAATTCAATAAGAAAATATTGAATTATGATCGCACAGCAGCGCCGACACACACACAAACACAGCTCTAAATTTCCATTTCAGAAAACTAATTTTTTTTGAGGTCCGGAAAAATGTACACAAGATTTTGTATTTTCCTTTTTCAACCACTTTCACCGTTCTTCTTCCCCATCGCTTCTTTTATTTAAACCGCAGAAAAACATAAGTAATCTGCTCGTAATAAATTCGTTCATAAATTCAGCAACATCAACGCATGATGAATACTTTTGTGAGCTTCCAGTCCTCGCTCCGCACACACACCCACACACACATCAACCGAATCTTTTCTTATAAGAATGAAGCGTTACATGATGTTGTTGTCAGGCATGAACGAACACGTTTCCATTTGTTTTGTCCGTTGCAAGAACACGGAAGCAAACACAAGAAATTCATGCGAGGAGATTCGTTGTGAGTACCGCGCTTTATAGAGTCACCTGTGCTGGAAATGATGATGACGATGATGCTGCTTCGGATGATGATGATGTTTCTGGTGCTGCAATCATTTTAAGTACAATTAATGTGCAACTAAAACAAAGTTCGGAGCTCTGCACCACCAACGAGTGATAAGAAATGTTTGCTGCTTGAACTAACAACGGTTTTGATGTCCTTGGTCCTTGTTGATGTGTATGTTTCCTTATTTTTCAAGCAAATGCTTAAAATTGTCGAGCAGCTGCAAGAATTTGCCATGGGAGCGAGAAATATTTGCATTTTATCAAAAACTTACACTGAAAACAGAAGTGGAGAAACACAGAAGAGAAATCATAAAACTGAGTTCAGAAATTTCGAAATATAAATCAGAAATTGTCTACTAAAATTCAGCAATACTCTTGAATACAGACTGCATATAAACTTCAAGGGAAATGCTTTATAATTGGCGATTTACAGAGCAATGGAACGGTTCAACGACGATGAAATGAACTCGGAAATCTATAACTTTGCGACCAATCAATCAGGCAATCCATCAATCAACTATTCAATATGATTAAACATTGAGCAATATGATAAAAAGTGAGTCACTTTTGCCAGATCCAGAAAAAAGGTCCTTCAAACCATAAACGGCGATTTCTGAACTGAAAACCCTTTAATATACATGTATATAAAAATGCATATACATTTATTGATGATTTTAATATCGAATATAGTAATAATATCAAATTATATATTTTAAATTAAAGATAATTTCCAATTTCACGGATGTCATCGATGTTTAAAAATCCCTTCATTTCGCATTAACATAAATGGGATTTATGCAAAACGTGGCTTTTTTGGCACTCAATTAATTAAAGTTTAAGCAATTAAATCTAACGTGGGAGCGACGCTGATGTAACAAAGCAATTTATTTAAAAAGCAATTAATTTTAATAAATAAATGAAAATATTCAGCAGCAGCAACGACGATGACAAAATCAAATTAAACAAACACACAGAAACACAAACAGAACACGCATGGAAATTAAAATATACACACACAGAGGCACACACATTTCACCTTCACCATTCGCCATAAATAATCGTTGTTCATTGTTGTTGATCATCTTGAGCCTTGATTAGTCATGAACGACAAACACCAACAACAACAACTCGGATGCTGTTTTGTCTCTTTGTTGGATGATGATAGAATTTTGTAATTTATATCATTTGTTTAGGTGAATCCCAGCGGAATGAAACACCAACGACTCCGCATCGAAGTCCTTCGACATAATCAAAAACAATCAAGATTTAAATGCATATTTGAGTGGTTGCAGGGACGAACGCGAGATGGAGGAGGGATAGAAATGAAGTAGGAGGGAGTAGAAAGAGGAAAACGGGTTACACATGACGATGGGAAACATGGAAGCGGCGGTGGAAGGTGAAGGAAGCAGCGACGGCGTTTAAACCGGGTTCACATTTATTTTAAACGCCTGAAATGACTTCGTGTGGTCCGAAAGTGAACGTGAAGTGAGTAAAACCCAGAAATGGCAAACGACTGACCATTGAAGCATCTGACAGAGCGTCCAACCACCCGATAAATCGTCCAACCTCCCGACGATAAACCAAGCCACGTCTTTCAGTGGCATTAAATTTTGATACATTTGCATGCTTCGGTGCTGCTCGGTGCTGCTCGGTGCCGTGGTGTCGACTTCATGATTTCGAATTCATGAATTTATGAATTGTGTATCGGTCCCGCTGCAGTCGTAAAGCGTTCGATACTCGGCGCTCCTTTGCGGGTGCTCTGATAGCGACTGTTGCTGCTACTTCTAAACGAGGTGGATCCCCTCCGCCCTTCTAATAACATTTAAGCTGTAGTCATTCCCACTTCACTCTTTCGCTCATCATGGAAACCTTGAATTGGAGATTCTACGTGCGTTTAAAATAATGATGCTGCCGTTGCTTTGCATTAACTTGAACCTCGTGCTGTGTGCTTATTTGGATTTCATTTTCATATATTAACAAGAAGAAACGCAACTCTGTTGTTTTATAGCAAATTCGTGTTCAACGTGTGAGCAAAAACTGAATAAAAACATTGTGAATAAATGTAGGCAAAAACCGGGAATAATATTAATAAATAATAGAAGTAAACAAAGAAGAAACACAGAAGAACAACGTGAGTACAACTGAAAAAGTAATGAGAAATGTAAATAATATTTGCAATAGTAACAAATACAGAAAACATACAGAAAAAAGAAGAAAAGAATAACAAAATTATTATTAAATTGAACATTGCTAAAGCAGAATAAAAGAAAACAATAAAAAAAGAAAGTCAAATGCTGAATAATGAAGGGAATTTAAATTAAACAATAATAAATCAATAAATTCAATAAGAAACGAAAAAAGGGAAGAAAGAAAAAAAACGCAAAATAATAACAGAAAACATCAGAGAAAATACAATATTAAAATAAAGAAAACACAAAAAAAAATTGGATTAATTACGAATTAAAATACACAATGAAATTAAATTAAAGTGAAAATCAATTTAAAACAATTCAGTTGATTTATTTGTTCAATATTACTAAAACAAATTGATAATTTAATACAAATATATAAATTAATCAAATAAAGAATTTCGAATCACCTAAAAAAACGTTAGCGTGTCGTTCAGAACATATGTAAGCACCGACAAATAACATTAAATAATAATTAATAAAATTATTTGTCTGTGATAGAAGCTATTCTCAATGATTTTTTAGATAGATTTGTCAATAGAATCTCCTGCGACGTAATCCTGCATTCGTGATATCCTTAATCAACAAAGAGTCTTAGAGTTATTGCTTTCGATCCTTCAAAATGCCTTGGACGAATTTATTAGAGCAGCGGAAATTTATGCTGAAATGAAGAAATGATTTCTGTTATAAGTAAACCTCGTACATAAATAAACTTCAACATGTAGAAGAAGTATAAAAAAATATTTGAATGAATAAGTAAATAAATAAATAAAATCAAATACAATTTAAATAAATTTTTGGTAATGATATTTATAAATAAAGTCTATTAATTAATTAATAATATAATAATGAAATATTAAAAATTATAAAGCACTCAAAAATAAACGAAGACATGAAAAATCTTGGAAAAGAATCAAGGAAAAAATTGATTTGAGAATTGATTGATTTCGAGAACGATGAATGTCAGTTCAAACGCTAAAAACGTTCAAAAAGGAGGAAGAAATTGTTAATCAGCGCCTTCAATGGGATGCAATTTCATCGCTTTTACAGAAGTTGCACGTGAAGTGGTCGTTGTTGTTGTGGTTTTTGTGGTTGTTGGTTTCATATCGAGCCATTTACTTTGGTTGTTGTTGTTTGATCCATGAAGACTCAAATGTGTTTCTTGAACAACCTTTCAGCCACTGCTTTATAAATTAATGCTTCTCTTTCACACACATACTCTCTCTCTCTCTCTATCTATCTCTCTCTCACTCTTTCCCCTTCATCTTTATTCCTCTTACATTCTCACTTCTTTTCCAATGCATTTCATGGGTCTTTGCTGAGTCTCTGCTGCATTCAAATCGTCCACCTGAAAACGTTGTTAAGAAGTCACTCAGTGGCTTTTTTTTTTGGTTGTATGTTGTTGTTGTTGTTGTTTGTATCCCACTTGACTTCAATTCCCTGCTGCTGTTGTTGTTGTTGTTGTTGTTATTGCTGTCATCTGCAAGCATCTTCATTTTTATTATTGTTGCTTTTATTTTACATATTCTGCTGCTGTTGCTTCTGTTTTTCATTCTTCCTTTCTTCTGCTTTTTCACTTTTTTCGAATTGCAGTTTTTTCTACGTTTTTTAATTTTCTTCATAAAAAAGGAGAAAGGAGAACAAGCTGAAAGAAACTGAATTTGAATTTTAAAAATGGAAGGCAAAAACTTTAGATTAAATTTTGTTATTAATGAAGCGTTTTACAGTTTAAAGGATTATGTATTTTAGGATTTAGAAGTATGTCCTGGAGGACCAATTTCAAGGAGTTCATGAAGTGTTTAATTCATTCATTTTCCTTTTTCTTTACTCATTCCCACCATCATCTTTTGCTTCTGGTTCATAAATCATAAACTGTTATCCTTGATTGCCTTTAACCTCCTTTTAATCTTCTGTTTCTTGTATTGCGCACATTTCATCATCGATTTCTATTGTTTCTCCCTCTTTCCGCTTTTTTTCCTTCTCTGAATTGGCTATTATTTCGTCTCCTCTCCTTCAATTGATCAATTCTTCGATCAGCTCTGATAGAAAGCACTCGAAAATTGGCTATAATCAGAATTCTCTTAACTCCGTTTTGAAGACAGCTTAAAAATAAAGACTTGAGGGATTTCATTTAAATGTAATTCCATTTCGCAACTCGTTTACGTTCCCTTCATTTATTGAAACCGCATTTAATCTGAATTTAGTTCATTGCTTCCGCTTTTTCCGGAAGCGTTCTTTCCCCTTCCGTCGGCATTTCTAATTCCAATTTTCAGGAATTTCCCTGCATTTTTCCGATCTTCCTGATTTTCTGCTGCTTGATGAAGCACAAAACTAAAGAATAACTAGTATAGAAGATGTCTACAGCCGGGCTGTAGCCGAAATACCCTACACCTTAAAGCTGCATATATACTCGTATATATAAGATACATAAGATAAACTATAATTATAGCTGCTTAACTATTTCTGTGCGTTACAAACACCGGTACTAAGTGCGTTTACTCTCAAAATTTAGGTGTATGGTATAAAAATATATTGCAATACTGGGTGGATGGATAAAAAGGAGGCGTGGCCCGCCCATTTTTTTCCCCAACAGAATATTATTGGTTCACAAACTACAATATTATGTACATTATTATTCAGGAAACTTATATACTTTTCAATACAATCCATGTAAAACCCTCCATGACCTATGTAAACTAAAAGTGGGCGGACCACGCCCATATTTGGCATATTAACTGGAAGCATTAGTCTAAACCCACATATAAAATTTTCTTGTCTTCTCTCAAAAAGTGATGGTGATATGGCCTTTTTTTAATAGGCAAAACAGAGGTACCTGCACTCTCGATATAAAAAGTAGGCGTGGTCCTTGGGCGATTTTGTCCATTTTCAATACGAAACACCCCAACATAGCAACGAATATTTTTGCCAAATTTCATTTTGAAATCTTAATCCGTTCTCCTGTGATCGTGATTTCAACGGACAGACAGACAGACAGACAGACGGACAGACATCGTTATTTCAATTTTGGTGGTGATGCTGATCAAGAATATATATACTTTTCCATACCTATCTTGTCTAGTTCTATGCGTTACACACTCCGGTAGAAAGTGAATATACCCTCAACCTTAAGGTGTAGGGTATAACAAGAAGGTATTTTTATTTGTCGGTTTTTCTTTTTACTTCCTTGTATACGTAGTAAATACAAGAAAGTATTGTAATCATGAAAAATTTCGATATTGAGATTTTGATGGTAACACACATTTTGACCATCGCGGAGTCCATTTTGACTAGTTTGGTCGTGACGTGTGTACGTATGTACGTATGTACGTCTGTACGTCTGTACGTCTGTACGTCTGTACGTATGTACGTATCCTCAATAACTTAAAAACGGAGAATCGTAGAAACTTGAAATTTGGTATTTGAGACTCTTATAAGACCTAGTTGTGCACCTCCCTTTTTGGATGCAATCGGTTGCGCGAAAAGGACACTTCTCCTGTAGTTTTTTTCAAATTTCATACATTACTCAAAAACAAACACTCCTAGAAAGTATATACTATTGGGCCTTACATAAGACAGAATTTTGTAGCTCCAATTTTAATGATTGTTCGCACCAAAACGACTCTTCGCCAAAGGAACACGAAGCATGCATTATCCGAATTACATAAATGATAACGATAAATGAATGTTATGCTGCTATATCTTTTACAAAAATTGGTTGTACCCTTACAGAACTAAACAGGGAAATCAAAATTACTACGATTGATAGTTAAAGCTGTGTGGAAACTAATTTGTACTTCCTTGTTTTTACTTACTACTATTTAAATTATTTTAATTAAGAGAAGCCTATGAAATTTTTTTCATTATGGAAGTAAAAATATTTAAAATTTTTAAAACTTTAATTTTAAAATATAAATAAAATATATCAACCACTCTTGACATAAAACCATACAATTGCCGTCATACAAGGAAGTTATGTGTTGCCCACATCAGATATTTTAAAAAAATATTCACTTCGCTACACAAAATAAGAAATTGAATATATATTATTTTCCACACCTAACACGCCTATTTTAATTACATACAGAAGCACAAAATGAAAATTGCTAAAAATATTAAAATTAAATTGAAACGGTCAAAACTTGAAAGCTTGATTATTTGCTTATTTATTTGAAGGTTTTTATGATATTTCATATAACAATAAATATTTAATATCAGAAGCTGTTACTTTTGCTCAGTTTCTCTGCTGTCTGAACGCGGGTCTACTGCAGTAAAATATCGAAATCTCGATGCAAAATGCCAGCAAAGCAGCTGAGTAGCCGATGCCGAGTATGATCAGCGCCACCTGAAAGTCTTCCATGGACAACGGCTTCACTTCTTCCTCGGCTGAACTTCCCTTCAACGTAAAGAAACCCATTTGCCAGGCCTCTTCGTAGAATCGCCGGGAGATCGCTTCATTCAGCCCCGCGCTGCAAATTCGCAGACAGAAGTCATCGAATGCGTCCTTCAGAGGCCAGCCGACCGCCTCCGGGAACGAGCCCAAAATGCTGCCGAAGTCTTGCGTCATTAGTCGCATTTTGGGCCGTTTCATTAGCACCTGCTGCTGCAGATAGAACGAGCAGTACTCATCGTAGCAGACGTATGCGTATTCAGGATTCAAAGAAAGGCGATGAGCGTAGTAGCTCGCCGAGTCGACGATTTGAATGTGCTCCCACAGCGCTTCCGGCAAATCGAAACTGCGTAGAAATGCTGCGATATGGGAGTTGGTGAGAATTGTCACATTGCTGGCGATCAGATCGGCAACGGTGTCAATCTGCTTCTCGTACACGTCCGAGTTGAGGAAGCTGGACAAGCGCGCAAGGTATAAGTTGCTGATGACGAAGCCGCTTATAGTCATAATCGCGTAGATCAGTAATTTGGAGCGTGAGCTGGCGCCGGATAACGTAAAGCCGAGGTAGAGCATGCTGCCGAACGAGGCCAGCAGCGACCCGCTGAAATCCCAGCTGCCTCTATGACGCCAGCGCAGCAGGGAGCTGCCCACTGCGATCAAGCCAACCGCCAGCAGCAGAGCGATCCAGGTTCGTGGGGCGAACGGCAAGACGAAGTATTCATAGCGCATCAAGGGGCGCGACAACGGCACCATTACCTTTAGGTAACTCAATCGGGTCGCTACGCTGACAGCATAGCTTTGGTTGGGCTTGACAACCAAGCCCAAGGTGCAAGTATCGAGCAGCTTCTCTTCCAAATTTCGCTGGCATTCGGAGAAGTTGGCAAGGATAACGTTCGTCATCCTTCCATTCAAACGTTCAACGAATAGCTTAATTACTTGGTAGTTAATTCCACTGAATACTGCTGCCCCGCTTGACGCATTCACATACAGCATCGTTGTGGGCGGATTGTGTATGAAACCAACACGAATTTCGGATTTGTTTATATTACGCCAAACGTTGCGTTGCTCGAAATATGCTTGCAACGTGATACTTTCCATCTGCAGACTGGAGAATTTGCTGAATGTCAGTGGCGCTGATGGTTGTTGCGAGGAGACCAGCAACGCGTTGTGGAATCCGTTCGTCCAGCACCAATCGAACAGCCACATCCACTTTTCCGGCGACTGCAGATCCTGCGCTACGAAGAGCAAATCCGTTCCGTACCAATTATCCAAGGTTTTCCTCACAGTTTTCATTAGTGCCTCATCGAAGTTGGATTCGACGAAAACAATTGCCAAAATCTGCGAGTTGAAACGCGTCTTTAAAGCGAATTCCGTCTCCTCTCGTACGACGATATTCGGTATTTCGCTACTCTGCAGCAGGCTCTCGCTTAAGCGACTCCCTAACAGATCAAAGAAAACAGTTGTCGTTGCATTTATGCTGAGCTCAAGATGCTGCACCAAACGACGTAACTCGCTTCCGTTCGCAGATGCCGCGACAGACGGTAGCAGCCAAAATACAACGAGGCCGACACCGCAAGCCTTCATTTTAACACCACCGAAGAGATTTATTGAACTTTAAAATGCAACAGTTTATTGCGAAGGCAGCCGAGAACAAACCGCGACTGACTGAAAGCCTTCAGCAAATCCGATTTTTCCTCTGTAGGACTTTAGCAAATATTGATTCGAAAATTGCTACCGTCAGAAGTTAGTTCTATGTTTTAGTCAAGGTGAGGTGACAAACTTTGTGATGTGGCCAGCTTCGTCCTTGGCCGGAAATTGTTGGCCGACGTCGATGTTGGCAATCGCGATCGAATATTTAATAGCTAATATTTAATGTAATAGCTTGCATTTTACACGTTCAGCTATCTTCCATTTCACAGGAACAATTGAACTGTTATTGTTCGATATTTAATGATTAAATTCAACGAATTGAATAAAAATTAATGAGTAAAAAATATTGTGAAACGGAAAACTTATCAAGTAATGTTCTTAAATCAATACAACTTACAAATTTTATTATGAAATATGAAATAAAGGTTTTTGAAAGAATAAAATATAATTAAGTAAAACTTTTAAAGATAAAATTTCATGAGATATGAAAACGAGATTGAACATCTTCAGCTGGTAGAGATACCTAGTACTTTTTATACCCTACACCTTAAGCTTAAGGGTATATTCACTTTCTACCGGAGTGTGTAACGCATAGAACTAGACAAGATAGGTATGGAAAAGTATATATATTCTTGATCAGCATCACCACCGAAATTGAAATAACGATGTCTGTCCGTCTGTCTGTCTGTCTGTCTGTCCGTTGAAATCACGATCACAGGAGAACGTATTAAGATTTCATAATGAAATTTTGCAAACATATTCGTTGTTATGTTGGGGTGTTTCGTATTGAAAATGGACAAAATCGCCCAAGGACCACGCCTACTTTTTATATCGAGAGTTTTTTTTGTTTTCACTTTTTAAGAGAAGACAAGAAAATTTTATATGTAGGTTTAGACTAATGCTTTCAGTTAATATGCCAAATATGGGCGTGATCCGCCCACTTTTAGTTTACATAGGTGTTGGAGGGTTTTACATGGATTGTATTGAAAAGTATATAAGTTTCCTGAATAATGGTGTACATAATATTGTAGTTTGTGAACCAATAATATTCTGTTGGGGAAAAAGATGGGCGGGTCACGCCTCCTTATGCTTTTACTTATGAAACTGCATACAGCTATCATGACGGCATAGTTGTAGAAATTTCATAGGAGTATAAAGTTTTGCCTTTTAGAAGTGGTGCGATAGAATTATTATTATTATTCTATATATATTGTATATTTATTATTAGATATATAATATACATATATATTGTATATATATATATACGAGCATATTATATCGCACCACTTCTAAATATATATACCAGTATATATGCAACTTTAGATTAAATTTTGTTATTAATGAAGCGTTTTCTAGTATTTTAGGATTTAGAAATATGTCCTGGAGGACCAATTTAAAGGAGTTCATGTAGGGTTTAATTCATTCATTTCTTTATTGATTCCCACCATCATCTTTTGCTTCTGGTTCATAAATCATAAACTGTTATCCTTGATTGCCTTTAACCTCCTTTTAATCTTCTGTTTCTTGTATTGCGCACATTTCATCATCGATTTCTATTGTTTCTCCCTCTTTCCGCTTTTTTTCCTTCTCGGAATTGGCTATTATTTCGTCTCCTCTCCTTCAATTGATCAATTCTCCGATCAGCTCTGATAGAAAGCACTCGAAAATTGACTATAATCAGAATTCTCTTAACTCCGTTTTGAAGACAGCTTAAAAATAAAGACTTGAGGGATTTCATTTAAATGTAATTCCATTTCGCAACTCGTTTACGTTCCCTTCATTCATTGAAAGCGCATTTAATCTGAATTTAGTTCATTGCTTCCGCTTTTTCCGGAAGCGTTCTTTCCCCTTCCGACAGCATTTCTAATTCCAATTTTCAGGAATTTCCCTGCATTTTTCCGATCTTCCTGATTTTCTGCTGCTTGATGGAGCACAAAACTAAAGAATAAAATACTGTGAAATCAACAGAACGCACTACAAAGAATACTTTGAGCTCTTTCCCTCTTTTTTCCCCCTTTTCATAAGTGTTCACGAGTTGACTATTGCTACATTTGATGCTTTTTGATACCTTTTGCTGCAACTCGCATTCATTCGGCTTAAATTCGCGAACAGCAGCGAGAGTGAAAACCTTTGCATCAGAGCGAACAGCGCTCGCTCTTTCCAGTCCCGTTGTCAGGGTAACTTTTGAGAGCGAACAAATTAAACAGCGCTCAATGCAGCTCGGGGCGGATTTCAAGAATCCGCGCAACGAACGATGCACTGCGATGCGAAAACGAACGCGCATATGAATTCGTGGAGGTGATACATCCGAATGCAAAGTAATTACGTTACGTCACTATCGGAAGCGTAAACAGCTTCACTGCGTCGTCATTCATTTCAAATTACTAAAGAAGAATTGGAATTGAAGTTGATTTATGTGAGCATCTGTTGAAGACATACAAGAATTTTTTTAAATTTATTATGATTTTTTGAATTTAGTATTTATTTATTATTTATTTTAGATGTCATTAAAATCTGTGCTTTAATTTGAAATCAAAGACTTTTCATTCTCCACCTTTTAGATACAAAACATCTTTTTTATAGCCTTTTAAACCCCTTTTTTGTATATCTGACAACTTCTGTACATCGTTAGGTATTTTCGATATTTTTCTACTTCCTTTACACTTCATTAACCATGTTTTATTGTCTCTAGGCTCTTATAAACGTCTTTAAAATGGATTATGGCCTCTATTTAGAATCCTTTTGCCTATTCTCGAGTGTCTCAGGCTGCAAGAAAAGCAATACACATTTTTTCGTACTCCTCGAGTTGCTGCCATCAGTCAACAACACAAGAAAAGCAACGAACCGAACAGATTCACGGAAATGCAGACAAAAAACATCAAAATATACAATAAAGTGTATAAAAAGCTAATAAAAAACGAATATGAAAAGTTGAAAAGACATAAAAAAGTGTTGGAGAAAGGGGAAAAGGAAATAATCAAATAACGAGGCTGAATTTTTTATTGAAATTGCTTGCATTATTCAGAATATAGTCTGTTCTCTCTCTCTCTCTCTCTCTCTCTCTCTCTCTCTCTCTCTCTCTCTCTCTCTTTCTCTTTCACTCTTGCACTTTCTTTCAGATGCTCGCTCTGAAACTCAGACTTCTTCAGGAGACAGATTATTAAAGATCACAGCCATGCAACTACGACTCTTTTAACCCATAGACGCTTAATGAAACTCATCCATTGAGGTGACTGTGTGTGTGTATGTGAGTGTGTGCATTCGCAGTTTATAGTCCTTCTTAAATAACAGTTGGGGGACGGGGAAGTTAAGAGCCACTTCACAGAAATTTATGCAGTTGATTAAAACACTCGGAGGATTTATTTCGTTGTATTCCTCGAAGCACAATCGTGCGGTATGCAAATTAGGCGCTCAAGATGAAGAAGAAGATACGACCCAGAAGACGACCTGTAAGAAAAGAGGAATAAGGAGTTGGCGATGGTGAAACGGGGGCGCAGCAGTACAACATACGATCACCTACACGACAATTTTCATTTGACCCACAAAACCTCAGCTCATAACTTCACGGTGTGTTATTTACTTGTTGCCACACTGACAACGCCGTAAAGTAGGCAAATTTATTGGCTCGCTTCAGGATATTCAGCGGAATCTATTCCATTTGTCAAAGGTTCACAGTTCCTAGAGGAAATCGCAGCCCGCCACCTCTCGACCTTTCGAAGCAGCAGCAACTCGGTTCATTGCCGCTGACAACGCAGACTGAAAACAATTTGAAAGCGCCTAAAAATGCACACAGGAAGATAACACAAGAACGCAACAAAAACCAACAACAACGACTGAAAAATTCAACTAACTCCAAACTTTGAAGCAACTGAAAGTAATGAAAATTAACACTTCTTCTTCCTCTCCTTCTTCGCCTACCTTTCCACTTCTTCTCGGCACACCTTTTCAATCCTTTTTGTCGACTTTCATATCCGCTTCGTTGTTAAAATGTGAATCTTCGTTTTTCCGTCGCTTTGATACGCTTTTTCGGTCAACTTCTGTTGGACAACGCCTAACGATATGCAAACGTAGGTTAAGGTGCTAGGAAAGCCGCAAGAAGGGGGCGGCGAGAGTCACCTCTACCGAAACTACTGTTATTTTCACTTTAACTAAATATTTGCAACTCGTTTGTGGCGCCTCAAACTAAATTTGGCTTTGAAATTATTTTGCTCAGTGTTGCTGAAGCTGCAGCGGCATTTTGCATAGAAAAAATAAAGCAGAAGAGAGAAGGAAGAGACACAGCGATGCAAACTAGTCAGGATTTCATTTTTGTCACTGACCGCAGCCTAACAAGAGGCAATGATTTTTGCTCTGCTCTCACTCTGCATGCAGTCGTCCTCCTTTCCTCTTCACCTTGCTCCCCTTCCTCATGCCGTTGCTGTCAGTTGTGTGCTTTTGCCGTTGGTGCAGCATTTTTTGCGGACGTCATGAATAAAAGATGAGGCGCAGAGACGAACGCTTGCCGTGAAGTGAGCAGGAAATCAAGAGTTGAAATTTAAGACTTTTGACACGCTTCCGACTCGGCACTCGCTTCCACTCGGTTATCGGCCGCCCCGATCGCACCCCGTGTTGTCATCGGAGCCTCATCCAAAGCGATGAAAATTTTATGACGCTTCAGTTGCTGATGAATTCCGTTGCAATGTATTTTAAAATCAATTTTTAATGTAGCCACGGAGCTATTAACAAATCAGGAAAAAATGATTTTATATTTAAAAAAATCAGAACAAAAACTTTATTAAAAAACAGTTTTTTCATTGTCCAACTATGTTCAAAGAAATGGAAGAGAATGGAAAAATACTATTTAATATTAGCAGCAACTTTAGAAGCAGCAACTCCTTCAGAATAAAACCAGCAAACCACGAAGAAATGCAGTTGCAAAAACATCTCAAGTCAAAGTTTTTGATACTCTTCACAACTGCAAATGTAAACAACTTCAGCTGAGATCATCTCATCACATCTCAGCGAATTTCTATTTACGATTCTGTTTTGTTATCGGTTGCTTTTGCTGCTACAAGATTGGTAACAACAACGATAACGGTCGATATATCGTGGATTATTTTCGACATTTTCACCTATTTGCACTGCTTTTTCCACACATCTATCCGATCTTATACAGAATCCTGATTTTGATGATTTTGCTCACAATTCAAGTCATAAAAGATCACCACCGTTCTTTTAATAATAGTAGTGAATAGATTAGAAAAGCTAATAAGAAATGCTGGTGATCAGGGAAAAATTCATTAAGTATGAAGACCAACACGATGTCGAATGGAATGACGGCGGTCAAGCCAAAAGTCAATGAGAAAACGCCGGTTAAAATGGAGACAACGACCTTTCTGAAAAGGATCAACGACAACGATCCTTTTTTTAATGATGGAAGGGACGACGACGATCGAGCTAGGATTTATCACAGTTACACAGTGATGCGGTTTCTTTGGTCGCTGATCGATATCTGTACGATCTTTGAGACGATCCTGATAACCGAAATCGATTACTAAAACTATCTACAGCTGAACGAGGATCCTGAGGAGGATGCCGATAAAAATCCTGACGACGATTCAAGTGGGAACGGTCGAGGAAACGCCGTTTAGAACCGCAGCGATCGACGATATTGCCAACGATGGTTATCACAAGAACGAGGGAGGTCATAACGATCGTTATCGTCATGATAACAAATCAAAAACACTTATTAAAATCAATTTATTGAGAACTTAGCATCGTATCTAAACATTTCTTTAATTTCTTAAATATTTCTTCCCTTACTCGGTTTCTATATGTTGCTAAATTTCTAAAATCCTGAAAGCATTAAAGATGGAGTCTATCCATTAAAGATAAGGAACTTCCACCCACATTTGACCGTCCATCGCCATTTGAAAGTTTCTAATTGATATAAATTTAAGGAGAACAGAAATAATATGCAACTGATTTCAACATTACGAAAAGTTGAACAAAATTAAACCAAAGTTTCAAACAAATGATTTGCAATTTTTCATTTTTCATTTGTACTTTTCTAAAATAGTTTTCAACAGCGCGATGTCCAGGGCAGCGAGGGGAAGGGACGTCGGAGGAAGTGACAGTTCCACAAGATGGCGGCGTTACATGAGTTATGCTGATATGTCAAGCAACTTGTAATGAAATCGTATCAAGCGGAAGTATTTCACTGAAGCTGTCAGTTGTCCGCACAACAGATGTTGTCATAACAGTGAAAGGAGTGGAAAGGGAGAGGGGAAAAGGAGGGAGAAGAGAGTAAGTGACAGAGTGGACGACTTTTCATCGGTTGCTGAGTCATTTCACTGGTGTTAAAAACTCACCACTTTAATTTAAAGCGATTCATTAGACGAAGGACCGTCATCAGTGCCACAGTAGAAAATGAGGAAAAAGGAGAAGAAGAAGGATAAATTCTTCGCTTTGTTATTTCGAGTTATAAAAATTAAAGCATCTTTAAAGAAGAAGTTAAACAACTATTAAATTTTAAAACGATTTCATTTAACAACTCATCATTTTGACACTTGCACAGCAGCGAATTCGCAGCATCTTTTGTCTGGCCATTTTAAGATTTGATGATGCCACTCAACACCGATTAAACTTTAGTTATAATCCAAGATTTTGAAGCGTTAAGCTTAACGGAGAACGAAAACTGCTATTGGCACGACTTGTTGACTGAAAACCTCGTTCAGTTTCGTTTTCCTTCCCAGTTTTAACCATTTTGGACCCATTTCAGTTGTTGGTGGCTTCGGAGCTCTTAATTATTCTAAGCTTTGATTATTTCAGCTTTTCTCTCGTGTTAAGTGACCTTTTTAGTTGTGAGTTGAGAGGACTGCGGGGTTTGTTTGAGGTTCCTCGTCGCGATTGTTACCACCTTTGAAGAGAGAGAGAAACAACCAAAAAATGTAGAAAACGTTGAATGATGAAGAGAAAACCTTTTGGAAAAGAAAGAAGAGATGAAAGGAGATAGAGAAGAGACTAACAGTAATAGAAAGAAGAAACTGATGACCGAGAAAGTTTTCTTAACATCGATTTGATCACTTCGACGATTGATTGTTTCTATTCAAGGTTTTTTTTCAAGTGTCTCGTTTTATTCACTTCTTCTGTCTCCATTTACAGTATCAAAGTTGGTCTTAAGATGAGCTCTGCCTTTCAGCTGCAGTCAAGAGGTTGTTCAAGGACTCCAAAAGCTCCGCTAATTGCATTTAATTGAGCTTCTTCTGTGGTCCTTCAAAGCGCTGAAATTTTAAGCATCCTCTGAGCTAATCGCGTAAAAATCGGGTGACTGTAAAGGGTTTAATTTAGCTGCTCGCAAGGGCATGAAAAAGGGATTATAATAAATAAAATAGAGCCAGGAAGAAGAACAGTTAATTGCCAACGCCATGTTTGGGCGTCGTTGTTCCTTTCCTCTTCGTGGAGTTCGCAAAAGGATCTTACACTTGGTCGTCTCCTTCTCCTTTCTCCTCCTCCTTCTCTTCCTTCCACTTCTCCTACATCTCCTCTTCGTTCTACTCCGCGGTCGCGTGGAATGAATTCAGATCCACAGACGTTTTGCATTGCTTTGGGCCCATTCGAAGTCGTAATCCGTAAAAAGGATTCCACTGCACGACGCCTTGACACTTGTTCTTGGCTCCACGGTTTTATAGCAGGTCGGCAACAACAACAACAACAACAGCTGCGATGCTTTGTGCTGAGAATTTTAATTCGTAATTAAATTACGAGGAAATGAAGAAGAAATTCAACAACAAGAATAAAGAAAATGGAGGAAACAATTAAAAAAAATATAAAGCAAGTGGTAAGTAAAACCAAATAGTAAAACGAGAATAAACGATGGAAAAAGAAGAAGAGGAGGAGGAAGGAGAAAGGAGAAAGAACGGAGAAATGCACAGAAGTAAAACGTTGATGATAGAGTTTCTTTTATTACTTGTCCCGTTTTTATTATTATTACAGTTCTTCTTTTGCAGCTTCTTCTGCAGCTTCTTCCATTTTTCTTCCCTTTTTTCTTCTCTTCGTACTTATTTTATATAAGCCAAGGCTTAATTTTGTCTCTTGCTGCAGCGAGTCGTCTTCGATGGACATCTGAAGGTGTTTAATGGACTCTGTTTTTATTCCCGAAGCGGCCAAGGAATGGAATTGTTTTTGCAGATTCCAATGCGATTGCATTCGGGCACAAAATTCAAATTCAATCAATTGCATTGATCAATTGAGTGTTTTTCCTCTGTGCTTCTTCAGAAACAATAAAAACTTCCAAAGGAGCAAATAAACATTAAAAACAATGGATTTCTTCGACGTCCTTTGGGTCACTTTTTCAGTTGTGGGCGGAGCCGATCTCCTTCTTCTGCTGCTTTAAACTCTTCTCCTTTGATGCGCCTTCAACGAGCGGCATTTTGTCGTGCAGCAGAAGAGCAGCAGCTTTTTTATAGGTTATGTTAACAAAAAAATGCTGTTTTCTTGAAAGAGTCTCTTCCATTCTTCTCTTCTACGTTTTTCTATTTTGATATCAATTCGATTAGATTCGTTTTTCAATTTCTTTTCACATGATTTACAAACAGCAACGATTTGGTTTCTGTTGTTCTGTTTGCTGCCATTTTTATTTGTTTTCCATCTGTTTTCAGACGAGGACGAAAATCATTCGGATCTGGACTGATTTCCTCGTCAAAACCTTCTCCAGCTTGGACAAATTTCAAGTGCTCTGCTGTCCTAGAAGTTCCCTTTCCTCGGAGTATCCCTCGATTAAGCATCTTTTTCTTAATTCTCCCTTCGATTTAATGTCCTTTTGTTGTACACTTTCTTTTCTTTAGACGCTGGAGCTGACGTAGAGACAGAAACCGAAGAAATTGACGATGAAATAGAAGAAGAAAAGAGATTACATTTCGTCTTATTGGAAAATGGGAAAATATCAACTTCCAATAAATCAAAGTGAATTCAATTTTGATTTTCTGTGTTTCTTTTGTCCTGTTTGTTTACATTCAGATTTTTTTGTATTTATCTTTCTCCTTACAAGGATTTCTGTTTATTGTAAAAGAAGAATGAATAAAAATTATATAAAAATATTTTCAAAATGTCACGAAGAGTTGAGGAGGTCGAAAAGGTTTGACGATGTTTGAAGAGGACCTTGAGTATTCCTTGAGTGCTTTTGGTTTGTTTCTTCTCTTGCTGCTTGTTTCCGTATTTAATTTTTGTTATTACTTCGTCATTCTGTGTTTTATCAACCATGTTTCCATCTCTCCAAGGAAATATCAAATTTCAATTCTTTCACAAATTTGTGAATATTCGGGAGTTTATTCCAAAATATGACACATGTCTGTCTTTGCTACCAAAAACAATCTTTATTCATCACTTAAATCGACCTCTCTTACGAATTCAATTATTTGAAGAGCTTTCAGGATCTCCTTTGACTCATTTCAGTCCTGATTTCATGATTTCTCCATAGTTAAACTCTTGCTAAAGGCACGTAATACGTCAGGATTCGTTCACTGGATTTACTTGAAAATTAAAGTCCCTGAAGAGTGTCTATTATATTATTGGCTAACACTGGATTGCGTTTGTCTCCAAGTCGGATGACGCTGAGGAGTTACGAGGCTCTTTCTATACAACATCGACAATATTTTAGAACAATGAACACATTAAAGCATTCGTTGAATAATTCACTCGAAAAGATGCTTCGTTTCTTGTTGTTTACATCCGAAACAGATATTTTAATTGTTGTTGTCTGTTCCTCGAATGTTTTTCTATTGTTTATGGACTTCCTGGTCCCTTCCCTACGCCCTCCCTCCACAAATACGAACCATTTCATGCAAAACAAGTGCCTAAAGCGAATCCTTCGCTCCATTGCATTGACTAATTTTATTCATTCATTTATTTCGCTCTTTTGTATGGATTTTCTTAACAGTTTCGCTTCTTCTCCTTCTTCTCTAAGCACCTGTAGCAGCTGTCGAAGTTTTAATGACAAGAAGGGTGGAAAAGCGAGGGGAAGAGGGGCGTGGCATTCATCATTTCTGTTATTCTTAAATGCTGCTTGTTATTTCATTAGATTTGCTTCTGTTCCATTTCCATGCTTTTGCTTCATTTGTTCTCTTGTGCTTTTGTTTTTCTGAGTTTGTGTTTTTGTTTTTGTTTGTCAGATGCTCCACTCGACGACGTTACGACGAAAAGCGACTACGTGATGGGATTCGCAACGTTTTTATTACATAAGATTCTTCCTTTCGAGTCCTTCTGTTGCATAATCGAAGTCCAACGTCTTTTGTGCGAAATCTGCTCTCCTTCTCCTTATCCTCCCCCATCCACATCCTTCAATGAGCCCCTTTGTTCTTCTGTTTGTTGGTCGTTCGATCCTCCGTCGCTTGGATTAAGTTTGCGATGGCCATTGGCAAAAAATATGCTCAAAATGTAATTAGTTTTTACCAAACGGAGACACTTTTTATGAATTATCATATTTCTCCCTCCTCCTTCCTTCCCCTTCTCCCAGAATCAATGCAAAAACCCTCGACATTAACTGAATTTTAATTTTAACTTCATGGCTATGAATGCTGCGTTTTGCAAAGATTTTGAAATATGTTTTTGTTGCTGCACCGAAAGACGTTGGCTTTTCTTCTTTCCAAATGAATAGGACAGTAAAAAAGAGGAAAAGAAGACATGGAAATGGAGATGGAGATAGCAAAGCAGATAACAGGAAACTTCTGAGCACACTTAAGAAGTGAAATGACAAGAGAAGATATCGAAAAATTATGTTTGCCATTAAAAAATAATTACGACCTCTTTCGAGAGATCGAAAAGTATTTTAAAAAAATTAAAAGCAAAAAGAAACTGTTAAAAAAAGGAAAACTGCAAAATTGACGTGAACAGAAGCTGAAATCTTTTATTACTGGGCTCTTTTCTTCGAGCTCCTTTAAAACTTATAAAAGCGATTGGAAATCATTTGATTTGTGTGTGTGTATGTGTGTGTATGATTTTGTATGTATTGAGGTTTCCATAACCTATACCCTTTAAAGGCTTAAGGGTATATTCCGATGGATATAGAAAAGTATATATATTCGTGATCAGCCTCAGTTCCTTAGTTGATTTTGCCATGTCCGTTGAAATCCCGATCACAGCAGAACCGTTAAAGATATCGGAATGAAATTTGGCAGATATATTCTTTGTTATAGCGAGATGTTTCCTTTTGGAAAGGGACAAAATCGGTTAAGAAACACCCCTACTTTTTTACCGAGAATAGTTACCTCTGTTTTCATGCTATAAAATTGATGTATTGCCGTAATTATTACCTTGTCCGTTAGTACACCAAAAAATTAGTGTGGTCCGCCCACTTTTAACACAAACGTTATAAAGGTTCAATTTGCTATGTTGCTTATCTATCTTGTCTTAATATTCGATATAATTCCCCTATTTGTGGACAGTAAACTTCTTTTCGAAGGATCCGGAATTGCAGATAGGAGACGTTATATTATTAGTCGAAATCATCAGCAGGACTCATCACCATCATCATCATCGCCGTCGTCATCGTTGTCTCTGTCATCGTTGTTCTCAGTGAACATTTTTCAGCCGTCTTTTCTCTCGTCTTTTCCCCTTATTTCTTGATAAAGATTCTTTTCTGCTTTCATTATTATTATTGTTATTATTGTTGGCTGCTGTTTTTCCTTCTTCGTTGTATTCATTTCGTGGATTTTCCAGCGGTTGTTGTTGTTGTTGTGGTGGTTTTTCTATTAGTAGATGTTTATTGTTGTTTTAATGGAGTTGATGATATTTTTAATTACTTTGCTCATTGTGTGTTGGCGATTATTATTAATCACGATAACGACAGCGAAGATGATGACGATGTTGCTGATGGTTTCGATTATTATTATTATTATTGCTTTTTTCATTTGCGGCGCTTTTATTGCTACAATGTTGAGCAAATGGCGCCGTCTGGACGCCATTTTGCGTTGATTGTGGGAATTAAGAGAGAAAAGAGAAATACAATGGAAAATACAATAAAATCACGAGAGGAAAAACTATTAAAAGGGGAAAGGACCGAAAGAAAAACCAAGGTTATTTCTAAGAATTCCGAAAGTCCTTTGAATATTTTTGAATAAATTATTTTCTTTCTCCTCAACTTTGTTTCTTTTCTTATTCTTATCTCGGCTCTTTTATTTCAGAAACATTTTAATTAAGGGGAAAAGAAGGAAGAGAATCGAAAGAGAAATGAAATCGTGGCGAAATTCAACGACTTGAGAGGAAAGTCAACAAGAAAAGAGGAAAATTAATTAATTAATTGAGTCGTTCGTTTTTTAACTGATTCGCTTAGTAAATAAATGATTGAATAATTGATTTATTGATGGATGTATTGATTGCCTCATTGATGCATCGCTTTTATGTACTTTTAAGTTAATTGTTCTGATTTATTAATGAATCATTTGGAGGATTGTCTTTTTTAAATACTGAATTAATAAATTGATTGATTGATTGTGTGTTTGTTTCAATAATTGATGGAGCATTGAAGACAACAGAAGTAGCAACAACAAGCAACTCTCCTGTCAGTTACAATAACTGCATAATTCCTGAAGTGAACTTCATTCGGATGTCAAGCAACCAATCAAACAATCGTCCACGTTGACTCTGCTCTACATCCCAACTTTCGCACTTCACCTTCCCCTGCACCGGGCATAAATCAAAATTAAACATCATTCATTGTTTCAATATTTATGAAGGACTTTGTCATAAGCAATGCATCGACTAAGGATTGAAGGAACTGCAACAAGGAGACGAAGAGCAACAGCAGCAAACACAACAACATAAAAATCACATACATACACAGTAAATTATTTTGTTTCACATTGAAAAACCAAAAGAACTCATTTAATTAATTATTGAATATAATTGCAAATTATTTAATAATTTATTGAATTTTAATTTAATTTTAATTTGTAATTATTATTAATAATTATTTAATAAATTAAAACAACATTTACCACAAAAATTAACTAGTTCAATTATAAAATTACGTTTAATTAAATGGAAGAATATTTGTGTAATTTTGGAATGCGATTTAATCACTGTGCAATGTGAACTAAATGATTTATTATTGGAATTGTGACAAAACGCACTCAACGCCACGCACACACAAACACACACACTAACACATGATGGAGCCATGATGCTGTGGAGCCTCAGAGCCGCTCGGAAGCACGACGCAGACAAGCGAATGTCCAAAATTCGTCGCCCGAGGGAAGTGATGCGGAGTGACGTGGATTTGTCAGTAGTTGAAAGCATTGAAGCTGTTGCCAAGAGCACAGCGCCAATGGGGAGAGGAGAGCAGAAGCCGAATGCATGAATTTTGCAATCAAATAGCAACATGTTCGAAATATTGCACATGGCGACCATTTCAGGTGAGAGAGTGAAACAACAGCAGAAACAGCCACAGCTACTGTAATACAATAAACAGAGCAGAGAGTATCGAGAGAGAATGAAGATCTTCGTGTCGTGTTCGTGACGTTGTCGCTGCTGTTGCTTTTGTCATTCATGTTAAGCTTTTAGCTGCAGTTATTAGTGTTTCTTGTTGTTGTTGTTGTTGAGCAGCAGTCCAACGCAAATCCCTTTTCAGTGTTGTCAACGCAAATTGGCTCAGAGAATTGTGCATGCATTTTAACATTCATGACAGTGCGTGTGCATGTAAATGTGTGTGTGTGTGTTGAAGCCTTGTGTACATTCCTATGAATGCGTTGGATATGCGTTGGTTGTTCAGGACTTTTTTTTTGGGTGTTTATTGATGCATTGTAATATTTTTATTGCTTTTGCTCTGTTCATCTCTGCTCCTGCCGTCACAATGAACTCGGCGACACAACGCATCCCAACGTATCACAACGCATCCCAACGCATGGGCATTAATTAATTTTTGACACTGTTTGAACTTTACATCGGGTTTTTTTATGCCAACGAATATTGTTGATGAAGAAGAGGATTCAATTAAAGGTTTGCACAGACAAAAAACACTCTAATAAACTTATTTTGATACTTCTCCATGTACCTACAATCTTCTGAATTCAAAATAAGGCCGATAAAATATAACAATCGTCACAAGATGTCAATAAATCTCAAGAAAAATAATATTTGTTGCTTTGAAAGAAGACATTTGACATAAGAAATCAGAATTTATGGAAATCTCTCACGTTTAGATCGCACAACGCGAATACAGCCAACAAAGACCTCATGACCTGTACAAGAGTCTTCCCGAGGCTACTGCAGCTCCTTTTGAGGAATTTTTAATCAACTTGCATCCATTTGGATCAGATTTCGCCCGGAATTCAACCAGATTTCGATCCGATTTATGTCTCAACTCTGCAGTTAAGGAAAGCAACCAAAAGTGAATTGAATAAATTAATCAATGAGGTTTCTGATGCTCATTTACATCCTACAGCGAGTGTGTCTCCGCCTGGTTCAGTGTGGTTAAACTTCATCGCTTTAACTACCGTCGAATTGATGGAGTTGACTTCATAAAGCACAGAAAATGGTCCATCATGAACAAATCACCACTTGCGAGCCGCTGCTCATCACTGCTGCTGCTGCATGCGGTTTGAGGTGAGCCACTGCAAGTGTATGTATGAGTATGCGTGCGTGTGTGTGCGTCCCTCTTCTGACCAGTTTTAATGCAGAGTAATAAAAACTTACGATATGATGCAATGTAATGCAGAACGATGAATTTTGGGTAAAGATAAAATTTAATTTACTCATCATAACATTTGAAAACAACGGGTTTTAGTGAAATATAGATAAAGCAAATTTTCCATTTTTAGTTTATTTATTTATTTGTTTTTTAGAATTTTCCTTTAACGACGAGTTGAATTTCTCAATTAACACTTTGCATAGTTGAAATGAGTTTAATTTGCAATTTTATTCTATACACAAACCACTTTGATGTTAGTATCGTTCAGCTAGGGCACAAACCGTGAACGCAGCGCATCCCACAACCAGCAACTCTCGAAAAACGAGATCATTTCTTCGTACGATCACAGGCAAATAACGTCGTTTAATTCCATTCGCAAAGCACGACGCTTTTAACGCTTACTGCGCATGTGTAACAAGTGTAAAAAGCAAGCGAATTGGAACCGGTTTCCGCTTCGTAGCGTGCGAAACGATGCTCACGTCGCACTTTTCTCGGTAAGAAGATTCTTCATGCTGTTGTTGTTGTTGTTGAATTTTCTATGACAACAACACAGCCAACAACAACAACAGCCCACCAACTGCATGCTTCTTTCTCTCTCTCCGCTCTTCGCATTCTCTTGCGAAGAATCATTGCGGCCTCTCCAGCGGCTCCACCGACAGCGAAGCTTCCATTCTTCGCAGTTCGCTGGGAACCGATCAGTTTTGCATCGAACACGCGTTGATTAAGAAGTCGTAGTGTCTGAAGCCTCCTGTGAAAAATTCGGTTTTCTTTGAAAAGTGACAGTTGCAAATAAATTCAAAAAATTTCCTTAAAAGTCACTCGTTTTGTTTTTAGTTGTTCCACTAAAAATTAAGTCACTGGGTGAGCTGCTGACTGCTTTTGTGTGTGTTTGTGGCTGTGGCAGTGTGTGTGTTGGGCAAAGATTTGCACTGAGTTAAAAGACGCTTGAAATAAACGCGCAACTAAATCAATAAACACTCATATATTTAAAATAAACTCGTTTTCACAGTTACAGCCAACTCAGGTTTTTGCTTTTCTAGTTTCTTCGTCAAAGAATCTCGAATCGCGAATTTTAAGCAACTTTTACTTCCGCGTGTGGCATAAAATTGATTATTTTTTTTTTTGGTGAATAATTATTAATATTTTAATCCAAAGAACAATGCAAAAATAATTGAAAATTATTTCGTCTTTTTCTGCGGTTTTTAATGAGCTAAAATTTGTGCTGAAAAATCAACGTTGCAGAAAAATTAACTGCAAATCTAAAATTATAATAAAGTAAGTAAAATACTCAGTATTAGCTGATGTCATAGGATTTAATATTGAGCATCTGTTTAAAACAAAATCATTTAAATATTTTATCGTAAATCAACGATCTTCTGCGCGCTTCTCCTCATTCATTTTTCTCTCCGTCAACAACGAAAAATTACTTAATTAGTTCATTAACCTTTCATAAAAAACTTCGTTAAATAAAAAACCCTCAAAGATTACAAATGAAAGAAGAATTCATTAAAAAAACACCACAAAAATCGCTATAAAATATCAACAATATAAAAAAAAACAATTTATTCTAATAAAACAACAAAGTAATAAATTATTTTGTTGGAAATATTAAAGTGTTTATTCAAGGAAACAACCGAAATATGTCCAAAGAATGTTATAGTAAATCCAAGAAACGTGAATTTAAAGGTTAACAAAACATCGTCACTATCAAGAAAAAACTCCACTTGCTGACGAGGGGAGGAATTCATTCAAACACAAAAGCGCTTAATTAAAAACTAGAAAACAAGAGTTAATTGAAAGGGTTTTAAAAACCCTCTTCAGAATTAAATGCTAATGAAAAAGCCAACACCGAAAACGAAAGATTACCGCAAACGCTTAAGAATCCATTAAAAAAAAGTGAAGTATTAAGTTAATAATAAAACCAGGTATTAAAAGAGGAATAGAAAAAGTGGATCTCAAAGATGAAGCACAAAGAATCACAAGGAACAAACGTAGTTTTCCCCCGATTAACAAGGGGGAAAAATTTATTCAATGAATTAAAATAAAAGGAAATTTCATTTAAAAAAAAACGCAGTTTGAGGTTGATAAGGACGAAGTGGAAAAGAAGCAAACGGAGAAAGGGAACTGAAAAACAGATATAAAGAATTTGAAGACGGAGAACAAAGAATAAACAAGAAGAGGAAGCAGATGATTCATCTTCATTAGAAGAGGAAGATGACTGTTTACAAGGCTTTTTTCCTTTCCATAATCTCCCTTTTTTACCCTTCATTCCACTCCTCATTGTGGATTTCTGTGTCTTTTTATTTATTATTTTTAATTATTATCTTTTATTATTTTTTTATATTTTTCTCCATCACTGTAATTTTCTTCTTCGTCTTCTATTTCGGGTTTTTCCCTTCATGTCGATTCTTCATCAATTTTCTGTTAATTATTGCTAATAGTCATTCATATTTTGTATATTCTTCAACTCTTTCGTTTATTTATCCATATTCATCCTCCTCTTCTTCATTATCCATTTCACCATCCTCTCCTCCTTCGTCTTCTTCTTTTCCGGGATCTTTCGCCCTCTCGATCGACACTTTTTGGCCATTTGTCATATCAACAGACGACGAGTCATCTATCAAAAATCAATTTGAATTCATGTTTCCTTCTCTTTCTCTTCTTTCTCTCTTTCTCTTCAACCAGTACTTTTATCAGCTGACTCATTGCTCCTTCTTCTTCTCCATTTAATTGTCTCTTGTTTCTTCCTTTCTTCAGGGATTCTTCTTTCGCTCTGCTTCTCTTTTGACACTTCCAAAAGCGTGCTCAAGGTCATCGAAGCAGAAGCGTCCATTGTAATATTTGTGGTTTGGGCCCGGTTATTGTTGCGTCTGGTGTTGTTATTTTTTTTTCGGGTTTTTCGTTATGTGCTCGTTAATTGGCTCACTTTAATCTTGAGAAACTTGCTGAACGAGTTGAATGAATGGAATTAGCTTTAGTTTGAATATTATTGTGACCCTTTTTTATTATCTTTCTTGAAATTTAATATTAATATTTTACGATTTTGTTTTGTGTTTTCGTGTTATTTCAAGGTCCTTTCAGAAATCTTGTTTTGGGTTCTTTTGACCAAGTTGCTTTTTATCGTGTTTAAGTTTTGCATAAAAACAATGAAAAGATCGTCGTTTATTTTGAAAGTCAACAAGAAAATAAATCAATACGTAAATTAATTAATTAATGAACGGAAAAATGTTGATGCAATTAAATTTAATTTCCTTTTTTTATTTAATGATGAAACAAAGTCGAATGTTTTCTATGTAATTTAATTGAAATTTTATTTTAATCGATTTTAGATTAATTTCAGTTTTTATTCACTCAGACTCATTCCAAAATTAACAAAATTTCATTTAATTTTAATTTAATGCGCATTGTGGCTTTTTAATGAAATTGTCTTGTTTTTTTAGTGGTCGCAGGCCTGTAAAAAGTTATCATAGATATGGATGAAAAAAGTTTATTAAAAATCATACAAATTAATAGCAAAAATACCCTACAATCAGGCAACTCATTAATAAGCATCTGTCATTAATAACAGAGGCAACCACAGCAATGCAAAATGTTACCAAAGTGCACACAGTTAACAGCAAACGAATTAACAGCATACTCTGTAACAGAATTCACGTTCAGGAAATACAATAACATAACAATATCAATGTTAGCAGCGTTGAATTGGAATGACTCATAGGAAAATTAACATAATGCAAATAGATTGGAAGTTAACAGAATCCAACATATCAGAATCCAACGTAAAGCTTTCAAAATTAACAGAATTATGAAAGTAGCAGAGATACATACTTAATGTAAAGGAAATCAGCACGTTAACAGATTCCCGTATAACAGAATCCGCGTTAACAGATTCCAAGTTAACAAGAAACAAGAATATGCATCTATTGGAATTTATAACTGCGACTGTAATCCATTTAATGACATCAAATGATCACTCATCACTCGATTAATGCTCCAATAAATCGATCTTTCACATCAATCAAACTGTAAACTGAAGACACTGAAGTAATTAACTTGCTCTGTAAATGTAGTAATTATCGTTAGAAACAACGTGCAGCAGTAAATAATAAATAATTTATGCGGTTTTCTAAGGTTTGCGGCTGTCGTTGTTTGTTGCTTCACTGTGTTTGCTTTTCATTTGCAGGCAAATACAAATTCTTGGGCGAAAATGTATTTAAAAAATGTTTATTTATTTCGCAATCGATGCTGATTGGAGAAGTTGACCTCCAGCAACAACAACAAACACATTCTTCTTGACGCTTTCGACCTTTCGAAGAGTTACGATTTTTATTTCATCATCATCATTACAATGATTATTTTAATTACTGTTTACAGCAGCGATTAAAAGTTACTTAATCCAAATAAAATTGAGTTATAGATTTCTCTTGATTTAGCAGCGTTTAATTGATGACAAGTGATCGCATTATTGCACATATGCACTGAAAATAATCAACAGGGGAATTTTACACGGTTTCAAAACAAATTTTATGCAATTTAGAACATGTTTTAGACAGTATTTAAGAAGTTTTTAACTTCTCTCACACTGATAATTCACTGTACACGTATTTTAACTGCTTTGTTTACGCCTTCCGTCTTTTAAGAACATTTTAGAGCCTTCGTACAATCCCTATACTCTTTATATACTCGACCTTCAGTTAAAAATCTTTAAAACCTTCCTCAGAGGATCGATAAAACGTGTGAAGGGATCATTTCTGTCTTTTTTTTCACACCTTCAAATGTCTTCAAAGACTTTCTATTCTCTTCCTTCACCTTTGAGAATCTTCATACTCTTCCTTCGATGCGGAATAAAGGGTCTTTAAGCCGCTTTAATTACCTACTTCAGCTGCTAATCACTTCGATCGTAGATCAATGCTGTACACTTTGAGTTCAAAGGTTTTTGTGAGTCACGGAGATCGATCGAGTTGATGCATTTGCAGTAGAGCGAAGGTTGAATCCTTGTCGACGATCGTAAATAATATCATTAAAAGTATTATTAATAAAAATGTGATTTGATTTTAATCACCGTTGTCGCAGTCAAGCTGCCGACACCGCCTCCGGGAGGGAGGAGCTGCGGAGTCAGGTGCACTTCCTCCATTATTTACAGCTACGAATTGCAGTCTGTTAATTGCTCGATCGCCGATGTCCGAGGCAACGGCTGAATGTAGTAATTAATTGATGAAAAGCGATACTAAGCATCGACTAAATAAAAGTCATGTTTTAATTAATTATAAAGATTAAGAAATTATAGAAAAAACACCAATTAAACAATGGATAGAGAAGGTTGCAATTTGACGTCATGGAGGTCATTTTTCGATGGCGATTATTATTTACAAGGAAAAGGAATTTTTATTATTAGGAAGCTTCATGTTAAAAAATGGAATTACTTGAACCTTGCACTGATTTGTCTCTCGAAATGAGTCACAATCGAAAGGCATCTCATTTAAGCTGTGGTCAGCAACCGGTTTTTTATACCGGAAAATTTTATGCAGTGGAAAAAACCAACTTTTTCGTGGCTGCAACAAGAAAAGAAGCAAAAGGCGTCACCGCAGAACAACGACAGTCACAAAACCAGCAACAAAAATCGAATATTCATTTAATTACTTATTTTGCTGTTTCATGTTACGGCAGAAGTGATTTTTTAGAGATGTTTCGTCGTCCCTCGACGCCCTTTCGATTCGCTTCAGGCTCCGTCGATAGGGTAAAAGATGTTTTCGTTGTTTTCCACGAACGCGTCGAGTGGGAAATTATATTTTTTGCATTTTAACTTTTGTTATTGAAGTCGTGCAAATGAAATGAAATAAAATAATTGATAAAATATCAAACAAAAATTCTTAAATTAATGCAAATTTTCATCGTTTTTTGCACTCCAAAAAAATTATGATAAAATTTAAGAATTTCAAACTTGATTAAATCCACATCTGAATCAAATCCACTTCACGAAAACAAGAATTTATAATAAAGGAAAAAGGAAAATTAATTTTCATTGTTTTGGATCTAAAAGTGAAAAACTTTTTTACTCGTCACTTTTATGAAAAACGCTGAAACTGCAGAAATAAGAGAAAACGATGAAAAATTGAAAAATTCAACCTACAAAATTTTAGTATTCATTCGCTATGAATTTTTTTTCTTTTCTTTTTTTTTTTGTATTCCTTTTGCTGTTCGGCAAAACTTTATTTATGCAGTGAATTTTATTTTGTTTATAATTGTGCATTTTTAAAATATTCCCAAATAAAATGCATAAACAGAAAAAAAGCCGAAACAAAAGAAAATGCTAACAAAAGGAAAAACAAAAAATTAAAATAAAAAACATCTGCTTAAAAAGTTTTTTGCGAAAAATTCTCTGTTCTGTTTTCTGCTTCAGTCAACAAATTTAATTGTGGACGAAAACAAAAACAAGAGCCGCTGCGTGATTTTGCAATAATAACGTTAACACACACACACACACACACATACACACATTTACACTTCCACTGATTAAAGTTGCAGTTCAACAAAAAATCCATTCTTTTTGCGTCGCTTCGATGGCCACATGTTGCCTCATTCCCACCACGAAACGTGGCCAAGCAGCTTGGCCATTAACAGCACACTCAGCAACAATTAAACATAATTTTTCGTCATTTCTTAATACGCTACTTTTTTTCGTTTTGCTCGAAGCCTTCATTGAACACTGAAACGTACCTCAAACGAACGTTAACCGTTAATTGGCCACTACATGAGCCACCAGAGGTCAAATGTGTCCGTTGTGAAAGGGTCACTCGGGTGGAAAAGCTCATATTTAACCAGCAAGCAACATCAAACCTCACCTAACCTCACCGAATCTCCGGAAAAATCAAGCGCAATCTACTGAATTTCGACCTTTGAGATTGTGGGGTTTCCTCAAGAAGGTCACAAGCTTCTTCTACCTTTTCTATACCTACTCCAAGATCAATCATTTGTAACCTAACGCCAAAATTGCCTCACCAATTGCAACCTAAACTTAATTTCAGCCTTTACCACGCTTAAGTGACTTCAAAATGGAATTAAACGAACCTTAAACTCCGTTAACTTTGACCTCAAACCTAATTCAAGCGTGTCTAATCACTGCGTTGATCTCTTCTGGTCTGGAATCTGTCTGTTATTGAGAAAACCGCGACTGCAATCTCCAATGAATGCCACTCTAATCCAACCTCAACGATCGCTGTACAGACCTTTTCTAAGCCCCTGATCTGACCTTCTCCAAGGCTTGCAACCGCCTTTAGTCTCTGCTCATTGCAATGGAGCTCAAACCTGAGTTAAATTAAACTTCAACAAATTCCTTCCTTGAATTTGATCGCTGTTGTTTCTATCGTTTGTTTATTTGATAAATTTTCTTGATTTAACTGGTTCAAGTTCAATCGAGGTGTAAAAACGAGAATTCAAGCTGTTAGCTTTACTCAATCGTTAATATTAAAGCGTCACAGTTGCTCTACTCATGACTGTCGTTAGTGTTACTTTGTGTTATTGCTGGTATTTTTGCATTTAATTACAAGTAGTTGCTTTATATCCGACGTCAAGCAACTCGTTTTTTCTCAATGAACTTGAACACTTTGATATAACTTTGTTATTTAAAGCGAAGTAATTCAGAATTCTGTTGAAGAGCAGATTTTTTTATTATCGATTGAACTATTAATTGAGATGTTATTGTCACTTTTCAGTGTGTGTGTGGTTTTGATTCGGTTTTGATTTCGTTATAATTTCAACAACAATTAAAATGAATATTTTTTTAAAAGATCTTCTGAATTTATGAGTTATTGCAATAATTTCAGTAAAGAATAAGGAAGGAATAAAGAAAATAGTTAAATAATTTTACTGATTCTTTTAATTTATTTCTGTTTTATAATTTTTTTTGGTATTTTTATGTTTCTCTTATCATTTTTATGTTATTTTATTGGATTTATTTTTCTTTTATTTCTACTTTTATTTATTTCTTGTTTATAATTACTTTTATCCCCTGTTTTTATAAAATTAATTGTAATTTTATTTATTTTTAATGATTTTGCTTGATGATGTGATGATTTTTTTCCTCCTTGTACCAAATACCGAGATTCTATTAATTCTTTTACAGATTGAACCATTTTATTGCTCAATAAAATACTCTAAAAAGTCTCTCAAAGGAAGACGCAAATCTGTAGCTCGTCCAAACATTGAAAACACGATACTTGCTCTTTAAAAGGAAATAAAATAGAGGATATTTCGTTTATACCACGCGATTCTCTCCTTCGAATGAACGACAAATGGACGATGGAAACTTAAGGATAATGGAAAACTACGTCGTTTCTAATACTTATTTAATTACTTTAATAAAGAAATAAAAGGGAAAAATACTGATCACCTATTACATTCTTATTTGTCTAATTGTTTATTGGAAAAGTTAACAAATAATTAAATCTGAGGTGTGAGGCTTCTCCAGCGGCAAACAGCGTCTAATTTCACGTTGCCACAATGCAACAAATCACGTTGTGCGATGAAGTTGTTCGATGTTGTTATTACTAACGAACATGGCTATTGACACGCGAATTATTAAGACATTAAATGACTTTTGCTTTGATCAAATGACTTCGATGACTTGATACTATTTTGAGGAAGAGGAAAACCGCAAGAAATGAAATGAATCGCACGTGAAAACAATTAAATTGAAGATTGTGACTTGTTAAATTAACCGAAGATGCACTCGTTTTGTTGCTGATTGAGCGTCGTTAAAGTTGAACGCGTTTCTTCGTTGTTAAAAAAGACCCACAGGGCTACGTGGGAAAAGAGGCGGTGAAAAGGGGGCAGGGAGGTGGTTTTTTTGAAAGTGATCGACCGCTTCAAAAGTTCATCTTTGTTAATGTTTGGATTTTTGAAGTGTTTTACTTTTCTTGCGACGATTTTTATGCAGCGCACGAAGCTGTTTAAATGAAGCTCCGTAGAGAGGCTGTTCATAATGTGATGGAAGGCGGTGGAGGGGGGAGCTGCGAAGGGGAGGCTCCTAAATTTAGCCCACATTAAATTGTTAAAACGTGATCGATGGCAGCTGATGTCGTGTGCCGCTCAGCATTTCAAATGGATGCGTCAGTCAATGAATGCAGCTAATTGAGACCGTAGAATACAGGAGGTAGAAGGGAAGAGAGAAGGAAGGGGAAAGCAGGCATTTCAACATAATTTAGTCATAGAATTTTCAATATAATTTTTTTTTATATAAAGCTAAATTCTTTGTCCGTTTTTTTAATTGCTTAAAAATAAAAGAGTTAAAATTAATTAGATTTAAGAAAAAAATAAAATTAGTTGGTAAAAAAGTTCACCACAATTGAGAATAACGAAAAAACAACAACAACAGCAGCAGCAGGAACAGCAACAGAGGGTAAAATGCGGTTTCAGTGGCAGCAACTGAATCAGCAACAGCAACAACCGAATCATTTATATTCTGTGTTGTTGCTGTTGTTGCTGTTTCGGTTGTTGTTGTTGCAATTATATACACCGCCATTTGTCACATATTTCGTCCATTTCGTTACGCTTTTGTGCTTCTTCGTTCTTATTCTATTTTAATTTTTATTTAATTTTGCATGTTGCCTTTTGTTTCAGTCTTCTTCCACAAATGTTGCTGCTGTAGTTGTTGTTGCTGCTGTTGTTGTTGTTGCTGTTGCTGTTGTTGTTGTCGCTTCTGCTGCGTCTGCGGTTTCTGATTCTGTACAATTTTGCAATTTCGAAAATTATTTGCAGTGTTTGCAACAATAATTTTTTTTCGTTGTTATTGTTTTTGTAGCTTTCAATGCCGTTGTATATGTTGTTGTTTTTAGTGTGTTGCTTCTTCTTCTTTTTATACTTACAGTGGTTAATATTTTTGCTGTTGTTGTTGTTCTTTGTCGTTGTATTTTTTTCTTTTTGTATGACTATTTTTTCATTTTTTTTTGTGTTCTGTTGGTTGCGTTTTTATTTTTTTTTTCTTGAATAATTGTTGTTGTTGTCGGTTTACCTTCCTTCACTTCCACTGTCGTTAAATTCACTCTCGCGCCCTCGTTTTCAATTATGCACAAGGCAAAAAGCGAAAACCGAAAATAATTTCAAAACAACACAGCAAAAAAATTCTGGAATTTTTGCAAACGTTTACGCAAAAATTTTAAAAAAATTAACCAGAAAATGGAGTAAAAACCGCAACCGGCAACCGGCAGAGTTGCCAGAGTTTTGAAAGCAACCGCAGAAGTCGAGTCGAGTCGTGGCGACTGCTTCCGGAGTTGCTAAAAATCTTTGCGGTTGTTGGAAACGTTGATTGATTGCTGTTGATAAATGTGGAACATGTTGTGAAGGGGAGGGGGAAGTGAAAAAAGAAGGAACAGGTGCAGGGAAGCCATTGAACAGAAGAAACACGAAACTATAACAAAAAGCAATGGAATTAAATGCGTTTTAAACATGAATGACGACCACAATTAAATTGAAAACCTTCGTAAAACAAGCGTAGAAGGAGGACAACAACAACAGGAGGAGGAAAAAGATGGAGAACAGGATATAAAACGAAGGGAAGAAGATGGAAGTCCTTGGCAACATGATGCTTCAAAGCAATGTGTATAAACATGAGTAAGTGGGGAGAAGAAAAACACAAAGGAATATTACAATTGATAATAGCGATGGGGAAAAGCATTATCATGGCTTCGTCAGCAACAGAAACAACGCATAAGAGAAGCAGCAACATGAACAGGAAACGAATGCTGACAACAACATGTGCCCTTAGAATGTTTATAAACATTTAGAAAACTTATTTGTCGTTAAAAGCGGTTTTCACGAATTTCGCTGATAGAAACAATCGTAATTTTGATTTTGATTTCGTTTCCTTATATTTCCTTGGTTCTTTTATTTTTTTACGATTGAATATTCGCCGCCGACATTAAATTGAAGCTCTTTGATAACCAACAATTTCAATGTTGCTCTGAGTTGTTCCTCGGCAGACCCTCAATCAGTTGCTTTATTGAAGTTTTATGCTTTTGGCGGGTCGGCGAGACGCGCAGAGGTGTTAATCTCAACAACAGATTCATGAAATTGAAGTTTTTATGGCGACTTTTATGTTTAAACCTTGTTTTCGACGTTGTTCGACGTGCAGCAACACTTTACAGTCAAAGGACTTAATGTTTTCCACTTAATCTGCTATCCCTCGCCCCTCCCTCCTCACTTCATCCCTCCTCCCCACACCTCTTGTTAAATATGCTCCACGTTGCATCGCCCGCAGCGAGCCGACAACAACACGAAGTCTTGCGTCGCGTCGGATGCAGATTCAGGGATGCAGATTCAGGGAATAAAATTGAAACAAAGTTGATGGAAAGTGCAAGTGGGTGTGGCGAGGGGGCGTTGCGAGAGAAAAAGAAAACGCACGACAACATTTCGCACTATAAAATTTCAAGTTCTTTGCTTTTTTATGTACACGAATTGAATTTTATTTTATTTTTATTCGTTTCAGACGTCGCACAGGCATCGTTCAACAACAACAACAACAACAGCAACAACGCCTGCTGACAATTGAATTGGCCTGCTTAACAAGCTTTACAACAAAATATCTGCGAGACAAGCGACGTGTGAATAGCAAAGGAAGAAGGACATGGATGCCGAATCGGAAGGACTGCCACCCGCTGCTGTCGGTGCGGCGGCCCCGGCCATGGATCTGGCAGCACGGCGTCGCCTCTTCACGTCGCAGCCGTCGACGCTCGCCACACGCCGCCAGCAGGCGGTCTGCGTGCGACGGGCCCACAAAATGTACGGCAGCTCGAAGAACCCGAACGTCGTGCTCGATGGCCTCAACATGACGGTGCCGAAGGGTTCAATGTGAGTAGCTTCAACTCCATTTGCAACGCTGCTGTAACAGACGCAGCTCTGCTGCCGCTTAACGTTCCGGGGATTTTTAAGATTTGTTAGTTTTCTGCTGCTGAACAATTAACTGAATAATTTCGCCTTCATCAGCTTTAACAAACGACGCTCTGTCTTTTGTTGCTGTTGCAAACGGAACAACTTTTAAACACTTCAAACTTTGCTCTCTGACTTCGGTCAAACAAAGTGTAAATGAAAGAGAGGAAAGCCGACACTCTCTCACGTCACACTTCGCTCCATGAGGCGGGCATCACTTTGTCTTTCGCTTAAGCAACTGAATCAGTGTCGTGATTGAGAATGAAGCTGCGATGGTGTGTGCGTGTGTGACAGAAGCCACTCGCTCTTCAAATTGAATTCCTCTCGTGCGTTTTTGTTGTGTTTTTAATGCCTCAAGGTTGCTTTCAGTCGCTTGAAAGACTCCATTTGACGAGCAGACGTTTGAAGCAGAAGAGTTGATTGACCACAACAACTGCGAAGTTGTTCCATGGGAGAAAAAGGAAGGAGAGAGTTGATTGCATGTTGTTTTTATTATTATGTGAATTCATGGTCGCTGTTTGACCGTGAAATCTTTTCTTGTTTATGACGTTGTTCCACATTCTGTTGTTGGGTTTTCTCAGTGTAGCTTCAGTCGTAATTCTTTTAATTCTTCGTTGTTTGTGTTATTTATCCTTTTAATTAATTAATTAATTAATTATCCTAGGCTCCACTCCTATGCTTCATATAAACATAATTAGTCTAACGACTTCTCGTAAGTCGTTTTTTCTACATATTTTCACCTTTCCTTTTTAGGTTCCTGTTGAATTTTATTATTGCCCTTCTTCCTTTTCTTCCTGTGCTCGAATGATTACGTTGATTACATGTTTAACAAGTTTTTTGCATGCTTAAAAATCACGCATTCCGTTAACGAAGCCACACACACACACACACACCTTGCTTTATGTTCGTTTTTTTGGGCGGCTTCCATGTGAATTCTGCATGTCACACATCAATTAACAGTTTAGTGTTAAATTGTTGTTTACAACACTTTGTCGAGTGATAGAAAGCGAGAAGGAGAAGGAAATAGAAGAGTAGAAAATGCAAGAGGTTGTCGCATTGGAAAGAAAACTCGAAGAAACAAAAACGATGTGAATTCGTGTGCTTTAAATAATCTTTCGAGGATGACGACGATGAAGGTTAAAATTTATGATTCATAATGAAACCAAGGAAAATAAAAATATTTCTTTCATGTTTCCATTGTCGCTGTTCGAAAAATTGTAATTCATTTAATGAATGCGCGGAATTGTCATGAAAAACGCGTAAAGTGCAGCGTTTAACGTAACTCATTTATTTCTTAATTAATGAAAGGCTTTTAATTCATTTACTCCACTCCATTCATTTACTTATTTACTCCATTCGTTTCGTTAATCACTCATTCCTTCAGCTTCTCTCTGCGCACCGGAAAACATTTCCGATTTCAACGTGAAGAGGAAAAGGAATGAAATTCAAAATTTGTCATTTAAGTGAATAAAGTGACGCAAGCATTGGACAGCCATAAAGGAATGCATAAGCATGTGTATATGTATGTGTGTGTGTGTGCATGATCCTTCATAATGTCGTCTGTTCTGTTCATTCGTTCCTCTTTCTCTTCTTTTGTTTTTCATTTTAATGAGAACAACAATTTTAAAATTCTTAACAAGGCTGCACACACACACACACACACATTCGTTACTCGTCCGCTGTCGCGTTTCCGTTTCTGTTAATAATTTTTATAATAAATACGTATTAAAATCTTAATGCGCAGTTATAATTGCAGCTGTTGTTGTTGTTGGTGTGAGGCTGGAGCTTGTGCAAAGGCATTTCACTGTCTCTCACTGTAAAATTGTCATGTAAACAACGCTGAACATCAGCAGAGAGAGAGCTGCAGTGCCAGCGGCAGCGCCAACAGTGAAATAACCAAGAGAACTGAAAAATACTGAAGCCGTAGCTGTAGCAGAACAAAACGAAGCAGAGCAACGTAAATCTGTGTTCGTGGCAGAGGTCTGAGACTCGAGTCAACTGCCGAATGAAGGAGCGCAGCTTAGTTAAATTACTAACGAGAGCCGAAGCAACAACGGCGCAGAGCAGCAGGAGCTTCGGTAGCAATCGTATCGCAGGAGCGTATATATAGGTGTATAGAAAATTAGGAGCAATTAAAACAGGAATCGCAGACTTTATTATGGCGCTAAAGTAAATTCAGCTGAAGGAAACCCATCAACAACATGGAAAAACACCAAAAGCTACAGATAAAAACAAGATTACAGCGGGAAGGAAGAGGTGGAAAAGGCTTCTGCGACTTCAGAGAATCGAAATGAGATCGTCAATGGGAGGCAGACAGAAGAGCGCCAGACAAGCAGACTTCTTTCAGTTATTCATTCCTTTATTAATTCATGCTCGTTGATGAATGGACGTGAGCAAATGCTTTGCTGTAGACAGTGTAGAGTGAGAGAGGAAAGAATGGCGGAGAGCGAGAGAGCATTAGCGAAGGCCACAGGCATTGATCAACAGCAGCAACAGTTTTTTACGTTACGGGAACATGACTAAAAAACGAGAATACAACTTTTTCACTTCAAATTCAGAGCGCGTCACTTTAAATTTAGAAATAATCACTTTCAAATTAGATATAAATTCCATTTCTGAATTGCAACTGGTGCTTTCTGAATTTAAAGTGACGATTTCTGAATTTAAAGTGAAAAAGATGTATAACTTCCAATGAATCATTAAAGATTAGCAAATGATTCACAGGTCAAAAAAAAATAAATCTCTTAACCACAAACAATAATATGTAATAACTGTCAATAAATGAGTTTTAATTGTTTTTTCGTTTACTTTTTAAATGTTTTCTCATCGAAATGAAATAAATCGAATAAAAGTAATTTTTTTAAGTTGGAAAAAGGAGCGCAATCAATCAATTTTAATGAACTTCATAAATTTCATATTGAATTGAATTTCACGTTGAATTAAGTTAATGAAGATTAATGAATTTTTTTTCGGTTGTTCGCTGAAATTTTAATATAAACAACGGCGAAAAACTAAATTCAAAACTAAAATCTTTGTGCATGTTGTGGGAAATGATTGAAAAGCAGACAGTGGAAGTAGAAGAAGCAGCGATTTGACTCATTAACTGCAAAATAGAAACATGGAGAAGAAGAAGAAAAATGGAAACATTTCAATTTTGAATGATTTGAAAACTTTTCGAATGAAAAAAGTATCTAGAAGCAAAAAAAAAAACGATAACAAAGAAAAGCGGAAGAGGAAGAAGACGAAAAGCATCATCAGATGCTGAATATAATAATAAAAGCCAACAGAAGCAGTAACAAAAGAAGAAGAAGCAACCAACAACCGCAACCGCAGCTTAACTTTTATCGCTTAAACTACACACACACACACACACACGCACTGGGATTTCATTTGATTCTAATAAAAGGAGCTTGATTCAAGTCGACCTTCCGACGAGATTCATTCTGTTGTCCATCACATCCACTCGCCGCCCCTCGGCGGCCCACGCAAACAAACGGCTTTCAATTTTCATTTTGCACTTTTGACCGCAGACAAAAACACACACATGCACACATTCGCGCTCTCCGCAGCCTGCAATAAAATGAATGTATAAACTTTTTCGAAGGGAAACTCGTAAAAAACTATTTGCGAATGAAAAAAAGCCATATAAAACCAAAAGTTAACCTCTGAAAGAATCCATCCATTTAAAAAATTAACCTACAAAAAATGGAGATCTTTCAACACACACTCACGACAGCGACAAAAGGAGGCAAACGAAAGCATTCGTCGTTGGTCGTTTTTCCTCTCTTTTTGTTTATGATGCATTTCAGTTGTTATTATTTTTTAACCCCCAACAACATCGTTCGGTCGTCGGGTGTTCATTGTGAGTGTTGCATCGTCGGTGGGTGTTCGGTAAACAAGTTCGGCGCTCTCCTCGAGTGAGCCCTACATCTGTGGTTGAACAGTAGATGAGAGAAGAGAGAGAGCGAGAGCGCATCGCCATCAGACATGTGAAAAATTCTAAGCTTTTGCATGGAGTACGACGCGCGCTGCTTTCGTTAGCTACTGCTTTGTGGTTCTCGTTGTTTTTCGATACCTGTTTTCGCAACTCTTTTTGTTTCTTTATACAAACAACAACTAAAATTATTAACTACAATTCTCCTAAAATGCAAACATTCCACATTTCTCACATTTCCTCACTTTTAATGTTTTAATAACGGTTAGAAAATATGTATGTAGCTACTAATTTTAGTTTCTATTTTTGTTTGTCTTAATTGTTTTTTCGCTCTTAATTCGTTTGTAAAAAACACACACTTATTATTTTCAAAAATGTTTCAACAAAATTTTACATTAAAAACTTTCAAAAGTAATAATTTTGATGTTAATTACCTTTTGCGTGGAAATCCTCGTATAAATTATGAATTCTACTGCAGAGAAAATGAAGTTAGGAATGCAGCAAAAGTTGAAGTAGAAGAAGCACCGCAACCACCATCAACTTTCGACTTCAGCTGAAAGACTTGAGTAGAGTTGAGTCAGGAAATCTCTTAATCAGCAACAAATCTACAACTAATCAGTGAATCTTCGGTTTCCGAGCTCTGTGTGCGGTGAGAGAAGATTAGTGAAGACAGAGCGAGAGTGAGAGAGTACAGCGTGCCAGAGTCAGAGAAGAAGTTCATTCGAAGCCAAGCAGAGATCACAAATAGACATCGCTACATGATTCGGCAATGAGTTCGTGGGTTCGTTGTTGTTGTTGTTGTTGTTGTTGACGCTGCTGCACTAACATAATTACATAAGTTTATCTAGCAACGGTGACTGAATAACAGATGGAAGCACGAGAGCGGCGAGCGCCTTCACCACGGAGAACAACAGCGAGAGTAAAAGTGCGAGAGATGAAATGGGTGACGGTGGAAAAGCGCAGAGAAATTAGAACACATGCAACTTGTAGCTTTTTTAATTTATTTTCGTTATTTTCTATCAATGGACTCGGTTTTTTCTCCTCTGCGAAGTTGAAAGTGAAGAAGATGACCAGCAACAGCATCGAGAGCGTCGTTGGCGTTCGATTTACTAGAAACTTTTAATTATAGATTTTTTTTTTACTTCTTGTTGGTTTGGTTCAGAGTTGAAACTCATTGAAAATCGTCGAAATGCAGTTTTTCCCTTCTCCTTCTGCAAGTCCTTTGCTTCCCTTCTCTTGCTTTAGTTTTTGTGAATTAAGCACATTTTTCTTAGTTTTCTTTCGCTTTTCTTCTTTTTTTGTAGATTCCAGTTTTTATTTCGTTGTTGTTCTATCAGCTTTTTCAGTTTTTCTTTTTTTTTTGTTTTGTTGTGTAACTCATAAATTTCTTTTAATTTTTTTCTTTTTCCCTCCTCTTCATCATCCGCATCCTTCTCATTATTTTCTTCTCCTTTTTCTTGTTGCATTTTTTGTTTGTATTTCGTTGTTGTAAATCATTTTTCTGAGAGGTTTTTATCAATTTTCTTATTCATCTTCTTCTTCTTCTTCTTCTTCTTCTTCTTCTTCTTCTTCTTCTTCTTCTCTTAGTTTAACTTTAAAGACGGCGAAGTTTTTCTTTTGTTAGGAAAATCAACTTTTTTAAGCATTCCATAAACTTTGTGTCTCTTCTTTTTCTTGTCCAGTTCTTCTCCTCTTCGCTTTTTTCCTCCTTCTTTCTTCTTCGCCTCTCTTCATCTGTGTACTCGTTCTTTTCTTCTTGTCGTTTGTCTTTCGTCTTTTGTTGTTCTTGAGCTTCGTTTTAAAAATCGATTTATTTTTTATGTTGTTGCAAAATAACGGGAAAAAAGGCATCGCAATTTACTTCGTTTAATTCTTTATTGTTGTTTTATTCCTTTTTAAATCATTGTCCTTTGCCTTTTCTTCCTTTTCATGGGCAGTTATGGACTCTTGGGTGCCTCTGGCTGCGGCAAAACGACGCTGCTGTCGTGCATCGTGGGCCGGCGCCGCTTGAATTCCGGCGAAATATGGGTGCTCGGCGGACGGCCGGGTTCCCGAGGCTCCGGCGTCCCTGGGCCACGCATCGGTTACATGCCGCAGGTGAGTAAAAAGCCGCTCGATAACCGAAGTGTGACTGTTAACTCTCCGCATCCACAGGAAGTCGCGCTCTACGGCGAGTTCACGATGCGCGAAACGCTGATCTACTTCGGGCTGATCGCTGGGATGGCGACCGGCGACATCGAGGATCGCACGGAGTTCCTGCTGAAGCTGCTGAATCTGCCCCACGGCTCCAAGTTCGTGAAGAACCTCAGCGGCGGCCAGCAGCGCCGCGTCAGCCTCGCCGTGGCGCTGCTGCAGGAGCCGGAGCTGCTGATCCTCGACGAGCCGACGGTCGGCGTGGACCCCGTGCTGCGGCAGAGGTGAGTCTATACACAAAGAGAACGTAAAAGCACAATCCTTAACCATCTATCATCTTCCATCGGCAGCATCTGGGATCATCTCGTGGACATCACTAAAAACGGCAGCACGACTGTGATAATCACGACGCATTACATCGACGAATGCGCTCAGGCGCACGTGGTGAGTTTTACGATTAAAAGACAATAAAATAGCAGCGAATATTCGAAAGGAACGGCTTAAAAGCCTTGGTGAGGTCAGGGATAAACGCATGGAACGATCAAAAGACTCGCTCTGAAGGATTCCGAATGAATTAAGGCACAGACAGAGGCTCAAGCAGCCATCGAAATGGCTCAAATTGTTAAGCAGCAAAAGAGAAACAGACTAAAAGACGTCAACGTTTCTCGAAGTCGTTCATTCGGAGTAAACGACATTCAAAGAAAGACTTTGACTTGATTTAATTAAAGCTATAAATGGGACTTTTAATGACTCTCCAATGAGGACTTCAAAATGACGTCTACAAACTCTTTAAAGAACATTTAAAATAGGCATTTAAAGCGAGTGAAAGGAAGACATTCAACAGGTCAAATAAAAGCGTCTAAGGATTTCATTAAATCAGTAGAAAATCGAAGAAGTAATTAAATAAAAGGAGAAGAAGACAAGGGAGGACTTAAAAATGGAATAGAGGGTTTAGAGACGTTATCCTTTTAAAAGTAGGCCATCATTTTGCCTCCTGACGCTTTAATCAAGGCCACGCATGGAATATAAACAAAGTATTTCCTCCTGGAGACATCCGAATTGCCATAAATTTATTTATACTATATCACCGACTTTGCACTTTATTCTCCTTTCCTCCGCCCGATCACCACCCATCGGCCTTCGTCTTGCAGGGTTTCAATGACTTCAGGCTCCTCACTCCCTCATTTTGTCAGCATCTTCCTCTTCTGATGGGCGTGTTAGACTCCTGTCAACTGGACGGAATGAATTTACTGTTACCTTTGGCCTGACCTGTGTACAAAGAAGCTCGAGGATACAATTTACGACGCTGCTCCGGGTTCAGCAGATTTATTGGAGGTCGCTCAGAGAAAAACACACACATACTTCGTCTACATTGAATTAAAGCTGAAAAAAACGAAAGCAAAAGCAAATAATTCCAACTTTGAACAGCAACAAAAACACATCTCCGACACGAGGAAATTTCGCTTCATTTAAATACTGTACATAATCCATTGCTATATTTATCAACTCCATTTTAACTCCTTTAAATTCCATTTTTCAAAATATTACAAGCCACTTTAAAACGTTATTCAGTTGCTTCTGTTTGTTTGCTCTTTCTCTGAATTCGATTAGATTTTTCCCATCCGCTTTACATCGCTTTGTCAATCACTTTTGATACGCTGTCGCTTCCGTTTTATCGCTTTCGCGACCTTCTTAAATCAGATCCCCTCACTGCAGCTAAGAACCACTTTTTTCTTGCTTTTCTGATTCGATAAAATTCCTTTTATCTTCCCTCTGTCGGAGTCTTTTGTTGGTCTTGTGATGTCCTTGATTGTTTTCTTGTTTGCCTTTTTTTCAAAGTGATTCGTAAAGTCAAAGGATTGACTTGAAATGTATTCAGTCGATTTTGCTTTATTTGATTTCCTATTTCATTTCATTCCATCGCGAAAATGACAAAATGTACAGAAAATTTCAGCTAACAAGGACAGCAACAGCCACTCATCTCTGGGAATTGACCCGAAAATGTTACCAATCCAATTTGCAACATTTCCATTTCCTCCGAGTTCTTCAAAAATTCAGCAGAAGATTAGCGTTGAGATGCTTAAGTAGTGATTCTCGTCCTTCAGCACGAAAACCCTCGTTTGCTATTCAAAAGAACAAAACGACAAGTCAATAAATTAGATTAAAAAGACTCTTACTGCTTTTGCATGACGATGACGACTGACAAAAACTCTTTTTGACACTTGGTAGTCAAATTAAAGATCCACTCTCCTCTATTTGAACTTTTTACGATTCCAGTACGGAGGAGCTCACAGAAGGTTCATAGAAAAATAGACCCACAGAGGTCATGTTCCATTCGAAAGTCACAATCAGGGAAATTCCATTCTCTCCTAATTTTATATGCAATTCTTTTTAGATGAAAGTTAAAATGGCTTTTTCAAAATCTTTCATGTTTTTTTTTACCGTCATTTAATTGACTTCTTTCGTCCACTTCTTCAGCGCTTAGACAAGCGTATTTTAAATGCAAGGTTAGCGAATCCGTAGAAACTAGGAAAGCGAAACAAGTCCCGATACTCGTCGTCGTCCGTGCTTCAACTGCGATGGACCAGCGACAGGCACCAAAGACACACCAACAACAGAATGGGCATAAAAAAGGATGAAGGCATCAGCATGAAGTAATACAACTATAAAAAGTAGAAGGAACAACAAAGCATCCTTGAAATAATACGGTTACGGCTCCTGATTTCATTTAGTAGAGCAGAAAAATTCGCTTTTGCTGCGCTGTTTAGCGAAGTGGAGCAAAAGGGGCGGTGAGGGTCGGATCCATCAGTCCGGGATGGAAGCAGACAGTCCGACAGACAAACAAGGAAGTCAGCTAGTCAAGCAGGTAATAAAGCAGGCGATTAAACAGGCAACCGCTCCGCGCTGTAAGTCAATTCGTGGAGCTACTGAGTGGCCCGTGGATGGTCGGCTGCCATGACTGATTCCATTAGTCAGTCACTCAGTGGCAAGTGGCTGCAATTGAGCTGAAGACTGGTACTCATCCAGCGACCGAAATACAGCCGAATGAAGCACGGGACCTAAAAAATTCTGCAGAGTTGCACAACGCTTTGTTTTCGGTACTCGTATTGCTTGTACTACATTTTCATGAAGGACCATCGTTTGTTCACTGGAGTAAAGCAGAAGTTTAAATGCTTCCGGGTTGCTATTCCCTCTGCACAACAAATTTATTAAAATGGCATTTAAATTTATTGGAGTTAAGACTCCGCTTCTTACTTAGTCGAAGTTAGTTTACTCTATTTAAAGAGGCAAACTTTTCCCCAAGTACGACTAGACGACTACTAAAGCAGCTTTAGTAAATTTGAAAAGTTTCTAACGAGTCTTTTTCGTCCTTGGTTTTGAGAAAGTTCTTATATTTTGTTTCAATTTTGTTTGCCATCTTCTTAAGTTCGCAGTTATAAAGACAGTTTTCAGGAACTGTTGAGTAACTACGGAGTCTAAGCACCACTACCAACATCATCAGATCGATTAAACTCATTCAAATCCACACTAAAAGAGACTTAAATTAGTTTCGATAAAAGCTGCTGTACAAACAAAATCCAAACTCTCAACTTTTCACTTGTTACTTGTAACAGATCCATCGGTGGTGTCGAAGTTCAGGACAGAAATCAATTTATTTAATATCCGCACGTTGGCTGCTTGAGTCCTACAGCAACTCTTCGAAATAAACTTTCAAGAACGCAAGCTGCCAACGCAATTGATGACTGCGGATGGAGAAAATCGGGAAGAAGATTCGACCTAACAAATTGCGCGCTCTGACACTTGGACACCTCAGAGGTTGGATAGCAGAAAAAATCATAAGAACTCTCATCATGAAAATTGTGGCAAACCTATGAAAAGCCTGCTCTAAGTTCCTAGATAATATAGAAACCTATTATACATATTTTAGTAACGTCTATAATGACTATAACTGAGTTCATGTTAGTTTGAGTTCCGGTAGTCTCAGATTTTGGAGGCTGACGTACATGGCTCTGAGGCTCAAGAACTCAACAGACTCTGAAGACAGAAAGACTGAGATACGAGAGATTAAGACTCGTGAGCCCTTGATCTGGGGTATTGAGGTCCAAGATTTAGAAGACTGAGGTCCGAGAAGCTGAAGCCTAAACGACTGCTCCTATAGAGTCCGTTGATGTCTATAAAGCATTAAGGTACTAAAAACTGAGGTACTACGGACTGAATTCTGAAATACTGTGATACTGCTCCCGAAGTTACTGATATTTAAAAAACCTCTTCTAAATATAGCAGAAGCGTTTACAGCATATGAAAGAAGCCAGTAAAGTAAATAAAGACTTCACTCTGCGGCAAGAAGAAGTCAATAATCTCTTGGCAAATAACCGATAGAAGAATGCAGTCCGGGCCAAGTTGTTTGCCAACACTTCTTTCGGAGCCAAACGAGTTACCGAGTCAACAAGTTCAGGTTTATTTAATCGATTTGTCCTATGACAGCCAATGTAATAATTTGATCTATTAGATTTGTAGTTTTCCGTTCGATTTGCATTCTGTTGATCTTTGAAGTGTTCTTTATTCGCTGATTTTTTATGATGTCACTTTAAATAATGATTTCTATTATTGCATTTGTCTTCTAATGTTTGTTGTATCATCTCCAGATCGGTTTATTGCGTGGCGGGCGAATGCTTGCCGAGGAGTCGCCGGACTTCCTGCGGCAACAGTACAGCGCTGACTCGCTGGAGGACGTCTTCCTGAAACTGTCCGTGCTGCAGAACATGGGCAAGCGGCGGCGCTCCTCGATAGCGCAGGAAATCGTCGAGCAGGTGACGGTTCCAGCGATTTCCAACCCGGCTCTCGACATGTCGGACGAGCAAATGGCGGCCGAGATTTCCGGCGAGTTCGGCGACAACATATCGATGAGCTCGGCGTTGCGTGACCCGATAACAACGGCGACGGCTCCGGCACCACCGCTGCCGCCCGAACAGGAAATGCCGACATCGTTCTGCTATAATTTGCATGTAATGAGCTCGAATCATCTGCACGCGTTAATCTGGAAGAACTTCTTGTGGATGATGAGAAACGTGGGGTGAGTTTTGCGCTTAGAAGGGAGACTGAGAGGTCGATAGTGGTCGTCTTGGTGCTAATGATGATGCCAATGTTTGTAGAAATCATCCACTTTAGCTTTTAAATGGTCGCTTGTACAACTCAATCAATATTCATTTCCTGTTCTTTATTCTTACACCTCTGCGAATCGTTTTCCTTGCAGCATCATGCTCTTCATCGTCGGGCTGCCGGTGGTACAAATTGTTGTCTTCTGCTTCGCCATCGGCCACGACCCGACCAACCTGAGGCTGGCCATTTCGAACCACGAGATGTCCGAGGAGATGGTTATGCAACAGCGCTGCCCTGTTGAGCGTGGATGCAACAAGACGATGCTGAGCTGCCGCTACCTGGACATGTTGGTGCGGAACCGCAGCATGGTTTTGGTAAGTAGGGGAACCCAAAATTGTCCGGTGGGAATTTCCCGGTGTCGCTTCTTGGTTTCTCGAAGTTTAAATTCCTTTTCTTACCCCTTAGCAACGACAGATGTAGCAAATAAACTAAATTAGAAACGATGTACATACATATTTAAGCTCTTCAATCCATTTCTTCTCCTCCTTCGCTTTTGACTGAAGACGTTCTGCTCTTCGGTCAGGCTGCCTAAACATGAAGAATGTCCTTTGGAATTTCTCCTTCTCATCATCCATTCTGCAGCTTATTTCGTTTGGACTAAATTAAATACGAAAAGTATTTTTGAAAGTTCAAAATACTTTTAAATTTTGTAAATTTACAAAACCTCAAATATTACAAAAGCCAAGTAAAACAGAAGAACAGAAGTTCTTCAAAAAATGAACGGTCAACAACGAAACGAGAGCAGAGAATCATCCATTGGAAACTTTTGACTCTTTCCATCGTCCAGAGGCTTCGGAAACTCGCAAAGTTTTGTCTTTCTCGCCACTTTTGAGCGAGACATTCCGGAGTACGGGCAACCGAAACCCGACCGGAATCGATCAAGTCAACCTTAAAAAGACTCACACAAAAATTGATGGTCAAACTTTTGCGCCATAGGGACGAAAAGCAGCTGTGTTTTGAGAAATGAGCGTGAGGCAAAAAAAAAACCAGCAACAAGAATTTTCTCAACTTTTTGTGGAACCGCAGGAAAGCAATAAGAGAAAAAACTAATGGCTGCAGTTGACGCGTTCTCTTTCCAAAGTAAAGCTAAAGTTAATTTTATCGAGGTCGAATTAAACAATAAACTTCAGCGTCATAGAAAAAATATCCTATGAAGCGGGAACGATGTTTGATAGGTTATAAATTTTTATTAAAGACACAGAGTACATTATGCAGTACTATATACAACACTATAATCGAAACTCTTAATGAGACTCGTTCTATTCTCTTCTCATTCCCTAGAAATACACTTCAACGGATGAGGATGCGTATGAAGAGGTGCGCCGCGGTAGAGCCTGGGGCGCTTTGGTCTTCACCGGAAACTACACGGACGCCTTGGTGGAACGAACGGAAGCTGGTCGCTACGCTGAAGACTCCACGGTGGATGCTTCGGAGTTGAACGTGCGCTTAGATATGTCAAGTACGACTCCCAGCGGCTTTCATCAGAACTCATTCACCTTCTCTTTTCCCTCTTCTTCGCAGACCAGCAAATCTCTACGCTGATATATCGGGACCTTCAGTTCGTCTTCTTCGACTTCGTGGAGCAGATGCTCAGCGAGTGTGACATCAACCCACGCGTAGGTCGAGTTCCCATCGGGTGGGAGCAGCCGATCTACGGCTTCCAGAACCCGAACTTCACCGACTTCGCTGCTCCCGGTGTCATTCTCACGATCATCTTCTTCCTCTCCGTGGCCATCACTTCGGGCGCCATGCTGATTGACCGCAACGAGGGAATGTTGGAGCGGTGCCTGGTCGCTGGCATCACCGGCGTCGAGATCCTTCTCTCGCAGGTCGTCACGCAGTTCATCGTTATGCTCTGCCAGACGATCTTCGTGTTGTTTGTGAGCTTCTACTTTTTCGAACTGACGGCCGTGGGCAGCATTTGGCTGGTAGCGGCCCTCTGCGTTCTGAACGGCCTCTGCGGCATGTCATTCGGCTTCGTGATCGCCTGCGCCGTGGACACCGAGCGCACGGCGACCTACGTGGCCATGGGCTCGTTCCTGCCCATCGTCATGCTGTGCGGTATCATCTGGCCAGTGGAGGGAATGTTCCCGCTGCTGCAGTTCATCACCGCCTTCCTGCCTCTGACCAAGCCCACCGAGTCCCTGCGCTCGATACTGCAGCGGGGCTGGGACTTCTCGAATCCCTCGGTATATTACGGCTTCATCTCGATATCGACGTGGGTGTTGGTGTTCCTCGTCCTCACCATCCTCCTGCTGAAGTTCAAGAAGGGTTGAAGCCGTGGTTGGTGATGTACGCGGCCTCAGTGCATCTAAGTAGTTGTAAGATTCTAGCATATGTAGTGGGATGGCGGGTCTCCTATAGACTCTGTAGGTTAGCCGTAAATGTTTGCCACCAGCGCTTGGCGTAGCTCAGACGCCTGGAGTGATCACTAGACTTAGTTTTAGGTTTTCACACAATATAAATGTAATTCTTTTTCTACTTTTGGCAGTTTACCGAGTGCGTAGTCATAGAGTATGATAGTCTTTAACGCTTGTCTTCAATTCAAAATTCGAACCAGAATGTCGAATCAAATCGAATGTCAAAAAGAATTTAATGTTTGTATTAAAAATTAGTTTACCTTTGTTAATATTCTTTAGCCGACAAATTAAAAAAAGGAACAAAATTCATCAGAAACTTTTATCATAATAAAAAATCTATTTAAAATTCCATTAAGGCTAATTTAAATAGTTAATTAAAGTACGAACGAATCTGGATTGCATCTTGATCTCGGTGCATGGATCGGCCACACGTGGATTCGAAGCTGGCACAACAATGTGCTCTACAACTAAACAAGTGTGCTCGTGCTAATGAAGTCACACTTGTGTGTAAGAAAGGGCATGTTGGTGCCCTTGGAGACCTCTGGACCTCTGCTGAGCAGAGGTAATCATCGACTTTTGTTGAGCAGGGGATCAGTAAGAGCTTTAGTAGAACGAAGTCGTCCACCTGAAGAGATGGGAGAATTTAATCACGTGTAGACAAGCTAGGGTTGTTATGTGCAGCCCTATGGCCGGTGCAATGAAATGGGTCACCCAACTTCCGAGCAATTGTGACTGGTTACGGAACTTAAGATACCATCTAAAAAAGATAGGTCTTGCTGAGGACAGGATCTGCAGGCTGTATCAGGAAGAGGATGAGACAGCGGTGCGTGTAATGTGTCAGTGTCCAGCAGTAGCAAGCAGAAGGTTGGCCACACTGGGTCGCCACATTATAGACGATGTCAGTGGCGTCAACCTTCGTGATTTGCTTCGACTCTCACGGGACATGGTCATAAGAACGGAGCTGGATAGATTCCACCCGTCTAGAGACTAGGTTCTGGTATGATGGCTGTGGGACGAAAAAGTATCCGAATCAGGTGGTCTACTTCGACTCTCCCACTTCTATGACAAGAGGAGTTAAGTTTTAGTACGTAGGCGCACCTGTTGGTCATTAGTATCTTTGGAAGATCGCCCCTCCTCCTCTAAAAAATAAAAAAAAAATATGAACGAAATTACGAAAATGTAATTGCGGAAAAATTTGGCTCAAACGAGCTTAAACATAACCTTTATGAAGAAATGGTCTTCGAAGGTATATTTTCAGTAAACCATTTAAGTAGTCAGTCCAGTACTCGTTTGGTGACATTAGAACACGCTCAGTCGTCCCCAAGCAACAGCGTTGTTTACAGACTGAAAAGGAACATTAACGGGCTTCTACTCGAACACTACATAATAGAGATTGCAGAAGTATACACCTATGTCTTTCATGGTTATCTGGCAAGTTTATCCACTCTTTTGGAATAGCCAAACTACGCTGAGATCCCTGACATCATTTCCGATGAGCTCAGAACTCGCTAATGAACTGCAGACGCTGCGAGATCTAGGAAGCAACCATACAGGTAAGGTTTTCCTATGTTCCTGGTAATTCTACCATAAACGGCAACAAACCTACTAGCATGGACCTCGCTATGGCTGACACCTCATTACATATAATGGATTTCCTAGTGGCCAATGCAACAAATCATTTCCGAAACAACAGAATGTTGATCATATCAGCCGTGGAAAGTTGTGAACAACTTTCCTGAAACACTGAGAATTTTTGAAGGCGGGATCACAAGCATCATTGCGGATGTGGTAAGGAGATAAAGAGCCGGTTGCAAAGTGGCTTACACTACTCAGATGAACTTGACGAAGAAGAGATCATAGCTGACTTCCCCTCTGGAAGAGCTCATTGAGTGTGTGACTGTAACATCTGCCGGAGCGAGCGTTCTGTGGCACAGCATGGCATATGGAGAGAATTGGCATAGGTGAATATAGTCGTGGTTTTTAATTGCATTTTAAGAATATTTATTGAAGTATTTCTGTTGTTCCTTGTTTATATCTGGGAATCGGTTTCGGCATTGTAAATTCATAATTTTGTTTTTGCATTAAGAATTCCAAAAACTTATGATTTTTTCCTATATAAGGGAAAATTCCATCCGAAGAAAGTCCTTAAGTTTGAATATGAAACAATTTCGCATTCTTCATGCATTTTCTGTCAAGAATGAAAATAAAAACGAAGACGCAAAGGATGAAATTTTTTCAAATTTTTTGTTGGGGAGAAAGTTTTTTCCCTTCTTTTATTTTCCGCTATTTTGTTTTTCTCTTCTGTATTGCAGCATTTGATACAAGCTCAGAGCGAATCGTAGTCAAAAAATGGTCAGGTCAGCAGCAGGACCTTAACACGAACGCCCGAAGGAAGGAAGGAAGGAAGAAAGCAAGAAGGGGGAAACCCGAAAGCAAGGAGGAGAATACGATCAAGTGTCGAGTTGGAGTGGATTGAGTTAAGTGCTTTTGGGTTTCTGTTTACTTTAAGTGGAATCGTCGAACTGATAGACGATGTGTGGATGTGCAAATAAAGAAACATGTCTATGGCGATGCAAAGGATGAAGTGTATAGCTCACTGTACAAGGAAATATTTAGGTCAGCGAGAAGCACGAAGTTCAGCATCAGCTTTTCCTTTAAAATTTCACTGTTTCAGTCTTTGCAAATTGATTGAATGACAGACTGAGGCGAAGGTCGTATTTTCCGCTGTTTCTTTATTCCATTTTTCCGTTTCTTCGCTGAGATAAATTAGAAGAACATCGCCCATTTTAACCGAAGAATTGTAACCTTAACTAAACTGTTCTCGTCGTCACCACGGAAGTTGTTTGAATCCCAACTGAAATCAAGTGAACCTCTGTTAGCCTTCTTTTCTCTCCCTCTCTCTTTCTCTCTCTCGCACTCCTTCCCCCAAACAACGAAAAGTTTCCTTGCTGCTGCGTTGCTTGTTAATTAATTGGTCAATTAATAGAACGAAGGAGCTTAGAGCGAAGCTTCTCACCAGCGTAAAGGATTTTGCAGATTGTAGCTGCTGCTTCTGCTTCTTATTTCCATGCTTCTGGTCATTAATACATTTACAAAGCTGGCTAAAGTTGGAACAAGTCAATTGTTTGTAGCTTAGCGCGATTGCGGAGTCTTCGACGAGGTCGCGCGAGTTGTCAGGCAGGAAATTTAACAGCTTCTAGTTTTTCCCGTCCTCCTTGCACGTCTCTCTGCTCCGCCGGTGCGCTGCAGAGAACCAGCATAATTAATTGCTCGTAATTAAGCACTCGCTACAGAGTTTTGTGCAGTAGCTCGTGGACATGAATGCAGATGGAAGCAGCGAATCCTTTGAGTTGCAGCTTTTTAATAATGTTATTAAATTATGAAGTGAAGTTAAAAATAAAAACTTGTCAAAGAACATTTTACGTTATTCTGTGTTCTATACAAAATTAAAATAAAACTCAATCATGATGTTGATGTTGGTGATTCGAAAGTTGTTGAATATTCGTTGAAATTTCCCCGAAAATCTTGATGGAAATGCAAATGATTTTTTAGTGTCTTTTGGAAGCTCTTCAAATTGTCACTTTTAACTTGGAATTCATGCAACATTCACGCTGCTTACGGTGAGCCTCAACTCTTAATAATCCTTGAACAACGTTGCGAACATCCTTGCGAAAAGCCGTGGAACTCCGACGCCTTTTGTTAATGTTTGCAACAGAAGCTGCAGCGAAGGAAGCAAACTGATAGTAAATTAAGACGAGGAAGATGAAGAAGAGGAATATGATTAAGGAGAACTGGGCGAAGAAGGAGCTGGAAGAAGGGAGAATGGACGAAAGATTCCAAGAAAACAACCTTCGAAGGATTGTAGAAATCATTTAAAATTCAAGTCGTTTGTGCGGCTGAAACTAACTAGACGGTAATATATACACATACGTACATAAATATATGTGTATCCGTGTGTGCAACTTTAGTACATAAGTGGATAAATATACATAAATATGTTTAAGTCCCACATACAGCTTCAAAAGGAGTGATAAAAATACAGTATTAGCGAAAAGAGAAAAGGTAAGGGAGAGGAGAATAAAAGGATGATGGGGAAAAGGGAAAGATGAGGACTGAGAAAGCGAGAAATGTTTGTTTGCTTTTGAAAATGAGGGGAGAACGCGAGGATTTGTTTAAAGTCTTGTTTGAAGCTGCTGGCTCTCGTGTGTGTGTTTCTGGGTAATTGTGTGTGTGCGTTTGTATGTGTTGGCCGTGGCATTTTAACCATTGGAATTTTTTAAACTCCTTTTTGCTTAATCATTCCGCTGAAGAGCAAAAATAACGCTACAGCCAACATCTCCAAAGCTGTCCCTCCATCTCTGGCTCCCACCGCTCTTCACTGTGTCTCCCCCTCTCTCCCTCTCTCTCTCTCTCTGTCTCTCTCTATTTTCCTTCATTCGGTGGCTGCAATGTCGAAATGTCGTTGATGAACTGCAACGACAACAACGACGACGACGAACAATGTTGGAATTTTTATTAACCGAGAGCAGAATCGGAATGCGTCCCAGCATCGAGACGACGAGGGAAGAGAGGAGGAGAGTCGAACGTGAAGCGAGCGGAAGCCGGGCGAATCCATTGGGAAAACGTCGGCGCACATCAACAACAGCCGCATTCGTGGGATCCGTTAGTGGCTTAGTTTTAAACTAAGCTGCTTTTCTTTAGACTGTGCGACGAGGTTTTCATTTTTGATGCTGTTGATATTTTTAGCGCATTCCCTAAACAATAATCACACACACTCAAACACACACACACACACACACACACAGTTATTCACTTAGGATTACAGAGTGTGATATGAATACTAACAGAAAATTAAAAAGAAGAGGCCGCAACGGAACAAGGTGAAGAGGAAGCCGCATAAAAAAAGGAAAATAAAAACTAAATAGTCTATTTTATGCAAAAGTTCAACGTTTGTTCATCATCAAGTCTTCCCAACTCAATTTCCGGTGAAGCATTTTATCTTGCATACTTTCAGGCATTTTCTGTTTAACGACGTGCACGGGCTTTTATTTTAATCTGTTCATTGAAATAAATCGAGTGCTTTTAAGGCATGAAATTCCTTACATTCGAAGGCAAACAGATTTTCTTTAGACACACTCAATTTACAATCTTCGATTCAAGCGAAGATAAACTGATGGCTTAGAACTTGTTAACACATTGGGTTTTTGTTGTTGCAGTTGCCTACTGCACACACACATAGCTACTGTAAAAATAAACACCTACACATGTACACACTTCAATAAACTTGAAATCTATGAATTTAAAGTCTGTGAAAATTCACGGAAAGCGTTTGAATCATTCTCGAGAAGAATTGAAGACAAAATTCCATAAAACAAGAAAATAAACGAAGAATACAACGAAGAAGTAACAGTAACTGTGAAAATGAGGCTTTTCTGTGGACGAGAGTGAAACTGTGAAAATAACAGAAACAACCAAAAAAGGACGACAAGAAGCAGAGAGAGGCATCTATAGGAACACGAAGCAGCAAAAGAATTAGGAAGAAGTGTTTAATTCCTCATAAAAACGAGATTGCGATAGTTCAGTACTATAACGATAACAACAACAACAACATCGACAACAATAAAAACAACAGCAATAAAAAGATTTAATTACTAAACGGTAATTTTGTTGCTAACTGAAAGAATTCCTAGATAAATAGATAATAAACAATAATAAAAGACATACATAATAGTAATATGGATAGTTTAATATATATAGGCTATATATTAATTTTTTGGACTTACCTTTTCTACATTTTTATTTCATATTCACTTTACGGTCGTTCTGTCAATGAGTTTTGAATGAAACAAGCACCCATCGAGCTTAAAGTCTATAAAAATCGATTGATATCGCGGCTTCAAAGCTCGAATTAATAGTGTTCAAATTAATGACGAGCACCTGATCTAAACTTCTTCAAGGATTGTAGTCATTGTTGTACAGTTTTCTCATTTCGCTGTTCTTTACTTCACACAAAAATTTAATTTAAAGCTCAATAATAATTACAAAACATCAACACTTCAATTACAATTTAAGCATTGTCTTGATCAAATTCATGGATTACAATTTCGAGGTGGATGAACTCAGTACCGCCCTCGGACAGCAATTCGACTTCGCCGCGGGACAGCATCAAGCAGTTTGTATCATCGGCGAGGAAGTCGCTCGGGTTCTGCGGGTCGATCAGGTTTCTGACTTGCATGATTGTGCTGCGTGATCGAGTCTTTGCCTTGCTGTACGCGGTGATCGTAGAGTGAATCGGCTTCGTAGTCTGCACGCCGGCCAGCCAAATGACGAGCAGGTGGCCGTTTGTGTTCTCGGGATCTGTCACCTTCGCCTCGTCCTCCTTGTCTTCGAGCATCGCGCTCCAGGAGGTCTTGCAGGCCAGGATCAAGATCGGCATGTGCGCGATGAGGTGTTCCTGTGGGCTCGGCAGAAAGGCGTTGTGCATGCAAACACCACGTTCTGCGGGGCGAGTTAAGCTGATAAGCAAGAAAACAAATCAATTTCCCAACTTCACTCATGAAAAATCCCTTCAAATACTCTTTAAAGGACAGCATTAACTTCACTTACGGATTATTGTCTATTCCCCCATAAGCCAAGGCGCCCAGGCAAATCGTGTCGCGGAATTCCATGTCCATGGCGTCGAATATCAGCACCGAGCGCTTTGCGCCCCATATTTCCTGGTACTGGACGCCGATATCCTCGGCGTGGTCGCCGATAAAATGCGCCAAGACGGACGTGATGCTCATGTTGTGGCCGCATCTGCTGATGGGGCAGACGATGGGCGCGTGGAAGATCGTCACCGGCGAGGTTTTCTTCATCAGTGCCGTGTCGCTCGAAGTATCGGCCGATTCCTCAGCGGACCCAGCCGCCTTTCTATCAACCTTCGAGGTACTATTTCTATCAACTTTCGAGGTCTTCGAGTAACTCGCCTCAGAGTTGTTCTTCTTCCAACGAGAGGTCATCGTTTAGCAGCTTTCCTCGGTTTGCGTTTGTAATTTTATTTTAATTTGTTGATTTTTGAATCGGTCGAAAATTTTTTCCAATAATTTTGAAAGTATTGCAAAGCCACTAAAATAAAAGTGATTTGAGAAATTTTCATATGAAGTTTCAATCGTTTGCTTGCTGATAGAAAAGGAAAATGGAATTATGAAAGCAAGTATTCGAGACGAATAAAAAATGACTTCGCATAGGTTTGTTTGAAAAGAAAAATAGGCATAAAACCCTGAATAATATAAATAATCATAAAGATACTCTGTACAAGGTAATACCTTGAAAACTGTACAGATCCTGAAAGTAATAAAGGTTATAAAGACTCTGAAGACTTCATAGGCAATGAAGAGTATGAGAATTATGAATATTCTACGATCCCAAAACCCTAAAGATAATTAAGATTCCAAAGATTCTGAATATTCTCGACTCTAAACACTGCGAAGATTGTAGACTTTGATGACCTTAAAGGCTCTCTGAATCTTGAATCTGCAATATTGAATATATCGATATTTCAAAAGAGTATGAAAAGTTTGAAGTAACCAAAGACTCTGAAGACAAGGAATATGTTGTTAAGTAAGAGTGAATGAATGAATACACGCCGAAGATCGTAAAGACTATCAAAGGAATGAAGATCTTGAAGACTCGCAAAAGCCCGAACACCCTCAAAAAACCTACAGGCAATGAAGATTCTTAAGATCTGGAAGAGCCTGAAGATATTAAAAATATTATTCATGAGAATAAAAATCTGAAAACACCGAATACCGTGATAAGTAAAAGAATTTTTGGAGATTCTGGACACTGAAAACCCTGATGAGTCGAATAGTAGCGGCAGTGAAGAGTGAGTCTATATCATGAAGAACCAGAAGACCGTAAAGTCTCAAAATTCTCAAGATATTAAGGACTGAAATGTTAAACGTCGAAGATTCTAGATTTTAATGATCCTACAGACTATTAAGCCCCAGCAAATCCTGAAAACTCTTCATCTCAAAGACCTTGAAGCATTAAGATCCTGATGATCTTGAAGATATTAAAATTCCTGAATGTCCAAAAGACTCTGAAGACTTCAAAGGCTAAGAAGAAGAAATACGATTTATCAGTAAGCATTTCATCAATTCAAGCCATTTCTAGTATTATTTTTAATACAGATTTGTTTAGCGGATATTTCCATGTGTTTTTGTTTTTAATTTTACTTTCTTTTGTGTTTTCCTTCTTTTATTTTCATTGTTTATAACTTCTGTTAATCCTTTACATTGTCACGTTGCCTTTTTTTGTGTTATTTGCAGCTCGTTTCGTTCGAAACGTTGTTCATTTTTCCTTCCGTAAACAGAGCGAAGCCATCAACTAAACGATATCCTGATCATCCTTTTCTATCATCCTGCACTGTTGCTCGTTCTTCGCTTTCATATTTTTATAGCCTTTGACATGTTGTTCGAGTGTCGTTTTATGGACATTTTCCTAAACTCGCTCGTTGAAGTTGTAACTTTTTATGATCTTTCGGGGTTTTCTTTCGTCTGTCGTTCTCCTTCCGCTGTCTCCTCCTCGTTGTCTGCCTCCTCCTCCTCCCCTTTTCCGCCCTGAAACTCCGAGCAGTGACGATGTAATTCAATCAAACGGTTTCGATTCTGCTTCAACAATTGAAAAAGTTAAACGTTGGCAAAAGGAAGAACACAAAATAACATTTTTCTCTTGTTGAATGGAATTTTATTTAAATATTGTCGAAAGCCCATTGATGGACATCGGAGCAGCAATAAACGACGACGTCATTAATCAATGACCTCACAGCATCACGACTGATTGAATGCTTTGTTTTTACTTGCATTTCCCTTCATTGGTCAGTATTAATTTTCGCCATCGCATCGGATGTGTTGACAGCGTATTTAAAATTATTGCCAGCAGATAAGAAAACAGAAGCAACAGCAGAATTTAAAAATTTCCTGAGCTGATGAAAGCAATCGTTTAATTGACGATTGTTTTGATGTTTTTTCGGGGAAGTTTAAATAACTTTTTCAACGTCGAAAAAGGACAACAACAGATTAAAAAGAGTTTCAAGTAAAACAATGAAATAAAATAAAAGGAAATGGAAACTTCAGCGCAATGAGCACTCAGAGTTAATGACGAAATGAGGGGGAAGAGGACAGGAGGAAAAACAATAATAATAATTTGCCGTAAAAGTCCATGTTTTCGACAATAATAACAACCATCAACATAAATAAATAAGCAAGTGGCAAAAGAGGAGTCGATAGAAAAAAGGGTCCTGAAAAAACACTGCGCAGAGTCTTTCTAAAGCGTGAATGGAATCATCCAAAAGTGTCCATGGGCGAACGGAGGGTGGTGAGTACAGCGGCGGGGGGAAGTTCTGTCGAAGGGGCGTCGTAATGGCAAGAAAATCGTCGCTTTTGTGTGATCAACAAAGGATGCATTAACGACGTTCGGACTTGTATAAGCAACGCATAAAGGAGGAGGGAAACAAGAAGGGGAGAGGAAAAGAAGATAAAGGAAAGGGACAGAAAAGCAGCGAAACAAACAAAACTCTGTCAAGCGATTTTTAAGCCATTAGCTCGAAAGTGAAGCACGTAAGACGAAAAGCAGAATTGTCATCATATTAATGGACATAAACACATATAGAAACGTATATAGAATTATATTCAATTCAAACAAGGAAATTGGAAATTTTAAAAGCTGTAAAAACATCAAACACGCTTCGCAAGGACCACATTTAATAACCAATTTACCTTCTAAATTAATAATAATATTTATATTAAATATATTTATATATATTTCATATTTTGTTCACTGCTGCTGCTGTTAATTGTCCTGCTGCAGGGTAAATTCGAAGCTCTTATTTCATTCAAGCGCAACAATTAGCGCCTTTTTGCCCATTGCATACCTTCAGGCATTCATTGTAATTTGTGTGCAAATGTTTGTGTAGCAGCGAAAATAAATGTTGAAAGGTTGAATGAAATGGTAAAATTTATAGAAACATTCAGAAACGTGAAAAGAGCGAATAACGAAAGAAATTTAATTAATTTCAAATTTATAACAAACAAAATTCAATTGACAGCAAAAAGAAAAAGTAATCAAGGGAAATAAAAAGAAATAAAAAATAATATTACAAAAATATAACTAAATTACACTTTAAATTGAAATTTATTGAGACGTTTTATAAAGATTTTATAAATTTAATTAGTGCAAACATCAACTCTAAACAGTATTGTAGTCGATATTATGAGCGAACATATGGAAAATTGATGATTTAAAAAGAAAAGTTTTGTTAGTCAATCAGATTTAAGTTGACTGAATGGCAATATTGTAATAAATGATTGAATAAATGATGTAAAAAGGAATCTAGAAAAAGCCCATTCAGAAAGCCGAACAACGAGGCAAATAATGATGTAATTTAATTTGCCAAACAAAACGCAGCAACAAAACACATATTTTAAAGTTTATCTGAACTAAAACAGGCGCACGTAGAAGCCAATCACAATAAAATAACGGCCCTGCAAGAGCCGCCGAACAACAAAAGCAACGGAGGAAAACTTTGGGCTAGAATAATATAAAATTAAAGCATACTTTATGGCTCTGGTGTCGGTGTCATCGACGTGATTTCGGTGTACTTCCCAAAACACAACAACGCGCCATAAACAAAAACAGAAGCACACTAACACACACACACATCGTTTCTCTCTCACACACACACACGTTCACATAGCAATATGGATTTCTTAAGCATTTCAAAATCATTTTGAAGTTAAAAAGCGTTTCGCTGGTAAATTCGAAGGGAAAGAAAAGCATTTCGAACGTTTTCGGAATTAATAAAACATGAAACAGACATAAAACAGAAATAACACATTAAGAAATGCATTAAATTCATAAAATAAAGTTGAAAGTAAAAAGGAAGCAGCGAGGAATTTCGAAAGCGTTCTTAAAGCGGTTAATCTGAAATTTTGCTTATGTATGAAGAAGGGTATTAAAATAAGGCGAAAAAGGATCCATAAACGGTCGAAAACCTTCCACGCTTCGGCAGTTTTAAGAGCTTCACGTCACTTGATCGACAATAAAAATCACATCAAGTCGAGTGAAGGTCATAAAACTCATTCATAAAACCTGCGAGTTCTCTGGATGCTCGATTATAGATTCCTCCATCGACCTTTCGTGTTGAGAGGTGATAAAAAGGAGTGCTTCTAGAAACTCCTGAAGAGGTTCTTCATTCGAGTTGAAACACTCGACGAGATCGGATTCCAAGGTGCAAAAATATTCATTAAACCAACGCAGCTCTCGTTGACGTCCTTTTTTAACCCTTTAACGCAAGCCCCTAACCGAGGAGCCGAGGGTCCAATCGGGTGTTCGTCGGCTCACCTCCGTTTGAGCCATTGACACAGTTTGAAGTGCGGCTGAGAGTCATCGAGAGTGTGGCCAAGTTAAGCACTCGCACACATCAGGCACACACACATTGGGCACCAAAACACACACATTCATAAATAGAATCCATATCCCTTCATGGACATGAACACCAACGTCAGATATTCATTCAAAGTCCACCTTTTCTCTATAATCTTCGTGCTTAACATGTTGTAATCCTCACAAATACACACACACACACACACACATATACACACACACAGTAACACACTCACGCATACTCGAGCCATGGAGATGTGCTAAGGACAACGTTTAGTGGATGTTTTTCCGTTTGTGGGGCAACGTTTTCCTTTTACTTTTGCTTTTAAATCATTCAAACTTTAAACTTTTCCGTCCCTGCGTGAGGCTCGCAATCTCTGGTTTGGTGTGAGTGTGGGCGGTGTGTGAGTGTGTGTGTGTCCCGGTGTTTCCCGAACGGATTTTGCGTAACGTTCCTAAGGTTAAATTAAACTCACGGCTGACTTTACTTCACTAAACCAACACTACTTAAGTCCACATTTTATGAGCAACAGGATATCGAGCCGAGAAAAGGACTAACGGGCGAAAGCTCTGTTGTTGTTGTCCTTTACCATTCATTCAAGTAGCATAAGGATATTCAGGATCACATCTAAATGTGCCTGAAGCTTTTAATAAAGAAATATTTTAAAAAATTCTTCCAATCGAGATTGGAATTCAAATTAAACTAAAATATTTTTATATGAAATGTGAATTCATTCTGTTATTATAGAACTTTCCCAAATCCTTGACCTCAAATCAAAATATATTAAAAAGATAAAAGGACAGAGAGGAAAAACATGAAAAAGAGAAATGTAAATTCGAATGAAGTTTAAATGGATTTCAGACGAAGTCGTGGGCACAATTTCAAGATTCTTTCGAGCTTCTTTAAGGCTTTACAAGGGGTTTTCCACTCACCTTCAGAGACATTCATTTACATTTTAACGATTCAGTCAGTTGCGAGGCTTTCAAAAGATTCAAATCAGAGAGAGATTTAATTTAATTCAAAGCAGTTGAACACTAAAAATATTTGCATGATTTTATATCGTTTTTATATAATATTTAAATAAATATTTTTATGAATAAATCTTTTATTTTCTATATTTTTAATTTGTTGTATTATTGAGAAAATCTTCTTTTATTTATTGATTTTATTAACTTCATGAAATCTCTGGTCAATTTAAATGAATATATTATTTAATTTGACTACATAGAATCGATTATACTAAGATAAAAAATATATATCAAATATTTTAACAATTTTGTAAATTTTAGTGCCTGAAAATAATGCGATTAATTGTAATCACTCGTTTTTTGATGTTTAAATGGAAACTGCATTTAAACCTTTACTAAATAAATAAATTATTATTATTTTATAGTATTATTTTTTTAGCGAAAACCGAGAAAAGCCAAGCAAAACTCATATAAATTTCATTAAAAGGTTTAAAAACCAACAACGACTCGAAAACCCGTCAGCTGCATTCTAATCGACTTCTCTATCAGTCAGCAAGCAGCTGAACCCAAAACCCAAAGCTACTTAAAGCGTATCCAGCAAAGCAACAACAGCAACAACAATAGCAACACCATTAAATGCAACAACAACAGCAAAAGGACCAACAAATGCTAATGAAATCCTTTGCAAACCTATGGCGCCTCTCCATTTCACTCTTTCTCTTCTATTCGCTCTGTGCTCTTTCCCTTTCCTGTTTCAGCCCCTTAGTGGCCGCACAGAGCCCCTTTTAACACTGCTTTTTGTTTACAGTGCAGCTTCAAAGGTAACTCAGCTGCGAGCAAACATGGAAGCTGTGGTTTAATTAAGTTGACAACGCTGCACAAGGGCAACAACAAACAAAGGCTAAATCGCACCCAAAACTACCCAAACATCTCCATCCCTTCACCCTCGCCATCCTTTCTCCAACCAACACCCATATTTTATATATATTCTCCTTAAAAAGCCTCACAAAAAGTGACTAAAAAAAAGCCAATTACTTTTTTCCATTATTTTCCTCTGTTATTATTTATAATAAATTTTTACTTACCAAAAACTATAAAAGAACCTTTTAGTTTTAATAACAATCAATTTTTTGTAAGGTTCAATCTTTAATTTTAGTTTTTGGGATTATTTTTTCACTGTTTGATTTGGACGATGACAAAAGATCAAAAATTAATGACAAATATTTCAAATAAGTGTTTTATAAATACGATTTTATTGACGTTCACATGTCAACAAGTAAATGAATATAAAATGTTTCAAATATCATCCGTTAAACGTCAAATAATTTCAAAGATTGCTTAAAATGACATCAGTTCGATTCTCGTCGACTTATTCATTATTTATCCTTCGATTCGTTCGTAATAAATGCAAAATATTTATCAAACGAGTCGCTGTGAGGGAGGAAAACAGGAAAACCTTTGAAATTCCACGCTACGCCGATGGATTTCACGTCTGTGAAATCTTTTCGATAGCGAAATCACACGATTTTTGCTTGTAGCGTTTCGAACTGGGTTATCGATGATGACAAATCCTTAGTCATTCCAGTGTATTCATGTGTGTGTGTGGCTCTATCTGCAGACAGACAGGTCGAGGTTGTGTTGTATAAATATTGAGAGGCCATTAAAAAAAGTGACAAAGTTTTTTGGAACATTTTCTGTGTTTTGCGATGTGTTTTCCCCGTTCCTTCAGTATTTTTTCCCTTTTGTTTTGTTTCGGTTCGCTTCGTTTGCTTTTCTCTTGTATTTATTTGTTTTATATTCTTTTTTTTTGGTGTGATTCTTTGTGTAACGATTGCTTCTCTGTTTGATATCCGTTAGGAAAATCCTAACGATAAAGAAATTCCGCAAAACGTTGTAATGAAGGTTGTTTACAGCGAATAATGTTTAATGTCGAATTTTATATATTATAGTAATAGGATTTTATATTTAATCAAAAAAATATTCTTGTATTTCATAGAAATAAAGAGAAAAAGGAAAAAAACATATTTAAAAAACGACCTTTTAACGATTTTAAGAAATGCCTGAAAGTAGACAAAGTTTTTCAATGATAGCCCAAAGGTTCCGCTTCTATAGCGGAATTAATTAATTATTCCCTATGATTTATAATTATAGTGTTTCGAAAATACCATAAACAAATAATAATACAAATAAAACATTAGATTTAATTATTTCTAGCACATCTCAAACAGGAAACTCTTAGGCAGTCCTCAACGTTATTTTGGCTTTTACCCACATGACTTTATATTTTCATAATTTGTATTACATTCTGGAAGAGAGAAGAACCTCTGATAAATCCACACGATGCACAATAACAACAACTGCTTCAACACAAACACAAAAGTGGCAACTTGTAAATTGTTTCAGTCAAGTTTCTGTCAATATTTTTTGTTGCTCTGCTCTGTTCGGTCGGCTTTCGCCACTGCTCTGCTGCTTTCGGAGGTCGACCTCGCTGCCAATATTAGTGAGTCCCTGTTGCAGTTAATGTTTGTCCACCGCGAGATGGCAGCTCAGTCGTTTTATGATGTTTACGCTGATGGTTGGAGGCGTTCGTGTGGCTTCGGAGGTTGCTACGATTGCATGAGTGTTGCACGAATGAATTGGGGAAAGAAGCGGAGGAGAGGGAGTCATGCAAGCAGCATCATTTCGTTTTATTCTGCCTGCCGAAAAGCCTTTGTTTGTGTTTATTTTGCGCTTTTGTTCGGCTTTGATTTAATGAGGATTTCGTTGTGTTTGCGGATTTTCCAAAAACAGTTGCTGAAAGCTTAAATAATTACAAAATCAAAAGCCTTGTTGCAAAATAACTAATCGCCAAAATAATAGAAACCATTAATTTATATATTTATGCATTTATTTATTGTTTCATTGGTTTGTTGCAAGTTTCATAAATCGTAATATTAATTATAGTAAAAATAATATTTCTAATGTTAATAATTAGCGCACAAAAAGCGATTAAATAATTTAATTTCTGTGGAATTTACAAAAAAATCCTTCAAGCTTCCTTTTTGATTGTAAAAATTCCCGTTATTTAAAGCTTTTCGCTGCAATGGAAAAGCTTTCTTTTGTTGCTTGTGTGCCGCGTCGATGAGTGTTATTTTAGGCGCTGAATTTCACTTCAAGAAAAGAGTTTTCCAGCCCTTTTTTAGGCGAAAAATATTGGGTTTTTAATTGTCCTTTAAAAACGATGCGAAAGAAGGAAAAACGAAGGAATTGAGTCTTTTAGAGGAGAAATTTTTCCTACTTTCCTTGTGATTAATTCAAGATTAAATCACTTATAAATGCAACGTTGAATTAAAATAATTTCCATGTGATTTTTAATTATGAGGGACTTTAAATTAATTGGGAATGTTTCAGATTTTAAAAGTTCCTTTGAAGTAAAGGAAAAATCCATAGAAATTCACGTATCTAAAAAATTAATTGTGAAGCGTTAATGAAAAGGTTCAATTTTCTCCTTCTTTAATTTTCTTTCTTGTTGTTTCTGCTCCTCTTCGTGCTACTTTCGCTCCTTTCAGTTTTTCCTTCCTTTTTCGCTTCTTTTTCCTCATCATCTCCTCTGTTCTTTTCTTTCCTTTTTTCTCTCCTTTCTTCTACGATTTCATTGATTATTTTCAGTTTTTTTTTAACATTAATTTTAATTTCTTTCTTGTTCTTTACGAACTCATTACGCAGTAAGCGCTTCCATTTCCGTTCTCTTCAGCCGTTTAAACGTGTTTTGTGTTTTTTTTTCTTTTTTTCTTTTTTATTTTATCGCTTTTTCTGTAAAGTTGTTTGTTCTTTAAACACGCTGCAGGATGTTGCGAATTTAATTGACGATTCGTCACGCATTCTTCTCGCTCTCTCTCGGCGCCCTCCGCCCCCGCCACGCCCATCCATTAACCAACTCAACTTCTTTGCGTTTCTTTGCACACAAACGCACAACGGAAGCGGCAAAACCGGATGCGGCTGTGCGCCATTTTTATGCATGTGCGTTTCGAACGGAAGCGACGCTCGAAGCAGCTGATGCAAGGCGTTGAGTTGCGTTGCGTGACGTTGCACCGCGTTGCGTTGCGTTTCTGTGGTGTTAATAATTAAATTCTATTTGTTATTAAAGTTGTCGTTGTTGTTGTTGTTGTTGTTCAACCACGAACTGCAGCACGTTTAAACGTGGCTGGAAAGCGGAAACACGGAAGAGGCCAACAAAAAAGGCGTTGCTGCTGTTGTTGTTGCACAATGCGTTTTCAATTAGCAACAAATTAACAGCAGTAATTAAATTAAAATCGTCTTTTACTGCATTTAAATGAGATGCTTTTGTGAGGAATTTTAATTCACTGCAAAAGGAATGTGAATCATTTAAATTTTAACATCCTTTCGTTTATATACATTGTATATAAACATATATTGTTGCCAAAAACCTTTTAATAGACTAACTTTTCCAATCAGATTCGCAGTTTTTCTTGTATTCATAAGAAAAATGCATTTAATTTTGTGTTAAAATTCAGAATTGTGAATAAAGCGAAGCTGCATAGGAAATAAACTTGGCAAAAGTTTCAAATGGCTGCTGAGCTGCTTCCGGAACGTAAATTAACTTCATGAAGTGTGTGAGAAAATGCAGCTACTAACACACACACACACACATATAACTGTCTGTCTGCCAGCGTTACTTTTTTCCAATTACGCTTTTATTCGCACGCATGCACAACAGATTCCAATAAGATTCCTACGGGTGCCAATGAATGCAGGTGAGAGCTGCGCTTAAATCGCGCTCCTTTCTTCTGCTTTGCTCCTTGAACAAGCAGCTAAAAACGGAAATCTATTCAAATTAAATATGATCCACGTTTTTGCCATTTGAATTATACTTTTTCCTTCGTCATCGTCAAACTCGTTCAGTTAAGGCGCCCACGGCAACAAGTCTTTGGCGCTTCCTCTCTTTTTTCAATCACATTTTATTTAATGGACTCTTCATCGCATCAGTGTGTTCGGCTGTCTCTCTGCTTCACTGCCGCGACGATGCTTTCTCGCTGCGTCATCTCGTGAGAATTCATTTCAACTCTTTTCTCTCGCGACTTCTATTGCTCTCAGGTGCAGTTTCTCTCGCTCGTATCGATAAAGGGATCCGTTTTAGAGTCACACAAAATGTAACACAATGAAATCTACGCGTTGTTGTTGTTGTTAGTGTACTGATTGCTATTTTCTACGCAGTTATTTTTCATGCTTTCACAAGGAGAAGAATTTTGTATAGTGTTTACGTTTACAGTAAAACCAGAAATGGTCACTAGAGAGAGGATTAAAATGCGATGCAGTTTTTAATGTTAAGCTTAACAAAAAATTAATTAAAGTAAATGATTCGTCGAAAATTAAACGAAATTAAAGTCTTCAATTGATTTGAACTTTATTTTTTTTCGATTTGAATTGAATTAAATTTTTCAATTTCTCACTGAACTGAGAACGTGTGACGTCATTCTGATTTAATTTTTCCTGACATCTTCATCGATTGCATCGTGTCGAAGTGCTTCAATGTGTTTATATGTTTGTGCTAATATATTTTTTTTAAAACTCTGTGATCGAAAGCGATTTCGTGTCAGAATAAATCAAAGATCAAGGACATCGCCATCGACAAATCCTGCGAGAGCATCGACAGTGACTCGGAAAAATTCGTAAGGACTTGGATCAGATTTACTTTCGTGGTGTCTACTTTTACGATGGTTGTGTGAGTGTGTGTGTGAGTGTGTGCGTGTGTGAAGGATGTGTTGGAGGATGGAGTGTTTTCGCAAGATGCGTTTTGTTACTTTTTACTTCTCTTTTCACAAATCAAAGTTTTTTTCACGCTTTCTGTTGTTTTATTTTTCTGTTTTGTGTTTTTTTCTATTTTTTGTTTATTAGTGATACGTTTTTTGTGTGTTTCTATAGACTACAATGGAGTGAGTGGTAAATGGGTCGCTCGGGGAGGACTAAAAATTACTGAAAGCAATTAAATTTTTACACAAATAATTTTAATTATGTTATTTTCCAGAATTTTCGTTATTTCAACAAATCCCTTTCATCGCCAGTCGCATTTCTGCTTTCAAAAAACTGAAAAAATTTCTGATTAGAACCGAAAATCGAGCGGACCTGCACCTCTTGCTTCTCGATCGCTGCTAGAAAATCTCCAACAAAAGAATCTCGTCAGCTTCTGTCACTCAACAGCACGAGGCTCGCACTCAACTCGTAGTTATTACAAAAGCCACGCAAAACACGCAAAACAATTGAACATCTCCCAAGAACAAGCACTCAGCAGAAAAAACTTTGCTCTTTTTTGTGAGTCTTAAAACCGAAGCAAAGTCAAGTTTTTTGACAAATCATTTATCAGCATCAAGTCACAAGCCGCAACAGAGTCCCTCACGCTCTCTTCACAGCGACGCTCTCTTCCTAATATGAATTTCGTGTCATCTTGTCAACTCGTTCTCAGCAACAGCAGCTATAATTAAAATTTTTTCGGCTCTTCTCTAAACTGCTCTGCTTAGCATGATAGCTGTGCGCTACGCTCTGCTCAGTTCTCAGCTCTGGCAAAAAGCGAAGCAACAACCAAGCGGCAAAAAACGAAGCGAGCGGCTCGCTCTATGGGACGACGTCCAACGATGACAAGAAGATGATGACGAAGAGCTTGGATTCACTATTATTATGCAGCTAAGCAAAATTTTTGGCAAAATCTTTTGGAAAACTTCTCAGAGTTTTGCGTCGTTCGAGTTGGAGTTTTTTATGGTTTCTGAAGACACTCGTTTGTCACGAGATTACGTTGATGCCGGAAATTTGTGCAAAGTTTATCCCCTGCATCGACAGAAGTGGCAACGAATGAAGGCAGAGTTTCGTAGCAGAGCAGAGGAAAGAAGACTTTTTAATTCACTTTTTCCGCTTCCGTTTTTATTGTTTTTTCTTGTTGTGTTTCTATTTATTAGCTTAACATGTGTTAAAACTTTTCTTCGTCCTCCGACAGCCAGGAAACAAGCGACATGAAAGCAGAAATGAAGAACGTTTAAGAAAACTCTTCTTTAACTGAACTTTGCTCCTTTGCTCACCTTTTTCTTGCTTTTCCTTTCTTTTCCCTTCCTTCAAATCACCACAACTCCTTAATTTGGTTAATTTTCTGCCTGTTGACCGATTTCTTGACCTTTTACTCGCCATTCAACTAAAAGCTTCAGCGTCATTAATTTAAATGAGCCACATAAAAACGACCACAAAATTAAGTATGCTTTTTTAAGGAGATTAAAAAAAAAGCGATTCTCTGCGGAGCCACTCAAAGCTTAACGCCGAAGCTTCATCGAAAACGCTTCAGAAGACAAGAAGAAGAAGAGGAGGAATGGTGAAGAAACGACGCTTGGGACGACACTCAACGCGGAGGAAGAAAAGAACACGAGGAAAAATCCGAATCTGAACATTTTTATGCCTGTTTTAAGAGGCTGACTCTCGAGTCCTTTAATGTTTTGTGACAGAGATTAAGTGTTGTTGTTGTTGTTGTTATTATCGTGGTTGTTGCTTTGGTTGTTCGTTTCTTCGTCCATCGCCTGTCGCTGCTACGTGCAACGATTTCGCTTCTTTCGCCAAAAAACTTTACGTAATAAGATTGTTTTTTTTTTCTATTTACGTCTTTCTATTTCCCCACCTTGAAGGAAATTACTTTGGATTACGGTAATTTTCATTCTCTCTTTTGTTTTATGTTTGTTTTTATTTATTGCTGAGATGTCAATTTTTATGGAACTCGTGTTCGGAACAAAAACACAGAAAAAAAAGCCGACAGCTTCCCAAAGAAGCTAAGAAACTCAATATAATTGATTCCATTAGGATTAGTATTAAAATAAAGATTAAAAAGGGATTAAAATGAAATTAAAAAGGAATTAAAATTAGCGAATAAGAAAAAAGCTGAAAGATAAAGCAACATTTTGTAATTATTATTATGAGAAACTCGATTATTAAATTATGATTATTAAATTTTATTAAAAATTATAATTAAATGCAACGGTTTCTTCATCTCTTTCAATGAATTCGCATTTCAAATTCAATTTAAACTCCGTTTAAAAACAAACAATGGATATTTTCTGTACTATAAATGACCATAAATAAATAATCCGCTTTTTAATAAATCCTTAACATTTTCACTGTTCCATTTCCATTCATTCCATGGTCTCGTTCAGCACGAAAACGATGCGTGCCGTGTATGAATTTTTACTGGCGCTTAATTGTTTTTGAGTGTTTCTAAATAAACAAGCATTTTAATTAGTTAATCGCAGCGACTGGGCTTAAGTACCGAACGGTGTTTGCCGCTACATTGTCCGCTTCAGAGCCGCAGCACGACCGCCAACTGCACACACACACGGAACGCAACCGCCAACTGAGCAAGCGAAAGCTGCTGCCTAAAAGTATACCACACAAAGCGACGTGCCAGTGGCTGAGTCGCTGCTGTTGCTGACTGTTGCTTTGCTTTGAGTGTGAACACGAATTCGGTGGTCAGCGACTGACCGAAACCTTTGTGCCACAAGATGACCACACTCAAGCGGTGCATAGCGTATCTCAAGGATTACTGTGTGTACAGTTCCATGGCCGGAGTGTCCTACATCGCAAATTCAGGGTAAATACAAGATAAACGCAGAATTTAAAACGAGAATATTTTTGTGTAATTTCCCGAAAAAAGGTTAAAGATTGATGCAAAAGTAGCTTCAAAGCCAATATTTTTATTTTTCTTTCCCCGTGACTCACCGATTTTTATGATTTTTGGAAGATTGCACTTTAGCGAGCGTTTCTTTTGGTTCGTGTGCGTCACGCTGTCCGCGCTCGGCTCCTACCAACTCATCCTCGGCTACAACCAGGACTTCGAGAGCAAAGCTGTGAGTATTGCCTACGAGTTCCTGCGGCCCCACGCCAAGACCCATTTGCCCACGATGAGCGTCTGTCCGTCGCGCAAGACGACCGAGTCGGTGCCGTATTTACCGTTGGAGGATTACGTTAACAAGTGAGTCCTCGACCAAAGCCAAAGCGTTTCCGTTCGTCCGTTGCCAGTTCCGTTTCGCTGCTCCCCTCGTTTTGCAGGCTGAAGGAGGAAAACAACGAAACCGAGTACAATTACGATGTGGAGCTGTACTTGACGCTGCTGCTGTATCCCGAGGGCTACCATTACAACTCGCTGATAACGAAATGCAAGCCGTACATGAAGTGCAAACAGTGCACGAAATGCCCCGAAAGCGGCTACAAGCAAATAACGAAAATGGTAAGCAGTCTCTTAATTCCGACTTATTACGTTTCCCCCGAACTATCCTCAGTCTATATGCAAACTTATTGCCTTTTCCATGTTTCACTTTTATCGATCGCTTTATTTTTTAACAAAATGCGGATTGTGCTTTTCTTTATCACTTCCTTTCCTTCGATTTCATCCGATAACCGTCTGTTTTGTATCCTTTTCCACGAGTTAAAAGTATTATTTCTGTTTTATTGACTTCATTTTATGTGGTCCTCTCAAAGTACATTTTCATTCTACAGCTTTTCAACACATGCGAGTCGTTCTTCGTTCGCTGTTCGTGGTATGGCGAGGAATTCGACTGCTGCCAATACTTCCGGCCGATGGAGACGTCGATGGGCAACTGCTTCCTGATGAACTCGCTGCACAACAACGAACCGTGAGTTGATTGACAATAAAATGCTCCAAGAATTTATACGATTTCGTTTTCTGCGTTTCTTTGTAACGCATCCGTTGAACTGTGTCCATTGGACAATCCGTCGACTTTCACGTGTCTTCCTTCCTTTCATTCACTCTACACGCTCCTTTCATATCCTTTTTACCATCAGCGGCAGCGTTCATTGGTTCGACAGTACAATCGACAGCTCCCGTGGAAATACAATTCTTCGCATAGAGACTTCATCGGGCTTATATGTAAGTAGTCTCAAACGGTAGCTCAGATCTTCCTCTTAATTTACTAAACCTATCAAATACCTCTCTATTTATTTGTCTACTTCTTTTTCACCTCACAATATTCCAAATTGAGTTCTTGCACATCGAGATTTTACTAAAGCAGCATCCATATTTCTTCTGTAAACTTCCTATCTGTTTATACACCCTCTATAATCTTTCTAAGCTGCATCGATACTCTGTATATACACTCTATACACACTTCGATGCAGTCTTTAAAATCTTCCTGTCTGTACAGGATCTTTACAGAACCTCTATACACTCCAACTTCTTGGATGTCTACATACAGTCATTGAAACTTCTTCAGGATGAAATCTCTATCCGTCACTCAGTCACTCACTCACTATACAGTCCATCTTGCCTCTACAACATACTGCCTCTACTCTACGTCCATTGTCTAATTTTCCTTTCTAAACTCCATTTCGTAGTCTAACTTCTTGGATGAAGAGAGCCTCCCGAGCACAGCTCTGAGTGCTCTGCATGAGAAGATCCAAGAGAAGAGCTCGCACAGGGAGGTCTACATCTACAAGCAGGACATGGTCAACGACCCGGATGTCCGCGAAATCTCGCCGGAAGCTCGGAAATGCCGCTTCCCCGACGAACTTCTGCCGAACTCCATCTACAAATACTACAGCTTCAGCGGCTGTATAACGGACTGCTTGCGCCAGAAGCATCTCCAGCTGTGCAACTGCACCCTGTACTTGCTGGTGGTTCGTGGTATGTTCGAGCTTCTACCACGTTTCCTTCTCTTTTTAAATGTTTCCCTTTCTCGCTGAAGACGATGACCCGACGCCGATCTGCAACTTGACTGGCAACATGTGCCTGGACTCGCACGACATGATCCTGGCGACGATCTCGCAGCTTCAATCGGGCAGCGAAGGCTTCGGCTGCAACTGTTTGCCCTCGTGCAACGAAGCAGACATTCGAGTGGTCTACAGCGGCCCGGATGGGTCAGTATCCACTCAATACCGTCGCTTTTCCGTTCATGATTTCCCTGCTTCGTCCGCAGAATGTTACCCAACACATCACGCATGTTGACGTTGAAGGTGATGGATGAACCAGCGACCAACTATCGACGTCAAGCTGTGCGCACGCGGCTCGACGTGGTGGTCACCATCGGAGGCATCCTCGGCCTGTTCATGGGCGTCAGCATCCTGAGCGCCATCGAGCTCGTGTACTTCTTCACTGTGCGACTGTACAGCAACTCACTGATGCCACGGGAGCAGTGAAGGAGGAGGAAGTGGGTGCGATTAAAGTTGAATTTAATAAGTAAACTTAAAGAAAAGATAAGTCTTTAACTATGTACTATTAAATAGCGCTTTAATGGACTTTTAATAACCTTTTAAAAGACGATTTAAAAATAAACTTTATTTAAAAAAGCTTTAAATTACTTCAAAATAAATGCACAAAGAAAAACGGTTAAGTTTTTAACAAAAAAAATCTTGTTATTTAGTGGACGATTGAGCAAAAACTGAATTGAGTTGGAAGAAACGACAAGAAAAGGTATAAAAAATGGCGCCTGTGTAGAAAATGTTGCTAAAGCCAATTAATAATTCAGTTGCTGTTGTTGGTTGCTGTTGTTGTTGCAACGTCTGCAGCTATTATTATCATTCATTTGGTTGTTGTTGCTGGCGCTGCTGGAAAGTTCAACAAGTGTTAAATTAAGTAACATGTCACGGCTTCAAATTGCGCCTTCTACTAAAGTTTGTCGTCATTTTTTCCCCCAGTCGACATACATTTTAATATTAATAAAGCTGTGTTGTTGTTGCTGTTGTTGTAGCTGAGCTCGAGCTCATTTCAGCAGCATAAAAGTTTAGTCGCTGTCCATCATGCTTAACTTTGAAGGCACCTGTTTATTTTTTATCAATAATTTGCTGACTTTTTGCTGTTGCTGCTCTTATGTCACACTCAATCCAACTTTTTCATTCTTTAGTTCTTTTTCCAACTTTAATAGGTTTTTAAGTGGTTCCCCAACTCAGCTCACGTCGCGCCTCAACTCGACTTCGACTCCACTTCGCGTTGAGCCTCAGCTCACGTTTGCGTTACGCTGTCACTAACGTATTTATTAGCCAACATTAACGAGGATACGTTTTGACTTTTAACAGTTTCCCAGCTTGTTTTCAGCTTTTCTCTTTTTGGCGTTTCTACTTTTTTTTTAGTTTTTGTTATTTTGCCATGAAATTAGTTTGATGAGTTGAAGAAACATTCGTCTCTGTCGGCGTATCTGTTGTCTGTCTGTCTGGATGCCAAGATTAAAGATTTCCCTCTTTAAATATGGACATTTATGGAGTGTTTACTTCGGTTTCAGCTGTAGATCAGGAAACTAGAGGCCCTTCAAGCAACCACTTCTGCCTAATGGAACCTCTGTGAACATATTTGATAATCCTCAACTCTTAATTTGATTTTAGAAATAGATAAATTTCCAATTGTTACAAATAAACTTCAAATAAACTTCTGAAAATTGTAATTAAATTTTAGAATTTTACAATATATTTTGAGAAAACTTCAAAAGAACTTCAGAAAAGTAAATTAAAATTTAAATTATTACAAATGTACTCCAATGTTAATTGGACTTTACAATTTTTCAATTAGACTTTTGAATTTCCCAATTGTACTTTAATGTCTCCAATTTTACTCAATTGGACTTTTCAATTTTCCAATTGTACTTCAGGATTTTTCTATTGAACTTACAATTTTGCAAATGGAAAATTTTAAAATCCAATTGGAAATTTCTCAAATCCAATGCCTTTTTATTGAAGTGTGAATTTTTAAGTATATGAATTGTAATTTACTATTCAACGTCCAATTGCACATTTTTCAATGTAATTTTAAAATTGTTTAAATTTAATTAAAATTTCCTAAAGTCGAAGTCGTTATTGTACAGTTCTACATCTAAAAATTGACTATTCTAAAGCCTAGTTATTGATTACTGAAGTACATCTGAAATATCTGTGATATATTCTACTTCTTTTCGTACTTTGTCCTTCAGATGTCCTCATAAATCTCAATTTTTTTACGTTTAACTTACTTTTGGACAACCTAAGAAACATTTAAAGACACAAACTGCAGAAATTACGAAATAAATCTTTAAACAATTGAAATAATCTTCAGAAACATGCGTTTGTTTATTCAATGCTCTTTTTTCTTCCATCGTCGATCGTCTTAATTTGAATATTTCCTCGAAACTCCTCGATTATCCTTTGGCACCGTAGACACACTTGTTGATGTTGGCGCTGTACTGCGATCCCTGGGGACATTCACCGCGAATGGTGCGTGCCGCAGTGCAGAGTTTGTTCTCGTCCAGCTTGAAATTGGTGGGGCACGAGTCAGCGGCAGACGCCGGCGACATGATCGACATCAAAACGAAGAGCAAAGCGAAAATCCAGACACCGAAATTCATGTTTAACTAAAAAGTGTCTAATTATGAACAAATTCAGGAAATTCGAAGAATCTCAATAGATTTTTAACAATTTCTCACTGATTTAATTCAGTTGATGTCGCTTCGATGATGTTCCACAGAAAACGAACTGATTTCAGTGCCGAGCTGCTCCATTTTATTGCATACAATTTCACGGCTGCCTATCAAAAAAAGATTAAAAATCGACCCTTTCAGGTCGCCGATTCCAAATGCGAAACGTCTGCATTGAAGCAGTCGTTATCAAGCGATAGAACTCACATTTTCACATTTTGTGGTTCACTTTTTCATGTCGCTACTCATGAAATTGCAATGAATCTTTTCTTGATTTCATCTGACATTAAACAATGATGAAATACGAGACTTTTAGGCCACAATACGAATTCGAAATTAATATATAAACTTGTGGAATGTCTAAGAAAAGATGTTCACCGAGGAAAATAAAAGAAAATAGTTTGGCTTTCATCTTAACTCACGGTTCAATGCAATCTTTAACAAAGTAAACAATTTAAATGACTGATTAATCTGCTGTTTCCCTTCTTCACCCTCCGCATCTGCACTATTTTAATGCTTATCAAATTATGTTAAAAGGTGCCACAAATGCAACGCGCATTTTCAGCTGTTAACTCAATCGTTCCTTTCTTTCATTGCACGCTTTTAGGGATAAATGAAATTCCTTCTGTGGTTGGCTTTTTCGTCTCTTTTCTTCTTTTTTCCTTTAAATTTCTCCCACTTTCCTTTCTTTTCTTTGCTTTTCTTATGCCGCAAAAACTTTTGCAATACTTTGTCCGTTTGTTTGACGATGGTGCACTTCTTGCTTATCAACGCATTGCATAGTTCTGGGAGCAGTAAAGTTTTAAGAGAACGCGTGCTCGTAACTCTTGTCGCCGCCGTAAATTCCAACAAGCAAAAGCAACCGGCAACAATAAAGAATCCACAATCTAAAATCTACGTTTTCGTCTGATTTGCAGAAGAAACTTTGAAAAAGGTGACCAAATGTGAAGTTTTGCATATGTTTTGCTTGTTAAAAAGATATTTTTGCATTACTTCTTGTTGTTGCTGTTCTTTTATTGCATACATACATATATTTTCCAATAAAAATGCAATAAAAGTTAAAAAGTTGTATTCATGGAAAAACGCACTCGGCACATCAAACGGAAATAATAATGAAAAAGTTGACAGGAAAAGATGAATAAAGGCTAAGAAAGAAACTCGTCAGAGTATTAAAAATACTGTGATTTACTGTAAAACACAAAAGAAATTTTAACACACATATAAAAAAGAGTTTAAAGTAATCTGCAAACATAAAAATTCGTCCATTTTTAAGTTCTTTTGGACAACATCTACGAATAAAGGCAAAGAAATAGTTAACGAAATCACGAGACTCTTGAGGAAAGAGAAGGAGTGCAGAAGAGATGAAAATGAAAGAAAAACTTGAATACTTTCGCGTTGGGAAATGTTAATTCAGCTCACAAAGTGATAAAAAGCAGCGGTGCATAGTTTTAGGCTGATGCTTTATACAGCTTCACGATGTCCACCTCAAAATTGCATTTAAACTGTCATCAAAAAAGTTGCATTTCAGAACTGCAGCAGTTGACGGCACGCCCACAATCGCACCCGTTCGCCAACCACGCCCACTAAAACGCTAAGAGCATCAACAAACTTTTCGGTGCTCGAAATCCACCGCGAAAAGCAATTAAAAAGCAGCTGTTGGTTATTTGCCGGATTTTGTTAAGCACTCACTCACACACTTGCATGTGTATGGATGCGCAGATGCCCCTATACATATAGATATACTATATATATATGTAAAATAGAGATATACAAGATAACAAAATTTTCGTGACAGCTGCTGCAGCTTTTATGCCGTCTCCACTCGCCAAAAAAGTAGAGAAAACTTCGAAGGTTTTCAGTGTGGACGCTGGGCCCACGCCGCCCCTCCGCCCACTTATAACAGAGACATCAAATTAAATGGAAATGGAGAGCTATAAACTAGAACTTAATTTAAAGGTTGGGTTTGAGGAACTTGTGTGAAATCGCGGAAGCGGTGGCTCGAGAACACATTTCAAATGAAACTTTTCCCGAGCTGCTGGCGTGATGTTGATGGCTCTCTTTCCTCTTCCCCTTCTGTAACGCGCCTAGTGACACACTGACACTTTTGTCATCGCAAAAGCCGTAAAACGCCGAAAGGGCGAAACAAGTGCATGAAGCGAAAATTGCCGCAATTCATCTCATTTATTTCCATAAAAGAATAGAAAATAATAAACGAGGGTAGAGCAGCGATATTGCACCGTTCAGCGAATGTGTTTCGCAAATGATTTCAAGGTTCATGGAATTGTACGTAAGTTAATCATAAAAAAAATGTCTGTTTGTGGCTTGAACAACTACGGATTGACCCTGGACAGCTGCTGAATGATGCTTCATAAGCGAACCCTTCACACATCGAGGACCTTGAAAAGTATCCCTCATGAACGTGTTTCCCTCAACTTCGCCTTCCAAAGACAAACGAGGCCCTCGTGTTAGTTATACGAAAGCCTATTTAAGAAGTGAGAAGATGGCCTATTACAAGTCGTAACATCGGTTGGCCTACCGAGAGCCTTGGAAGATCGCTCTGCGGATATTCAGGGCGTTATGGAGTTTCACTGGGGACCTTGGTGCTTAGAAAAACCTTCTACTGCAGACAAATAATAAATGACGAATTATTGCATCAGCCAACCAAAAGCTCTTACATGAAGTTAAAGCTGCATTTAGGTGCGAGTCTTGAGTAAAAGTTTTATTATAAACTAGTAAAGGTGTTGTCTACAGCCGGGCTGTAGCCGAAATACCCTACACCTTAAAGCTGCATATATACTCGTATATATGTATATTTAGAAGTGGTGCGCTATAATACACTCGTATATATATACAATATATATATTATATATCTAATAATAAATATACAATATATATATAATAATAATAATAAAAACAAAAATTTCTTTTTAAGTGGGCGGATCACGCCCATATTTTGCATATTAACTGGAAGCATTAGTCTAAACCTACATATAAAATTTTCTTGTCTTCTCTCAAAAAGTGATGCTGATATGGTCTTTTTTAATAGGCAAAACAGAGGTACCTGCACTCTCGATATAAAAAGTAGGCGTGGTCCTTGGGCGATTTTGCTCATTTTCAATACGAAACACCCCAACATAGCAACGAATATTTTTGCCAAATTTCATTTTGAAATCTTAATCCGTTCTCCTGTGATCGTGATTTCAACGGACAGACAGACAGACAGACAGACGGACAGACATCGTTATTTCAATTTCGGTGGTGATGCTGATCAAGAATATATATACTTTTCCATACCTATCTTGTCTAGTTCTATGCGTTACACACTCCGGTAGAAAGTGAATATACCCTCAACCTTAAGGTGTAGGGTATAAAAAGCTATCAGAAGAACAATAGAAAACAACTCAAGCAAAGAATATTGCTTTGGATTGTATTCGCTTCTTAATGAGCTGCGCAGTCTTATTCACTCACGCATTCTGCGAGATCTGTTATAGAAAAAAGCAGAAAAAGTTGCTGTACATGCGAGGAACTGTTTTGTATAGCTGTGTGTATGTACAGTTAATTTTGAAGTAGACTTCTCCTTTTTTGCGTTGGCAAAGGCATTATTTGAACCGCAATACCGACACCTCGTGTAGCGCTAAAATTATGAGAGCTGCTATAAAATTAAAGCTATTTTCAGAAGGCACGACGCGGTGCTACTCAAAATATTCTCCGCATAATAAACGAGGCTCTTGGGGAAAGATCTATGCGACGTACTGAAGTGTTAATGTGTCTGAAATCTCTTATTGAGAACTCTTCCTGGATCCAAGAAGTCGTTTTAAGGCTTAGGAGAGAGAAAAGTGATGACTTTAAGTTGTTTTCATGTCTCTGCAAATCGAACGAAGGCTTCAGCGAAGTTCCTGTGATGTGTTAAATGGCCCAAGAATGGCTACGAATGTCTACCAGACTCAGGAATGATTGATAGATTCCCCGGTTGTTCTACTGTAGTCCCGTTAAACATTTTCTAAACTCGATTTCCGCGTGTATTTACTTTGTTTTGCTTCATCTTTGATGAATCTTTTGTCTGTTGACTTCTGCGTGTTGCGTGTTTCAGGTCATAATGACCACATCGCGATGTCGCAATCACCAGAGTTGCTCATTTCGTATTTCTATTTGGTAAATTGGCCATGTTCTAAGAGTCAATCATGCCCCATGTCGCTTGTCACAGTTTTTTTTATCGGATGCGAGTTTTTATTATTTTTTAAACTGCAATAATCCTTAAGTGTTACGTTTAATGTCTCACTTCGCCGATATCGCTGTCTCGCTCGCACCCGCAGCAACGACGCACGTGACGCTGCGATTCGATTGCATTCAATCGGCAAATAATAGAAAATTCACGACGTATTTGCACGTTAATCTGTCAACTAATCAATTATTAAGGCATAAATCAATATTTATGGCTGTCTAATGAATTGCAGATAAACCTGAGTCCCTCTCGAAGCCACTCCTCGCATCAACAACGGCGACGATGGCGACGATGGCGACTTGTTGCACTCGCCACAGCTGCCTTCGTGTTGCCTGGCAGTAAATTCAAAACGCCAAACAATTTTAATGGATCAGAAGCGAGCAGGGGAAAAACAAGGCGCCAAAACACATCACAAATACAAATCGTGTAATTAATTGGTGACAAAGAGCATGAAAGACCGCGGAAGAGGAAAGAGAAGGCAACGACAGACACTCGTTTCCTTGTGGACGAAGATTGGAGGTCCATAAAGGAGACAATCATAAAAAAGACAGCCATAAAGTACATCAATATCATCAAAGCACCGAAACAAACACGAAGACTTCGACGCAGCTTCAGGAGATTCCAACAAAGAAATTCTAATTGAATTCGGCTCCAAATCGTTAACGGAAATAAACAGAAAGTTGAAGGAGGAATCAATTTAAATTGCAGTGACTCAAAAAACTCCTTAAAACTCTTTAAAGTAAAGAAATCTCTCAGTTTAAAAGGAAAAATCGTCGTTCCGAGAGGAAAATTCAAAGTTTGTCTTCTCGGTTCCAACGAAATTCGTCTTTTGTGAAGCTTTTCTGAATTTAGTTTTATGTTTAAAAATAACTTTCACTTTAAAATAATTTAAAATCATTTTAAGGAGACCGTTGATTGGTTTTTCACTGTTTCAGGTAACTTTAAAAGTTTTATGAGGGGTTTTTGAAGTATTTTCATTAATTTTAAAGAATTTCTAAAGTCTTTTGAGTGTTTTTAAGTCTTTAGAATCACATTTTTTTACTTGCGAATTTAGATAAATCGGTTTTTCGTTGCCTCTCCATCAACGATTCAGGGTCATTTTCCCAAAAATGTCAAACTTCAACGGCGAACAGAAATCAAAAATTCACGTGTGCGTATTGCAACGATCGTCCGACGTCCGTCCGTCCGTCAGTCAGGCAGCAGCACCTGTCGCTCGGCATCCAAAAATCCGACTCTAAAAGACCGATTCTTTCAATTTAATTGAATTCCAATTCAATCAAACGAAACAAATCCGAAAACGGGGCTGTCAATGAATCATTGGCTGCTGCTGTTGTTGTTGTTGTTGTTGTTGTGGCTACCGTTTTCAATGCTGCTGCTGCTGCTGCTGTTTGTTGATTTGTCGCTGCTGCCGACGACTTTAATTTGACGTTAGTTTCTGTTTATTCTTTATGCTTTTCTGTCGCTAATGAAGTAATAAAACAACAACAACAACAACATTGAACCACCTTCACCACGTTTATGCAGAAAAATGTGTGTTTATTCAACAAAAAACTGGATTTTAATTTCAAATCCATTTTTTAAAAGGAGAAACAAATATAAAAAGACAATAAATAAAAAATAAAATTTAAATTAAACAAAAAAAAAAAATCAATAGAAAAAATTCATCAAACATCGAAATCGGTTTTTTTAGATTTTATTGAATTTTTTGTTGGTGTTTTTATTTGCTAAAAAAAACCGCAAATCCTGCAACCTGAGTTGTAAATCCTGCAACCTGATGCAATAGTTGAATGTTGTTGTTGTTGTCTGTCTGTCTGTCTTTTATACAGTTGCTGTCTATTCAGCTGCTCACCTGTCATTTAGACAGCAAATCGTTTACAGCTGCCATCGACGTAAACGTCGTCGTTGTCGGCGTCAGAGTCACCATCACCGTCACCGTCACCGGTCATGTCCAGCAGGTGGACCACCACCAAAGTTGGCAATTTTTGAAAAGCGACAAAACGTCCATCAAGAAGTCAAGTAAAATAACACAACATCAAACACAAGAAAAATCTACGCACAAGAAGAGAGCGCAGCAAAAAGAGAACGCAACGAAAAAAGCGCCAACTAACGGCAGCTTCAATGAGAGCAGCAGCGAGAGCAACAACAACGAGAGCGAACGAAGCTCTGCTGTGCGCGTTGTGGACGCTCGTTTGTAGCTCGGAATTCACCGTTCGCTGTAGCCATCGATAAACAAAGCAACAGTAAAAAATTTAAACAGCCACCGCAGCAGAAATGTAAATGAGCTGCAACACAAATGCAAAACTTCACCATCGATCAGAAAATCACCAAAACTACAAAAGAATCAAACAAAAGGGAAATACAGAAAATAAAAGAATAAAATCCTTCCATAAAAAAAGCCTTTTCACATTTAACTAAAGCAATTGATTTGCATAAAGTTGCTGTTGTTGTTGTTGCTTTGGCCTTTACATTGCATGCGACTTCAAAAGAATTTCCTTGATTTGGCCGCCACAAAACTCACCTCTGCTGCCGCGGCTGTGCTCCTGTTATTTTATGTCTTTTTTGCTCCCTTTCGTTTCTGCCGCTGTGTTTTTTGTTGCTGTTTTGTTAATTAATGTGCTAATGGATTAATAAAATCAATGCAACCAACAGTAAAAAAGAAGGAAGCGAGAAGAAAGAACAACAAGAAAATGACAAGAAGCTGGAGACGCGGCAGCGGCACGCCTTAAATTTGCACTTTAAAAAATTCCTCTACAGCATTTTTGCTTTAATATTAACAAAAGCACGCATAAAAAGCATCAACTACACGAATATGTATGTACAAACACATGAAACAAACGCAGTTATTTTCGTCTCTTCTCGCGCTCGTTGTTATTGGAATTGCATTATTCACGCTTTTTCTGATTAGCTTCGTGTCGCTGTGTAAGGAAGACGCGCTCTTAGCTTCGCCACAGCAAAAACATTGCAAGTAATTAAAAGAAGAAACAAACACTTGCGGAAAACGAAGCCTAAAAACCCCGTTTGGTTTTCGTAGTTGTTGTTGTTGTTTCTTCGGCGCATGTTAATTTGTTAGACACGTGTGTTTCTGCTGTACCGTTTCTATAAAACCGCTCTTTGAAACGTAGGGCGAGAAAGGGATACCGTTAGTCAGTGAGCAACAAAAATCCCGTTACTTTACTGTTCCTTTACTCCATTTTAGTTGCTTTGCATCAACACGAATCAAATTCTGTCAACGCATCGCAAATGTTGTCGTCAGTTTCGTACCAAACTTAGAGAAGAAAAAAAACGAAACTACAAAAAAGTCCACAAAAGATGAAAATAGCCCCCAAAAAGCCGTTCGTTGGCTTAACAACTTTGCACGCACTGCGATTTATAGCAGATGAGTTCATTTCCAGCCGTAGCAGTATGTACATGCAAAGAAGTTGAAAGCAACAACAACTGCGACGCAAAACGTGCATCTCTGCACGATCTAAATATCGATGTAAATGGAAAAGAGCATCAAAAGCAAATCGAACCGAGCAACACTCGATTGAGATTTCTGTGCAAGCGAAGAGAAACAAAGAGCCGAGTCGGCTTCCAATTGGTTTGGCGACGGCGTTGTTGTTGCGTGTGAGCTTCGGCTGCACATCGGCTAAATAACTGCGACGTTAGTTTTTCTAATTGTTTCTTTTGTGTAGTGCTTCTTCAACGACTTGAAAGTTTTTATGAATGTCCAAAGAAAAGCAAGAATTAAGAGTTTTGCAAAACTTTATTGAATTTATCATTTATTATGTCAAAAGATATAATATAAAAAATTGTAATGAGAGGACACGAAGTCCAGTCCATTTCCGCAGTTTTCAGAGACTCCAACGGAATATACAAAGCATCATGTTCTGCATAACGATCATCTTGGGACTGTACTGCGTGCAGAGATTGCTATAATCTGTGCTTTTCAATGCATCAGCCTAAACGAAAGGAAACATTAAATATACATAAACTAATCGCAATTAAGAAAAAAAAAATGCTCGTTACCCTTCCACGATAGGCGACAATGAAACATGCCAAGTCTCTGTCGAAATTCTGAAGCTTCAATCGGTCGGCGAGCTTCAGTGCGTCGCTGCGACTGTTCAGCAGCGCAGCTAAATAAACAATCGCCAATTTCTCGTCCTGGAAGTCTTGCAAAAGGCGACACACGCGCTGGAATTCCTGCAAATTCGGCTGCGACGGCAACCCGCAATACGGAGCAACACCGCACTGGATCATTTCGAGCAGCAGCTCCTTGGCGAACTTCCCTTTGCATATCTGCTGCAGTTCAGACCAAATGCGCTCGCTGGCGATGTTAGCCAAGCCGCTGGCATTGGCGCGAATGGCCTGCAACGTGGCCGCGTCGTGCTTATTCGGCTCGGTGGCAATGCGTCCATAGAAGCGGAAGTAGCGCAGAATGCGCAAGTAGTCCTCCTTGATGCGTTCGCCTGCGTCGCCGACAAATACGACGCGGCGCTTCAGCAGGTCCTCGTAGCCGTAGTAGTAGTCGTACACGGTGCCATCGAGTCCCAGGTACATGGAATTAATCGTCAGATCGCGTCTCTTCGCGTCGAGCTGCCAGTTCGTCGTGAACTTCACCTCAGCATGACGGCCGTCAGTCGCTACGTCAGCGCGCAGTGTGGTCACTTCGTACCTCAACTGTGGGCTGAAGTGCACTGTGATCGTGCCGTGCTTCTCGCCGTGCGTACCGAACTGCAACCCTGCTCTCGCAAGCATGCCTTTCACCTGCGACGGCGTTGCTGTAGTCGCCAAATCGATGTCCACCGGTTGTTTTTCCATTAGAATGTCACGGACTGCGCCACCAACCATTCGCAGCTCGAAATTATTCAACCTGAACGTTTCAAACAACGATTTCAATTCCTGCGTGAGCAAAGCGCGGAAGCACCGCGTGTTGGCGACCTGCATCAGCACCGGATTTGGGCGCACCTTGAGAGATTTCTCGAGGTAGTGCGTCGGTTGAACCCAATGTGACATCTTGATGAATGCAAGAACTTCTATTATAAACTCCTAAAAAGTAACCTTCTACCGAAGAGTATCAAACAAAATGAACTGTTCGCCTTCAGCAAAAATTTGCAACTGATCGGATTTTCGATGGACTGTAATCGCTGAAGTTCTGCCCGATCTGCCAACGGCGGCTGGATTCCAGCGACAAGACGACAACGGAATATTATATACAGTGTATATTATATACTTGCAATCGGAGAAAACCAACAAACTGTTTCTCCTCATTAATCCTCATCAGTCAATTCTTTCGCACTCATTAAAAGTCCAGCGTTTGTTTGTATTGTGCATGGATCATAAAATATTTGCCAGAGAGTATAGATATGTACAGTTATACATATCTAGTATACATATCTATACTCTCTGTATTTGCCTCCTCATTAACAGGGTTGCCAATAAAACACTTTTTTTGGGACAATGGAAAAAGTTGTCATGGAAAAGGACACATTTGATTTGGAGCCCATAACAAGCTAAAACTAGTAAAGATGTTGTCTACAGCCGGGATGTAGACGAAATACCCTACACCTTAAAGCTGCATATATACTCGTATGTACATAAGATATATAAGATAAACTATAATTATAGCTGCTTAACTATTTCTGTGCGTTACAAACACCGGTACTAAGTGCGTTTACTCTCAAAATTTAGGTGTAGGATATAAAAATATATTGCAATACTGGGTGGATGGGTAAAAATTAGGCGTGGCCCGCCCATTTTTTCCCCAACAGAATATTATTGGTTCACAAACTACAATATTATGTACACCATTATTCAGGAAACTTATATACTTTTCAATACAATCCATGTAAAACCCTCCATGACCTATGTAAACTAAAAGTGGGCGGATCACTTGCCATATTTAGCATATTAACTGGAAGCATTAGTCTAAACCTACATATAAAATTTTCTTGTCTTCTCTCAAAAAGTGATGCTGATATGGGCTTTTTTAATAGGCAACACAGAGGTACCTGCACTCCCGATATAAAAAGTAGGCGTGGTCCTTGGGCGATTTTGTCCATTTTCAATACGAAATACAACAACATAGCAACGAATATTTTTGCCAAATTTCATTTTGAAATCTTAATCCGTTCTCCTGTGATCGTGATTTCAACGGACAGACAGACAGACAGACAGACGGACAGACATCGTTATTTCAATTTCGGTGGTGATGCTGATCAAGAATATATATACTTTTCCATACCTATCTTGTCTAGTTCTATGCGTTACACACTCCGGTAGAAAGTGAATATACCCTCAACCTTAAGGTGTAGGGTATAAAAAGAGTCGAAAAAGGAAATGAAGAAACAAAATTTCAAGCAATTTCAACATTATTCACTCAAGCATAAATTAATTAATATGTGCAAGTTGGCTACTTGTTAAGATGAATAAAAACTGTATTCAAAAAGGGCCAATTTACACGCCTTCCATCACGACTAGGGATGTCAATCCCGGGATCCCGGGATCTCGGGATTTCCACAATTTAAGCATCCCGAATTCCCGGGATTATTTTTAATGAAATCCCGGGATTTTCGGGATTTTTGCTGCAAATTTTTTGTTAAGTTTTTATGGCAATTCCTTACAGTTCAAAGTGAGAGGTTGCTCAGAAATAAATAACAATCGCAATATCGTTATATTATGTAATATGTGTCAGGGTAAAAATACAATATACAAATAAATACACATATATAATTTATATGTCATATACATATACATATATTTACCATACAATGCATCAATATCTCTTTTTAACTTTAAGATTTCTTTGGTTTAATAAATAAATTAACTTTACCACATATTGCATTTCTGTTTATGGCTATTATACGACTCCTGTAAAATTGATCATGCTATATCATTCCGAATACAGAAAAGCAAACATTTATAATTGTAAATAATACAGGTTCACATTATTTTTGCAGTCCCGAAATTAGTCCCGATCCCGGGATTTAAAATTTAAAAATCCCGAAATCCCGGGATTGAAAATTTTTGTCCCGTTTGACATCCCTAATCACGAATTTTTTTTTTTTTTTTTTTGCTACTAAAATTGTAACAACATTTGTTCAGTTGAATTGAACAGTTGTTTTGTAACCTTAGCAATTTTGAATAATTTTTTGGGTAACTATTTGCATTTGAGTGGCCGAATGATCGTAATTCGGCTAAATAAAATCTCGACCTTTAGAATTATAAACAAACAATTACCTTGAATAGATTCTATTGGATTTAATAGATTGGCTATCGAATAAAATACATTTCATTTAAAAAATGTAACAACAAAAAAAATTTCGTGTCGAAAATGAAGTGACTCCTCTGAGTGTAAATTGCGCCTAATACTACGAAAGGTGCAAATTAGAAAGGGGAAAATTACAGAAATCAAACTACAAAAAATTATCAACATAAATTTGTTCCTGTCGCACTCATTGCAATTTTAATAGTTTAGCGTTTTTCATTCACTCCTCTACATACAAAACAATAATTTATTTAAACGAGTAGAATCTCATTTAATCTCTTTACAACGAGCAACGAGTATATATTGTAAAGAGATTTCAACGCAGGCTACTCGTTACAGAGCACCTCGAGATGGTGTGCGGACTTAAGGTGACAGAGAAAATGAAGCCCTAGAAAACGTCGACTGCGATCATACGGCAGAAACTACGTGTTCGTGTGTATGTTCGAAGCGATGCTCATAGCAAAGCAGAATTGTATTATCGCTTAAGGAGTGAACGCTGGACAAACAGCAGCTATTAAATTGTTAATGAGTGGAAAGGAATAGGAAGATTCTGTGAGTTGAAGGAATTCGACTTTGTTTTCGTCCATGGCACTAACAAAATATATGCAGCCTGTCCATCTGGCAAGGTTGAATATTTTGTTTTTGTACATTATTTGGTTTCTTCCGTTGATATTTTGGCGAAGTTTTATATTTTTAGCTTCTCATCATTTTTCGCTTTCTATTCAATTTGCTCCTTTCGCACTTATTGAGTACAATTTTAATGCAGTACCTTTTTCCACACCCGCATTAAAATTGTACTCAATAAGTGCGAAAGGAATTATCGATCTAATAGCTGCTGTCCATGCAGCATTCACTCTTCAAGCGAATATCAATTCTGCTTTGCTAAGATCGTCGCGCCGCAGCGTGTTGTGCCTACACACGAACACATAGTTTTTTTCATAAGTTCGCTGTCGACGTTTCTTTTCTCTGGTTCCTTCAATTTGCATATGATCTCGAGGTCTTCTATAACGAGTAGCCTGCGTTGAAATCTCTTTACAATATATACTCGTTGTATCGAGTGACCAAAAACATCGAAAAATCACGCAAATCATGCATTTATCTATGGAGTCGCAGAGCGGGGAAGTTTGCGTGGAAAGTTCACGCCTAAAAGTAGATATAGTTGACCTTGAATGAATCTATAATATGATGTTTCCTTACTTCTAGGGATCCGAAAACAAGAAGCGGGATTTAATTTTTAGCGTAATGAATTGCACATTCCGAAATTAATAATTAATTACACCAAAAATTAAAGGAGTTTTTCAAAACTTTATTGATCATATCAACCAAGGATTAAATCAATATAGATATATGTATGTACATATATAAAAAATATAAAGTTATTATAATTATAGATAAAAAAGTGTAATATAAAGACACGTTAGTTCCTTTCAGCAGTTTTCCCGTCCCTTTTATTGAAGCACATTCTTCAGCAGCTGCTCCATAATCTCCCGCTTGTCACCGGACTGCGTGCAGAGCTTCTTATAATCCGGAGAATCTTGGTATTTTTCACCAACCTACATAATATAAATACACACATAAATAATAAACTGCACACATGCAAATAACGAAATAATGTTGCTAACCTTTCCGCGATGTTTCAAGAGAAAACAAGCCAAGTCGAAGTCGAAGCTTGAAAGCTTGAGTCGGTATTGCAGCTGAACGGCATCGCTGCGATCGTGCAGCAGCGCAGCTAAATAAACAATCGCCAATTTCGGTCCCTGGAAGTTTTGCAGAGCGCCACACACACGCTCGAACTCTTGCACATTTGGCTTCATCGGCAAGCCGCAATAAGGACCAACACCGCACTGGACCATTGCCAGCCACAAGTCTTTAACGAACTTTCCCTCGCACAGCTTCTGCAGTTCAAACCAAATTCGTTCACCACGGACTTTTGTCAAGCCGCTAGCATTTGAACGAATCGCCTGCAACGTGGTCTCTGGGTGGTTGTTTGGGTCAGGCGCGATACATCCACAAAAGCGGAAATAGCGTAGAATCCGCATGTAGTTCTCCTTCATGCGTGCATCGGGATCGCCCACAAATGCAACACGTCGTTGCTGCAGGTCCTCATAGCCAAAACAGAAGTCGTACACGGTGCCATCGAATCCGAGAAACATGGAGTTTATTGTGAGATCGCGTCTCTTCGCATCCAACTCCCAGCTCCGGGTGAACTGCACCTCACGAGTGGCCAAGTTGCAGCGCAGCGTCGTCACATCAAAATTCGTCTCGTTGACGCGCGGTGTTAAGGTGCCAAACCTCGCAGCATTGGCACTGAACAGAGGAACCTGCCAATATTTCGGTTACGCCTAGCAAGAGCTCATAACGCCTGAACTCACCTTTTCCGCCCGGAAAATCTGTTGCATTTGTTGAGGCGTTGCTGTAGTCGCCAAATCTATATCCTTGGGTTCCTCATTCAACAGTATATCGCGGACTGCGCCGCCCACGATTCGCAACTCGTAATTATATTTTTCGAAAACTGCAATCAACGTTTTCAAATCGTCGGTTAACAAACGGCGGAAATTCGGTCGTTGGTCAATTTTCATCAGCGCCGGATCTGCGCGTATTCTAAGTTCTCTGTCGAGGTATTGCGTCGACATCTTCACTGGATGTAACTATGTAAATTCTATTGTATTTTCAGCAAAGTTCTGAAAGGCTTTGAGGAACCAAAAATATGATGAACTGTTCAGCTTCAGCAAGAATTTGCAACTGATTGGTGCGAAGGCTGACTCACGGAAAGAGGGCAACGAAATATATATGTAAACATTGTGAACATAATATGTATATTTACGCATGTTATTGCAATCGAGCAAAACAACACGGCATTGATTCAATTCGAAGAATCTTGCCATCTGAAACGTAGATCACACACTTCTTGCGTCTGCGGAATTCGGGGAATCCCCCACATTGTGGAGAATTTCAGCGAAATGTATACCTAGACTAACAGAAAGAAAATAAATAAATACCTAGTAACATAAAGTATTATAATCGTGAAAAATGTCGCTATTGAGACTTTCATGGTAATACGCATTTCGACCATCCCTGAATCCATTTTGACCAGTTTCGTCGTGACGTCAATAACTCGAAAACTACTTACTAACTTATCCAGTAATATTTTTAGCACAAATTCATAAAAATCCGTCCTGAAATATTATTACATATATCGTTTAAAAAATTATCGCAAAATATATTTAATTTTAAGCCGCTTCTTCGAAAGTTATCATGTTTTTGAATGTACTGATTTCAGTATTTCGTTTCTTGGTTACATTTACCGAAAATCCCTTTCATAAAAAGGTAGTTAAATTAGGCCGAGAATTTAGTACACTTTTTTATAGCATAGTGTGGCCCTTATCATCCCTGAGCATCAATTCTCATGAGCAAATAATTTGCTACTCTCGTTTTCGTTTTTTAGCAACGGTTTTTTGCACATTCATACATACATGAGTTCGATCATTCTTGTGTGTGTGTGTGATTCGCCGTTCTCTCGTTTTCGCCCTTGATTGAAATGTGTCCAACGGACTCACTTCCGCAGTAACGTGGTTGCGGATCGTGTTCATTCTTCATTGTTTATTCGACTTTTGTTTGCGTGGTGTTTCATTTTGTTTGAAGTTGTATATTTTTGTAATTTTTTTTGTAACTAGAGAAGGTTTCCGCATTTCAGAGTAGAAAATAATATACAAAATTTCCATAGTGTTTATTATTGAAGCAACATCGTGTGGTCAGTGATGAAGTGATCAAATGTTTGAAGCTCTCCTCTTTCTCTGAGGAATTAAATAGAAACTTCTGTTGGTTTCTACTGTCTCATTTCTTCCTTCCTTCTAAGACTTGTAAAGAATCATCGATGTTTTTCATGCGTTGATCCGTAAAAAAACAATTTAAAAATCATTAACTTTTTGTAATTATTAAATTCATTGAAAGTGACTCATTCTCGTTATTCGTCAATCAATTTAAAGTTTGTTTGGTGTGGAAATTGCTTGATTGAATTGAATTGAAGCCGAAAATTACAAATAATCGCGTGTGTTTGTGTTGTTTGTTAGTTAAAAGATTAATTAATAAGATTCTCATACTTCTAATAAAAACATCACGAATCGAACGCTTGAACGAACGTTCGATTGATCGTGGGAAACACTCAACGCGTTCACAATTGCAACAAAAAAGAAAAAAAACGACAAAATGCGGGACAATTTTTAATGTGATTTTAAGTGGAAAGCAGGGAGGAAGAGACCCGGGCGGGGCATGCGAAGGAGTCGACTCATGTAGGTGCCAATTACCGCAAAATAAGTGCAACAATGACACGATTATAAAAAGACGAATTCTAACGAATGACTAAAAATGCAACAGCAAAATTAAACCGAAAACAGCACGCTACAAGCAGCAGCAACAACAACAACACAGAAGCAACAACAGCAACATAGAAATAACAGCAACATAGAAATAACAGCAACTTAGAAAAGCAAACGTCAGAGGCTTCACTGCCTTCACACAGAAAGAGGCAACAAATCGCTCGAAATGGCAAGTAAAAATGTAAGCAACACACAGGAAGTTAGAAAGAGACAGCTGAATGCATGAAGGAGAAGAGCTTCGCAACGGTTCTGTCACGATTGGAAGCTTTTTTTGTAGTGAAGCCGAGCAAAAAACGATACTAAACGAAAAACTAACGGCAAAAAGAACTATCGAACTATTGCTGCAGTGTGAAAAGGCCCCTTTTGGGCTTAATCAAGCGTGTTTCTTCTGTAATTTTTCGTACTTTCCGCGGTGACCCAATTTAAACGGCAGAAAAAACTCATATTTATTGGAAAAATATTGATATCGATTGGATATAAATCGATTTGTAGATCAGCAGCCACTTAAAAGTGAATTATTTAATAATAATACAATTTCAACGATGATGACAGCCACTTAAAAGCAACAACAATTTTCGAGTTTCATGCTTTAATCATAATTCAAGTAAGTTTATTAAAAAGACGCTTCCTAAATTTAATTTTTACATTTAATTTAATTTACTAATAAATTAAATATGAATTTAATACTAATTATAGTTTTTCATTAAATTTTATTTAAATAAGTAAAAATTAAGAATTTATTAATTTTCAATATTTCTTCATTTTGATTTGTTTCATAAAATTCATGCAAATTGGATTTTTCGTTGTTGCTGTTGGTTTTCTTCTGTGTCCTCTACGAATATCGAATATTTTCCAAGATATTCTTTAATTTATGTATGTAATTTTTTGGTGTACGTATTTTTTTTCGATATGTTTTTCCACATTTGATTGGCAGAAGAGGAACAACAACAACTAAAGTCGCCAAGAACTCGAAGTCAGTTGAAAATTGAGGTCACTTGCAGCGTCCAACTGCAACCGACCGACGTCAACAATCAACGTGGAAAGACCACGAACGAGAGGCACGAAAAAACCGTCCGTTCGTCCGTCTTCTGTTGCATACACGACTCTCCGTTTGCCTCGCCGCGTTCCACTGGTTTGCGTGGCGCCAGCGGCTGCCGTCGTTCAGCTGCGTCCGCGTCCAGCGAAGGAACCGCGCACCGGCTACGACTCCGCTTCCCACAAATTATGGATGAATTTTTGGGAATATTTTAAAAATCTTTCAGTTGTGAAGAGAATTCGTGGAATGTCATCGAATGCATCATTAAAAAACGGCGAATATTTTGCATTTTTTCGCTGTTTCGAGTCTCTTTTTCATTGCTAATGCATTGCAAAAATGTTGTATTGCTTTAAACAGTAATAATTTATGTAAATAATAAGCAGCCGTTAATTATTTAATTATCAAAGCTTCGATTATAATCGAAATAATTGGAAATAAAAGAAATATTTAACGTTTACAAAGATGAATTACAAAGATTTATTTTCCTTGCAAAATCTTTGCTTTATGATAATTTTAAATACGGAATTTAATCAATTAAATAATTCAATTTTTATTTTTTATTTTTATTGTTACATTTATACTTTGAATATTATTTAATTTACTGTCAGTAATTTGAAAAAATAAAAGCGAATGAAGGCATTCAAAGGGAAATTGCAGTGTTTTCCTCTTTTATTGTTGCTTCCTTCTTCAATTTAAATTTAAAATAATTATTTCTTGATCTCTTTATTATTTAATAATTCCTTAAAAGTAGTGACTAATGTTAAATAATCTCAATAAATATCCTTAAAATTCTAGTTTAATTCAAATATAAATTAAAATAAAATTAAAAAAATAAAATTATAAAATTAAATTAAATTTTTCTTTAAATATATTGAAATTAATGTTGATAAAATTTAGGAAATTAAAGATTAATGTTAATTAATTTCTAATATCTTAAATTTAATTTTAATTTTATTGCTTTTATTTTTTTATGAGATTTTTAAATGTTTTACTTCAATTTTAAGTTGTACTGGGTTTTGGCTATTATTTTAATATTTTATTAAAATCATTTATATTATTAAACAATTAAATTTATATTATATATAAATTATTAATGATTATATTGAATTATATATTAATTTATTTAATTAAAATTTATTAATCATTTTAATTTAATATTTCTTTTATATTTATTAATTATTTTAATTTTATAATTTTAATTTTATTTTTTTTACTAATTTTAATTATATTTTAAACGAACTTTTACACGAATTTTTCTTGATTTAAAATGGAGTTTGTTTAGAAGAAGTCATTGAAGTAATTTTCTCTGGATTTCAGGTGATTGTTTTTTTGTTTGTTGTTGTTTCGGTTTCCATTCTTCTTCGTCTGCGTCTTGTTTATTATTATTCAATTAAAGTGGTCAAATTTGGTGGCCCATTGACAGGCGTTATTATTGATTGTACCATTTTTGGCATCGTCATGTAATCGCAGAAACCAAAAGGAAACATTTTCACGAAGACAAAAAAGCGAACGAAAAACAGCAGCAACAACGATCGATTCTGCGGTCTCCGTCGGCCGTCGAGCGATCGACTTGGAGCCGGCGATCGGCAGGCAATCGACGGCGATCACTCGAGCCTGTTTCGACTGAAATCTCCAAATCTGGCAACGCTCGACACAGTTTCAAGGGAGGCGCAAAAAAGTCCATCGTGATGCTTGGAAAAATGCATTGCAAAAAGCGACGACGAAATAAAACTTCGCCGCACAAAAAAACGTCACAAAATACAGAAACCCGAAAGCGCAACGGGCGGGAAGAAGGCAACAACAACAACAACAAGCGTCGTCAACAAGTGAAAAACACGTGAAACACGAAATTCAGTCACTCGGTCATTTATTCAGCGTGTGCGTCATACTTTAATATTTGCGTTGCACTTTAACACACAGGCACACACACTCACACACATGCACACGAACACACTTCAAGTCGTGTTTCACCTCGTGTTGAGTAACATTTCGCTAAGCGCCATCTATGAATTAATCACGTTCATTATTTTTGTGCTTCTCCTTCCTTTTTCATCATTTTAATATTTCTATAATAATCTTTGGCTTTTGTTATTCTTGTTTCTTCTTTTTTATGTGTTCGTTTTCGCTGTTGCGACGATGATTTTGACCATGTTTAAACGATAAGCAAAGTTTTCCGAGTTGATTTCGCTGTTTGTGTCTTATTTTCCATTGTTTATTAAGCAGTTAATTTGACTAAAAAAGGCCAACACATGTGAACAAGTGTTGCTGCTGTTGTTTGTTGTTGTCGATGTTGACTCATACGCGCATCATGACGCCAAACAGCAAAAAAAACTCCGCTTGCTGCATAAATTAACCCTTGAATGACGCTTTAAAAAGCTGCATTTGGTGTTGAAATCAATGTTTTTGTTTGTTTTTCGATTCTACACATTATGACATATTCTATTGTGAATGGATTTATTGTGAACACGGTTGTGATTTACAGTTTATTGCAAAAATATGACGCGTTGCTCGCTCCATAGCAGAACGTTATAAAAACACGAGAGAGAGAAGTGAGAATTGCACAATGGCCGATGACACATTGAGCTTCATGAGGTCGCCCTCATTTCAGCTGGCTGATTAATAGGACGATTCGGGGAAAGTCGTAATGATTTGTGAAATTTATTGCAGTTTATTTCCTTTAATTAATTCCTTCATTATTTTATTTTTCATATTAATGTTTATTAATCATTTCGCTTTTTCCTGTGGCTTTATTGTTATTACGTTTCCGTCTTCTTTTGGCCTATATTCGTCTCGTCGGGATGTAATTAAATACTATTTAGTATGAATTAATATAATTAACACTTTATTTCGGATTTTATTTTGAATTTTTATTGTTATCAGCTGTTAAATGTCAACTCGACTGTCACTTGATTCCATGTTTTCCCCTTTTTACACCCAAACCTTTACAAAAAGAAAAAGCACCTTTTAACAGTTTTCTGCATCCATGCATTTAATTGAGTGCGTTGCTATGCGTTCAAATGCGTGTTGATGCAATTAAAACGCTGATGGAGAAAAAATTGTGTGTTTTTCAACGAAATTCTCTTTCGCAACAATCTTCTTATTGACTCCTTCCTTTCGTTCTTGCTTTATGCAACGCATTACAACGCATTCACAACGCATGACATCGTCGTCAATTAAATGCAAATTGTGTCACTTTGACTGAATCGAGTTGTTGTTGCAGTTGCAGGTGCTTCCTTGGCGCCGTTAATTGCGTCAAATGCGCTGTAACCATTTGAAATCTCTTCACTTTGTGAGCAACTTGTTTTTTAACATTCTTATTTTTAGAGTCTTTGACTTTTTAACATTTCCTGGCTCCGTCAAAGTGCAACATTTCAAAGAAGTCAACCATAGAGATTATAATATATTAATGATTATAATGATTTAGACATTATAATCTATATAATTGAACGCTTCATTTGGTCTATCAAATGCAATCATTCTTTTTTCCGTTCATTTATTAATATCGCCATTCATTCAAAGACTTCATCGCATATTTCTACATTTATTCATTTATTTATCTATTCACTTGTTCATTACTTCATTTATGGGTTCATTTCCTCATTCAGTCGTTCATTTCTTAATTGATTCGCTCCGTTAATATTGCCATAAAAAGTTCATTTCTCTATTCACTCGTTCATTTCTTGATTCATTTCTTAATTGATTCGTTCATTTCTCAAAGTCTCGTTAACTTCTCTATGCACTCGTTAATTGTTTAGCTAGTTTCTCCATTCATTCGTTTATTTAAAAATTCACTTGATCATTTCGTGATTCATTGGTTCATTTCTTGGTTTCTTCGTTCATTTATCCATTCATTTATTAATGTTTGCATTCGCTCATTCATTTCTTTATACATTCGATCGTTCATTTTTCCATTAATTTCTCCTTTCACTCGTTAACTTCTCCCTTCACTTGTTCATTTCTGCCTTCACTCGTTCATTTCTAGATTAATTTGTTCGTTCATCGCTTTCAATAACCGTCAATTTGTCGATTGATTTCACTTGACGTGCAGTGATTCGTGAAACCGCAGCGATTTCCGATCGATTGAATAAAACGCCTGCCATTTAAATATCAGTTAAGGCCACAAGTAATCATTTTGGCTGATTAAATTTTAATTATAAATTTCAATCAATTCCCTTGATTTAGAGTCGCTTCGATTTTCGATTCTTGTTTAATTCACGGCTTCAAATTTGACAAATTTACTTTTCATTGTCGAATGTGTCAAGTGATGAGGATGTGACTTTAAAAGCCACTCGAAGAATCCATTTTTATTTCGAACACTCGACGGTCGATGGATCAGTTGACGATGCGTCGTTAAGCGTCGTGTTGTCGTCGTTCAGCCGATGGCAATCGTCGTCGTCACTCGTCTTTTCCGAAGGTGTTACAAATGACTCGCTGCTTCGGGCCTCAAAAAGCATCCGTTGCATGGCGTTGAAAATCACAAAAGACTCGTAATCATTAAAATTGCACTTTGACCTTAAATCGACGGTTGTTTGCATTTATTTTAAAGCTTAATGCATTTCTAATGAGTTACGGGGTTTTTTGAGAAAAATCCGCCTCCTCACGCCTCCAAAATCTACAATTAATTGAATTAATTACCGCCAGAGGGCGTTTTCACACCTGAAAAACTGAACTAGAGCTGCTTTTTGTAGACTTCAAAGAGACATCGCAAACAAATGATGTTTTTTCTTGTGTAATCTTCTTCATCCTCCTCTTCTCCTCTCTTCCTTCCGTTGAACACGGCAAATTCAAATCAAGGAAATAAATCAAAGATGGGGAAAACGAAACTCGTTCACAATAATAACGACTAACGACTGAAAACTCGTCGTCAGTCACGTGTTGCCCACGCGTCGGTGTCTCCAAGGAAGAAGAAGCAACAAGAAAACCGCACAACGAAGTCTTTAAATCGAAAAAACATCGACAAATAGTTTTAAGTCGAAATTTAATTAATTGTGTTTCAACTAATTCAACAATAAATTATAAAAAAACGACCGAAATTACTTATTAATTATTTAATTAACAACTGAATTTGTATCTAAGAAAATTGTGACATATTTAAATCTATTTTTCCTTTTTCTCTCGCCATTTAATAAATATCCCAACGTGTTCAAAAGTTGCAATCGATCCGTCGATTGTTTAAAAAGAAATTAATTTATGTACTTACCTCAGCTCAACTTCACCTCAACTCGTTACTGCCTTCGTGATCTCAGCTGAGCGCCATCGCTGGTGGTGGGCGAGCCACCGCAGCAAGAGTCGCTCGCGCTCTCTCGCTGCTTCCCACACACGCAGGTAACCGCTTATCACACACACACACACAACACACGTTTAAACAAAACTGCACAGGTTGGCGTCGCTCGTTTCATGGCGATTTCGTTTGTTGAGAAGACAAACGAATTTTTATGAATGAATCGCGTCTGGTGAGTTGAGTGGGCGTCGCCAGCACACGACTGCGGTTGCGGTTGCCATTCAAAAGTGCAAATTACAACAACAACAAACACAGTTAAACAACTGACAAAACAAAACACGGCGATAAAAAATCGAAAATCTCATATTCATTCATGCAAGTTGAGTAAATCTACTTAAGCTGAGTATAATCGAGCGTGTGGATGTGTTTGTGTGACATATTTGCATCAGTGATTTGTTATTTACACCGAAAGCAATTCGAACCACGCGTCGAATTGCTTCCCAGCGACACGATGAAAAGATCGACCAACAACAGACCAAACAAACGATCGGCCGACTGACCGACTGACCAACTGCACGAAACAACAACAACAACATCAATCACGCGCACACCACACTGTAAACACCGCGAGGTGAGTGTTTGCTGTGGGCAGGCGAGCAGCCGCCGATAATCAGCTGCTGCTGCTGGCCATGAAAAGTCATTCGTCGATGTATTGACACTGAAGCGAAAAGAGAAACACGCAACGAGGCGTAGATCTGAGCTGAGCTTAGAGTTGGCGATGGAGAGAGAGTTGTTGAAGCGGTGAGTGAGAGCGATAGATGCAGGTGCTCAACAATCGTGCGCAGAACGAACGAACGATCGTCATCATCGAGAGCTTCGTCGCAGAGCAGAGACACGAAGCGAAGATGTGAATTTATTTCCATGTAATAGCCTGAACACATCGAAAAAGACGGCAGACAAATGCTGGAAAGTGCAAACACATCGAAAACGACACAGCATCAGCTGTCATCTGTTTTCCAATTTTTCTTCGCACACGTATGAACATTTTTTGCTGCAATAATTTAAGAAAATAACTTGAAAATAATAATAATTGATCCATTCATGCAATAGAATCATAGCCTGAACACATCGAAAAAGACGGCAGACACATGCAGCTGTGTGGTGGAAAAAATACATTGGTTCTTACGGGAGTTGAGAAAAAAGTTTCATTTTCCCCTTACAGCAAACGATTTGCATTAGAATATGTTCTATAATTTCCCACATGCAGGAATGATTTGTTCCCTTTTGGTTTGATTTCCAACACTTCCATGGGAATTTAACAACTCTACTGAAATGAAACTAGAAATCTGATCATCAGTGCAATTTTAGTGTTTGCAGGGGTAGGTGCGTGCTACTTGTAGCTACTATTCCTGCAAAAAACATGAATTTCTGAATTGAATGAATGAATTTATAATTTGAGATTGATTCTATTGCATGAATGGATCAATTATTATTATTTTCAAGTTATTTTTTTAAATTATTGCAGCAAAAAATGTTCATACGTGTGCGAAGAAAAATTGGAAAACAGATGACAGCTGATGCTGTGTCGTTTTCGATGTGTTTGCACTTTCCAGCATGTGTCTGCCGTCTTTTTCGATGTGTTTAGGCTATCAATCTCAAATTTTAAATTCATTCATTCAATTCAGAAATTCATGTTTTCTGCAGGAATAGTAGCTGCAAATAGCACGCACCTACCCCTGCAAACACTAAAATTGCACTGATGATCAGATTTCTAGTTTCATTTCAGTAGAATTGTTAAATTCCCATGGAAGTGTTGGAAATCAAACCAAAAGGGAACAAATCATTCCTGCATGTGGGAAATTATAGAACATATTCTAATGCAAATCGTTTGCTGTAAGGGGAAAATGAAACTTTTTTCTCAACTCCCGTAAGAACCAATGTATTTTTTCCACCACACAGTTGCATGTGCCTGCCGTCTTTTTCGATGTGTTCAGGCTATAACGCAATAAAACGCAGAAGGAGAAGAGCAACAAGATTCTTGTGATGGTTCTCGTTGTTTGTTTGGCGTTTATTTTCCACGTAATCGATGCTTCAATTTAATTAAAGCCCAAACAACTTAAAGCAGAGTTTATAGCAGAAAGATAATTTTTAAGTTGTTGTTGTTGTTGGTTGTTGTTTTTATTGTAGTTCATCTTCATCAACCGCTTCAACAAACTTTCGCTCTTCTGAAGGTTACGACGACGTGGTCAACATTGTAAATGCGTCTTCGCTACAGTCGGCGTCTCTGCCAGCGCAGCCGCAATTAAAATTCGCGATGACGTCATCTCCGTTGTCGTTTGCAAATCGCTGTTACTAATTAATAGTACTCAATGCACGCCCCTTTCCGCCCCCTTCGCTCCAGCAACAAGTTTCTTTACAGTTTTTTCTTACTGTAATCATCATTTATTTTGCGAAGCTTTCAATTGGCTCGTCTTCGCCGTGAAACAGTTGGAAGTTAACGGAACTCACAGCGTTGTTGTTTTTGGTTCTTGTCGCTGCTTAATTACGAGGTGAAATTATGTCACTTGGAGTTGATTGCCGCACTTTGACCGGAAGTTCACCAAAACGAGTGAGTGGAAGAGAGAGAGAAAGTGAAGGAAACTCGAAGCTATTTTAAAGTAAAAACTTAATAATAAATAAGAAAGTCATTTTAAGAAAAGAAGAAGGAAAAAAGTGCAAAGGAAACAAATAAAATGTAAAGTTGAGTTATGATTGTGCAATTTTTCACGAAATTCAACTCTGAATCACAAAAAACACGAATGTCGATGTCAACAAAAAGAAAAATTAAATTATGATAAAGTCAATCGATGAAGAAAATTGAAAAATTCAACTTTTTATACCCTACACCTTAAGGTTGAGGGTATATTCACTTTATACCGGAGTGTGTAACGCATAGAACTAGACAAGATAGGTATGGAAAAGTATATATATTCTTGATCAGCATCACCACCGAAATTGAAATAACGATGTCTGTCCGTCTGTCTGTCTGTCTGTCTGTCCGTTGAAATCACGATCACAGGAGAACGGATTAAGATTTCAAAATGAAATTTGGCAAAAATATTCGTTGCTATGTTGGGGTGTTTCGTATTGAAAATGGGCAAAATCGCCCAAGGACCACGCCTACTTTTTATATCGAGAGTGCAGGCACCTCTGTTTTGCCTATTAAAAAAGGCCATATCAGCATCACTTTTTGAGAGAAGACAAGAAAATTTTATATGTAGGTTTAGACTAATGCTTCCAGTTAATATGCCAAATATGGGCGTGATCCGCCCACTTTTAAAAAAAATTTTTTTGTTTTTATTATTATTATTATATATATATATTGTATATTTATTATTAGATATATAATATATATGTATATTGTATACGAGTATATTATATCGCACCACTTCTAAATATATATACGAATATATATGCAGCTTTAAGGTGTAGGGTATTTCGGCTACAGCCTTGCTGTAGACAACACCTTTACTAGTTTAAACATAAAAGTCGTGTTTTTCAATTGGAAAACGAATAAACAATTGAGAAGAGAACAGAAATGGTGAACTTTATGGTGAGCATTAAAGTGAGGTGAGATTGTCTCTATGAACTTTTGTCGCCGAGTGTCGACTGCAAAAAAACGCATTTACACAGTTAACGCGCAGTTAACAAAAACTTAACACGCAGTTAACAGCGATGGGTCTGCCTAACAAAGTTTTCTTGTTGTTGTTGTTGTCGAAAATAATTATTTTTATTAGGGACATTCTTTTGTTGTTGTTGTTGTTGTTTTCGCTCAACGCTGCTCATGAGTTGTTTATTGATATCTTTAAAAACAAAAGCAAAAACAAAACTGAAACTGAAAGCGAAAACAGAAAAATTAAAAACCTCTTACAAAAAAAAATTCCAAGAAAAAGCGCGTTTTTTCTACCTTCAACGGAGAATTGCGGTTGTTAACGGTTTTTAACTTCATCGACAGCTGAACACTTCGCATTTTAAAAGGGGAAAAGAGAGACGGCAACAGCGACGACGACGACGACGCAGCCGAAGTTAAGATTTATGCGAAGCGCAGAGATGTCAACTCGGCAAATTTGGATTAATTGAAGCAAAATGTGTGAAATTTATGAGTTGCTGTTGTTTTGCAGCTTCTATGAACGTTGCTGAACATTTTTCTGCTTCTGTTGTGTTCCAATTCGATTTCTGTTGATGTTTTGCTGCTTATTAGAAACAGAAAAACCTTTTTGACAGCGATTGGAAAACATTTGTTAAAGATTATTTAAAAAGAAGCGCCTTTAAAGGACTCACAGCTCTTCGCTTCCTTCTTTAACTCTCTTCACTTCAGCAGCAATGCATAAAATTGCAATAAATCTTCATGCAACAAATTGTCACGGCAACAACAACAACAACAACAACAATGAATTATAACAATCGAAAAAAAGTGTAGCAACATCAGCACGAGTTGATTTCATAATAAAATAAATTTTAATGGAAACAAAAAACATAAAAAAGGTGATAAAAAATAAACAAAATTCAAGGAAGCCCCAATTTTCCCCATTTTGAGCAGATGTTTGTTTCTATACAAGAAACAATGGAAATGGAGTAAAATAAAGCAAAGAAACAAGAAAAAAATTGTCTTTTTAAGAAGCAACTCACGTCGTTGGTTGGCAACACACAACAACAACAACAACAACAACAACTGTTTTTATTACTGTTGTTTTCATTGCTTTTATTATTATTATTATTATTATTATTATTATTATTATAATGCATTTTAACCTGTGCTGCGTTTCCCTTTTCACTTGTAAAATTACCTCGTAATCACTTTATCGTTGTTTTTGTTGTTGTTGTTATTGTGCAACCTTGTGAAGCCTGAAAGACGTCATTTAAATGAAACCACAAACAACAACAACAACAACAACAGCGACAATTAAATCATCCCACAAACATTCATAGTTTAATTTTAAAGTTGTGCGACTGCTTGAAATCTCCAATTCCAATGCTGTGCGATTTGCAAGAAGATCTCTTCCAAAGCTCAATTAAAGCTTCATTAGTTAGTCCATAGAGAAAGAATGGTTCTCTCTCTATGGTTAATTCAAAATGCATACAACTTTTGTTTTCGTTTCCAATAAGAGCCAATGAAAGTTCCCAGCTTCCCGACTTCGTGTTTCGTTCGCGTTTTGCTGGTTTTGCATGCGTTTGAGCTGTGACACGACCGATGACGAAGGTTGAGAAACTTGTTCCGTTGTCTGTTCGTTTGCTTATTTGACGATTTGATGAAGTTCGCGATATTAAAAAAGAGCGTGTGTGGAGCAAAAATGTAGCCGCTTTTCCCACACAAGCTGCAAACTATGGCAAGAATTTCAAATGCGGCGTAAAAAGCTAGAAAAAAACAACGTCTGAAGTCAGTTGATCGGCCGCAAAAACTTATTGGAAATGAACTTGAATTAGTTTTTGTGTTGTTTGCGTTGTCGTTGTTGTTTTTCTAAAGCCGTGAATCGTAGGCTGCTTTCACGTGGGACCAAAATATTTTATAATCGCCCATTCAATTCAATTGTAGAAATTTGCTCAATTTACAAATGAATTGAATTTTTATTTATGCATTAAATCTCTTCTCGGTTTCCAGAAATGAAGTCAAACGATTTTGCAAATGGCAACATTAAATTTTTAATTAAAATTTATTTACATAACATAAAATTTGTGTTTTTTTAATCGATTTCTTTGAAAGTCTTCTTTGCAATTTGATTGAATAACTTTTGGGTGATATTTGCACAACAACAACAACAACAACAACAAAATTCCATCCTAAACTTTATTAAATGCTAAATTTGAAAATTTTGTTATTTAATGATGTTTGCTTTATTTGCAACTTTTTCTTCTTAATCGTGTTCATTGCACAGAGGCGCATTCAGCCTCGAAAATAATAATACTTTAATAAATTAATGATTTAATGAATCAATGAATCAAGATATAAACTAAAAAATGAATCAATAAATGAATCAACAAATGAATCAACAAAAATTAAAGAAAAAATCAATAACCGAAAGACCAATAAATGACTCAATAAATAAATTCACAATTGAGTTAATAAATTGACTGTGAATGTATCAATGAATGGATAAATCACGGAATGACTCAATAAATGAATCACGGAATGACTCATTAATGAATCACGGAATGACTCATTAATGAATCACGGAATGACTCAATAAATGAATCATCGAATGCTTGAATGAAGTAATGCACAATTAGAGTGATTCCTGGGCAAGGACTGAATCAATGAACGGATTAATGAATGAATCAATTCATGAATCATTAAATGAATCTATCAATAAATTAAATTGTATATAAATCAATAAAATAATGAATGAATAACCGACTTAAACGACGAAATAATGAATGATAAACTACGTCTATGAATTAAATCAGGAAATGAATCACGCAAGGAGTCATTAAATGAATCAACGAATGAATGAATGATTCAAAGTAATGATTCAAAGGAGATTCACGAGGAATTTAATGACAATTAAAGACAACGCTTGACAACACACAAGTTGAACATTTCATTATTTCTGTTCTTTTCAAAAATGATTCAATTCAAGCGATTCCAAATTTGATTTAAACGAATTTAAAAGGAATTTCGGTGTTTTCATAATGAATCATTTTTCACTCGAGTCTCTCCTTCGCCGCCCCTACTCCTCCCACGCCCCTTTGTCTCTACACATTCGCAATCTTCAGTTTTCAGTCTCTTCTTTCAATATTTCAAAATTGCAGCAGCAACAAAAAGAGTTGCCACACCGAAGAAAAAACCAATTCATTGGCGTTGACGTGCCATTGGCAGCAACAACAACAACAACAACAACAACAACAACAACAACAACAACAACAACAGCGACAACCGAAATTGTGATGGCCGCCCAAAGGGTCCGAAGCAGCGCTGCGTCGGGCGACCTGTCAACAATTCGACAGCCGAGCAACGGTTTCAGGTGCATAAATCACTGCGCTTCGAGTCCACTTTTGAGCCTTGAAGATTCGCTGAATGTGATTTGGCGTTTTTCCCTTGAAGTTTCTTTGTTTTCCTCACTTTTTCTCCTCTTCTTTTTTGGGCCATTTTGAAAAAGGACGCGATTGTTTTTTGGCCAAAACGTCTTTAATAAAGTAATTGTTGATTTTTTCCGATTTTTCCGTTGTTGTTGAAGTAACCTTTCGCTGCTGTGGCCAATTTCGCCTTTTATGGCCTTGGAGCGTATTATTTTAAATTGTTTCGAGTCGTTTGCGGTTGGGTTTTGTGCGGACTTCAATTAAAAAATACTTACTTCAGTTTGACAGGCGAAATGCCACGAGATTTTTGGCAGAGACGCAAACCGGGTGCTGATTACTGCTTAAAATGGATCCCGAACAAATTGCTTTTTGGGTAAAAACTTTCCAAATTCCTCAAATTCCCCCCGCCCCCCCTCCCCCTCTCCCTTCCACCATACAAAAAAAACAACGAAAAAACTTAAATAGAAAAATGAAAATTCAATGAATTGTGAATCGTTTAAAATGTTAGCAGTGAAGTTGGGGGCGTGGCAGGGACTTTTCCAACACTTTCATCCCCTTATTCACCACAGTTCGTGGTGGATGCATAAAAAACGAGTCACAAAAACTCTTTTCTCACGCAAGAAGCGTTTCTTTCAGTCTTTTGTCGCCTTTTGACTTTGGTCCTTGTTTTCAGTTGCATCTACATACGACTTCGAATTCAATGATTGATTGATTGACAGCTGTCAACCGAATGTCAACGATTCTGTCCTCTGCTGAAAATGTTGAATAAACGAAAGAAAGAACGGAAAAAAAGGAGGGAAAAAATTGACTGCTCTTTTTTCAATCGTTGCATTAATTTCAATGAAAATTGGAATTGTTTGGAGGTGGAGGGGGGAGAAGGAAGCGGGGGGAAAGAGTTAAGAAATCACTTTTTATCAGTGAGCAACTCGAAAGCATCAAAAACATGGAGATTAAAGTGAAAAAGTACAGAAAAAGGCGAGCAGAAAGCAACGAAATGAAGCATCATTTTCTCACCAACGACTGCTAAATTCACCATTGCAATTGTCAATGGTGATGTTGTTGTTGTTGTTGTAGTTGATCATGCGCACCATCAACAACAACAACAACAACAACACCCAGAAGCAGCAACAGCGACGACGCATTTACAATAATTCACTAAATTCACGCATATTTCAACGCATACTTTCTCTTCGCGTTGTTGTTGTTGTTGTTGTTGTTGTTGTTGTGTGCGTTGGTGTTATTATTGTCTTGTCTGTTGCATTTCTCAAAAATCTGTCAGCGAGTCGCATGCGTCTTTTTTCACCTTCATCGACGCCAATTTGCAACGCATAAACTTTTCCGTGGTCCTTCGCATCGGCGGACGACGCGTCGCGACGCATGCCAACGCCACTCGAGCGTCGAGCGAAGTGCAGAGCTGACAAGACGCAGGCGCGCATCGCGTTTATCGCCATGAGAAGATCAGCGGAAGATAAACAAAGAAAACGCGAATCTGAAACAGAAGCCACTCGCTCGACGATCGCGCCGCGCCGCGCCGCGCCGCACGTCGTCATTCGTTTTGATTTATTTCATTGCTCGGCGGCGTCTCCGCGACCCCGTGCACCTCCTGTCTTCATCGAAGCAACGCTGGATGCTTCGATGACCGATTTATCCTTTTATGGACGCGCTCTTCGTTCGCAGACGAGATGCTCCAGAAATAAACGGCGATAATAAGCGGCAGAAGGAGCACGAAAATTAATAAAAACGCCAACAAAAAACGACAACGAAAAACACTTTTTTATTATGCAACTCGTTAGAAGATGACGAGTCGTTGAGGAGGGGAAACGAGAGTCGTTGAAGGGAGAAACAGAAGATGGAAAAATATTAAATTTAGGAAATATTTTTTTTCGCTTATTTCACTTTTTTCCATTTCATTGTTTATTTTATAGATTTATTTAAATTCTTTTCTACTAAAAAAAAAATGCTTATTCATTAAAAAAACTTCTATTTATTTATTGATTTATTAATTTAATAATTTTCCTAATTTTTTCTTTTATTATTTCCTTTCTCGCTTTCGTATTTCGCTGTTGATTTATTAATTTACTTATTTCAGTATTTAATTATGTTAATTATTTCTTCGTAAATATCTTTTTTCCCTCTTCTTTGTTTCCTTCGTTCGTCGTTTTTCCATCCATTTAAGAATTGAAATGTCTTCATTTCCGTGCTTTTCTCCTCGAATTTATACCACGTAGGCACATAAATTCAAAGCACCGAATCAATAACTTGCAAATGCAGTAAATCACGACGAAGGCGTCCAATCAATGGACCGCACTTGGCCCAGCGATCGCCACGCTTCGAGCCAATTAAATCCACGAACACGTCACACATTTTTATCGATGCAGGCGACCGACGTTCGACGATCGCGCGCTGACTGACGACGTTTCACGGCATCGAAACAAATAAAAATGAATCAAAATGCTTTTGGAAGCAAAATCAATGCACAGAATTAAAATAAACGGACGAAATATGGTTAAAAAAACCGAAAAAAGGCATCTAAAAACATCATCAAATGACGAAAAAAACGATTTTTAATATTTCCAAAGAAAGAAATTCCCAAAAGGAAGACTGAATTTTCATAAATCAACGATCTATAAAATGGAATTAAGTTCGTTTTGAGTCGGTGTTGGGTGCTTTTAATGTTGTTTTCATTAAGTTTTGGTCAATGGTAGCCAAAAACAAGAAAAACAAAAGGCGCAAAAAGTACGTAATGAAGTTTTATGTATTAAATGATTGATAAATTTAGTAAAAGTACCTTTTAAGCGAAATATTTAATAGCGAGAAGGAGTCACTGAATATTAAAAGCAAGCCGTAAACGATGTCGTTTTGTCGTTGACGAACTCCAACGTCAACAATCAAACAAAATAGATTTTTGAGTAGAGCCACGACAAAGAGAGGAAATGAGAGCGATATTGAGAGCGGCCAGCACAGCAGCAGAGAGAAGGACTAATTATCTGTATTCTGAGAGGGAGTTTTATTTATGTGTTTGTTTTTTCCCTTCTCAAAAAGTTCTTGACTGTTTGAGTGACTGATGTAAATTACCCGAGAGTCACGCATCCATTAATTACATACATAAATACGTGTGTTTGCGGCGGTGTTCAATGGGAATAACAACTACAACAACCAGAAACAACAACTGCACATTTTGATTGACCATTAAAAAGTTCCGTTATGTAATTCTACGCCTACGCATCGCCTCATTCGCCGAATGATGTTTATTTGCAGTGATTTCAAAAGCTTTCATTTTATAGTGTGTTCATAAATTAACGCTTTACAGGTTACAACACAGACACACATAAAATAAATTAAAGATTCCTTTTTTTTCATGCACACTTCTTAGCAGCGCCAACGGCAACAGCAGCCGCAGCAGTTTATTTATTTAAGTGCGTAAAAGAAGTCATTTATAAATCAAAAAAAATATGAATGTTTGCATGTATGTTTCTGAGCAATGCTGAAAATTCAATCAATGAATGGAATTTCTACACAAACATTAATGCATTAAACACATTGTCTGCTGCTGCAGCCCGCAGCAAAATGGAAGTGTCAAAATTACATGGGCTCTTATGGAGGTTGAGAAAAAAGTTGATTTTAGCTCTGCTGCTGCTCTGCTGCGTGATTTTGCTGCATGATTTTGCTGCTGCTGTCCGGCTATTTCTACTGCAATTCGGTTTGACAGCAGCAAAAACGAAGTTGTTGTTCTTTGTTGCTGTGTTTTGTTTTGCTTTGCGTTTGTTTGCTGCTTTGCCAATGTGTTTAAATCCGAGCGAGTTTTTGCTGCTGTTTATTGCTGCGGGCTGCAGCAGCAGACAATGTGTTTAATGCATTATGCATTAAACACATTGCTTGCTGCTGCAGCCCGCAGCAAAATGGAAGTGTCAAAATTACATGGGCTCTTATGGAGGTTGAGAAAAAAGTTGATTTTAGCTCTGCTGCGTGATTTTGCTGCATGATTTTGCTGCTGCTGTCCGGCTATTTCTACTGCAGCAGCATTTGACAGCAGCAAAAACGAAGTTGTTGTTCTTTGTTGCTGTGTTTTGTTTTGCTTTGCGTTTGTTTGCTGCTTTGCCAATGTGTTTAAATCCGAGCGATTTTTTGCTGCTGTTTATTGCTGCGGGCAGCAGCAGCAAGCAATGTGTTTAATGCATTATAATTATTAATCTTGGGCTGAGGGAAGAGAGCGAAACGGAGAGAGAGAGAGTTCAGTTGTGTTGCGTTCGCCGCTCTCTTGCAAAGTTTGAAGGTCGCAGTTCGATGGTTTGATTTCTGAACCGGTTTCTTGTTGATATTCATGATTTTATGAATGAAATTTTTATAATCTTTAAACTTATTCTGAAGGTTTTCAGGGTATTTGAAAATTAATTCATTACTGCTAGGAACGTGTGGTTTCTCGGAGCTAGTGTATCGTCACTTTTACTCCATTTTATTTGATCGCCAATGTAATTGGCGTCTGGTTGGTGCGGGCTTAGATATTACTTTCTATTGCATTTGATTCGGGTTTTGTATTAGTTAAATTGATAAAGAGTTAACTGTTGGAAAAATTTCTGATGCTACGGTAGGTTTTTCTGTTTGTTAGTGTGGGAGTTTTTAAAATGTTTAATGAAGTGTTTTGTATGTTTGCTATTTTGTCGAAAAGTTTGAGAGCTTTATCTTTGATGTATTCTTTTACTGTCTCGAGTTTTAGGTCATTGTGAATGTCGTTATTTCTTATGTACCACGGAATGTTAAAAATTTTTCTAATGGCGATGTTTTGGGCGGATTGAAGTTTGTTTATTGTTGATTTTGCGGCGGTTGAGTAGGCTAGACAACCGTATAGCAGACTCGGCCTAATTATTTGCTTGTAAAGCAGAAGTTTGTTTTTGTTGCTAAGTTTACTTTCTTTTAGGAGAGGGTAGAATGATTGAATGGTTCCTGCGCAGCGACCTCTGCTTTTATGTATATGCTGTAGCCATTTTAATCTGTTGTCGAAAGTGAGTCCGAGATATTTGGCAGTGTTTCGCCAAGGAATTGTGGTGCCGCTTATGGTTAAATTGGGGGGATTTTGATTATGTTTTCTGGTTATGAATATGGCTTGTGTCTTGTTGGCATTTATTGAAATTTTCCATCGCCGAAAGTATTGCAGAGTGGAGTTGATGCAAGTTTGCAGCTTTCTGCAGACTGCAGTCGCTGATTTCCCTGTTTTGTAGATGCACGTGTCATCGGCGTAAAGCGAGATGCATGCGTTTATGGGTTTTGGAAGGTCAGCTGTGTAGAGGTTGTAGAGAAGAGGTGAGAGAGGAGAGCCTTGCGGGACTCCTGCTTCTAAAATTCTGACTGAGGAGAGCTTGTCTTCTACTCTGACTTGAAAGGTTCTTTTCCGGAGAAAGGATCCTATAAGTTGAGTGAGTGGAATTGGGACTTGAAGGCTATGAAGTTTGAAAATTAGGCCAGCGTGCCATACTTTGTCGAATGCTTTGGAAACATCGAACATTATCATACCCGTTGAGGCTTTTTGGTTGAAGCCATCGATGATGTGCTGAGTGACACGAGCCAACTGGAGCTCTGTCGAAAGGAGCGGTTGGAAGCCAAATTGTTCTGCTGGGATTAGTTGTTTCTCTTCAACTATAGACCTGAGGCGTGCAAGAATAAGGTTTTCAATTATTTTTGCAAGGGAGGGGATGAGGCTGATTGGTCGCCAGTTTTGCGGAAAGGTGAGATCTTGATTTGGTTTTGGAATCATTGTAATTGTGGCTAGTTTCCACGAAGAAGGGTATGTTCTGAATTTGAAGATGGCATTTGTGATTGTGACAAGATCTAGTAGAAGGTTGTCTGGAAGATTTTTAATGCTTTGGTTAGAGATTTTGTCGTGACCAGGAGCTTTTCGGAGTTTTAATTTGGAAATTTGAAGTTTGATTTCATCAAGATTGGTTTCGGGGATTTGAGGTTGAGAAATTTGAAGACGGCGCAGTTCGTTTGCTTTGTGTCTAATTTCACTGCGTGGCACACGGAAATTTTCGACGTCACTGTCGTCGTCTCTGTCATCGTCGCTGTCGTCTTCGTCCGAAGAAGGATTTTCTTGAAATTGCCGTTCCAGCGCGTCGGCGAAAGCTTCGGCTTTACCAGTTTTTTCAAACTGCATGCCGTTGGGCCCGTGAATGGGTGGTATGCAAGTTTTCTTTTTCCTAAAGTACTTGGAGGTTTTCCAGAAGTTGTTGTCGCTAGGTTCAAGAGAGGAGAGAAAATCACCCCATCTGGAGTTGACAAAGTCGTGGACGTCATTTTTAATTTCGTTTGTCAAGCGGTTAGCGCGAAGTTTAAGTGCAGGGTCTGCCGTCTCGTTTGCTCTCTTTCTTAGTCGGTTTCGTTTGCGGATTTTGTCTTTGATGTTGTTTGGAAGGTCGTATCGGTTGTGGCTTTTAATTGGTCTGGAGTGGGAATTTGTTTCGGCTGCAGAAGAAATTTTATTCGTTAAGAATTCGATGGCAGATTCGATTTCTGCAATGTTTTTGGGTGGGGAGAGTTGATTGGAGTCGGAAAGGCTTTCGCGAAAAGAGCGCCAGTTTATGTTAGTTGAAAGTTTGGGCGGATCATCAATAAGTGTGTCACTTATTGTGAATAGGACCGGTTTGTGGTCTGAACTAAGTTCATCGATTACTTGCAGATTGCATTGCAATTCGAAATCTTTTATGATTCCTAAGTCCAGAGCATGCGAGGTACGTGAGCTGTAGTGAGTTGGTTCGATTGGGACAAGTAAGTTTAAACTATTGTTGTTTGCGAAGTTATTAATTTTGGTTCCTGCTCGATTGCTGCTGCTGTCACCCCAGAGACGGTGAAAGGCATTGAGATCGCCTGCTAGAAAGGTTGGGCCTGGTTGAGAGAAAAGGGAGTTGAGGTCGTTTATGAAATGTTTGCCGTTTGGAGGTTTGTAAGCAGAAATTATGAAAAAGGCGTTTGGGTGAACGTTTATCTTGAGGATTGTGGCTTCTAAAACTTGCATGTTCGGAGTGCAGACTTGAACATGGGGAATATGCTGTTTAATGAGAATTGCAGTTCCACCTGCGTTTCTATTCAATCTGTCATTTCTGTATATTCGATAGTTTGGAATGGAGAAAGGCTTTCCTGGTTTAAGCCAGGTTTCCTGAACGAGTAGGATGTCGATGCTATTGTCGTGAAGAAATTGGATTAGCTCGAATTTTTTGTTTGAAATTGAATTTGCATTCCAAGTAAGAATTGTGAGAGGTTTTTGTGAAATCATTGTTTCGAACTATTGGCTGAGAACATTCCATGAATCATGGAGGACATCATTTCCTTCATCATGATGCTGAATTGGTTCTGCATCGTGTTGAGGAAAGTTTCCATTTGGTTAAGGTTTAAGTTGCTATTGTTGTTTGAAGTTTGGGGTTTTGAAGTGATTGGCTTGGTGGTAGTGGTGGAGTTTGAAGGCTTCGGATGAGGTTGAGAAGATGTTGTTGCGGAAGCTAGTTTTGCGGCGAAGGTTGTGCGCTTGTTAGTGGAATTATCAGGGTTTTTGGGGCAACCTCTGTAGTTAGCGGGGTGTTCGCCGCCGCAGTTAACGCATTTGACCTTTTGCTCAGGTGTTTTTGTGCATTTAGAAAAGTGATGATCACCATCGCACTTAACACATTTGGGGAGAGCGCCGCATCGGTTCGAAGCGTGACCGAATTGTTGGCAATTGTGGCATTGCGCGCTGCCACCTCTTGGTTTCTGTGCTTCCACAGAGACAATTAGATTGCAGACAGCCTTTATGTTATATATTTCTTTATCGCTTCTGGGAAGCAAGACTTTAATGAGCGAAGAGGGATTTTTTGTTGTTTTTAAATAATAACATTCCAATGGCGAGAAGCCTTGAGAAATCAGGTCTGCTTTGATTTCTTCTGTTGTGAGTCCTTTAAGCCCACGAATGATGACGTTGAGAGATTTCTCGTCTCTTAAGAGATACGTATGGTATTGATATTTTCTCTCTACGAAGAGAGAAATAATTTTTCTGTGGTCGTTGGGTGTTTCTGGGGAGATTTGAATACCTAAATGGATCCGTTTTGCTTGGGAAAAATTAACTGAATTTTGCTTTAAGAGCCTTGAAACTTCAGTCCATTTTTCTGCTTCTCGCAGAATTATAGGGACTGATTTGTTGGGGTTTTGATCGGTTGAAGGGGCGGAAGAAGTGGAGGCTGGGGCAGCGGTAGCAGCAATTGTAGCCGGTTTGATAGGATTTTGTTTAGAAGGAGATTTATTTTTAGGTTTTTCACCTAATTTTGGGTATTCGGCGGCGAATTTAGCGGAATTAGTGGTAGCTGAAGGGGCGTTGGCCGTGGGTGTGGGATTTGTATTAATTGCCGTGGAAGCAGTTGTGCTGACCGAAGTAGCAGTTTTTTTAATAGGAGGGCTGACCTCGTCGTCGGAAGAGTTCTCGGATTTTTTTCTCTTGTTGTCGTGCGATTTTCTTTCGCGAATTAGTTCATTTGTGAGGTTGGTGACACTAATTTGAAGTTTTTTAATTGTTTTTTCTTGCCTTTTGAAAGATTTGGTGAGATTAGCAAGTTGTTCTCTGAGGATTTGGTTTTCCCTGTGGTAGGGATTGTCATCTTGGTCGATCTGAGATTGTTCGCTTTCTGATTCAGATTGTTCAGTAACCGTTGTTGCGGTTGAACTACTGTCGTCGTCGTCTTCTTCGTCGTTTTCGAACTCGTCAAAGTTCTCGTCATTTTCACTCTGGTCCATGCCTTCGACTGGGCCTTGGACATTTGATTGCTCGCAATTATTATTAGCTTGGGGTTTCATGGTTGTTATTTAAAAGGTTTTATGTCAGTTTATATAATCAAATGCAATAGGAAGTAATAGTATAAAAATAATATGATCGCACAAACCAGACTTACCAATTTATGGAAGACGAGACGGCGAAGCGTAGTTGAATCTGCTGCTGAAGACTTGTTGAGATGGATTTTGTCTTTGTTAAAAAATGATGGCACTTCGAAAATGATTTTTGTGTTGGTATTTTTGATGACATTTAATTTAGTAGATTCGATTAATAGCGTCTTTAAATTCGCGCACTTATGTCGGATTTTTACACTGCGTTTGCACACACTTTGAATGGCTTCTGTTGCCAGAGAATTGACCGCGCAATGCTGGCTGCGATGAACACTTTCTGTTATTTGCTTTTTCATACACTTAAATTTTTATTTTTGCTCACAAGTAAACTTTACACCTTGGCTGTTCGAGATGAAATTGATTCATTACTGCATTCAATAAAATGACATTAATAAAAATATTTATCAAAATTAATATAGAATAAAGAATTTGTTAAAATTAGCGAACGATAAATTAAATGAATCTTTATCATGGATTAACATCTACTTACCGAAGCCATTCTCGGGTAATCACTTCATTAACACTGTAAAAAATCTGTTAAATCGACGATGAGTTGGAACCACGCCCCATTAACAACGCAACAAGTTCAAAGTCCAACCCGAAAGTTCACCAAATTTGCACTTATTTAACTTTTCTTTTATTTACAATTTTCTTTAAAGAATCTTAAAAAATAAATGAAACAAACAATGAATGAAAAATTATACTTAAATAAAAAAAAAATATTTACAGAAGGAAAACCAGTAAAAGATGCGAGCGGAGGGGAAGAATGCTCTTGAAGTATGACAAGGAGAAGCAACAGTGACCGAGTGGGTGATTCTTTGTGTGGTTGCTTCGTCAAACTGCCGCAAGCAGCGCCGTTATTTTGACCACATTCAACAAGCAAACGTCTGATAAAATACGTAAAACTTGTTGTTTAACTTCTTGTTCTTATTCTTTTCACTGTTCTCATTCAACTGCTGAGCAAACTACAAACGACCGACCACCCACAATCGTTGCATTTCATCGAACTGTATTCCCCACAACGTGTAAACAAACACTCTGAATCTCTCACTTTCATGTTTTCAACGCTCTCGTGCTCCCCTTTGTGTTTATCGAAACCTCTCTCAAAGAGAGCGCGTCGATTAGATATTAAAATCCTGTCCATTCGTTGCTGCATGCTAAGTAATTAATATGTATGCAGCGAGAGATGTTCGTGCGTGTGTGTTTTATGTCTGGTCACTGCGTAGTGTGATGGGAGCAGCAAATGTTAATGGGAGTCGTCGTTATTCGTCTATCAACCGAAGCGCCGTTTCGTTGTTTTATTTGAAGTCGTCTGATGACGTCGCCGATGATGAACTCGACTCGTCGCTGTTGAGGAGGCGCTGAAATCTCGTCTGCGACGATTGACGGCTTTCAGTGCAGTTCTTGGAGCAGACAGAACGTGATGCGATTAGAAATGACGGTGGCCGTGGTTGAAGATGAGCGAGGGAGAGAGAGAGAGAGCTGCGTTGTTGTGATGAATTTTAATGCACGAAGACTTTCAAGTGTCGCGAGAATAAAGAAATTTCTAGTTATTTTTAGAGATTTCCTTGAAAAATGAAAGAAATTTAAAAGCTTCATTTTGCGGACTGCGGAAAATTTAAATTGCCTGAAATTCATTACAATCAAAGCGTAAAAAACGCCGGAGTCATAAATGCATCGATTAATTTTCCAAGGCAATCAAAAATGAAGCACTGAAAACAGACAAGAAACATGATAAAACGACGCGTGGCTCAGCAGAGCGGCGGCAGCAGTCGCAACGTCGTCGGCAATTTGCAAACGTGTTACATCAGTTTTTTTTCCTGTTTTTCTTCGTTTCATTTCACACAATAAAAATTGATAAATTTCCAAAGCAATCTTGAACAATTTATCGCTAAATCATTTCAGAATATTTTCATGATTCCAGCTACGATTAAATTCAAGACGCAATCAAGGCTCTGAACTGTTGAACCTGAAGCTGATGCGATTCACTCTTAAACTGCGCAGCCACGCCCCTCTCCAACCGCCCAAGTTGTTGGCATCACCATAAAAAGCCGCTTCATTTAAATATCGATTCACTTTTCGTTTTATTTACTCCTCGTTTCTCTTTTCCACGACGCAATGCAGTCATTTTTCGATAATCTTTTTAAGGGGAGCTTTTTCATCATCCGTTGTTGTTGTTGTTGTTGTTGTTGTCGCTGTTGCTCGGCTCGACGCAGACTCATTTGTTTCAATTTCGTTATTTAGCGCATGCGTCGTCGTTTCTTGGCGCCGTCATCGCGCTGTTCGCTCGTTCGTTGCTGTTGTTGTTGTTTCTGCGTCCTTGCCAGTTATTTTGGAGCTCGGCTCGTGTTCTACGTTTAACATAATAATTTCAACGCACTGCGCCCTTCTCCGTCGCTCCCGCAACCGACAACACATCGAAGAAATTGCTTACAAGTGCTAATCCAATTTCTGTCAAAGCCAAAAAGCACTCGTCGTCAACTTGACAAAAACAGAGCAGAACAAGAAACGAAAACAAAACCAAAGTCGCTTCAAACGAATTCAGTCCAAGTTTTAAACTGTAATTCATAAAACTACGCGTTGTTGTTGTTGTTGTTTCTGGCTTTGCTCTGTGAATGCAATTTGTACGACGTTCTTCGGTTCGGCTTCGCGATGAACAGAAGTGGGCAACCACAAGAAACGCCGAGCGCTGCTTACACACGATTATTGCACTTGTTGCCGTCCCTTTCTCGCTTCTTAAAGTCTTTTATTATCGAGAAACGTTTCGGTAGTTGCCCATCGCTGCCAACTTCACTTCACAAACGATTTGACTTGAATCAGTTTCTGACTTATAAAGCTTTACAAATTGCCGACAACTTTTTCTTTGCCTTTAATTTGCTGTTGCTTGGATTCGTTTTGGATTTCAAAACCGAAAAAAATTGAGAACTCACGGGGCACATCAACGTGTAACTGTCTATTAACGGTTTAGGCAAAAATGGAGTACGTCTTGAGATGTCTTAATATGGACTTTTTACTTGTAAATTTAACTAAAGCAGACAGACAGACAGACACGCTGTGTACGAACAATCAGCAAACAGCTAATCGACCAACAACAAGAACAACAACTAATCAACTATCATTAATAAAGTTATATTTAAATGTGAAAATGACAAAAATCAAGAAATGTCCAAGAAGTAAATGAGAAGTTATTAAGCAATGATTGCAGCCGAAATAAATACGTGTTTGTTTTTAAATTTATGCTGATTTGACACTGACAGCTACAAACGGTATTCCAATAAGAATAACAACAACAACAATGACCAAAGTTGTATGAAAACCTGTTCTAATTAACACTCATCTCTCATCACCACGCTCTGCCTCTCTCTCTGCTTCTCTCCGAGAACTTATTTCTCTCCTTAAAAAACCACTGCTTCCATTACTACGCAAAATTCCCTTCGCTCATCGTCTAAGCACAATCAGACCGACTCTCGATTGCGACGCTAAATCGCGAAAGCAGTCTTAGCAAAGACTTAAGAAACGAACCTGATGAGGAGTGAGCCTCCGTCGCTGATCGCACGTTGCTGCGATTGCCTTCGTCGTATCGTTCGGTCGACGTAGCAACGAGCGACTATCGCAGTCGGCTGTCAGTCGCCTGAATTATTTCAACTCTCAAACTTCTTGCAGTATTCCGAATATTGACTAAAATATTAAAATTGCTTGAAATTATTTCGATTTTATAGTGAAAAATCTGTGCAGATTAGTTTTATATTATGCCAAATATTATGAATAGTATTTACACAAAAAAAATATTCAAAAAAAAAAACGACGAGGCACAATTTATTTATTGTAACATGTCACAACATGGAAACAAACATAAACATTATCGTAAAAAGCGAAAAACATTTGTGTTTGTTTGTAATTATTGCAATTACAAGCCGAAGGCTGCTCAGCTGTCGACAGCGAGACAGCAGACAGACCGAGAACCAACGACGACTACGACGCCGACGCTGCCGCCGCCGCCGCCGATGATGATGATGACAGTCGCTAAGTCGACTTCATGATGACAGCTACGCACAAAGTAACGTGATTTATTCGAGCAGCAACATGAATCACGTTGCTTTGTGCATAAAACATAACAAAAATTAATCAATTACAGGGAATTACGAACGTTTGCGAACGCGCTTCGATTAAAGTGCAACGTTTTTCATGTTGCTGTTGTTGTTGTTGTTGCTGTTGCTGTTTGTAACGGGTTTGCATGGGGATTAAGTTGAGTTTTTTGCTTTGCTTTTCTGTTAAAAGGTTGTTTAAGAACAAATTAATTACAGTCGATTAGGCTTCATTTGTTGCACATTTAAAGCCGACTGTTTATTCAATAAGCTGCTGAAATACAGGGTGTTGCAGGAAAATAAATACAAGTGAATTAAGCCATTATTTAAAAGCACAAACATCGTCATTGAATTCAATTAATTTTGTGCTTTAAATTTGAATTTGATTTCATTGTAATTTTCAATTATTTGCAATTGCAATTTTAACTAGTTTAATTTTTTATCTATTCATTTTTAATTAATTTCATTTTTATTTATTTGTACATATTTTAATTTTAACTTAATTTTCAATTATTTAAATTTCTATTTGATTGCAATTTTAATTAGTTTAATTTTTCATCTGTTAATTTTTAGGTAATTAAATTTTTATTTGATTGTAATTTTAATTTATTTTTAATTGTTGTTTTAGTTAGTTTAAATTTTTATCTCATCATTTCCAATTAATTTAATTTTAATTTATATATAATTTTAATTTATTTTCAATTAAAAAGTAATTTTAATTAGTGTAATTTTTTATTTTTTATTTCTTAAATTTTATGTAAATTGTATTTAGTTTTTACTACGATTTGGTTTCAATTTGAATTTGAATTACTTTAAGAATATTTTAGATTTAATTTCAGATGTAATTTTGATTTAATTTTGACTTAAATTTCCATTTGATTCAATTTCATGTTAAATTTCTGTCGTTTAAAACTCGTAATCAGTCTAAAATCAATAAAAATGTTTAAATTTAAAGCTGCCAAACGATAATTTAATTAAAACATAATTTCTATTATTCATGTTGCATTTTTATTATTCAATCCTTCACAAAAGCAGCAACCAAAGACTTCAGACAGTCTGCAAATCTGATTGATTGTCTGATTGTCGTCGAATCCACTGACGTCTGTCGGTCTCCCAGTCTTCAACTTCCTCGTTGATTGATCCTCATCTACGACGACGTGATCGTGATCGTGATCGCGATCGTATCATTGAAGCTCGGCTTGCTTCAGCTACAAAACTTCTCTTTGCGAGGTTGCGTTTGTAATTTAAATGATCGTTTAAAATTACACTCTGCTGCCATCTGTCTGCAACCTTTAATTTTCTCCGTCACTTGATACGATTTGATTCGATTTGATTTGATTTGATGCGTCTATGACATAATATGACGTCAGTTGTTGCTGCTTGTTCAGATCGGATCAATTGGCTTCTTTTAAATTAGGTTTTCTCTTTTATTGGGTTTTAAAATAAATAAAGTATTCATTAAAGTATTCATTGTGTCACGCAGTTTCTTATTTTATTTATATTTTGTATGATTTCATGCAGTTTTAGTCGTTTGACCTCCGTTTTGTGACCTCACCGAGTGATACAATAAACAATAAACAATAACAGACGCCGAGACTCTTCAAGAGACTCTCCATACACTGAGAAAAAGAACCAAAAGATTTATTTACTAAGTCTTTAAGCTTTGAGTTGATATCAATAGATTTCTATGGACTTTAAGTATTTAACTTCGACTTAACTTCAACTTTTCTTCATCTGAAATCAGTGAACTTTTCTTTATCTTAATTTCAATGATTTTTTATATTTTGAAGGATTTAAGTTGCAGCTTTTAGTTAATTTCTCATGTTTTAATTTATAACTTTAATTTATGAATTTTCAATGATCGTAAATAATTAAATTATAAATAAAATACATTAGAAATAATTGAAACATTTTATAGATTTATTTTGTATACTTTTGCATTTCAATCATTAATTTTACTATTAATTTTATATATTTATAATTTTACTTTTTGTTTGGTTTATTATTTTATTTATTATAATTTATATATACTTTAATTTTAATAAATTAAAAATTTTTGAACTACATTTTAACTGAACTAATTTTTCAATTAATTAATTTTTAATTTAATTTTTAATTGATTTTTTAAGATTCTCCATTGACTAACAGCGGATTAACTTTCGATTTTAGACTTTTTAACTTCATGTTAATTGAATTTATTAAAGTTTATGCACCTTTTATTTAAACACACAATTTAAATTCTTTATTTTCACTTTAATCAACATTTGATTATCTGCATTTCACTCATCGTCGATTTGATGTCTTTCTTAAACTTGGATTGGATACGATTTGTTCCGTTTTTTCTTTCAGTGAGCCATTCAACAGTTCGCAGATGATGATGATAATAGCAATAACTTTTTAATGCAATTCATTTGATCACTTAATTGCTAGACAAGATCACTTTTTACCATTGTTATTCTTGATGTTGTTGCTTCAATATTTTTTCCTGTTTCGGTGTAGCAACTGAAGTCATGCAATTTTTATTGTTGCCATTATTTTTATAATAACCGATTTCTGGTTGACGTCAATTTATTAAATGTTGTGTGTTGTTGTTGTTGTTGCTATTATTATTATTAGTGTAATCGTTGTTGTTGCTGCTCGTTTTATGGATTTGTAGAACACTAAACAGTTGCCACAATTTATCATTCGTTAACATTTTCAACCGTTCCGATAAAAAGAGTTGACTTAATGCAATCGCTAATAATTTTGCAGCAACAGCAACAACAACAACGCAGCGATGGCAATGACTGAGCTCCAATTAATGTGAACAAACACCCACCCAAACACTCTCTCTCGCGTTGATGTTGTCAGCGTCGCAGGCAATGAGACGATCTTCTCACACAAATCGGAGAGCAGCTCTGCTTGTGTAAAGTGAAAGAGAGACATGCGACGATGTTCCACTTTCCCTCGTTCATTAAGCTAATTGATGTTGGGTTTCTTGCGGAAAAAAGAGAGCAGAGAAGGGAAGAAATGTACATTGAAACGGGTGACACTCATTAAAGTTACAAGAACAGGAACGATTGCGTAAACAACACACACACACACAATGAATTATAGGACAGATCATAGAAACTGCGTTGTTGTTGCTGCCGTGTTTCTCCGTTTTGCACCTGAATATAGCGACATTAACAGCTTTTGTAACTTCACAAATCGACAAAAAAAACTCAACGTAACATTTCCGTTGTTTATTAATAAGTCAATAAAAGCGAAAAATCCAGAATAAATACGAATTACGGAATAAATAATCGAGTGGATAAGAAATAAATTTAAAGAGTAAAAGAAAAAAACACGTTGTCAACGCCTACCTTAAGCGCCAACGCAATTAAAAACCACATCCGAAAACCTGCAACAATTCAATAGAAAAATAACAACAATAAAAATCAAAAACAAAAAATAACTAGCAGAGATAATAACAACAACAACAGTAGAAAACTTTTGAGAGTTGACCAACGCAACAAAAACACGATGCTCGATAAGAAACGTTGGCACACGATCTCACAAGCAGACAAAGAGACAGCTCGAACACTCGGCACTTTGCTCGGGTTTTTCTTTAGTTTGTGATTGTTTAATTTACATGTGAGAGAGCGGCGAGAGTTGCCTAAAATGTCGCACTCTGCTATCGAACATCAGTCAAACTCTTTCACTCTCATTCGTTTTAACGCCTACACTTCGCAGTGTAAAACTTCCATTCAATTCGATTTAATTAATGAGTTACTTTATTGAATTTTTGAATTTGAATTTTATTCTTCATCTGTTAATAACAATTATAAAACCATATAAGCAACAGAGTACAATGCGAGATCAGTAGTTAAAACTAGTGTCCATCTCACTTAATAATAATTGACTATTAAATTAAATTAAAATGAAAATAAAAATATATGAGTGACAATTAAAATATATAACTAAAAGAAAAAAATATAAATATTTAAAAATATAAAGAGTAAAATTAAAACAATAGCAATATAAAATGCAATAAATAAAAATTGAAAATAAGATAAATAAAACAGAATATATATAAGAAATAAAACATGCGAATATTCAACACTAACAAACGAAATAACTAGGACACAATACGCATAAGTGTAGTAACATCACAAGGGTTGAACAACATTAGCCATAGTTTCACCTCCTGTAAGAAACGACCCACTACACGAAGACTTCTTATATTAGGTGGCAACCTGTTAAAAGGCCGAGGAGCACTAGACAGATAGAATCTAAAGTAGATTTGCAGGTTATGCGATGGAACTGTTGCAGAATCAGAATTATGACCTCGCATTTCTTGTGCCGAAGAAGAAACCAGTGTTAGCCAGATTAGTAAAATATGTTTTTAGAATTTTAAAATAATAAAGGTGCTTTAGGGGAAGAATATTGAGGTCTTTGAAAATGGGGAAGCTACTGTCATAACGGGATTTATTACTAATTGTTTTAATTGCAAACTTCTGAATCGAGTATAATGCGTTGATATTGTAGTTAACAGTTCCTCCCCAACAGACTAGACCATACTCAAGTTTAGAATGGAAGATTCCAAAGTAAATCCTACGTAAGAGATTAGGAGAGCAGATTTTTTTAAGGAGAAAAAGTTGCTTAGTAACACAACGTAAGTATTTAGTTAGAACGTCAGTATGACCAGACCAATTCATTTTGCTATCCAAATGTAGTCCTAAGTATTTGTGAGAATTAACGCACTCAATAATACAACAACTTTGGCAGCAGTTCATTGAGTTATAATTGGTGTGGTAATTGATAGATGAGGGGCATATATCCCAAGTCAAAGGTACATTTTTGCAGGCTGGACCATGGAATACGAAGTCATCAATAACAGGCGGTTTACATCTAGCACAAAAAAACATAATTTTAGATTTCTCACTTAGAACGAGCTTGTTCATAAGAAACCAGTGTCTCAGTAGTATTAAGTCCTTATTAACGTCCACAGTCAGTTTAGAAATCGAATCACTTGTATAAGTACAGGCCAGATCATCAGCAAACGCGACCAGCTCGCCGGAGAAACCGATCGACAGCAGAGAATTTATAAAGATTAGAAATAGAATTGGTCCTAGCACTGATCCTTGCGGAACGCCAATATTGATTGTAGCTACAGGCGAGAAGTCACCACCAACTTTAACTCTCTGCTGTCTATCGGTTAAATAAGACCAAAACCAATTATGGACGTTATCTCTAAAACCACAACGGTACAGTTTATCTAAGAGAATTTCATGACCCACAGTGTCAAAAGCTTTCTTAATGTCAATGAATAGCGCCGCAGTAATCGGCTTATTATTCATGCTGTTATAAATATCACAACAAAAGCTAAGTAGAGCGTCTTCAGTGGACTTACCCTCACGAAAACCATATTGGCGATTATTAAAGAAATTTTTTTTATTTAGAAAGTTGACGATTCTTGTTTTTACTGCTTTTTCAAAGATTTTCGAGAACGTCGGTAGGATAGAAATCGGCCTGTAATTATTCAATGACAACTTATCACCTTTCTTATGCAAAGGAATAACCTCAGCCACCTTTAGTCCAACGGGAAAGATACCCTGTAGATACCCTGTGAAAGATACCATGCTGACATTAAAAATAACTGACAATATTTCAGCGATATTAAGAGCAATATTTTTTAAAAAGTTACTTGAGAAGCAATGTGAAGTATAAGAATTGTAAGCGATATTTATTTAAATTTCGTAAAATCCATTTAACTATTTCCAATCTCAAAATTTATGCTTTCATCGGAATTACTCGATAAGTTTTCCGTTTATTTAATTCTTTAAATTTAATTATTAAACATCAAACAATAACTGTTCAATTGACATGGAAGATAGCTGAACGTGTAAAATACATGCAATTATCTATTAATTATTCGATCGCGATTCGTAGCGACGTCGGCCAACAATTTCCGGCCAAGGACGAAGCTGGCCACATCACAAAGTTTGTCACCTCAGCTTGACTAGAACCACTGACCATACAACATTACGTTATATGGTCAGTGCTAGAACATAGAATTAACTCCTGACGGTAGCAATTTTCTAATCAATATTTGCTAAAGTCCTACAGCGAAATACAGTTATTCAACAGTGAGTAAAGGAAAAATCGGATTTGCTGAAGCCTTTCAGTCAGTCGCGGTTCGTTCTCGGCTGCCTTCGCAATAAACTGTTGCATTTTAAAGTTAAATGAATCTCTTCGGTGGCGTTGAAATGAAGGCTTTCGGTGTTGGCCTCGTTGTATTTTGGCTGCTATCGTCTGTCGCGGCATCTGCGAACGGAAGCGAGTTACGTCGTTTGGTGCAGCATCTTGAGCTCAGCATAAATGCAACGACAACTGTTTTCTTTGATCTGTTAGGGAGTCGCTTAAGCGAGAGCCTGCTGCAGAGTAGCGAAATACCGAATATCGTCGTACGAGAGGAGACGGAATTCGCTTTAAAGACGCGTTTCAACTCGCAGATTTTGGCAGTTGTTTTCGTCGAATCCAACTTCAATGAGGCACTAATGAAAACTGTGAGGAAAACCTTGGATAATTGGTACGGAACGGATTTGCTCTTCGTAGCGCAGGATCTGCAGTCGCCGGAAAAGTGGATGTGGCTGTTCGATTGGTGCTGGACGAACGGATTCTACAACGTGTTGCTGGTCTTCTCGCAAAAACCATCAGCGCCACTGACATTCAACAAATTCTCCAGTCTGCAGATGGAAAGTATCACGTTGCAAGCATATTTCGAGCAACGCAACGTTTGGCGTAATATTAACAAATCTGAAATTCGTGTTGGTTTCATGCACAATCCGCCCACAACGATGCTGTATGTGAATGCGTCAAGCGGGGCAGCAGTATTCAGTGGAATTAACTACCAAGTAATTAAGCTATTCGTTGAACGTTTGAATGGAAGGATGACGAACGTTATCCTTGCCAACTTCTCCGAATGTCAGCGAAATTTAGAAGAGAAGCTGCTCGATACTTGCACCTTGGGCTTGGTTGTCAAGCCCAACCAAAGCTATGCTGTCAGCGTACCAATCCGATTGAGTTACTTGAAGGTAATGGTGCCGTTGGCGCGCCCTTTGATGCGCTATGAATACTTCGTCTTGCCGTTCGCCCCACGAACCTGGATCGCTCTGCTGCTGGCGGTTGGCTTCATCGCAATGGGCAGCTCCCTGCTGCGCTGGCGTCATAGAGGCAGCTGGGATTTCAGCGAGTCGCTGCTGGCCTCGTTCGGCAGCATGCTCTACATCGGCTTTACGTTACCCGGCGCCAGCTCCCGCTCCAAATTACTGATCTACGCGATTATGACTATAAGCGGCTTCGTCATCAGCAACTTGTACCTTGCGCGCTTGTCCAGCTTCCTCAACTCGGACGTGTACGAGAAGCAGATTGACACCGTTGCCGATCTGATCGCCAGCAATGTGACAATTCTCACCAACTCCCATATCGCAGTATTTCTACGCAGTTTCGAGTCGCCGGAAGCGCTGTGGAAGCACATTCAAATCGTCGACTTGGCGAGCTACTACGCTCATCGCCTTTCTTTGAATCCTGAATACGCATACGTCTGCTACGATGAGTACTGCTCGTTCTATCTGCAGCAGCAGGTGCTAATGAAACGGCCCAAAATGCGACTAATGACGCAAGACTTCGGCAGCATTTTGGGCTCGTTCCCGGAGGTGGTCGGCTGGCCTCTGAAGGACGCATTCGATGATTTCTGTCTGCGAATTTGCAGCGCGGGGCTGAATGAAGCGATCTCCCGGCGATTCTACGAAGAGGCCTGGCAAATGGGTTTCTTTACGTTGAAGGGAAGTTCAGCCGAGGAAGAAGTGAAGCCGTTGTCCATGGAAGACTTTCAGGTGGCGCTGATCATACTCGGCATCGGCTACTCAGCTGCTTTGCTGGCATTTTGCATCGAGATTTCGATATTTTACTGCAGTAGACCCGCGTTCAGACAGCAGAGAAACTGAGCAAAAGTAACAGCTTCTGATATTAAATATTTATTGTTATATGAAATATCATAAAAACCTTCAAATAAATAAGCAAATAATCAAGCTTTCAACGCATTAAAGTAGGCGTGGTAGGTTTGGAAAATAATATATATTCAATTTCTTATTTTGTGTAGCGAAGTGAATATTTTTTTAAAAAAGAAAAACCGACAAATAAAACTAGTAAAGGTGTTGTCTACAGCCGGGCTGTAGCCGAAATACCCTACACCTTAAAGCTGCATATATACTCGTATATACTCATCACGCTTAAATTCGGAAGATAAACTATAATTATAGCTGCTTACCTATTTCTGTGCGTTACAAACACCGGTACTAAGTGCGTTTACTCTCAAAATTTAGGTGTAGGGTATAAAAATATAATGCTATACTGGGTGGATGGGTAAAAAGGAGGCGTGGCCCACCCATTTTTCCCAACAGAATATTATTGGTTCACAAACTACAATATTATGTACACCATTATTCAGGAAACTTATATACTTTTCAATACAATCCATGTAAAACCCTCCACGACCTATGTAAACTAAAAGTTGGCGGATCACGCCCATATTTGGCATATTAACTGGAAGCATTAGTCTAAACCTACATATAAAATTTTCTTGTCTTCTCTCAAAAAGTGATGCTGATATGGCCTTTTTTAATAGGCAAAACAGAGGTACCTGCACTCTCGATATAAAAAGTAGGCGAGCTCCTTGGGCGATTTTGCCCATTTTCAATACGAAACACCCCAACATAGCAACGAATATTTTTGCCAAATTTCATTTTGAAATGTTAATCCGTTCTCCTGTGATCGTGATTTCAACGGACAGACAGACAGACGGACAGACATCGTTATTTCAATTTTGGTGGTGATGCTGATCAAGAATATATATACTTTTCCATACCTATATTATCTAGTTCTATGCGTTACACACTCCGGTAGAAAGTGAATATACTCTCAACCTTAAGGTGTAGGGTATAATAAAAATACCTTCTTCATTATTACTATGATGATTATTGTTATTGCTTTTATTATTAGTTTCTGTAATTATTATGAATACAATTGTTGTTGTTGTTGTTGTGGCTTTGCATACTCTCTCATTCTCTAAATATGGTTATGAAAAAACGGCGATTCTTATTGGATGTGAGAACAGTTGGGTTTGTTGTCAGCCGCTAATGAAGTCCGTTGGCAGAGTTGCCATATTTGAAGCGATGCGTTTGACGTATGACAGCTTCATCGAGTTTACTTTGTTTGGTTCGGATTATGACTAAAACTGTGCGATGTTAATTAATTAGTTTTTGCATAAAAATTAGTTACTTTTCGAATATCAAACGAACGACAAAAACAGCGATAACAATAAAAATTAACATTTATTTAATAATTAAACGTCGAAAGCAGAAAAGTGACGCATGCTTTTTTTTTATTAATAGCTTCTGTTGCTTGTGATTAGGATTATTTTTATGACTTTTCTTATTAGTATTTTTGCTGTATTCACTGTTATTATCATCATCATCGATATTTTCCGTCATCAACATTTTCGACTTCAATAAATTCCGATGGAAGCCGCTTTCAACATCGGAAAAAATCCACAGAAGATGAAAAAATCTTCATAAAAAATGTTAAATGCTCATTTCTTACTTTATTTCCTTTTATCATATTTTTCTTTAGTTTATTTCATTTTACTTATTTTTAATAATGATGCATTTTCACCAAAAATAAGTTATTTTTAGTTCCGAACGACAATAAAAATTCTGTCAACCGATCGCCATCACTTCAAAGAAGAAGAAGAAGAAGAAGAAGAAGAAGAATGTAAAGAGAGAAAGAAAAATCATAAAAAAACAATGCACATTAAAATAAATTCCTAAAATAAGAACTATATTAAATTTTCGTTTTCCCTCCCACTTGCACTGAATTTTAAAAATCAACGTTTTCTATTGTGAATTGTGTATAATTTTGTGTTGGATTGGATTGTTTCTTGTTCTCTTGAACATCCATCCAATTGGATAATGTCCCAATAACAGATTCAGATTCATTCATATTGGATCCTGGCGTAGAAGAACCGCAATTCCAACTTCAACTCTGTCTACGTCTCACGAGAGAACAAGAGAGGAAAATGAGCACCGCTGAAACCAGTCGATTGCACACACGCAATCACACCCACTCGCTTGCTCTCTCCACAATACCACGTAGTACCACTACTCTGCTCTCTGAATGCTCCACTGCGCTCTCTCAATGCTCGCTGCTGGTATCTCTGTCTGCCACCCACGAGTTTGTGGTTGTGTGCGCACTCATTGACTTTTAAGCGCAGCTCAGATGATAACAACAACAACAACAAGAACAAGTAGTTGTGGCCGTTAGCAGTCGTTGGTGTCGCTCGCTGCTGTAGCTGGCTGCTTCTGCTGCTTCTGTTGTTGTTTTCTACATGCAGTGACTGGTGGGTTTCTCGGTTTCTGGCCAAACCAACTGACAGATACTTTACGCCACATTCATTCATTCAACGAATCAATTGTGTGCCGAACGTGCAACGCTTAAGATCGATCGATCGATTGAACGAGCGAGCGAACAAACAACCAACCGAAAACCATCGACAGCAGCAACATCAAACTAAAACAATGTGTGGGTTGCAATTTGTATTTAGTGGATAATAAAAGCAGCCCAAAATAAAGTGTTGGTGTTTTTTTCTGGCAGTCGTTCAGAAATACCAACAACAGTCGCAATAAAAAACAAGATCGCGCCCATTAGAAACACACAGATCAGCTTCGGCTACGAAATTCAGTGCAATCGTAACGAGCAACGCATGCGGACGCGTGTCGAAGTTCTCGTGGAGCCCAAGCATCGCCAACGACGACGACGCATCGATACAGAAACCGACGCATTTAGATTTTCCTCAGCAGACACTGGATACGCTGCGTCGATTCTCCACCTTCGCCGCGCCGACAACGATGCTCTCAGTTGTTTATTTTTAGTTCGTCTGTGTTGTTGTTGTTGTTGTTGTTGATGTGATGATCGGCTTTTGTTCTGATTGGAGTGATTTCTGTGGTTTCCTTCGGAGACGCGTTGCTGTTGTTGTGCCATGAGATAAAATTACGATTACGCATCGCTTAGCTTCAGTTGAACTTCGACTGCAAAGCGCCGGCTTTTGTTGCTGTTGTTGTTGTTGTTAGCATCATCATCGGCAGCGTAACGAGTCCGACGCGATCTCAATCGCTGCAGCCGAAGCAAAACACATAAAAGTTGCTGTCGCTGTGCGAATCGCATTCGAATTGGAAAGCAGATGGATCGGGATCTCTCGGGAAACTCTGAAATCGTATTTTTAGCGCGTAACTGATTCGGCGACGGAAATAAAGCCGCACACAACACATAAGAAAAGAGGAGAAAAGCAGATAAATAATAGTGATAGTTTTCCGAAAAAAGAGCAACAAACACGCAATAAACAACAGCAGCATTAAAAGCCGAAAATCAGAAACCGAAAGCATCAAGAAAAAAACAAAAAAAAAAATTAATAAGAAAAAATTAGGTGTAAAAGTATTTAAATCGTCAGCAATAATAATTCAATCATCAAGGAGCTACAACAACAACAAAGCTTATAATGAAAGGAACACGGAATAACAACAACACCAAAAATAAATAAAATTCCGCCGTTCAAAGCCTTAAAAAGATCCATTAAAGAAATTCAATTTAATATTAAAACACAATTTAAAGAATAAATTTTACAAGTTACGAGAATCTAGAAAAAACTAAGAAAATAATGTAAAAAAATTTATAATAAAAGAAAACTGTGTAAAAATAGTAAAAATAAATTAAAGTGAAAAGAAAAGCATAACTAAAAGGAAAATAAAACTTCGGAAAGTAACAAACAATAATTCAATAAAATATATTATTATAATAACAATAAAACACAATAAAAAGTTGGTAATTAAATAAAAAATAAATTAAAAAAATAAAAAAATCTATAAATAGTATTAATAAAAAAAGAAACTAAAATCAGCAAGAAAATCAAAGAAAACAATTAAATGACAACAGAAAAAATAACAAAATATTAAAAAAAAAAATATTAATAAAAGGATAATGCAAAATAAATTATACATTAAAAGAAAGTGTAATCAAATAAATAAATTTATATATGATATTAAATGTAAATGAAATACATATGTCCAAAACAAATGTATAAATATACAAAAAATTATGTAAATTAAATTATAAAAAATAAATACTTTTTGTAATAATAGAAATTAAGAGCAAACTAAAAGAAACGAAAGAATCAAGAAACAAAAAGCGATATTCAACTAAAAAATGACCGACCTAAAACACGGGAAAGCATGAAAAAATTACGGTGTGAACGATCTGATTAATACCACAAAATAAATAGTTATAAATTTCCTTTTTTTGTGGCTTAATACTCAATGAAAATTAGCGGATTGTTGGCTTCAGTAAACCAATAAATAAATAAGTAAACGAAGCGCGAGTGTAACGCCGAAGAAAGCAAATAGAAAGCTGCTATAAATTCTTCAAATCGCTGGGATTTCTTGGGATTTCGAAAAACAAGAAGGTAAATGGCTCAATGGACACTCACATTACTTGCTTTTAGTTCAGTTCTTACCTTCGTAAGCGTTTCATATTAATTAATATTGATTCTAATTGATGTAGAAGATTTTTGTCGGATCTTTCTACGAAAAATAGGTCAGTAAAATAAGTCAGGGTTTGGCCTCCAGATTATTGTCTCTTTTTTCAAACTTTTTCTCAATCTGTCCGTTTTTTCTTTTAATTCATGTCGCAGTGCATAACTCCAATATAACCTATCTGTCTATATGTATATACGAAATGTCCAACATTAGCTGAAAATCTGGGTTTATTAAGTGAAGAAGTCTTTTGGCTATCCTCTGGCTCAGTACGGGAAATATCTTGATGATCCTTTCAACTCTTTTAAAGCTCAACAGCTCAAACTTATCTGACGTTAGATTGCATAGTATAGCAGATGCAGATGCTTTATGACCTAGAAATGGTCATGGTGATGTTCCTTGAACACCTTTTTTTGTGATTTCTGAAATTATTATGGTACTAGCTACTAAAATTCGACGTGTGACTTAATCCTTATGAATTGCTAAAATGAAATTCTCTGTCTTAATTCCCCAGCATGGTTAAAGCTTCGTGGTGTTGTTTAGTTCTTCACCCAAGGAAATCATTTATGCTTTTCGGCGAATTTCGAATGATCAGTCAGGTCTGACATCGATTCGACTGAAATGTTATGACTACTTCCAAACATAGTGAGCTCGTGTATTTCCCAGTTCAGAACCACACAAGTTGCATCTCAAAAAAGTTGGCCAACAGGAGAGCGGGTAATTCCGGAATTTTCCGCTGTGCGATGGTCGTACCATGACTATCTTTTACTATTTGCCAGAATTTTGACTGAGGCGACCTTCCATTGCTTGGAAACTTTCGCTAGTCTCTTTAATCAGTGATATCCGAATATAATATTGAGGCATTATACCTTTATATAGAATTACTATTACTTCTACTGACTACTAGAATCTCAAGGACCTCTTGTAAGAAGTGCAACGATCGTAGAGTGGGAAACCGAAGGCTGTGACGTCTCGAATTAGCGATCATTATCGTTACCATTATCCCGAATTTATCCGTCCTTTAGAGAACTTCGGGAAACTGTTAAGGAATTTGAAGAGAACGGATCAAAGAAATGCTGTCGATCATGTGTCAATTTGCAAGCTGACAACCGATATTTCTTCTTCTATAACAACGCTGAACAACAAAAATAAAGCCACAACGTTAATTGGAAAACCAATAATAACACAATTTGAATGAGTTTTCGGTACGTCTTAATTAAGTAACGACTTTGCTTTAAAATAAGACGTGGATATTTTTTTATGAGTTAAAAAAGAGGCGGAGGTCATGCAATAAATTTGCTGGTTTAACGTGACCTTCAACGAGCAAGAATTCAGCCAAATCAAGTGCAGAATGTCGTCGAATCAGAAATCGTAAGAAATTCGACGATAAACAAATAAAAATACTTGATTAATTAAAAGACACAATCAATAAACAAAACAGCAGCAACATTTATAAAAAAAGACCACTAAAAAAGCGACTATTTTACAAAAACAAAAAAAAATTTAATATTTTCAAATGACATCAATACGAAATAAAGAAAACGAAGAAGAAGAAGAAGAAGCGAAAAGAAAAACTGATGTTGAAGAATAGTGAAATAAAAAGGAAGCAGAAGCAAATGAAGCACAAAGAGGAGAAGAAAAGGAATGAGTATTGAAAGAGGAACAAAGCAAATGGCGTGGGTGGAGTTTATCGAGAAACTGATGAAGTTTGGAAAGGGAGGAAGGAAAAACAACAACAACAACAATTGATTTTTAAAAAGTCAAAAAACACCAACGCAAACACAATAAAATTTAGTTTCAATAAAAATTATAATTAATGAATTTAAAACGAAACCAAATCCAATTGGAGATAAAAATAAAAAACTAAATTTCATCAAAAAAAAAATAGCATTAAATATAACAAAAGAAAATAAAAAAATTCTTTGAGGTTTTTTAATAAAAAAATTAAAAAGAAAATCGCACTTGAGTAGAACTGCAATTGAAGCTGTAATGTTTTCCTGTAAACAACACACACACACACGCACATTCCCTTTGAAGGAATGTATTTTTGGAAAAGTCTGGCAGCACGTCTCCAAGCAGCAGCACGTTTTTTTCAATCTCGCTCTCGTTCAAAGTGCATTTTCCCCCTCCGACTTCATTCGATTTGAGTTTACGTCCTATATTTAGCGCAATTTCGTGGGGCGAAGCGACTCATCGTCGTCCTCTCAAAGAGCGACGTCGCTCGTCGCCGCATGAGTTCGTCCTCAAGCGAGTCGATCGCTTGATCAGCAGCCATCAACAGTGGCTGCGAAATGTCGGCCTCGTGAAGCTTCGTTTGACGTCGGTCTTTGAGCGGATGCCGCCGTGGTGCTGCTTCTGTTTCTCCCGTTTCTTGCTCCACTCTTCGTTTATTCCGGCGCGTGTCTGGCACAAAAACAACAACAACAACGGCGACTAAATTCTCTGCATTTTTCTGCTGTTTTCTTTTTTTTTCAAAGTAATATTTGTTTTTATTGCTTTTGTAATTTCGTTACTTTAATATTTTCTTATTGGACTTTCACTTTTGATGGTTTCTTTTGCTTTTTTTGTTGACTGCAGGAAATATTTTTAGAATTTAGCATAAGAAAATAAAGGACAAAATTTGCTTTTATGATGGCAGTTCTTCTATATTCGATCTTTTTCAGTTTATTTAATATATTGGAAATATTTGCTTTAAATTACTTCATATTTTTATTTGTAATTCATTGAAAACACGATTTTTAATCCGCAGAAATATTTATTTAAAGTTCTTGAGATTTGAAAGCAATTTTTAATAAATTTATAAATTATTATTATTATAATAATTTATAATCTATTAATTTATAATATTTCAATTTATTTTATTCTTTCAATTTAATTTTAAATAATTTCTTTATTTAAATTTATAAATATTTTATTTGTTACTATTTAATTATTATTTTTATTAACAGTTATTCGAAAAAGTCTTTAATCCTTTGGAATTTTACTATGAAAAAATTACTTTAGAATTAATTTGCATTTAAGCAATTTTAATTAAAACTTCAAATTATTATTCGTGAGCAAATTGAGTGCTAAAAAGTTTATCAGAAGATTTGCATTAAACACGCAACACATTCAAAGTTCGCCTCTTCACTCGACTCCCGACGTCCCTCATTTCCGCATCCGCTTCCGGTTCCACTGCGAACTTCTTCTTTCTTCTCTTTTGTTTTTTTTTTGTGTTATTTTCTTCCTCCGCCACCGCGACGACTTCTTTTCAAATTATTTCCTCGATTTCTGATTTTCATTTTCTCCTTTTTTCCGGCAAAAGAATAGGAAAAAATCCACCCTGAAATTCTTCTAAAAGCCCGAATGTGTGATTGGGGCATTTGCAATGAAAAACATTTAAATTTCTGCTGCTGCGGCGCACCAAATTTCGCCAACAACAACAACAAACAACAAACAACGGAAACTTTACTTTTTACAACGGAAATTCACCGAAGCACGTGAAATTTTTATAAGGAATAAAAATAAAGAGAAGAGAGAAAAGGAGCTCACACATATGATAATAAATTCAAAAAAGAAAACAAGGAAAATTTAAACGAAAAACGAAAACAAAACAATCAACAAATATTTTTATAACCTTCGAAAAAAGGGAAGAAAAAAGGAAACGATTTCACTTCCGAGTTCAGAGACGATCGCATCCTCGGTGAACGAGTGCAGTCTCGCGCGCGTGTGTGTGTGTGTGTGTGTGTGTGTGTGTGTGTGTGTGTGTGTGTGTGTTTGTATAATGGCCGGCCACGAGCGCCTTTTTAATCATATACAATTTCGTGGTGAAGTGCAAATTTTCAAATTATGCATCGTTTCGAAGTTCACAGTTGTTGTTGTTGTTGTTGCTGCGGCTTCTGCTGTGTTCAGTGCTTCCTCAGGTTTGCATTTAGCGGTTGTTGTGGCCGATGTTGTTGTAATTCTAAGTGCATCCGCCCGGATTCGACGCCCTCTGCTGGGCTGACTCGGTTATTAAGTGAAATGAACCGGTCACTGGCGCGCTTGAAAGTGGCTCTCAAGTGAAGCGAATCGAAGAGGCGGACACGGATTAGAAAGGGGAGAGAAGAGAACAAAATTAAATAGATAAAGATAAAGATAAATGAGAAATTAAACGCGAAAGTTAAAGGAGAAGCAAGGAAGAGGAAAGCAAACAGACAAAGGAATGTTGCTGGAGTTCTTCAAATTGCTTGTCTATCTTTCTTTCCCCCTCTCTCCCCCCTTTCACTACTCTCCTTCACATTCCTTTTTAATAATTTCTCCTTTAGAATATCTTTTGTTATGGGCTTGGTTCATAATTTTCTAATTTTTGTGGTTTTTGCTGGAATTTTTAGCCCCAAAATAAATTCTAAAATATAAAAAATGCGTTTATTTCCTTATTATATAAAATTCTTTTAGTTTTTTTGTTTTATTTATTATATTTATTGCAATTTATGCTCTTATTAAATAAAAGCCTTTTTATATTAATGTAATTTTTTTAAAATATTCACTTTTACGAATTTTATTATTATTTTCATCAACCTGAGCAACTTTTTCTGTTGTTTCATGCGTCGTTGATGAATCGAGTTTTCCTGTCACTAACACACACACACACACACACACACACACACACACACACGCGCACACACACACACACGCACACACACACACACATTTAAACATGCCTTCGGGCGTTTAAAGTTGGCGCAACTTGTAACAACAACGCGTTTCGGCTTTTAATTAAAATGTTCCGACACGTTAACACTTAATTGAGTCTAAAGACTTGAGTGATGCTTGTTCTTGTTAATCACTTCCAAACTCCTTTCATCTGTTCCTTCCTCGCCACCCACCCCCCTCCCCCTTACCTTTGCAGCAACCCCCATCGACACCTCGTCGCATTTCATTTTGCGCTTTATGAAATTATAAAAAAATTAAGAAAGAAATAAAATCATCAAAGAATCGAGATTTTGCAGACGATATTAAATATTTGGCCCGAATTCGTTATTCCGAGGGACTTTAAAGAGTCACCGGACTGAATCCGTCGAATAGACTCCATTTTGCATAGACTACAGGACTGTATCGCCCTCCAATTCGATTTCTTTAATAAATTCCACGGTAGCTTCAAGCACGAAGCTCGTAACATTCACGCACCCTTTTCCCGGAATGGTCCTTAGCGCTGGGTACCTCAGCGAGTCCATTGTTGACAACTTCACCTGGAAAATACTGGACATCATTCTTGACAGCACGTTCAAGAAGTACTTCAAGGTCTCAACTCAAATAAAAACTTCTTTCGGTGCATCAAAACTCATTTTTACAGCACCATAACGCATAACAACGCACTGCGACGCATCACAACGCTTCAAAACAACGATTTATCGCATAAAAACGCTTTGCTATATGTTATTTCGACGCCGCGCATTGCTTCATTGTCTTTATTTTGCCGTTTTGCTGATTATTTGAAGATTTCTATTTCATAATCTTCGCATAACACATTTCATCGCATCACAACGCATCGCAAAGTATTGCAGTGCATTTTTAAGCAGTCAGCGACTGCGATTGCGTCGCCTCTGGATCCGTTTGCAAACAGAGCCACTGATCAATTGAGATCAGTTGACTAAATTCGGCAGCAGATTTTGCCTTAATCATTGTTGCTGCTGATGCTGCTTCACGTTGGTTTCGTTGCTGTTTTTCTTGTCGCTGCCGTCGTCGTTGGTCGACATTCTTTAGCCGCTTTTGGGGGAGGCGTTCTTGACCAATTTGCCGAAGAGTGGCTGCAGTAGCAACAGTCACCAGTGGAAAAAGAAAAAGTCCCAACAACAGCAACAACAACAACAACAGAAATTGCAATGCCCATAAAATAAGGAAGATCGTTTAAAGATCTCTAAAATACTTTGAAGCGATGTTTAGATCGAGCGATCGCGATGTTTGATTGACTGATTGATTGATTGATGAATGGAGGAATGAATGAGCTGCAATGTATGAAGATTGAGGTTGAGGGGCGGGAGGAGGCACACAGCGGATCCTCAAATGGTCAATCGAAGGCTGATGTCGCTTTTTTTCTGTGCGTTCGTTAAAAGAACGTCACAGAACGTCGAACATGATGGAAATTATGCGTTTAGAGGATGATGTCGCTGTGAGTACCGTTAGACGGTGCAACTGCATTTGTGCAGTTGCTTTGCTGCTTCTTCAGCTTCCTTTTCTGTTTATCATAACGACGAAGGAAGGTCGTTGCGAATAAATGCTAAATAAAGGATAAAAATGCTGTTGTTGTTAGCTTTGTTGTTGTTGTTGCTGCTTCTGCAGCAAGTTTCAGCACGAAGATGAAAACAAAAAAACAAATAAAGCGATTTAAAAGCCAGAAAAGCTACTAGAGCAGCTGATATAATAAAAGCTGAATAAAATTTATCGCATGATAGAATTTTTAGTGCGATTTTCGAAAGAGAGAAATTTTAGTGCGTAACTAAAACAGTGACTTTTAAACATTATTAATGAGTGTTAATTTTAGGTTTATTAAAGAAAATACTATTACAAAGTTATATATTTTTTTAAAAAAAACATGAAATTGAATTGCTTCAAGGTGATTGATTGCATTAATAATAATCATTGAATTCATTTCAATTAAAGTTGATGTGAACTGGAAATTTATTGTACGATTTTGATGGGATTTTCTGCCGAAAGAAAGCAATAAAAATGTGGAAACAAGAACGAGAAATGAACTTATTAAGAAGCCAATCCTATGACAAGAAATCGAGGCAAATCAAATCGACCGCGAGTCAAGCCACTCGAGGGTCACATTCAATCGAGCGGACCGTCAAAACATGTTAGCGAAGACATTAGACAAAGACATGCCTCGAAAAAATAGCGCAAATCAGTGACGGATTCCATGATTGGAAAATGCGTCAGTGAAGCGAGACGCAGCGCCACGGAGCGCCCACGCAGCGCCAATGATTAGAACGGAAACAAAGGCGCGTGTGCAGCGCAGACGAAGCCGTCGTTTATAATCATGAAAAAAATTATTTGCTTCGATCTCCGCTTCACTCGTCCTGCATTTGGTAAACTCTCTTTGAAGATGGGCGTAGAAATTTAGTATAACTCTAATAAGAATTTCAATAGCGAAATGTGCCGTTCCGTTGCTACTCTCTGCGCAGCAGTCAGGAGATAACCAACGACACAATGACGCTTGTGCTTGGGAGAGGTGTTTACATGAGTGTGTGTGTGTGTTCTTGTCTCCTTCTTCTGCTCCAAAGAGTTCGCTTGCTCTCAACAAGCAGCGTTGTTGTTGTTCGATGATATCTACTTTGTTCTTGTTCTTACCTTCGTTTGTTCACTCCAATTAGACTTTTAAAGAGATGCATGTTGAGGCTGTTTAATTTTAACCGTTGAATGAGAGAATGCGAAGATCAATTCGCCGTTGTTGTTGTTTTTACAGTTGTGTTGCAATGGAAGAAGCTCTTTAAACACTTTTCCATATTTTTTCCAAACATGCTTCAATTTTTATCAATTATAAAACTTTTAAAAACTGATCAATATTCAATTTAAAACTCACAACAAAAAACGAATGAAAATCACTTTAAATGAATCACTTGAACGAAAGAGAAACGTGTAAATTTTCAAGTGCGTTTTTGGAAATTCTTGTTTCATCGCCCTTTTTACCAATATTTCTATTTATTCTCAAAAATAAACGAAACACAAACACTTTTTATTTAATTATTATTCAACACATCTTTTGAAAATCCTCCGCCTTTCGTTTCAACTGACGATTGCATGCTATAAATTTTTCACTTTTATTTCTCCATCAAAATTAAAGTTTAAAGACGCATGACGAACTTTTTTCACAGTAAACAACAGCCAAAAAAAAACCGTGAAGAAGAAGAACACAAACATAAAAATTAACAACAAAAACAAAATTTAACTGCTGATGCGTTAAGAACAACAACAACAATCGTCAATCATCTGTAACAATGCAAAATACAGAAAAATTAACTATTTGCACAAAATGAAATTCTGAACACTGCGCCGAAGATGTTATTTCAGCGTTTAGAAAAAAGACGGCGGCGCCGAGGAATCGCAACGGCGGCTTCGTTAAAAATGAAAAAAGATGATGGCGTGAAATGTTCGCATTTGATTCGCTTTGTCGCATATTTTGAAACACTTTTCTTTATTTTATTTGTAATTAATAAATTATTTAATAGTTATTGTTAATTATTGTCCCTTTTCTTTGGTGAAAAACTGAACTTTTGCCTAATGAATAACAGAAATGCTGTGAAGTGAGTTAAAAATGCTTAAACTGCGTTTATTATTTTTTTTTTTTGTATAGAAAAAAAAGATTTAACTTTTTGATGCTTTACACCAAAAAAAAAAAATTAAATTAATACAGAAAAATTTATAACCTTACAAATATAATTTTCACTTAAAAATTGAATTTTCATTTTAAAATATTGAAAGAAATTGCTTCGAAAATAGTGTAAAATTAAAGCAAGCACAACGGAATATACAATAGTAGATATTAAAGAAATTACAGTCGAACTTCCCTATAGTGAAGTCGAAGGGACCACAAAATTACTTCATTATATAGAAATTTCATTATATAGAAAACATAATACTTTTTTAAATTTTTATTTTAAGTAATCAGTAATTTCAGTTTGGATTACACTTTTCCATTTTTGTTCTTCGACGAAAGCTTCTAATAAATTAACTCGACTCGAAAACTTTATTAGGTACATCATTTTTCATGTCCACAAAAGTGGTAGGCAGAATTCCAAATTGTTTAGCAAAATCTTTATTTTTTGCTCAACCTTCTTCAACTTTATTAATAATAAACAATTTTTTTTCAATAGAGAGACTATTTCGCTGCGACATTTTCACACTGTTTGTTCACTTAATGCAACGAGCATATATAATATATGCTCGTTGCCTGGTGTCAAAATTGTTAGTGATGGTCATTTTTTATCTTTCTCTGTTGTTATTTTCAAATTTCGGGGATGCCCATATAAAGTTTACTTTTCCATCGGAATACAGTGTTACTAGTATAGCCAACGGAAAATTATTTGAAAAAATTCATTATAAGGAGACAAAAACGTATGAAATTTGAGATTGCAACTGTAAAACTTGTTCATTGTATAGAAATATTCACTGTATAGAAATTCATTATACAGAGATCAAAAAAGACCAGAAATTGAATTGTACTTGAAAAAAATTCATAATAGGGAGTGCTTCATTGTATAGAAGTTCACTATAGAGAAGTTCGACTGTATAAAATCACAAAAAATACTTAATTTTATAGTAATTTTATCGAAGGTTGACTGTAAATGAAACTCACAAAAAACAAAATAGAAACATAAAATGGAAACATAAAACACAGCATAAAAACTCAACAACCAACGAAAAAGCCTTAAAAGGTGCTGCCAAGGTACAAATCGCACTTCTCTATGAAAAAGTAAAACAAAAAAAACTCTAATGAAACAACAACAACAACAACAAACATTACCACATTCAACATGAGTCCGAAAGCTTGATGCTTTTTATGGATTTTTATGATTTGAACACAGCGATGTTTGTTCACTTGATTTATTCCTATATCAAGTTTTTTATTTTATTCCGTTTCAATTAAAGATTTGTTGCGGTGCAAATTGAAAAAATCGAATAAGAAAATGTAAAAACTCATTGAATAAAATCGTCCATCATGACAGCTGCTGCTGCTGCTGCTACCGTCCGTTAGATGACGCTGCCGATAGCCGAAAAATCCCAATTGGAGCTTTGACGATTAAACGATTTAAATAAAACTCATATTTAATTGAATCAAATGAAATACGAGCAAATGAAATAAAATAATCCCAATAAAAAAATAATCCGCAGATCAGAAATCTATTTATTAAACGATAAAATTAAATAAGGTTGTCTTTTCCTTTTTTTGCGTGTTTTGTTTGCGAAGTGAAGACGTGAAGTGATCGGGCAATAAACGAATAACGAAATGTCGTTGAAGTGGTCGTACGCGATCGTGACGTGTTGCACGAGATAAACTTGAGGAAAATCCCATGGAAAAGGGAAAAAAAGAGTAACAAATCCAACGACGACGACGACGACGACAATCGAATTGCATGCGATTTAATATCAGAAGCAAAAGCAAATGGAAATTGCTTTTGGCAGGAGTGCGTATACAACAACAACAACAACTAGAACAACAACAACAACTCAAGCAAAGAGCGCGACTTCCACTTTTGGCCACACATCCTTGACTCAGTTGTGTTTGGATCGCAGAAACTCACACAAAGCGACTGCAGCTGATGTTACGTGGTTGAACTTTGTTGTTGTTGTTGTTGTTATTCTTGTTGTTGTTGCTGTTTGAAATGTTCTCTTAAGTATCTGCAATTGAAACAGGAAAGATTTACTTACCTTACATGGAGCTCAGAGTCGTCGTCGTCGTTGTTGTTGTTGTTGTTTTTTCAATTGCAAAAAAAAAATGGAAAAATCATAGAAGTCGCTGTTTGATGTTGATGGCGTTTTTTGCTGTATTGGAAATGTATAAAAATCCATATTTATTTTTAAATAAAGATTAAAAAACCATGAAAGACAATTTAAAAATAAAAATTAAATAATAAAAATAATTATATAAAGCAACAATTTAAATAAATGTAAATTATTACATTTATTTATTATTATTTATTTAATGTGGTTTTATTGAATTACTTATTAAAATATAACAATTTAATTATTTTTTATTTCTCATTAAGACTTTTATTATTTTTATTATTTTATTCGAAATCGTTAAATTCGCTCTCTTCTTTCTTCTTTGCTGTCATTTGTTCGTTTATGAATTTATTCAATTATTTTTCTGACTTTTCGACATGTCCACTGACGTGCAGAGGTCCCCAGCGTCGCCAATAAATCACAAAAGAAGCAGAAATGACGTCACGTGACAGGACAAAAACCGATTTTAACTGTTACAACTGTGAAAATAAAATATTCACGTATTTTAAACAGATTTTCGTTCAGAAAAATCGCCAAATTTATGCCATAATTTAATGTCATCGTTTTGAAGAACTCGACTCCATCTCCCCGCCAACGCTGCTTCTTCCTTCTCCTCAGCTTCTTCTACTTTCAACTAATTTTTCTCTCTTCTCCGTTTGCGTTCCAGATGAAATCGACGACAACCTACGAAATGCACAATTATGCAGCGAAGCCGAGCGTCAGCCGAAGCGATGCGAATGTCAACGACGAAGCGGCGGCAATCATCGGCAGCAGCGCTGAAAAATATTCGTTGCGTCAGCGTCACAAACGCGGCAGCGCTGCGACGCCGTTTCACAGTTATTTGAGTGATGACAACAACAACAACAACAGCAGCAGCCACTGCGAACGAGAGCACTGCGCATCGGGTGACGTCATCACGACGAGCGCAAAAGCAGCGAAAGCCAAATCGGCCGGGCGCAAACGCACGAACGGCGCCACGAACGCGAGCTCCACAAACAACAACAACAACAACAACAGCAGCAGCACGACGACGACGAAAGCGAAAACGAAAGCACCGCCGCTGAGCAAATATCGGCGAAAGACGGCGAACGCGCGCGAGCGGACACGAATGCGCGAAATCAACTCTGCTTTCGAGAACCTGCGTCACTGCGTGCCGCACACGATCACCGGCGACGTCGCGGCGCATTCCAACGAGAAGCTGACGAAAATCACGACGCTGCGCCTGGCCATGAAGTACATCCAGATCCTCGGCGAGGCGCTGGTGAACCCCAGCTTCGAGGCCGACTTCCTGCTCGAGTGCCAGCGCGACGGCGACCACCGCTTCACGACGCACAACTGGCAGCAGCCGCCGCGAGTCGCGTCGCCCGCCGAGGCAGACTTCGACGATCAGGACTTCGAGCTGAAGGCGTCGCCAGCACCGAAAGTCACATCGAAGCCGGCCAAGAATGCAACAGCTGCTGGCAGAAGCACGCCCGCCGCCAGCCTCAACCCCGCAGCCGCCGCCACGCAACGCAAAGCGCCGGCGAAAAGGCAGACGAAGAAGCAGAAGCTGCAGCAAAGCATTTCGCCGTACAACTCGTCGTCGGGTGGCTCCACCTGCTCCTCGCTCTCCACGTCCGCGTACGCGTCGCTGTCGTCGGCCGCCAGCTCGAGCGCCTCCAACTCCTCGTCGTACCTCATCGACAGCCCCGTGAACGCCGCGTACGTGCACAACCTCAACCACTCCATGTCCGACCTGAGCAGCCCGCACCTGGAGTCGGACGGCGACTCGCTGCACCGCTCCGAATCCTGCCTCAGTCCGCCCAACGACTGCGTCGTGCCGTCGACGACCGCTTTCCCGCCCGCCGACCACCAGCAGCTGCCCGTCGACGTCCTCAGCCCCTTCGATCAAATGTCCTCCACGCTCGAGAATCCGCTCGAGCTGAGCCTGCGTCTGCTCGACTCCTCGGCGGATTCGCTGGACTTCAGCGGCGACGCAGTCGGAGTCGGAGTCGCAGCCGCACCGTCGTCCTGCATGAGTCCCTTGGTCAGCTTGGACGCCTTCAATCCGTTTTCCGATCTGCTGCACGGCGACTTCCCGGAGCACGGCGCCTTCGACTTGTTCCTGGCGTGACGAAGCGGCGCCACAAACTGTGCCATCAGCCATCATTCGTTCGAGAACTTCTTCTAATGTACCATATTTTTACTGTTATTCTTAGAAGTCGCACCCGCGACAACTGCACTAGATTTTAGTTTGGACACAAACCACTTTGAAAATTGAGAGAAAGCTCAACTTTCAGCGTTTCACTAGTTTTTTATTTGTCGCGAGAATTGAAATTGCTAACAGAAAACTTTGTTTGCGTTGATTTTATTTGATTTAGCCGAATTCTATTTGTGTCATAGTAATTTTTTTAATTTTACTGAATTGAATTATTATATTTGTGTATATCATTAAAACTGTAAAGATAAAGTATTTTATTTATAAAAATATTTACAAATTTATACAATTTTTATATAAAATTTTTCACTATTTTTCTTCGCGTTAAAAATTTAATTTAAATAAATATACTTTATATTTTTCCTATTCCAAAACCAATTATTTACAGTCGCTGTCAAACTTTTATGAAGTCAATTAAATTTACGAGTTTTTCAGTTTTTTTGTTATTTCGATTCATTTTTAACGGTTTTTTTTTTTAAAACACTTTTCTTCTATATTTTTATCATAAGCTTTAAGATTAGCTCGTAAATAAACTGCAACATGTGTTAATTTCAAAATACTCAAAACGCACAAAATTCACAATAAATTTCGAAAATTAATCATTTTAAGAATTTAAGGAAATTCCAACAAAACGCCATGAAAAACGATTTTATAAGGAATGCTTCATTTTTGTTTTTTTGTTTGTTTGTTCATTTTTTATTGCTTGTAAAATAAATTTATAGAAGAAAACTGCTGAAAAACAAATCAACACAATTTTTATTTAAAAGAAGGAGAATTTTATTTTTTAATTTTACGAGGGAAAAACTTCATAAAACCGCGTTTAATCACGTCTTTGAAGTGATGAAAATATCAAATTTAACATCCCACTTTAAAAATCGACGGTGTTTTTTACCAATTTCGTGAAATTGATTTCATTAAATATTCAGCCTTTGAAAAACGCCGTCGTCCCCATTGAGACAAAAACAAGGAAAATTTGTAAATCATTAACGTGTGAATGTGTGTGTGTGTGTGTGTGTCTTTTATGCAAATAATTTGCTCATTTTCATGCACCGTTTAACACCAAACAAGATCCATGCACCGTCCACGACGTCGACGACGATTCTTTGTGTCTCCGAACGCCGCGTGATACACTTGCAACAGTTAGCTGCACGAGGTGCACGTTGTTGTTGCACTCGTAGACGGTGACACTTGTCACAAGACTGAAGTCACCATCGCGACACGAGCTGCAAACTTAATTAAGTTGATTTCCTTCGTTTTTATTAGCATTTTTCGCAGTCGCCAGCAGCCACAATTCAAGTTACACGGACTCCTCGAATTACTTCAGGAAATTTGTTTAAAAAGCATGTCATTTAACTTACTGCAATTCTTCAAGATTAGCAAAAAAAAAAACACATTTCATTTGCCATTCAAACAGAGAAAACTTTGAAGATACGAGAAATAAAATTACCCAGAAAAATAATGTTCGAGTAACACTGTGAATGTCGGGGGCAAATTTATTTCCCTTATTTGAAACTATTCATGTTTAGTGAATGTTTGACTTCTACAGTGTCACTCAAACAGTACTGAATGCAGCGTGTGTCTGTGCTTCTCTTCGGTTCGGATAGAAACTAAATTACTGCTAGAAAAAGAATTCTGTAAAGCAACTTAACAGCATCTGTAAACTAATAAACAGAAAAGATTTGCTAACATTATTATAAAATTAATCGTTTTTAAATGGATCAGAAAACTTGGATGAAGACTTGACACTCCCCATTGGACCTTCATACCAAACTTACTGAAGTTCCAGACGTTTAAATCATTAATTAAGGATTGCTTTGATGGTAACAATGACGTCTATTTGAATATTTCGTCGAAATTAAAAATTCTACTGTACTTACAAATAAAGCAAGTATTTTTTTAACAAAGGAAACCTTGATCCAAAAATAATTATTATATTGAGAGAATTTTTCCATTAGAAAAACTAAAAAAAAAACTTTTCCATCTGTTATTTTAAAATAAATCGACAATTAAAATGTGTAAACGGATATCCTTTTTGCTACTTGCAATCTTCATCATCCAGTCTTGTGCATCGCAAAAATGTGTCCTGCGTCGCAATGAACGCAGCGGATTCATAGTTGCCAAAAATTTCGGCTTCAAGGAAATCATCTTGCGAAATGATATTTCGGATATCGAATTAGAGTTGGGCGAAGTTGTGAATGCATATTGCGACACCGGTTTCAGGCAAGGAACTATAAACTGCCTAAAAGTCCGATTATAACCTGTGTTTTTGTAATTTTTTCAGATCATGTGTAGACTTGGGAAGAGAAATTGAACTGTACTGCCTCAACGATAATAAACTTTATTATAAAAAAAGTGGAATGAAGGAGCCTCTGCCCATTTACTGCACCTTAACCTGTCCCTGGTCCGAGGAAGTACAGCTCTACGAGAGCAAGAAAAAGCTGCCCAACTGTGAGCCGCACACCTCATTAACATTGGGTTTTCGGGCTTCGCAGACGCTTTCTGGAATTTACGCTGGCATCTGTTATGATTGGAGCAGTTTGCATCTCAAGTACATTATCTATAAAACCCACAAAAGTAGCAGACGTCAAAATATGATCCTGCCGGACTCGGTAAGTGGTCCATTGCAGCTCTACAATTGATAATTGACCTTTTGAAAGCAAGAGAAAATAAAATAACTACTTTTACCCAACCTAGAAAACATCTATTCAAACAATCGGCGGCAAACTCAAATCAGTAACCATGGATAAAAGAATCCCGAACTTCGAGACCTACTTCAAGTTCATGACGTAAATTTTCACGCAGAAAAAATATTCCATTTGAAAATTTCTTTACATTTTTTTATACTCTTCTAGTCAAAACTCTTTTAAGGAAAAATACGAAGTTTTGCAGCGCAATTATTCGTTGCTAGAACTCTTCACGTTTGAGTATGACAGCCTAGTGCAGGACCAACCGATGGAGGAGTTATCCAAGCCGTACGCGAAGCTGCTCAACATCATCTGGTGGCAGAACCTGCGGCTGGGCAACTGGCGCACCTTCCTGAAGCTGCTCGAGGAGCGCAGCGCCGCGGTTGAGTACAGCGTTGTGACGGGCACCGATGGCGCAGTCGTCGTTCCCGATGTGAGGGGCGCTTGCGAGGCCAACGTCATCCTGGAGGTCGCCGCCGAGGACGCAGGATCCGGGAAAATAGCTGCACCCGAATACATTTGGACCCATTTGAAGGCGGTGCCGGACAATGAGACCGACGACTTCGTAGTGATTGCCTACAATTCCCCATTTGTACGCTCCTCGAATGCTTTTCACCGATATTCGCCTGTCAGAATTGTGATGCTGATTGCTTTTATTTCTCTCCTTAGTATACAAAAGAGGACTCGATTATCTTCTGCCACGACATGTGCGATGAGATTCCCTGGTTCCACCGATTCCTTAGCATTCGTTTAATGCCCGCCAGAGGATTGATGTTTTGCTGTCGCCCGAATGAAGTCGCCCACAAATTGAAGAATTTCCCCCACTTCACTGACGAAGCTGCTAATTATACAGATGTCCTTACCACAAGTTGTCCCGTGAACTTACCTAATACGTGCCCAAGATTTTAAATACTTAAAGCATTTAAAGTCATTTTTACTTCCTTCTTACTATTCACTTAAAATAAAATTTTTCGTTATTTAAAAAACAAGAGAATCCATACGATGGCTTCGTGTTTTCGTTGATTTCTATATCTACGATTGAGCGTTATATAGTTATAGCATTGGTCATTGTGCAAGAACAAGCATTTCTGATCTACTTGGAGACCGAATTGCACTGTTTGCTGAATGATCGGAGAATATTTATAGCTAAATTCAGAGGTTGGACCAAGCCACTTTCGTGAGTCGATTCCTGAGAAAGAATAACGCATCTATAGTCGTAACTTTTATATTTGTTGCACCTGATCTAGACTGCTATCACCTGTTAAGGTGCTTTAAGGTAGATTAAAAAGCAATTCCGGTTTCTGCGGAAATCCAGGGCATGTAGCTTAGAACGCGCATCGAGACTGCATGCTGACCACTTTCGCAGCCAACTTTCGAAGGTATATTCGAAATTACGCCGATCAGCTCGTCGGAGTCCATTAACACCAGAGGTCCACCGGAGTCGCCCGCACAGGGCGATCCATACGGCAATTTCGTGTACGCGCAGATTTCGGTATCGACGATCGAGCGGTACGTTTTGGAGCATTCCGCGTTCGAAATGGTTTTCAGTCGCGTCCATAGCAAGATGCTTGCGTGATCGCCATTGTTGCTAATTACACCCCAGCCCATGGTAATTGCCACTCTGTCTGCGAAATCATTTGCGCTTGGTTGCGGCAACTTCGCATATCCAATTTTCCCGCAATCACGCGTCTTCGGGATCCGAATCAAGGCGATATCGTTTCGTGCTCCAGACAGTCTGAATTCCGGATGCGGGATGAAGTCCGTATCTTGGACCTTGTATTTGACTTCAGCTTCGTCTCTGGAAGTGGCTCCCAAATAGATTTTCGCCTTCACCTTTCTGCATTCAGTGAAATGTCTTTATCTTTACATATTCTGGGAGATAGCGAAAACTTACTCATGTATACAGTGCGCTGCTGTCAGGACCCAATTCGCAGCAATGAGTGAACCGCCGCAAATATTCGGGGGATTCCCGATCGAGCGTGCTACCACTACAGCTGCATATTTGAACTGGCCGCTCACAGCTTCAGTGCCCCTGAAGACCCTGCCCATTCGTTCATGCTCCTTAGCAGAGAGACTGTAGACGAGGTCGGTGACTACCAAAGCAAATAAAAGACACTTCATTAGGTAGCTTTTTCTGTATCAACTGAACGATTGAACGGTAACTACGTGAATGACTTGGAAAGCCCACCAACGGTCTTTAAATAGTGGACAATTGAAGGGCGGTTCTTAAAATAGCAATAACGAGTGATTAGGAGTTGACCAAAACTTTCCGAATCAACAACATCTTATCAGCAATCATTCATTGTGATTCATTGTATTACGCAGTGGACAGTGCTTCCAAGAAGCACAGATCATAAAGACTGGGAACTTGGGACAAAGAACTTGAAGTACGAGAAAGATAAAATAGATTTTCTGTTCTTTTTGTTTTCATAATATATTTGGAAATAAGGGGAATAAGGGAAAAGGAATTGGAAACCGTCTAACTACGTAACCTTCTCATTGGCTCATTAGCCGGGTACAAATTACGTCTATTAGCTATAAAAAGTAGTTAGTACCTTCTATGGTGCTTCTAATTCAGAACCTGAACGATCGTCTTGACATCGTGTATTCAAATACTGTTTCACTGTTGCATAAGGTCACTGTGTCCATGGTTATTGTTCACTTGAAAGAATCCTATCTATTTTTGGATGAATGCTTTTTTCCACTGGAGTCCTGGAGAATTCCTACGATAGGTCAATTCCTAGGTGGGTGAAAACTATTTCATACTGGGGAATATTTCGTACTACTGCACGCGTTATTCCGGGAAGCCAAAACTATCGGCCTTAGAGAACCTCATGCATTTCTAAATGCTAATACACTTGCATAGAACGAATGGACAAACTTCCCTCAAAGGCCTTTGTAGACAAATTTTTTTGCAAATGAGGCGCAACGTTGATAAAATGTCTCTTACGGGATTCACTGCTTAATTCAGCCCTTTACTCTTAAGTCAGGAAAGTCCACAGTAAACCAGCTGAAGGAATCCATTGTCGTGTCTGTACGAAGAATATTAATTACAGTATTTAGAATATAATTACTAGCAAAAACTGTAATACCAAGAAAGAGCCCGGCTACAATACGACGAAGTCCCTTTTCAAACATTGGGATAGACTCGAAAATCCAGTTGGAAACTCTTAAGAAGTATATAGAAAGTATATGAATAGTGTAGAAGAATAGATATGAATATGTATTGGATAGGATGGACCAAACCTAAACATTAGAATTCCAAATAAACTAAAAACAAAGCAAATTGAAAGTAGAGAGATATGTTTGGAACTCTGGTGCTATATTTGAATAACATTCTCCTTTTAAATATAAATATAAGAGATTTTTCCACTATAAACTTCTAGAGTCGTTTTGATTCGTGTGAGTTGTCCCCTTCATCGAAATACAATCAGAATGATGCTAATCAAAGTTGGAATTTTTTTGGAATTAAAAGTGGGAAATAAGTAAACAAAAGTGTGTGAAAAGTGAAAACATCGTTATCTTCTTGCGACGACAGGCAACAACAGAGTTCATTCATATATAAATTATTCTCGATGCTCGTGGAGAGCACAGAGAATATTATTTATGCGTTTGTGGACATTGATCATTAATATAACTGCGACGAAAGCCGAACGTTAGTTCATTTGCAAGAGTATGTAAAGCATTTTCGCATTGAAGAACTATTCTTATATAGAACCGATATCTGTATACGTAAAAGCTGTTTCATTCGAAGTGCTGAGCCATCAAATTCTGTCCATGCAATCGTAAACACTAACATAAAAATAAACCGAAGGCCCAAAGAGTATAAATTGAGGATTAAAAATACTCGTATGCAAAAAGAGGCGATCGTCTGCTGATTCACTATAAAAAGGCGCATAACGACCGAATCGAGCTTTAGTCTTCTGACGAATCGAAAGCAATCGACTTCATTTTGAGTCGAACTTCAGAATGAGTTACAAAATCCTTCGAGCTGTCGTCGTCCTCATATTTTTTATCAAGTGCTGTGTATCCCAATGCGTCATAGGACAAAACAGGAATCAAGCATTTACAGTAGTGAAAAAATTCGGATTCAAGGAGATCATCTTAAGAAATGACTTCACGAACATTGAATTAGATGTCGGCGAAGACGTCTACGCATATTGCGATGTTGGTTTTAGGCAAGCGAATTGACCGAAACTGATACCGACCACAAGCGAAATAATGTTTTAAAATTTGCAGAGATTGTAATAAGGAACTCGGAACTTCTATTGAGCTACACTGCACCAGGGACTATAGAAACGTGAAATATACTGTAGTTTCTGGAAGTCAGATGTCGGATTTTAGCTGTTTCTTAAGCTGCCCGCGGTCAAACAATTTACAGCTCTACGAGAGCCGAAAAAAGCTGGCCAACTGTGACCCTCACACGTCCTTAGCGTTGGGCTATAGGGCTTCTCCATCGATTTCTAGGACTTACGCTGCCATCTGTTATGATTGGAACAGATTGGAGCTCAAGTACATTAACTATGAAGCCTACAAGCCCATCAGGCGTGAAAACGTGGTGCTACCGGTTTCGGCATATCTGAAATTTTTACCCACTCAAGAAACATCTCTTCAGTCCAGCGGCGAACTGAAATCAGTGACGATGGATAAAAGGATCCCGGATTTTGAGAGTTACTTCAAGTTCATGAGGTAAAGTTTTACACAGATCACAGAGTCACAATTCAGAAACTTCGTCGAACTTTTTCGTCTATAATCGCTTTCACTTCTAGCAAAGACTCTTTTGAGGAAAAATACAAAGTTTTGCAGCGCAATTATTCCTTGCTAGAACTCTTCACGTTTGAGTATGACAGCCTAGTGCAGGACCAACCGATGGCGGAGTTATCCGAGCCGTACGCGCACCTCCTCAACATCATCTGGTGGGAGAACCTGCGGCTGGGCAACTGGCGCACCTTCCTGAAGCTGCTCGAGGAGCGCAGCGCCGCAGTTGAGTACAGCGCAGTGACGGGCACCGATGGCGCAGTCGTCGTTCCCGATGTGAGGGGCGCTTGCGAGGCCAACGTCATCCTGGAGGTCGCCGCCGAGGACGCAGGATCCGGGAAAATAGCTGCACCCGAATACATTTGGACCCATTTGAAGGCGGTGCCGGACAATGAGACCGACGACTTCGTAGTGATTGCCTACAATTCCCCATTTGTACGCTCCTCGAATGCTTTTCACCGATATTCGCCTGTCAGAATTGTGATGCTGATTGCTTTTATTTCTTTCCGTAGTATACAAAAGAGGACTCGATTATCTTCTGCCAAGACATGTGCGATGAGATTCCTTGGTTCCACCGATTCCTTAGGATTCGCTTAATGCCCGCCAGAGGATTGATGTTTTGCTGTCGCCCGAATGAAGTCGCCAACAAATTAAAGAATTTCCCTCATTTAGCTGGAGAAAATGCTGATCGTTTAAGGATTCCAAGGAACACAACAACAGAAACAGCACACTACATAACACAAACATCAACACTGAGAACAACAAAAACAACTTCGATACCAAAAACAACAACATATAATTATGATAATTATTTTGCTTAATGTTCTAATGTTTCAACGAAAATTATAATTTACGCACACATGAAGATAATAAAAAGCTGATATCGGAAAGGCACTTAAAGTAAAATAAAACAATTTTTCTGCTTTAATATTGCTTTGTTTTTCAACTTCATGTTCCTCAGTAAGAAAAACAACTTAATTTCTCATAAATTTCCATTTTAATCTGGAGGAATTCCCAGGCCATAAATAAAAAGCTTTCAGAGCGGATATAAATAATAAAAAATAATTTATTAAAAGTTTCTTGTTCTTCACTAACTTTTCATGGGATTACCAAAATATTTGAATTTTAAAAGATTGTTAATAATGTTAAATTTAAATGAAAAGTATTAATTTTTCGCGAATATTCTAAAATGTTACATTTTAGTTTAATTTTAAAACAGTTAATGAAACCACGGAAAAAAAAGTCGAAGGAACAAACTTCGCTTGCTTTCCTTTAATTATCATTTCCTTTATATTTTCATTATTTATTATTCAGTTTCATTCGATTTTTGTACAATTCGAATATAGTTTTGCATAATTTTTATTTTATTTGTATTTTTATTTCAATTTCTATTTAAAAACACGTGAGAGATTTACAAAATTCCGCAGGAAATTTTTGGGAGGGTTTTTCAATACTTTTGAATAAATAATCAATGATTTAAAGATCACAAAACAACTATGGATTTTTTTGGTCTCTTATCATTATCTTTTTCAGTCATCATTAATTTATTGTCCAAACCCAAAAGCCTAAAAATTATCAGTTTTGTTGGTTTCCTTTATAAATTACCCATTTCATCCTAAAATTGTTAAGAGTACATTTTCTTTAGGTTTTATCTAATAAAGCAAAGTAATTTAATATTAGTTTTAGTTTTGATTTATTTAATTTCTGTTTTTGGGTATATAATTAAAATATAATGAGTGAGGTTCCTCTAAAGGCAGCTCGCAAGGTTATTAACCCCTTTTAATCATTTAACTTAATTCAATTCCTCATTTTCTTTTGTAGCAATAAACTGAAACTTAATTAAAAAACGTTCAATTTAATTTACTTCTAGAAATAATAAACGATTTTGTGACAAATTCGCTTCCATCATCAATAGTTTTTTGTGTTGCATTAAGAGTAACTTAAAACCTTATCAAATGTACTCCGCACTCTGCCATAGACGACTATAAAATAAATGTTTATTTATTATTATTCTCAACAGATAGGGCACATTTAATGGGTCCAAATACCGAGTGACTATAACTCACTTTCAACCCGCAATTCTTACAACTTCCAAGTTGTATATAACTCATCGAATTGAGGAGGAGAACTCTTAAGTATGTATACAGAATCTCATTTCCTAACACAATCAAGTTCTGTGTTTCGCAGTATTGGCGGATATTATTTCCCCTTGCGATCGCCTTTGTATTGTGGTCTTTAAATACGAAGACGATTTCCAGTCGAAGAAAAAAATGTGAGCCGTCGTTTTTTGACCGATCAAAATGTATAAATAGCAACACATCCCGATGAATTCTTCAGTTGAATCGGTAAAATTTGCGTCTAAGGTTGCAAGATGTTCCATTATCATCGACTGATCGTTTGCCTAGTGATCCTTTTGGCGATCCTTTTACTTACTCGTAGAGCGGATAGTTCTTGTAGTTTATCTACTTCGGGCAATCGTCCAATTCTCGTGGCAAACTTCGGCTCAAAGCACATTATCATTACGAAACAAATAGGCATAAATTTGGATGAGGGCGCCAATGGTTTTGCGTATTGTGCCAGTGGCTTCAAGTAAGTTAAAGCTTTCGTTTTACCACCTTCACTAAACTGAATCGTAATCAACCGTTGGATCACTCTTTTTCAGAAAATTTATTTATAGCTCTTCTTATGAACCTCACCTCAATTATGAATCGAGGCAACTGGTGCATTTTTACTGCCTTTCAAATGAAATCAATTTACGTCGATCGCCTGCTAAGGATGCATTGCGACCCTATCTTTATAACTGGAATCCTGCAGTCCATAACCACGATGACGATGACTTCGACGTTGATTACCCTTCCCCGCCACGTGAAGATCGGCGCACTATTGAAGGTCCTTTCGAATGCAGTGGCACAGCATACGCCGTCTTCGAATCCGCTCATCAGCTGCCGCACTGTGCTGACTTCCAGTCCTACGCCCTTGGCGCTAAGCTAAGCACGCCCATCATAATCGCGGCTCTCTGCTATGACCTGGACAGCCTCACAATACGCCATGTTAGCTATAAGCTGCAAGAGCCTTCTGTGGTTCTGGAGAAAGCTGCGGTACCATACTTAAATCATTATCCCATTTACATCTACTACAGACCATTATCGTCCATTCTAGGAGCTCTATCCTTTGGGCCTGCATAATTCTAGTTTGTCTGAGCCGTTGAAATCGATTGAACACATCTTGGATTTTCCCAGGTGAATGATTCTTATGAGAATTTTCGTATTATTTATGTTAGAATTTGATCCCAATCCTAATGTCAAAGTTCTTCCGACATAAACCGTTCGATATCCAATTCCGCTGAGAACAACTTCTGGCTACGAATAGCAGATTTTGAGTTGGATAGCATCGTGCAGACGAGTGTGTATTACGACTCAGCCTTCAAGGAGAACGCCAACTATTTCAATATTGTTTGGTGGAAAAATCTGCGTATAGGAAACTGGCGGCGTTTTATCCAGTTGCTGGAGGCACGCTCGGAAAGTGTCGTCTACAACGTTTACACGGGTGTGGCGGGGCAACTGCGTTTGCCAGTGGAGCTAAAGAGCAAATGCGAACCAGAGACCAGCAAAACTTTAGAGGTAAGCGATTCATATGAAAATGGTGTGCTTTTCTACCGCTGTCATCCAATACAGTTTGCGGATTTCAAAACAACAGTGCCACAATTTATCTGGACTTACTTGAACTCGACCCACGAGGATATTCCTGAAGATTTTGTTGTAATTGCTTACAACTCGCCGTATTTCGAAGTACGTTTCGTTGAAGTTGCCGCCAATGATAACTCTCAGCTATTTCCTACTTAATTCTATTGTGCTTTAGAATTTCAATCAGAATTCCACGCTTCTGTGCAAAGATATGTGTGACGAGATCGAATGGCTCAAGCCCATGGAGGACTCGCGGCGGATCTCAGCTCTGGGAAGGTTGTACTGCTGCCATCTCGAAGACGTTGTTGGTCGTCTAGATGGCTTCTCGAAGTAGGATTGGACGCCACCAATTCAAGAGTCCGGCAACTTTTTTAGCACCGAGTTTTGGAATACAAACTAATAAATAAAAGTAATCATAAAACTTGAGTAAACAACGTTGAAGCGGCGTTTAATTTCCGATTTTTTTTATTGATCATATCATTGGTTTTTATATTACTTGTTCTTAGATAAGAAACAATTCCTGATGATTAGATAAGAAAAAAAATAATACATCCGAAAAAAGTTCATTAAAATCTAGTTTTGCTTTCTTGAAACTGCGATGTTTTTTTTATATTTAGGCTCAAATGTCGACTCTGCTTTTGCTGCGATAAGAATAAGCTATTTCTGAAAATCGTATAAAAACACGTAGCGAGCCGAATATAGCTTCAGTTAAGTTTAATTTCTAGAACAAAACGCAACAATGAATGCTTCAAAATTCGCTTCAGTTGGTTGCTTTGTGCTTTTGTTCTGTGCTATTCTCAAGCAGTCCGAATGTAAATGCACCTTAAAAGTATCGTTCAATAATAAACCAATACTAACGGAACTACATGGACTTGAGAAGATTACTGTTTACGACGAAGAGATTGAGCTTGATGATGAAGCGCTCGTCGAAGCTTATTGCCCGAATGGATTTATGTAGGTCTACGATCGGGACTCGTTTAAAGAGCCGATATCGTACACAAAAATTGAAATTTCTCATACTTTTCAGTAATTTTGGGCAGCAAGATCTGTACGATAGGAGCAAAGTTTTGACCTCCAAGCAGCCGCTAATCGATCGACGAAAATTCCAGTGCAATTCGAATAAAGTCTATGAACAATTCGAAGATAGGGACGACGTTCCGTTGGGTTTCCCCTTCGCCGTGGTGTGTAATGAAAAAAAGCTATGTTAAATAATCTCCGAAAGAGCGCAAAACAACAGAATTTCAGCAAGAAACATGCGCGTATGTCTCGAATCTTTGTGTACTCAGCTGTGCTTAGACCAGAGCCATCAACACGCTATATGCACATAGATATATAAATGCAGAAAACGTGCTTTTATTTGGGTAATATTTACGACCTAAATACACAAATAACACTGCATGTTAATTTTTAAAATTGCACCCGTCGATAGCACCCGTTACGAAAAATGTTTTTGTTGATTTTCTGCAGTCATTTAGTACTCCATAAACCTTAATAAATATAAGAAATAATTGTAAAAATTACATATTTACTTTTTTAAATTTCTTTTATTCGTAGTTGCTTTTAAATTGTAAATAATTATTAAAAAATATTGTATTGATTACAATTTTGAAAAATATAAAGAAATATTCAAATACTAAAATAATTATTTGAAATTACTTATTTTGCTTTTATAAATTTGGTTTCTTGATTTCAAGCAGAGTTCCATTATTTATTAGTTATTTAATGATTAATTAGTTATTAATAGTAATAAGTTATTTTGTTTTTATCAATTTTTATAATTAATAACTTATTTTGCTGTTATGAATTTTGATTTTGGATTTTATTATTAATTACTTTTTTGCTTTTAAGATTTTTCAAATTATTTATTTTGCTTTAATTTAACTTTAAAACAGTTTTCACTTTTATGTGTTATATTTTTCGGTTAGCAAAGTTTTATTGAATTCAAAAACAACTTATATCCCAAAATCACTTAATAAAGAATTATATTAGAAATTAGAACTAAATTTTTTTTGTAAATATTGACTACACACACATTTTTTTTTTTCTTTAATTGTGATTAAGTCTCGTCTGGGAGCAGTGAAAATTTCGGCAATTCCGTTTTTGATAACTCCAAGCCAATAACGATTCATACATTTATAAACATATGAACAAAATAATTAATGTCTGAATTTTGATTGAAACAAGAGTTTATTGCTTTTTTTATTATTTATAAATACGAAATAAGATCTAAATTAAATAGAGACGATCTACACCAAGCGACAAAATTAAAAAAACCGAATTGACTGAAGGAATCGCATTTCGTTGGACTTTGTTATTAATTGTTTGTTAAACAATTTTTTCTCTTCTGTGCTATAGTATATGAATAATGCTCCTGTGTTATAATGAATAATGTGTATGTATGAATAATGCATGAATAACACCAACACCATGCTTTAAGCTCTTTCACATATAGAAACACATATATCTTATTGGCAACTGCGAAATATATAAATTCTTAGTGTATGAAAGGGTTACAGATGCATTTGTATGAAAATTGCATATATGTATAATCAAGGCGTGTTTATTGGGGCGTATTTGGATGGGTTTGAACTAGGCTTTTTTAATGAAAAAATATTTTTAATATTCTCCAAAAACATTTCTAAATACAAACATGATACAATCAGCAACTTCGCAATTTTAAACGTGTGCCTAGCAATGAAATCCTTCTCTGAATGTAAACAATTTCTTCATGCTTTTCTTTTCGTTTTAAGTTTTGACTTGGATGGGGAACTTAAGTAAATATGTTAAGGAATTCCTTATCTACATGAACACATGGAAATTTATATACCGTAAATCATATAAAATCGAGTAGCGAACTGATCATCGATTCAGTTGGCTTCGATATCAGTTGTTGATCGAACTGGGAAGGATGTTAAACACGGAATATTTAATTGGATTTTTGCTGCTTTCGGTTTGTTTTCAAATCGGACCCGCAAAGGCGATATGCGAATTACGTGTATCTCCAACGAATTCACCATTAATGACGCTAAAATTTGGATCCGAAACGATCATCCTTCCGAGTTTACCAAGTTTTTTTTTCGATGATGGAGATACGGTTGAAGCCTACTGCTCCAGTCGATTTACGTGAGTGTATTAAAGTCCAATTTTCGAGTTAAAATAACACTTGAATATATCTTAAAACGTTTAGAAATTTGCGTACTTCAAACTACTGTGGATCGTCAAAATTCGAAAACAACAACTTATTGAAGTTGCGATGCAAATCAGACGCGATCTTTTTAGAAAACGATTGCTTTCTCGATAGCAACTCGGAACTCGCCTGCCGAGGTACAGCTTACTCAATGTTTGAGTCCAATGACCGATTAGCCGCCTGTGAAAATTATCAATCTTACGCTTTGGGTAGTAAATTAAGCACAACTCTAATAATAGCAGGCGTCTGCTATGAACTGGAGAGACTTCAACTTAAGTATGTCGTCTATAAGCTGCATGAAGCTTCTAATCTTTTACTTGTCGGGAAAGTAAGTAAATTCTGCAACTTTATTTACCATATATCGAAAATACTCTATTTGTATTCAGAAATTCTATCCAGTGGGCTTAACTGCAAGTAGCTTAGGTCAACAGTTGAAATCGGCTGAAGCAATGTTTACTTTCCCGAAGTAAGTCTATGTTACTGTTAAATTTTAACACTTAATGGCAAATGTTTTTCTGATTTTTTGTAGCCAAGCTTTTATTTCCGATGCCTTGAATGAAGCCGTATCAACCAACTTTTGGCTTCGTTTGGCCAACTATGAGTTGGATAACATTGTACAACTGCCAACATATTACAGAGAAACCTTTCACGAATTTGGTCACTTACTCAATATTCTCTGGTGGCATAACCTGCGCATCGGAAACTGGCAAATATTCGTGAATCTGCTGGAAGAACGTGCGAACAGTGTTATCTATAATATTTACAATGGAGCATCAGGAACTGTTATGGTTCCAGCACAGGACGACTGCAAAAAACCAGAACCTTTAATCATAAAGGTAAGTGATAGTAAAATGAATTTGGTTATATCTATAAAATAAATATAATAATGTCGCTAAAAATTTCGTCAATTGATTTGTTTTCCTGAATTATCTATAAAACTATAAACTTCTAAATCGAAATCATTTGTTAACCATAAATTCTTTTCAATATCAGTACAAAGGGATGAATAAATTCGCTCCAAAATTTGTTTGGACTTACATAAAATCGACTGATGAAGAAGAAGACCCCTCCGAAGATTTTGTTGTAATTGGTTACAACTCACCATATTTTGAGGTAAAAAATTTGTGGTGGAAACGATATCCATTTCTCAAAAAATTTTTCTAGTATTTCGACAAGAATTCTAATATTTTGTGTGAAGATATTTGTGATAAAATCGTTTGGCTCACTCCACTACAAAACTCACGAAAAATATCAGCACTTGGTACACTTTACTGCTGCCATCCCGAAGAAGTCGCCAGCATTCTGGATGGATTTCCTTGGAATGCACGCAACATGGGCAATACCACCCTGTCAAGTGATTCTCCGATGAATTTAGGAGATGGAGACGAAATGTACGGAAATGAATGAATTATATAATTACACTCCGTTATTATTAATTACGCACTCAATTTTGGAGCACAATAAAAACTTTATAATCGTATTTTAATTAAATTTAAAATAAAACATCTTTCTTACTACATTATCGTCGAGACGATACACTCAATTTCTTTTCTTAGATACATATGTTGCTCTGGAGTTATGAAATATAAGGAAAACAAATTTTGTTATCTTTTTGCTAATTTTTATGACTTTTCCAATGAAACCGTTGCGGTGGAAGCAACAGAAACTTCGAAAGTTTCCGCCTATGGTTTCCGCTTTAAGAATACTTTGTAAACAAGCCTAGTCTTTTCCGCAGTTCACATTTAGCGCTTTTTGATTTTTTTTTTTGTAGTAGATGGCTTCTTTTCGCAAAAGACAGAAATGCACTTTGTGTATGTCTATAAACAATCATCACGTTGTTATTTGAACAGTAACTCTCAAAGAGTTAAATATTTTCTTAAGCTACTGAGACATACGTCAACGATGAGTGCCTTTATTGAGATCCCTGTCCAGCCACATAAACTTATTAAATTAGCAAAATCGTCTATTATTCCCAAACTCACCGACAGGATGCATAAAGGACAGTATGGACGGATTGGGGTCGTTGGTGGTTCACTGGAATATACTGGGGCACCCTACTTTGCTGCATTGAGTGCACTCAAGGTAGGAGCAGATCTCGCGCACGTATTCTGTCAACGAGATGCTGCGGTGGTTATTAAATCATACAGCCCAGAACTGATAGTACATCCTCTGCTAGATCTTGATGATGCGCTAGAACAAATTGAGCCGTGGCTAGAGCGGTTGCATTTAATGGTAATGAATTGAAGTGAATGAAATAAACAGCTGCAAGTGTTACATTGTATTTTAGGTCATAGGTCCAGGTCTTGGGCGAGATCCAAAAATATTAAAAACTGCGGTGTCCTTAATGGCATTATGCCAGAAACTCAGCAAGCCTATGATAATTGACGCGGATGGTTTGTCTATACTAACCGATAATATTGATTTAATTAACGGTTACCGCAACGTTATTCTCACACCTAATGCTGTCGAATTCCGCCGCCTATTTACTGAAGACAATCGCTTGGTTCAAGAACGAAAAGCACGCTTGGGCGATGGTGTTATTGTCCTCGAAAAGAGTGCTCAAGATAAAATTCACATAAGCAGCACTAGGGAAGTTTATACATTGCCAAGTGGTGGATCAGGAAGACGCTGTGGTGGACAAGGAGATGTGCTATGCGGAGCACTCGCGACGTTCTTCAATTGGTCTTTAGAATCCAATCAATCAAATCCAGCTTTTCTTGCAGCTTTTTCAGCGAGTTTTCTAGTCAAACAGTGCAATGCAGCGGCATTTCAAAAGCATGGCCGTAGCATGTTAGCGAGCGACATGGTTAATGAAATTCACAATGTATTCCAAAGTATATTCGAACAAGATTAACTCGGTTTAGTGTACATATAGAATATTGTTACAATTGGATTTTTGCAAGAATAGCAAACGTTTCGCATGGTTTCTAGTTGCTCGAATATTATATGAATTCTACAAAAATGTTATATAGCATGTATAATGATGTATATTTGTAAGAGATCTCGTTTTTGTTTCTATATAGAAGGAGGATATCGCTTCTGAAAATAAAAGTGGCAAGTGGGGTTCAAACGGAAAAATCCCATTTCTTTTGGGCAGATTCTCTTTCTATTAATATGGCAAGCTTTGCAACACGTATTACATTCAGTATTGCCGTGACCATTAAATTTACATATGTTAATGCAATTTTTATAAAAAGAGTAACTTGGAATTAACATAAGTTCAATTAACAACACAAAAAATTTCGTGCACATAAAAAACACTGATTATTAGAATTGGAAGCTACAGAACGTGCAGCAGTACTACAAAAAGCCATAAATGAAGTATTTTATATTTAGAAATACATTTTAAATGTCCGCATTACAAACGTTCTTCCTATTCTATATATAATCTTTGCTTAAAATGCCCGAGGTTAAGGCTTGCTTAATATACGATTGTTGATCTCTTTAATAAAATGGATTGGCTCGGCAACACTGGTATTTATGTTCCTTTGATTGAAATTTTTATAAGGAAAAGTCGAATTTGAACGAAATTTTTTTCGAAATAATTGTCTGCAATGATGTTCAAAAAGTCGAAAAATAAGAAAATATCGACGTCGCATTCCGCAGCACCTACACTGGATGAAATTATTTCCGACATTGAAACATTTCATGTCGAAACCAAAGTCGAGAAAGTGCGTCAAGTAAACACAACAGAATCGCATTCCTTGGAAGACTGGTGGAATTTATTTGAGTCGTTTGTTGATGATTTAAAAGATTTACAAATGGTTAATACTGAAATCAAAGATTTTAAATCAAAACTAAAACTAAATAAATTGGAGATAGAAACGCAAGCAAACCAAATGAAGAAAGAAATTGAATGCCAACTACAACAAGTCACATCCATTCTATAATTTCCTATTCGTAATTTCTAAGATATATACATAGCAACAATCTGGAATTGTAAACAGAATAAGTACAGTTCAATCACATAAATAATTTAACAAACAGTTTTAAAACAAGTGACGAGGAATCAATTTAATGTGTTTTTGTTCGTGGTCTCCGACGTGATGGAAAAAATTGATTATTGGGAACGAATCTCTGTCATCCCACGCCAAGTTAGGTTTGATGAGTCCACCAATGATATTTATTGATCGTCGGTTGAAATCCACAATAGGAACCGCTATAAGAGTAATGAAGTAGTAGACATCGATACAATCGCCGATCTTCAAACGCCCACTGCGGCCTCCACACGTCCTACAATTTTATAAGACGTCCATAACTCTAGGTGCCATGTTATAATTATAATTATCAATAATAACGACAAAAACAACACTAATAATACAGCAAACTTTTCTCCTTTATTTTTATTATTAAATAATTTTAACTCCATCTATAATGTGCATAAGCTCTGTTACTTTCACAATGTTTGTGCAAATCAAGTTTTTTCTTTACAACTCTTCCTTGGCCGTATGCTGCGTCTAGTATTTCCCACGCCAACTTATTGGGTAAATGAACACTTTTTTCCTTTTCTCTGGCGGCATCCAGTAACCATTTCATAGACAGATAGTAAGATCTTTTTGTCGACAGAGGAATCGGAACCTGATATTTCACTCCACCTCTTTTTATAGGAGCCAAGATTAGAAGAGGTCTACAGTTTTCTATTGCATTATATAATAACTTATTTGGATCTGTCACATTATCACACCTTTGCTCGCCTTTACTGAGATGAAATCGCTCCAATTGGATTCGTTTAATGTGTTCAAAACTCTTTTCCAATAAATCACGTGCAACGTGCTTTTGTCCATTGCGAGTTAAGTAACAAATCATTTTCTTTTTCAAATCGTCGTAATAGATTGAAGGCGATTCGCTGTTCAGAGCTGCCTTAGTTGGTAATAAATTTATTTTGCTTGAATCTGAACCAGTTATTTTTATTTGTTTTTCCTTTAAGAAAACGGCGTCTATATAATGTGGAGGATAACAGGACATCAATCGGCGATAAATTGCTGCAAATGTACTAAGCAGTAAACATCCTAATATTAAAAATCCAAATAGTCTATTTTTCATAATTACCCGATAGGCTTAAATATTGCCATTTTCTATAGCAGATATGAACTGGAATTAACGCCACCTAAAAGTTTCGACACCTTTTATTACTTTACGTTTTAGTGATGGATGGAAATAACTATCGGCTTTATTCGATACATTCAGTCTGTCGTCTCTAGATTACATAGAATGGAAACTCATTGAGAACGAGAAGCATATCTAAAAATATGCGGTTTTTTATACACTGGTGAATTTTGTTGTACTACCTCTGCAGCCAGAAGGAGATAGTAAATGAAACTATGTCTAATTCACCACAAAAAATTTTAGGCAGTTATGGAATGCATGCATATAATCGCCTGCCTAAATCGCCATACACACCCAATTACTGACACCATATCTCTCTTCTTCGAGTTATCTTTAGCTTTCAATTGCAAATTACATATTTAGGAATAACAAAATAAAGCGCAGTAAGGGAAGACCAAAAGAAATTTATTCTAACAGTAAATATGGCACATTTTTACAAAAAGCCATATTCAATAGTGCAATGTTTTTGTAACAGTTGTATTAAAACTTACCGTTTTTAAGCAAATCTCTTATACTCAGCCGCTAAAATCGTAAGCAAACTATTGTTTTGCGATTTTAAGAGGTGAGTTCAAGGAGAACATTTACACATACAACACGTGGGCATTTTTTCTGTCAGCTGATTTGTTCCAAGAAATTCGTTTCCAATAATCAAAACAATTATAATTTTTTATTTGTAATGAATTTAAAGACAACAGCACAAATTATTACATTTGTATTGAATGTATATAGTATAAATGTTTTTAGTTGTTTCTCTCCTAAAAATGGGTAGGACGTCTTAGACAATCGATAGAGCATACTTGTGATAATTATGTGTCAAACCACTGACCATACAACATATAGATAGCTCAAATAGAACAAAAAAGTGGTTCGCAAAATTTTGCGAGCATCAGCTCCCACTCAGCTTCGTGTTTCTTCGGCAACTCCCGTCATGAACTTCGTCAGTGTTGATTTCGTCATTATTTTATTTCGGCAGGCTGTGATTGGTTGCTGAGCAGCGAAAGACTTTTTTACAATTCTTTATGATGTTTGATGCGACGGAGAGAGGCAAGGTGTAAATTTGCGTTCTTATTTTACAATAACAATTCGCAATATTTCTCCGACGCACAAGCAGACTTTTTCGATTTCTGACCTTTCAAATAATATTTTTTGTTGTAATTTTTTGTTCGATTGTTGAGAATATGCTTCTGCGATTTTGTTTTTCCAAGGAGGAAGAGAAGCAAGGGGCCTTTTCTGCATTTTTTATATATTCGGAGAATTTCTAGTTTTTGATGATTTTCAACCTTGTTGTTGTTATTTACATTAATTATTTAGATAATAAACATTCATGCAATATTTAACATAGTGGAGTTTCAAGATTTATAGTGAAAATCAAAAATATATGTACATACATCGAAAAAATCATTAAAGCTACGAACAGAGAATTTTAATTTTTTTTAAGGAATGTGTGGCTTCTCATCATTTTTGGATATTTTTTGCGCCAACCAGGTAATAACAACTAAATATATTTTTTAATAGTTATAAAACATTATCAAAAAGAATGCAATAATGAGATACATAAAAATATTAATATAAATTAAAATGATATTTCAAAATAATTATAATATTGTATATTTTTGTTACAAACATCCAAACAAATATATTTGTATGAATTCATTTCGTATTTACCGTGTCGATTATTTACAACAAGGTTGAAAATCATCAAAAACTAGAAATTCTCCGCAAAATTTTGCGAACCACTTTTTTGTTCTATTTGAGCTATCTATATGTTGTATGGTCAGTGGTCAAACGCTATATAAGCGGTATATTCTGATATTACAATTTTAATTTTTATGTATGTATTAGTCTAGTCGTAGCATCACTAGTAGACCATTAATCCGACTTAACAGGAACATAAGTAAGGATAACGGTTGAATAAGGAGACACTTTAATTGAGTCGCTCATAACCTTTGTTCTGTAAAAAGTTATTAGAATTAAATAAAAAAAAATATAAATTTGAGTCACTTACTTCACATCGGTGACATTGAAGTTGTCGCTAATGACATCCACAGTCATTTTGTCAGGCAATCCAAGATTAGTGTAGTTGCCCGCAAGCGTTAGATTTGTAGGATTAAAAGCTACAAAGTATCCAGGATTTCCCGACTTTATTCTGTTAATATAACATAAAAAAATAGAAAGAATAATAAATAAATGCATTAATTTATGAAATATATATTAGAGTTCTTTGTATATGTAATATGTTTTTGGATACAGCAGTACTAGCAACGAAGGCTGTAGACTATCTGGCGATGTGTGTGAGAGCAAGATAGCTTCCGAAAATGCTGGGATTGGAACTCTTCAACTTACGACTCTTAGGGAAGAAGGCTACTAGTAGCCTCTAAATACTTACTTTTGTCTTAAAAGTAAAAAATTCCCGTGAGCATTTAATGAGATTTTTACGGAAATGTGTTAGTATCAAAAATTAATTCTTATCAAATGTATAGAAGATTTCTGTTCATTTACCTGGAGTACGCTAATAATGCTCCGTCAGACTTAAACATTTCGAAATCTCCATAGCTGAAGGAAGGAGTCGAACGCAATTGTTCCATATTATCGTAAGCTGCCCTTGATTTAACGTTGAACGCTGGCGAGTCCACGGGAACAACAGATGCACCTGGCAACAGCGACATGAACAACACATACGCCGATGGGTCCACTAAACTATCGGCGCTTAAATCACCGAAATTCCACTGTAACCAAGTGGTGTTGCCTACTGCATTTAGCGTACTCTGCAATTCCGTGTCCAACTGCTTGCCTTGCGGCGAACTTAGCAATTTCGTAAAACGGCCATAAATAGGAAGATCAATGCCAATATTTCCATATTTAGTTTTGTATACTTCAGGACGGATAATGTCGTCGGCGACAGAAAAGAAAGCATCAGCAGAAATGTTCTTAACAGCCGACAAGTACTCAAATAATGCATCTCCAAGTCCGCCCTGGAAAGTAGTCTGTGTATGCGTCCAAAAACCGTAGTCAGTGTGAATATATCCGGAATCCTTATTGGGTACTTCATCCTCGATATTCTTAGTTAGCAGATAAAATTTGGTATTCTTGAGACGGAAACCTTTAACACCGAGACCCAACAAATGTGACAGGCTCTCCATAAGCTCCTTCTTAACCAGCGAATCATTCATTTTTAAATCATAGAGGCCATCACCAAATTGCGATAGAACGTAATTACCGGGTTGCACCTCGGCCCAAGCAGTTCCATTTACAATTGAAAGCCAATTGTTCGGCACGTTCGGTTGCTCCATCCAAATAAAAGCCGACCGCTTCGTATTATCGGTCAGCGCTTCCTTCATCAAGCGTGACTGTGCGTTAACGTAGTTCGGCGTGATATCCAATATTACATTTATATCCGAATCCTTGTACTTAGCAACCAAATCTGTAATCTTCTTCTCTACAGCTGGATCTTTAACGGAATAAGTTAGTTCCGCATTTAGTTCATAAATAACGCCAGTTGCATGAATTTGCTTGGCCAATTCCAAGTCCGCGATATCAGCACTATCAACGGTTTTTAGTTTAGCCAACGGACCTTGTTTGTACCAAGGCAAGGGCTCCGGAGCAGCACATTTTGGTGCTTGTACTATTATAAGTATGGCCCCAAGAAGCATAGCCAACCAAGTAGCCCAAAATGCAATGAAGCAAATCCAACGTAGACGAACCCAGAAAGGATCATTCGCGTATTTCATTAGCTCTTCCTTTGTCATTCCTGTGAATGTCTGTTTTCGACAAATGAAGTATAGATTTTTTTATTTAATATCTTATTGAACCAAAACTTTTTGTATTAATGATAAATCTAATATACATACTGCAATTAAGAGAAGAAGGCGTAATATATTGTACATATATAAAATGTATGCATGTTCTTACCACGTTATCATCCTTTACAATAGCAAAATGAAAGCAATTTGAAATTGTATATACACATTATAATTATAATGCTGACGAGGAAACTTTTATTTATAGGCAATTTCATAAAATATACATACCTTTCCATTACTAGTGCCAATATCAATTTTAGCGTCGCCATTTTGATGATCTCCTTTAATGAATTTCACCTCATCGCGATTTGGGTCTAATTTCTCATTATCATCAGTACCAAGCATTTGTTCCTCAGCACCATCATTATTCAGACTTTGTTCATGCACCATTTTCGTGTCGCCGTTTTCAAGGAGAGTTGTTTTAATGTTTGAATCCTTTTTCAAATCTGTCACAGACAATAGAATAAAGATGAATACAGATACTTTAAAATTACCATTTAACTATAATATGATTCTAATATATGGAAACATAACTACCATAGAATAACTTCTTCTGAAATTGTCCGCAGACTAAATACATACATAGATATGTACATATGCTGTTGCTATTTATTAATCAACATACTATATTCAGCAACTGGGAATTTATGTGATATTTCTCTAATAATGTCCATATCTTTCACAATAATTTCAATTTACATTAAATTAACTGTGTTAAACGATTTATAAAAAGTAAACTAATTCATTTAATATGAAAAAAGCGAATTTTATGAATGTGAGTATGTCTGTATATTTATATACATATGTATGTACATAGGTATCAAAGAAAATTGTGGATATTATAAAATTGCTGTTAGGCAATAAGTGAATGGATACACAAAATTTTCTACGTCACTGACAAAATTCTAGATTTCACTGCCTGAATATTTAGGAATTCTCTTAAGATATTAAACATCTTTTGTTAGACTATGTAGAGAAATAATTCCTGAGAAAAGATTATAATAATGTCTACCACACAACCACGTGATGGTCATTTCTAATTATAAATATTCGCATACCTTCTTGGTTGGTATGGTTAACAGCTTTTTCAGAAGGCAAGAAAAAATCCTCGGAAATTGGTTTATAGAGCTCCTGCTTAGTTGCTTCTTCACCAGAATTTAGCTCGGACCCACTACAACCTTTGACAGTTACTTTTAGACTGTTTCCTGAGAATTGCTTGTCGTCCATATTTCAGTCTTTTTAATTTTCCTTTATTTTATTCAAAGCAAGTACCTTTATGAAAGAAAGAGTAAACTAATATTAAAATGTATAAAACGGAAGAGTGCGAGTTTAGATTTATTCAAAGCCAATAAGACAAGACATATTACAGCCTCATTTCGGTAGACGCAAAGCAGCGCAGTTTTATGTTCTCCTTTTGTGCTTTTCGTAGTTTTTCTTCGTATTTGACACCGGCGTCGACGTACGGTAGGCGAACGATTACAGTCGTAAATTCAAGATGCTAGAGGCTATGTCAAAATTAAATTTTCCCCATTCACTATGCAAGTTTGTTGTACAACATTGCGTTCTTGTATAGGTTGTAAAGTGAACGCAAAAACAGAACTTTTCATAAAACTCATCGTTATATGATGAAGCGGGTAAATTCTGTAATTGCTATTTTTCTCACAGCTTTTGCCGCAGACGTTGTTCGGTTTTTCGAGGGTTGCCAATTGACAAATTAGTTAGTTTGAAAGTTGAAGCGTTATTATTGCGGTAAAATTAAACACAAATCAGTTTTATCGAGGTGGTAAATATAAATATAAATATATGAATTGAATATAATAGTTGTAATTACAATAATAATAAATATATAGAATATCTAAAAACTACTAAATATATTATAATACATATTAAAATTTGAGCAAAATATATTCGATTTTTCTTTTATTTTGTATATTGATGCCATTATTTTGCATTTTTACTACACAGAAAAATCACTTGTTTAATTTGATTAACTGTAAATTTTATATGCTTGCAACTTAACCTAATAATTGATAAACGCGGTTGCTTTAAACGGAGCCAAAGAGGAGTTCGAATCATTTGAATGATTCCCAAATAGGTTACTGGAAACTTCATAGGCTACAATCAAAATTCCAAAATCGTGGCACATGCCTAATAAACGTGGGATTGCGAGATTATCGTTATGAGACGCCCATCTAATTATTGTTAATGTTTTAAACAAAAGTTTTACAAATCATAAAGTTTGGTATAGTGTTATATTATTATATAATTAACTAAAATTAAAAATATACATTCATATTCATTCAAAAATCTGAAAAATATTATTGATACTTATGGTCAAAAAGAAAGAAGAAAAATAATGAAAACGCAAAATCGTTTTTTAATGTTTTATGCTGAGTAAGGACCCCTAGCTTTTAGCAACGAGCATACATATATTACAATAACTTTAATTTTTGAAAACAAAATTATTTCGAGTGTAAATTTAGAAGAAACTTATTTCGAAGCAAATAAAAACAAACAAATTCTGCTTCTCGGAAATCGACGATAATGTTCACAACAGGTTCACAACAATAACAGCAACATCTTGTGCGTGATTTGATGGCTGTGTTATTTTTGATCGCTTACCTTTAAATTTAGAATTATTATAATTCTAGTATTAAATTTAGCATTAATACTACAAAAGGCTTACAGCACAAATACTGTGATCTACGGATATATGTAGAAGAGAAACGATTATTTCTATCAAAATCTAAACGGCTGAACCGATTTCGATGCGCTTTTCGCCATTCTTTCGAGAATTTTCTATATAAACCGATTTATATATGTACATAAATCTTATTTGATGTATATTTCTGTTTTTTTATGGTTCAATTAACGGTTATAGTCATTTGTAATTATAGTTCATGATTAAATGTTTCTCGAGTTAGAATTTCAATATTCTTGTCTTCAATAATTAACTTCTAATTACATATGTACATATGTATGTACCTACACTTAAAACATTCTGTAATTTTTTTCTTGTTGATTTTATTTGCTTCGAAACCAGTTTCTCCTTGAAACACTCGAAATAATTATGGTTTCAAAAAACAAAGCTATTTGCTTTTGTAATACTAAATATGAAAAATTTTTGAAGCTGCAAATTGCAGCAATAGTGCAGCAGTATTGCCGGCAATAGACAGTATTGCCTCGTTGCCTTACGAAGGCAATAAAAAGTATTGATTGCACTGCCGGCAGCATCGAGGGCAAGGCAAGTACTTTCATGCGATAAGGCAAAGCAAGGCAATCGCAATGCACGTTGCTGCAATCAAAGTAAGACAATGGAGCAGCAATTTGCAGTTCTCTAATGCATAACAAAACACAAAGTCCTTGTAATCTGCCATTTTAAGTTGTTATCCTCAATGCGATTAAATGGTATCGCATTTTTTATATCTTTAAATTGACAAATTTATTTTATGTTGAGCAACATTCACTTTCTCTTTCTCAGTTTTTTAAGCTATGTATGTACATATATTGTTTTAAAATCTATTCTGGAAAGTCGTTTGTAGAAACAACAGTAATTTTAATGAGGACTTTTACAAGGAGTATCGTTTGAAGTAAACGAAGATTAGTTTACTTAAATAAAAATAGTACAGTCTCGTCACATATAGTCCTTAGGACCACAAATACATTCAATTTAAGAACACTCAAATATTCAGTATAATTGTTTATGTTATAATTAAATTGCTTTTGTTATAATTAAATTATAATTGGCAAATAACATTATAGCGTACTTACATATAATATGTTATGTATGTATATTAACTATCAATATTATTACAGTATATTCCGCAGGAAATATTCAATTCACAAATTCCTTTTTTCTTTCTATAAGATTTTTGCAAATAGTTTAAATTAATAAACGACTCACCGGCTTTTCAATATTTCTGATAAATACGATAACTAAATAATCACAACTTTATGCACAATTCTACACTACGACTGCTGCAATTTTCCAAGGCAAACTGAAGCTGTGCTCGACGATGCCTATAAGTTTTATTTAATCTGAGCACGTTGAGGATAACTATAATATAAAAATGAAAAGATACAAAGTCGTTGAAAAATTTCGGACCAACAAGTTTATCTCAATTGCCTTAGCGCAAATTGCGTGCTTTATATGCCAAATACATTCATATTGCTATATGTATATAGCGTTTATTGTAATAAACTCGATGGGAAACTAAAAAATTCTTTGGTTTGGCCTGCAGAGAACATGTTTAAACTAACATACATACATAAATACATATGTATGTAGGCATTCATGAATGGATTCATGTAAAAAATCTTGTTTGGTTACTTAAGAAAAGCACATCATTATATGAATTTCAGGATTTCTCTGCGTGCGTAACTTGTTTGAAAAAGAAGCCTTCACAAATTTTTTTAAGAGGTTTCGTTGTATGTATGTATATTATGAAGTTTTTCATCATATCTTTTTATCTAGTATTTGACACAAAAAAAACAGTTGGTTAAACATTTTAAAAGATTTAACATAAAACATTTAACGTAAAAAAATTATTCTCGAATCTTATTTTCCCAAAAAATTATGTACATATGTCTGATATACATACATATGTATGTATATAATATCATTTATTATTGTTAATAATATTAAATAAAAATTATTAATACTATTACATAATGTCTTCAGATAATTATGTACATAAGTTCATGACAATTGATAAAATTGAATAAAAGCTAAAATTCTTTTTACTTTTATCAAAATTTTAATTTTAAATAAATTATATTCACATGTTAAAAATAATAAACTAAGTTATCACGTGGTATTAATAATATGAATTTCTTTATTGATCTTATTTTTTGATCAGCTTCTTTTTGCAATCAGCTGCTATAGCATAGTTGTTAACTATAGTTGTTGTGATGATGATAACCCACAGAAAGTCGGAGTGGCACGACGGAAATTAAATTAGTTTCAATTACTTTACATATATCACAAAAGCAGAAATTGGACTTTGTAGAAGACGAAAAATCTGAAAGTATTATTTCACCAAACACTTTCAAGGAATTGTTGGGTGCGATAGGAATAATCAATACTGATAAGGCCGAAGCAGAAAATGATTATATAGTTAATAAACACACATTCGATTACACTCAACTTCAATTTTAGGAAAATTCTATTTGATGTCCGTTTTCAACATGCTGCGTTGCACCTTTACATTTCATCACAGGAGTAAAATGCTCACCAAGGTTTCGCGGAAGATGTCATCATTAGTGCAGTCAAAGGCATATCTTAATGGCAACTGGGTGGATGCCTTGAACGGCGATACATTTGAAGTCAAGAATCCATCTGATGGGAAGGTTATAGGCACTGTGCCGAACATGAATACCGACGATGTACAGCGGGGAATCGATGCTGCAAATACAGCGTTTACGGGCCGTGAATGGTCAGCAATGACGGCAAAGCATAGGTCGGGCTTGCTAAAAGTGTGTATCAGTCCAATAAAAATATCGATTCTTTTAGTATTGTTTATAATTTATTTTGTTCAGAATTGGTTCAACCTAATCTCAGAGAACTCTTTGGAAATAGCAGAGATTATAACTGCTGAATCAGGAAAACCTATAAGCGAAGCCAAGGGTGAGGTGGTTTACGGCAATTCTTTCCTGGAATGGTTTGCTGAGGAGGCACGTCGTATATACGGTGAGATAGTGCCATCACCTCTTGCCAACCGTGAACTAATTGTGATGAAAGCGCCTATTGGTGTTGCTGCACTTATAACTCCTTGGAACTTTCCAATGGCTATGATCGCGCGAAAAGCAGGTGCAGCATTGGCTGCAGGTGAAGTAAATGCAACAGTGTCCAGTAATTCTGTAATTTATTATTCATAATTCATTTCAAGGTTGCACTGTTGTCATTAAACCCGCTGAGGACACTCCACTAACGGCATTAGCCTTGGGTAAACTTGCCGAAAAGGCTGGCATTCCAAAAGGAGTCATTAATATTGTCACAACAAACAAGGCGGCTCCGATTGGTGATCTCGTTTGCAGGAGTCCCGATGTTGCGGGTATTTCATTTACGGGCTCCACAGAGGTGGGAAAACTACTCTTTCGAAACAGTGCATATGGGATTAAACGCGTGTGCCTTGAACTAGGTGGAAACGCTCCATTTATTGTTTTCGATACTGCAAATATAGAGCGTGCTGTAGAGGGTGCAATGATTTCAAAATTTCGCAACTGCGGACAGGCTTGTGTCGCCGCTAATCGCTTTTTTGTACAAGAAGGCATTTACGATAAATTTGTTGAGCAACTGAAGCATCGTGTGACTTCACTTAAAATTGGGCATGGCAACTGCGCTGATGTGCAAATCGGTCCACTTATTAATCGCATGCAACTCGACAAAGTTAGTGAATTAGTAGAAGATGCACGAAACAAGAGTGCGAATATAATTGCCGGTGGTAAACCGCTAAACGATATTGGTGAACTCTTCTACGAACCTACGATTGTTACTGACGTGAGGTCTTCGATGCGATTGTATAATGAGGAAGTATTTGGCCCAGTAATTTCTATTATAAAATTTAAAACCGAAGAAGAAGCCATCAAGAAAGCTAACAATACCAGGCGTGGTCTAGCCGGTTATTTTTATAGCGAGAATCTGCAACAAGTTTTCCGTGTAGCCAAACGTATGGAAGTTGGAATGATTGGTGTTAATGAGGGAATGATTTCGACTGCAGAAGCACCTTTTGGTGGAGTTAAAGAGTCCGGTGTTGGACGTGAAGGATCTCATCACGGCATTGATGATTATGTCGATATCAAATATATATGTTTAGGAAATTTAAGTTATTAAAATTAAGCACAAAATACATTCTCAGTCTTCCACTGCTAATATTGTAGTAATTATTAAAAATTATTTTTATTATTATAATGTAATAATTGCGCAAAAGTATGTCAAACACAGTATGTTCCAAAGATTAGAAATATTAAAAGTAATATACATACATACATACATACATACATACATATTTACATACATACATATGTATGCATATGAGGATTATGCCATAAAAGACTAAAAAATTGTTTTTAATAAATATTAGATAGAATTTAAAATATAGTGATCTACGAACAGTTCTCAAAAAATCGATATTAACTAAAATATATGATGAACCAAAAATATTAATTTAAAAAATATTCAACAAAATCGATATTACCTAAAATATATGATCAACAAAAAAATTTGTTAAGTTGGCATCTCTGTTGAAAACAAAGTGACATCGAAACGCGGATTTGTTTGCGGGCTTTTTATAGCCTAAACACAGTTGGAGTGGCCGGATACAACTTCAATTTTTTCCAGCCGTCAAACTCTGGCGATTACACACAGTTATAGCTGCGTAATCGGGCGTCCATTGTATACAAAGGTTTTTTCTACACAAACAACATCTACACAAAAGAAGAAGAAGACAGCTCTGCCGCCAGCAAAACGCCGCCAGATTAGAAATTAGCCGAACTCTGGCGGCGTAAGTAAGCGACGGAACGTCGTGGGAATCGGGAAAATAACTTTTTTCTCGTTGTCCATAAGAGGCCGTGTAATTTTGACAGCTGAGTAATGAAGTTGTATCCGGCCACTCCAACTGTGTTTAGGTTATTATTGACATATTTTGGCGCAGAGAGTGTTGAAACTGAAATTAAAATGAATGATACTTGTAAGTGCTTTTTCATTATTCTGCAAATAAAATTTAGTTTGTAATTACATGCTTCTCGTTATAAAAATAGTTGGTGGCGATTTGAATGCAACTCAAGTAGGAGCAGTTGGTGCAGCTCCTGATCAGAGGACAGAGGCAAGTATTCCGCAGTAAAAAATGTTAAATTAATATGTAATTTTACCTTTTAAACATTTAAAATTAGGGAATCATACCTGTCTTAATTAAACAGCTTCTGGAGTCACCGGAGGGTAATTTTCAAATGTGGGGCATGACTTTTGGCATGGTTGTATGCTCGGTTATTGTGCGCTCAATTGATACCTCATCGACAAAAATTACTTACGTTTTTGAAGACCACACAGGTCGCATTGAGGGTCACTATTGGTTAGAAGAAGGTGACGCTTTAAATGCTCCTGATGTTATGCTGAACAACTACGTAAAGGTTTTTAGCAGCGTCCGTAACCAAGGTGGTCGAAAAACTTTAATGGTGTTCAAAATTATACCCATTACAAATCCGAACGAGATATGTACACATGTGCTGGAAGTACTGAATGCACGTTACAAGTCGGAGGAATTTTCAAAGGTGTAAATACTGTTAATAATTACTACAATTAATATTAAATCTTTCCAATATATAGAAAGGTATAGGTGGCGCTTACAATGAATATGGAGCATCTAGTTCAGGCAGCGTTAGCGGATTTGGTATGCAACAAGGCACTAATAATATGGGACTTGAGGGTTTACAACTTGCCCTATTCCAAGTCATAAAGAATCATATTTCTGAAGAGGGTATAAGTAGGCAGGAACTACATCATAAATTTTCACACATTAACAAGGATGAGTTAAAGTGAGCTCTTTTCAAAGAAACTATAGAAATATTATTTATTTTCCATGTTCTATTGCAGCAAGATTTTGGATTTCATGCAAGCTGAAGGCCACATCTATTCCAGCATTAATGTTGACCACTTCCTCTGCACAGAATAATTTAACTTACGTACATTTCTATCTTCACAAGAAAATATTCCGGCACATTTCTAATTAAATATCTAATATTACACAAAAATGTGTTTCGTGTAGTTGTAGTTTGGATAAACTTATATATTTATATTCGGCAGGACCCATAAAATCCTGAATGTAGTTCAGCATACAGTAAAAACGTTCAAATTTCGTTTAAATCCATTTATTCAAAACGAATTGATTAAATTTATAGAATTTTTATTTGGGAAAACCACTGAATTCCCTGAAAGCTGAACATCTCTTACAATGCGCTTTTTTCAATCCTAAAATTACGGCAAAGCCTACAGATGAGTAATTTAATGGTGTGCTGCAGCTTCCTTGGCCTTTGTTGCTGCCCAGGCGGCTTTATTTTCAGGTGAATTAGCTACAAATGCCCAAAATAATATTGCACTGAAACTTACATAGGATCATGTAAAAACTCACCCAGTTTACTAATCTTGTAGAAGATTGGAATGCAGCAGCCAACAGCTATAAAGTAATATCTCCACATCCATTGGTTCTTAATGTAATACTTCAAAGGAAACTGCGCAATCTTTGCAGAAAACGTGTATGGAAACTTCATGGGGCGACCTGCAGGCTTTTCAACAACTTTATCCGCCATTGTACTGCACTTATTAAATCCTATAAGTAATCAACATGATGTATAATTATGTAACATTTTTTCACATTAATATTACCTCAAGCAGACCAAAAAAACAATAATGGAAAGTGACAGAACAGAAAATTTGTCAGATTTCCTGTTCTTTAGATGTACACCAGCAGAGTTGCTAGATTTGGTCAAAAAATTCTTCGGGAATTTTTAGTGCCCCTAATAATTTTTTTGTCAGGGTTTATTTTTATAATATATTATAATATTTGTACATATGTAGTAAAAATGACGATACATATATAAGCTGTTTTTTTTAATTATCTTGTTAACTAGATCACTAAAAAAACAATGAGGGAAATTTCATCTTCTGTCAAACCTTTAAGCGAAATTATGAACAAAGAGTATATATTCATATACTCCTTGCAACGTTGCTGGAACTGTCAAACTCAGCGAGGTAAAATTTTACAGGTTCGCTCAGATTTGGATAAAGTAAGTTGCGGCCATGTGGGATTTTTAATTTCTTCAAATGGTCATAAATTTTCTCTGAAATGTCTGCCGCGTCTGTAAGATGGTTCAACAAATTCGTAAAAATACTCGAAATTAGATTCTATACATCGGATCGAGACACAATCGCGTGCAATGTGCAAATTTGGATAAAGTATGTTGTGGCCATGTGGGATTTTTAAATTCTTCAAATGATAACGGCTTTATAACTTTGCTCTGAAAATTGTACCGGGCTAAAAGATGGTTCAAAAAATTGTTAAGAATACTCGCAATTAGATTCTATATATCCGATCGACGCACCATCGCGTAGAATGTGCAAATTTGGATAAAGTAAGTTGCGGCCATGTCGGATTTTTGAATTCTTCAAATAGTCATAACTTTGCTCTGAAATTCGTGCCGGTCTGAAAGATATGATCTGATTTTTGTTGCCATTTAATATTTTTGTGTATTTGTAAAAAAATTAAGCTATAAACGGTTTTCACACTTGATATTTTTTGTAATGTTTTTACAAAACTATAAAATTCCTTTATGCTTTCAATGAAAATCGTCATTTGCGATTTTTTATTGGTTTAGGATTAGCTTATCGGATTAAGTATGTATGATTATGTATTTCTAGATTTGATATATCTGAGGGAAATTTGAATTCATTTTATACGATTAGTTATGGCGAAAAATTAAGGAAGGGTGAAAGCAACCCTGGGCTGCATTCTTAAAATTGGCGCGGAAAACACATTTCCTATTCGGGTTGCAATCTGTTCGCTTGGGACGCGGTGCCGAGTAACTAATTTTTACTGTACAAAAAGAAAATTTCTAGTGTCGTAAACTTCTGCCGACAGTTATATTTCATTAAATTGACATAAAAAAAATTATAATTAAGCGCATTTTACTTAAAACGATTAGTTTGAACTTTATGAAAAGGGACGTGCAAAAAGGAATTCGATATCAACAAAAACAAGAAAAAAATAGTTTATGACGCGATCCAGTCAGCAGGCTATTTGCGGATTTTTGCTGTCAATAAGGATTGTGATGCCAATTTTGACGAATTTTTAGTCAGCTACTACAAACTTCGAAAGTCCAGTATATTTCTCACAATAACTTTTGGAACAGCAGACCAGTGAATTTACCGCGTGTGTTAAAATTCAACAGAATTTTAATTGATAAGCAAAAGCTAAATGTTGCGCCACAGTTAATACAAAACTCATTAAAGCGTTAAATACACTTTGTGAAATTTTACTGGTTGGCTTAAAAAATTAATCTATATTTACTGGTAACATCTGGTGTTTTTTGAGTCAGCTTGCTTGATTGGCTGAACGTACTTATTTTGTTTACCAATAAAAAATACGCGTGTTCTGTGCTGGTGACTGAAAGACGTTGCTTCACTTTCCTATGTTTCCCGTCGCATCTACATTCTAAAAGTTTCATTATGCCAATTTGTACAAGGGAAGGCTTTGACTGCGTAAGGCAGAAAAAGAACGAAACCTTCAGTGACAATGAGTATGTTTTTTTCTGTGAGGTTACGAAGGAAATATTCCGCGACTATGAGTAAGTGCACGTAGTTTTGTTATTGTTAGTAATCTTCACACATCGCCCATTTAACGTTACTCACCTGTTTCGTACAGGGACTACTTTCGGCACGTCATGGCAATTAACTCTACAGTTTGGCAATGTGAGGCAACTGGTCGGGATAATCTGACCTATGCAGAAGCTTTAAAAAGCGAACGCAAAGCACGTATGAAAATGGAACAGTTCAAGGACAGTTTACGCCCAGTAGTAATGCTTATTATTGAACACGCTAAACAGTCGTCTATAAAAAACCTTAATGCAATAACGTGTAAATTCCTGCGAAGACGTTACTTCCTCTGCGAAGAGGTTACAGCTTGTCACAACTCAAATACATTCAATCCGTATAAGGTGTTGCAAATTATTCCCCCCGATGGTACAGAACCCTCTGATACTGTGTATGAGCTCACCGATGATTTATTGTATCGCCTCCAAAGTATTGGAAAAGACGACCCAGAAATTACGGTGCCGTTTGATAAAATACGGAGAATTCGGCATGAATTCACCATTGAGAACCTTGCAATGTTTATCAAAGATAGTGTTATTCGTGTCGATGGCATACTTCGCGCAAAACCAGCCGTGTTCAAAAAGTACGTTACAGATCGAAACATCACATTCGAAAAGTTGTTTATTGGAAAAATGCCACATTATACACCATCAAAAATTAAACCGAAATCAGTCGCAAACGATATGAATGGCAAGAAGCAATCGACAATGAACAAGTATCTTGTTAAAGGTGGTGGTGGTGGTGGAGAAAAGAATAATAAAGTTAATTCCCAAGAGCAGACGGAAGAAGAAAAAGCTGCAAATGTAGAGCGAGCAGAGGCAAAAGCAAAATCACTTAAAGAAGAAATGGAGCGCTTGCGCCTTGCAAAACAGGAAAAACTTTTAAAATTGGAGCGTCTAAGAGCGGAAAAACGTGAAAGATTAATACAAAGGGTGGAAAAAGAATGCACCGAACTCTTACAGACAAAGGACGATCTGGAGCGGACCGATCAACGTTTATTGCCCCGTTACGCCACTCTGCGAACATATATACCGATTGAATATATCGGCGATGCGTTTATGCTGCGTGAATTCATGCATTCATTTTCAGACATTTTGTCAGGCGTCGAAGTATTTCGGAACAAATTGAGCTTCCATGAACTGTCGCGTGCCTGTACTATGCATGAAGTGGCTGGCCCACTATCCGATATACTTTTAGTACTATTGGGGACTATTTTCGATCTGCAAAAAGAGGAAGAGGAAAACTGCTCAGTACAATATGTAAAACAGGCTTCAAAGAAGCATCTGCCCACAAATACGCTTACCTATGTTCGCAGGCATTTCTCATATAATCTTAATCAGCTATATCTGGATGCACAAACCGCTAGCGAAGTCTTGCGTCTTCATTTGCTCTCATCGGGGGCGGATGTAAGAGAGCGCACCGAAAAATGGCGTGCCTTGTATCGCAATGGCTATGTATCGTCTGAAGACCCCGGCGCAGTGTTACGCACAGAAATGCCTCACATCTTGCGTTTCCTAAAAGTTTTCACAATCTATCAGTTGCCCTTCAGAGATATATGGCATGTGATCAATTGCTTAATAGCTCAAATATTAACATATTCCACTTCGATAAATCTAATTGATGAGCGTATGGAGCAGAAAACCAAGGCACGAGCAGAGCTGCGAATGCTTGCCGCCACAGAACACAAACGTTTAGCACAGGAGCAGATGCAGAAAAAGGCGTTAACCTGCGAATATAACCAACAATGCATGGAAACGGACATTAAGGATGATCCGGATAAAAAACAACGACTGGAAGATAAATTCAACAAAAAAATGAATGAGTTGCTTAGCCAATCTAAGCGCGAGCAAAGAAAATACGATCTGCATGTGGAAAAACTGAATACATTGTTATTTGATTATATGGTCTACCTTGGAAGCGATCGAGCCTATCGTAAATATTATGTGTTCGAATCAATGCCTGGCATTTTTGTAGAACATGCTCCAGATTGCATGGATAAGTGTTTAGAGAAACCGCCCGTTAATTCTTTAGAGTCGAAATTTTTGGACAAGTCTACTTTACCAAAGAATCGAAAAGATTTGCGTGCCTATCTTGTGCGCATGTACACAGAAGAGGAGAAGAAGGCAGCAAATGAAGCAAAATTACAGAAAAATAAAAAAGACACACAAGAAAATAAGGAAAACCAGGTCAATCAAGTGAGCAATGGAACTGCAGAAACATCCGGAACTGCAGAACCATTAACAAATGGCGATGTAGGAAAAATAGACATCGATGCCGATGTGCCACCTCCCGCCCCTCCCACGCAGTACCAATTGTATATGTGCACAGGTGACCCTAAAAACTGCATCGTTCACGATGAGCACAATGCGGATCGTCAGCGTTGGGCATACATGTATGACGAAGAGGATATCGATGCTCTTATTAACGCCCTAAATCCCTTAGGTGAACGCGAGTCACAATTGTTAAAACAGCTGCAAACCCTGGAAGATTTAATCAAAAGACACACACAAAATTGTCCAGTGCAGGCGCTTTCCCTGGACGACAATAAGAAGCAGCAATTCAAAAGACAAATGTTGAATGAAACCTTCCGCAGAAACTCCAACTTCGGTTTCCCAGAAAATACAGATATAAATGACGTTATGAGCATTACGTTGGTTGATCGTATCTTGAAGTTTGAGAGAGATGTTTATACTGGCGATTTGGGTCGGTTGAAGGTGAAGGACATGGAGAAATGGCGCCTCGACCTACAACAGGACACCTACGATTCTCAAATAAAGTTACAATGGGGACCTCCTAACCAGAAGTTGGCTACCGACGTGGACGGAGAAGAGGTTGAAAGTGGAGCTGACGACGAACTGGACGATGAAGACGAAAATATTAAAGACTGCGGGAAGTATGCAAATAAACCATATTTGGATCCAGGCTTCTATCTGGAAGATGATGCCGCTGTTAAATCTGAGGAACCTGCTCCATCTGACGACATAAAGAATAATCCTTCCAGTTCTGAAGACATTCAGAGCAATCCTTCCTCATCGAAAGACATTAAAACTGAGCTTCCTCCAACTGAAGATAGGTCGAAAGAGGTACTCTCCCGTTACCAGTCAACTGATGAAATGCAACGGCGAGTAAGGAATCTGTCCTGCGCCTTGCTGCAAATTGAGCAAGGTATAGAACGACGATTTTTGAAGGAACCATTTGGCTTGTCACTGAAAGGTATAAAAGATAAAGAAGTAATGGAACGAAAGTTGAAGCTATCAGCAGATCGCTTGAGACAGTGGGAGGTGTCCTTGATGGAAAGTACAAGTTACTCACAGGTAAGACTGCGCGATCGGTAAAAAATTCACAAAATATTAATTAATTTTGCATTAATTTCATACTAATGTATTTTGGTCCTTAAATATTATTCCATAGATATTTCTGCACCTCAGTGTTCTGCATGATTCCATTATGTGGGCTCGTTCCACTAACAAATCATCTTGTCAGGTGTGTCGACGCGGTTCTGAGCCCGACAAAATGCTGCTTTGCGATCATTGCAACGGCGGCACACACACATTCTGCATGAAACCGATTATGAAGACCGTGCCCGAGGGTAACTGGTATTGCAAGCGCTGCGTAACACAGTTAGGACTGAAAAACGAACCTACCGCGGAAACTCCTGATCGCAAGAAACCCGATCGCAAACGAAAAAGAGAATCTTTAGTTGACGAAGAAGAAAATCAAAGCGTCACATCATCCGTTTCTTCAGCGTCCACCTCTAGAACCGTTGGACGGCGTGTTAGTGTAAGGCAATCCAACAGACGTCTGCAACCAAACGAAATCGCTGAACTGCTGGTCGAAGAAGACGACAACGAGAATAATGAGGATGAAGGCGATGAGCTGCAGGCGGAGGACAGCGACGATGAAGATGATTTTGCTGAAGAGCAGGAATCATACATTGATGAAGATACCCTAGATGAAGATCAAGAACTGAATGCCACTGCAGAAAACTCTGAGAGCAGTTCGCAAACGTTAGAGGGCGAAGAGGACGAAACTGAATCGCAAGAAGCGTAAGATTTGTTGTGAGTAGTAGAAAATATATATGAATAATTTATGTTTTAGCAATGAGGATGGCGAGATGGTGTGTGTAGAGTGCTCCTACGATGGCGGCGATGTAACTTGCAGTCGCTGCCAAGATTGCTTCCATCTCGAGTGCATCGATCTCAAGCGACCGCCACGTTACAATTTCATTTGCAGCAAATGTAAAACAAAAGAAATTAAAAGACGCAAAAGAGCAAATGGTAATAATGATTCTTTATATAAAACAATAAAACGATTACGTACTATTTAAAGATTCTGATTATGAGGAAGAAACAACGAAACGTTCTCGACAGCAGCGTACGTCGCAACGGAATTCATTCCCAAATAGCAGCTTCGAAGATAATCCGAGAACATCAACTAATGGCCGTAGGTCGAAACGTCGCACAGCAGAAAATCTACCACTTAATAGTCCAGCGCTGTATGAATTGCTGGAAGATGTTATAAAACAAGAACATGCGTGGCCTTTTCTTCGTCCAGTGCTGCAATCAGAAGTGCCCGATTATTACAAAATAATCAAAAGTCCCATGGATTTAGCCAAGGTGAAGTCAAAGCTAAACATGGGCGCCTACCAGCTCAACGAGGAAGTCCTGCGAGATATTCAGTTGATATTTCAAAACTGCGATACATATAATCGGGAAGGCAATGAAATTTATGAGTATGTTCGATAATAAAATTTATTTTTCATAGAAATGTAATACTAAGAAATGTAATTCTTTTTCAGCATTGGTTCATCTCTGGAGAAATTTGTTATGGAACGGTGTAGGGAATTGAATTTACCATATAACCCAAGTGACATGAATGCTTGAAACTCATGAACTGCGTTAATTAAGTCTACAGAAAGTTGAAATGAGTGTTGAAGAATTTTGTAAAATATCGACAATTTTTAACTCCTCATATAATTTTACGTGCTATCAAATGATATTGCAGGAGCGTGGATGGTCATCCAGATAGAGTACGTTTTCTGTTGTTTACTCTTGTCAAATTCAACTATTTTAGACAAATTCATGCGAGTGTTCAGCCGAGAACGCGTTGGTCTATCTCTTAAAAGCCTCTGTTTAATACAATCGAATTTGACAGACGGAGTAAACAACACAAAACGCATTCTGTCTTAATGAAAGAAAGACGCGTTTCAATTCAAATCCATAACAGCGCAGGAAATAATACGACGAAAAACCCTAACAACACATACAACATTTGTGTGTCTTTCAACAAACAGAAACTTATTCTTATATTGAGGGGAAACTTACTTTCAATCCTTATTTAGTATTAACATAAGTTCTTATTGGCACGTTACAAGGTTTTTATGCAAAATATTCATTTCATAATATATATTTAAATATTTAGCAGTTAAGTAGATACAAATAATTAAATAAAATTGATTAAATAAATTATGTTCAAAATACCATTAGTATAAAGTATAAAAACGAAAAATTATATCATGAAAATGTGAAAATATACGCACTATTTCAAATGTATAATCATATTTTCTTGAGAATCATATTGTCTAAAGCATATTCTTGTATTGAACTCTATTTCTAACAAGCCTAAAGTTAAGTTATGTTCAAAAGAAACTATCTATTATTGTTATTATTAAGTTATGTTGGCGTTTATGAACGGATTTTATTGTTAAGGGAAGTTACAGCTTCGACATATTCGTTGTTGGGACACCATTGAACCACGTGTATACAGAATCCTTACAAAAACTGATGTTCATTTTATGATTTAAAGTATCACATTCTAAGTTTGTTTTTTAAATAAATACACACTCTGCTAATTTTAATGAAGTATTTTATTAAGATCCATATAAATTATGTATTTGTTGTTGTTTTAGTTACTTTTTGTCGCCAAATAAGGAACCCTTAGAAATGTATACTTATAATAAATATGATTAAATATAAAGTTAAATTTATTTATAATTTTAATTTGCGATTTTGTTTTATATGTATTCATGTTGAGAAAATTATGTAAAATTTATTAGTTCATTAAGATAAAAAAAATACCTATTTAAAACATAAACAAACATTAATAAATTTATTTGAATTAAGACTAAAAAAATTATAATTCGATAATAAAATGAAGACAGATCGATGATGTTTTCAAAAATCCTGGTGTAGATATTTGTGCAGTTAGTAATTGGGTATTTCTTCTGTCTTCTAATCACTTTCAGACTCATCAGCAAATTTTTTCCGATAATTACGTCGCACACGAGCTACCTTTTGATGGAACAAATTAATGCTGACTTTATTGCTTGTTGCATTTTCCTTGCAAGGCGAGATCAGTTGATGTTGATTTGTCGTAGATGCAGTGACGATGTTTTCATTGCCATTGGAATAACTGCTAACGATAGCAGATGGATCGTTGATGTGGTGACTATAAGTGGGAGTCATGGTGGACACGCTGATGCCGCTGTCGGGTGTTTGCAGCAAATTGGCAGCAGATGTAGTGGCAAAGTCATTACTGCTGCTACTGCTGTTGTTACCGTTCTGTTGGGTGTAGTAGTACATATTATTGTCCATAAGCTGACGATTGCTATGATCCGAAGCCGAGATACCGCCGCTACCTCCGATATCGAAATGAGGATTCTTGTTTGCATCTTGACCATCGTTGTTGTCGTCTGTTGATACGGCCGTGAGATTGTTGTTATATGATGGTTGTTGTCGATAATCGCTGCTGTTATCACTATCTGAGCCAGCTGCAGAGATTATGGTATTTTGCTCATTGTTAGTAACATCGGCGGAAGCCATGTTGGTGCGCATGTTAATGTATTCGGGCATAGCTAGCTTCCGACGTTTGAAAGACTTTGAGTGCTGTGTTGTTTGCGCCAGGACAGCACCTGGAAATTTTGCAGCGGCATCACACGAAGATTCTGATGAGGATGAGGAGTCGTCTAAAATCTCATCTTGATAGCTGCTATTCGAAAGTCTTGAATTTGAATGGCTTGAATATTGATCTAGCAAATCGACATGTGGACGCCGTCGACTTGTTATTCCTGTGCTTGTTGTTATATTAATAATGTTGCTTGATTGAGGTAGCAGAGGTGATGTTATTGTTGTTGCTGATGCTGGTGCTGTGTCGCTTGATCTTCTAATTGGAAATGATGTCGACATTGTTGCGGTTGGTGTTGGCGGTCTTGTCTCTACTTCTACGTAACGATCGTTAGCTTCAGCAGCTGTTGCAATCGATGTTAAACGATTTGGCAGGTTGTGATGTGTATGATGTTGTTGGTGTACTTGCGCCGCTGCGCGTTGAAGTAATGCACTGCTTCCGCTTCTAGTCAATGGTGTATTAACGGATGGCGCACCGCTGCTGCTCCGTCCCATAACAGCAGCATCATTAGCACGACGAACACCGTTTAATTTTTTCGTAGGCTGAACTGTTGGATCTACAACGATCTCAGTCGGATAATGTGATAAACGATTTAATGTTGTGCTCCTGGGCTGATAATCGTCGTCATCCTCATCGGAATCATCGATGTTTTGTTGTTGTTGCTGTTGGCGCAATCGTATGATATCATCTAATAACAAAAGAAAACAATTTCAAAGGAATTAAAGTATTTGGATAAATTGCGTTTACAAATTTATATAAAATTATTTAGGAAATACAATTGTGCTTATGATATCCAGTATGACCGAGCCACCATTTAAACGCGTTCATTGTTTGTACGTTTTTCGTGTTTGCTTCTTCTGCGCAAGTAAATATAAACTAAATAATTGCATACGTATGTACGTTAAGTAAATAATGTGAACTTGTGAACTGAATAACAAAAAAGGTGTTAAATGCACAGGTTAAACAAATAAATTGATAACATATAATTTTGAATGGAGAATAATTAGTCCTAAGTAAGCAAACAATTTGAAATGTGAACGTTAATAGACTTTTTTGAGATATGCATTTGCATATCCATTCATTCATAAGAGTGGCAACGCGATGTTGTTCAACTTGGCAGCATTTAGCAGGAGGTTCGACACTGTTACAATGTGAAAATCAAAATGTGAACGTTGGAATTGAATAACAGCAAATGTTTGGACACATGATTGATTTTTGTTTACTTCGATATGAATATCCTTATTAGATGAGAAGTTGGACAACAATTGCTTTTGGTTGGGTAACGAATAATAAATAATTCTGGTAAACTGAGAACGGGCACAGATTGCGAAATACATAGCTGCTAAGTACATGAAATTGACATCTCATCAACAAATTTATCATCAATTCAATTATGAACTAATATATAATCAACATATCATCATTAATAACACTTAAAGTTATATTTAATCTTTTTACTTAGCCTATAAAATATATATCCAAGTACAAGTGAAATAGTTTTTAGTCAGTTGTCTGTTGTCATTCAAATCGCGTTGTCCTCATGTTGCGATATGTTTTTTGCGTATCGTTGTCGGTATCATTACTATGGTCGCCAATTGCATCGATCACTTTGTCCAATCGACATTCAAATTTATCCAAGTCCTTTGCATACGTCTCGAAGCAACTCACAACGCCTCTTCAAGACATCAGTCATCTCAATCTTTTCCTGCGTGCTCAGGAACTACGACTGGATGCCGACAATATTTACACGCGTTGGTTCCTAGAACAGAGTCTCTGTCCATTATCAATATCGGCATATACGGCGGCAGGACATGATCCCTTATTGACATATCGCTATGGCGAAAATTATGCAGTCGTCGTGAACATGTCAAGTTTGCTCGTGATGTCGGAACGGTTCATGAATAAAGCGAGTACTTGTTTCTTTATCTTAGCGGACGAGGGACGCCATGTTGATCGCCAGCAACTATATGATGTTTTACACTTAATGTGGCAAAAAAATAGAGTTTATAAAAACTATATACTGAGTGCGGAAGGCGTATTGATCTACGATCCATTTGAGTACGATGCTGAGAAAGCGGAATACGGCCAAATTAAGAGCTACTTGGGGGATCGTGCATTGACAGATCTTCTCTTCAATGATATGCGTGGTTACCCAGTCAAAGTGCAAATATTTAGGTCTGTCTATTCTCGTCCAGAGGTGGACAAGGCCACAGGCAAGCTTTTGAAAATGGGAGGAGTGGATGGGAATGTAGCGAAAATATTGCAGAAACAATTGAATTTCAGCTTCAATTTGGAAGTTTTAAAACCACATAGCTTTGGGTATGTCATTTTGAAAATAATCTGTAATTTCAGCTGCCGATGAAAGCGACGGAAATAATTTTGCTTCTTCTTCGACTTTAAATGAAATGTTTGTGTTTCTAATTTATAGATCACGCTACGAAAATGGGAGCTATGACGGTGCCATTGGCTCTGTCATAAACAATAAAACCGAGATATGCGTATCAGGATTCTTTATTAAGGATTACATGGTCCAAGGACTTAGTTTTACAGCCGCCGTATACGATGACCAAGTGTGCTTATACGTGCCGAAAGCGCAGCGTATACCGCAATCAATTCTGCCAATACTTTCAGTTGGCTCCAACCTTTGGCTGGCCTTCATATTGACCGGCGTCATTTCGAGTGTGATCTGGTGCCTGATGCGTGCCATCAACCTTCAGCTGCATTTGCGAGATGTCGCAAAATTCAAGTCAAACACGCAGCTAACACATCAAGTAACTGGTATTTTTATTAATACCTTGAAGATTTGGGTACGCATCGCTATCAGCTGCTATCCACCTTTCTATTCAGAACGCATTTTCCTTGCATCACTTTTTCTGATGAGCGTCATCTTTGGAGCTCTTTTCGAGTCGAGCTTGTCAACAGTTTACATACATCCGATGTATTTTAGAGACATCAACACGCTGCAAGAACTGGACGACAGTGGTCTTAGGATTTTGTACAAGTTCGCCGTCATGGCAGACGATCTGTTCGTCAGCGACACATCACCGATGTTTGCCAGTCTCAACAGAAAGTTGACATTCATAAATAATTTGTACGCCGATCTATTTCGTGATATAGCAGATAACGGCGGATACGCTAGTGTGACGAGGAAGTCTTCAATTCTATTGGAATCGCTGGACTTTATTCTTTCAGAGAAGATTTGGATGGTACCCGAGTGTCCGAGATACTATCTAATTGCATATGCTTTGCCGAAAGATTCGCCTCTAGAAATTCCAGTTAACAATGTAATTCTGAATGCCGCAGCTGCAGGCCTGATTGGGAAATGGATCAGCGACATGTACAGAGATTGCGAAATGAAACGTCACATACAAAACACCGATCATATTAAAGTGTTGGAGATCACCGACCTCCAGCTGGCATTTTATGTTCTTGCGATTGGAAGTTCTTTAGGCGCAGTTTCACTATTGCTGGAAATAATGTGTAGCTGGAGGCGGAAAAAATGTTGCTAAAGCAGCAGCATTAACAGCCATGAACTGGCGAATGCTTTACATTTATCTCTAATATAAAATTAATTACATTATTGAAAAACGTTATTAATTGATATGTCTATAGCCCGGTTTATTAACTACAGAATCGATGTCATAACAGCCTCAAAAACAAAATATACACTCTCCAATCCTGATCGGCTTTGAATAATGCATCTTTGGCGCGACAGAGAGTCTCAAAACTTGTCTCCGATTTATGTAGGAGGCGTACACACGTCACGACGAAACTAGCCGAAAGGATTCATGGATGGTCAAAATGTGTATTTCCAATAAAGTCTGCATAATGATTTCAACACTTTTTTTGTTTCTACTACGCACAGGAAATTAGAAAGTTTATAAACAATGATGTGATAAGGATCTATACAAATTGCGATCAATCAATTCAGAAGTCTTGGAGGAAAGAGTAGAAACGCATGTAAAGAATGTCAACAACGCCAGTGTCAACAACAGAAAAATGAAAGGTCAACAAAACAAGACACGACATTGTCAACGACAAAGCGCAGCAACTTCATCCCACCCCAAAATGTTTGACCGAGCAGACGATAAACGCGGTAAAAATTCAAATGGCCATGTTAAAAGGTGTTAAGTTACGTACGAGTGCGGAAATATGAATCTAACTCGGAGCAAAGGAATGCTTATAATAATATTCACGATTGCTACAATTTCAAGAAGTGGTTGTCGACTTGCGAAGGACTCAGAAGAAGAATCCTCAGCTAATCATTTGATATTTCATTTTAACATAACTACGTTTAGTAGGATCATCAAACAAATGGATTTCCTCAGTTTGCATTTGAGTTACGCTAACGAAAGCTGCAACTCATTTGTGAACTTCATCCTGAAACAAATGCTGTGTCCCATTCAATTAACTGTGGGTCAACACATTGAATTCACTGCAGCACAACGTCATCGTGCAGTGACCATCAGTAGTGAGCAGGACTTGGAAAAAACTATTAACAGATATGGACATCGTGCTGGGATTCTTCTGTGCATAATGATGCTCGATAGTTTGCGTGAAAGTCAAATGCTGACTTTAGCACATAAACTGTGGCAATCGAAGGGTGTTTATAGGATCTACTACATTGGGACCGATGGTAGCTTCTTTTATAATCCATTCGTACCAAGGAGTGACACTCAGAAGTACGGTGCATTCATTAATGGGAACCACATGGCCATGGATGACATCGCCAATAGCCTTCAAGGTTATGCCTTGCGAATTTACATATTCGACTCTGTTTATTCGAATGTGTTTGGTGACGCCGACACGAAGCGCATAACACGCATCACAGGTGCTGATAGCAAAGTTGCGAAATTATTAAGTCATAACATGAATTTTACGATGTTATTACAGTGGCCAGATGATGAATTCTTCGGGTATTAAATCAAATTAATGAGAAATTTTCACGGTTATTCGCTTGGCTTCTGCTTTCAGATCACGCTTGGCTAATGGCTCTTTTAATGGGGCCATTGGACGTACAATGCGATATGAGACCGACGTAACTCTAACTGGCTTCTTTGTCAAGGATTATAGAACGAAAGAAATCGAATTCACAGTCCCAGTGTATATGGATGAGTTGTGTTGTTACGTAATGAAAGCTAAACGCATTCCCCAATCAATTGTCCCATTATTTGCTGTGAAAGTTGACATGTGGATTAGTTTCCTTTTGGTTGGCATGATGAGTTCATTTGTTTGGATTCTTCTGCATCAATGCAATTTAAAAATTCATACTGTGCCACGTAATCAAGAAAATAAACGAAAGGTTCCTTATGGACGCGTCTTCATCGATACGTGGGTGGTGTGGGTGCGCCTAAATCTCAATCACTTTCCACTCTATCATTCCGAGCGCATATTTGTTATATCGCTGAGTTTGGTGAGTGTGATTTTTGGAGCTATATTCGAATCTAGCTTGGCTACCGTTTATATACATCCACTGTACTACAAGGACATTAATTCATTAGGAGAACTGAATAATGCCAACTTGAAAATCTACATCAAACATGCTGCAATTCAGGATGATTTATTTTATGGTCACAACTCCGATGTATATAAAAGTCTAGATAAGAAACTGTTTTTAGTAGGTGAAACTGAGGAACGCATAGTTCGGATAATGATTAAGCGCGGCGGATTCGCTGCAGTGACTAGAGCATCATCGCTTTCATTGGACAATTTTCCCTATTTAGCGGCAAATAAAATTCACAAAATAAACGAGTGTCCTAAGAAATATCACATCGCTTTTGTTATGCCTACAGAATCACCTTATCGCCGGAGAATTAATAGCTTATTGTTGCGTTACTTGCAAGCAGGTTTAATTGATCAGTGGATTGGATTGAAGCACCATAAAGCTAAGCTTTCGGTGTATAAATATCAAAATCGGCTAATTGAACAAAGCCACATTTGGAAGGTTTTAACATTAGCTGATTTGCAGTTGCCATTTTATATCTTAATCTTGTGCTCTATTTTAGCGACATTGATCTGGTTCGGCGAAATGCTAATGCAATATAAGTTTATAAATTGCAGAAATAAAGAAAGAAACTACTGAAACTGCTAATTCAATTGGAATTGTCTAAATATAGAAAGTTTTTAAAACAATAAAGATTTCAATTGAAGAAAAAATAAAACATGCAAAACGTTACGAAAGAAAGGAATTGTTGTTTACCTTTTAGGCTTGAAGTGATGCCTGTACTGGTGCTTGGCACAGGCATATTATTGGGATAAGCTACACTATTGTAACGACTAGAACCGCTTGCAATTGGATTCCCCAACTCTGCTTCATCATCTGAGGAAGATTCTAAAAACATAAACAGATCAGATGTCAGATATTTCTGTTTACGGATATCGTATTCATTCGAACGTTACCATACGAACGCTGCTTTTTATGTTTTCTGCGTTGAGATCGATAGCCACTGCAAGAAGCTGCACCAGCTGATGTACTAGCCACTGCACTGCTACGCGAGCTGGTCTGCCGACAAGCTCTTCGTTTATTGATGTAATTTCTGGTCTTTGCACTACCGGAAGATCTTCTATTTGGCCCACCAACCTTGACAATTTTATGCAGGCCTCGATTGGAAAGCGAGGCACCTTTAATTGCCAAACGACGTAAGGTATTACGTTTCGTTGCAATAAGGTACGCAATGCGATTTGCGTATTTGTTACGCTGAATTTTCGATTTGCTCATTACTGATTTTAGGTGCTTACGTTCTAAAATAAGCGTAAAGTAATTTTAAAAATTACGTAAATATGTAATAAAACATGAAATATTCTCTCTAAACACCTTTTCTCCGTGCAAAATTTCGCTTCGAACGACGCTCTGTCCGTGCTCCAGTTCCATCGCCAGCATCGTCGTCATCATCATCATCATCGTCATCGAGACTGCTATCGGAAGAGCTGTCATTTGAACTGGTATTCGTACAACTGCCGTCGCTGCCGATTGGTGAACAAGTGGAGCTGTTTGTGTCCCAGCCTTCAATCTCTTGCTGTATAAGAGAATCGAAGAAGGCCATCATACGTGGGTCCTCGTTGGTGTTTCGACTGCTATAATCGTGAGACATGTGGGACCAGCTGTGCGGTGGAGTCGACATAGCTGGAAAGTTGTATGGAGAGTAAAGTTCGCGCGGATTTTCAGGTTCCGTGGCTTCTTCAAGTAGTGAGCCAGTCCAACCTTTTTGTGCGAAAGGACTCCATAACTATAATAACATTATTTCAACATAAAATAATTTAATAATGTTAGAGAGAGAGAGTTTGACCAACTTTTATAATTTTCTCCACACCGGATGAGGCCAACAAGCACTTCTGTCGATTGTAGCGAACTTGATTGACTATTGAACGATGGCCATAAAGTACCATTTGCGTTGTTTCAACCCACTGATCAGTGCGTTCCACTGCGAAAATAAACGATTTCTGATTATTGGGCTGAATAAATAAATTACTAATATAGTGGAGAATTTGGCAGTAAAAATTATCGTAATACTGTTGTACTTTAAATAGTTATTAATTACTTACGATCAACATCAGACACCCGCCAAACATACAAGTTAAAATCATCTGAACCGGATAAAACGAATTCGTCGTCTTCTCCGGCAAAAGTACAGCTTTTCATTGTGCATGAATTATAATAATTGCCATGATAAAAAGTACAGACTGGTTCCGCCGACTGTGTATTGTACAAAATAGGTGGCAAACGGCGTCGTAAGGCCAAAATAAGGCTACCTGTAGAATTGAATCGAACGCTCATGCAACTTGGTGGATCCTCCACGTAGCCGTATTGTATGACAGGGCTAACAGATGGGATAGTTAAAGCCTCTGAAGAAATCAGCAATTATTGACTGAACTCACTGATTTGGTTTTCGAATGTCCCAAAAAGCTGCACCTCGTTTTGAATTGGCAGTTACCAAGAAATTGCCACCACTCGGATGGAATTCGACTGCATGAAATGATGTACGCAGCTGTGCAACCACCAATGGATCAGCCGGATCGGAACGCTGATCGAAAATTAAGATTTGTCCGTCTTCACAGGCGGTGGCAAATATGCTGTCGCATTGCGGGTCAATGGAAAGTCCATACACAGGATTGTCGTGCTTGTAGACGTTATCCAATTTTCCACTGTAGAAGCAAAGGACGATATTATTTATAGTTTCTATTGACTCATATCGTGATAGTACTTACGTTTCAAAATCATGAACGATTACTAGGTCGTCGTTGCCACCAGACAAAACCTTGCGATTCGGTCGATCAAAACCCAAGCAGAAAATATTGCTGGTGTGTTCTGTAGCGAGCATTCGTGGCCGACTCAAGCCAGCAATAGACCTTTCAATATCCCAAATGAGCACACGTTTATCGTCGCCACCTGTCACAATGGTCAATGAATTTTTGGTAATTGTTAGCAAAATATTTAAAACTATATTATGTAATTACAATGATAGATCTATAAAAAGTGCACTATTTAATGAGGCACTACAATTTCTAGCGGTTGGATTGTTTATATATTTGTTTAAATTGTTAAGAACTTCTATTAATATTTTCTATGTTCACGAAGGATAGGAAAACTTACCTGATGCTAAAAATTTGCCACCATTAGAAAATTCAATTGCATTAACACATCCATAGTGAGCTCGCAAATCGTACTTGTAAAGATTCTTGGCTACGCGAAACCGTTCCCGATAGAGATGCGCTGCGAAGGCGTGGGGAGTGCGTTGCACTTGGCAATCTAGTTCTCTTTGCTTTAACTGATTGTGGAGGTTTGTATTTAATTCACTAGGGTCCAACATCTTGCTGAGTTTCTTTGCTCGTGACTGTTTTCTGAATGAAATCCCTGCTTTCAGGGATACCAAAAATCTCCACCGGAAGCTTTCAAACAACAACCGTTTCCTTATTTCCGATTTCTCGAGCTCGAACCAATTTTCTTACTGCTTATCTATGTGTAAATCTGTTTTGTTTCAAAATTTGTTATAAGAGTATTTTTTTTCTAAACTCGTCATTTTTAGAATTGACGAAATCTGCCTGTTTCGTCGTCACAAAGATTTCTTGTTGACGTTTTTCAATTCTTCATAGCATTTAAAACTGTATTTGTTGCATTATGTTTACTTTAATACCTTAAAAAGTTACACTTTTGCAGTTTTTCCACTTTATTTAAGGGTTTAAGCTGACGAGTCTGAGAATAACTAGAATGTCATTTAGTAAATATCCAGTAGAGATAGACTGCTTCAGTATTGGAGATGAACGCAGCCTACATAATATTCTACATAACAAGTATATTGTACCTGCAACAAAAACAATGACGTTGTGTATATATTGATTATGGCATACTAGTTAGTCGTAAATACAGACGTGGCCATAGAATGGACATTCCTTTTAAATAGTTCATATGAACGTAGATTTTTTTGCACGTTTTGCTTTAAAATAGATTAAGATACTTGCTTTTATATCTGATCGGTCATTATAAAAATATATATTGTTCAACATATCTACATACATCATTTTAAATGAATTTTTGATTTGAAAAATACCATTTTTTTAAAATAAATAATCGAATAATCGAATTTTAAATATATGTGTATATTCCTTAACTCCTACATTCCATAGTGGCATACAACTATCACTTATTGAGCCTTTTCCTTCACTATCACATACATAATTGTTATATGAATTAATGGTAACTTGTGTTATCATTAATGTTATGAAAGTTTGTTTATTTAAAATCACGACGTAACAACAAAGTATTTTAATTATGATTAAGTGTTTGAGAGAGCATTTGAGATATGCTTCATTGCAAGGAAATTTTGAAGATAATTTATAAGGATAATATACATATAACTTTTATTACAGCCATGACTGTAGTCATATGAAATGCACCATATATACCCAGAATCATATATCAAACAAAAAAGAACAAAAAAATGTGAAAAAGTTAGGGAAGGACGTATATTTTAATTATATAGGGATGTCTACCAAAAGATATTTTGTCACTATTCCTCAAATATTGATTAAGGGCTTTACTTCCAACACATTTTTTAACATTTAAAATAGAATGGATTATCGGAATAAATATATGTATGAAGATAAAACAAGTTTGCTGAGTTGGATGTTCTTTAAAATGTATACATATGCATCCATATTTATATATCCTAAGTACATATATAGAAAAGTACTCACCCAAAAATACAATCAGAATTTTTCGATTCTTTTCTTTGTTGATCAAGTAAAATATTAAACAAATTATACTCTACCCTTTCCAGTTTCCAACATATCATACGTAGGGGCTTTAGAACCGAGGATGGGCTCTGGGGCTCCTTCGCAGCAGATTGCTTCACTCACCTCTAGGTACCTTTCTTTAATTTTTTCGTAATTGTTCAAGAACCAAATTTATGTTAGTGATAACATCGATCCATTGCCAAGGAAATGACCAATTTTTCTCTTTATCACCATAGTTTATAGCACAATTTTATATTTTGTGTGTTCTTTTTTTCTTAGAGTGCACAGATTTTCTCAGTTCGGCCGAATTGACAAAAAAAAAACATTAAAATTTTGAGGTAATTTTTTTTGCGGCTCCAGTGCTGAAAACACAGCAATATTTCTTGAATACTCCATTCGAACCAGAGAAAACTCTGATCTCTGATTCGAACCTTGCTCCAATGTCCAATGGAATATATTAAATAATAAATGCTCCCCTAATCCAATAGACGAAAGCAGATAAATGCCTGAAACACAGTTGTTCATACAACAGGCCAGATACAAAATCAGGTGTCAAAATTACACAGCCTCTTATGCGAATCAAGAAAAAAACCAGAACGAGCGCTATATTCGGTCTGGCCGAATCTGAAGTACTAAAGCAATTTGATTTTCTATTCTTTATTCTGTTGTGATGTTTTATCAAATCAACGAAGGAGGTGACGCTGTTCAGGAATATATATACTTTTCTATATTTATCACCTTCAGTTCTAGGCGTTACACATTTCGGAACAAAGTGAATCCTTAACCCTTTAAAGCTTTTAGGGTATAACAAGTTATCTAAAAACAGTCGTATGTAGATAAACAGAAGATTGCAGGCGATTTAGCTTTATTTTTAATTCGACCGATTCTGTTTGCGAGTTCCTGCTAATTTCAGAACGTAAGTACAATTGTAATTAACGAAAATAATATTTTACACATTTTAATGAAATATTTATGAAGTAATAACTCCAATATTGTAGAATAGCCCTCCAAGAGCATATAATCGAGTTCGAGCATACACGGCATTGCCAGAAATGACAGCTTTTGCATCTTGTATGCGAGGTCCAATTGTGAGCGTGATTTGAGAAAACGATAAAAATACAAATGAATTTTGCCTTTTGTATGTCCAACAAGTGCACACACGACTTTCCAGATTCGTCCGTTTTGCAAGTAAAACGGTTTTTTAACTTTTCCATATCTGCGTGCTAAATTTGAAATTAAAACCAAAAAGATTGTAAGTTTCATAACTGCTTTGTCGAAGCTCACATACCATACATTGGCAGGATGAATCCAGTCGCTAAATGGACTCTGGAAATGATTCTGATCAAGTATACATACTTTTATATACTATCTCCGTAATTTCTATGCTTCCAACAATCGGAAAAATTTAATACATTCCTAAACTTTGTTTGTAGATTATAAAAATTAATATAATTTTATTTTTTCTACATCATTGAAAAATTTATCAGACATTTTTTGGAATTATTCGAAAACTATTAACTAAATGATTTAAATGTGTTGAATAAAAAAATTTATAATCCTGATAAAATTTTTACGTGAATGATTAAAATTTGCTTTGTAAGAAATTCAAAATTCCTCTGCTAAATTCGGCAATGGATAACGCTAAAATGCCCTTCCGTAAGCTGGAACATATTACATATTATTTATTTATTCTATTAACAACCTAATGCAATTGCGTGATATTCTTAGTTCCCGAAGAGACTTTACGGAAGCAGCGTGTTGAAGTATATTTGAACGATCTAAAGACACGCCTCAAACAACTGCGAAACCAGCACGATGAAGTCATTCATAACTCCGTTGAGATAATCAAGGAAATCGACGGAGTTTCATCTTCGTTGCTGCTGCCGCCGAATGGAGAAGAATCTAATGAAGAGATTACAAAAATAAAGAAATTAATACAAGACTTCGAAGCAGCAAAAAATATTATATTACCTAAAAACCCTTCAGTTCCGATAGGCATCGAGGGCAGTGTGGACATACACAAGATTTTAGAAGACTTTGAGAAACTAAACCAAAGCCATGTACTGAAGGATAGTCTTGTGTTATTTACCAGAGCCAAGGAATCCTTCGATAAAATTGATACGTTCTTGGAAAAGCTTCCGAACGATGGCACAAGAGGCGGCTCAACCAAAGTTAACGCAGTTGGCAGCGGTGTAGTCGTTTCTTCGAGCCTAAAGCAGAAAATCGACATTTTCAACGCTATCTCCTCTGATACGTGTCCTGAAAGTGCGTCACGTCATTCTTCATGCTGTAGCAGTAATGTGAGCATTTCGAAGTACTGCGCGATGAATGATTTAGCAGCGAACATAAAGACTGGCACTGGCAGCAGCAATAACTTCTCCGAGAATGGCTACGAAGGTGACAACGACGACAGCGAATATGATCTTCTCGCACAAAAAAAAAAGAAATACAAGTGCACTTCTGATTTAAAAAGTACAACAAAATAAAAATTAATAATATTGTTTATTATTTTAAAAAAAGTATATCTTATAGTACGTTAAATATGTATTTAAACTCCAGCCAAACTCTCACGATATAAGTAAAATTCGAAAAATATCTATCAGCACGTAATTTGTACAAAGCATTCTTGTGACTTGGAACTAACTAAAGAAATATAACTATTTAAGTACGACGAGGCAAAACTAACAGCTTTCTTCAATTGCAGCCTGGAAGCTGTTGGTGAAATTTATAAGACAGAAAATGAACAATGAGCCGATCGTTGCGCCAAGCTGTGTGAGGCCGCCAGTCCACACCAACGACTTTCCACCCTGCGCACGCATCACAGTAGAAATGCAGAGTTTTATGTAGCTAACAAGACCGATGAGAAGACTCCACGAGATTATCTGTAATAAAATTACATGTATAAATTATCTTCATCAGTGTCGAATCATTTACAACAGTCAATAGATATTTTAAACACAAAAAACTTTTACTGACATGTCACGTTAATAAGTGAATAATTAACGATAAAATTGAATTATTTATTCGTCTATGCATTTGACTGAACTACTTACCACTAGAACTGATCCTGCTGATGTTCCATGAAGCGGTGGATGCGGACTCATAGCAGCCGTTAAGCAGACATAGAAAATAAGGATCGTTGCGAAGCTTGACAGCGTCGCAATTGCGCGGAGGGATGTGTGCGGCAGAAAGACGGCCAAAAAGCAGACCAGCGGATTCGCAATCACACTCAGAGTAGCCGAAAGGTGATAAGCATGGCCACCGTACGGCAAGCACGAGTACGATTGAATACTCTGCAACATGCCGTTGCTGAAAAATGACACCGCGGTGATGAGCAGCAGTAGAGACCGATATTGCCATGTAGTGATCCGTCGTTTTGAATCCGGATTGACTTTTGCTTGCATTCCATCAGACTTGATGGTGACTTGATCGTCCGCTTTGGAATCACGCTCGTAAGTGTAATTATTGCCGCTGGTTACCTGACCGTTGGCATACTGTTGTTTGGATAGCTTCAAGCGGTCTAGCAGAGCGAAACCAATGCAGCTGCAGAGCATCATGACGAACACGAATAGAAAGAATTCCATGGAGCTGAAGCGGGGTGGCGCTACGTACTTTTCATAGATATGTTCGCCCGTTTCTGTAACATTGCGAAGCACGCATACAGGAGCGCCGCCGATTCCCTGAATGAGAGCGACGACACTTGGCAGGAGGCCGCTCAAGCCTTCACCAACAAAATAGGTTACCAAGTAGATCTCCTTGAATCGGCCCATATAAGGCATGAAACACACCGAACTGGTGCAGGCGTTCACTGCTGTAAAGATGGTGAGTACAAAGAGTGCCACACTGTATTCCTGGCCAAATACACGCGCAGTTCGATTGTAGAAGAAGGCTGTGAGCAAGGAAGACGTTGTGCCAACAGCTAAAAGTCCGTAAATGATGTTCGCATCGTTCTTCTTGGTCTTTGAGAAACGTTGCAGCAGCGTGTATGTGACCGGGCCGAGGTTACCAATTTGCACCATTACACTGAGGTATGATGGCAGACTCCAGGCTTCCGGTGCTACCGCCACCAGCAGTGGCAATTGTATGAAGGTGCCATTAATGCCAATCCAAGTGCCGATTCCGAAGAATATTGATAATATATCCACGATAACGCTTCGACTCTTTACCATGTGATCATATTTGTCACGCAGTTTTCCAGTCATATTACGGCGGTCCACGTAAGATGCAGAGGCTAACAGAGCGCTATCTTCAAAGAGCTCAGCGGAGGGCCTAAAAGCAATACTATAAATTAGAACAGGCATTTAATTCGAATACAAATTTCCTATATAAAGAGTATGTAATTATAAACAGCATCTTAAAAAAACCAACTTTCGGATAATTCAACAGTGAATTTTTGGGGAGCTTTCAAAGAAATGCTTTCGCTTATCTGCCGCGATTATTGAACACTGATCTAGAAGCCGGTCCCGCATTTCCACATAACTCATGGTAAAGTTTACTATTAAATGTTTATTGTGGTTTTCTGTGCTCATATTTCAAGTCACGTGACTAACATAATAAAATTAACCTGTCTGTATTTTAATTTTCTCATATTTAAATTATATGTATTATGATCATTGATCCGATTTTCTCTAGGAACTCTGGTTGTTTCCATACGATTATATTAAAATTTTTAATGCATTTAGATTAAATTCCTCACGTTAAACAAACGTCCACAAATTTCATGGAAATATGAAATACAGTTTAATTTAAATGCACAGTTTTAAGCAAAATCTTTTATTGATCGTAATCATCAATATTTAACGTTGTATCGCGACATTACTTTGATATAAATATGATTTCGTAGAAACATACGAGCTTCGCGTCGAGTTTTTCGCTAGTTGATAAAATTTACGATATCAAAAACTATACAATAATTTAAAAATTAACTTTGAAGTTATAGAAACGTTTATATAATTTCACCTGTTATTATATTCACCAATGTGTTCCACATCAGCTTTCCCGCTTGACTGGCGTGTTGCTAATGTACGTTCCAACGGCAAAAAGTAAACTGTTTTTCTCTTAAAACTCTCTTTGTCTGAATGATGACGTTGGTAATCATATTCGCTTTTGGTATTATTGTAGCTTCCATGTTTGTCTTGTTTTGGATTCATATAGATCTTCGTGGTGTTGTTTATATATGTTTATTATATATTTTACCTAAAACGTGAATGAAGCTATATTTTAAGATTAGATTAGATTCAAAGGCAAATATTACCTGGCTTTTAGATAAGAGAAAGAGATATCGATCAACTGTTTATAGCTGACAGACGATAATACTTTTATGTACATATATAAATAAGAATGTAATTAAAAATCTATATACATTTAAGATATATAAAAATGTAACTGATTTATGATAATTTTTCGTCTTCACAAATAAAGCGCTTTATTACTTTATGCTTTCAATAATTAAGCAAAGCAATTAAATTTAATTTATTTTATTGGTTTGATTGATCAAACCGTCTGACGCTGCAAAATATTTAACATTCAAATAGATATCAACTTGATCAAAAGTATGAACTGTGTTTAAACTTGCACTTGTTTTATTTTCCCTAAAGTTTTTCCTTAAGAACTGAAATTTGCAAGACTTCTTATATAAACGAAAATTATAGAAGATAGTTAATAAATTCTCAAATTGAATGCCTCTTTGAATAAGCTGCAATTTCATAAATATTTTATTCAATTATGTTACTTTACACAAGCAAAAAAGATAATAGAAAAATAATACGTGGAAATAAATTCATTTTCTATTCTTCATACCATCTTCCTATCAGAGATGCTCTAAATTATCTAACTTTTGACTACGCCGAATCGATCGCAAATAACCATAAGAAATATATTACGAAACAAGTTATTCTTCTATTTCTTATTTTCCTAGGGTATCAACGACTGCGACTCAAAGGATTCCCTTACTCCTGACAGCGGCCATGTGTTCCACTTAGGATAAACTTTCCATTAAACATAAATTCTTACAGGATTCTTATTGGAAAAAGCCGAATTTTGATTTATCAGGATTATAAATAATATTCTTACTAAAATTGCATCGTAGTTTCTTCTTTTACGGCTGTAAGTGTATGCTTATTGCCGAACTTGTAGTTTTACAAAGTTTTAAATTCTATTAATTAATATTTAAACAATAATTTTTACTAATAAAATTTAAATAGATATTAGCAGCTAAACTTACCAGAGTCCACTGCTTAGTAATGCAAGAAAGCCATCTAAAATTGCTAATATTACATTATTAATTGCACTGACTAGAATGTACTTGGTATTGAATGCAAGCAGAAACAGCTGATATCTGACATAAAAGCTGAAACGTGAACAACGGGGAGAGAAAAAAGAATTCGTTTTGAAATAGCAATAATCGCAATAGAAATAAATATCAAAACCAAGAGTTATTTGCATGAATAGTAGTTTATTTAAGCATTTTTTTCAGTACCTTGCTCAATGCAGTTGACTGTCCCAACTCCATTTATTATAAAAATAAGCCACTTAATCGGAAATTAAAACTATGCAATTCTAAAATAATTCAACACTTCGAACAAGTTCTTATTAACCTGCTATCCGTAAAGAGTCAGTGAATAACAATAGAAAATTTGATATATTACTTAATACTAAATTTAAGAATGCTCTGCACAAACTTCTTTGTACCAGCGTTTGCTCTCCTTGCAACGAGGGTTTACACACATTGGACAACGCATTAGGAATTTGGGATTTACGAAAGTAGAAGTGCGGAGATGGTCTGCTACAATAGTGCTTAATGCTCGTATAAATAGCGGATGGTCATTGGGTGCAGCAGCACGGCGTATTTCCTCTACACCAATCTCTTTGGCCAACTCGTCACAGTATTCAATATCCAGCTCGTGAAGTGTTTCGATATGCTCATTCACAAAAGCTATAGGCACAAGTATGAAATTCTTTAATCCTTGTTTCACGTAACCCTAAAACAAAGCGAACGAATCGATGGTTGTTCTTCAGGAAACTTAGTTTCAATCTTACTTTAATGGCGTCATCTGTGGCTGGTTCTAACCACGGTAGAGGACCCACTTTCGATTGCCACGCTAAACTGTAAGGATTAGTGTGCCCGAGCTCTTGCATGACCATTTGTACGCTAGCACCGATTTCTGATGGGTACGGGTCCCCTCGACTTACTGCTTTTAGAGGCAATGAGTGTGCAGTGAAGAGTATAACCACATCATCTCGTTTACTTTCATCAAATTTATTTAGTTCGGTGCGTATGCGGTCAGCGAATGTTTTAACAAACAGCGGATGTGTACCCCAACGATCTATGAGGCTCCATTTGATATGTTTCGGTAAATCGCTAAAATTTAGAAATAGTGTAATAAAAGTATAAGAAAGCAAAACTTTATTATACACACTTTTTGCGATAGTGCTGGAAAATTGAATTAAAGCTAGAGCCAGATGTAGCACAACTATATTGAGGATATTGTGAGAATAACACAACACGCTCCGGTCCATCTCTGGAAGGAAAATTGAGAAACTTATAAATCAGTAACTGCAATATAACGAAATTCTTGACACACTTTTCGATTTGTTTTAACGTGTCTTCCGTTAAGGGATTTACATAACGAAATCCAATGTAAGCTTTATGCGGTCTAGTTTCATGTGAAACCAGATCCAGCTCCTTGCACATCAACTCCCCTTGCAACTGAGTCCACTTTAGTATTGGCGAGCCGCCGCCAATTTCTTTATATTTCTTTTGCACTTCAGGTGTTCGCCGTTGCGCTATCCAAGGACCTAGTCGGCTCTGAATTGGCAGTTGGATCATATCACGATCGGTCATTATGCGATGCAGGTAGCCATGCACTTCATCGGTGGATTGAGGACCGCCCATATTTAGCATGAGAATTGCAGTCTTCGGAGATATATTTTCCGTAGTTGTGCAGAAATGTAGTGAACCAACAGGTAACTTCGATACGCTTCCTGCATTTAAGAAAAAGTAAATTGGTACAGACATACTTATTAGTTCCATTTACGAAATACCTGCGAGTCTATTACTATATCGAGAAATCATCTTGAAGTTCTTTTTTTTGATACGAAATTAGTTAAATTAAGCACGCTAAAATTTTTTAACTCGAGTTTGTCTTTGATATTCTCGAGCTAGATATTGTGATACTTTATCTATTATATCGTAAAATTAAAATTAATTTTTCAAACTACTTAATAATTTCGTCTATCTTACAATTATTTATTGCTGTTGGAAATACAAACAGTGACTTTTCGAATGATTGTTGTTTTTTTTGTTGACAGTTTAAGTTTTTTTTTTTTATTTATTTGTTTCAGTTCCTCAGAATTCCTTCGTTTATATCAGAAATGTTTTCTGAATAGGAACGAGACGTTTGTAAAACGATAACACTTTGCCGGTTCGAATGGAACAACAGGGTGCACTGAATTTTTATCATTAACATTGTTTAAATTTCAAAATATATGATAACTATTTTAATAAATCTTTTATGCTACATTTATTTTGATCGTAATTTCGTTTTTAGGTCAACTCGCAAATCTGAAAATTTTTAACACGATTGGACAAATGCAAATCTTTTCAAATGCAGTGTATTTCAAAAATGCAAAAATATCCCTAAACAAAATGGCAATGAATGAAAATTGTAGTAATTAACTGTTAAAAATATTTTTACAAAATTTAAAGATGAGTGAAAGTTATAATTCCATAATATTTATATTCTATTTTCAAATTACATATTTGCATAGTTAATTGCTACAATATTAATACTATAATAGCGTACACTTCAATCGAGGTCAGTTGTCAGAGTTTTCTCTAAATTAATAAATTCAAAAAAAAAAAAAAAAAAAAAAATATAAAATAAATATAGTAATTTTTAAATATACTTCTTTTGAAAGATGTAGTATTTGCTTTCAGTATTCGCAGCATCGCAAATGTAAGTAAGTATTGATTAAGTACATAATATTAAATAAGCTAAACCAAATTAAATTAATTAACTAACTAAATGGTTAAATGAACTAATTATAAACTTCGATATATGTATATGGCTAAATGTTAAAAAGTGAAGCAAATATTTATATGTACATATATTAAAATCGCTTTTAAAGTTGAATCATAAAATATTACATAACTGTTTTTTCTACACTTGTGAATATTGCGACATTTTATTCACAATATTTCACTTCTGTATGTAAATAACTGGTATAAATGTAGCGTAACATAATTCGAAACTTTTATACAAAATTTTATTGGTTTGGTATTTGAAATTAATTAACATTGAATTTATTAATATCATGCAGAAAAATTTTTAGAAAAGTTTTAATTTTTATAAGTTTATATTCAATAGATTGAGCTACAAATTTCTAATATCCAACTTTTATTTTGAAGCTTACTTTCGCATTTTTAAATAAATTTTTGTCGAAACCTCTTTCAAATATTTTTCAAAGATTTCAGGATAATTTTACTGATATTTTCAAGTTCACAGACGACGTTGCTAACAATTCCTTAGAAGATGGCGTCTATTTAGTAGTTTCTTCCTCTTTGTCATTTTATACTCTAAGCTAGTGTTTCTTCAAACAGTTCTGTGTGCTGCTTATGATATATCGCAGACCTCAAGTTAAGCAAATCTGTGTTTATCCACTGGATTGACCAATTTTTCATTCTTTTAACTAACATCGCTCCTTCCAACCTCGGAGTAGTATACGTACTATTGAATAGTGAATAACACGAAAGATTTAAACAGATGACACAAGTCCACGTTTTCACTTTTATATATCTGCATATGTAGTTTGCATTTCGTCTGATCAAAGTAAATGTGCCAACGGATACATCAGTTCGTTTGTTTGTTTTCTTTGTTGATGTTTTTAGTTGGTTGTTGGTAAAATAATACGCAGTTAATGTTGTCTTTACCACAATTCAGATTCAAGGTTGATTTAAAGAGCATGCAGTGTTCGTTTCTAATCGTTTTGTGTGAATCGATTGAGATTTGGCCTGTACGAAGAGCTGACGAAAGGAATAACCTGGAATAATTTCCAGTACATTGACGCTTAAATTAGTATTATTCATCATTATTACGTATTTGCGCATTGGATTCCTGCGAAACGAATTCTTATCGCGTCGTACGAACGGATAACAACAAAAACAAAAAACAGGGGAATCACTGAAGCGAGCGCGGAAAAGCAGCTCGTCTCTTCTCTTGTCTTCTCTTCAACTCAGTTAATAACAAATAAAAATAAAGAACAAGCAACAACACATAAGCTCGAAAGAAGAGTTCTCGCCGGTGGTTCTCAAAGCAAGCATCTGTGAAGCAGATCGGTGGAAATCCTCTAAGCAGCGAGAATCTCGATATATGCGCCTGCCGGCTTTCGTTGCTTGCTGGTATCGCGTTCGTGGCACAGCACGACGAGAACCAAACAGTTCACTTCCAAACGACACGGCGAGCACTTGTGTTTCGTGGCCCTGCGAATTGTATACGTTCGAATTATGATTCAAGTTGGCAAAACTTTCTCGTTACTGTAAAAATATCTACATGCATACGTTTGCCTGCAATACAATAATTAATAATTCTACTGTTCAATAAACTGTGACGTGAATAAATTTTGCAATCAGCGAGGCCGCTGTGAAGAAATAGCATTTATATGAAAACAGCAAAAACTTCGGTGAATACATAAAAAATTCTAAGAGCGCTTACCGCAGCAACAATCAAAAAAAGCAATCCAACATCCAGTAACGTTTCATTTGTGAGAGAGACGAAAGACGCGAATGAGTAAGTTTTTGTCTTCGATGAAAAAAACTTCTCATTTGTGAGCTGCACAGGAACTGCGCAATCATATATTGTAAGGACTCTCACTTTCTCTCTCTCTCTCTCTTCTCGCTCTGTGCCCCGCCGTTAGACTGCCAACGCCGCGCCTTAGTTATCCTTTTATCTGCCCGCGAATCACAGCCGCTCTCGTTGTGCTTAGCCGCTTGCTTCGTTCTCCCCGCAAACATGGGATATGATGAAGTTCTTATGCATCTGGGCGAATTCGGACGCTACCAGAAAATAATTTATTTCCTCATTTGCTTGACGTCCATTCCTTGTGCATTTCATAAGCTGGCTGGTGTCTTTCTCTTGGCCAAACCGAACTTTCGCTGTTTGCTGCCCTTCGAAAATGTCAGCAACGCCGCTTACGAGTTGCCCAGCCACTTGTGGCCTCTGGCTTATCCCAAGGACGCAATAAGCGACAAGTGGCAGACGTGCGTCTACTACGATGTAGACTTTTCGGCGAACTACCTCAACGGCAGCACACCCGAGACGTCCAACGGCACCGTCCATTGCGAGCGCTATGTATACGACACGTCCAAGTACAAGAACAGCGCCGTGACCGAATGGAACATGGTTTGCAGCCGCAACTTCCTGCGAGCGACCAGCGACGCCATGTTCATGGTGGGCGTGCTGCTGGGCAGCATCATCTTCGGCCAGCTGTCGGACAAGTACGGCCGCAAGCCGATCTTCTTCGCCTCGCTCGTCATCCAGGTCATCTTCGGCGTGTTGGCCGGTTGTGCCCCCGAATACATTACCTACACGGCGGCCCGCTTGGTAGTGGGTGCGACGACGTCGGGCGTCTTCTTGGTAGCCTACGTGATAGCAATGGAAATGGTAGGTCCTTCGAAACGCTTATTCGCAGGTATTTTCGTGATGATCTTCTTCTCGGTGGGCTTCATGTTGACTGCAGTGTTTGCGTACTACGTGCGCGATTGGCGATGGCTACAGATCGCCCTGACGCTGCCGGGCCTACTATTCATGGGCTACTACTGGATCATACCGGAATCGGCGCGCTGGCTGCTGTCCAAGAACCGCAAGGAGGCCGCCATCGAGAATATACAGCGGGCGGCGCGCTTCAATAAGCTCGACTTGCCAATGGCTGTCCTTAACAACCTGCTCGCGGACGAAAGTTGCGAGCAGAAGCGGCAAGAGGAGCAGCCAGCGAGCAGCGCCTCTGTTTTCGACCTGCTAAGATACCCCAACCTGCGCCGGAAGACGCTGCTGATCTTCTTCGATTGGTTCGTGATCAGCGGCACCTACTACGGACTCTCCTGGAACACCAACAATCTGGGTGACAATTTTTTGCTAAATTTCGTAATATCGGGAGCGGTGGAAATTCCTGCCTTCACCTTCTTGCTCTTTACTCTGAATAGGTGGGGCCGGCGATCGATCCTGTGCGGCTGCATGCTGCTCTCCGGCACCGCTCTACTGCTCACCGTAGCGGTGCCCGCAGACATGAATTGGCTGATCATAGTTCTGGCCATGGTTGGCAAATTGGCCATCACGGCGTCGTACGGTACCGTGTACATCTTCTCCGCCGAACAGTTCCCGACGGTGGTGCGCAATGTGGGACTCGGCGCATCGTCGATGGTGGCCCGATTCGGCGGCATCACAGCCCCTTTCCTGAACATGCTCGGCGACATCTGGCGTCCGCTGCCGCTGATCATCTGCGGCGGGACGGCCTTCGTTGGCGGCTTGTTCTCGCTGCTGCTGCCCGAGACACTGAATCAACCCACGTTGGAGACAATTGCCGACTGCGAGGAGTTCGGAAAGAAGCGTAAAAATGGCGAGCACTTGGAGAACGCCAAAGAAATGAAGCTCCTCGACAAGATGGAGACAGTTCCGCTCAACGGAAACGTGGAGAATGGACAGGCTTAGTGATGATGAGCATCTACTCGATTTCATGCTTAATTTTAGCTTTTATCTATTCCTTTTTTATGGCGAAAGATTACTTACTAACACCGTCAAACGGGAATAAGTCGAAATTATACATATGCACGAATAGTTAGGTAGTTACATATATTTAATTAAACAATCGTGTGCCGAAACCTTCACACATTTAATGTATACATATTTATATATAATATATTCTAGTGCCTGGCGCTATATTTAATTGTATTGAGCTAAATTTGCATATATATGTGATGTCGCCAATATTAATGTTATTTACGTTGGTGAGCTTATAAGCAATTCTATTTGTGAGCTCAACTCGATAAATTGAGCTATAGAAAACACTTAACATATAGCAAATTAAAACCAGTTTATTATTTTCCAAACTAAAATTGTTTCTATATTTATTTTATATTTTTTCTTTTACACTTGGTTTAGTAATAATCGTGCTACATGAAATGAATTATAAAATCGCACTTAACTCTAAGTTAAGAAATACAATTATACAATTAATTAAGTTATAAAATTTTCTAATGAATAATTTATGTTATTTTCCTAGCGAAATAAAATTATTATTATTAATTTCTTACACAAAATGTTTGAATAAATAAATGCACTAAATAAAACCCATTAAGTTATGTTTTATTATTTAAGAAAGGAAGAAGGCGACAAAAATGTCTGTGGCCACAAGCAATAAACTTTTTAGTTGGCTTGAGATGGAATTTTATTGTTATCACCACTACATTAAAGTACTAGTAGTAGTAGTAGTAGTAGTAGATGTACTCGTAGTTGTTTATTAAAAGGAATTCCTAAGTTTATTAATACGCATAAGAAAAACCAAAAATACTATTTTTATAAATTATTTCTATTTCTAAGGAGACGTAAAATATTGGCAATTTCGCTGCAAACATAAAATTAAATAAATATAAATCGCGTTGTAGTATTTAACTTAAAGTTGAAACACAGACAAATAATATTAGTTGTCTGTGCTTGAAATAATTCCCATGAAACATACGAAAATCCGAGTTAGGCTGTTATTGCTTGTGAGCACATAAATTACGCTGTTCCGCTGCTGCTCAAGTTAATTAATCTGTACTTAATAACAACTTAATTATTAAGCAGCTACTTCAAGAATCTGGTGTGGCTTTTTACTCCAAGCAGATAACTGAGTTGCTTTACAATCGATAAACTAAGTTTTCTACACAAGTTGGTTATTTAACGCAAGCAAATATTGACTGACTGAAATATTTTGTTCTGCTTTTGATGCTGAGTTAGTTAAAGTGTTACTTCTTTCAAAGCGTCTCCTGTTCAATATTGTGCTGTGTTTAAGCGTTTATTTAAATAATCCTTCATGCAGGGTGATTACGAATACAATTTATTTTAAAAAAATAGAATAAAAAATAAGCACGTTAGATATATTTCGAAACTATGTTTTTTAATCATTTTAATCTAAATAAATAATTATGTAATCGTGAACATATATTTATATATTTATTTAATTTCTTATCTGTTACGATTATCGATTTTTCTTGTTAATGGATGCTCTTTTTAAACATTCATAATAATTAAATAATTAATTTTGGCCAGAAATATTCCGACTCTTCAGAGATTTTTGCTTATAACTTTTATTGCTTTTGTATATCTTGCAAACATACGGCTTTACATAAATCGTTTAGACCGACTTAAAATATAAAATTACAACTTAATTAAACAGCTCTTAACTACATTGCATTTCATTAACAACATCTTTAAGCACACTGATAAGGTTAACGCGTTCTCTTCGAAATTAATAAAAGAACAACTTTTCAATAATTTTATTGGATATCTTTTACCGAGGCCATTAAATGGTTTAATCTTAAGAAACCTTCGATATATGCATTTAGACTAATTACCATTTGATCCGGATAAAAAACATGTAATCATTTCTTGGCCAAAAACCCTTCAAAAGCCGCCTTTTAAACGTAACTTCTTCGAAGTTTGTTATGCAACATTTTTGTATGATCCACGATTAAGTTGAATTTGAACCCGTTTCGCTCAGTGTTTAATTTAATTCAGTGTAATTTTTATAAATATTTTTATGCTAATTTAAAAACTCGAATCTTATCTTTTAGAATTATTAACCTCGCGCATCGATTGCATTGCTGGCTTTTGTCAGTTCTTAAGTGGTCCTCGAGTGCATTCCGACGTCACCGCGACTGGCGATGGACTACGACAAGATTTTAAACAGTTTGGGCGATTTTGGCAGCTACCAACGCTGTATATATTGCCTCCTGTGTTTGCCCGCGTTTCTGTGCGGCATTCACTCCTTCTCGGGCGTGTTTCTACTCGCGCAGCCGCGCTTTCGTTGCGCCCTTCCGCAGGAGTTGAATGCCAGCGCCGTGAACTACTCGCTGCCGGCGGCGATTTGGCAAAAATCGTATCCTAAGGACGCCGCGAACTTTCAATCTTGTGAATATTTTATCCGTGCGAATGAGACGACTTCAGAGTGCGCACGTTACGTGTACGACGACAGCGTGTTCCAGAACAGCGCCGTGACGGAGTGGAATCTGGTGTGCGGCCGCGAGTGGTTGGTGGCCACGAACCAGGCGCTGCTCATGCTCGGTCTGCTGCTCGGCAGCATCATTTTCGGCCAACTGGCCGACAGTTACGGCCGGCAGAAAATCCTAACTGCGGCGCTGCTCTTGCAGGTGTTCTTTGGAGTTTTGGTGGCATTCGCGCCCGACTACATCAGCTTCAGTGTGGGGCGCATATTGCTGGGCTCGACCATTACAGGCATCTTCCCAACTGCCTACGTACTGGCCATGGAGATGGTAGGCCCACGTCGCCGACTGTTCGCCAGCGTGGGACTAATGGTTTCGTACGCATCGGGCGTGGTGTCGCTTTCGTTGTTCGCCTACTTCGTGCGGGATTGGCGCCACCTGCAACTCGCCCTCACGCTGCCCGGTTTGCTCTTTCTGCCATACAAACTCGTCATTCCGGAATCGACACGCTGGCTTCTGCTGCATCAGCAAAACGACCGCGCCAAAGCCAACATTCAGCAGCTGGCTAGAAGAAACTGTGTCAGCATTCCCCACGAATTGCTTTCTGCTCTGAACGAGGTTCCAGATATGCAAACGCCGACGGCGACGGCAATGGCGACGGCGGCGCAACCATCGCTGCTGGATATGCTGAAGCTGCCGAACATGCGGCGCAAATCCGCGCAAATTTTTTTCAATTGGTTCGTCATAGCGGCCACGTACTATGGGCTGTCGTGGCACACGCATCTGCTCGGTGAGAACGTGCTGCTCAACTTCGCCATCAGCTCGATCGTGGAGATTCCGGCGCATTCGTTCATGCTGCTCGTGCTCAATCGTTTCGGCCGCCGCATCGTGCTCTGCGTGAACCTGCTGATCTCCGGCGCTGGCTTGCTGCTCACCGCCGTCGTCCCGCACGACGTCGGCTGGCTAACCGTCGGCTTCGCGATGATCGGCAAGTTCGGGGTGACGGCGGCGTTCGGCACCGTTTACATGTTCTCGGCCGAACAGTTCCCGACGGCGGTGCGCAACGTCGGCTTGGGTTTCGCCTCGATGACGGCACGCATCGGCGGCATTCTGACGCCGTACCTCTTTCTGCTGACGCACGTTTGGCATCCATTGCCGCTGCTGATCTGCGGCACGTTGGCAACTCTGGCTGGCGTCCAGACTTTACTGTTGCCAGAAACGCTCAACAGACCGACGCTGGAAACTTTAGCGGATGGCGAAAAATTTCGGCGACGGAAACGTGGGAAGCGCAGCGAAGACGACAGAGAATTGCAGAGCTTGAATGCTTATTAAATGTCACTGAAATGGTTCAGGGTATAAAAAATCTACGACGTAAATAACAGTTAAATTTTAAAATTCATTCAATCGGAGTTTCGTTAATTACACAATCCAGTAATAGACAAAATTTATATCTGCATTCGTTGCTCGTGAATGAAGCGCGAAAGTAAAAGGAAAAATCAATGTTGCTATCAGCGCTATAAATAAAAAATTTCAATAAACCAATTTCGTTTTTATAGCGGGTTAATGGAAGTTAATTAAAGAGAGTGAAGCGAAAATCTGTTGTTGCTTTCATTGACTTGCTTTGTTTTGATAGATAAAAATTATTCTTCAATTGCACCAATACATTCGCACAAATGTCAATATCCACAGCTATTGATGTAATAAAAGATGTTATTGCGTTGTTATTTGACGTTCGTTTATCAGATTTTTTGCGGCTAAAAAATAATTCAGTTCATTGCCTTTTATAGATTGTAACTAGATTGAATCTATTTTTGAATCTAATAACAAATGAAACAATGACTTTTTATTGCTCCAATTATTTTGTTTCGTTTTGTTTGTGATTGTTTCAACTGATTTACGGCCAAAGTTTCTGTAATTGGAATTTTTCATTATTTGAATAAAAGCATGTGATTTCGTGAGAAACATGTGATAAATGTAACTTTAAATAAAATCATTTTGAAATAATGACTAATAAGAAATTGATTGCCGCTTTCATGTCCTTTATTACACAAAACAGTTTCAGTCTATTATAAAAAAAAGAGAAGAAAACTAACATAAATTTTAAAATATTACTTTGTTTCATAACACACATTTATTTAAAATAGTTCTTCAAGGTTTTCAAATAGTGTGTTTATTTTAAGCTGCCTGAATAACGAGAAAATTGAAGCGAATAATCAAAATTTTGAATATTATCCTCGCTAAGAAAAGTATTTCCTACACGTAAACTCAAAATAACCAATATTCTCTGAATATGTATGGAACATCCTCTCACTCACCCATTTCACTTCCTCTTTTTCCCCTACATGTTCAAGGGTGTGCAAGGGTTTTTTGGGAACAAATCCAAGGGGAAATATTATTAGGTGCTTCCAAGATAATACAAAAGTATTAGACAAAGTCATCTTCGCTTTTATAGATATGTAAATAGATAAAAACTGTTTGAATAGCGCTTATCTAATATTTTTTTTTTAATTTAGTATGCAATGAAAGTGTTTTTAATTACTTCCAGTTTCTAGAAAGTAGTTTATTTAATTAGAGAGAAGATTTATCCTTTGAGAGACAATGAATGAAGCTTCCATTATTTAAATGTACGGGATTTTTTTTCAAGAATTACTTCTGAGAGCAATAGATTATGGAGCCTGCACCGAACCAAACTACATCCATATCTATGTTTATTTAAAACGTGTAGTGATATCTATTTTAAAATTAAAATAAAAAGTACTATTTTTAATATTTAATCTATAAAAATACGAATGAGTAAAAGTAGAATGAAAATGATGACAATAAGAGAGCCAATGTTGAGCTGCAACAGGGATAAGCAAAGAGAATTTTAAGAGAAGAGAGATAAATAAGAGAAGAGAGCGATTTTATTGCGGGAATTTTACGTTTGAAGAGAATTTTCTCTTGGGCTGAGCATTTAATTATCAGTATTGGCTCTCCTAAATACATATTCTTGAATTTTTCAAACAACCAGAGTTGCCATCAGTATTGCTACAATAAAACACATTTCCTTTGTTTTTGTAAACAGCGACACATATTTTTAGAAAAGGACAGATTGGATTTAGAGCCATAAGAGTTTAGAAATTTTCTAACTATCAACTTTAACTTTAATTTAGCTTTTATTAAAGCGATGAAGATGGTCATAAAATGGTCGCGACCGCACGGCAACCCACTGACACGTATTCGTTGGTGTCGTCTGCGGCATCGTATAACAGATTAGTTCTTTCTCAACCACCGCATTTATTGCGTTCAGTGTCTCCGGTTCTCTGCGACGTGCGATCGCGCCTCAAACACGAGTTTAATCACCATTCACAACTGCGAAATATTTAGCAGCTGCTGCTGAACGTTTTGTACAGATGACCTCAAATAGCGAAGTGTTTATTGCGAAAAGTCAGCGTAAAGAAACGTACCAAGCAAATCGCGATTCGTTTCATCGAGCAGACGAGCGAGAAGTAGAGTGACGATAAACGATCGCGTGACGTCGCACAGAAGTGTTTTCAACATAATTAAATCGATAAGATTTTATATAATTTAATATCGTATTTAAGATGGGTTACGACGAGGTAATTCAATATTTGGGCGAATTCGGGCGCTATCAGAAGCAGATCTATTTTCTGTTGTGTCTGCCTGCCATTTCGTGCGCTTTCCATAAATTGGCCGGTGTTTTTCTGCTCGCGCGACCGGATTTCCGTTGCGAGCTGCCGTTCGAACGCGGCACGAATCCGTCGTTTGGCGATGTGCCGCTGCAGCAGTGGCATTTAATATATCCGTGGGACAGCGTGAGGCACAAGTTCCAAACGTGTGACTACTATGACGTCGACTACTCGCCGCAGTACCTCAACGGGACGATCGCGATCGCGATCGCACCGAACCGCACCCTTCCCTGCGAGGCATTCATCTACGACCGCTCCAAGTACTTGAACAGCGCCGTCACCGAGTGGGACATGGTGTGCAGTCGCAGCCTGCTGACGGCCACCAGCGACTCGCTGTTCATGCTCGGCGTGCTGCTGGGCAGCATCGTCTTCGGCCAGCTCTCGGACAAGTTCGGCCGCAAGCCGATCTTCTTCGCCTCGCTCGTCATCCAGGTCATCTTCGGCGTGTTGGCGGGCGTGGCGCCCGAGTACCTCACGTACACCGCCTCGCGGATGATCGTGGGTGCCACGACGTCGGGCGTGTTTTTGGTGGCCTACGTGATCGCCATGGAGATGGTGGGCGCCTCGTACCGCCTCTTCGCCGGCGTCGCCTGCCAGATGTTCTTCTCGGTGGGCTTCATGCTGACGGCCGGCTTCGCCTACTTTATACACGACTGGCGTTGGCTGCAGATCGCTCTCTCGCTGCCCGGCCTGCTCTTCATCTGCTATCACTGGATCATCCCGGAGTCGGCGCGCTGGTTGCTGCTGCAGCAGCGCAAGGCAGAGGCTGTGCTGGTGATTCGGAAGGCGGCTCGTGTCAATGGAGTCACCATACCGCAAGAGGTCTACGATAACCTGAGCGACGGCCAGGAAGACGACGGGAAGGAGGCGGCCAACAAGGAATCAGATGCGGAGCAGGTTCACAAGAAACCCTCTGGCGACGGAGCTTCGTTCTTCGACCTGCTGAAGCACCCCAACCTCCGAAGGAAGACGCTGCTGATCTTCTTCGACTGGTTCGTCAACAGCGGAACGTACTACGGACTCTCCTGGAATACGAACAACCTCGGCGGCAACGTGCTGCTGAACTTCCTCATTTCGGGCGCCGTCGAAATACCGGCCTACTCCTTTCTCCTCTTCACACTCAACAGATGGGGCCGCCGGACGATCCTCTGCGGGTGCATGCTAGTGGCCGGCGCGGCCCTGCTGCTCACCGTCGTCGTGCCGAGCGACATGAACTGGCTGATCATCGCACTGGCCATGCTGGGCAAGTTGGCCATCACCTCGTCCTACGGCACCGTGTACATCTTCACGGCCGAGCAGTTCCCGACGGTGGTGCGCAACGTGGGCCTGGGCGCGGCGTCGATGATGGCACGCGTCGGCGGCATCTTGGCGCCGTACCTGAATCTGCTCGGCGAAGTGTGGCGCCCGCTGCCGCTCATCATATGCGGCGCCCTGGCCTTCACGGGCGGCCTGCTGTCGCTGCTGCTGCCCGAGACGCACAACAAGCCGATGCTCGAAACCATTGAGGACGGCGAACGCTTCGGAAAGCAGCCACAGAGCGGCGCCGTGCCTGAGACGGGCGAAGAGCTGCACACCATGCTACGTACTAATGCAGGCTCCACTGATAAACCAAACAACTCCAAGTAGATGCTGTTGTTTCCCTTATTTGTACTCCTGTGCCATTTCTAACGATTAATAATTTTTATTCATTAAGTACTCTAAGAAAATAGTATTTAAAATTATACTTATTTTAGTTCTCCAGCTTTTATATTTTGCTAATATATTCAATGAAAAAGAAAGAAGTTTGACTTTTGAAACAGTTTCACACAAATTCATATACCAAATAAGCACAAGCATACATGCAATCACACGTCATTTCTGCACACACACACACATGAAATGAAAATCAGTTTCGGAGTTCTTGCTTCAGTGTTATTTTTAGCAATCTATTTTCCGACGTCGCTTCTTATCTCAGACCGTTTCGTTGCTTCACTCAGACTTTAGTTCATATAAAAACGTTTCGTTTTGTGTTGAATTTTAATTTCTTTATCGTTTTCTTGCTTTGCAATTATTTGTATGTTTAAGCGATTTCCTAACGGGTTTTCACTTTCAGCTCCACTCTTGAAGATGATATGAAATGAAGAGATAACAGCAATTAACTTAATTTATTTTATATTAATCGCTCATGTAAATATAAGGAACATCGCATGATCTCGTATTTAAGATCAACGTTCTACTAATTTTCTTCGGTGCAACTGCATTTCTGTACATTTTTGAATTAAGCTTATTTCACTTCTCAGCTCGTCTGCAGCTGCTTATAATTACATGTTCTTCATTGTTTTTCTATAACTAATTTAACCTATTTTTATATTAATATTACCTTTTGTGTAACCCTCGGTTATCAGCGAATATTGCAGTCTTTTCTATTCAGATAACTTGCATTTATTATAAAGTCCGTCTAAACGGTTGCATAGATACATGTACCTGATGTTATTATTACTTTTAATGCTTATCTTAGATACTACCACAGACAAATATATATTTTTTGTTCTGCATTCGACATCTGTATATTATTTGTCTGTGATACTACATTACAATCTTCAATATTGTTTACAATATTTATTTGAATTATTTAAACAGAAAACGTTAAGAATGTAAATTATTTGTCGTCCACATTGCATACTTTTAGGAAAATTTATGTATGCTGTAAAAAAATTAGCAAACACATCGATTAATCGTTATTATCGATTCATTCATTCATTTCACTATTTTGTGAATCGAGGAGAACGAACAGCTTCCTACCAATAGATTTCCCTATTTTAAAGATAAGCTTAAATGATAAATTGAATTAATAGGAATTATTAGAATTTGAGGATATCACGATAACGTTAATATGAAAACTTGAAGAGTTATTTGTAATTTCTTTTAGCTTCTTAAAATTTATTGTGCATTTAAATACAAATGTAAGTACGTAACTTTTTTTAATAATATTAAAAAAACATTTTATAAGAAAGCTACAATGATTTGTAGTCGTTCCGCATTCGAAACAGTTAATTAAAATTTACTTAAAAAAGGTCACAATTTTAGTCACTCAGCAAACAAAAAAAACTAATAAAAAAAAATATGAGTTTGTAATAATTAGAAATGTTCGTCGAAAGTGCTATGGGAAAAAATTGATCGTCAAACATTATTCGAAACAAATTTAAATTCGTTCCAGATATTTATATCCACTTTTTTAGGTAAACCTAGGCAAAATAAAATCAAAGTCTTATTTCAATATTACGTACAATAAATTACTGCAAATTCAAAGTGAAGTGAATGCTGCCAAGTTAAAGTTCTGCAATGGCATACTTTGAAGCGACCAAAGAAAGAAGGAGATAGTTATAGAGGCACGCATCTTGATTTTATTCGTGTGTGAAATACAACTCGTTGCTTTTTTAACGTTCCAGGTGATTTTTGCTCTGATTACAAATTCAAAACTTCAAAATTATGCACAATTCCAAATCAAAACGAAGCAAAATACTGGAAAAGCCAAATAAGATACCACGATGCAATATATAGAAATGCTGAAGGACACAGTGGAGCGGCAGATGGAGTTGCAGCCACCACCTGAAGCAGGAAAAATCGACGTTATCATCGTAGGGGCGGGGCTGTCGGGACTTACGTCTGCGCTGAAAATATTACAAAAGGAGCGATCGCTGAATATAAAAATATTGGACGAGAGCAGTCAGATCGGCGGCCAAATCGCCACAACAAGTCTGGGCGAAATCGGAGGCAAATGGGTCAGCCACGAGCAGCAGCACATTTACAATCTGCTCGAGGAGTTCAACATTACGCCGCGCCGAAGAGCGACGATTGCGCCGAAGCGGAAACGATGCTGGGACATCGATCGCGGCATGTTTTCAGTGTTGGCCAAGTTCGAATTGGAACGGTATCTGAATGAGCTGGAGCTCAGTACGGGCTACTTCAAACCCGGCCGCTATGAGTATACTTTTGCCGTTCTGTCTCGTATGAGAGTGTATAATGATTTATTCCACATGCAGCCCGAGGACTCCCTCGAAATCGATGTACAAACACATCTGCAATCGATTGTTTTTCAGCAAATCGCGCAAATTTATGATGAACCTGGTGCAACTGGTCTGCGGCGTGGATGCACATCACCTGAGTTACAAGGATTTCATGAGCATCTGCAACACTTGCGGCGGCCTCAAAGCCTTCATGGACATGTAAGTGCGTCACACAATTGGCTAAGAATGGGGAACAGTTATGAAATCTGGCCGATATCCTGTTTAGTTACCTGCTGGTGCCGAACACATTGAAGGAGATCTCAAGTGGCAAACTATTAAAGACATTCGAGGAGAAGCTGCAGTCAGTGGAGATTCTTTCCTTCCGCAAAGTCTACGAGGTGCATCACTATCGGGATCACGTGGAAGTTCTGGACTCCGAGAGCGAGAAGCACATCGCAGATGCGGTCATTTTGGCCATACCGTGGAATAGAATAGAGGAAATCGTATTCTTTCCGGCGATACCCAAAGAGCTGCACATGACGGCAGATCCAACGATTTGCAATCGCCTAATGATCACCAGCTTCATTGCCGAATACAACGAGGGTCATTGGCGGCATGCCGGTTACTCGGGAAGCTTTCTCGTCAGCGAACCAATGCTCATCATTGGCCACGAGTACCGCCCAAAGGTTTATTCAGGTACAAAGCCATAAAAAGTTTAAAGCTTTAAAGTGTTCTAAAACTTTAAGCTTATTCAAATGCTTGCAGGAATGATTCTGCATGAGGAGGGCTTCGAACCGATCGTCCGTTCAATTGTGCTCCAAACGTTGGCCGAATTCTTCGGCGAAGATATGCTGGAGCCTCTATTGTACACGCAGCACACCTATCAGCAGAGTCTGCTGACCAGCGTGCCTTTCACAACGCCTTGGAAGCGCATTATTTGGTCCTCGTCGGCCACTTCAGCCACCTGCAGTCGCGGCTGTTTGGGTGGCGCTGTGCAGAGCGGACTGCGGGCTGCTATGAACGCGCTGCTGCTGGTCCGGCCGCAGACGGTCAACTGGCAGGACATCGCGGAAATACAGCGCTGCGACAGAACGGTGCCAAGTGGTATTTCGCTGCTGCGGCTTTGGATCAGCACGTGGAATCTCTATAATGTCACCTACTACAGCTTATTCGCGTACGGATTATTCTCGATACTGCGCTACCTCAACAAGTATTTCGCCTTCTACTAGAAATCATTCTATATTATGCAAATTTCGTGTGTATAAACATATTCGCCATTCGACGAAGTCCATGCGAAAACAGCTGCCGCTTGAAGTGATCCTTGAGCCGTTGGTATTGCGACCCACTCGGCCAACATGTGGCAATGGAATTAGGTTAAGAATCAGCACTTCAGCGAACAACCAATCGAGTTTATTTATTTACGAGTAAAATTATTGCTGGCTGTCAAAGTGGCTGTGACCATGTTCTTGCTTTGATATCGTTGATAACAAACACTGGCTTTCAATGGAATATCTTCTGCTTTTGTTGGTTTTCCTTTAATTTTTTAAAATTTCCGGTGTGCTTTTTAATGCTCTGTTAAAGTTATGATGAGCCTTTGTCAAGTTTCATTGGAAATGCTTCAACTTTTTAGTTTGCTGCTTATTAATAAATTATATTTATTTAAGTGTATATTAATAAAATCTGTACAAAACTCGAATTGCTTTCGTTTCAATAATTATCATGTAAGGGAAAAAGTTGGATTGTGAGATGAGTTTATAAAAAATTTATAAAACAATTTTAATTTTTAAAGATTGCAGATTTTAAGTTCAATTAATTTTGATTAAATAAATCTTTGGAATAAACCTCGCCTCTGTCAGGAATGATAAAAAATTATCAACTATTCGAAATCGTTCGAAATTTCACTCTTCCATAAACTACCCGGATATTTCCGACAGTTCGCTCTCCCTCACTCTCTTCTCTCTGCTAATCATTGCCAGTGAACGCATTTTGCTTGGAGCTTGCTTTCAGTTCTTACGTTTTTCAAGTCACGAAATTTAGACGCAGAACTGCGAAATCTTATGAAAGGCTCATTGTAAAAGTCGGGCGATCATCCCAGCGGGGCTGCTTCAGTATGAATGAATGCGACAAGTTAATAAGACAAGGAGAACGTTGCTGTCACTAATTGAGTGGCAGTGGAGATGCCTTTGTCCGCGGTAAAGGAGGCGGAGAGGAGAACTGGAGCTAGTACGTAGAAGAAGCAGAACAAATTATAAGTGTAATAATGAAATTATCTGCTATTTTCACTTATGTACTTTACGCTTTGATTTGTTTTCGTATATTACGCCGAGATCGGAAACGGAATGTTTTAGTTAGTGTAGCGCATTCGTGGCGAAAAGTAGCATCAACCAGCGAACTTCGGGAACCGGGAATAAGTAATGATAAAAAGTTTCCAATCGCAAAAACAAATAATATCTCTCACAGAAAATCCTTGTTTGATACAAATTCGATCAATTAATAACATAAATTTTAATATATCAAAAAAAAAAAAAACCTACTAAACGAAACATTCCAAAGGGAAAGTCGACGGATTTTCAATATGATTGAAAAGGACCTTTAAATTAGTGTGATTCTATAAACAACAAATATATTAAATTATTTAAATAATTAGACATTAAGAGTTGTAAAATATACGTTTTTTTATATTTAAGTTTTATTATTTTACTTATCCTTGAAAGGGATTGGATAACTTTAATACCAAAAGAAAAACCTAAAAAATAAACAGAAAACAAAATAAAAAGCTGCAAACAAAATGACACAAAATGAATGCTGCGAAAAACCGAAGGAAAGAATTCATGAGGATACATTTAAGGAAATTGTGACCAGTGAATTGGAGCGAATCGGTACTGGAGGAATTTTTGTATGGTAAATTTCAAAAATCGATAAACATAACGCGCAAAAGTAACCAATAATTAATGAAGAGTTTTCGACGAAGAATTGCATTTAAAATATCTTCATTTAATATTATTTTTTTGTAATGTTAAAAAGGTTTAAATTGGTTAAATATATTAATAGAAACGAATTGAATGAATACAATTCGCAATCAGAAGCTTCTCATATTGGTTTTTAAGGTTATGTATGCTCCAGCGAACTATCTAATTGGAAGTGTTTGATCGTATTCGGTGACCTTAGTGAATACGGAAGCACAAATAAGAATGTCTTTGCCGAAGATGGTGTTGCTAAATTAATTTCAGTGATGAACATGTAAAACGCTGAACGTACAATGAATGTAAAGAATTTGTCTTTAGAAAATGTAAATTGTGTAATTCAAAAAACTATTGCTATTTTTTACACATTTCCGCTGTGGATATAATACATTAATTCATTAATTGCATCAACAATATTAATATAACAATAACCTTATTAAGTTTTGTGTGCAATTGTGATTGAATAAACTATTCCGATATTTTTTCTTTCACGTCAATTCAAGCATAACGGTTCATTGTGATGAAGCAACAAAGAGGAACTCGCTAGACGAACGAAGAAAGGCAAAAACAAAAAAAACCGCAAAAATAACTTGAAAAGAATCATTAAATTAAATCCAGAAATTCAACGAACCACTCCTTTCAAATAAACACAATCCTGCAACAGAATAAATATCGGAAAATAAATTATTTCCTACGATCGTGATCATTTCTTAGTAAATATCGCAGATAAAAAAACAGTTTTACTATTTACACGAAATTCAATTAACTGGGCGATGGTTGTTTACAATCCCAAAATGAGTATTGAACATTTTCAAAACCAAAAATTGAAATAAATTTTCATTTAGATAACGAATACGCGAATATTACTATGCGGCAATTATTTCACAGTTAATTGAAGTGCTTAACTAAGCAATTGTCTTTTTTAAATTGCGATTTTGTAGCATTATTATTATTTAAATTGGCTACTTAAAAATTCAGTGTGAATATCTTTCATTTAGACTTGCAAATTGAGGAATTGTAACACATCAATTTAAGCATTCATCATCCGTCATAGCAGCAAGCAACAAGAAAACTGCAATTAAACAAATGACATTTTCCTAACAACAACATACAGAAGCATGTAATTGAAAGAAATCTAAAGAATAATTTAAATAGAGTGCGAAAAACTTAATCTTGCGATAGACAAATAATTATTTAATTATTCAGTCTGTTGCTCTGTATTTAATCTTCATGCATGTAATAATAATAATTTTTCAGATGCACTTTTCATCAAGTTCAGTCTTTAGTGGTTATGATTTTTGTTTTTTATCTGCATCAACAGCCTATTAAAGATTTTAAAGTCTAATTACAGAGTTTTGTTGAATAATCGTATTTTAGAATTCGTCTTAAAAGACTCATAACGATAATAGTAACAATTATAATAATAATTAAAATAAAAATACTATTAGTAATAATATCTGTTTTCGTTTGTTATAATGATCAAAGCTAGATTTATGTATTATAAGAAATTCAGTATTAAAAACGTTTATTAACACTAAAATAACTTCAATAAATCATCATCAGAATTTACTTCCGAAATCACGTGCTGAATCCTAATGAAATTTTATTAATTTAAACTTGAAATAAATGTGAACTTGATCGCATTCATTTACCTTTACGAATATTAATTACTTATTCGCTTTAGTCTTTATTTTGGTTATTTTTTGTATTTATTTTATTTTGTTTGCATTCATCAAATCGCTTTTAATGCCGATGAAAAAGTATTTAAATTCAGGTCGCAACTCGTTGTTGAAAACTTGAACATAAATGGAAGAAATCTGCTCTAATAAAGGATTTCCTATTTGATTTCTCACCAAATTTTAAATATATAAATACATATGTATATTTGTATATGAGTAAACGAAAAACTACGTGGGAACTCGTGACGTGTTTGTCGAAATAAAAACAATAGCAAAGTGAATTTGCGGATTCTAAACGTTGAACTTGTCTACAACAGTCACAAGTAACAATAAAAAGTAATTAAATTTATGGTGGGAATCGAAAAGAAAAGCAAAAAAAAAATTAAAATGATATTAGTATTTATTCACTTATGCAATTCATCGGAATAACTTAAATATTTACATTTAAATGGAAAGTAAAAGTGTAGTAAAATTCCACTTCCTTCAAACGTTGCATCGCAGGTCGTTGTTCTTCCTGTGCGTTACACCAAACATCCTGAATGGCTTCCACGTGTCCTCCTACACGCTGCTGGGCCACAAGCCCGATGACCAGTGGTGTGGCGTTCGGGAGCTGAAGACGACCAACTGGACGCTGGACGAGCAGCGCAGCATCGCACAGAAAGGCCTCAGCAGTCACGGCTGCACCGTCTGGGATTGGGACTACCGACAGCTGGCTGAAATGACGTACGGCGCTGCCCTCAACTACACGACTCACATGTCCGCGACGAACTCACCCGCTGAGGTGGCCTGCACTGTGAAAGGCGTCTATGAGTTCGCGCTGCCGACGAGCACTTTTGTCGCCGAGTGGGATCTGGTGTGCGAGCGCGCACTGCAGCGTACATCGGCGCAGATGTTTCTATCGCTGGGGAAATTTTTCGGTTCATTCTCCTTTGGCATATTTGCTGATAAGTAAGTGAATCTGTTTGCCCTTCCTTCGCGCTATTCATGCGTTAATAACCTCTGCAGATTTGGCCGAAGAGCTGCCTTCAGCGTCGGCGCTGCCTTCTTCATTATCTCCAGCTTCCTCTGCACATTTTCACCGTGGTATGCTTTGTTTTTGGTGGGGCGATTCGGTTTGGGCGCCGCTTCTTCAGGACTCTTCTATCCAGCATTTACCATGAGTTCGTATTGAAGCAATTAGACAATTATATAGACATGCCAACTTGTATGCAATCTGTTTGATTCTCATGCGTAGTCGTTGAAAATGTTTGCCTCAAACATCGCTCCTGGATGTCCATCGCATTTTCGGCCTCGTATCCCATCGGCTTGCTGCTCTTGGCCGGTGCTGCATATGTGATAGTGTCGTGGCGTTATTTGCAACTCGCTTTATCGGTGCCCGCTCTGTTGCTCATCCTTAACTGCTAGTAGGTTCATTTAGCCGGCTAACTTCAACGTGAGTTCCCATTTGCGAAGATTACAGCTACTTTTATCGTTCGCAGCTTAATGCATGAATCGCCGCGTTGGCTAATAACGAAAAAGCGCTACGCCCAAGTTTATAGCATTCTGTTCAAGCAAAAGTGCAATTACCAGATCGAGAGCAATGCTCAGCTGTTGAAGAGCATGGAAGCGACAAAGCCGAGGGTATCGCTGTGGGCCAAAATAAAGGGTGGCCCATTAAAGCAACTCAGCGAGCTCTTCGCTACTTGGAAGATGCGTCGCATGATATTCACATCGTATTTTATGTTTTGCGTAACATCGCTCAGTTATTACGTAACGGGTAAGATTTTCATTGGGTCGACTTTTGTCCTACTTTCGCCATAACATCAGCATAAACTTTTAACCTTCTTCTCTCCGCAAGCACTCAACGCAGCCAACGTGTCGGTCAGCCGTTTCCTCTACGTCGCCATCACCGGAATGGTCGATATCCCGTCGTATTTGGTACCAGTGATCATGCTGCGGTACACAGGACGTCGCATAACCACTATGACTCTATTCTCCCTGACGGGTGTGGCGCTAATGATGGTGCTAGTGGTACCAGCAGGCAAGTTATATGCTCGTTACTCACTCATTAATCAAATATATCCATGTACTTCATGTGTCCATCTAGAGAGCACAACGTGGATCGTATCGTTTGCTATGTTGGGCCGATTCGGCATTACGGCCACTTACTCCATCGTCACACTGTATACGGCTGAATTGTACCCCACGGAAATACGCAATTCCGCCCTCGGTACCTGTTCCACATGGGCCCATGTTGGCTCCATTTCTGCTCCATACGTAGTTGATGTGTTGGTAAATGTCACTTGCAATTAAATGCTGCAGAAGTTCTGCATTATTTATATTGATATCAAATGTTGCAGGGTCAACTTGGTTGGTTCATACCAACGACAATTTGCGGTTGCTGCGTTTTAGTAGCAGGTCTGCTGACGCTTACCTTACCAGAGACAGGTACTGAGAAATTATCTGATTGCATCGACGACAATTCCGATAGCAGTCAATCTTTAGAGAAGCAACTCGAACAGAAAACTTCTTCTACTGAGAGTAATAATCATAAAAGCTAAAAATTCCATAGGTTCCACGTAAGATTAGTCAGTATTTGTATACATATAAATATATATCGTTTTATTGTTCATTCCATTTAAAAAGTTGGTAATATAATTTGATAAAATATTTATTGCCTATTTAAAATAAACATCGTGAAACAACTGCAGTGAAATTACAAACTTTAAAAATTCAAAATAAATAAGTTTTATTCTGCTAGGAATAAACTGCTAAAGATTGATAATCGAATTTATCCACTCCAGATATGGTATAGTAACAGTGTAGACACCTACTGGATGTGCATTCCCGCATGCGTTACCGTACGACACGATGCCGTAGATGTAGTCCTGTCCATCGTATGCGCACATCAAGGGACCACCCGAGTCTCCCTTGTATCGAAGGAAAAGGAATTACGACCTATTTTTATGGATCCTTCAAATTCACATACCTCACAAGCATCCTGCTCTTCACCAACCGCACACACTTTATTCTCACCCTTTTGCGGCGCCCACACACGACCCATCAACTTTAGACATGCTCCATTCTTGATGATCTGCACTTTAGCTTCTCGCAATTCACTCTGTGATCTTCCAGCGTCTTCAGTAGCACCGTAGCCCATAATTACACAGGGTCCAAAAAGAAAATTTAATAGTTCAATATATAATTCGAAACTTAATCATGTACGAAATGTTAAAAGTTACTTCTTCTATTGGCTTTCATTCCATACTTGGGTAGTTTAGCATAAACGGGGCTTGCATCAATAGTGTTGGACCATAATGCTGGGACGTAGGGTGCTTGGTAAGCATGCCGCAAACGTATTAAAGCGATGTCATTACGTAAAACCAACCTATATACATAAATGTATACAAACAATCTACGTTAAGCAGCAAAACAATAAACAATCACATTCGGAAGTTGAAATATTCGACTGCTGCAATTTCGTAGCGTTTGAAATGTAAAAAGTTCGATATATTTTCCTGCCCAATAGCAGCAACAATTTGGTGAGCATTTCTGTAAGAGAAAAATATATAAAATTAACTTAATAAGTTAAATTAAATTAATATGTTTTGTTGGCATCACTTGTCCCAAACACAGTGCGCTGCTGTTAATATCCACAAGCTGCTAACTAAACTGCCTCCACAAAAGTGTTTATATTGTATGGAGCCTTCATCACGTTTGACGCGATCTTGCAGCGACACTATATACGGATACTTCGGTAAAGCTGCAGAAAGTGTTGACACATTTTAATCTTTCCGCACTAGTTTAAATATGTTAAATTATTTTTGGTATTTACCGCCTACGGCAGTTACTACATTTCCTCCCATTATGGGAACCGCCATGAGAGCACATGGAAGTACGCTAAGAATCAGAAGGAGGAACTTGTAGTGAATTAATATCACGCAATTTCGAGAATCCATGATCTAGACTAGGACGTTATAATAATCCACTCGATAGAAGGCTGAATAATATAAAACTGAGTTTTTTTTCGATTCTTTACATTTCGATTCTTTCTTGTACAAGCTGTTCAAATAGAAAAGTGTTTTCTTTATTAAACGAAGCCAACGTTAAAACCGAGTTGAGACTAATAAAGTGTTGAATAAACAAAATTAGACTTAATTTTTATAGTAATCATAAACGAATGCGGAAATAAGTATGGAAACAAATTTTATGGTTTTATATTGTAATGAAAACTGAATGTTATATTTAAAAAGTTGGTCGAAGCTCTACGAAGATGACAATTTAAAACATTACATCTAAATGTATGTCATGCATAAAACACACATCTAAATAGTTTAAACAAATTGTTTACAATCAGGAGTTCTTAAAGAAGTTCATATTATACTAAATGTTTCTATAATAAAAATATTGTTTGAATATGAGGAAACGCGTCACAATAAAACCACTCGACTGATTTTTACATCCTACCAATGGTTAAAGGTATATTCACTTAGTCCCGAACTGTGTACCGCATAGAACTAAAGCAGATGTCTTTAGAAAAGTATGTATACATATATTTTTGATCCGCGTAATGTTCCTACTCGATTTATTTATTGTACGTCTGTCTGTCTGTCGGTTCTAATCACGATCACAAGAGAAACATTCAAGAGATCAGAATGAAGTTCATATTATTCTCATTTTATGAGCTATGACGATACAATTCCATGTGTGTTTATAGAGTAAAATAATCTCTAGTTTGCCAAAAGTGTTAAAATATATTAAAATTTAAATAAAAAAATATTCAAAGCTTTTATGTTTGTACTAGACAATAAAATTGTACTAGCCAGTATAGAAATTAAGCTAGCTCTACTTTTCGGCACCAAAATCTACTGTCGAGTGGTTGAGTCAAATAACGTATTTCATTATAATTATCCTTTGACACCGACACTTCCCAACAATCCCTCATTTTCGAGTTGATTGATTATTTGGTTTACTTGGATAATATGAATCGTTTCTCCCTCATAGACAGTGACTGAATCACATTTTAGTTTGCTGCCGTTTGGTATCAGCTGCTCAAGTCGTTCAACCAAATTATTTCCACAACACTCCGGTAGACCTTCAGAAAATTTATGTAAAAATTAGAATAAATAAACCTTTACAATCAATCAATACTTCTTACCCTTGATTTCGCAATCCGATGTATAAATAGGAAATGTAAACTGGGGAGGATAGCGTCGAATATCATTAACACTAACCATCGATATATTACCGTAGTCAAAGAAAACTAAGGTAGGATATCCATCACCGACTAGATCCAAGCAATGAGCACGATACCATTTTTGATCAACGCTGTATTTAGCAATACACACCTCACCAATACTTTGAATAGAAAAGACAGAAACGTTTCAAAAATTAATTTGCAAAGAATAATAATAATGTAAAATAAAATAATATATATATATTTTAAATCTTTGTGTGCTTTTTACCGTGGGGCATAGTTTGTCTCTGGTATTGAGTTTGCATACGTCTGTATATCAATCTGGAATTTTTGTATTTCCAGTGCGTATTCGGCTATTGTGCACGAAATGCAACCAGCAGTTAACAGTGAATTATCCATGACAATCAATTCTACATTATTTCCAATGGGCAATAATTTATGTTTCAAATACTACGGACAAAGTGAAAACACGTTATTAAGAAAATTTTATTAGTCTATATGCAAATTGTTCTTCCGATATTTTTAAACTTACACTATAATTTACGATGTCATCCTTATCGCCCAACCGTGGTTCTACAGGTTTCCATAACGTTATAATTGCATTATTAAAGTTCTCATTTGTTAAGGAATTGATAAGTTCAACTTCGAACACTCCTCGTTCCTTATTAAAGTCGTCTTGATTGTATTTGAGCTTCATATCAATACTATCTAAATGCGAATACATATACTTCCGTATATTATCTGTCATAAAGACATCAGGTACATTTTTCAAAATAACTGGAACTGCTAAGCGTGGCAAATCAGAGTAATATGGCGGCGCTACCAACAACTCGTCAAAAAGTTTTACATCCAAGCTACCATAGTCGATAAGAATCAGTTTAATTTTATTCAAGTCATCAATATTAAGAATCATGGCCCGACTGTATATACCATTAAATTGCGCTACCACAATCTGTCCGCATTTCGGCAGTGTTCGTAAGGGCTTGAGATTCTTACTGTCGGATTGTATGGCAGAGTTTATTTTAAAAAATAACAAATTGTCGTCATATGCCTTCGATCGTATGAATACAACGTTCGATTTGCTGACGGTGGTTATAGACACAAGATTGCCACTTTGCGGTATTTGTGTAGAAAGTTGGGACGTCGTCGAAGACTTCATATTCGACTCTTTACACTCCGAAGCTATGGCAGCGGATGCAGACAATAAATTTGTGGTTTTACTTTCTGGAGATTTATTTTCATCTTTGGCTAAAGATGTCTTATTGATTGGGGTTATAGATCGATTTTTCTTATGCTGCCTGAAAACAATTTATAAGCACAGTAAGCAAATTATATATTTAATACCAGAATGACTTACCCTGGTTTTCCACATTCATAACGATGCTTCGGCCAGGCTTTCCGTTGGCATTCAACATTGCAGAAATATAGGGAACAACGAGCACAGACAGTATCACAAAGCCGAGTGCATTGCGAGCAAGGATAACAATCTATTTGCGGTTTTCCTGACATTACATCATTCGTATATGTCTCTGTGGCAGTGCCAAATTTACCAACAGACTGCCTGTTTTTATCAGAAATTAATGTTTCTACATAAGGAGGCATTCTAAAGATAATATATGTAAATATCGTTCAATCAATACAATGTTAATGCTTCGAATTATATAATTACTCAATATAGGCTCTTCCGCTACGATATTTGTAATTGGAATTCAGGTTCAGGTCTACATTAAAATCTTCGATACCAGCGCGTTCAAGTCCGTGTGCATCGCTATCAATTAAAAAATGTCGTTCTGGATCATTTTGTTGCAAGAAATTTGTGCTTGAATTATAGTCGCTGTGACTTATTATTGCTTTTTGTTGGACATGTGGTCGCGGATGTTGCTTCGATGAGGTCATATATTTTCTTGGGGATCAAAATATTAAGGAAGTACTTATAAAAAATATTTCAAAAGTTTTCGAACCTATGTTCTAAGTTAATTGCAGATTCATTTTTCGGAGCTGATGGAAGCGGTTGTGTATAGCTACTAATTGCTTTATCTTCCTGCTTTTCCTTCAATTCTCGCCCAATGTACACAGTAAATCCATAATTGTTATGCTCCAAAGCTCGATACACAGCTTCCATGTCACTTTTTTTAGCAATGTGTATTATTAAAATTTTAATTGAAGGCATTAGGTTTTATTACTTACGCAATACTATACAAATCCACGAAATAGTGCGGATTTTTTGCACTATCGCGCACAGCTTTTACATTTCCATGACTTTTACAGAGATTATATAGAGCTTTCTTGCTCATTTCCTTTGGAACATTCTTGAAGACTAAGTAGGGAGTCGGATCGGCGCTGTCGCGGTTTTTCTGATCCAGTTTTTTTTTTGCTAACTCCGATGGCTGCAGTTTTGGATCCAGATTGGCTCCTGGACCACTAGAATAAGTGTTAAATTCAGCGTTGACAAAAGCATTTTCCATCGGATTCCATGCTTCAAATTCCTTCGCGAAATCTTTATCCTCAATATTACGATTCTGCATTTTCTTCGATAAACGCGTGCCGGTCTCCAAATACCATAAACAAAATCTTTACACAATCTCAAAAGTTAGCTTCTTTCCCAGTGTTGCATAGATTGAATCATGTGGTTGCGTTTAAGTACGGTTTCTATAAAAGTAGTAATCCTCGTCGTATGTAGTATGAGATGTGTTTTTTAATGATCTTATACAAATCATTAAAAAGCGGTGAAGGAATTTTCAACTTATGTCAAACACTTTAGCGTAACTATGAATGCAAAAAGTAATATATGTAATATCATGTTATAAAAAAAAGGAAAAACAAAACTCGATACGATCCATGATTTGTCACTTGTATGGCGAAGATCGATATACATAGATCATTAAAAAAGTGCAGCTAATATTCATTCTTTCTTCGCATTTGTCGTAATAAAATCGTTTGCAACAACAGTTCCATGATGAGTCAAACTCTCGTCCCGACTAAAGTCTGTCGTTTGAAGGACCGCTACTAGAAGTCTACCTTTTGAAAAATAGTGGAAAACCTTTGTGGCTGCTCTTGCAAACGATTGTTACTCTTTGTTACTCGCAGTGGAGTGACTTGTTACGTCCCTAATTTAAGTGAAGGTATAAGTAATTTAACTACTCTCTTTAGGCGAAATTTTCATTTGTCAGTCTTTGAACAACGGGCATGTATCATGATACAAGCTGAAGCGAAAACAATTTTTCGAACAAAGTGGCAGATCATTTTTGGACTACACCTACTACAACCCTGATACTTTTCTACTATGGACTTCCCCGTGACCGGACACTTGTGAAGTGAACTAATGTTTGGATTGCCGCAGTGCACAACGTAAACACATCGAGAGAGGTTGCATTAATCCGATAAAATGCCGAATAATCAAAATAAGGACAAAAAAATGAAAAACCCAAAACAAGGAGCGGCAATTATGTATCCGACAATTTTTAATGCGCAAAGGCAAGTAGCACCAACTTTTAATCAACAACCAAGCCACTTACTACCGACTCCACCAAGCGGAATTTTTCCAATAATGCTTCCCTCCTGGCCTATCGCAAATCCAAATTGCAATACACAGGTTTCAAACAATGCGCAATATTCAAATCAAAAGGTAAGCAATAATAATAATAATAAAAATTAGCGATTATTTCTATTTATAGCATTTAACGTAGATTCGTAATAAAGTTCAGAAAATTGTTTGTAGATATCTAACAAATACAAGTGATTAATCTGTTTGGAATAATTTCAGATTTGTTTGTTTTGTCAAAAAATGCCAAGATTTTCATGTTATCGTTGTGGAGCTTACTATTGTTCCCATGAATGTCAGACCAACGATTGGAATAAACATCGATACACTTGTTTTGCTATGCCGTGAGTATTTTCTTCCAACGGGCTTAAAAGTAAATTTGATATTTAATTACATTCCATCGAATTTTTAAATGTATGTACGTTATTGTACAAAGCTTGAGTGTACATATTTTCTTATATATGAATGCATGTGCAATAAAGCTTATCTAGCTCGTGTCTCTGTATCGTGCATAAAAATTTGAATAAAAGATATATTGAATGAATAGGAATGCCAATTTGATTAATATTTTTCAAAAGGGCTTCTCGTTTTTATTTGTTGCTGGTTTTTATTAGTTGCAAGATTTAAACACATGTGATGAATAAAGCAAATTGGTGCAAAAACAGAGCATGAGTTTATCGCTACAAATAGCTTCAAAATAATTCCATTTGCCAATTTTTAAATTTAATATTCACTCAACTAATTAACTAATTAACTTATGTATATCCGCAGTTAATGCTGATTCATTAGTTTGCAATTTTCCTAATAAGTCTGAAAAAGAATGAAAGAAACATAGTACATATTGAAATACTTATCCATGCAGATATTGAATTTCACTTAATCTGCAAATCTTTCCAAAAATTTCTATAGATACAATTCTGAGTAAATAAATTTGTATGCGTGCAATTTTTATATCTTGCAGCTGCTTAGTGCCGATTAAAGCAACTGTAAGGACGGTGCCGCCTATATCGCCGCTGCCTAAGAATCGTAGTATGGTTCTTCTTACTGGATTTCGAAGGCCTAATCTATGCTACGTTCGTTCTCTGCAACCCGAAGAAGACGAAAAATACAAAAAGGCGGCGGTTGCAATTCGCAAATATGCTGCTTCTGCAGATCTAATGACAGAGCTGCCAATGCCGAACACATACGCCTTTGCGTTCCATAAAAAAAGTTACCAACGTGCGCAAATTCTATCAGTTAACAATTCCAATTCCATAAGAATTCTTTTTATTGACGTGGGAATCGTCAAAGCAGTTCAATTAACGGAACTACGTAAAATGTGTGAAAATGCAGTTAAAATATTACAACATGCAGTTGCTATTAAATTAAAAGATGTAGATAACTATCTAGCAAGTGACGAAATAGATAACTTCCTAAATCAATTTTCCGAAAATAAATTTGTTTTGGAATACAATGAAGAAGATGAAGACAAAGAATTTGTATTAAAGCAGCTGAATTGCAGACAAACTCTTAATGAAACAATCATAGCCTTTGCCAGTAAAAAGAAACATATTGACGTTTATAAGGATTATATGGACAAGCAATTGGATGTAGCTTGCAGTTCCAAACATTCGCTTACGGCAAATCTAATAAAACCGGTAAAGGAGAGTAATAGTAACATTTATTATTTACATTTTTAATAAGTTTTTTATATTTCAGCCATTTCAGTTTTTACAGTTTAATAAATCTGATAGAGACTTCGTTGTAACAGTATTAAACGACTCATCTGTCGAAGAAGGCATATTTAGTTGCATTAATCGAGATAATTTGAAATATTTAGACCAAATCGCTTCCTACTTCAAAGGTTATATAGATACACATACAGCGTATGAACCACAGTAAGCCAATTAAGTAAATCAGTAATCAGTTTGACTTTAACTAAAATATTTAACTGTAGACGTGATGAATATTGTTTGGCCAACATTAATAAAAGTTGGTGTCGTGTAAAGATTTTGAATATAGATGAACACATTTACACCGTTATGAATATCGATAACAATACTGAGAAGGACATAAAGAGCTATCAAATTCGACGTTATCCGAAGGACTTTACGGTTCCATGCACCACCGTTTTATGTAAACTAGACGGTAATTATAATCACTTGGTTTTCTCGGAAAGTGAGCAAACATCTCTATGTTTTACAGGTTTACAGGCGGTCACTGGTAATAAGTCAATTGCTACATTTATGAAGGAACGCTTCTCTAGAAACAGCATTCATAACATTAGTAGAGTAAAAAAAATTGAAGACGGAGTCACTTACGTCCATATGGAGGACATAATCGACGAATTGATACTTTATTTCCGTCATAAAATAAATTAGATGATACTTTAAATTTGTACTAAAACGAGTTATCAATGTACTCGACATTTTTTTTAACGATAATGTTTGCATGTATCAAGAAGTATATTACACATTATACAAAAAAAACTTTTACACTCAACAAGAATTGTAACTCAAATCTTTTTATCCGTTTTGAGATATGTACAACGGTTATATATACCGATATGTACATACAACAGCTATATGCATAGCTGGGACGTGAAGGTCAAGACAAGATCAAAATCGTTCAAAAAAGGTTTCAATTCACAGCTATTTAGCCATTTTCTAAAAATGGAAGTAACGAACATATCGCTTTTGCTTACTGATCGTGTGTGAGAAAAAGGGAAAGCTACTTAATATGCTCGGCAATTTTGAATTATTTCAAAAAGTTGGGTAATACCCCGTTTATATAAAAATATTTAATCCGATTAAGCTGTTCGAAAACTGATGAGCTTTCTAAGCAGGGTTCGGAAAATATCCCTCAAAAGAACTCATCAATTTATATCCCTCACAAAAAAACGATCTCCAAAGATGAAAAAATCTTTTCGCTCCTGAGCGATATTTATTTTTTCATCTCCGTACAAAAATAAATATCGCTCACGATGGAAATAATTTCCATCTTCAAATATAAATATCAGTAGGGATGAAAAAAAGCTGACCTTGAAAGATTTCAATCTTTGAAGATGGAAAAAGTTCGTCTCGTTACGAATATCGATCTCGAGAGATGAAAAAATGCAACTCGTTTAAAATAAAAATCCCAGGAGATCGAAAAAGGGTGACGCAGGTAGAGAAACGATCTTTGAAGATGAAAAAGTTCTAACGCAAAGATCGAAAAATGCATTAGAGAGTAAAAATGAGCAAGAGTTGAATGGTGATTGGTTTTATTGCTTTTTTTAGGACTTCTGTGCGGCAATTAACACTACATTTCAATTAGTATTAATTCAGGAGAGGAAAAATACTATTGTTGAAAATACTATTAATAAGTTTTGTCCGTGTGCAGTAAAATAATCATATTAATAAAATGTTCATTTCCAAAAATGCAAATTCAAAAGTTGTGAGATCTTGTTCCTTTATATATTAATGGCTAGAAAATAATGCTAACATTCACAAACCTTCTAAAAACTTTTATTCATATGATTATTTTACTACGCACGAAGAAAACTATTCAATTCTATTTCAAATAGAGTGTTAATTGCCGCGCACAAGTCTTAAAGAAACAAAAAAACCAACCAACATTCAACTCTTGCTCATTCTCTATTGCATTTTTCGATCTTTGCGTTAGAACTTTTTCATCTTCAAAGATCGTTTCTCTACCTGCGTCACCCTTTTTCGATCTCCTGGGATTTTTATTTTAAACGAGTTGCATTTTTTCATCTCTCGAGATCGATATTCGTAACGAGACGAACTTTTTCCATCTTCAAAGATTGAAATCTTTCAAGGTCAGCTTTTTTTCATCCCTACTGATATTTATATTTGAAGATGGAAATTATTTCCATCGTGAGCGATATTTATTTTTTGTACGAAGATGAAAAAAGATATTTATCAGTGAAGATGAAAATATTCTTATCTTTGGTGAGCGATATCAATTGAGGGATTTAAAAAAGAAACGATCTCCGAACCCTGTTTCTAAGTGTTTCCATACATAATCCGGTCAAGCAAAGAAGGTGTTTTGTTATTGCTTTGTTTTGTTTGGTGTAGTTGAGCTTTTACCATGTGTGCTAATAGTTTGTCGCCTGTAAATGTCCCTTTCTAACACATTGGCACTAGACAAGGAGAAGCATAAGTTCCTATAATTCCGAACTTCGAACCTGAGTTGCAAACTAAAATGTGAAGCTTAAACCCAAAAGCATTTCGGTTTAGCGCTGGAATTGCAACAACAATTTCAATTGTATTTAAAAAGTTTACGAGCGGTTTTAGGTCCTAAAAAGTTTTACTTCCAATTTCTGGAAAAACCATTTTATGTAAACGCGGTATAAGATTCAGAATTGATTTAAAGTATTTTATGAACAGCATTTGATGCGTAATTATTCCATCAAATGTTTTTTGTTTTAATTATTTTTCAAAATTTTTGATTTTGCCCCGCAAAGTGGAAAGTTTGCAAATTTCCCTATAACCTGTATAAAACCTCAGACTTGTACATGTCATTAGAAAAACACGGCTAATGATGGAATTTTGTGTGGTGAAAACACAAAAACCAACCATCATTAGGACGATAAACAAAACTAATATATTATTCTCAGTTTCCGCGGGGTATGGTAGATTGACCAGTACTGCCAAGTTTCGACGCATCGACTTGCTCAAAATAATGTGAAGAAATTTATGTCAAAAAATATATAACAAATTTCAACGACCATTTATAATACTTATAAATCTCTTTTTGTTAAACGCTAGTTCAAGTTCATCTCAATTCCAAGAAGTTAAAAAAAAACACCTACAGTAAGTATCTACGTCTACTCGGCGTTATTTTTTTGTTATTCTTTGCGCCGAACACGTGAATTCTGGTGTCAGATTCGTTTGCCGGCGTAAATCACGAACATTTTCCGTGTTTCTGAAAGCGTGCTTGGTTGTTAAAATATTAAATTGGTTTTTTCTTTAGCATCAGCGTTCTCTTTGCCCCAAAAGCGTTAAAAAACGTATTGATTACTAACGAAAAATAAAAATGCCGAAAAAGTAAGCTTGATTTAATTGTTTTTTGTAACTGATAGTTATAATGTATCATATTTTAGCAACTATAACCGAAAATTTCCGACCCAGCAGGATGGAAGCGTTCAAAACGCCAATGGAACCCCAACTATCGATTCTCAAGTATATCCCTTTCGTAAGCCAGTTCTGTGTAACATTAATTTTCTACATTAAACTTTTTAGTATTACATTGTCAACGATCCCAAACAAAATGGCGAGTGTGTAATGTGCCAACGGCCTGCAGTATGCGTCTGTCAGCGTTGTGGGGATTTCTACTGCTCGCCGGAGTGCCAGCGTAATGACTGGCAAGCTCATCGTTACATTTGCTTTCCAATCCCGTAAATAAGTCTTAAAAGGTTTAATCTTAAACACTGTTCAACGTTGGTTTCTTTCAGAAATTTGGTTCGTGCTTCTCTTAATATTCCTATTTTTCCAACGAATGTTAACGCAAATGTTAACCCAAATGTCAACGCAAATGTTAATAACAACATCGCAGTTCCGTCAACTGAAAAGTCTGAAAATGTCGATAAGCAGCAAATGAAACAGAAGAACCCTCCAAACCAGCAAACCCAAACCCAACCTCAAAATCCTCCTCAGACAAATAATGCTAGAAAGTCAATTCAGCAGAACAAAGTTAATCCTCCTACCAACCAGCAGTCATGTCTACATCCGCCTATCATCGGTATACCTAAACACAACAGCCGCGTTATGTTGACCGGGTTTCGATGGCCAAATAGGTGCTATATACGTTGCATGGTGGATGGTGATGACGAAGCTTTCTTGAATGCTGCGAAAACTATTGATGCATACGGAAAGACTGCACCCCCTTTAACCAAACTCCCGGAGCTAAACTCATATGCCATTACTAAATTAGATGCGACTGGAACTATGCACCGTGTCCAGATACTGGCTGTGAAGGGTGGGTTTATTCGGGTACTTTTTTTGGATAATGGCTTGGTTAGTAATCGACAGCTTTCGGATTTACGCGAAATATCTGATAGTATTATGCGGATTAAGCAATACACTGTCCAGGTGTATTTGAAGGACGTTGGCACCTATGAATTGACGCCTCATTTGAGAAAATTTCTGTCTCAGTTTGAAGAAAAAGAATTTCAATTGCAAGTGTTTAAAGACAACTTCGGTCGCGCTTTAAATGTAGTAATGCGCAATTGCCAGACCAATGAATCGCTTAATGAACAAATAGTGAAATTCGCCTCTAATCCTAATGTTGATTCATTGAACGCACGCAAAAGTGAAGGTTCAGTCATAGGGGCAACACAAAGAAAACAAAATGAGCTGCCTACAAGCATGGATGTAAGATCAACTGAAAATAATGTAAGTGGTAAGCAAGAACAACAGCGAATCGCGGATGCCAGTGACAAAAATTCTGAAATCATACACACACAAAGAAAACAAAATGAGCTGCCTACAAGCATGGATGTAAGATCAGCTGAAAATAATGTAAATGGTAAGCAAGAACAAGAGCGAATCACGGATGCCAGTGACAAAAATTCTGAAATGAGAGCTATTAAGGATAAACCACAAGAAAGTTCATCTTCAGTTGTAGGAGTTATGGTGCCTGTAAGTATAAGAAAGTTATTTATTATTAAAAATCTTTATTAAAAACAGGCTTCAGGCTCTGCTAGCTCTATAGCAATTTATAATATATATAAGGCTGTAACACCACGAAACCCAATTTATAGTTTTATATGGATTTTTCATACAATCTCTGATATGTATTATATTTTTTTTGCAGCCTTTTGAGATGAAATTCTTTACAGAGAATGCTGAAGATATCGAAGTTATAATAATAGATAATTCTTGCCTAAACTTGGCCTTCTTTGCATGCATTGCACGTGCAGATGTTCAAAATTTCGTTTCTATCCAGCAACATTTGTCAAATTTCGTCGATACCAAAGAAGCATATACTCCCAGGTAAAGCTGAAAGTTATAAAAATTTCAACTGCATATTAACTTTTTTATATCTCTGCCAACGACAGCGTAAATGAATATTGTCTTGCGAAGTTCGAGGGTGAATGGTATCGTGCTAAAGTGACAGCAATGCCCAATAAAAATGAATTTACTGTGTTCTATGTAGATTACACCAACGAGAACGTCGTTACCAGCGCAGATATTCGACCATATCCGAAAGATTTGAAATATCCTTGTACTACAAATATGTGTCTCATTGAAGGTAATGATTATTGTGAGGGCTTTACTAGGAATTATTGCAATAATTAATAATTTTACATTTCTTAGGTTTGCCAAGTGATATCAGTGACAAACTACACGAATATCTTAGTAGTAAAATTCCTCTAAATTCAATTATTAAAATTGACAGAGTCAAGAATGTCGACGATCAAATTGTGACTGTTGAATTAGAGTGGCTAACTAAAAAACTCCAAGACGAGAAACTCATCTAACTGTGCTTCAATAGAATTAACTAAAGATACATATATGTACATATACATTTATGCATACCAAACAAAAATCTGAAAAATATTATTACTGGATGAATATTAAATTTATTTTTATTTACTTTGCTTATATTGAACATTCCTGATCATCTTTTTAAATATTTTTCCAATGGTATATGCATGGTAGCTTTATTTTATTAAGTAAAGTAATTTAAACTTATGTCCTGTATTTCAAAAATTGCAGTCATCGCCATTATTTCACTTCATAAGCTCGCCACATTTGACAAATTATGCTACAGCCAATTTTGTAATTAACATTTAAATATTGGTTTTCGATTGCATACCAAAATTATTTCTTACGATTTTAACAATTTTAAGTTAAGTTAATATTTTCAAATGGATGAATAACATTAGAGTGATTCAGTGATGTTGAAGTCAATAAAAATTGAAATAAAAGAAATATGAACACGTGTTATTTTATGAAACAAATTTAAGTAAATAGTTCCCTATTAGACACTCTTAAAATAGTCCATCACGGAAGAGGTGCCACCAACATAAACGACGACGTGAATCGTTCGAAATCGAACTTGATTTCATTCACATTAATATATTTTGTATGATTGAAATAACAGGCGCCCATACTTCACAAGATGGTGTTTGTAGAAAATAAATAAATGCGCAAGTCAGTTTGTGAAAAACTTACAACCGTTAAAAAATCTTCCCTCTCGTTCCCACCAAGCGCCAGCTTGTGAACGAAGTAATTTGCTTGCGTCTGAGTTAAAATAAAGATGTGTTTTTTCCATGAGAAGGAAATCATGGTTTCCAAAGTGCATGGAGAAATGTTGCCTATAGTGAAATTTTTATTAACGCGATAATATCTACTTTTTCGTTTCTAAAAATTCAATTAGAAAAATTATTCCAAATAATAAACAGTAGCCAAATTTTTATAAACACAAATTTATTTCATTTTATAAGTCATAAGCTATAAAAGCTAAGTAACGTTAATATACTTAGTATCGTCATGAAAAGGAAAATTAAATATAAATTCTCATTAAATAATGCATGTTGTAGACACCAGGTCTACACAATATTTAGGAAAAATACTTTTCAATGTTGTGTATTTTAATGTTGTAGTTTTCATCCTCCTTTCGCTGCACTTTGCATTTTATAATGGGATCGGATACAATAGCATCTAAAAACCCAGCGTACTGCTTCTTTGACATATTCGGCGGCAAATCTTAAGAAAATACAATTTGACACAATTACGAATGAACGAAAGTAATATACTTACTACTGACGAAGCAAAAATTGGCATTGGATGGGAACATTAGATCCTTTGTTATAGGCAAAATGTTATTCTTGGATACGGCGCTCATGTTGCCGTAGTCCACAAACATTATTTGAAAATTTTCATCTTGTTTTTGAAGGCAAACAGCACGATACCATTCTCCGTCATCATCAAAAAGTACCAAACAAATTTCATTGTTTCTATAAAGGAATGTTCGAAAAAATTTAGTTGAAAAGCGTTCTAAATCTAAAAATTGCTTACTTCGGTTCATATCCTCTTTCCAAATGTGGACACTTTCCATACTTTTTAACTCTATCTAAATCTTTTTGTGTTTGCTTTGAAGTTGCATTTTGAATTAACTCTGCTGCGGTTATGTATCCTTTACTAATGCTAGATGCATCTAGAACGATTAGTACAGTCGCATCGCCTTCTGAAATTGGTATGGTCACCAAATCATCCATGGTATAAGTTTTAGTTGCTTCATCAGTAATTTCCAGATTTGCTATTGCAATTGGGTCCACCGAGTCTTCGGTAGCCTGCAATTCTGGTTTTTGCAATTCCATTAAAGGAGTTTCAGTTTTCGGTGAAATTGGTGGTGATGGCGGTAGAGATGCATCTTCAAGCTTAACTGAAGCTGATTCTTCTTCAAAAAGCAATGGCAACAGCTTAGTTCTCAGTGATTGTTTATCGTCCGCCTTCAGCAGAAGATCAACCACATTCGCTTCTCCGGCTACATGTTTAATGGAAAACTCTACTTTGTCCTCTATGCATTGGTGCAGCATGGACATGGCTTTGTTGTTCTCAATTGGAGTCGGAACGTTGCTAAAATATATAAGTTGTACCTTTTTGACATAAACTGGACATGAGCGCACAAATAAATTTGGCTTGCGTATTAAGCTGCGTGGAACGTTACAACAACAGCCAGTATCTATGTCAAGAACCTTTAACAGATCAGTATTCTCGCCAGATGCCGGAGAAATAGTAGTTAGCATCTGAAAATATACGAAGATTACGTGAAGATATAAACGTTAAAAACTGTGTAGTACAACCTTAGCTCTGAAGTACTTCTTATTTTCAGCAAAGGTAGCGAGAACAATATCATCTTTTGCTAGTTCCTCAGTAGTTTTGTAGGTCGAACACTTGGTAGCCATAGAAGTGAAAATTTCTGGATACTGCATCGTTGCAGCAGATGTTATAAAGATGTCCGATTGAGATAAGATGTGCGTTATATAAACACATGTCCCGTCGATAATTGTTTCCGGCCAGCATTTAACATCGAAGTCAGTCAAGATACCGTTGAAAATACTGACCATAACATCGCTTACTTTTTGCTGGTTTGCATACAGTGCACATGGCAGAGTGCGCTCAGTTTTGGATAGTGTAGATGCAGACCCTAATGGATGAATCGTTATTTTCTTTGATGTAGCAAGCAGAGATTCGTCAAGAGATTGAGTTGTGGTAACGGTTATAGCGATAATGCGCATCGGATGCGACATAAAATTATCTGGTATTGTTTTCAACTGCTTGCACATGACTATTTGTGCGTCGTCGACAAGATAGACTAAATAGATTTTTTCTTCTGGCCAATAACCTAGGCAAGAGGCACGGCGCCAACCGTCAGAAGTAAACGCAGCCACAAAAGCTCCCTCCTTAGGGATTTCATCGATGTTATAAATATTTTTGGAATCGGCAACGAGTTCCGCATTCATCTCTGCGTCGAATTCTCTGATGGTAGCAAGCTGCATCAGAGCCTTTTGTCCACCAGTGAAAATCTTCCGGAGCATCACTTCCGGATTGTCACTGAGCACTTCCAATGGCAGTTCTAAAGAAAATGCTTTTGGTTTTAGTTCTACGTAGTACATATAATTAGACGAGACATTCTGATCGGGGGCTGCATGCAATATACGGATGGTTATTATTGTTTCTAACTCAAAGTTGTGATGTAGTTCATTTGCAGGCAGACACACGTTTATGGCGTAAGCGTTAAGATTCCGCATTATTGGAATAGAAGACCGAAGTTCGTGATAATTTATCTGTAACTTGTTACCATAATCGATTAGGCGTACTGTGGCCAATTTTGTAGAATGGTTTGCTTCCAACACTTCGGCGCGATAGTAGACTTCATCCAATGGAGCGCCTACCAGGGCCCCCTTCTTTACATCTTCCACAGAGCACGGTTCAGCGTTGCGGTTAACTTCTAATAGTAGCTTCCGCAGCTGAGTGTCGTATTTAACATCAGTCACCCACAAATACCGTCGATCCTGTTCGACCCATTGTACAATAGCATCAAAAAATACACCTTGTGGTGGAGAAATGTGAGTTTTCCAAGCTAAATCTGCAGATGGTGACTTCAATGGCGATCCTTTCGGTATGGCACCTTTGGAAGACACACTTACAGGTTCTTCGACTACTTTTGGTTTCAAAGTGAAGTTTTTGCTTTCGAGTAGTGGCTTGAAATCCACGTCATTTTTTTTACTGGGATTGATGGGATTGCGTGCAAATGAACGATGTTGTGAGTGCGTTTGAGGCACTGGTGAAAACTTGTTATTTTGCATAGAACTTCCACTACGAGCAGCCACAAGTCGTTGTTCTAGCTTGCGAATCGGGATCAATGCTCTGTAGAGGCTCACTGCTATTAACTCGCCGAAATAACTTAAATATAGATGAATACTTACGGCATTTGGTGGCACCGGCCTTTGTGTTCTTTCCAATCAAGTATTTGGCAATCAGTACTGCAGTAGGTTTCGTTGCATCGCTGACACATTAGCGATGCTGGAGAACTACACTTGGTGCAGACACTGTCGCCTAATGAAAACATTTTAATAGAAATAGTTCCAATATATGTTTGTATTTAAGCAAATTGTCATCCAAAACCTAAACGCAGAATGCACGCCGAATGAACAAGGCAACTGTAACTGTACTCGAATAACGGGATTTAAAATGTATCCGTTACGTATTCTCATGTACACCCAAGAAGGAGAGAAAAAAGAATGCGCCGATACCACTTCCGTTATTTTTTCTCTATTGTCAAAAAGTGCTGACAAATCTATTGAATGGATATTCCACCAAAATTGTTATAAATGTAAGAGATTAAAGAATTAAAAGTTTATGGATGAAATTTGAACAAATTGTATCCTAATATTTTAAAATTTCTTCAGTATGTGTCTTTTCAGTGATGATATAAAATATATAAATACAATTTCGTACCAATCTAAAATGACTTTTCATAACCTCTGCTGTGCATATGCAAAGCAAGAAAATAACAAAAACTAAATATTAAAATCAAAAAAATGTATGTCTTTTCGATATTTATGCCAAGAGCAGACGAAAAGAAGTAAACTTTTATACAATTTCAAGAAACGTATGCTTTGGCACATAAAAAATTAAATGGGTTCATTCATGGCTTTATGGACGTTATGGGAAATTGGTGAAATTCCACACTATGTTAAGGAAAGATACAAACAATGTAAGAAATTTTTGTACCTAACATGATTTTTGTAATAATTTATTTGCAAAAAAAAATTTATTCCATCATTTATTTATCTATCAAACAACTTTTGTAGTGAGCATTGTTGAAGAGAGAGCGAGAGATATGTTGAATCGTGGAGAGAAAAGAGGACGAGAGAATTGGCACGAAGTGAGCGCATTTAAACGAAGGAATGTCGCAATAATGAAAATTATGAAAAAATCACGCAATTCACGCAATACCCGGTTGCAAACTACAAAGTGGATATTGCGTGATTTTGTGCAACGCTAGACGCTGGACCCTCGTCAATTTGAGAGAATCCTATTAAAATCTACTGAATTGGCACCACTGTTAGCATTGACAAATCCATGCAGTGGAAGTTATAAAAGTGCGCAGTTTTGCTATTCGAAGTCAAAAACATTTGACATTGCGTGACGTCAGCTTTGTTGATTATTTTTACAATTTTGAACTTTCGTTTTGACAATTTTGAAAATGAAACAAAAGATTCTTTGAAACATTACTGGTAACGGAAAAATATTTTGTAAGGACTGACAGCGCAATATTGTATTCTATTATTCTGGAAATTTAACCAAATTTCCTTAAAAAAAAGTGAGACACATATACAAATTCTCCATATGCATATGTACATATGTAAAATGCAATTGAGTTCTAATTTTAGTATATTTTGTTATTTTGCTTTATTAAAAAATTCATTTTTTAGCCAACAATTTTATTGAAAAATTCATTGTTTGTTGTGTTCAGAAGTTGAAATTTTGGAAATTGTATCAGCTGCCAATATTCAATATAATTTAGCGCTAATTGCCAATTGATCCAATTCATGAGAATTCATTTTCATAGTATACATACATATATGTAAACATAAAAATAATATATATGTACATATATACATAAGTAGCTGGTATTATTATAAGGAATTAATATTAATTTTTGGTAGCAGTTTTTTGTTAATCGTCACTGATAAAAACAAATGATAAACACCGTTTATATAATTATAAGGGACTTATATTAAACCCATATTTAATAATTTACAAGTGAATGTTTTTCAGTAAAACAAACAGTAAAACTTTACATAAAAAAGAAAAATGAACACGTACGAGTATATATTTGAAAGTTTTGATTCAAAAAAATAACAGTTGATCGCTTAATAATCACAGAAATCAATTTTTGAAAAATTATATGTTAAAAAATTACAGTTCAAGTTCAAAAACATTTTTAATAAATAAAAAACTTCTAGAAAATAAAGACAATAAAAAATTCACAGGATGGATTTGCGGAGACGACGAATACTGAGCTTCTTTTAAAGCAATAAATTAATATTGTAATGAGGTATAGTTTAGTCTTTCTAAGCTTTTTGCTGGGCAAAGTTTTATCAATTTCAATTCATGGAGCCCATTATTTCATTTATAGTGGAGCCCATTAAAAGCCAATTTCACGCTTTTAAAAATTTAGGAATTTTATAATTTTGTTTATTTTCGAATTTAGTAAAACGCTTTAATCGACTCAAGTACGCTTCTTCTGTAGGTTGGCATAATTCATTTATTACAGAAAATCCTCAATTTTATTAGCGCAAGTGAAACTTTCACGTGAGCTTCGAAGTTTGTTTCATCTGCCTAAAGCAAAGCTTTAATGTCTCATTGAAGCCAAGCGCTTAAATCGCTTCAATTTGATTCTTTTGCAGCGAGTATCGAGCGACGTTCTACTCGTTCATCCATCAACAGACAAATTTCAAATGCTGCAAAAAGAAAACCAGACAACATTTAATTTTAATATTTAGTTTTTTATTATTCTTTTCAGTTTTTCTAATATTGCATTTTTTGATACAAAAAAGCTTTGCTTTAAAAAAAAAGGATTTTAATATAAAATAAGCGTAAATCGAGCGTTTTAAAGTTTTCAACTTTACGTTGCAGTCGCAGATGACATCAACTGCTTATATATGTGTGTGTGTGTGTGTGTGTGTTTGTGTGATTGGATGGTATTTTATAAAATTTAGAAAAATGTTGAGTTTGATATTTGTTTTTCGGAATTTGAAATGAACACGAGTGGATATGAATTACAGTCGCAATTTTGTATATATATTGGAGTGTTCTTTCTGCTATATCTAAATATTTATATTATATAATGCACACATTTCCATACGTTCTTTTACAAATTAAACTAAACTATACACAAATTTAACTAAAAATTAAAAAAAATATATATAAATAAACTAAAAAGTACGTTAAAAAATTAAATTATTTAATAATAAAAGTTTTCGATCGAATCCGCAAACGACAAATTTTTCCTTTTTCTTTTTTTTTGTTGTCTGTTGGTTTTTTTTTTTGTACATATAAATAACTGGAAAAACTCCATCCAAGGGTCAAAATAAAATTCATGAAATAAAATTGAGCGGAGACAAAAACTAAACCCACTAAAAAATAAGCAAGGAGAAAAGCTTTTTCACATCAGTTATTTCTCGATTCGTAGCTTGAAGAGAGGATTGGAATAGCCGAGGGTGTCGAACGATGCTGCGGGGCGGGCGGGCGGGCAACTCGTCGAGTGTCTACAAGAGCAGCCGCGATCGGGACTTCTTCATGCGCGTTGAGGAGCCGCCGAAAGCGTCGCCATTCCACGACTTGGACTTGGAGCGGAAGTGGCGATACGCTTCGCTGAAGGCCGGCTCGAGCATCGGGCGGTAGGCGAGCGGTTCGCACAGCTCGGCGTGCGTCTCGTAGAACTCCTTGTAGCCGTTGTGCAGCAGGTAGACCTCGGGGTAGTCGAGCGCCGGGTAGAGGCTGGTGTTGCGGGCGCGGTCGTGGTTGCGCAGGAAGCGCGACAGCTTCGGGCCGCGCTCCGACGAGAACTCGCAGTGGAAGATGATGATGTTGCGCCGGCTGCCGGCTGCGGCGCTCCTGGCCGACTCCTGCTCAGTCTTTTGTGCGGTGAGGAACTCCGCGATGATTTGCTCCTGCGTGTAGAGGTTGACGGCGCCGCGTATGTGGCCGCCGTCGAACTCGTACGGGTAGCGGCAGTCGATGATTTTGTAGCTGGCGACCTGGTCGTCGAACTCGCCGTTGATCAGCCGCGCCACCGTCTCGCTCGAGATGGACTTGAGGTCGCGGTGCCGGCCGTCTATCAGCGGCAAGGCGAACGGCTTGCTGAAGTCGCCGATCAGGTCGGGCTGGTCGGTGCTCTCGGAGCGGGCGAGCGCCGACAGGATTTCGGCGTCGTTCATCGACATCGATTTGCGCAGGACTTGACGCGTGGGGGCGACGCTCGTGGCAGTGTTAATGGCAGCAGGCGGGGTGGCGGAAGTCGCTGCTTTCGCGTTGGCGCTGAACGAGGCGTTGACATTCTCCTTGTCCGCTTCGATGCGGTAGCGCTTGTTCAGAATCGGCGAGCAGCTGGCCGACCCTGGCGGCTCTGGGCGCTTGAAGCAGTTGGCGCCGAACGGCGTGGTCGCCTCCGTCGCCGCTTTCGCCATCTCTGGTGTCTTTGGTGTTGTTGGCTGCTGGTTGTCACTCATGCACAGGCAACGGCGCACCGACGGACGGCGCATTTCGGGCGTTTTCATTACCTTGGTGCCGCTGCCGCTGGCGCTTCCGTTCGTGCTTCTGCGGCCCTTGCAGGCCGACGAGGACTGCTTGATGTAACCGCTGATGAGCGATTTCAAATCGCTGGGGAAATTCAAGTGCGTCTGCGACTGTGAATCGATCGATTCCATCTCGAAGAGCTCCATGTACTCATCGTCCATGGACGTGGACTCCATGGAGCCGGGCGACAGACTATGGAACATGTGCAAGCTCTTGGCCGAGCTGATATTTGAACTTAAGGTGCTCCGCTGGGCGGGTTTCTGGTGGGGCGCCATCGTCCGTTCCGCTGGCTGGAACTTGGGATGGGCGGCGACGGCAGCTCGCTCAACAATTTGGAAATGCTGCGGCGATCCCTCCGGCGACAGCAGACCCACGAACTCAGGGCTGGCGGTGAGGGAGCGCTGCTGCGTCTCCTCGTCATCGTAGAAGGACAACTCGTCGACAGCCATGCTGTCGTTTATCGAAGACATCGCGGTCCTGGTGAGGCGACGGCTTTCATCACGCAGCGAAGTGGAGGCGGCAGTGCGTGGCAGTTGCAAGCTAGAAAAGCACAACGAAAACAAAAGGAAAATGTTTAATAAAATGTCAGCGAATAAGCAACTGTATTGAAAATTACATAAAGTAGATTTTAGATGTGAAAATGTAGCAGTGAAGCGTCGTCGGCGACATTTCTCAAGAACACAGACCGTGCGCAGACGCGAGCAGCTCGAAACAAACTGAAGTGGAGTGGCTGCATCGACGCAAGTCCCGGTTCATTCAACTGAGAACACAGCGCAGCAGGACAAAAATAAAACCCTCTGCGGAGCTGAGCTAGTTGGAAATAGTTGAGGAACTGAAGGGAGGGTTGAACGCACGAGCCGTAAACAAGCAGCGTTGGTGGTGGCGGCGGCGGCAACGTTCGAGTTCGTATCTAAGCGCACGAATTGTTGTTGTGCTGGTGTTTTGAATACGAAGAAGAGGAAAATGTGCACCATGTGCACCAGAAGAGGGCGACTTGAACACGGCGCAGACAGTATTCAGGGAGCCGTAATTGGAATTCGTAGCTGGGAAGCCGAGGGTTAGCGAATAGATTCGTGAACCTCTGCGATGTGCAGATGTCGTTTACACACTCTGTCAGCGTAGAAACACACACACACACACACACACACGCGCATTAAGAGAGTGAACAGCGTTCGTGTGCGAGTACGAAGGAATCCCCTTCGTTCGGCTTGCGTGAACAGCGTCGTGTAACTGCGAACAGTTGTGAAAAGAGATCCCACATCTGCTGTTGTTGTTGCTCTGAATACGTTTCGTGTTTATTGCACCTTTTCGACGTTATTAGGTCAGGTCATTGCCACAGTCGAAGACGCCGAGCGCCACACGTTCAATGAATGAGGCAGCGAGAAGTGTAAAAAGTTGACGACAGCCACGTCGATCACAGCGAAGCGCATGCGCCAAAAAACAGCACAAAACAAAGCGGAGAAAATCAAACTCTCACTTTCATTGAAACAGTGGAGCAGTGAACTTGATTGAGTGCTGCGCCACAAAAGAAAGCAGAAAGAAAACAACACAGCCAACAGCTGAAGGAGCCGGCAATAAAATTCAAGTTCAAGTCGAAGCAGTGGCGTTGCTAAATCTTTCGATTTTTCGGAGTTTGAATGGAATTGATTTTGCTTTTTGATTTGGGAAATAATTTAATAAATTTCCACGAACATAATTCACAAAATTACTTCAAGTTAGAAAGTTTTTTCGGCATAATCCACGTTGCGTTAAACTTTTCTAAGCGTCGAAGCAATTTTTCGGGGAGCCAAAGGATATTTACCTCGAATACTCCATCATCAGGTCGCAATTTTCTTCGGCGATTGTTTCCCACAGCATTTTCGTTAATTATTAAAAATTATTTGTTGAAAGTTAATTTAATTAACTGGCGAAAATTGTTAAAACACAATTTTCTTCGGTTATATTTTTAAAATATCATATGAAAAATATTTGAACACTGCGGCGATTTTTAGGACATTCATTTTTAAATAAAATCACTTTGTTTTCTTTCTAGCAATAAATTTATTTTGTTAAATGAAATTTGTAACATTTTATTTTTGTGTTCTTTGAAACTTTTTTGAAAATTTTAGTTTTTTTCCCAGCACATAAGCAGCTTATATATTTCAGTATGTGCTTAATTTGTGTTAATTTATTTTTCTATTAATAAGCAAGTAAGTTTTCTGTAGAAAAGGAGTCTAGCAGCCAAGCAGAATAACCACCTCGAAGTCTGCTACACAACAAGGAACGACCAACTCGACTGACTGCTTTTCCTTCCGTGCGGACGCCTTTTATAGACATCCCCCGGCTGCGCAAGAGCAGAAAAGCACCACTCACACTTAATTGAGAGTGCGCACGCGATCGTCGACTCACCGATTGAGCCGAGTGCGTGAGAGAGGGTGGCAAACAGAGCTGAAGTCTGCAAAGTGAAGAGCAGAGAGAAAACTTCTTAACAAGCTGAAATGAATGAAGAAAGAATGATATCAGAGATCTCAAGAATTTAGATGAAAGGAGAGACGAACAACTCTCAATTCAGCAGAAGAAAAAGGAAAATAAGGAAAACGTGTTGGGAGGAATTCAGTGAGTTAAACAAGGAAAAAGGAGAAATCCTTGTTGTTGCTTTCGCTAGTTGCAGATTTTGCAATTGAAGAACATCTGATTTTTGTTTTTGTCCTGTCGTCAGCCGGTATTTTCGCTCTCCTCTGTTTTCGCTTGTATTGGATTGGATCCTTCGGTCACGTCTCTTCTCTTCTTCAATTTTCTCAATATTTTTATATATTGTAAATGTGTGCAAAGAAGTGCCGAAACAAGTGTAGTAAATAATAAAAGGAATCACTTCTACCCAGGAATGTTTCCATGTCCTTACAAACGGATTTTCTCTTAATTTTATTTGTTTGTTAACTCTTGGGTGGTACTTCTTTCCAACCTCATTCTCTTTCGTTGTCGATCAGCTGAGATCGACTCTCTGTACTCATTCTCTCCTTCTCTCACTCTCTCTCTCTTTCACGTTGCTCGATTCATTGCGCCAGAAATCATATGGAGCGAAATCAATACATGGTTTTTAGGCGGGTTTCAATCTCGTCTTTATATACTACGTATCTATATACAATACATATATATAATATCCAGACAAGGCTTTGCTTCGCAGGGGAAAGCGAAATCCTCGCCGAGCGCGATAGAAAGATTAAATAATAAAATACGTTACAAAGCTGGCCTCAATTTGACGAACCACGGAGAGAGAAGTTAGAAGCAACCGAAACTATTATTGCTTAACTTGTTTCGGACAAATATGGGTGGAGTCCATCTCCGTTGGAGGCTCAGAATACAACCGAAGTACCAACAGGTACCTCGCAGTTTGGGGAAATCGACAAGACACAATCACAAGTAGTCGAAAGGAGACGTATTTAAATGTAATTCCGTAATTTCGACCACATAATATAAGGAAGATCCAAACAAAACATTAGCAAAGATAAGATTCATTTAAACAATAATTTTGAGTATGAAAAATTATAAATTTTATCATTTATTGTTAATTCACATGTTCGTGTATACGCGTAGAAATACCCTCCTTTGTACGACGATGCTAATAATCATCATGATCATCAGCATCATTCGCCCATAATTCGCGCCATCCGCGGCTTGGCAGCGTTTGATTCACAGATTTTGGCGCGCGAGCTTATATACGAGCGACTTCAGTTCGCTTTGTCGAAGGGAGGAGAAGGCGTAAAGAGAGAGAACTCCAAAGCACTCAATGAACATCTCGGGAGCGAGAGTATCCAAGCAAGAAGCTTAGTAGATGTTCTGTTGGAAACAGGGTTGCCAAGTCGTGTGGAGTAAACTGATTTTGTGGAGAATCGGGGAAGGCACTCTTTTTAAAGAGGAATTTGGAATTTGGAAGAAAATAAGTCTCTATCATTAAATTATAAATTAAAGAATAAAAGAATAATATTTTAATAACTCAAGCACGTGATTGAATTTCAAGATCTTTTTTGCGTTGACCAACTCAAATCGATTCTTTGATTTTTAACAAGTTGGATAGCTTTGAACGACTCTGTTAATGGAGTTAATGGAGCAGTTGCAAAGTGTTTACAGAATATAAGGAAAAATTTTAACAAAACGAAGAAATAAATCAATTTTAAAAATATATTTTACACATTTTAACAAATCTTATTGCAGAAATGGAAAGCAAAAAATTTAAAATACATTCGCTATATTGAAAAATTGGATTTCATGAAACACAAATATTTATTCTGAGTATTCACTGAGTATTCATTTAATTTGCATTTTACAAATACTTTTTTGGAGGTCAACACAGTTTCATAATAATACCAAAATGAAAAAAACAATCCATAGTTGGCAGTCGATAATTCTCTAGTCTCCAAGTAGGTCCATAAATTGGCAAATAATATCCACACTAAGTAGAATTAATTTGGGAAAATTATATAAAAAGTTGCGGAGTTTTGTATGGAACTTTGCGAGGTCGGAAAATTGTTGTTGGCAACCCTGGTTGGAGTTCATTTGAGAGGAAAGCTTATCGTAAACGCAGCTCCCAAAGAGAAACAAACCGTCATTCATCCAATACAAAAAAGAATCTCTTTTAGATAGTTTAGGAATGGAGTCGATTTAAGGATCGAGTCGAGTTTAGCGTACAAAGAGAGAGGACGAGCGAGAAGAATGTGAAAAGAAAGCCCCAACCTAAACAAAGTAAAGCTCCATCGTGGACACAGCAAGGAAGATGAAAAGACGGAGAATGCAAAGAGACGAACAATAAAAGGAAACGAAAACAGATGAAGAGCTGAAGGAGTTCCATTCAATGATGAAAGGAAACTTAAATCAGTTTCTCAAAAACAACAACAAAAAGAAATTCCACTTCAGGTTTTGTGCATGCAAAGAAGTTATGAAATAATGAAAAAAAAGTACAAACAACAACAACAACAACACTAAATCTATAAGAAGAATATATAAAGAATTTATTTTCATTTGCTACAAAAGATAGCAAAAAAAAAATAAAAGAATCCACAAATAAATTGAAAGACAAACAAATCTGTGAAGAAGGAGCGAAAGAACGCAGAAGGAGAGAGCAGCTTCACTTGTATAAAGCTCCACTCAAAAATATTGCGTTGCTTCTCCTTGAACACACACGAACGATTCATTGTAAAGCCGAAGAAGCCGCGAAAAGATGACGAAGAAGAAGACTTTGGAGCCTGAGCACAGCTTCAGTGACTTTGTTGCTTTATTGTTTCGCTTTCGTTGTTATTGTTATTTATATTTCCATTCCATGTGAACACAAAAGCGTATAATAAATGTTTCAATTTACGCGTAACTTTTATGCGTGTCCGACTTTTATATTTATTTTCTAAAATATCCAACAACGAGATGAGCTTTGGAATGCTGCTCAAGAAATTAACATACATATATACTAGGAATTTATATGTATAAGAAAAAAGGGCGCGGAAGACATCAACCTTCATCGCCAACAAGTTTTTTTTATAAAATTTAAATATTAGACACCACAAAAAAAAAAAAAGAAAAAGAAAAAAGTGGATTAAATCATTTATAAATGAGTTTATTGATCTTACAACGTGGTAAAGCTCCAGCGATTCACTGTATAGCGAAATAATAATGTGAAGAAAGGAGGATGTGTCCTAGTTTCGATAATGAATGAAGGTGAGACAAAATGGAGACCATAAAATTATTAATTAATCGCATTTAAACGATCTGCGGCTTCACACAAAACCACAGCGAAGCTGTTATTAAGCAAGTTTATTAACTAAAGTTGAAAAATGCTAAGAAAAGGGAAAAGATTGAGTAGAGAAGATGCAAAGAAAAAAGGTGTGTGTTTGCTGCAATTTAGAAAATCGAGGACGTAAAAAGTTCACAGGAATTTCGAAATAATAAAAGCAACGTGCAATTAATGTAAAGTGAGTGTTTCGAGTACAATTATTTCCAAGAAAAATCATCAAATTGACGTTAAAAACAAGGAATTAAAAGGTAAGAAAAAGGTCCTTAAGAAAATCCACATTCCGAAAATGAAGATTAGTTCTTAAAGCATTTATAAGGCTTCGTCAACGGATAAACCCATCGATGTGAAGTGTGATCAAGCAAATCCTCTCATTACTCGGAAGGAATAAATTCATTTTATGATATAAAGTGCAAAAAAGCACGTAGATTTAAAAGGTCATAAAAAATTCGCATTCCAACCAATTAAATTACTGCCAGAAAAGGGACGAAATCGACGCCCGGGATTAAAAACTGTTACGAGGAAATCTGCTTTGGATGCACTACTTTTAATTACCACTTCATAAAAGACTTTTAACTCATTATTTGCATTATTTCACTATGTATTAATTTATTTACACAGCCACAAACATCTACAGGAATCTCATCTACAGCGAGAGAGAGAGAGAGAGAGCAAGTGAGAGAGCGAAGGAACGAGAGAGTAGCAATCGTTTAACTTCAGCTCAGCTGTGAAAACGAAAAGAACAACAATAATACGCAAATATGTAAATTCAGAAACATACAGAAAAGCGTAGGGACGAAAGACTGATCAGAAAAGCGAATCGAAAGAGAGCGAAGAGAGGCGACGGTGCAAAGGAATAAATTAGTAGGATTCCATATGGAAGACAGCGATAACCTCGTCGAACAGCTGACTGGCTAAACAAACAGGAGAAAGCAAAGCAAAACAACAGAGCAGAAGAGGAGAAGAGCAAGGATCTAAAGGAAAATCAGTGAAGAGAGCAAATAAAGTGCCTTTTTATATGCATTTTCTCTCTCGAAATCAGCTCCATAAAATGTAGATTGCATTAAATAGACAATTCCGCAAAAATAATTATAAAAAAAAGTGTATATATAAAAGCAAAGACCAATAAATTCATGGATGGAAGCAAGACTTTGCTGAGAGCAACAGAGATGACCTCTGTACTTAAAGGACTTTGCTGAGAGCAAGAAAGCTGACTTCGAAGTGACGTGAATTTGCGCCAAAATAAAGAAAATGTTCGAGGGGTGGATCTGAGATTGAGTACGGAATAGAAAGGAGAAGAATCTTTTTTATTTACTAAAATATTTACCGAAAACACATGATAAATAGACTCAAACTAAACCCAAATCCCTGCTCATTTCCAATCACAGCCGACGATTGAAGTGCTCTTTCTTCTCCTTCGAAAGAAACACTCCATAATTTTTTTTTTGGGTCTGTAAAATATTTTGATCCTTGGTCTCAATCATTACTGTGATGGAAGCCGGTGCAGCAGCAGGTGGACCGCCGAGCTACCAACTCATAGTGCTACGTCCTTGAAGGGAATTTTTTTCCTCATAATAAAATCTTTAACAAAAAAAAAAAAAAAATTGCATGCCATCAATTTAATTTAATTGTTCGGAAATGTCAAAATAAACAAAGCAACGACATTAATAAAATGCAATAAAAATCAAAATATCGTGTATGGCGAAAAATGTGTATGGAGAGAATCTTTTTTGGCGAATCCAATTGATAAAAGTCACAGGTTAATCGAGCTCCGAGCGTCGTCAAGGCGAACAGTGAAAGTATGAAGAATGAAAATTGGCGCAATGTCGCTGCTGTTGTTGGCTCCACAATCATCGCTGGTGAAGAGCAAATTTCCGATCGTTGAATGTATGTAAATGTAAAAGAAATGTGACAAAGTTGAGATGACTTTTTATACAGCAAAATGTCAAACTGAATTCGCTTTGTCCGGACTTAATAAATGTCAAATGTATTCGAATGTAAAACATTCGACTTCCGGCGTCGAAGCCGATTTTGCAATGAAGTTGCAAGGCGCATGCATTTCTTACAGCACAGAAACATTTGCATATGTTCATTGTTTGGCCGTCTCTTTCAGTCTGCCTGTCTGTCCATAGCATAAATGTAAACAATACAAAAACACATTCGTTCCCTTCTCCTCCTTCAGCTCCACTCTTCTAATGATGTCATTAAAATGCTTTTATTACGCGTGGCTCCAAAGTGAAGACTGCTTTGTAAGCCGAATTCTTTCAATTATTTATAAGTGATTTGATTGTGTGCAGCGTTTATTTTGTTGCTTGTTGTTTGTTGTTGTGTGCGCGTATCGAGACCCGTAGGTCTTTGGACACGACGACGTCGTTTCGTCGTTTTCGTCGTTCTATCGCAGTACAAACAGAAACAGAATGTTTCCAGCTGATAAATTCTTCTTTGCTGTTCGTTGTTTACTCTCCACACTTTTCAGGAAGTCAGAATCTTTCATAAATACGTCGCTTGTTACTTTACACAAAAAGGCAACAAAAATTAATGTAAGCAGAACTTTACGCTATTTTTATTATTCTTACTGCGATATTTAAATTCTTGTTTTAGTTTTGATTTTAATTCTGTGTTCGAATTTTTCTTGATTTCGTTTTCGTGTCGCAATTTTGTTTCTGATTCTGAGGGTTATCAATTTTCTTTTAAAATATTAAACGATACAAATGCGATTTTGTGTTGTGGAAAATTCATAATCGAAGTTTTGCTGATATTTTTTAGTAATTTGTTAGATTAAGATTCTAATTCTAAGATTCCAGAGCCAAGATTGCTCATTTGAAGGACTGCATAATCTCTACTTCTAGCTGAATATTTCCTATACTGACCCGGAATCACTAAAAAGTCAACTAATTAATCTTTGACACAGATCAACAGCCACCAAAAAAGAGACCTCAAGTGAATATTTAATCAGTATTTTAAATAGTTCCATGTGAGATTCTTCTTTGTTTATTTGATATCTCTGAAGTCGGCTTCACGCTGTTCCTGCTGCAATTGTGCAAAAAAGTAACAATTCCAACGGGTGGCGCTCAAGTGGTTTCCGTTTTGCTTTCATAAATCTTAGAACAGAGAGAAGATTCAATACATTTACTTCTTGGGTTCTTGGAAATGCATAAGTTTCCTTGATGTATGCCAAAAACGTTTGCTGCATATGTTCTTCACAATACGCATTGCGTTCAAGACTTTTCAAATGCAACACAAATGTGAAAAGTTTTTATTTACATCATACAAAAGGAGCAAATGAATTAAGAATAGAAAGAAAAGCCTCCACTTCAACTACTGCAGCCTGTTCACTGAATTGAATTTGTTGACGTTACTGGGTCATTTTCAGTATACGATATTTACATATATAGTATGTATTTATAAGAAAATAATATTACTTTAATAGAAGTTTCCACTTTCTTAAAGACCTTCTATAGAGCAAAGATAGCTTTTTTATTAATAATAGATATTTAGTAATTTATTTTTAATATTTGATAAATTCCATAACTGAATTTTATAGAAAAAATCTCAAATTGTGGTTATAATATATAGTTTATAATATCGCTTTGTTTTTTATTGTTTCTTATTGTAATGAAGTCTGCTTCTCTTTTGGGATTTCTGAATTTCTTTTTTGAAGAATTCTACACATAAATGGATTCGTCCTCCTGCATCTAAAAAAAAAGCTGTTAGCTGTAGGCATGTCGGACGTCTATTGGTATAAATTTGGCAAATGGCCAAAAATTGCTAAAACTTCAGTCGTGTTTTGTGTAAGTTTGCTGTTCATCAGATAATCTATTCCATTTGTAAGCCCCGTAATCCCATGAAATACCAGTTTTCACTGCGTTTGCCCCGTTATGCATAAACAAGGAATAAAAATTTGTTTTTAGAAAGTTCTCAGCGAAATGAATTAATTACAGTCCCGCCTTTTTACTTACGATGGGGTCATAAGTTTACAACCTTAAAAAAATTGTCAGCACATCAATCATTTGGAAGATGTTCTCGGTCATCGTGCTAGTAATTAAAATACGACAAAGTGACCAGAAGAAACATTTCATTGCTAACATTTAGCACGTGCTTCACCACTGTCCAGTGCTGTGTGCATCCCAGCCAATGATTCACGTCCCTTTACAGCAGAACCGCAATAAATTAGTTGCTATGCAAGTAAATAACGAATCCTTTTCATAGTCCCGGATCGAAACGAATTAATCACATCGCTTTACCCTTCTCAGCGAAGGACGAAGCAACTCCTTTCCAAAGCTAAGAGCTCCTGTTGCAGGGAGTTACTCACCTTTGATCACATAGCAAATGATATTTAACTCGCAGCAGGCAGTTAATTGATTACAAAAGAAAAAAAAAAATAGTAAATGATGCAAGGAGTTTTTCACCGTGGAATAACATACGTGGAAACCCTTTTTTCCGGGAAGCGATGTTAGTGAGACTACCAGAAACAACATTTTGCAATTTTATAGCCTCTTCAACGATTTTCTGCCGCAGAACGCAACGAACACATCCACAGACATCGAATTCATTTCATACCAACATCGAGTTAAATTAAAGTCTAAATTAGTTAACTTAAAACAAGCAAAATTTTAATAAACGGAGACGATTTCACACTATTTCCATATATACTTAAAAACTTCCCCTAAATACAAACCCCGAAGAAATGCAGAATAATGTTTCATAAACAACTCAAGTTGTGACAGAGTTTTTCTTTTCTGTTCATCGACCTTTCTTTCCGTCAGTCTATTTGTATTTCCGTCCGTCTGTCTGTTTGACTAGCTGCTTGTGTTTAGGTGATGCTTTTCGAGATATCCTAAAATTGCCGAAGAAACCCATACTATATCTATATTAATTATAGCCCGTAAGACATTCCGCCTCGGAAGGAGCAAAGGGTTGCCCATCATCAGCCGCTTGTTTTGCCGTAATAACGCATAAAAGTGCATGCATCATAAGTTAAGAGATAAATGGTCCATAACAGTCTATTTGAAGATGAAATTCTCAGGAGGTAAAAACGGATGCCGAGAGGGCGATTTGTTAACTTTGGTTGACGAAGGCGACGCAAGTCTCAGCTGCTCTTGGGAAAGTGTTTCTACGGTGGGAAAGAAAGTGTTTTTAAATATTTATGAGATGAAGCTGGAACTTCAACGTGATGTTACTATATACATCGTGTTTCTATAATAGTTACAAGACCAACAAACAATAAGAAAATATGCAAAAAAGGCAAATCTGGAAGTTGTAAAAACTTTATTTCGGCAATCATTAGGGTGAATATTTGAATAAACTTGTATTCATAAAAATAAAATAAAAATTGAGAGTGAATAAAAAATACAAAACATAAATTCACAAATATTTGAATAGAAAACAGCAAGTTATTTAAATGAATACTTAATATAAAAATACAGATGTCACGATAATTTTGTAGCATATTTTGTACCAAGAGTGTATTATTTTAAAAGATTTAAAGTTTATTGTTTCTTAATATTCATTAAAATTTATTAAATAAAGCAGAATTTTTATATAATCCGCTAAAAATATTCTTAATAATGATTTGCTCGAATCTTTTACCTTGAATTAGTCTATTAAAATTCATCTAAAATAAATGATACGCCGCTTAAAATTTCATACTACCTGAAGTACCCAAAAGTCCATTTTTTTAAATAAAAAATAGTAAATTTTTCTTGGAAGTCATTGCAATATGTTTACTTTAATTCGTCTTAGCTTAAGCATAAAATATATTTTTTAGATGTTAATTTGGGTAAATTTTATAACTTTGTTGGTAAATTATTTTTTCAGAAATCTTTAAGACGATTGTATCGAGATTGTTCTAGAAAAATACATTCATAATCGCCATATGAAATTGTAAACGAATTAGTGAAAAATATTCGGATAATTCAGATTAGTGTTAATAATTTTACGCTACCAACAACGAATACAATTACCAAATATACAGAGAAATACAGGTAAAAAAAACACACTCAAATTTGTATGCAATTCAGGCAATAACAGGAACTTTAAAAAGGTATCAATCAAAATGAATCCGCAGAAATGCACTCATCACTCGACTTTTGTTCTGTATCCTGTAGACCCTTTATGCTGATGCCCTTAAGAGCATCATCACAACATCAACAACAGAAGCCTTAGAATAGAAACAATGAAATTCTTTTATACCTGATGTTTGCTTTGCTTGTATAAAAAATTCCTCAATTTGCAGTTATAATAATGGATGAGTATTACAAGAAAAACAGGTACCTTTCGATGTGGAAAATTAACACCTTTAACAAAGGCAAAACAGATAAAAATTAGTGAACACTTGAGGTTTATAGAATGCATTATGGCGATATTTTAGGTGACAATTGTGTCAAGGTGATGGAAGAAGGCAAAGGCTATTAATTATGAGTGTAGACAGCGATGAGATTATATAAATTTTGTAGTGTATAATTGAATATATGAAAATTTATACATGGAATTTTTCATTGAAACATTATATAAGCCGTAACTTAATCTATGATCTATGAACTGATCTTGCATTGACTACAAAATCGCTATGATGATCGGAAAAATACCAAACATCAAGTACAAAATTAGACAATAATTACCTGCGACTGATAAAGCGTCCCTGAACTTTTGATTTCTACTCTCATGGGTTTTTATTAATAGATCAATACTACAACTCTCTGGATTACTTCAGCCAATATTCCCTTTGGAGCAAACAGAAACTTCATGAAAAGAAATTTGAGTAACGCCTCTTGGCAGACGTACAAAGATCTCAGTGACATACCGTTTGCTAAACTAGGTTATCTCTCATCCCATGGTACAAGGAAAGTATCTTTGGTCAGACCTCGTTTTCTTCTGCTATAAAGTCAAGCAAAATGTTTTTAGCTTCTTTGTAAAAAGAGGTAAAAAATATAGATGGCCGTCCTACGAACACAATCACTGATTCTTCATGGCAGAAGTGGCACATGCCAAATATTGCCTTTATGTAATTTCTTTTCTTATATCCAGCATTTTGCTGATACACCAGATCAATGATCCAAGCTGTCTCAATCAAAATATCAAATGGATTTGTTGTGATTGATTGAGATTTCGGTTGGAAATTTCATGGGGGTGAAGAGGAGCAGCTGCATCAATAGAACAATACAGTAGTGAAATATCCATTTGTGTATAAATATATGAATGAAATGCGTATCGTATCGTCTACTGGAAAAGTAATAACAAGAAGGATCCAATCAAAAGTAGAATTGCATCGATCTCGAGTGAAATGATGTCGAAATCCTATTCGAACTCAGACGAAATGGTGTCACCCGCAGCAATTGAGTCAACAACACAAACAGCGTCCGTAGTTTACTTGGATGCGATGAAAGCCGAATGCGCAGGCGTTCATTCAAAGGGTGATGACGAACTCATAATGGCTATAGTAGCACGTGACGTGTGAATGGCTGCAGGCAGTGCAACTGAGTTGCCAGGATACGAAAAGGAAGCACGAACAGAATGGAAAGAAAGCATGTAAATTGTGAAAGCGGATACTTTATTGAATAGAGGATATTATAACATTTGATATGCAGGGATTTTGAGCAAATTATGAGCAAGACAGGATGTGGAAATGGGGTGAAGAAAAGGCCAATAAAACGTTGGACAAGTGCGGGTTGCGGGTTCGAAAGGGAATTAATGAATTTACGATGTTTTTTTTATTATAATCATCAACAATAGAAAAGTGTGCCAGCCACCAACCACCACCCCATTTTTCTGCACCTCGATAGTGGTTGATACGAGGCACTAATGATCAATGGGAAGAGAGACGTGAGCCGAATTGCTGAAATCCAAACAAGTGATGAATCACAAACATAAAAAAACTAATTTAAGCGCGCTATATATAGCGAAAGCAACGGCAACGGGGTTATTTTAGTACAGTGCGCAGCGGCACCAGCATAAATCGGAAAAACCGTCAGCCGCTGTAAGTCAGTCGCTTGCATCCGGCTGCGCCGTTTGCAGTTTGCACTCGGTATGGGAGGAATATAAAAGACACGATTCTGTCGGTGGTGGTGGTTTCAGTATTGGATTCCGTCCTGTTCAGGGGATGTTTCTGTCCGCTGGTGCAAGCAACCCCCGGCGAGTGTGCTTTTTCCCACTGAAAATTGCATTCGGCGAAAGTGGTCGGGGAAAAAGGGCAGGTGCGAGTGCAAAACGAGTGCTTTTCCGCACCCAAACATCCCCGCAACACTATCCACTACCAGCATGGATTTTCTTTGCTTTTCCTTGTGTACTATATTTGGAGTAGATGGGTGATGGTGATGATGGGTCTGGGCTTTGTGATGTACCGTGTAATTCAGCGACGCGGTGGCTTACTTTAATGGTTCGCTGGTTCAACGCTAGTGCGAACGCGGTTGATGTTTCAATGGGTTCATTAAGCTTAGCAGGAGTTCGCGAAGTCGCGATTATTGCCGAGTTTTCTAATCGTGCATCCAATCAGAGCGATCATTGTTAGCAGCATCGCATTATTTATAGTTTGTTGTTTGTTGCTTTTGTGAGCAGATGTTGGTGCTGGAAGAACATTCGCTAGTTGGAAATAAGAGCAAGTACAGTTGTAAGTAAAATCATATTGGGATTTATTCAAAGAGATGCTTCAGTCTGTGAGTTTATTGACACAACTCAGTCAACGTTCAAACACATTTCGACTGAAATTGTGAAACATCTGACAGCAGCACAGCATACAGCAATCTCATATAGCTGCATTTCCAACAACAATAAACAAGAATTTGCCACAGTAAATAAAATCAACTTAAAGACAAGAGACAAATAAAATAAATTACAGCCGCCAAGGAAATGAATTGAAAGTAATGCATTGCATTAGCTGCGAAATCCGAGGAAAAGTCATCATTACGTAATCAAGCAGAAAGCAAAGAAAAGCAAGAAGAAGAAATATCCTTTTATATAAATTGTAATACACCGGAACAAAGAAATACAAACACACACACATAGACACTTTCTCGCCATAATTTATCCATTCGAATGTTTTTCTATAAAAATTCTAAGCTGCATCATTATTTCTACTTTGTTTCCTGTTGTTGTTTTCTCCGTTTGTTCGTGTTTCTTGGACGACGATCAGTCCGAGTATCGAGCGATCCTTCGTTGCTTCGTTTTGTGGGGTGTTTGATTTCTTCTGGGGGTTGCGAAACGATTGCAACAACAGCGAGAAACACAACAAAGATTTGCACCAATTTTCTATGCCTTTCAAGGGATGAATGCAACCAAGACGATGATGATCATAAGCATAATAATCGATGAAACGCCGATCAGACAGAAACCAAGCGACTTTCCTAAAGACGAGGAAGAGACCCTCCCTCCTACCTCATGCATACACACTCTACAAACACACACTTCTTCACTCATAATATTCGCCAATATTTTGCTTTCTGTCACCTGGTTGTCGATCGTGCCTCTGCTTCGTCTGCATTACCTCTGCTACCCTCAGCTCGTGCCGTCGTCTTTAGGGCTGACGATTGCCGAAAGACTATTGCATCGGCTGCAACGAGCGCGTTTCTTTATATTGTTATTGTTGTTGTTGTCATTGTGCGAAAGTGTAGCATTTATAATCAGTAGACGATCGTGATAGACTCTCGCAGACATCTGTCCTGTCCCGTACGCTGCCTTCCGAAGCTCCTTCGTCCCGTCTGTCATCTGCAGTGTTACGGACATTGACTGCACATCAACGCCAACCGCACGCAAATTAAGGCCAACACGCAGCGAATGCGGCTTTGCAACATGAGTGACTGTCCGTCAGCGTGTCTGCGTCTGCGTCTGCGCCTGGCTGCTATTTGTCGAAATCGTTTAGTTAAACCCGAATCCAAAGTGATAATCGAGGTGTAACTTAATTCAAGGACATTCAGGTGATTGCTTCACGATAGCCAAAGCCTTTAGTACATCGCTGCTGTGGAAATTATAAATTAATTTATGAATATCGGTCAATTAGTGTTCGACATTTGGCTTGGTTTGGTTTGGTCTTGTCTCAACGAGTCTGCATCATATCTACCGTTATATTATTAGCACTCGTATCACTCTACATTTCCTCTTCATCGCCTTGTTATTCTTTGTCTTCTTCAATATAATTGAATATAGTTTTTAAAAAACAAAAAAAAAATTCAGTAATCACTTGTTTTGCAGGTCGATGGAAGCAGCAGCTGATTTTCGTTAATTGCATTTATTGCTTTGATGTTTAGCAAAGGCTTTTGGCGTAGTTTAAGAAAACTTTAAAATCAATAAACATTTAAAAGCTTAATAAATACTTAGACTTTATCATCATCATCACAACGGGCATCATCAAGCTAATGTCACTACTGTCAAATGGAATTTTAAACGAAGCCTAATTTCATTTACTTAATCTTAATCGTTACGGGTGTAAAATCCAGCATAAGAAGTGTGTCTGTAGATGGAATTTTTACCCTACAGCTGAGGACGAGACGATTTGATCCTTCGTTTGTCACGTCCAAGAAACTTTTACTAAAACTATAAGTATAAGTATATATACTATACAAGTTTATAAGAAGCCAACATCGAAGAATTTCCTTCTCAAAGTCTTCTTCGTTAAAGGATATTTCTGCAGAGGTCACGAGAATGTAGAGTGTATTTCACTTCGCTTCTGCCGGTCAGAAAAGAAAAGACTTTTTGGCTGTTCTTGCCTTCAGATTCGTAGAAAACTTCGTAACCTTTTTTTAATCTTATGAAAACACAGACTAACTGAAAAATACTTGCTTCGAGAACTTTGAACTATAACAATTATTTAATCTGCTTTATAATCTGCCGCATTCTAGAAAGGACCCAGGAAATTAAGGAACAAATGAAGGAAAATTCCGCAAATGAACGGCAAATGAATAACAATCCTGCGTATAATGCACTAATAAAAGAAATATTTTTTCAACATTTGATGGATATGGATTCAATTTCGAAGCTTTGCAACTCATCACCTTTTTCACGATTTTTCTACTCGTACTTCGCATTTCTCGGATCACTTTTACTCTTCTTCCTTCATCCTATTTTATATACATATATATTCTATAATTTATTCAAGAGGAAGACGAAGATCGGTCAGGTCAGCTCTGCTCAGGTAAACCGCTGATTAACTTCATCCAATCTTCATATGGAAGCCGACATCCAAAAATCGGTCCATGTAAATTAAATCTGCACGGGACTGAGGAGAGGAGACGCAATGAGATGAGACGAAACGAAGCAAAAGATGATGACGGTGGATTAAAGGCTGCTAATGAAGTGCCATTAGTTTTCTTTGACAGGAAGATGGACAAAGGGACGTTCCTTCAAGGACAACTGAAACATGTGAAGAAAATTTCATATTTATAGCGTGCTGAGGTCGAATAATGTCAAAGAATATAGAAAAGTTTCAGCTCTGATCGTCGGTAATGTTGCATAAGAAATACAAAAAAACCAACGCACCACGCTTGAGGTCCTTGTGAATATTTATCTAAATGGTTTTAAGGATTTAACACACATACAAAGACAGTCGTAGAGTGGATAAGAGGACCGCTTCGACCCTTTTAATCCGCCCTACCGCAAACAATAGATTGGCTAATTCCAATAAAAATAAAGGCAAGGACTTCAACAGAATAACGCGATAGTTGGACCAACGATTACACGAAATTTTGCAGCATCAGAGGCTGATGTGGTACCCTACGCTTTGTGACATTTCTTAAAGTTTTCTAGACTTTTATAAAAGCCAAGAATATAAATTTTTTAAATAGGTTTTTCAATATTTTTAACTTGGTTTTTGAATAAAATCCATTTTTGCATTATTTGCGCGCAATTTCCATGTCCTCGGGGATTTCTTTGTTGTTGAATATCAGAGGTTGTCTTCCAACCCAATCTTACCCCACTGTGCATTAAATTTCCCCTCTCGTCGCATTTTCAGTGCCACTGCATATTCTTAAAGGAGGGTCTCTGCTGTTTATTTATTTCCTTCCTACTGCAAACCATCATCATCTGTTCTGTAGCTCGCGCCAAGGCGGCGCATATGCCACAATACCAACAACAACAGCAGCAGCAGCAGCCACAACGCGAGTCCTGACGACGGTGTACATTCGAGTGTAACGAACTGACGTAGTGGCTAATTGACTGACGCACGCACTCGTAAAATACCAAATCATTTTATTAGAGAAGGAAGAAAGCGCTGCAGGATCGCAAGGCAAAAGAAGAGCCACGAAGTGAGTCAATGAACCAGCTGCGTACGCGCCTTGCTTTGGTGCGATGTTCGCCTGCAGTCTGAAGGATTACAGCCTCCCCTCGCAAGGAGGCGACGTTATAATGAAGAAACACATCGACAGAAGCAGCAGCTTTGCTTTAATATATGAAAAAATTTATTAAATGATCTTAGGACAAAGCAACAGAGAAAATGATTAAATTAAATTTATTATAAATTTAAAGATCGTTAAGAATAGAACAAAATTCAATTGGATCGACATTAATTTCGAGTGTACTGCCAAACTCAATAGAAAAACCTACAAATGAAAAAGAAATTAATAGAAATTGTAAAAGGTTGTAAAAGTTTTAAGAAGCGCATCGAAATGTAGTCTAAGATCACATTCGAGAAGAGATTTCTTTAAATTTAGTTTTAGAGTCGATTAATTTTAATCTAAAGCCGGAATTTATAAATTAACTGTATCAAAATCATAACGAGACTTTCGAATCAGGTCAAGTCTCTGCTTTTTTTTTAATAAATTTCTCTTCGTCACATTTCGATCTCAATATTAAATGCAAAAAATAAAAGCTTCTAATGAACTCCCAACGATTTTTACACCTTCCAAATTTTTACAACACATAAACAAACAAAAAGCCTACAAACCAATGAAGTGTTCAGCTTTACAAATAATACTTCACGAATATGTAAATTCCTTTTGTGATTAGGCACGTCAATTATAAATTGGATGCTGATTTGTTACGCCGAGGAATTAACTTCAGGCAATTCAACTAAGCATTTGTATGCTAATTTAAAGGCAACAAAGCAAAGAATTTGGCACAGCATCCAAGAGAGAAGACTTGAAATCGACGGAACAATGTAAGTTTATTCAAAGTTAAGAATATTTTCATATTAGAAAGTCACTCGAATGCTTGGAGAAGCACAGCAGTCATTCAGCCGCGATGCCAAGCAGCTCAACTCAACTCAGCACGCGTATTGAAAACGGTTCCTTTCGCCTTCAGAAGCTTACAGCAAAAATCTACATGGATACGCATTCAAAGCAACCGATTCGGAAAATTCGATGAGAGAAAATGCAAATCACTGATCGCATTACACAAAAGATACACAAAATCAATTCAAATACTGGAGGACGAAAAAGGCACTGCAATTGCAATGCTCAGAGCGCGGCTCCTGGTGCTTTTGATGCTGATTTTGATGTGCAAAATCAAAGTGTAATAAAAGGGAAGGTCGATTCTAGACCGCCGAGGGGAGGTTGGAATGTGCACAAATGGTTCAATATGATTATTCATAAAAGCAGCAGCAGCACGCAATCCAATTTATATTTGGTACAATTAACCGGACATGCGTTCAGACCTGATTCCGCGTCTTCTCCGGCACCGCTTCCACCAAGAAGAACAACAACAGCTTTAACGAAGCGTCATTGAATTAGCAACTCGATCGAATTTACTGCTTCGCTGGAAATTCGTTCAAGAGGACGGATCCATAGACGATGGCGACGACGATAGTGACGAGCACTATAATGTTCAATAAGACTATGATACAGTCTACAAGTAACATTCTGGTATTGATTTAACCCAAGGACGACTTGAAGGAAATCGTGGATGAAGGAAAATTTCTGTGCCGTAGGATATCTTCGCTTCGATATTTTCTCGCGGTGTCGAAATACTTACACTTTAATAGAAGGCAGGAGTAGGAAGATGTGTGACGAAACGAAAAAGAAGTCACGACAAACTTACAGATGTGTGAAGTTGTTTGTGTTTCTTCAGCAATTGATTTGCGGATAAAGCAAGTGATTGTGTTGCAATTGTGCGAAATTAGGGAAAGTTACGACTTTAGGACTCTCTTTAAGACTGTAGCGAAAAACCAACAAGGGACCGTAACCCTTCCTATATACAATATAACGGTGGGTAGACAGGAGTCGCTCTGCACAGTGGAAATAGTTAAATGTTTAAATGACTACAATCAAATTCAAATAATCACAAAAATCAAGCAATAAAACATATTTCGTAAAACTGAAGTTCGTGAGACCCATTAAAAATATTACAAAACGGACTGTATAGCCTCTACTTTCAACAGTAAGTGGCTTTCCGACCGACTTTTAATAGATAATTATACGAATGGTTTTCTATTTTGCACCATTTTTTCCCTACATTTTCTCAATATCAGAAAATTTGTGTATTTCATCGCATTTCATTTTAGGTTTCAGAAAATTTTTGAAAACTTTCTATGGCAATTTACCCCACTGTGATCCTATCAAAAACCTTATTGATAGATTTTGTTCCGATCGCTTTTTCCTTTCATTCAACAGTATATAAAAAAATTGTAGATGAAAATGGCACTGGACCCGAAAATAATCTTTGGTTTGGAATTTAACAAACGTCAAACCTCAGACTTCAAGGTAGGGGGAAAAAGAAAGCCCAAAAAAAAAAAAAAAGAAAAAGGATTTTAATTCGACAAAGACGCATCATCAATATAACTCTGAGTTATGAGTGTGGTGAGCAGCGGAAGAGAAATAGGCGCCGTATATACAGTCTATATACATCTTAAATATATAAACGTGAAACGCAATCCAACGACCAACGGGATTTTTCTTGCAATTTCTCTAAAATAATGCAATTTTAATCCATTGCATGACGCAATTTTCATTCATGAATTATTTTCCTTTTTCTTAGCGAATGAAAAATCGTACCTCATTTATTACAATTTTCAGCAAAAAAAAATATCACCCTTCGATTGATCAGACAGTCGACGATGGAAAGACGGATGGATAATAAAGGGACACACTTCGAGGGTCTGCAAATTTTTCTTTTATACACACTATTTATTGATTATGCAAAAATATTCTCCTAAATTTTCCAATAGCTGAAAAGATGTGAACTAGTTTTCAAAGGTTTTCACAAGATATGGGAATATATCTAGAGGAAAAAGAGCATTATAGTGACTGTAATATCCATAAAAAGGGGAAAAGTTTGTTGGGAAAAATTGTCGCCGAGAGAAATCGGACGATGTTCAAGAGGAGGAGAATAAATACGAACAATGATCAATACGGAAAATGATCAATATAGACAATGATGGTTAACGAAATGTCGGTAATTGTAATGAAAACTGAATAAATGATGATGATGATGAATATCAAATAAAGGTGAGCTTAAACAGTTACCTAAATTCGAATATTACGAAGCAAGTCCACTGGTGAAAACTATTTACAATAGCTGAATAAATTGTATAAAAGAATTTTAGCAAAAAAGTGTATCTGATTTTTAAGCATTATGAAATATCCCTTGTCACTTTTTTTAATGAACTGTATAGGCTTTTTATTCAGTTCATTGAATATTCACTCATCTTATCCCAACTTTTTCCACCTCATCACAAAATATGAATGAGTTTAAGTTGATGAACGTCATTTTTGCCCATGGATGATGCACAACTACCACAATAATTTATTGTTTGTTACTCTTCTGCATAAATATAACAAATAAAATATGACAAACTTTAGAAAAAAGAAACTATAAAAAAAGTGTAAAAAAGTTCGATAATAAAAAGCATCCTTCAGAAAATTACGAATGCAATTAAGAGCTATTGTAAAGGATTTACTAATCGCGGTTATTTGATCTTGAACAGCATCGAAAAGACATTTAGGAAGGAAAAAATACCCTCTTCAACCCTTTATTATTATATCACTAACAGTATTTTTTTTTGCAAGATTAAATTTTTTAAAGGAAAAACACACAAAACACTGTTTTTTGTAAAAAAAATTACAGTATAATTTTCCTTAAAATTATGTTACAAATCAAGAGAAAATTTAAAAAAAAGAGAAGAAAAAAGCTAAGCGAAAAAACATGTTAAATCCTTTCTTGAGTATCAAGTAATTTTCAAAACAATCACTTTTAAGAACGAAAACACACAAAACCCGCAGAGTTCCATAGAAAAAAGGTGGATCGAAAGATGTCAACTTAAAAAAAAAGAATAGAAAAAAGAAAACAACAACAACGAAAAAAAAGGGTTGACTTGTCAAAGAGGCAGACTTTTCCTTTTGAGAATAAAGGAAAACGGTGTGAATGAAAAACCACCTCAATCACTTAAGTTTTTCCAACAAATTTTCATCATTTATTGTGTAAATAAGCACAGACCGCATAACGACAAAATGCTGCTTTCGAGAATTTTTTTTTGTCAGCCAACAAAAAGAAGAAAAAAAGTTAAGAAAAAAACCATTGGAACAAATGCATCCGGGTTATGTTTTTTGCTTGCCTCTTATTTTAGACTCAGTGATCAATGGGAAAAAAGCTCAGTACAAAAAAAAGGCAACAACAAAGCAAAACTTGTTTTTTTTGGATGTCAATGTCACCCAGGCAACTTCGAAGGGCGCATCACCACCACCCCAGATTGGTAAAGGGTTCGGAAGTGTCCTGATTGTGAATATCACGATGTTATTTTTGAAACTTTCGGAGATGGAAGAAGTCCTCTCATCTTCAAGGAGTTTTTTGTTCGTTGCTCTTCGTTTCGGCGAAAATCACTCAGTGTATCAGTCAAGGACGATTTATTTAATTTATATATAGCCAGTTGCTATTCCATGGCGCGTTTTTCCGCTTGCTTTATTAGCAAGGACCGACAGCATCTTTTAGATAATTCACAAAACTCGTCTCGAATCTTTTTAAATATGTTTTAAAAGTGATTTTTTATATCCGGTTGAACACCGCCCAACAACGTATCTGATGAGGATGACGACGATGGGCTAAGCCGAGGCCGACGACCCTTTATTGGGCGCGTAGTGATCACACACAAAAACATTTTATGAGGGCTACGAAGAAACTGACAGACTGGGATATGCAAAAAAAAAAAAAAAACAACACCTCACACAAACATTTGCACTTTCTAAATGCCAGTAGTACAACAAAACACAAAGGAGGAAAAAAGAATCCAGAGCTACAATCGAAAGGAGTCTTAATCATTACCTTCGAGTAGACTATTTTTGGTGTGGCACTCGAGGTGTTTGAAACACGGTCTCAGCCTCCAAAACGAGGTCCTCATTTCTATTTATGATAATGATTTAGTTTTGAAACACTTTTGTATTAGTGAAGCAAGAAGAAGTGAGAGATGAAAATGATTTGGGAATCGTGCAAATGCCTTGAATTTTATTTATGATCTTTTATTGTTGCTATCTTTGCCTTAAGGAATGATTTCTTTTCATCTTTAGGTAAATTAAGTCTTTTAGGCATTTTATTACGTCTTCTATTTAGAATAATGAAAAGGAAATGACGTGAAATATTATAAAGCAAAGAGCAAAAGGGCAAGGAGTCGATGAAGAAAAGAAGTCATTAATTTGCTGCAAAGAGATCGGCTAATAAAATATTAAAAGAGTTTATTTTACGTTATTAAAAAAATATGTATAGGAAGCTTGTAGAATTATTTTAATAACTCATTTAGAATTTCCAGGAATAAACATTTATTCAATAAATGATTCAAATAGTTTAAAATTTTACCTCTTGCTTTGTTTGACTTTGGATACTGTCTCAGAAAAACTTTTGGATCAGCTCAATCTGATATTGATGTCACGATGGATTCTCTGATGTCATAATAAGAAAATGTGTCCAGTATAGTTTCAGTTTTGCTTGTCCCATAGGCATAATAAAGGCCTTGAAGTAATATTAACTCAATTAAATTGTTTTGAAGTTCTTTCCAACTCCAGTAGTATGATAATTTACTAATTAATAGCTCTATAATAATCTTTTATGGAGTTCCCATTGTGCAACATTGTCTCAGATCATCCCAAGCCACGGAAATTCAACGTTAGACTGAGAAGAAGAGTTGTTGATGTGCGAAATTGGCTACAGGAAAAAACATTCAAGTAAAACTTGTTAAATGAGATGATGACGACGAGATGCCTTCAATTAAGTGTCATTAAAGCACAACTTTTTTCACTCGTACTATGAATGAGTTGCGTTGCATCCAAGGGAAGAGTAGAGATCATTTCTCGTCAAATGCAGTGCGATGAACCGTCCATGAAGCCCTACGTAGTCTGCGGCTGGATGGGGACATCAGCTGCACGGCGGAAATAATCATTGACAAAGACAATTGGCAATTATTTGGCTTGCAGAAGCCCAACACTTGAGCTGCTTAAAGCTACATTAACGAGGGCAATCAGTGACGCGACGACGACGACGTGCAGAGGAGATCTTTGCAGATCGGAGAAGCTGTGTTTGTGTTGCTGAGTCTGCGGGGGGATTCGTATGACAGACGTAGCAAAATTTACTTGAATGATGATCACAAAGTGGACTTCAATGATACTTGAAACCACTAAAACAAGGAAAACAATTTACAGTGCCTTAAAAATCTTCATCATCATTCTCGTTAAGAACATCGTGGTTTTTTTTTGCAATGAGAAATATTAAATGCATCGATGTCAGAGACAAAGGAATGAAGAAGGAGAAGAGACGTAGAATGAGGCGAACGTAGGAAGCAAACAAGAGCTGCATCGAAGCAGTTTGCGTGGCATGTTTTGATACGGTTTTTAACACTTGCATCCAAAGGCGCTTCGCTTCCAAGGCTACATAAAAATAAATGCGAAACAGTGTTGCAGACAAAAACTCCTCCGCCGACTGCACATTCGCCCCCTCAAAAGCGTTTCGGCGTCGTCAGCGCAGAGGAAGTTGTTGGCGGCAGGCAGCTACAGCATCCACCGCCATCGAAGCGCAGAATTACAGCGAAATTCATACGAGAAAGGAAACAACGGACACGAAGAGTTTGCTTCAGTTTCAATTATGGTGAAAAAACTAAATACATATTCAATTATTTCAATGTTGCTTCTTGGTGTTTATTTGTGGTGTTTGTTGTCGTCGTTCTTCGCATCTTTCGATAAATACATTATTAAAATAGTTTTGTGTGAAGAAAAAAGAGTTGAGAGCCCATTTTATTTTTTACTTCGCTTATTCTGAATGTTGATCATGCCGGGTGAGTTGTTTAAGAGTTATTTTTTAATATTTACTAAATTGACAAAGGAAATTCAGTGAACTCGTGAAAGTTTACGAGTTTTAAACAATGGTATTTAGAGCGGGAAGCTTTTTGTAAGACGACATCAGTAGAATTTAAGGGAACCAACTCAGAAATGGAGTGAACATGATATGAGAATGGAATGAGTTTCGTTTGTATGGAATGTAATACAAATATGGAATGTAACGAACTTTAATGGAAAGAACACGGAATGGAATGAACTCATTTGGAAACAAAATGAATTGGAAGAGAATGAACTGGCATGAAACACAGAGAAGTAACTCGAAATGGAATGATTTGAAGTGGAATGTAATAAACTAACCAATGGAATGATTTGAAGGAAAGAATAAATGAAGAATTAACATCAATTTTAGTTTAATTTCAGAACTAGAATAGTTCAGAAGGGCCATTTGTATTTTAGAACAATTTAATTGTAGTTTCTAGTTTTCAGTTTAATATCAGAATTTTCAGAAAATATTATCTTAGCTTCAGAAGTGCTGAACTGCAGTTCACTTTTATTTCAGATATTCCATTTGTATTTCAAATCTAACTGTAGATCACAGTTTTCATTTCAATATCAGAAATTATAATTTAAATTTTAGAAATGTTCAACTGTAGTTCAGAAGTTGCATTTTTAACTCAAAAATTTTCAGGTGTAGTATAGAGTTTTACTTAAAATAAAAAGTGTGGGGTATAAAAAGATTTGAATCACAAAGTTTCTGAAATTCAAATGAATATTTCTGAACAGAAATTGAAAAACGTGTAGAGTGGAAAAAACCGAATCAGAACAAAATTAATTAAGCATAGAAAAGGGTTAGATATAGCCAACAAATCTGGAATTATCCGCTTGATTTGTCCAACTTTTAAAGAATAAACACATTAAATTATGCATACAGAATAACTTGACCCCATTTCAATTCAATTCAACAGAAATATTCTCTGTAATTGCGTCTCTGAGAACAAATCTTTAAGCTTCTCCCTTTCTTCCGAAGTTACTCAAGACGTGGCTTAATTCCGGAGGCGACTTGAGAACTTCAAGTTCTAAAATAAATTTACATGTGTTTGTGATTCGAAAACCCGCACCACGTTCTTAAATATCGAGCCGCTTCGAGTGTTCGTCTTAATCTTCTTTTTCCTCTTTTGTTGGGGACGATTTGGAATTCAATCTTTCTTTTAAAGATTGTCTTTGTACTCAAGTACAAGTCTGTCCTCCGAATAGTTGAAATATATTAATTAATGAACTGTTGTAAATGGATTTCAAAACACGAAACTCTGATGACTGCGGTTGATAAGCGCAAATTGATTCGAGCTCGACTCAGCTGCAAACACTTGCTTCATTCAATCAACGAAATGTTTTCCGAAACTTTATGAACGATGAAAAGAGACACGTTTTATGGGATTCTTTTAAACAGAAGCGGATGTCGATGATGGTGATTGTTTTTTGATTGCATATTTCTGTTCCTGGTTGTTGTTGCTTTCGCTTTTTCTATGTTTTGGCTCGATTTTTAAACTCAATTACGAGTTGTTGAGCGTATTATTGAAACTCGTCGTTGGTATTTTCTTTTTTTTTTGTGATATTTGTATATAAAACAACGATTGATAACGATCTCTTTGACCGATATTGAACGGATTGTGTTCAGTAAAGTGATTGTTTGACGTAATCGATGGAGCTATTAAACATTAAATTTTTTAATATTTTGGAGATTCGATGGATTGGAAATATGTGTAAAGTACAATTGTGGTTGAACTGGGCCCAAAATATTTATTTTATTTAATTTAATACGTCTCTCAGACATCCATTTATCGTAGTCAAAGGAAATCAATCCATAAAAATCATCAATACAGCAAAAGAACAGCTGCTGTACACACTCAAACATAAATTAATTACGACAAGCGTTAAAAAGCCCAGAAAATTAAACCAACAACAACCATCGGCGTAGTCACAATGCGCCCGCACCCCCTCGCGATAAATTGAGCCGAATAAACCGAGTTCAGGCGAGTCAGTCACCTTGACGATGACGCTGATAAACAAATGTTGGCCAGAGAGGAAGATGGAAGGAGAGGGAATGCAGTTCAACGGTTTTACCGTCTGTTTATTTTTTCTTGTATGTTTTAGAACGCAACTTATCCATAATTATATACAAATATATATGTTTTTAGCGCCCACATAGTTAAAATTAGACTAAACCCTTTGCGCACTCTTTTGATTTTCCTTTTTCCTCTCAATCTTTCACCACCCTAACATTAAAATTGCACTCGTTTTGGAATATTTTTTCAGCGCACCCTCAACATGGCGACGAAACCAACCCTTAAACAACGCGCACGCAAGCAGGCGCACTCTAGTCCTTTCCTTAGGGCGTATAACGGACTTTTGACCTTGTTAGCTTTGCGTGTGCGTGCGTCTATCGCCACACCACCTTCTGTTTGCTCATTTATACAGACGAAGCACGTGCTATACAAGATAAAACGAGGAGAAGAAAAGTTAGGAGAGGCAGTATTACAGATCATACAAGGACGTATTCTGAGGAAATTGAAGCTAAACTCTTCCTTTCAGTTAAAAAATGATTGAGCAGAATTTAGATTGATTTAGAAATTAGTAACAAATACTAAGACTTCAGATAGATTTTGGAAATTATTTTCAACAGAAGCGTTAAAACAAAAGTCTTAAAATCAGCAATATCAAACTAATTTTCCCCATATAGATACGTGTTCATTATAAATAAATTCTTCATTTAAATACATTTCTAAATCAACAGAAAAAAAATTTCTATAAACGACACCTTAAAAATTCGATGGGTGTTTAATTTTCATTGGGGTGTGGAATTTACTTAAGCTTGGAATTATCAGACCAACAAACGTCAGACTGTTCTTCGAAAAATGTGATATTTCATTGAGCAACCTTAAAAATGAGGGTGGTGGTGGTGGTGCACTTAAGTCGTCGGCAGCCATTCAAGTGCTCAACAACTGCAGCAGAATTCAGCCGGCTGCGTGATATGAAGTTGTGGCACATCTGTTGAGCCAGAAAAACATAGGGGACGACTTTGATATATATTTATACCGTGAGCTGAGGGTGTTATATAAATATGAGGGTTGTGCGCAGAGGCGTAGTGCTGAATTTCTTTGTGATACAACAATGAAAATCATCGACAATAAACCAAGAAATTTTCCAATATTTCTTCAAGTTTTTTAAATTATGTTTTTTTCTACGTTTTCAACGATCAATCATAGAAAAATTATAGATTTATAAGCTTAGAAACTCAGATTAATAAAATCTTTCCTACGCATATGTTCGATACTCGTATTGAAAACCAAAAACCAGGTTTAAGGAGCATAAATTGAAAACATACACGTACTTCAAAGTATCTTTTCATAATTACACTCAAATTGAAATAATAACTTATCTCCTGTGGATCCCTAAAAGAATTCCTAGCGATAAAAAAGCAGATGCTGATGTCTCAATTCCACGCAGGATCACACATCATTAAATAGTTGCTTTAATCAGCGTCACTGTACCACAAAATAACAATTATTCCGAAAGAGAAAACGTAATTTAATTGAAAAAAATAAAACGCTTAGAAGGAATTCGGATAATGTAACGTCTAACGTTGATTTCCCTTCGCCGCACATATGAATATTTCGATGGATTCATGAAATAAATAACATTTTATCTATGGTGAAGTTGCAAGTTAACGATACGGAAGTAAAAACCAACGAATTGAAATCAAAAACAACAGCAATAAACAATTTGGGGTGTGTAGAAGAGGGTGTATTATAGAGTAAAGCAGCAGCAGATCAGTGGATGGATGTCCCGAAATGTATATCATATCCCTAACACCTCAAAAAGCGGAAGTCATGGAGTAGAGGGAAGGTGGCACAGCTACTCCCTTGAGGTGCTTATGTTTATAATAAATAAAAACAGGGAAGTAACAACTGCGGCTTTGAACAGGCTCCAAGAATAACTTCAAATGATGGAGAGCGTCCCAATGGCACCCCTCGTCGCCTGCCACTTCCCATAGTAACTACTTTTATCTCTACTTTTATTCAGCTGCTCGTATAAATCGCTCTCCCCAATCGTGCGAGCCCCTGATTGATTTGGTTTTTACATAAAGTATATGTAAAGGGTGACTCTTGACAGCCGGTTACTTATTCAATTCGAGTCTATTTCGGGATCTGTTTTTGACGCGTGCTGCGCCTAATTTTTAATTGCTTTGCCGAGGAACCAAATTTATTTCAGCTGAATATAAGAATATTGATTTTGAAAAAGCCATTATACTTTAAGAAAATGTATGTATAAACTAAAAATAGTTACACACAATGGTTCAAAATTTCAAATTGATGACATTTTAATGTTACCACAGAAACGTGTCACTGTAATTTGAAGAACTCCTAGAAGATCCTTAACCCTTTTGCTCTGCTTTTAGCTTCTTGTTGTTGTCCAGATAACATAAGAAAGGAAACATAAATTACGCAGCATCAATTAAAAAAAGCGGACACAAAGGAAAAACTATTAAAAAAAAAAAAAAAAAAATATAAATGTCCGCAAGTGTCCATACAAAGTATATGAATGTAGGCAAAACAACGAAATTTACGATCTCAAGTAAAGATGATAATGATAATTGTAATGATTTAGAATGCAAATTTAAAGCTCTTTAAGCTCATTCCAGAAGTTGGACGACGTATTTCACAGGAAAAACTCCATTGTCCAGCTCTAAACAATTTAACTCAATTCTCATTAACCTTTTATATGAATAGAAGAAGCTCATAAAGGAAGACGGGATCACTCCTAGTTTCATCAGGATGCTGTCAGCTGAAAGATGTAAGAGATGAGATGAGAAGAGAAAGAACAAAAAATTAAATCAACCATTGTCTGAATTCAAGTCGATGGAATGGGATGGGAAAATTAGCGGTATTAAAGCCCTAAATCCTTGCGAGGAGGAAAGATTTTCGCTCCCTCCCGATTCCCTATCGCCTACCCCCTTCGCTTTCTCCTCTCACCGAAAGGGCTGTAATTGTAATGCAACGGTTGTTGACCTCATTATGTATGCTATTGCTCCGTAGATATTCGTATGTAATTTGGTCCAGGACGGAATTTCATGACCATAACATAAATAAGGAGCCGATGCCGGCCGAGAAGGCAGGAGACTGCTTTCCATAGCCTACAGCGGCAATCAAAATAAAGTGATCTCATTGTTTGTCATTGTTTATGCGCGCATCGGAACAAAGAAGATACGTTGGTGCCCAATTCCCAACTCCTTGATGCTGATATTCAGATAAAGGGTCCGACGACGACGATGCAATCCTTTTGCGTTTTTTTTTGTTTTTTTACGAAAATGTGTAAAATTTAAAACTATAAAGAAATAAATCTACAGCTTCGTTAGTGTGAAATGTCTGTATTTTTTCCTCAGAAATAATTTTTAAATTACAATATTTTTTATGAATATATGGACATTTTGTAAAGGTATCCTTTATGTATCCTTTCTTTGATTTCCGGTTCTACTTCTTTCACGCTTTTGTTTCAGTATGACTTCGAGTCAAGCTTCAGTCAGCAACATGAAACTATATTTTGACAATCGTATTTTTAGTGAAAATTAGACATCTTCTCTTTCTTTTCTCACCTCTCTCAGATGGTTATTGATGTGCTCGTTAGTTGTTTGCTTGATGAGGATGACAGTGAAAAGACAGACAGGCTATGGAAGCTTCAGTCGTAATATGAGTCCTGTATAGCGTATCAGAAACTGAGAGATATTTAATGACAAAAAAAAAAAAAAAGAAACAACACAAAATGTCTCAATCTCAAAAGGGTTGCAATGATTGGTGGTTTTCAAAAGGAGTTTTAAAGAAAAACTGCGCAGTATTACACAAAAAAAACCAAACACTATTTTCTGAGAAGAAAGGAAAGGGACATTTTATATTTTTATGACAATAAATTACACGAAAATATACGCTAGAAGTTCTCGTAGTATTATATTTATTATTAATGTAAAGACCTTTCTTCTATGTCCAACTGCTAACATTTTATCTTATTCGACTTCAATGGTCCTCTCCCACATTGTTTCCATTTGCAGGAGACTTTTTTATTTATAAATTGTAATACGAAATGCATCCGACCTTACAGCGACCTTTCTTCAGCATTTTTTCTCTGCATCTCCATCTAATCTAAAGCAAAAACAGACTAAACTTAGAGGAAGAATTTGACTCTGCCACGTACAAGCAAGCGGCAACTTTACAGCCCCAATAAAGCGTCTTTAGCTTCGTAGATGTGTACACATTTGTGATCATGTGTTGCTAGAAATAACACACTCATATCAAGAAACTCTCTGAAGGAACTCGGAAAAATCTGTATACATTAAAGTAGCAGCAAGAAAACTCGACTTCAACTACTCGCTGCAATTTCATTATCTGAGGTTCAAGAAACTCTGCAAATGTGTAGAGCAACTGCAAAAGAAGTTGCAGCATCGCCAATTCGTAACGGAAAAAACGAGCACAATGAATCGAGTGGATGAAGGAAGAAATAAGGCAAAAAAATCCTCAAACTAAAAAAGAAAAATTGAAAATGTAGCAAAAAAAAAAAAAATATAAACAAACACAAAATCAAGCACAAAGAAAGAGAGAGGGGAAGAACGACTAAGAAAACTCACTGAGAGAACCCCAACGATTCCTAAGATGTACAAAGCATGTGATGCAAGACCATTACTTCAACTTCGGGCGGAAAGAAGTGAGGAAGCACAGAATCCGAGTTGGCGGAGCTCCATGAGCGGATCCCATACTGAGGCTACGTACACGATCTACAAGCATCTCATATCCATTTGACTTTACGTTCAAACGAACGATTCTGTGAGCAGCCTCGAGCCTAGGAACGCAGTTGGACAGGATGAACAACCACAACAACAGGAACAGTGCAACTATATTTACGTGTATTGTACAATCTGGATACGTGGATACTTAATGGCTGTGGATAGAAGATCAGCCATTGCCAAGCTGTGTGGCAATCGTAGAGCTTCGTTCACCATCGAAATCATCGTGAAATTGCAATTTAAAAGAGACATTTAATATATGTACTATATATTAAGTGCATTATGTATAAAATTCAAAGGATTTAATGACTCAAATGTCTGCTAAATTAAACAAAAATCTAAACTGAGACTCAAAACTAAGAACAGAAAAGAAAGCATTAAATTTGAATACATGTTGTGCCTTGATATTGAATCCTAAGAGAAAACAAAACTTTTCTAGGAAATTATATCACAATTAACATTTATCATAATAACTCATTCCTGGTGGCCTCATAAAACACTCTGGAGATCTTCTAAAGCTGCTTCTAAAGTCTGTCTGTTTGTCTCTCTGTCTGTTAGTCTATCTGTCCATCTCTAAATTCACACGCTAAAGATTTTGCTTGCTTGAAAATTTTGAAAAAAAAACATAAATAAATAATATTTATTAATGATCAACAAATATTTATTATTCTGCGTAAAATGGTTAGAGAAAAAATAAAAACTAACATCTTCACACTCGGTTGTGAGTTTGTTTTTATTCCTTTTATTATGTGGCGCTCCTCAATGGGTCTTTGGATATTGTATACAACACTGAAGCCAGAGAAGCTGATGATGCTGCGTGTGTGTGTGTGGCTTGAGCATGGATCGCAATCGTGATCTTCCGTATGACATGCGAAGAGTCGCAAGCATCATGAAAAAACTGGCGTTTAGTTGCTTACTTGACAAATATTATTTCATAAATTCCGACTAATTTTACAGACTAATCTTCATTACTTCCTTTCTCATGATATCCCATGCATCTTAATAAAATAATAAATGACAAATGAGATGAGAATTTTTATAGGATTATTTTAAAATGTGTGTTAAAATACGAGCGCTTAAAAAGTTTTAATGCATCTTTAATACTGAGCAACAATTTAAAAGACATTATTTTACTTTTATCTTCAATAATAACTATAAAAACGAGTTAATGCCAACGTTTAATTTTCTTTATTTGGTTTTTATAGGACACATTTATTGATAGAAAATATTTTCACGGCATCATTGGAAAAAATCTTTTACCTTAATAATTTTCAGAAACTTTAAACCTAAATCGAAACAGATAAAAATTCTTCTTTTATGGCGCCATGGCTTTGGTTTAAAGCAACTTTTAATTGAATCTTTTTCAATCCTTTATTTACCCACAAAGTTATTTCAGAGTCGTAATAAATCTTGTATACAGCATCCACTGACAATTTGAGAGCTGCATTTCATTGTCTGGACTGGACTAGGCACAAAACAACAACCTGAAATAGCAGCTCAGCTCTAAAGCCAACCAACAACCGACCAATACAATCAATAAATAAAACGACAACTTGTAAACCTGATCGTCTGTAGTTCATTCTTCGATCCTTCATCCAGCTTTGTACTACGATTCCTTCACTTTGCACTCACTTCACTTCCTCAACGAACGCAACTCCACAGAAATCGGTTTTGTTTTCGTTTTGTAGATAAAGTTTTAAACCCGTCCAAAGCATTTACTAGAAGACGGTTTAAAATCAAAACAGCGACAATAACGACGACTGGCGTAGTTATTAAGTACCCACGTCGTCTTCTAAACAACTTCTTGTTCGTTGTTGTGGTTCTACCAGTTTTAAGCCAGGCTTCGAGTTTTCTTTCAAAGACGCTGAGTGAACGCGGAGGAGCGGCTTCAACGAAGAAATAGTTGCCAGTGCAAGGACCTCTTTGTGTAAACAATTCTTCTATGTGCTTACAATAAAGATACATATGGCTGCCCCCTCCTCCCACCGCCGCCCCTCTGCAGAACGACTAACAACTAACGACTTCCGCCGAGGATGGGCAACAAAGAATCGTGCCGTGCGTGTTGTTTACCTTTTACAGCAGCGCAGAAGTTTTTCCAGATAGAAAATGATAAAAGAAGTGGTTTAGCGACCTACGAGGTAAGTTAAAAGTCAAGCTATTATTGTGTAGGATGATGATGAGGATGATGCTTACCGTCGTCAGTTGTGGTCTTGTGGATTGAGTGTGCCTCCAAACGAATTCGTTTTTATGTATTTTTGCGTTGAAATAATGCACCAGCAGCTGTTTTAAGTGAACCGCAGGATAGATTAAAAACAATTGATAATCTGTGGTTAAGACGGCATAGAAATGACCATGATGGGCAAATGGGGCTCCCAAAATTTACTACAATGCAAGAAAGAACCACTATATGGCTCTCTTTTTACAATAATCTCTAAATCCTCTGTACAAATGGTATATAAATCCTCTGTGATCCGTCTTCTTCCTTAGCTTTGCTTTTCCAATGTTTAGAATTGCAAATTTTAACATTTAAGTATCGTAAGCTTTATTTGAATACGAAAAATAACACTTTCAAAGCTATACCATGTTTACGATTCATTAATTTTTTTTTTACAAAATCCTAGATCAAAGCAAAGCAGCCGCTTGGCAATTTGTGAGTCGTTTTATAGCCTGACAGGAAATTCTATCAATGCTTATGGCTTGCGTGTACAGCATCCAAAGCTGACTACAAGCTCGTCGTTTGCCATTCTAACGAAAAACATCATAAACCAGTATCCAACACTATATTTCCAACACAGTACATATATAAAAAAGTAAATAACACTCTCGAAAATATTGGTTTATGTTACGAATATTAATGCTTTCTCGGTTGGTTGTGTTAGATGCTTTGCTTGTGACGTAATAATGAGACGTCGTTTGTTCAATGATGTTTGGTTGTCGCTCATTCCGACAAAAAACTATTGAATAAGAGTTCATGTTGATGAGACGAACAGCTGAACAAAGTTAAAACAAAACAAAAAACAACTCTGCATGTGGCGAATTTTTAAATTAAATTAATTAAACAAACTCATATTCGATGTTCAAAACTGTTGAGACACGCGTTCTATAAAAGGGGGAAAATTTGTGCCATTTTAAATGTTAATGAATTCTCTGAAATTCTGTGACACTTAATGTGACACACATTTCAATATTCTTTACTTTGTTCAGAACTTGAAAACCTTGAAATAATATTAGGAGTTATTTAATTAAAACGCTATAAACTTGCGTAATTACTACACTTAATAAACTCATTAGAAATTTGTTCATTGTATCTTAAATTCCTCGATACAGTTAAATAACTACCAGCAGCTGAAAGTCCTTTACGCGGTACTGAAGAATGAGGTAAGCGGAAAAATAACAGGCTAAGATGCTAACGATTGTAAATACCTCGAATATCCGCCGTACCACCTTTTATTTGTGTGGAGAGCAGATGAATTAGTAATTAATATGGATAAGAATTAGGAACTAGTGTCAGTAGTATTGACTTCTCTTAGGCTTTTGCTGATAACTGATCCGGACTATACAATCTGATGATTGGCACATCCATTAAATGTTTTGAGCCTATCAGTGAATGTCCAGGTGGAAATTTTGAAGATATAGAACAGATTGAGACGAAATTTAGTACTACTAATAAATTTCCAGTCTAACTTTAATTAATATTTTACAAGAGCCACAGGCCAACTTGGGCTAATAACAACTTTCCGTCCTATCAATATTTAACTTAGACTGAAGTTTTTTACAAAACTGATCACCCAACTTTAGGCATAAATATAATAATTTATAACCCATTTACATCTTAAATCACAAGAAACAGCCGAATAAGCTTTGGACTCTTTCAAGTCATTAATGATCACGCTTTATGATGATTGCTGAATGAATGAATACATATATAAGTAAAATTTAATTATCCTTAAGGCGTTAAAAAATACAACTGTAGCGCTTTTTAATTAACAATTATTGGTCTAAATTATGACGTGTAACAAGCGTCGTGGTGCTTTTGCTAAATGAACAAATTATAACCCATCAATAAAAGGACGAGCCGAAGTAATAATTTTTCGGCGCTTCTAAGAAATCAAGGGTAACGAAAGAAAAAAGCAGGAAACCGAAGAAGAGCCCCAAAGGAAAACCTGAGATATAAAAAAATCTGATCAGAAGGAGACGAAAGACGAAAAATTGATGATGATTACTGAACGCTTTGCAATTCTCAGACAATTGCACCGCCCGTGAAATCAAAGAATTCACACCTGAGGACGAAGAGGGAGGGGAAGATGAAGCGCCCTTGAGTCCCTGCAGGAGTAAAGGACTGGTAAAGGTACCAGGATGTGTTTTTTTTTGGTGAACTTCGTACCAAAAGCAAAACGAAGCCCAATGAAAAATTTCATTGAGGACCACCGCAAGATACATACATTGCGATTTTCGCCAATCTTTATACATTGATTAAAAAATTGTACCTTTTTTACCGGCGAAATTACACAAAAAAAAAAAAATTACACTGTACCACATGAAAGCTCCAAAATACTCAAAGAATATCAGCCACTCGGTTGGCCTTTTGTGAGACCGATCGAATCTCAGGTTCTCTAATCACGAACGGTTTTAATATCATACATCGTTATTGTTATTGTTTTCACTGTTGTCGTGGTTCTTTTTGTTGTCGTCTGTGGTCTGCATTCTTGCCGCCGTGCGGTATACAAACAAACTGACCGCAACGACGGTGCGTGGCGATCAATCGACAGGCGGCAAGAGGCAAGCGGCAGGTTTTGCTTTCGTGGATGACTGGTGGAATGTGGCCAAACGACTCTACCGATTCCCAAGAAAAATTATTATATCTTCATGGTTTGGAATAGGATGCGTGTCGACATCAACATCGACATTACGCTTCGTCGTGTTCCTTCTACACCAAGCGACGTCGTCGTCTACGTCATATAAAAGATTTTGCCGCGGGAGGTACTGTTTTTTGTACGCCGAGTAAAGGAGCATGTAGTTCGGCGGTAACGCCACCCATCATCATCACCAGCCATCGATTGGTTACGGAGACCCTGACTACGAGTAGTATTTAGTTAAAATTTGATGGATAAAAAAGATTTTTGTTGGTGATATCTAGGCAACATATTCAGAAATTTATTATTATTTATTTACATATTAAGAAGTAAGATTAAAACATAACGATTTAAAGTTACAGCGAAAGTTACTTATAAAAAGCTTAAAAAAGGACAGAAACTAATCTATGAAAATTTAATTCAATGAATTTAAGGATTGTGGTAGTAAAACACGGCAGGAATTACGATCACACGAATCGAAAAATAAGTTTATAAGAAGAAGCTTAGAAAAATTGTTAGACATTTAAAGAATTCTCATTAATGTTGAACCCAGATACAAAAAATTGTTTAGGAAAATATTCGCCGATGAGCTGAAGGCAACAAATTATTCGAGCTTCTTTTTTTCTACCTCGATTATACTGTCCACTGGCCGAATCATTGTAACGTTAACGAGCCCACTAACAAAAAACTGAGCCAAGTTTTAACAAGGATCCATAAGAAGAATTAAATAATGCCACGATCAGCGACGAAGGCGATTCAAGAGAAACGCCGAGATTTGATAAAATAAAGCAATATAAAAAGTAAAAGTTTTCGCGCGCACATTTCAAAGGACGAACCGAAGAAGGAGAAGAAGCCGAGGAGAGGTGTTCTGCCACGTCGTTGGGAATGCTTCGTGCGATAAGCACTGATGTTGCAACTGGTTTGGTCGGTGCTGCATTTTGGCGCCAAAATTTCTACAGGTTTTTAAAGTTATCGCCTCGTTCTGTGTGCTTCCTTAAAGTGGCTCTAGCTATGCCTGTGGCTCCTCTGCGCCTCCTCGGCGGCTCCTTGCAGTGATTTTTGTTATTAAATTATTTTGTTGCTTCTTTTTTTGGCTTTTCATAAGTCACACAGAAATATGAGACAGCCAGCGAGATGGATGCACAAAACAGAGTAGCAAACGCAGACAGGAGAGGTGCAAGAGAGGCCGTGGAATTAATTTGTATTAGCGGCACGTTGCAACATCTCTGCGACTGTGCAGAGGACTAAAATATGGGAATGGTTTTGCATTAACAGCGTTATATAACGAGGAGAAGACGATGCATAACAAAATGATGACATGCGGCAATGGGTCTGTGTGTGTGACGGCGACTGCGTCCGCGGCTGGTGTTGGTGACGTTGTCTGTGACAACGACGTGTTAATGAATTAATGATTATTGGATTTTAGTTAGAGTCAACCAAGTTAAAGTGACTTAAAGGATAAGAAGAGCTTTATGAGGATCAAATTAAATGCGAATATTATGAGCTGATTGAATAAAATTAATTGGAATGATATTAAAATCAAAAGTAAATTTTCATTGTGAAGTGGACATTGGCCGATGCTTCGGAAGGTAGCAAATGAGATTTGAAAGGATATTAATGCAAAACTTAATTGTAGATATTGTGAGTAGAAAGATCTTAATAATAATAATATTTATAACATTGTATTTTAATTTGTAATTTGCTGTTTTCGTTAATTGTAATTTTAATTATTTAAAACTGTTTAATATCAATAATATAAATTCATAAATTTTCGATAGTTTAATAATAATTCTTCAAGTTAAGACTTGCACAAACAATTGAAAATTTAAGTAATGCATTAATTTTGATTTAATTTCCTGTTCAAATTTTTTCTTATTATCAAATTTATGATATTGCGACATTTATGCAAATCATTCCGTAAAAGTTGAGAGCATATCAAATAACAACAAGCAAAATTTACTCGTATTTCAAAAGAACACCGAAAAATTAAGATTTTTATATTTTATAAAAAAAAATCATCCATTTCAAAGTTTATTAAAAACAACCAAACTAAGCACAGAAAACAAAAAACATGTACAATATTGACGAATGCAGAAGTTATGTATTTTTATTTGTCGACGCACGTGATCGTGATCGAGACAACAAAATCAACAACAAAAACAATTAATCGTGAAAGAAACAAACGAATTTATTGTTACTTATAATAATCCAAAATTAAAAATGTCTTCCTTCGGTTTCATACATATTTTTAATAGCTCGTACTTACCCAGAATCAGAATTGTTGCTGAAATAGAAAAGTTTCATGTTATAAAAATGTTTGAAAATAAAAAGAAACTTAATAATAAAAGTCGCTTTAACAGGAAATGTCAATAAAGTAATAATACGAATAAAACAAGTAACAAAAGAGAAGCAGACTCTTGTGTGGTCCGTCAATCGGTCTGTCGATGATGTGTGACGATTTTGGAAGTAAAAATTTTACTCAATATAGTTTATTAAGAATTTGTCGAAGTTAAATGTCAACTTTCTGTTGAAAAGTACAATAAAAATGCATTCATATAATAACCAATTAATTGTAGGATATAAAAACCGTCACCACAGAAGACACAAGGAGGAGGAGGAGTGCCAATTATATACACACACCAAACAGTGCTAAACCGTAGATTATTAGATTTGCCCATTTCCGGTTGCTATTCACAAATATTGATCATAATGCTTCAATTATTGGTATTACTAAAGAGCCAAAAATCAAAGCGTAACGCGGACATCCTTCTTCACCTCACAGGTTGATGATTGTTGCTTTACAAACCTAGTTACAATGGCTGCAATTTTACTTTTGACTTAAAAGTGCCCACAACCACGACCCTGGCGGCATCGTTGCCAATTTAATGATTTCAAACCCTCAAAATAATAACAAGGATCTTGTAATGGAATAATTGAGGCCTCACAAACGATGGATATCCGCTTATAGTTGCCGTTACAGGTTCCTCATCGAGACAGCAACAAAAGAAAAACAAACAGAGATCCATCGACATTTTACATGCTGCACTAACGAGGAAATATATACATGAACATTTCGCAAACGGGATTAGTTGTGGAATGTGTGTGTCGATACGAAATGGAAAGAATATTGAAACAAAAAGAAAAACCAAGTAACAAACCGAATGGAGAAAAAGATGAAGCCATCAATTTCAGGATTATGACTTTTTTCTTTTTCCGAAATGAACAGAAAGAAATTTCCGTCAGTAGTCGGGTAGATTTCGGTTCAGATTTGACCGTTCGATATGGTTGAGAAATTTAATCTAGTTAAATTACTAAAGAACTATTTCACCAAAGAATAGAGAGCTTCGTTCTCACTTCGCCGTGTGATTTAAGTTATTTCTTTTTGAAACATTAAATCTGAAACGAAATTCAATTCGGTTTCAATTCCTAAATTTTCCCATCGTTCGAGGTGAGAGGTAAAAGAACAAAAAGTAATACGAAGCTTGCTGATGTAACTGTTAAAAGAGAATCGAAAATGAATGAATGTCAAAAAGGGAGCCTCTCAGGATTTCTGTTGAAATGTCAGCCAAACAGCATTCATGTCATCTTGTGTCATTTAAGACAGAGCAGAACTAATGTGCTTTAGATTATAAAGAGCCAAGTCGTAATTGGCTTTGGGTCATGCGATTTATGTAAATTCAAAACGTCCTACGATGATGGTTCCAATAATACTAATAAACGTTTAGTTGTAGATTCTCGTTATTACAAAAACGTAACCGCAGTATATACCTAAACATCGCTAATCTCCATAATTGTTCAACAAATATCAAGGGTAACCAGTTAATATATTTGGTAAAGTCTTCAGCCCATCCCATACTTAATAATGCTAACCTAGTAACAAGACATATTGTGATATTTATATACTATATACTATATATAAATGAATACACAACACGTCCACCTTACAGAGAACACGATGGAAAAATAAATATTTGCCTATCCATCCATGTTAATCCATCTCTAGGTCCATTGATCCCACTAATTCTGTAAAAATATTCACAAAATTCAATAATGAAAAAAAGAAACTCATTCATCTAACTTCTTTTCTGTATATTTTTGCCTAAAAATTAACATGTGATTGTATTTTTATTATTATTATTACACAGATTATCACACACGCTAGAAAGAAAATCAACACAAGAGAGAACGAGCAATAACGAATTTTTATTTAACGAAAGCAAACATCGAGGATGAGAAATCTTCAGGTTAAGAAATTAATTTTCATGAATGAAATTCCGACGAATTCTGTGGAAGGTAAACGAGGCAAAATCAATCAAGTAGCAAGTGACACGGATCGAGGATAAAAGAATAGCAGAGAATAAAAAAGTTACCCACGAGGAAACAAAGAGAAGAACCAAATTAAATGTAATCGCCTAAAATGTTTAAAATTAAAAGAAAAATAGTTATTAAAACAGAGAATTAAAAGAAAAATAGTTATTAAAACAGAAACGTTAAACAATTTAAATTTTTAATTAATTAATTATTAGAAATATGGATTTTATATATCAATTTCAATCATACAAACTCGAAAAGGCGATGATAACCTGTGAATTCTACTTTATTTCCGTTTCCATTAACCTTAATTAAGAAAGCCAAACCAGACATGAATCCTGAAATCGATGCCTGTCAGCAGGAGAGAAGAGAGGATACCAGCGTCTTCCCATGAGAATTTAAATGGCTTCTTTTAGTTTTTCTTTGCAACCGAAGACATGTGGTTTAGTGGATAAGTTTAATTCCACGAAGATCTGATTTGCATATGGAATGAGAGTTAATGCCTAAATTTTGGCTGGTAAAATCCATTGATTCATTACATTAAAAAATATCAGTAGTGAATACAGATAAAGATTTTTAAAAGTATCAATGAATTTAAAGTTCAATTTTAATGACTTTGATAATAATAATGATCTCCTAGTTAATTTTAGATCAGGATCAGTGACCACGGGAATGAAGCTATTATATTACTAACTCCGCCAAAACGGTAATTAAACTCCCTGATAGGTGATAAAATGGTATGTCCATTTATCGCCCCAAAAATCAACTACGTCTACATTTCTTTTAAGCGGTAATTATTTATGTGTTTGTAGTATGAAATTCGTCCGATCAGACCCGAGCTCGATCATTAATAGTCGATTGATACGATCCGATTACTTTAAATGTTGGCTTAGAGCCGTTTATGCATCGTTAGTCATCACCTGTGTTGGTCACAAAAAAAAAGGTTTGTTAATCACAGCATGAATGCCTTTTAGACTTCTCTAAAAGACGCTCTGGAATTCCTATAGCATCGCCTGATCTTGTCCTACAATGCTCGACATATTTTCTAGGGATGAAATAGAGAGAAGGGGTGAAGGAAAAAAGGTAAATTTTAGCCACTAAATTCTGTAACTCAAAGACTGAAATTTATCGTTAGGACGTGATCGGTTTTCAAAGGAAAACGAAACATTTCATTGATACATTTCATTCACTAACGACCAAATTTCTGTTGTTGTTTTCGTTGGTCTTACTGTGGGTCCTGTTGATCATCCTGATTGGTTTCGAGTCGGCGAAGTTCACTCATGATCCTCTTTTCAAAAGAAAATATGGAAAAAGTATTTCTCAGAATTCATTACTTCTCGGATAAAATATTTAATCAACCGAGTTTCGGTAGTTTTTGTTCTCTTTTTCGGTTTCAGTTGGTATTTCGTGCGGTTGTTACTTTTTTATATCCTACATAGAGTTCGTCTTAAGTGAACTCAAGTAAATATGATATTTATTTCCCTAATAAATATGATAAGTATTTTATAATCATTTTACTCATTTACAACTCTAAAATAAGACAACTTGAGAAGGCATATAAAATAACCTGAAGTAGTAAAATGTTTGACCATGTCTATATTTACCATGTCTCAAAAAAAAAAAAAAAAAAACGGAAGAACCTTGACATATAGTGGAGTAAAACGCATTTTAGAGGGTGTAAAGAACACAAAAAAATATCGTCACGATTCGTCGATCATTTCACATAACCCACCAACGACTTTTTGGCTTTATTGTTCCTTGCACATCATCAAAAAACGACAATAAAACATTAAAAGTAACTGTCACATCTACAGTTTTCCCAGCAATGGATTTTTCTTTTTCTTTTATCTTGGAGCCGGCAGGTTACTAAATAAACGAAGGAACAGAAACACAAACAAAAATCAGCTGATCAGCAAGGAGTCTACAGAAAAGGTTCGAAATACTGACTGATTTCAAGCGTAAAACATGTGATCAAAAGTACATAGCTATAAATAAACAGCTGATCGGATGGCTGATGAATAGACGAGGTACCTGTGTGTGGTGTTTTAAAGGTCAGTGATTTTTACCGACTGTGAAATGTAACAATCGTCGTTTGTTACCGTATAAAAAGAGGATAAACCAACAAAACCGATACCTCAGCAAGGTACCTCTTAAAGAATTTAGAAGTGAAGTGCAGTGAGGTGAGGTTGTTGCTTTAAACGGACGGACGATCAGCTGATAGAAGCAAAGGTTAACGTTAAAGATGTGTATCGATATGCTTCCCAAGAAGATAGTAAAATAGAGTCTGAACCGACGAGAGTCCCCAGATTACCCCCAAATTCCAATTAAGTTCTGTGAAGAAGGAAAAAGTACCTCGATTCCTTAATGACCTCGGATGATTTCTCTAAATTCTATGTTATTACACACAAGTTATTAAAAAACTTGAAAACTTAAACCCATTTTGCGCATGTAAAAAACCTATCTTCTCACGATCGTTAGAGGTGAGACGTTAAAAGACTCTACAGGAATCATAGGACCAAATAGAGGATAGTTTTTTGCAGAAATCCTGTCTGTGAGAATGGAGCTCATTATTGATTTAAACATATTTGTTCGGAAAGAAAAAATGACAATGACAGAAAAAAAACCAAACAGGATTCATGCTCACGGTCATCTTCAGTGTCCTTAATATAAAGCAGAGCAATTCTTGGTCCAAGTTTCGTGAGAAGGGAAGGAAAGCAACACAAAAAGAGAAATAAGAGAAACAGAAATGCTGATGTTTGCTAAAGGCAAATAGTGTGCTCGCGATTTACATCACTTTGACGAAAACACATCAAAATTCGCATCAATTCCTAACAGACCCAACGGAAAAATAATTTCAGATTTATTAAAAGTTGTAGATATATTAAATATTAAAGAGAAATATTGAAATAGAAATTAAATTAAATAGAAATAAAATTTATTAAGAACTTAATTTAAATTCGAATGTGTTAAAGTTAATAAGTCTCTTTTCAGCAAAGTGATACTCTGTTTACATTTTGACTATACTAACATCTCCAACACTGTAAATTATAATATTATAATCTCTATGGTAGACCCTAAGAAGTCATCCCGCGCAAACTATTAAATTCGCACGCTTCCATTTCACTGAAAATTCGATGCTGGTTTGAGGAAAATCTGCCCTGCTATCACTCACTCAAGGATGTTGTGATGGATACCAGATCGAAAGACATCACACCCATGTTGAGTGAGTCAAAGCAAGACAAAATGTGGTCTGCGCGTAGGCGTATTTTCATATGGAAAATACACAACATATACATTATTATAAATTATTATTATATTATTAATGGAGAAACTGGTATCAGTAATGGCGGCAGATTATGCGTCATTGGCGAAACCGATATTGGAAGCGGTGCAAAGGATAAATGCATTAACGATAGGATAGAAAAGGAATTAGGTCATATAGAAATAACAGTGCATATTTTTCAAGTTCAGTCAACAAGGGAGACGAGCTTAATCGATATACAATTGCAGCAAATATTGCAAATGGCAATAATCGACGACTTAGTAAAAGGGAAGTTACACCCAGCAGCGTTGAATGAGAAAACACTACAACAAGTAGAACGGTGCTGGAATAGCTTTGGGAAAGTCATGGCTACTACATGATAGCTATTGATATCCTGTCACGTTCAGTAAGAAAAGCAAAAGAATTTATATTGTGATTGTCTTGATTTCAAAGTCCTCGTAAAATAGTAAATAGTATTAAGCTAGTGACAGAATAATGATCCTAAAAGATTCTCACAAACACATCACTGAGTTTCAATGTACAAAAAGATTTTTAACTTAAACGTCCTGTGCAAATATTTGCAATAGTAGCTAATCGATCGGCTTCCACAAGCAAAATACGAGGCAAAAAGCATACCAATAATTAAGGAAATAATCTTCAATTGCGGTAATCGGGTCATTAGTGGCCTATATAACAACAGGATAATCGCACTGCAGTAAACACCTGCTTTGTTCTATTGATCAGTAGGAATGCGGATACGAAGGACCTAAAGAAAATGCGAATTCCAGGAGGAATCAGAGACAACAGTTTGTTGCAATACGATGCTGCAGAAGAAGGGAAAAGGAAATTCCACTCATGGATAAAGAATGAATGAACACATCATCAAATACGAAGCCGCTTCAGGCGAATCAAACGTTAAAAGAAGAGTGGGGCTTTTTGACGATTTTCCCATACCACTTCAAAAGGAATAAAACATTGCGGATATACAGCAACCGGAACAGGATGAGAGCAAAGACGATTCGGCGAATTAAACACTCTTCACTTGTATAAAAACGGGCAACTTTTCGCTTTTATAAAATTTGGCGCAAAATGGATTTTGGCGCACTTTTTACACATTCAAACAAATTGCCGAAGCGCATCCTTCTCATTCAGTAGTTGAACTTAGAACTCCAAAGTACTCACGATACTCAAGGAACTCAATTTTTCTTTAGTATTGTTATCGAATTCTTGGAAATGATTTCTCAGATGAGACAGCAGCAACTTGAACGTGGATGCGGATCAACATTTTCTCATGGATAAAATGCGGCGAAGACGGTGGCGGCGTCTGCGACACCAACAACAGAGTCCATTAACTATAGCACACAAAACAGCAACAACAACGATACAAAGGAACATCCTTTATAGAAGCAACAGCTCTGAAAATTAAAGAACAACAAACAACTGAAAATTAAAAATGATTCACCAACAACATCACCAAACTTCAGAAGAAAAGAAAAAATCGTTTCGTCAACAGGTACAGAACAATTTGGATCCTTTCTAAATAAGATTCTCTGAATTAAACTGAAATTAGATTAAACTCATTCAGCAATTAGATTTATGAATGAATGAAGAAGTCTTACGTTATAATAGAACGTTATAAATACCTAATTTACTTTTACTATGAAAGAGCAAATAAAAAAAAATAAATAGGTCGTTTATTAGACAACGACTCTTATCTGTCGGATCATTCACTTGATTTTCTGTCTCCTCCAGGTAAAAGTATAACATTTTCGAAGAACCGCCATCAACTTTTCCTCCAAACATCGTTGTTGGAACTAAAATATTTTTTACGATCATAGTTTCTATGGACTCTGTTAGATATGAATGTGCTTTACTAGGAAATGTTATGTCACACGTGACAATATTTTTTAATTTCTTAACTTCTTCCAGGAACTACCGAGTGCCGTACAATAAAAATGTTATAAGTAAATATTCGAAGAATAGATCTTAAAAAATAAACGATAGAAAATTCTGGCTCATCAGATACATTTGCACTTCTGTGCATACATTTATACATTTATATTCGTAGGATCTTTTAGTCGCTAAAGTCGGGAAAAACTGTCACACTTAGCACTACTTGTTAGCTTGAGAGATGAAGGTATTTAGACGAAAGTTTATAGTAAAACGAATCAATTTGAATCCCATTGCAAACTATAAGGATATCGAAATCAGCTGTTCTCATGACTATCAACTGCCCAACAGTACCAAGTCTCAGTTCTATTTTGGGCAAATTTAACTGATATTATATCACAACTCGATTATCTCGGATCACAACAGGGACAGGCAAAAGAATTTATGCAAGAGAAAGTGGAAAAGATTGTGCAATTGATGGATTCCTAGAACCACTTGACAGAATGAATTGAACCAAGGCAAGAGACAAGGAAGACGACCAACGTTTTCCTTCGAGCATCCGTAGATAAACAGTTATTGCAATCTAATGTGGGAGCGCAATCTTTGATGATTTAGGCTGCTAGTTGAGATAAAATCAACAGGGAAAAATCAAAAAAATAGCGCGACAGAACAGGATTTTCACCGACATACGATACTCTCTCTCTCTCTCTTCGCATTCCTTCGTTGTTGGAGGCATTTTTACTGTTGTATCATTAAATCAACAGTCCGTAAGAAACGTCAGTTCAGGTTTTCTGTACAAATATTTTCCCAGCATTCTGCATTTTTAGCATGAGTGGTCAATTAAGGCAATCGGAACCGTGCGGATTCAGGGCAGCTCCGCATCCTTCCCCTTCCTTCCTTCGTGCGACAATATCCTGTTGCGCATTTGCCACCAGAAGAAATGAGGCTGTAGTGAAGCAGCAGCAACAACATTGCGCCGAAGTCATTTCATATTTGCTCAAGCCACTTATATACGGTTTATTATGAGATTTCGTTCCGTTTGTGAGGCTGACATTTCGGTTTTTTTTTTTGCTAAAAGCAGAAAATAGCAAAAGATTTTCAGAAGGTAGATAAGATAAAAAAGAAGGTTGCATTTTAGGGCACTTTTTTGGTGTCCTGTTAATCAAACAACTTCTATTTTGCCGCAATGGATTTTGAGCTCAGTTCAGTTTCACGGCGGCTCAAAGTCGTTTATGGGAAAATTTTTAGAGCAATCAGCTGTTGATGCACTTTGAGCAAAAAGCAGCAAGACATGGGAACGGAACCTGCTTGTCTGTCCATTTGTGTGCTCATTCGTCCGTTATTCTGGAATTTTATGGCATCACTGGTCGAAAATCTTAAACTTCATTGTTTATGTTGAGCCAGTGGCAAGTCAAACAAAGACGAGACTCGGAGCCGCATCAAGTGCTGCTCGGAGAATGACGACGATGACGAGGACGACGACAATGATGACTATGATGATGGGAAATTTAGATGCTACAAATAGAGTACTTCTTATTGCACCATCATTTTTCATCTGCTCTCGTAGCCTGGCTCAATGTCTGGGAATACCTGGGATTGATTCGTGTGCTGCTCTCACGCTAACGAAAACCTATGCAACAAAACTATAAAATTCAGAAACAAGAAACAAAACAGCAAACTAAAAAATTGTAACACAGAGTTTAAGCAATCAGTGAAAAGGATCCACCTACAGGATTTAATGGTTATGTGAATTTAGCAGACCACCAGGACGAGGCTCGAATGGGTGCAGAGGAAAAAGTGGCGCAAATTGACAACAAAAGGTTAAATGGGGAAGTAGACATTCTCTTAGGGGCGGAACGGGAGCTTGAAAAATGATTCGGATTTCGGTAATGATTGCTGGAAGCTGTATCTTAAATTAAGGATTTTCTAAGGCAACAATCATTAGGAAAGCGGTTACTTTCAGAGGCTCTAGTAGTAACTAGTAGTAACATAGTAGTAACTTTACGCATAATTACCGAAAACAACCACAACAAAAGTGATTTTCATAAATCCTAATAAAGTTGTTTTTGCTGTTGACCCATATTTTGCCGTCTCAGCGTGTGGAATAAAACGAAAAACAAAAAAAAAAATGTTAACAAAAAACACTGTATTAAAAAAAACAAAATATTAATCAAATGTCCCAATGTTGAGCCATCAGAAATCTTAACGAGAGCGGGAATTGCTGTCGCTATAATAATCATTTAACGGACAAACAAAAAAATTGAAAAACATAGAATTTCAAGTAAAAAAGTTGAAGTCAATGTTATTGAGGCAGCGCCGGCTCAACACAGTTTTGTTGAGCTCCCGGACTGGTTTTGTCGGCGGTTGATGTTGATATGCCATCGGACGATGTGTGGGAGCGGGTGTAGAAGGGTGTTCATTAAGAACGACCGTTGAAAATATTTGTCTTCCTTTACTTACACTCAGACGCACTTGCACATATAAAGCGAAAGAGAGCGCGAGAGTAGGAAAGGAAAACCCAGAGATACGTGCTCACCCGCTGACAACAAATCTTCGCTTCGCACCAAACACCCCCCCAAACCCCGCTCGAGTAAATCCATTCCAGAGACTTGAACAAGCTTCTATGTAGTGCAGTAGCAGGAGTAACAGCGACGACAGCGACAGCGTTAGTGAGACAGAACAACGAGAAATTTTGTCCGTTACAAAATTGTGACCCATACCAAGGCAATGTTGAGCCGGCGAAGCATAAATGCATAGCGTGTATGCACACACATTCACACAGATGCATTTATACATAAGTCTTTTGCTTACAAGTCTTGTGGGCAAAAAGAGGGAGGAATTTGATTTGCGGGCTGCTCAATACAATTCGAGATGTTGTGCTGTTGCTGCATTGAGCAGCGTTTCTTGATTGTATTGCAACGTATGGTGGCGCATCAAATCAATGATGTAACGTCTTTTTCCGTAAACAGTGGATCGCATAAGAACAAATACACAATTTTCTAAACATAAATATAAATAAACTTTTACTACGAATGAAGTAAGACGTAATCAACTTTTGGAAGTGTTTATTTAAACGTCTTCGTCTGCTTCATCGTCTTTTTTTATACAGATGTAATCAAGAAAACATTTGTGAAGTCAGTCACATTTTTACTGTCACCGTTTCTTGGAGCAACTGAAGAATTTTATGTGTCGAATTGCGTCTTTCAGATGATAAGGAAGACTGTGGACAGGAGGGCGGCAGCTGAGTTCTGCTATGACCCACTGTATGTGAATTGAGACGATCCAACGTACTCCAAAGCTACGCCGAATGAAACGCTCTTTACAGGAACAAAAAGCAGAGAGGCATGAAAAAGAGAGCGAAGGAGAGAAAGATAGGGTCTCCATAATGTTTAGGAAAACTTGTTTAATAGTCGCAACTGCAACAACAACTGCGACGGCAACTAAAGTAAGAAGAAGAAGGAGACATACCAAAAAAGCGACCGTTAAAAAAGGCCCCCAAAGTTCAGTCATAAATTTAGATTTTTTTTTTTCTTTTGGATGCACACACAGCGTGATGGAGCGAGAATAGAATAACGAAGAATATTTTTATTATTTTTCCGTTGAGCCGTTGAGCTGATGAATGCTCAACATATGTACAAATATAAATACAAACAACAAGAGGAACGAAAACAAAAACAAATGAAGGAAATAAGTGATTTTATTGTGTTGGGGATGCCACAGAATGGGATAAGGTTTTGTGGGTGAGAAAGTAATTAATTAAAAAACCATTTATCATCTTTAAGAATCCTTTTCCATTCTGTAGAATGCCTCAACGTAGTAATTCATACGGCTTAAGATGATAGACGTTGTCCTCTGAGGTCTTTAAAACCCATATAATTTTCCTATATAGAGGAAATATGTAATCAATTCAAATAAAATTCATTATTACTTAGCTAACGAATAGTTTCAAATCTTTCATCTATTCAAAGTCCTACTCAGGTCAAAATTATATTGGAAAATCTATGTAGATAATGGTAAAATGCAACCTATTTATTTGTTATTTGTTCCGCTCGAGCCACAACTAGAAACAGTCTAATAACTTATGTAAAACCTGTGGCTGGCATGTGCACAGACGCACTCGATGCCCCGGTGTGTTTATGGTTTAAAATGGACTCTGTATCAAGTAAAAGATATTCCCACAGTCGTGAGATCGTTTCAGGGCTCCATCGTTAAATCAAAGTCGAGTTTTTAGCTCTGTTTGTTTCGCACACGCAATTTACGGCCGTTTTATGCTTTAATATGTTCTTCTGTATATCCCATTCTTACAATTTCATATTCTGAATATCCTTAATCAATAAAGTCGACAAGAAATGCATTCAAGCGATAATAACATCAGAACTCTTCTGATTGATTGTTGATCTGCATTCTTCAAAGAATTCCTTTAATAGTTCTTTCCAAAAAAACTAGAAGCACTAGAAGAAAATTTAATTTAAACCAATTTTCTACATCATTGGAGATATCTCATTATTTATTAAATAACAAGTCACTAAAATCAGAGATAACAATAAAACTTATTTCAAAATATAATATTTCCATTCACTGTCCATTGTTCATTGAACAATATAGAAGTTCAGTGATGTGTTATCAACATCAACTGAATGAAGTGTTATCAACTGAAGCAGTTAAATTTCCACAAAGTCTGTGCATTACACAAACGTCTCTTCAACTAGTCTGAGTAGTGGAAACGACGGGTCAATAATAGCCATTTCTCAGGTCTCAGGGTTTATCGTGAACCTGACTTTACTATCTTACAAATCTAGGCCAGTACTTTTATTAATTAAATTCAATACTCTCACCGAGACCTGAAAGTTCTCACGACACTGAAGACGATCTGTAAATCAGAATTTCTGCGGACATTATCATCAAATGCGTCGGTCACTCACTGCTTCTGTTATCAATTCTGGGATTGCCATCTAATAACTATTTGCCGTGTCCACTATGACTATGAATGAATAAAGTAAACATTATCTGCAAATGCTGATCAAGCAAATAACTACGAGATCATTCTCAGCTCAACTACATAAAATTTAACAGGAAAAAATCCATATAATGCCAACTAAAAATATGCCGAATTGAAGGTGAAAAGAATTTGATGCTTTCATATAATAAAAACGTTTCGTTTTATAACAATTCTTCAGCATAAAATGATCTGGGAGAAAACAAGAAACCACATCACATTTTAAGCTAAATTTTAGCGGAAGTGTGGTGGGCGCTACAGAAAGAGTTCGAAGATGTTGATGAGACGTGGAGGTCAGTTTATCTGATAAGCTTAGTTAGGTAATGAATCGGAGATGAACGTCGTATGCTGAGAATAAATTTCTATAACAAAGAATCAAAAAAGTTACTGAGTTATTGCGTCCATTTCGAAAACTTGTGTTGCGTGTTGGGAATGGAACTCGAATTTAACCATAAATCGCCTTAAAAGATAGACAACTGGATGTTCCAATATGCATTAAGACAGTAGATGCCTGACGACTCTGTAAGCCATATATGATGCATCAAAATTTATGTCTAAATGTAGGATAACGAATTATTTTCGTCTAGGATAGAGATTATTACAATAAATTAAAAATTTATTCTTGTTTTGAATGCAAAAAGAGTTGCTAATCTATGTATATAAAGTATTTTTGGTACTCAAAGGGTAGAGATGTGCTACCTTTCACTGCTTTATGATCACCTAGGTTGACCACAAAGACAGACACAAGTACAAGTTTTTTACCTATTTTCAGATTAAGATCAGTGGGAAATCAGCAGACTGACACCAAAAAACTCGTAACTTCTCAAGATTTCGCAACAGCAAACAATAGGAACTGTAAAGTGCCAAAAGAAATGACAACGAAAAAGAAAATTCCACTTCAACTGAAGGAATCCTTTGAAGTTTCAAAAGTTTTTTTGTGTTTTTCTGCTCGCCGAACAATTAAATAAAAGGACAACATAGAAAGAATAATTATTTCTAATCTAAAACACAAAAAAAAGAGAAAAGAATCAAAAAATTTACACAAAATGAATACGAGTGGTTACCCAGTTGGGTGCAAGAAAGCGGCGTGAGAATCGAATCGGAGATGAGAAAATTAGCAGAATGATTTTTGTAGTGGAGTGCAAGTTATTGTCTGTCAATATCCTGGCACTTTTATAACAAGGACAACCTGCTGTGGCAGGGACTGCACTAAGCTGAACGAACGACAATGGGCACGAAGCAAATGACCCAGAATTCGCAATTTTCAGTTCACAGGATTGGCATTAATCAGGAGTAAAAAGTAACCATAATTTGTTTATCTTTAAGAAATCGTAAATGAAATTCTTCATAGATACGATTTGGAAAATCCATCAAGTTTCTCGTATAGAATAATATAACGAGAATATCTAGAATATAAAACTTTCCCTAATTTGGAAATTAGTTTTGGTATCTGTCGAAAATGTGGCCTGGTGAAGCGTAAAATTTCACAGATACACAGCACGTGATCATGCAACTTTCAAGAGAGCACCGCTGAGTTTTTTTGGCTGCAGGACTCGTGTTGCGTCATTATGCTTGACCGATAGCCAGTCACCTACCGAAAGTGTTACTGAATGGTTAAAACCATTGTAAAAATAATAGCAAAGGGTGTAAAGGAAAAAATTCGAAGGTTATACTTTTGAAAAATTGATATTTTTAGTGTTATATTTTGCTGCTTGAAACTCCTGGATGCAGAATACAAATGGACTATAAAAATTACCTTTTTCGGTATCTGTTGCTATGGTCAATTATTGTATTTGTATTCACTCCGAATTTATTATTTGAGTATTTCTTTGAATCCTTTAGTCTTAGTGAGTTTCGTCTCTAGATTCTTAGCATGTACAGAGTTTTAAGCGGCACACGGTATTTTTTTATGGTAGCTAAACTCTTAGAGGGGAACCTTAAACTGTTCACAATAATAGTTTTTTTTCTTTTTTTTTTTTTTGGTCCTACTACTACCACATTTTCTAGTTATAATGACTCAGCGACAGATTTTCTTCAAGAGGTCGGTTTTTCACTTTCTAAACAATGCTAGGACATTATGAACCTCGCTGTTTAAGTTTCGGAAGTTGTGCAGCAATGACTGAATCCTTTTTTGGAAAAAAACGTGTTTTTTAACAAGAGCTTCTGTCTACTTGGTCAATGGCTTTCTGCAAATATTTCTTATTGACATTCATGTTTTCGGTTTTAATATTTAATAAAGAAAAAACTGTATTCTCAAAAACGAAAAGAACTGAAAACCTAAAAGAAAATACTTGAAAATAAAATAAAAATGAGTCGTCATCTAAGGCTACTTTATATTTTTTTCCTTGACTTACATCAATAAACATAAAGAAGAAAACCAGTCAAATCAAATTATTTATTTTATTTCTTACTTTTTTCTTCTTTTAAGTTAGAATTTTTGGTTAGGAATCCATCTTAATCCAAGTGTCACGAAAGGAATAATTAGCTCCACAATAACAACCAACCAAATCAAACAAACAGATAATAAATATGACAAAACTTTACACAGTAAAATAAAACAAAAACTAATCTTGAGAACATTAAAGAATCGAAAAAGAAATTAACGAAAATATAACTCATTCATTCATTCATTTACGAAAGACTACAGCAGGCTTTATGCTGGTTATGACAAAAACCATCACCATCCGGGCGCGATAGGAAAGAAAGGGCGGCAAATGGAAGGGGAGCAAAGAGCAGACTACAAAATGTTGAATCAGTTCTTTTATGCTATATGGTAATTTGTTGATTCGCATATCGCAGCCGAACAACGGAAAGAGAAAATGGAAAAAAAAATTTGCCCGAAGGAGATATTGAAAAAACGATTATCAAAAACTGGATTATTTTTTTTGACTGTGCCAAATTGAAGAAAACATAATTATTTGGCGCCAAAACAAATGTTATATGTATGTACATATGTACTGTGAATAGTTAAAGGGACAATATTATTGATAATGAAATTGAGAGATAGAACGAGTAATACAGATAAGTAATATTGGTGAGGGACCAAGGGGGATGGGGCGGCAGTAATATGTTTATATTTCTAGTAAACTTCAAGTTATGAATCTCACAAATCAATAAACCTTTATAACATTTTAAGCACACGAAGTTGTTCCATGGATAAACAAACAATAACTTAACGAACTCGTACCTGTTGTCGGTATTGTTTGAAAAACTCTTCGGCTCAGGAATGAATTCCTCGGAAGAAGAATAAAAACAAACTGCAATTGAATTGATTTATAGCACAAAAGGAAATACCATCATCCATCGTTGAAGAAGGCGCAATTTAGTATTTAAAATTCCTGAAGCGTATTTCGTAAATTTCGTTTTTAGCATAATTGTTTCAGTGACATTGAAATAAAACCGAGTATCTTCTTCTTTTCCTTAAGCGGATGTATGAATTCCAACACATGTTTATCCACAGGCAAATTTCTTAAAAATTAAAAAACTGTCAAGAAGCAAAAGCAAAGAGCAGACAAAAACAAATACAAGAACTACATCCACACATACATCGTTTACATTCCTAGAAGCCTAATTATTTAGTGCCAGGAATCACATTCGCTTGTAAACACCCTCATGGGTCGCCTTCCGTAATTTCGGCTTTTGTGATATTCGAGTAGTGAAAACAAATAACAATTAAATATTGGCGTCATAATTTTCGGTATACAGATACACAGTGAGGCGCTTTGTGATGAGAGACAAACGGATTATCATCTCAAGGATGAGAGGAAGTTCAGCAAGTGTTTCTAGGAACGTAAATTCGGTTACCCGAAGTCGCACTTTATTTTAAACTAACTATTTCAGTTTCAGGTTTCAATAACAGCTCTGTAATTATGCAATCATGTCCTCTAGATCACCAGCCAATGGTAAGTAATTCAACAGGTGATGCTAGCGCCGACGTCCGCAGTAATAGTAGAAATTTCCTAAATTCTAGATTTCCGGTTCCTTAATGATCGATTATATATCGGTGGCTGGACTTTCCCGACGATCTGAAGTATTCCTCGCCCCAAAAAAGTGCTATTTCCCCGTAATACAAAGGGATCCCTTTCGGATCCGTAACGTATTTTCGCGGACTATCTTTTCGAAAGGGATTCCATAGAGTCCGTTTTCGTTAAGAAAATATCCAAATCGTATCTCCGTTTTCGGATCAGTGTTGGTGTTTACTGGCTTGATAAACATATAGAACACCCAAGTATCGTAGAGAAAGTTGATGTTCTCGTCTCGAGGGCCAATCAAAACGCGATTAGAACCAGGATTATAAATTTTCTATATATTCAATCTTTCCAATTCTATCCGTTATCTATTTTTGTAAATACATATTTTAACTATATGCTTGCCTGCCAGCTAAAAAAATAGCACCAGAAAATGGTCCATAAAAACGGTTAGAAAAAGCAAATACAGATAAACATATGATCAGGTTTGGAGAAACGAAACCTGAAAACATATGTTCAGTGGCTCAAAGGCCGAGGCTGAGGCACGATAAGAACACGAAATCAAAGAGGAAGAAACGAAAATAAACAAAAAAATATGTCAAAAATCATATGTTTCAAGAGCTCAAGATAACAGCAAACATGCAAAAAAAGAAGCAAGGAAAACAAGAGAAAGAAAAAACTGATTGTTGCTGAGATCCTGGAAGAAAGAGAAAAACAATAAAAGGCCAAAAAAACTCAAATTTAAGTTCAATGTGAGGGGATTTCTTGGAATTTCTTGAGATCCAAAAGCAAAATCAAAAAACCAAATACAGAGAGAGAGAGAGAGGAAGAGAGGGAAGTTTACTGCTCGGAATTCTATATCAGACCAGACAAGACGAGACGATTTCCTCTTCGACAGCAAAAATAGCTACAGCCTCTGCATATAAATAAGAGTATATCTTGAAAACCCTTCCCACACTGGCAAAACATATGAGCGGCGCACAGAGAGGCCGACAGGCAGACAGCCAGACACAGAGAGACGGGCATTTTTCGTTTTCGTACTTGAAATGTTGAGCGGGTCGAATGAGCGATGAATGCTCGCGGCCGGCACAGGTTGTTTTTGCTGTAGAATTCAATGAGATGCTCTGTGTTCGTGTGAGTTTGTTTTCCCGCCAAAAATTCTACTTATTGTAGTATGCGAGATTTATATATTGCGCGAGAGAATTGCACATAGAGGACAAGCGGGAAAAGATTGATAACGAGGTAGAGCGCAAAAAGGCGGCTCAATAAGGCAGAGTAGAGTTGAGTAGGGTGTGTAAAGCATAGATAACTAGATGTGACACTCGGTATTCGCCGCTTCAAAAAATCGGTTTGACATTTGACTGTTTGGTATGTTGAACTCACGTATACAATACGTGAGAAGTATCACATTGTTGTTCTTGTTTCTTTATCAATCAATGTGTACGATTTCTTAACAGTGCAACCGTATGTGCTAAAGGGTTTTGGAGCCCCCACCTAGGCTAATAACGTATAATTTCCAACTATTTTGTAACAATTTGTATTCAGTTTCATTTATACAATTCAGCTAACATCGTTCTAAAATATTTTCGCAATTAGGCGCATAATTGTGTATTTATAACAAAAAAGTTTTGATTACCGACTGCATTTATAGGAAATATAACCAAGCAAATTAGAAAATGCTGTGTAAAATGTTATAGAATATATTTATTAACATTAAAACTATGTTTTATACATGTTTTTCACGGATAAAAAACATAATATTTATAATTATTTATTTTGACGTTTCGATAAACAACCCCCTTAAAATAAATTTTCCATCAGTGCTTGCTACAAAATTTTTGCGGCGAGGCTACATTATTTTACGGCGAGGCTACACTTTTTTACGGCGAGGCTACACTTTTTTTGCAGCGAATCAAAGTTTTCTTTCATTGTATCAGTGCAATTCCAGCAAAAATGCATTAGTGTATAAGGGACATTTTCGAGTGTCTCATCTACTAATCTATGGTGTAAAGCGCCTCATTCTTTCTCTTCTTCTCTCTTTTCCCTATCTAACGGCGCTCAGCCGGTTGATGGCGCAAAAATTTGCCTCCAAAAAAGTTGTTTCATTGATTTTTTTCATCAGTCTACATTCTTCTAGAAAGGGGTGGAGGGAAGAAGGGCTTGCGGAGGGCTGAATAAACAACCTTCACTCTACTAGTTGAACTGTGAAGTGACAAAGAGACACTCAGTAGGTATCTGGGATCGTTTGGAGTTACCTAACATAACGTTGAAGATCGCGTGAATCCTCCAGTGGGTCTTCTTTCCATTGATTTTAATTTATACTCGACATTTATTTATATTCGATTTGTCTGCGGAATGCATACATAACGAATAATCATACCTCTCAGCATGGGCAAGAAGCAAACAGTGTCTAATCTTCATATATTCACGGATGGATATTTTAGTATTATACTTGTTTATATGCGTGCTATAGACGTGGCTGGTTATATAATCAGTGGGGCTCTCAAAAAGAAGGCGGGCTATGAGATGAGCCGCTAAAAAGCAAAACACAGTCCCAGCATTTAAGAGTTTTTGTTTTGTTTAACAACGCACAGCGGTTTTCCAATTAAGGACGGAGACCAGATCGAATAATCCTGGTCGAAATTCGATGTCGATGTCTCGGTTGGCCGTTTATCCACAAAACACGGGACACACACGAGGCGAAGTCGCCTTACAGCAACTTCTTCATCGCTTCCAATCAGCTGGTTTTCTCGTCGATTTGTCGACTGTTGGTCGATCGGTCTGTCGGTTGTTTTGTCTCTGGAATTTTTGTGACTTTCTCACACTATTCAGACGCAGCAGAAAGGCTTGATTGGAGCTCAGCTTGAGTTTATGTTGTTCAGGCGAGGAGCTCATCGCTCGTGTAAATGTACGCCGACGACGACGACATCGACGAGTGGGTTTATTCTTTATATTCCACATATGTACATTTTTGTTGGATGTTTTTTGTTACATTCGAACACGTTTGGGTCGTACATTCAACAAGTAGTTGCTTACCTTCTGTATACTTGAATGCTCTCTCATGCTATACTCCCAAATGCGACTTCATTAAGGATTCTCGACGTGGTCTTTAGGACCCAATAAAGTGGAATTACATTGCTTCTTCAACTGCTTAACGCATCGGATACAGATTTAATAGATCTCCGACACCCAAAATAAGATACGATGGGATGTTCGATTGACTGTGGATGCATTTCAATATACTTTTTAATTATAGTTCTCTTTCTACACCTGTCTTTCTCTAGGAATTAGGAATTTCGATCCAGCGCATATAATTTGTATACTAATTGAAATATTTTTGTATGTTGCTGGTGACAAGTGATGATGTCAAATTAGAAGTGTTGATGAAGTGGCCAACGTGGCTCATAGAAACGAATTTCACTGTGTAGGTTCCGACAGACATAATGATTTATTAGGTATTTAATGCTTCCAGAAGGTGTGTATAGAAGACGACAAATACCGATAACGATTAACGTATAAATGGCAGTAATGTACGAAAGCACAAGGGAAGAGAATGGCCTTTAAATATTGAATTTAGTGAAGAGTAGAAAAATTCCATTCGCACAACAGAACAAGCGTATGTATATATAAGTAAAATAACCAATAAAAGTGGATAAAAGCAAAGGATAAGAATGTAATAGGTATTATTAAAAATGTGAGTAATTTCTTTACAAATATTCGCTTTTTAGTCTCAGAAAATAGGCCGCAAAAACACTTAATGTAGATTTAAAGAATGTGTAAAGTTTTTATTACTTTATTCATTAAAATAACTACAATAGATTATCTTCTCGGAAAGGTTTATGAAGCTGAGAGAGAGTGAATCAAGATACAGAAATCGGAGGTAAGTTTTTAATAACACCGAGATTTGCCTGAGGGTTGTTTAACATTCGGTAATCTTGATGAATTCCAGGAAGAATCTCAGATGTGAGTTCTGAGTTCGGAGTGAATTATTGAGTTTGTTTGCCGTTTTTGTTATTCGGAATTCCGTCTACACATTTAAATGTCAGAAAGGAAGAGGAAATGTTGAAATTTAAAATGAATCCAACAAAAATTTGGTCTGAAAAGGATAAAGAAAACCTTTAAATAAGGTAGAATATTTTATGGTTGGCATATAACAGAAAAGACTTAAATCTTGGAAAATTTGAACTTTGAAAATTTAAATATTATTCGTAAAAAAGTGAAAGGTTTCTAGAATTTAAGTACGTTTGTCAATTCTGCGTTTACCTAAAAAAATTCGAGACCCCAGACAATTTTTTTCATCATCTTTTCGTGCAAAATACGATTTCTCTGTATTCTTTGCAGAGTTTTTGGGAGAATCTGTTGTTTTTTCTGCTAATTATGATCTGACACTTGAAATATTATTATTTTAGGATGGGAAAAATATTTTTAATATGAAATTACATCAAAATTTTTATCTATTTCAATCTTGAGAATCATTTATTCTTTATTTTCCTTCCTTATCGTGCAAAGTGAGAAAAAATAAACTAATATGTCGATCGTATGTCTGATGAATTATGGTGATGACGATGATGTTGCTGCATATACAAAAATATCACATTTAAGATTCTCTCTCATTTTTAAGACCGAAAAGTGGAAAGCGGAAAAAGTCCAAGTCAACAAAAAGTCGATGTTTAATTTACACGCTTGATAAAGACGTGGAGTCCACGGAAGAAGGTTTCCGGATGTGTTTTGGGTTCTTTTTGAGACGCAGTTTGCAATGTTAACGCACTTCACAACGACTAGAAATCTAAAAATCTAAGGAAATGAAAATCATTCACTTTACTGATGACAAATTGATGAAGCACGAAAGCCAACTGCTTCTTTTTTAGTGATAAAAGTTTTAATGTTTGCCAACGTTTGACTTAATCAGTCAGTTGATCACACACAGCAACAACACACACACATCAATCTCATTCATTGATGAATGAAAATTATGAATGAAATCAGTCTTGACTTCAGTTGCAGTTGCAGTTCTTGGATTTATGAATGAATTTTTTATCCGGAACGTCGACAACAACAGCAAACATATTTTGGACTTGAACGAAAAATAAATGCTTATCGGTGTTTTCGTTGTTGTTGCTGTCGTTGTTGTGTCGGCCAACAACATTTCGTTGTATGGCGCGTGTTGGTAATCGTGCTAATAAAAGACTGACCTTGAAAGTTTTTGCTTAAAATTTATCACAAACAGATTTTATTATTATTTTAATTTTTTTCACTCACTTCAAATTTTGGTCGGAAATACCGTATTTATTAGCATTTAATAAGTTTTTTGCGCATGCCAAATATTGATAAGGATATTTTAAAGACTACGGAAAGCAGCTATAATTTGGTAGCGATCGTTGAGGAGGAGGAGGAAGGGGATTTTCCGTGGGTGGCGGCGGGTGTGGTGATGACCTCGTTGAAGCATCTCCTGTACATGACCTTGGCTTGGCCACTGATTCATTTGCCGTCGGCTGATGCGTCTTCTTCTTTTCTGTCTTCCTCGAATGCTGGAGCCTTGCCAAGCCCTGTGAGAAACTCTGAAGCCGGGATCCGCGTCCGACCCGTCGATTCGCCTCCCAACACACTTAATCACATCCCAGCCAGTCGCTACGGTCAATCATTAAATATCTTGTTTTTATGTATGTATGCATGAATGCATGAACGCATTCAGGTTGCTTGTCGGTTTATGTAGGCTGTTGCTGTTGTTTTCCCGTCAAGTCAACAGCAACATCTCTGATCCTGCCGACACCGAGCACGATCACGATCACGACAACGACGACGACGACGCCGGCGACGAGGACGTCGTTGATCATATGATTTCTGTTTTGTTCCCTTTTCTGCAGTTTTTCTTGTCGTTTCTCCTTTTTCATTCCATATGATTGCTTGGTTGTTATTATTTAGGTTTTTAACGTTGTTTTCAAGTAATGGAGTGGATTTTCTTTGTTGTTTCTTCTTGTTGTTCGTTTGCTATTTATATTGATTCCATTCTAGGATATGAAGTGAAGAATACTGAATATTCCTACGATAAAATCTGCATTTCACTGTACAGTGATTACGGTTCTTGTTCAGTAATTATCGAATCTTAAATTTTAGTATAATGATCATACATTGATTGAAGAAGAGAAAAACCCCATAATGGGACAGAAGAGATGATAGGAGAACAGATCGAAACACAATACAAACAACACAGAAGAAAGATCTAGAACATGGAAACCCATTGAAAACCTAAATTAAGACAAAAACCGCACCGCAACTTCACAGGTGACAACTAAACGCCCACAAACTGTTCTATAGCTCCCAAAAAACAATTCAATGCCGATTGACCAACAACTGAATCAACGAATGAACATTGAAGTGGGTCCTGATTACAATAAACACATTGGACATTGGACATTGTGGCAATTGTAACGATTTGTTGTCATTATTACTCAGCATTAGAACACAACAACAACGAAAATAAGTGCCTTTAACTTCGGTGGGAATATCGCTGAAACGAGAAATAAATACCGGAATTTTTTTGTGATTTCGATAGAAGTGCTTCTACAAGTTTAAACAAAAAGAATGCGCAACAAATGAGTGCAAAACAACAAAGACTACTTGACAGGCAACAAATTTTTGATATATGTACATATATATTTAAGGTATGTACGGTAATATAACAAAAAACGAATTTAGCACGCCGCAATAATTCGAGCCTTCGACAATCGAACTCGAGCCTCTTCAAAGAAAAGTCAATGAGAAAATATTTTCCGAAAAAAGGAACTGGTCCCACTTTCGATGAAACAATTGAAGACAATTTTATATGAAATATGAAGTATGTACGTTCCGAAGGATGAGAATTTATTTTCCACAGCAATTCCTAGAATTTCGTGGGTGAGAATTTCGCAAGGTGCAGCCGAAATCGGTCGAGGAATAAATCACAAACGGCCGAACGCATCTTCTTATCAAAAGACGAATTGAAAAAAATAGAAAAATTGCTTCTTTCCCTTCAAAGTAATTTCCTGATTAAAAAATTCCTTCAATAAGAAGGAGAACGTCCAATTCGACAGGAAATCAGCTGATTTCTATAGCCTACGGGGACAACAGAAAGTCTCTGAATGCTCTGTCCTTCACGCTCACTCTCCCTCTTCCCTGGATAAGTCGTATACCAAGCTTCGGATCAGCTGATCTCTCAGCCAAACACAAAAGAAGGAAAAGCAAGAGCAAAGAAACGCTCAGATTTTATACCTGTTTTTATCTTCATTGGATTCCTTTTTCTTCGTACGTTCTCATGCCTCTTGTTCTGCTTTAATACTTATACACTGTCAATTGAAGCGATATGAAGAGGTGACGAGTAGATGATGTGAAGGTGGCCACCGCCTACATGTTGTGAGTGTGACTGTGTGTGTGCGTGCGTGTGGCTCCGTGAAATGTGCCGCTGCTTTAAACCCACAAAACACACACCTTCTTCGGTGCCGCAATCAGTGTGGCATTTCAAAGGATCGAACGATCTTTCCCTTTGATTCTTTACAGATCACATCATCCTTTGATAAAAATTAATGCAGAAAAATGACTGTGCAATCAAGAAAAGTAATCCAACGAATTATCGACAACATCCTTTAAAGTGTATGAAGCAATGGATGTGTGTTAACCACGTGTGTATGTCATGCACGATTGAGGTGCAGGCTAAGCAAACGTTCGTCAACCAATTCTTTTAGGGATTTTATTCGTTCGTTATTATTAAGTAGAGAAATCGGGAAAAATCATCCGATTTTGGTACCTGTTTTATTAGGAAATAGGAAATTTTTCTCGATAATTCCACTTTTTACTTTAATAAATCATTTAAAAGATTCGATTTGATTTATAATTTGAGAATATTTTTTTTTGGTAAGATCAAAAAGAAAAAGGATAAAAATCTTCTTCAAAATAATATTTAATATATAATATATACAGAATTAATAATAAATAAGGTATAATAAAAAGTAAAAAAAAATAATATACAAAGAATAACAAGTATTATGTATTATAGTATATATAAAATCAAAAATATATATATAGCAAAAATAATATTTAATTTTGGTTTAAAATTGAAAATATATTCCTGAAAATATATTCTTAATCCTATAGGATTCTTTTAAAAAAATACTTTTTATTGCAATAAAATCCTTCTATACAAGCGGACTTTTTTCAATAAAGACAAGAGACATTCAGGCGACAAGCTGTCAAAAAAATGACATAAGTTACACCAAACAAAGCAAAAATAATGTGAAAACATTTATTTTCCCAACTTACATGACAAGAAAATATTATTTCCAAATAAAGAACAAGGAAAAAGCAATTTAAGATACACAAATTCTGAACTTTGACATGACACAAAGAATGAATAAAGCAGAATACACGGTAGAGAGGACAATATAAAAGCTTTATTCATTACGAATGAATTGTCAAAAATCTACGTGATGTTGTTTGACATGTAAATTTTATACTTTTTGCCAATAACACTAGAAGAAACATCGTTTTACAGCACATTAACATATCATGTGATGGTTTGAGTTGTGGTGCACCGAACAAGTAGCCGCGGGAAACCTTTGCTTGACTATCAACAAATGTCAAATTTAGAGGAAAACCCACTTTTTGCGTTCGAAGCCCTTCAGCGAGGAAACCGGACACTGGATAGACGTGTCCAGTTCAAGTCTTTGCTTCAAATTGTTTGTGGTCATGTTTGATGTTGAACCGCGGAGTCCGACTGCAGAAAGGGTGATCGTATTGATGACGATGATGGTTGGAAAGAAGAAATGCCTAAGGACAAATCCTTTAGCAAGGCAAACTATTTATTTTAGGTAATTTTAAGGTCATTCATTATATTAAAAAAGGTTTTCTTTTACTGTATATCAAGAGAAGAAGAAAAATGGAGCTGCGACAGTTGATGTGATGACGATTTCGCACCGCTGTGAAAAGAAATGATGAAATAAATTAGAAAAAAAGAAACCGGTATCTAATAAATGGGACTTTAATAGGCCCAGAAAACTGGATAAACACGCACATCAACTCTACTCACAGTCACTAAAAAGTAACACACAAAATTTGTTGAACGACACGTGAACACTGGAAGAAAAGGCAACAAAATGTAGCAGTTGATAAGAATTACGACCCAGAAATGACGATTTCCTTTTCTCACAGTGTGAAAACTTAAAAATTCATTACCAAGTCTGCATGATTTTGCATTTTAAATCAATCATCAGGAGAATGACCCATCTACAAGGACGCATATATATGAGACTAAATTTTTATCAGTTTCCTCATTGACACAGACCGACGAATCCCAGCAGAGCAGATATGAGTTTTGAATATATTCCCAAACGGGATATCAGCTTGGTTTTCTCCCTCCCGTAATTTAATTCAGCTACAATGAAAAATCACTGTCGCAGAATAGAGAGGGTCTGGAAGATTTGCATTTATGACAAATACAGACGAGAGTGAAGGGCGGACGGCTGGAGGGGATGATCTCCCAAAGACCATTTCTGTGAAGTTCATTCCTTCAAAGTTCATTGCTTCAGTGGGAATCTACAGGATGATAGAATTTTTGTTCGAATTGATTATATTCCAAATGGGTAGATAAGCAGAGCGTCTGGTTGTGCCCGCAATTGCCCACCCTAGCCCGCTCGGCTCGGCCCGGCCCGGCCGCGACCTCATCTAATTCTCTGTTTATACTCAAGTTTTCATTACTGTTATTTCTTTGTTGGCGAATTTGTTTGTATACAAATTTGCATAAAAACGAAACTAATTTCGAGTAGATAAATGTTTCCTTAATAGCATTTCGGTTTTTATATATATTTAATATATGACAACACCGAAAACTTCTTTAAATTTAGCAAAAAATGGCGCAGAGATTTATAGAGCAATGCTTAGGATGTTCTTGGAGAGTAAAAAAAAGGATGTCAGCTGCGCTAACAGATGTTATATCAGCTGTTTTGCTAATGGGAAATATTTGGCGTTATATGAATGTAAATCTAAAATCGAGTCAAAAATCTCTTGTTGATAAACTATTCAAACAGGTGTGATAATCACATTTACGAGACGTTGATGATATATGACAGTGATAGCACAAATCTATGTACATTTAACAAAAAAAAACAGAATGGAAACAGAGTAAACATAGACCTAGATTTCAATATCACAGAAGACCGTGCAATAATTACGTATTCATGTGGTCATGTAATCATAACTCATACCATAAATTGGTCAAATATTTCTTCTTTGACTTCAGAGATTTTTTCAACAGGAAATGATTAATGTTAACAGGAAATGGTATATATACTCATCCATATTTTGTAAATAACTACATATTTAATAAAGAAATATGTACATATTTAATAAAGGATATAAATGATGGAATAAAATAGCAATTTTGGGATTTCTCAGAATTGAACACGTCCCAAGTCAAACGTCACGTCACACATTTCAAACATGTTGAATTTCCACGAATTTCCCAACTCATTCATGAAGAGTAGGATGTTGTTGGAAAACCAATAAATATATTGTACTTTATCGAATTCAAAGGAAACAGAAGAAATCTTATGCTATGAATGGAATGATGAATATCACTTCAGGCGACAATCACCTTTAAATAGGAAAGATTTTCATTGATTGGCTTTTGAAATCCGATTCCGGTCAACAAACATCAACCTCGTTGCCGGTTCTCACATTCCATAGTCACCTAGATACCATAAAAACTCTCCTTAAGAAAAAAGGTGTGAAAACGGCAACCTAAAACCAGTGCATTTGAAGTTTCACACTTCAATTACGAGTAAAGTCTTCGGAATACATATACATATCCTTGGACCTTGTTCCTTTAAAGCCGTAAATCGTTGCACAACATTTAAATGAACTTCCGTTGAAATAACGATCGATTGTTTGGTAAATCGTTTTCTTTTGTAGATGAGTTACGATCACTGGAATTGCTTTAAATTAACTCTTTTCTAGAGAGATTTTCCTAAGAAGAACATTGCTCCTATTGAACTGATTCCTCAACCAGGACTTTCACCAAATTGCAACATTTTCTAAATTTTATTGTTTGTAAAATAGTTTAAAACATCCTCCAACCTTGAAAAGTTGCTCATTAGAAAAATATATACACATAAATTTGTGGACATCAGGAAATCAGAAATAAATCACGATTTCAGTTTTAACCCGACAAAAAGTACGTGTTCCTTGTTGTTCCATGTCTCACATAACGTCCGCAAGTGTTGCCACATGGTTTTTTCGAACTATATGTTTACTTGTGTGTTTTCTGAATTGTTTTATTTTCCTCAAGTCCTTGTTAGTTGTTGGTGTGCTATACAGCAAAAGGATAATACGGATCATCTCATCTTTTAACATGTACGACGACGCATGGCGTTGCTGTGCGTTGTTGTTGCTGCGCCGTTGGTGGTTCCGCAATCTACTAGACGACCGGCAGACAGGAAGTCGGCAAAGTGTTTATTTCTGCGGAGATTTCAAGAATTTCATTGATCTATTATTTAAGGCTCTATTTTTTTGCGCTGCACTTGAGGTCACGTTCGTACGTATTTTGGACCACCCGAATTAAATGGAGGGAGGCAATTGTTTTCCCAGCCTTGTGAAAGAAAGGCGACGAAGAGGAACCTTTAAGCAACTTGTCTTCAATTGAGTTATTAGTCATTTAGAAGTGTAGCAAATAACGGTCGTTACAGTGGGCCAAGTAGATACTTCTCAGTTTGATGCGAAGAAGAAATTTTAGACCTTTTGGATTACCTCGTAAGGTATAGATGGTGTTTTGAGGTAGCTAGAAGCATACGGTCTATGGGCGCTTATAAATTAAAAAATTATAGACTGTACAATAGCCTCGAAGGGCGTAACGGAGGTTCACCACTTTGGAAAAATCATAAAAAGCACATGAGGTAAGTAGACTCGGTGTCCTAATTTAGTGACCATTTGTTTAGGATCACATAATTTTCAACCCAACATTAAATATTAAAATACGTATTGTTGAGGCTGTATAAACCTTATTAACCTATGGTAATTTTGCTCTACAGTGGCGTTTTTTTGCTCAACAGTGACGTTTTATGCATACAACTAGCAAAGGAAAGTCTGCATAAGAGAATTCGAATTTCTGTTGCTCTTAAGTACTTTGTTGCTCATGCTTGCCACAGACCCCGGAAACCACGAAACTTCACGTTTGGCACAATTTTCTGAGTATACACTCCCAGGGGGGCCAAGCAACAGTATACGGCCCATTTGAACATAATTTTTCCACTGTTGTGTTAATTCTTTTTACATTCAGCCTTCTTTTGCTCTCAATACTCATCCAAAATTAGGACGGTCCCTCAACGTCTTTTTATGAATGAACCATCACCCTGAGATGGGAAAATAAAAAGACGAGAACGTCTTGTTTTTTTCGCAAGTATGTAATACGAATCTCAGGAATTTTTTCCAGTGAAAATTGCGGCAAATTCACTTTCATGCCTCAACTCAAGTAACAATAGTTAACAATCCTACTTAACACCGCCGACGACACGGCACAACACAACACGACATGACAAAACAACAAACAAGGAAATTACTTTTGGGAATAATATTCATTAATTGTCCCAAGCCAGAACAGAAGTTGTTAGTACTGTTACGTGCTGAATGAAACCAGATAATGATGTGATGGAGTGTTTGGTTGGGTTGGGTTGATTTTTCCCAGGCCCATTCACCAAACCAAAACAGGTATTGTTCCTTTATATAAATATTAAGGACATCATCGTTGTCTAGGATTAAATTGAGCGCGCGTTTTCATGAGAAAAACAACAACTACTTTATTTATATCGCTTTTTTGCGTGTTCTTTGTTCCTTTTCGTTTGCAAACCGTACAGATTATCCAACAGAAAGGACATTCTTGGTGCTTCTTTGAAATATTGTATAATAAAATGTTCATTCATAATTTCCTCTCATTCGATTTCATGGAATTTTGATTTTGAATTATAACAAAAAACTTCCGATTAGACTGGGTGCTAAATAGAGAATGAAGTGTACAGAGAGTAGATGGCGATGCCGATGATAATGACGTTGATGGCGCCGCCGTTTTTGTTGTGTTGTGTTGCAGTTTATTTCCCAGATTTTGTGGAAATTCAAGTAATCCTGCTTATAGTAGATTTTTGATGAATTAATGTGGAGGAGGAAATGCTTTGAGATTTTTTAAAATACGTTCTTCTTTACAGGTTCGTAGGGGAGGTCTTGCTGAGTGATTTTCTTTCTTCGGCTGTCTCATATTCAGCGATTAAGCCGCAGTTTCGCAGACAACGATGAGAAATAATTGTAATAACGCAAGGAATGGAAAGAATTTATCGTAGAAAAAATGGTAGAGAAGAAGGTGGGAAAAAAAGGTACAAGGAAGCAACAAATATACGAATATAATGCAGAATCTACATAATTTTTCTCCCGTTTCCATAATACATTTGAAACTTTAAGTGAACTTGTATAATGATAGCTGCCACAAATATCGAGCCACAATCCATGGGACCCTAAGTAAACATTAGACATTACACCAAATATGGTATGAAGCATTTGTTTACGTTACAACTTTCTTTCAATGACATTAAGGACATATCCCTTTTTTCAAAATTAAAAGTAGCGTGATATACAGTTTATTATTTTTATTCCACTATTGAAAGCGCATATTTGTTAAAGCGCAACACCCTTTATTAGGATTTAAAAATGACGCGGTTTTTTCTCACTTAACGAGTAGTGATCATGCCGCAGCCGCTGGAGGAACAGAGGAAATCCGCTGTCGCTGTCAGCAACTCAACTCAACGGAACTAAAAAGGTAAAAAAGAAAACAGAAGGAAAGAAGTACATAAACCACGGGATTTTCATACAATTTCAATCTTAAAAGCAACAAAACCAGGTCGTCATAATCACTAAAAGCGTATGAAAAGGAGGACAACCAAAAAGCAAATGCTGACTTTTACCACTCCTTAACGATTACGAAATAGAATGTTAATAGCATTAATGTGAATAATAAAAACGTGAACAGTAAGAATGTGATTTTCATGACTTAGGAATACAAAGACAAAAATGAAAAAAGAAATCAAAACTGTTTTACGATTGTCTCGGTCCATTCTTATAAAGTTTACTTATGGAAAATCCATTAAAGCCTACAAATTAACTGCAAATAAAAGACATCTTCCTAACGGCATTCTTCGTGGGGAATAGAGGGTTTATCTTTATGAGGATAAATCGCGTAACCTGAATAAATAGTGAAAATAACACGGCTGCTTACAGGAAATCGGATTTATAGTTTTTTTGTTATGTTTACTGTTTTTATAGTTATAAAAAAGTCGTTAATATATTTAAAGAATCTGAGAATGTGTGTTTTTAATGGCGTTGGATGAAGTAGAGATGAAATAAATTGTCTAGTCGCCTAGCGAAAGTCAATTAGTCTTGCCCTGCATATAAAAGAATATTTAATGATCTAAGGGACAACAATTTTAAGAGTATTTTTTATGGTTTTTCCTGAGTTTATTTTTAGAACGATGGATAACTAATTGTAAGGATCGCTAATCGGTGTTTAATGGCAATTAATCTGCATTATAATAGCAAAAGGGTGTGACTTGGAACATAAAGAATAAATTCGCTACTGAATTTTAGTTTTTCCCATATCTGTATATAACACACGCAATATTCTATTCAACGTCTTGGATTTCAATGAAATCTGCTGATCTTCTTTAAAAAGATCAGAAAAAGGAAAGCAAAAATTTGATTTAAACGAACTGATGTTTAGGATTTAGGGAAAGCAACCATAAATTTATTGAAAAGTTGCCGAAAAATTTCTTGGAGCTCTCACTTCGCTAGAGTACATTTCGTTCCGTTCCATTTTTTGGGCATGGAAAAGAACCCAAATACTTGGAAGTCCTTAGAATTATTGTCAACGGGAGAAACGGAATTTCATTGAGCAGTTGAGAATAAAAAAATTCTCAGAGCTCAGAAAAACCACCGCACAAAGCGTTCAAGTTTTATGGCTACTTGCTTTGAATTGTTAAGGCCACATAGGAGTGTCTCGAAATGATTGCAACAGATAAGGATTCGAAGGACGAACGGATGAATGAAAGCAGCAAAGAATTTCTAAATGACGGAAAGATGAAGGAATGAATGAATGAATACAAACGGACTGTTTTCAAGTTGTTTCGGAAACGATTTAAAGTTATCGCCGAAAATCCTTTTACCAAAAACTCCCTCCTTTTTTCCTCCTTCATTACTTCCCCCCTTCTTCCATCCTAACCATCAGTTATTTCTCTGACAACAGTTATTTTGTATTATCAAGACCATTTGTTTTCACTCTTTCTTGTTCTTATTTTATATACTCTGCAATATATACTACTTAAAAAAAATAATAAAAAAATTTAAATACAGTTGTTTGAGTTTTTCAGAAATACATATGGATATTTTGGAGAATATATGATCTATACACAGTTAAAATGTAATGTTCGTATTAATATTTAGCATTTTAAATAATATGCCTGACAAAAATTGGATCCCCTAAAGTTTAAACAAATACAAAACTTTTAGTTTGTCTGTGATAAAAAATTCGCTAACAGTTCAAATTACTACTTGGAGACCTTTTTTAATGTTTTCGTTTTTCTTAATCTTTCCTAGAGATCATCGTGGAAATCGTTATGGGTCGAACTGAATGACAGGCATGGTGTGTATATTCATACATTGAATTTGATTCGAGCCATTTAATTCCCTTTTTAATTGCTGCATTAAAATCTCAACCCCAATAAAAACACCAACAACATAAAATAAGGAAAAAGTAAAAATTATCAAAGGTTTACAAAAACCAGAAACCTGAATGAAGGTTTAGAACTCAAGCAAAAATAATTTTGAATGATTTTATGGAACAACAAAGAAACAACAATACACCAGACACGATAGAGGTAATAGTATCTATAAATGAGTTTAACTTAAAAGAAAAACGAGAAGAATTTTAAAAAGAATCTTAAATTCAGAATTTATATGAACGAAGCCATAAAAAGGTTCACGATTTAATCAAAATTTCCATTAAGGCAACAAGTTAAAAATGAAGTCTATTTGAAGAAATCATTTTAGACGAAAAAATTCCAAAGGTACACACAAAATTTTATCCGTGGAACGAACCTGTTTGGCTGAGTGATAATTGATGAGTTCTAATTTAGCTTCCTTGTAACTCTTCTCACGATCACCGTAAAAAGGAAAAAATGGTTGTTCGTAGCAAGAAGAGGTTTTTTGGTTTTCTAATCGAGACATGATTAGATGGAGACGCGAGTATATACACTACTATTCATGGTATTCTTTTGATTTCCTTTTCATCTTGAAGGAAATATGTAATTACAGTCATTAGAAACGTAATATTAAAGGTTCGTTAAAGATTCTGAATCAATATTTGCTATTAATAACACATTTCTATGGAGTTAATTGTGATTCTGGTTCTAAAAATCATGAATGTGTTTATTTGGAGTCATTTGCAATGGATTATAGACAGTTTTTTTATTACGTTTTCTCGGTCTTTAATCGACATACATTAATTCATAGGTGAAGGATTTTCATCTCTTCTATTCTTCTTTCTTGTATTTATTACTTATGTAAGCTTCAATTACTTCAAGCGTTACTTTATTTCGACCGTGGGTGTATTTATGCCTCCTTTTCTTATAATTCCTTTTCACTATAAAGTTTCGAAAAAATCTGATCTTGCCGACGTGTTTGGTGGCGAGTTATTTGGTGGCCAATTTTTTTAATGGACGAGTTAAAATAAAAATTGAATGGCAAGGAGATCAAACAACTGATTTGACATACCGACGAAGGAATGGAGCAGCAGCAGCAGCTCGTCTTCAACTCCTCGCCCCAATGATTTATGCATGTATTGCCGAATTCCGCTGTTAATTCATTTTTAAAAATAACAAAAAGTCACTTCGGTGGAGTCGACTGCATTGCAAATGCGAGAATGCGAACTGGTTACGTGGGCCCGTGGAAAGAAGGTGGGTCGGGCCGCCAATTGAAAGCGTAGGATAGGCATTTTACAGAGCGGAATTCTGCCTGTGTGCAAAGAAGAATGAATAACGTATTTTTTGGTGAATGATTATGTGAAGAGCAGAAATCTTGTAGTGAAAACGATAAAAAAGAAACTATAGAATATTAAAATCAATGAAACAATTATAATGAATTATGTAGATATAAATTGTAATGAATTATGTAGATATGAATTCCATCACAGACATGGAAGATATTTAAAAGAATCATCAAAAATAGTAAAGAATTTATTCTGTAGATGTATCGCATTAAAGTGTAAACGATGACTTTGCATTTAAAAGAACTATTCTATAAAAACTATTATCAATTCGGTTGGAATTCTCACATCAATCATGGATGATGTTGATGATGTTTTAAATAAATTAGAAAAATTAATAAATGGGCACCCAAAAACTTCGTGATCAATTATGAAACCTTTTCTTATAATAACCATCGTATTGTTTGAAGTATTTGTATAGAGCTTACTATTTGATCAAATGATGATATGTATAAGTTTTATAAATAGATAGCATTTTTCCCTCTTTGGAATGTTAACAAAGAGGGACTAAAAGGGGCAAGAAATTATGAAGAAACGCCACCAAAAGTTACGATGACCTGCGCATAAAGGAGGCAACAAAAAACAAGTAAATATTTGTGCATTATCTTAGAGGTAGTTGTGCATTTGTATCTAATGAGCAAATAAAACCTCGAAAACAACCATAAAAAAGAAGAAACGGGAAAAGTTTATTTGTAGAGTTCTCCGTTTCCTGTGGAAAATTAGATAAATGCTGTATTTGGATAGAAGATGCATCTACGTAGATATCAAGTTTCTATTCACTTTCAGAAGTACACCAGCAGCACCACCTCCCGCTCTCCATACCATTGATATAGGAAAAGCAACAGACCCCATATTTGCTTCATAAAGCAAACATACATCATATCATGCCGACATATATAAACTTTAAGAGAAATAATGGAGCAGTAGGATGAACAGGAGAAAAAGAAGGGTTCAGTAACCTTTCCTCATTCTTTATTTCGTTGTTATTGTTCTGTCTTTCCTATGCTTTCAGATTTTATCCCTTTCACTACCTCCTCCTCCTCTGAACACACTCGGCCAGTACTCACCAAATAGTGTCCACGTACACGTTGTTCACATCCTCATGCATTGATAAGTTATGTACAAGAACAACCAACAACACGAAGTGCACTTTCGTAGAAACGTAGACGTTGAGGTATTTTTCTGTGCGTCCGTTTGGCTGTCGCATGCGGCCAACAAAACACCGCAGTTAAACATCGCAGTTGGGATCGACTCGCGGTCGATTCGAAGAGCCAAATCAATTCGTTACGCGCTTAACGATAACTTTCCTCAATCAAGTGTGCTGAAGAATGTGGAATCGTCGTTACCTTCGCTTTTGTTTGCGTAACCTACGTAAATGCAAACAAACCGTGTTCGAATTGTGATGGAAGGTTACGTGATGGGGTCTGAGGGGGAGTACAGTGTACTTTGTGAAGACGTCATGTCTGACCAACTACAATGCGATAGTAATTAAGACGTGCTGCAGCGACAGCGAAGTCGTTTTCGCTTCCGTATTGGAAAAAATAGTTGACAATCAAACAAAAATTTAAACTAAAATTTAAAAAAAAAAAATTAGCCTATGAATGCATTCTACAAACTCTAGAAACTCAAATCTATGCGAAGCACTTCCTCATATGCGCTTCTCTTGAACAACTGTACCGCATCTTCGAAATAAAAAGTGGATGGAAGAAAAATGCAGCTCAGAGGAGAAAAGCCACGTTTTATCAAGTCAACGGAGCAGTGGACCGGTTTCAGTGAAAATCACGATCACATATTAATGGAAATTTAAAGAAAAACGAAGTATAAACTGTACCTTGGGCGACTGTACCTTTTCCTCTTTATCCTTTCCACTCACAAGCCGATCCAGTTCGCTCCATCTCCCATGAACCTGTCCGCCGAATCCATTAGATGTTTAGGCTTCGATTTCTAGCTTCGTTTTTAAGCCAACTATCAAAGAGCCAACTTAACGTATCACATAAACATAGATACAATCTAATGGAGGCTGTATTGTTCCTTGTTTTATTGTTGTTTTTATTCGATTTTCCTTTTTTCGTATTATTGCTCCATGGATATTCTGTATACAATCCTTGCTTTTGTGGTATACGACGTTGTTTATCAAAGTTATTCTCACACAAAAGCGGGACGACTTTGGATGAGGGGCGATGGAGCTAAAAGGAAAATGGAGAAGGGAAAACCTAATGCATCTATTTATTCCTTCGCCGATCATTACTTGACGCTGTTGATTGTGTTTTTGTTGCTGTCGTTATTGCTGGGACGTCTTTTTCTATTGCGCACCAACGAATAAGCCTTTTCGATTACCAGCGAGAACAGAGCCTTTCCTTTCTTTTACAACAGCGCTACGATGATGTCAATCACCTGTGCAACGCGCAGGCGTCAACGCGTTTCATTGCTGGAAACTTGTTTTCCATTATTTTTCTTAACGATGCGTTACGCGGCACCAGAAGACGTTCCCATGTGGGTAAAAGTAAAGCCTTTAAGATGCGGCAGAAGCAGTGACTTGCAGCAAGTGAACAGTCAATAAGCACCGCATCGCAGCAGGAGCAGGAGCACCGGCAAAAGGAAGGGAAAGGATTAAAGAAAACGAATGCCTGTCGATACGAAGAAATGCTTTATGCTGATGATGGGATCCATGGATGCATTGTAGTAGGACGGTGTGACGCCACAAGAATTATAAAAAGAATTCTATGAAGCGCGGCGGAACGTCACACAAAAGACAGACCTAAAAATCAGTTGTTGAGGTTGTGTGTTGATTGATGTAACGCAATTAGAATTTCTAAATTTCCATTAGAATACACTTTACAGAGATAGAATAGACGATGAAGGGGTTTCGTATTATATTACAAACGAAGGAAAAATTCCACCGAAACGTTTTCGATGTACGTGGATTTACTTTGATTAGATTTTAATGTTCAGGCAACACGTAGTTTCTTGTAAAGAAACGCGTAGTAAAATTGTTTACGGTGGAGGATGTTGGTTTTTTATTTGAAAATCGTGATAAACTGAAAATTCAATGCCGGTGGTATGTATTTATAGAAGTTGTAAGCGATGTATTAACAGATATTGCCATTGTCATTGAAGAATAACAAGGAACTTTATGAGAAACACGGTCGCCAATGCATAAAGAAAGTCCACCGAGATGAATTCCTTTATCGATCTTTACAAGTTGAAGAGAACAAATCATATATGGAAATTTCTATTGTATTGTATATTTATCATTAAAAGGCTGATGTTCATCAGAATCATTGAATACAATGGTTCATGTCCATCATTAACTGCGCTTATTGTTTAGCATTATCACGATCTTAATTTTCTTCTATTCATCTCAATACACTGCAAGGATTTTCACTACTGACAACTATAATTTATTCCAGTCTTGCAGCTACTTGATGATGCTTTAACCAACACTGCATGATAATGGAGGAAAATTTAAGAAGTCGCTGAATTATAATGCAAAGTATTTATTTGAAATAATAAGAATAATAATAATTATGATGATGATGAGAAGGATGACGGTGATGTTGATGAGGAGGCTTTTCTATAAGCCAAGTGATAAGAAGCAAATAATGCAATCCTACAGAGTTTATGTTAATCTAAAAAATTTACTTTACCTTGATGTCTGCATAATTTCGAATATTTTAGAAACGTATGGGAATAATATAAAGGAACACATAATATACAAAAATATGATCTGTGATTGGATAGGAATGTGGAAAGACCGAATAGCAACATTATCCGCACCAACAGCTTACAATAAAAAGAGGTAATAACGAAAGAGTGATTCTATTCACGTAATTAAAAAAGTTCGCTCGATGTTCACTTTAATTATGTTGATTTGTAACGCTTTAAAAGGTATTTTGGAATGTTAAATAAGAGCTTATTAAAATAAATCCATTTAAAAAAGAAATGTGTGTGAATATGTAAAATATGTTTAGACTACTAAAGTCTGTATATTGTTCTCTATAAACGAATTATAGTAACTATAGACGATATAGATTAGAGGAATAATTAGAAAAGTTTACTTCCATTTGACATTTTATGCTGGTGGCTTTTTTATTCCCTCCTTCCAAAAAATCCCAGCAATCATTACAACCTCAACGCCTCACGCGTCACTTTTGTAAAAATACAAAAAAAACTGGTTGTGGTAGCACTGGCAAATATACTCAGATTTGCATATTTTCATTCATGCAAACAGTTTGATGTACGATTGTGATTACAAGGATGTTGTTGTTACATCAGGATGTTGGCTGCATAAAAGAGATTCCAAATATTTTTAATTAGAGACACGGACAGACGACAGATTTCGTAATGTTGAAACTACGATGGAAATAAAAAAACGGCAGATGTGTCTTTGTGCCGTCGTGACGCGTTGATATCTGATTTATTTGAGGGGCGTAAAATGTTGCGTTCCCCGCTTCAAGTGAAGTTAAGTTACAGCAGAAGTTTAACAGAAGCTGGTTGAGTGAGTCCAAGTGAAGATAAGTTCGAGCAACCCTCTGCAGAGAACTCTACACCTTCTCAGACTTCATCTATTCACCCATTCATTCATTCATTCAGAGGAGAATGAAAGAGAACTCTATGAAGATTTAAACAATGTTACATCAAATTGTGTTTTGTGAAAATCTAATACAACAATTTCAAGTTGGATATTAAATTACTTGTGTTGTGTTGTTGTTGTTATCACACATTGTAATTTGTTCAAAATGACGCGCGTTTTCAATTAATCCCAATGAATGCAAAACAAAGTCCTCTCTCTTCCAAGGAAGATGGAAGAAAAAGGACAACAATAGAATTAAAATAACAAAGATCCGTCATAAATGTCGCGATTTTCTTGAAAGATAAATAGTTTGAAGCATGTAAAATTGGTCAGTTGACACCAGAGACGTTGATGATTTTTTAAAAGGACAACAATGATGAAGATTTGATTTGATGAGTTAAAATCTGAGTGAGAATAAAAAATAAGGGACGCGAATGATTGGTCAATTTGCAGCTGTGTTAATTTATCACATTACATAAAAGGAAAAGTTGCTATACTTGTTTCGATATAACAACAGCAAGAAGTGATGATTAATCAAGATTAAAAATACAGTATAGGAAAATTTTTAAACGAGGACAACGAGAAGTTTTTTGGAAAACTGCAGTATTTAAAATAACCAAGCAGCTGCTTAATTTTCTGTACAGCTTATGTACAGAGTTACAAACACGAAACGTCGAATTCTGTGTGTGTCTCTGGAGTAAAAATAATAATAATAACAAAACAGGTACACAGACAAAACTTTGTCTACAGCAGAAAACAATGAAATTCTAATTAAGATTATGGCTAAAGTGAAGCGAAGTGAGCATCGTGCCTCATCCGCAGTTTTAAAGTAATGAAGCAGAGTAGAGCCAGAGTCAGAGCCGAGGAAATTGAGGTCCTTTAATCCTTCTTCTTATCCCGTATTTAACTTCCACTGTGCAAGGATTTAATAATTTTTCTTAACGAGTTGCCGACACAGAAGGTTTTTTATTTTAAAAAAAGAGGAAAGTAAAATGGAAAAATGCTCTTTGGATCGGTCTCACAACGTTTTTTCTATTAGTGTGCATTCCTTTCACTATACCATTGCTTATGCTCATTTTATGCTTATTAAAAGTGTTAAGCATTTAAATTTTATCCGCTTGGAAGTGCAACGGCAGCAGTTTCAACTCGTGTACGTCTCTCAAATGGTTTGACACACGCTTGACTTCAAAGACTGATGTAAAAGGAAAAAACTGAGAGAAATCGGTGGAAACTCTACACCTTTATAATGTATAAAAACTCCGGATTCATCTTTTATTGGTGATGAGAAACACAAAAATTCATTGCAAAAGAAAAGCAGATCTTCTGGAAGCGAGATCATGGGTGGTTTTCAGTCAAGCCTACAAATATCGACCTCAGCTGTCAACGTTATAAAAAGAGTTGTTTTCTTCTATTATTCAAATGCTCATTGCATGCGAAATCCTTTCAGACTCGCAGCCACAACTACCAACAAATAAAGCAAAATTACAAATGTATGGAAATGACTCCCATTGCGATGAACTCGTCCATCAAGGGTTGTGGGTGGTATGAAGAGGACTGTTGACATTGGGGATGGGCCAAGTCGATTTGACCTCATAGCGTGTCCAAAGGAATTTAAAATTTTTCCATTGAATTTTTTCCTTTTTACTCGAAGTATAAAAACCTAAAGAAAATGTAAATTATTAATAGGATATAATCACCAAAGAATACCAAACAAAAGACCGAAATTTTCGCAAACAATTGAGGAATTATAAAACGGAACAAAAAGAGTTCCAGGTCGGTTGACAGATCCGTCACCATCACCGAGTCACCAAGTGTTTGCTCCTTTCTTCTTCTTGACGTTGTGGTTCTTTGTTTTTTGGGTTGATTGGTTTTTTCAGGTTCTTTTGAAATTTCTCAGTTTTCAACGGAGTTTTCTAAAAGGTTTTTGTCCAATTTTGGCGCGTACTACTTTAAATGTTAGTCTATGAAAACGCTGTTATTCGGAAGATAGACACAAGGCCTACTGTCGAACACTTTATATATTATAAGGAAATAATCTTGCTTTTCCTTTTTTTAACATGTTTCACCTATTTGTAGAAAATTCCAGGAATACCAACTTCTTTTGCACTAAATTTGCATAACAGATGAAACAAGTTATTGGAATGTTTACTCAACTGATGGCGATGACTGTCAACTGAGCCAACATCCAAGAGTTCAGAGCAGAGACCATCGAGAGGACAAATTTACAATTGAGACAAAACACAGATGATCTCGTGTGTCAACAAAAGCATTTTCGCACATTTAAGATTTTAAATAAATGCCATGGCTGTGCGTTTGTTTATCTGTCTATCTCTCCGTCGAGTTTGCTGAGGTGCACGGATATATCACTGACCTGACCACTGATGGCCTAGACACAGCCATCACTGAGTGACTGTCTGATTAACTATGCAGCTGTCGCAACTCGACGTCGAACACTTGACAAGAATTTAAGCTTAAATCTAGTTAAAAATACAAAAGCTACTACCAAAACATGGTGTTCATTGAAAAGGATTCTGGAATTGTTTGTTAAAGGATAAACCTTCTTTTACTTGAAAAACTCATTTCTACTGAAAAAATAAAACTCTGCATAGTCGAATATATGTATGTGTATGGGTGAACATTTGAGGCCAAAATTAAATACTTTATTATTTAGACACTTAATGAAGATGAAGATTTAGAGAAGAGAGATAAGTCCGAGCCGAGTCCAACCAACCAACTAAATTCTTGAGCACGGTTAAGGTTGTTGTTTGTCTTCGTAGGTAGCCACCCACTTTCAACATTTTCAGTTACTCCTTGCAAAGAAAGGATCTCAGTTTAATCCCGCTTAGCAGACATCCAGTAGAGACCCATTATTCGACAAACATTTCAGAATTCTTTTTAGCACTAGTTTTTACAATAAGCAAATCCACTGCGAAAAGAACAAGTACAAAACAAAAAACTCCTTTTTTCTTTCATAAATTGTTGTTCTCTCTCTGAAAAATTAGAAAACGGTTATTTTTGTGTTCGTGTTCCCCTTAGAAATAGGTAACTAAGAAGGTTAAAATTGAAATAAGCAAAAAGCGCGCCAAAGTTCGAGCAACAGACAAAGAGACGCACAGGAAACAAATAAAAAGAATGAGGAAAAATTTGTTCTACGTGTCTCTATTCTGTGTATGACAGAGAGCAATATTTTTGTTGTAAAAATTTAATCTGAGGTTGAGTGAAGCGCTCAATCATTTCAGTTGATCCACACTTAAGAAATCGGACACTTACGAAGTAGACAACGAATTCCACTCGGGATCTACGAGAACTACGAAGAAATCTATACACTCATTTATACACTTTCGATCCATTATCTACGGTACGGTTTGAAGTTTGAAACCTACGCAAATCTTTTATCACTCTGCAAAGATAATTATTGTTGTTATATTTGCTCGTTGCGGACGATTCTTAGTTGATCATTTCTTTTCATAGTTTGTAAAAATTCCGCATCTTTTAAATGCGAAATAATATTGACCATTTCTTCGTTTTTCGGTCTGTGTTTAATCAGTGACCTGCAATCAATCCTTCCTTATCAGCAACATTATCGTTGTGCTTCTTCGTTGCACAAGGCATTCACAATTATTGAAGCTGTGAATCGACCCAATTTAGATTCTTGCACTGAGTTTTTCTTGTTTTTACAAGAACAAAATAGAAACAAAACAGCTTCGTTTGTGGTCCATGGAGTCAAGCAGTCGGCGAATTCGCGATTCCCGATAACATTTGACATTTATTTTCCGGAATAAAAGTTGAATGAATTTGTTATCAACATTCTCGATGATAATCACTGTAATAATTGACCATAATCGTCATTATTGTCGTTAAGTTTATTGTTATTATTTGTAATATGAGAAATGAATGATGCCATTCAGAATAATCATGAGTAAAGTCGTTTGTCTTCAATTAAATTTCTCTTCCATAGCATATTCATTTTAACCCTTACCTAAGGCATAAAATTATTTATATTTATGCCAAAGGTTGACTTTTCGGGACCTTAACTCTAAAATTCTGTACAAGATTAAACAAAATAAAAAAAAAAGGAAACCTGATAGAAGTGGAACCGACATAAATGACAGAAACTTCAGTCGATATCCGCATATTTGTGCGAAATCATTGGAGCCGGCCAACTGACAGAGAAAGCGGATCTCTTAGATCATGCAAGTGCATTAAAGGGCTTGACAGATACATTTGTGGACTCTAATCCTAACCTGCCACACGCTTCGAACACAAATTAAGCACATGTGCCGAAATATAGGCGCACAGACCGGTCGATCTATCGGTCACTGCACCACGGGCCAAGTTAGTTCAACATGTCAACTAAAGAAGTAATGATAATTAATGATTCTTCTATAGTTTTCAGACAAGAAGGCTGCCAACGGTACCCAGAAGAAAGAGGATTTGCCGACCACTGAGTCCATAATTGATAATGATCTTTTTCGAATACTTGGCGAAATCTTTTATTACTTGTATCACTTAGATACTTGGTCATGCTCAATGTCGGTATCCTTGCTCGACGACCGACAATCGCCATCATCATAAAACGGCTATCCATTTCACCATCCATCAATTTTCCACTTACAAATGCAATTTGCATGGTTGCAATGAGTTTGTAAAATCATTTTCGGGAATCGGAACTTCAAAGACTCTTTTTTCGACAAAGATTTTTAGAAATATTTATGGTGATGCGTAGAAAAATTCTTTATTGCATTAACTATTTTTCGGACACTCGACCGAAAGAGAAGGAGCAACCGTCTCCTATCATGCGAAATTTTATGGATGATTTCAATATAAGTGCTTGTAAATAAATTAGATACGACGTTTTTTAGACGGAATTAGATTTACATTGCAAATTAATGAAATTTATATATATCTCTATTATGGCCTTCAAGTTCTCCCCAAAGAATCGCGATGAAGCGCCATCTATTGAATGTTAAGGATATACTTTTATATCTGAGCCGAGAATTCAAAAACAAAAAAACAAAAAACACCTGAAAGTAACCTCAAGCGAACACGTGGATAAGATGAGAAAGATAACGAGAAAATAAATACAAACAGATCCACATAGAAATTGTAAAGAAACGCGAACAAAAGAAGAATTTAAAAATAAAAACAACTGGGGAAAGGGTCCTTTCTCCTGAAAATTCTCCTGGGATTCTTAGATATCTCTATATGTATCTGCACATACCTCGATATACAGGTACCTATAAGCAATGAAGTATATATATGGTAAAAAGTACGTACAAGAAAATAAATAGGCAAACGAGAAAACCTACCTGTGGCCCAGAAAATAATCCAATATGAATCTGAAGGAATGTAAAATCAAAACAAAACAGTTCTCTGATTAGAATCGAGTATCCAGTAAGACTTGTGTAAGAGCAGCCATGTGATTAAGGACAGAAATTAGAAACCCAATCAGAGTTAAGGATTGTCACTACGAAAGTCAAAGGATTGTAAAAAAAAGGTTAATTTTTATATGGTTGGATAAAGTATCGCAGCTTTTTTTATGTAGCCATATGGTGTCTTATAAAGATGGACCTTAAAGAGCGATCTATAAGAAATGAATTAATAACAGAAGAAGATGTTGTTGTTTTGTTATATTTCCTTTATCTTTGCCCTTTCTTCTTTCAATATACACACTTGCTTTGTTACCTTGAACGAGTGTATTAAGGAACATTTTGTAAACGAATATCTGCTGGCACTCAACTATAACGGGATGTCAGATGTTTATAGCGTTTGTCCTTGGAATCTTGTAGGCCACCATGTGGACATGTATTAAATTTCAGCAATTTAAGAAGTTATTATTCAATCAACGGTTACTCTATTGGATGTGATAGCAGCACCAACAAAAATTCTCAAGTATCATCAAGGAACCAAGAAGATTTGCATCTTTTTTAGAAAACGATTTTGTCAGACTTATGAAAAGACACGTTGTCACTTGTTAAGAAAAATATTCTTTATTTTGTGGTGTTTTAGTAAACTTTATTTTTATAAGCCTCACGAAATTTTCCTGAATAGTTTCATTATTAACCATTGAATCAATCATATCGACTTCATTACAAACGGCAATAAAATCGCTTTAAATTAACAAATTCATAGAATTCCAAAATTTTAATTTAAAGTAATCGTTCTGAAGCAGATAGAAAAATAATAATTGTTTTCCTTACTTTAGGACGGCCGCCCTTTTTATTTGTTCAAGCATTAAAATAATAGAAACACAAAAGTTGCCACAAATGTTTTTCTGGTTGCCCTGAAGAAGGATCGTTAAGGAATGACGAATCCTTGTTGAATATATATGGATATTGAAGGAATCATCAACACAAACGATGACGAACGTGTGTGTGGCCCAATGAATTCAAATCAACACTCTTCAGTCTTCAACAATACTTCACAAAATTAGTTGCATTTGTTGCTATGATCTTCAACAAACGTATGACTCAAAGACTGAAGGACTCTTCTCATTCCAAGTGATTCTCGGAAAAATCTGCTGCGAAAGAAGACAAATTCTTCGCTTAAACAGAAAGGTAAGAAAAATTAAGGAAGATTCATCAGCGGGCCACTTTGTAGTTTCACGAAAAGAAAAGAGAAACGATGAAATCATAATAGAAAACAAAATCAAACGATTTTCCATAAAACAGAGTATAAACATTTTTAAGATGAACAGTTCTATTAAGAACTTAATTTAAAACTTCGAAGTTGGTTTTTTATATCAAAAATTTATTTTTATCTCTTTTTTTTTAATCTACGAAGTCATAAAGTTGAGTTATAAAATTTCACACTTTGAAACGCGTCATAAAAGTCACAGGGCGATTAGAAACCGCGTTCGCAGACTGGACGAGTTGATAAGGAAACTGCATGAAGTGTGCTGCTAAAAGTGTCATGAAAGAGTGAAACATAAGAGCTGCACAGAAACAGAAAAATCCTTAAACTCTACAATAAACAAACATTTAAAAGACAAATTTCGAGAAAGAGAAGTTTTCGTAATGAATACGAAAAATGTATTAAAATAAATTGCACTTGGCACTTGACACGATATCCTGCCGAAGGAAATGCATTGCATGTTGTTGTGCTCAAGTGCCAATCGGATTAGTGAATCACACAGGGACACAGTCAACAATTTTGCTAGGTGCGCGCAGTACCCTTAAAACGCCACAGGACGTTATTCTACACGATAAGTTCCTATCGCATTCGCAATTTTTCACAAATCCCGTCGACCGAGTGGCAGTGATTTGTGTGTGTTTCTGTTGTTTGATTGTGCGACGAGTAACAGGTTGTTTTTGTTTCTGGCGCAACTGTCACGCTGACAACGCAAAATCGCCTCCTTCGATACTCTGCAGACGAAACGCTCGTTAAGTCCTGGGGTTGTCGGCGCCTATCCTGTCGTTTGTTTGGTTGGATTTTAATTAACGGTACTCCTATCCAATTGTGTTACTTTGCAGTAAATCTCCTGCAGGTCATTGTATATAATGGTGTTTTTCAAATATTTTACAATGTACAAAGGTAAATGAAATGATCCTTTGTGTTACGTGTTAAGAGAGCATTATAATAATAATAATAATGCAAAAAGTGGTTTTAAGAGTTATCTAAAATGATAATGCAAATTTTTAATATATCTAAACATGCTTCAATAAAGGTAAAAAACCCAACAGCTGTATCAATTCTGGTCAGAAACGATCCGGAAACTGACAAGTTCCTGGAATTCTGATAATTACTACGAATATTGTAAGTTATTGCTCACTATATAATCACAAATAGTCCTCAATTTCTCTACAATCTGGTCCGGTCTGCAAACAGAACGAAAAATCTTCAGGACCACCTCGATATGGGCACAGTTTAAAGCGGCAAAAGATATCCGCCCAGCAAACAACCCAAACTGTTACTTCGGAAAAGACCAAAGCAATTATTTATCGATTTTATCAGATTTCTTTTGGTTTTGTTAGAACATACGATGGATAAAGTGTTTGCTCAACACCTACATACATTCAATGAGTAATAAAAATCATCCATAAACAGTTATACAAAACGAAGTGTATTCTTTGAAATAACTGAAAAAAACAGCAAACCATCGATCGGTCGATTGCAAAGGAATTGAAAAGTAATAAAGTAGCAAGTCAATGGAAAAACAGATATTAGAGAAAACAGGGAAAACCTAAACAAGCGCCATGACAGATTTTAAATTTATGTGTGAAAGCCGAAATCACCAAAGGTAATTCTAGATAAATTCGACTCGATTTGGCTAAATAACAGGTATGTGAGGGCACAAAGACATTCCTTAAGGGGGAAAAAGTGTATTTATAGAAACCTTTTAGATGATGTAGATGATTCCTAAATAGCTGCTTTTGTTAGACGTTTTCGACTAAATTACACTGAAATCCTTAGTTGTTGAGAGTGGCACATACTTACCTCTCTTCATCGTCCAATTTATCTGCCTGCTGTTGAACTTCTTTCAGATCATGATCATTGTTAATTGCTGTTGTTGTACTTGTTGCTATTGTTGTACTTGTTACTATTGTTGAAGTTGTTACTTTTGCTGTACTTGCTGCTGTTGTTGAAGCTGTTCCCTTAATATCTGTACAGAGAGAGAAACAAATGAGAACCCATGAAAAATTACAACTAATTAATAAAGGTAGAAAGAACATAAAAAATCTTCTGTAAAATATAAAAAATAATCTCAAAATAAATCCGAAATATGTTCGAAATAATAACATTTTCGTACATATGTATATAATAAATTTTTGTCTTAAAACAGGAGAACAAAGACTGATTACCGCCTGGTGAAAGATATAAACCTCATGTTTACAGAAAAGAACTTCTATGTTGCTATAAAAATTGGGTGTGCGTCTCGGGCAACGGATCAGAATGTAATAATATACTAGTAATAACATATGTATACTAATAATACATAAGATATACTCTTTAGATAATCTTATAGAAGGTTTTAGGTTAGGTTATCAGAAAACGCGATATAAGTACCAGAGTTGGATAGTGGAACTGTATTATAAGTAACTAGAAATTGTAACTATAAATCATATAAAGTTTTTATTAAATTGATTCTACGAAGTTCGAAATTAGATAATTGGTGTATAAGAATCAGATGAGATTTGAGAATTCCCAGATGTTTATACATAACAATAGAGAAAGTGATTTTTAATCTTTTGTAAACACCTATAAAGGTAAATATTGGCAGGATATAGCAGTACAAAATAATTTGTCGGATATGTTTACCCTTGTACCTCATATAAGAAAGAGTTTTTACTAATAAATAAATCATTCAATAAGAATGACCTCTTTTTATGTAATTCTGAAAAAAGGCACGTGCTATAAGTTCTCATAGAAAGTGTTAGTAAATTCAAACAACGACTGAACACAGGATAAGAGGCCACCTACCAATTTGTATCAGCTCATAGCTACATACGTATTCAGAGAAATTTCATTATAATAGAAGCAGGTAAGTATGGAATTGAGTAATAATAGGGACACGTGCTCATTATAATAAAAGGGACACAATAATCTAATAGCAATGCCATAAAATGTGAACAGACACTTCCGTCCCGGAAGACACCTACTGCGCCATTCATATATTTGCATGTCTCCTTGTTCGACTCCTTCAATAGAGACGAGGAAGTAGAAGTAGAATTTATTTTTGCATAAAAAAGGGAATCTCTCCGTTCGAGATGATGCAAATTTTTTTTACAAACTGAGAAAGGAACAGAAGATAAAAGTGAATCCATTCATAATCATTCGTAGCATCATTAAAATAACGCTTTGATCGGTTATTAAGAGCAGGAAGTACGCATAAAAATGTGAAAAATACGAGAAGAGGGAGATGAAAAAGAATTTCAATTATGTATTATTATTATTGCTGAATTTCTGTGGGTCTCTTTGATTTCTGATGGATTTATACAAAGGAAACGTAGTGCAGGTAGTTCAAGTGGATGTAAGTCTCCTCGATGTCACTCAAAACTTTTGTAAAGTTTCTTTTGTAGTTGGGTAATTATTTGTAAACCGTGAAATTTTGAAAACTTCAAAGCACATGACCACAGGAATGAATGATTACAGATGATTACTCTATATTCTGTTCTTCACTACTCCGCCCTCCTCCTCATCATATGCATTAACATTTTTTCAAATGAGTAATGGAATTTTATTTGCATTATTTTTGCTGTAAACATGGTTTTCTCTTTTCCAGGTTTCTTTATTATTTTATAAAATGTTAAAATAAAAGACTTTATTTTGCGATATTTACGAGACTTTTTCTCAAGCTTGCAGAATTTATAAAAAGCTTGATTATCAGAGGATGAAGATTTTCAAGAGGACGATCATGTTGCAATATGAAACTTGGTACTTGGTGTTGTTGTTATGCAAGAAACTTGGTGAAATGTGGACAAAAATACACTTTCCTGTGTCAGCTGTTGAAATAACCTTTTCGAACTGTAATCAACACTTTTATTGAACAAAAAAACAACTACGTTAAGAAACTCAATACATTCTGTAGCTTTATATAGTTAACAATGTACGTCCGTGTGCTTGAATATATTGAGATCGATCGATCGATCATCAACTACGTAAAACCAATAATGCAATTATGAGAAGCGTATAGGAGTAACCACACACCACATTAGCCGCAAAATACTTCCTCTGCTCTACATGCTTCATTCTGCATGAACAAGAAAACTTTGAATGGATTATTTAAAGCAAAGCGGCAGATAGTAAATAACGTGCAAGCAACTTCACTTCCTCTCCGATTGAAGAAAGAACAAAGATCCCTCTTCTCTGCTCTTCTTTAAAAAAGCAGAAGAAAAAAAAAACCGAGAAATGAGGGCGCATTCATTCGATTCACTCCAAGTGGAATATAGGACAGGTTGTCTGTCTGGCTGCCTTTGAATACAGCAAAAGCCCATATTAAAAACGACGAAGAATCAAAATAAGCAATGAAAGGGTTAAACATTGAGTTATTAACAGACAAATTGATGCGTTCTCATGCGTTGCTTACGGGTATCGAAATAATTTTTCTTCTTTTATGATTTAAGCTCTTAATTAATTCTGAATACACAGACAGTCCTTATTATTTGTTTATTAAAGACATCAGAATGATCTCGCGTCGCTATGCTTTGTCAATGGCATTAAGAATGATTTATATTGTAACTTTTTGTTTATTTTTTTTCTCTAGTTGACAATATCATTATTAAGACATTGTTTCTGAATCATTGTCGTTGATGTTTATAGAGGAATCAGTGGGAAGTCACTTTTAAAGCAGACGAATCGAAAACAAATCGTGGAAAGTAAAGTTTCCAAAAGAAATTAAACATTTGGTTCCAGAATAGTTCAAAATGAAATTAAAGATGAAAAAGATATTTATTAAGTAATGCATTCCACTGTATATTGTTTTTCTCTAAGAGTTTTATTGAATGCTATTAATTAAAACATATATAAATAGATACATTTGATAACATTTGTCATCACTAAAAGTGCTTCATTTAAAATAGTCCTTCAATGTCTACAATTAAGAATGAAATAGTGTTTAGTTTTAATCGCTTTTGCTTGTATTACCTTTAGTCCTGCTGTCATAACGGTCAAACTCCATGACCACCACATGCACCACAACTTTTAAGTTTATTCACCCTTAGCACGCAAAGGAAACTCTGTTTTAATTTTAATCTACTCGCATAGCAACCAAGAGGAATAGAAAACCATTTGTTAATCGGGCTCTTTTTGTTATTTTTTTAGATATCGCTTATTTCGTACTTTCCATGGGTTGATATTATATAGTCATTGGGACAACACCTCGATCTCTCAGAGTGGACGAAGAAATTATGTTGTAAATTATGGATAACGTGGCGATAGCGCCGTTCAAGGATTGCGTGGCACGTGTCCCTGTACATGAATAGTATTACGCTCAAAGTAAACCGAAAGAGGTCCTTGCTCTGAAGAACCTGCTGCACAGATGACGTCTTTTATAAATTAAGAGTCCAATGCTATGACCTCTATGACTTCGAGTTTCATTTGACGAATTTTCATTGGGCTGGGGTGTGGTTCCTATTGTTGTAAAATGTGTCCTTTCTTCATGTGTTGTGCGGTGGATATGTTTTTTTCTTTTGGTTTTTTTTGTTGTCTTCCATTATAATGTAATTTTTTAAATTAGTTCTGTTTGGAGGCTTGTTTTTTGTGTGTATGTAGTTAATTTGTAAGAAAAGGCATAGACGACTGTATAGGGAAAACTGTTGTAGTTTTTTGTTATGTGCGTTTGTGTGCTCGCTGTAGCATAACCAAATTATTCATTAAGGGCTTATTTTTCTTCCTTCGTTGTCGTTTTGTTTAAAGTTCGAGCTGTACTCTGCGCTTGGCTGATTTCCTCGAGGAAACTTGGTAACGCAGCACGCGCTATGAACCCGGACAAAGCGGAGACTTCAACTTTGACTTCCGATACAGTAAGAGTAACAGTTACAGCAGCAAGTGTGTTTCTGTTTGGTTGAGTGGACGCGGGGTTCTTTTGCAGCCGCGACGCTTGCAATGAGTTTACGGTGTCAGGTGCATTTTCCGTTTTCATTCCTTGCTTCCTTCACACATCAAAGGCATAGAATGTATTTCGAAAGCAGGAATTTCGTTAATTTCTTTGTAATGAGTGCATATCAAGCCAGGAAATTCTTAAAGTCATGGGTGCGAAGGTGGTGGTGGTTGTTTGGCTGCTTTTCTGTGACCCCTGGACTTGTGCATTAGAGCAAATCATTTTTTAACCGCGCGAACAACAACATCTGAAAGTCACAAGGCATATCTATTTGTGCATATGTGAGTTTGTCTGTCATTCGCGCCTTAAGCGGTTCGGAGTTCGTGCCCTAACGTAGGACCCTGTTATTTCGTGCATATTATTTAGATTTTTACGCTAGGCGAGTATTTAAAGAACATACATATGCAGATACACATACAATCACATTGCATTTTCTCAATTGTCGTCAGGTGCTTTTGAAGGGAGAATTTCGCTGGCTGGCGACATATGGTACCATGGAACGCGCGCGCGATTTAAGAAAATTAATATGCAACGAAGAAATTCTAACATGAAAAAACTTTCTGGCCATAGAAACACTGTAGTAGAAATACAGTGGGTAAAGAAATGAAAGACAGCAGAACAATTGGCTACCTAAATATCTGTTAACTTCTTTTAGCATTTCATTATAATAAGAACGATGCCGGAGAAAACGCTATATGGTGAAAAACATTAAACTTTATCACAATCACAAGCCGTTAAGACAACACTTCGGCTCTACTCAATCACGCCACACATGAGACATTTTTTGAGGCAGTCGTAGCTCAAGTTAGCGCCATTGGACATCCGGTTTGATGAAGACTACGAAGGCATAATTTATGCTCGTATCGTTCTCGGGATGTCAAGCATCGAACAACAGCAACAAAATCGTGTCTGGCCCAAAGGATTTAAAGCAAAAACTGAAAAATCTTAAAGGGAAGGCAGCAACCGCCTGGAGCGTTAAATGAAGCACTTCAAGCGACGCAACCAGACGTAGAAGAAAGCGAAGAAGTTGACCCCTGGTGTTAATACGAATGGTTTGGCTTTTGTTTTTGCATTGACCCCATGTGATTCGGAAAACTTTATATAAAGTGAATTCTTTATATGCTTTATATACCGGTTGTTCTATATGCACTAGGAAAGGGTGTATATCAACGCTTGGCTCGTGCTGCGCTGTTTTTATCTTCCGCTCGAGGCAAGAAATTCACTGTTCTTCTTCGCATTCGCTAGGACAGTTTTGGCCAAGGTTGGTTTCAGTGTAGGAAGTTCACGCCTGATGATTATAGCATATATCAGCACTTTTTTTAACCCTTTATCTTAATACTAAAAATAAACATTTTCTGTTAATTTTATCGAGAGTTTTCGTAGGAAAGATATAAATAACTCTATAACTAGACATAGTTCATGGTAAATGTTAGATAGGTTCTATGCTTTGCCATTTTGGCCTGTCTTGTCCTCACTCATAACTTGGCCACGCCGATAGAATTTTAAACTTATACCTAAGAGGTTGAATAACCAAATTCGATAAATAGAACTGAGCTTGATATTGCTTATATTAATTTAAGAAACGCAGGACCCTGTGACTGGAATCTTCAGCTTTTCTCCTTGATAGCGGAGACCCATCTGTAGACTTTAGAAAAACCTTTGAACATAAAATAAATTTAGGGTTTTGATAGTTTGTCTTATTATATGTATCTGCTTTTGGTTTTTATAAAACTCAACATCGTCATTTCACCCTATGGTGCATTATTACTCGAAAAAACCAGCCAAGGACACCCCTTTAGGTTGAGTGACTGCGACACCGACAGCCTGACGAACGGTCTTGACATATTTTGGCGCTTTTAGAAGCAGCTGGGCTTTTCATAAAGCAATAAATCCAACTACCTACTTACAATGAGGACGTAGAGTGTGGTGAATGAAGTGGGGTCGATCGATCCGGCGGGATTTGTTCTAAAATTTTTGAAACCTAAAAAAGGATACGGTTAAAAAAACTGTGTGAAAATGTTCGAGTTTTGCATTTAAAATAATAAACGAAGAAATGCATTTATGGAAATAAAACAGAAGGACACATTCAGTGTTTATTTTTAATTTCCGAAATGAATGCTTTATAGGGATGTACGAGGGGAAACTGCCTTTCGAAAATGAAGTTAAGCGCAAATGCAAAAATGCAGTCAAGTGCATTTGAAGGCTTTAATAATAACTGCATTTTTATAAAAGTTCAAGTAGTTTAAACAATTGATTGTTATTAAGATTCTTATTATTCGGCATAAATCGGTCGGCAGATTTTTTATCGTCTTTTGCTCCTTTACAGTTTTAAGTTTATGGAGAGTTTTTATTGTGAATTGTATTATAAATATATATTAATACTTGTAAAACTTTGTAATTTTATTTAAGTGGCAAAAGGGTCGAAAAACGTCCTCCATATAGAAAAATTAGGTTGAAATTTGACTTCCAAAATTCTTCTCGGGTGCCTCGAGAGTACCACCCACGTATACAAATCCCATGCTGGTTCCATTATAACCCTCATTACAAGTATTAAATCCCTAAATGACATTTTTGCAATGCAATAGGCGGTTATTTCACATAAAATGCATGCTCTACGTGATGTATTCTATAACTCCCAACCGTATTTTCTGATCCTCCTTTCTTCCAGTTCACTAATCACTGAATTTCGACTTTTTTCCTTCTTATTAGAGTAATCTGATAAGCGTAATCTTAAGAAAGAGTAATAATATATACTCACTATAATTACGCTCTCGATTTCTCAACTTTCACAAATTGTTCGACGTAAAAGCCGAATCACAAAGCAATTTCTAATTTTCTAGCTGATTCTTTGTTTAGCTGCTCCCTCTTATATTTTCCGAAATAACTACACCTAATTAGATATTAGATATGCCTTTACAATAGAATGCAGCACGGGAACAACAAAAACTGATACGAAGCGGGTTTGGAAATTAGTTGCATTTCGCAACGCCTTATAATAAATTTTCGAAGGAATTCAAATACCAGCGAAAATAAAGTTCGATAAATCAAAAGTGTCCCCGAAGTTCTCATAGTAAAAACCGAAACGGTGCCGATTTCTGGACGACATTCTCAAGACATCGAAGGCTTTTATGAATCAAGGATGCAATCTTTCAAAAACATAAAGGATGCAGGACAAACGATGGGTAATTGAACTGCAGCGGCCACCCTAAATGGGGAGAAACACATAATCGATATTAAGGCGTGGAAAATTATGCAATTACAAACTGTAATTCATACTCTTAATTTAAAGATTTATAAAGCCATTATATTTAATTAAAGATGTATTTTTAGGAGCGATTCTGAAGAAGAAAAGGTCTATGAGTAGTTTATAAGATATTGTCGAGAACTGAACACATGCTCAACAGATTCGTCTTAATTTCCTCACACATTAAATTAATTTGCAGAACAGCATGAAACGGAAGTCGTATATTCAAACAGTTATTTACGTGCTAAGTATGTACATAGTTGGGTATATACACATGTGAAGTGGCGAAATTGACCAGACGACGACTTGAAATGCATTGAAGGCGGTGGCGGCGTCATAACAAACACTCGGGGCGCTTACTCAAGAGCTACCTAGGATTTTTCTTCCATTGTTTTTTGAGGATTTTCTTGTAACAAGAACCTTCCTGAGAAAAAAGCGCAAACATCAAAAAAAAAAAACCACACACGAGCGGACAAGACACAAGAGACAGAAACAATGACAACTCAAATAGGGTTTAAAATCAACTCAAATTAACCAAACGATCCCCACATGGATCGCACATGCTCACACCATAGACAAATATTAGCACATGATGCAGAAAGGCAGAGAATAGCGATATCTGTAGGGGACATACGAAGAGTAGAGCACAATTTCCAGCATTAATCCAGCATCGAAGATGACAAATTGAGTCGACGTCTATCTCATTTGTTCTTAGCTCAAGTGCTTTTTATTTTCTATATCAATTTCCATTTTTGCTTTTTGTTATCTTTGTGAGACTTCGTTTTCACTTCTTCCGTAACCTTAGCATTTCGTTCCTTTTTTAGCCTTTTTATTTCGTTTATTTTCGAAAACTTTTCTTTATATTTGGCAAATATTTGGCGGCAAAAGAATTAAGAATACCAAAGAATCATTGGCCTGTTGATCCAACAATCAAATATAATTTGTTGCGTGTTTAAAATATGATGGACGTAGTTTAATTGCAAACAATTTGGGTCACATTAATTAGCATGCGGAGTCTGCATCCATAAGCGCCTCTATATCTCTATGTATGTCTATTGAGGGCGTGCGGTTTGTTCCTCCTTTCATAAAGATTTTCGGTTACTTTGGTTATTTTTAGTTACATATTTTTGCTTTTTATCATCAAGCCATTTGATCAGCTTTACAATATATGGGGCGTTTTTTTTTTTTTTTTGGCGGATGTAATTTATTGAAACAGTCGGAATCGATAATATGATGTTATATATTGTTATAGATAGCCAGAAATATGAAAATATTATATATTTTAAATTCAATTTCGTAGCAAAAGTCATTGAAAACAGAAGCTCACGATTTCTGGTTAGCGTCGATCATTTTAAGGTGTTTTGTAGTCTACTTTTAGCGCTTTTAAACGTAAAGGATTATATTAAAGGGCCTTTAATACATGATTTTAAAAACACAAGGAACCAAATTACAATTTCTTCTCTCGTCATGTTCCTACCAGAAGATTATGTCCTAATATATTCCTTCTTTTGTTCCCTTTGCATGCCTCCATCTTTCTATTTATGAAGGAATTTACCATCCAGAAGAGAAGCAAAAACAGATCATTAACGGTGGCAGCTATTTTGAGAACCTGCATAAACTAATTTGGGGGAACTCTGTTCGGTCCCCGGTAATCTTAAAATCAACTTTAATTACAGTACAGCACAAATTCTGATTATAAATAACTCTTGCATGGGCGTGTAGTGTAAGAAATTAAAGTCTCTGATCTTTTCGAATGACTTCCGAGTGAATGAATGCCTGTATTTCAATTGAGTGCAATGAACGAGAAAGGAAATGCATGTAAAATGTGACGTGATGATGGAGAAAAGGCGTATCCTTGCATTAAACGGAACTAAAGGAAATAAACTAAAATTAAATCTACAGCGAAATTAAAAGGACGCAGCAACAGCACGAGTACAGCTTGAAAAATCAATTTTAATAGCGTCGAAATGTTGCCGTTGTTTGTATAACGATGATGGAGATTTTATAAATTAAATAGATGATGACTTCACACCGACGCTGTTAATAACAAAAGGCGATTTATTGAAGTATGCAGGCGGCTGACTGCTTGGAGAATTGATTGAATGCCGCAAGATCGCGTCACAGCGAACGCTTCAGTGATCGCAGGCGTAGTTAAAAATTCTTAAAATAAAACGATAGATGAAGAAAAGAGAAGAGAGATTCCATGTAAACCATAACCTAAGTCAAGCTTGAATACAACAACAACAAATTGACATAACAGAATCAAAAATTAAGAGGACTTCTGCGTAAAGTCTGTCCTTCCACTGATTTAGGCATACGAACCCATAATTATGCGCCAAAAATTTGCAAATAATTGAAATAAAAGGGTGAATGTGGAAGGAGAAAAGCAAGGAAACAAAAAGAAACCAGAATCAAGAAGGGAGAGGAGCGTAGAAAAGTTGCGCGCGAGGTTAAAGGCACAGCTGAGCAAATGCATTAAATCAAACCTACCTGCTGAGAATAAATGATTATTATCCTTATGAGTTTGGCTGGGTTTTGCGACAGGACTTTCTTCAAAATATGGTTTATTCGGCTGTCGCTAAAACACATGGCAAGGACTCAAGCACGAGACAATCTACAATTCGATTCACATTAAAAAAGGTATGAAAAGGGAAATTCCCTTTATTTCTTGTGGCCTTTTAAAAATCAGAATATTCAAAAATGTTAAGAAACACACGAAATTGGATGAAATCCCTACCATTTAACAAAAACATCTGAAAAAGCCAAAAAATAAGACAACTCGAGGCATTTGAAATAAAAGGAAATAAGCGCCAGGGAATATTGATTCCAGGTGCCAGGGATGTTCTCACAATAGCAGACATTAAATACTACTAATTAACAAGAAAACATGCACAGTAGTTAAAAATGCAATACAATTATAAATAATCCGTAAAAATTCCCTATTCACCGTATAAAGTCACCGTTCATCACCCTGATTCACCATTCTTCACCCCAAATTCACCACTCGATACAACTCAGTGCATTTAAACTTCAACTGTCGGGCGACAAAGTTTCGTTACGGCGGTTTGAATGCACTGAGGACCTTTTTTAATCTTAGAGAAAAGTGCATTCGGGTATTTTATTTCCGAGACTTTGGCTTTGACTCCTCGCACAGCCATCGACGCACTAATCTCACCTCAATCTCGTTATTCGTATATATATATATTTACTAAGGAATAAATAGGAAAGCGAAGGAACGAAGTAGAACGCCGAACGATCTCCCTCAACGATCTCACTTCGGCACCGCGTTCGCCATCCTCCGATACAAAATAATATAAAAAATATTCTTCTTTAAGGCGATTCGGGCGCACTTTTTCGCATCTGCTGCGTTTTGATTTTCCCCCATCGAGACGGTGGTTGGCGTTGTTGTTGTGCATCTCCCTGTGTTGCTACGTTGTTCACCCATCAGCAAAGGTAAAGAAAAAAAAAAAAAAAAAAAAAAATTAACAATAATCAGTAAATAGCAACAAAAAAAAAATCGTCAAAACTTGCAGCGGAAAGACAAATAAGGACGAGGAGGACAAAGAAAAGGAATTATTATAACCAAGTTTGTTTCTTCCTGCTTCGTGGATAGGACATGCAGTGGGACGAAGGAGGGAAGGAAGGAGAAGGGTTAAGAATCCATGTGACCAGATCCGATGAGTTGCTTTTCGTGAATGTATAATAATTAATTGCAAACGTCACAGGATATTTTCTATAATTTAACCCATTGAGATCCAACAGAAATGTCAAAACAACTCGAGTCAAACAACAAATTTTCAAATTGAACATTTCCAATTCTCGATTAAACTGTTCTATGAGTTTTCGTCTTGTGACATCTGCAGTCGCTTGGCGAAGATCCCCCGCTTGACATCGAAACCGCAAAATCATCAGCAGCAGCAGAAAGTCCGCCTGTGACTCGGGACAAACAGTATCAATTGAGATCATTCTGCAAGACAAACAACGAATTATCGTTCAAGAAGTCATCCCACCAACTGACCATCGATCGGACATCCAATGGCTTGCGTTGGACAAGCTGCAGCTCGACTCGACGAAGGTGTCAAGGGTGGAATTTTCTTGCAATTGTTTTCGTTTGTGGCACGCGTTTTTGTTAGAACTTCCTTAATTGGCAACTATTGATTTCCGCCTACCATCGCGCTGATAAGGTGACGAAATCGAAGAAACTGCAGAGGAAGAAACACAACGGGAAATCTTGCGGTACCTGAGTCCAGCGACATCAAAGCAGATGGCACCGTCCCTTGGAATATGTTTAGTGGTATCATGCCCTCGTCGATAATCGTCTGATTTTGATAAATATACTAAATTAAAATTAGGAATTTCCACAATTCTTATCGACGAATAGTCTTCACTTCGTCAAACATTAAAGGTCAAGCAGCTGAGCTCGCGGAGCTCAAACTTTAAGAGGAGTTTTCTTTAATTAAAACGCCACTTTAAAAAAACTTGATTTTCTTCATTGTTTTTGCAGCTGCTTTCAGGGAAAAGTTACATTCTTGTAATGAATAAAAAACTGGAATTCAGACATCCTTCAGTAAGGAAACCTTAAACGTTAATCATGATCAACAGCATCAAGGAAACGTCATAATTTTTAAGCTTATTACACACAAAAAAGGCTCTAAAATGTTTAATTTCCTTACATGTAAAAAAGTTTCCAAATGAAAACCTGTTAATTTTCCAAAAAGTGGACCAATTTGCATCTTTTTGTTGGTCTCCAGCATCCTTTTTGTTGAAGCAGAATGTACCAGTCGGCGGTCGACAGATTTCCGAAGCTGGCAGACAACATTTGAAGGAATCACGTCGAGTAACCAGCAGACCTGTTTAATTGTTCTGCTCTGATACAGCAGCCGGACGAGAATGAGTTGGAATCCTTGCTTCAGACAGCAGCACTGTAAAGAAGTTTGCCGCGCGCGCGCATTCTAGTTTTTTTTTTAATTCACCATATTTTGGGTGCTTTATGTGAGTCTTTTTAGACATGATATATAGCGAAAATACTGTGGATACACATAGTTGACCCCTTAAACATTTTTCTGCTTTTTGTCCTTTTTTGCGCATAGTTTCGTCTTCGCTATGGTCATCACAATGAATGAAAAATCTTGCTAGACCCCTTTTTTTTTTGTTATTTGTCCAGAAAACTAGTAATTTCAAACATGCGCACACGCACACACGTGAAAAGGGGTCAAAGGACACGCATATAAACAACAGCAGACAGTATTATCATCTATTCCGACATAAGAGTATTTGAAAAAGGACAGTGCTTAATAATAAACCGATTTGACTTAAATTTGGGGAATAATGGAAAAGGCGGAAAGAGCTGATTACGAATTTTGAATTTGTTAAGCAATATTAATCGGATATAAGATTTCTCAGTGATAAAATGTTAGCTTTCTAAACTAATTTTAGTTTAATGAAAGAATACTCAATTAAAAATTATCGTAACGGATACCAGTACAGGCCACTTGCTCAAGTATTGTACTGGGTAATACTAGGATCTCTGTGTACTCCTTTCGTGTACATGTTCCGGAGATCTTAGATTTCCTTAAATTCCCTCGGAGAAAACTGTAGTCTAATTCCGAAACAGGTTGCTTAAATCTTTCGTACATCTGCATAAAAGCTAAACAAGTTTTTACCCTTCAAAGAGGCTGTATACCCAGGCCGATCTCTCTACTATTTACATATGTATTGCTATTAATACACTATTCTTATTATTCACTATTCTTTCTTATTGAAGATCATTTACTATAAAGAAGTTGAAGCTTCTGATGAGAACAGCTGCAGTTGATTGATTGAACATTGATTGAAAATTCATCTTCGTTTTCATCCTCATCCTCTTATCTTCGAAGCGTTGAAATTTTCTATAGTGTACTATAAATAAATTTGTTTTGCAAATATTGAAGCGAAGAAAAATTAATGCAAATGCATTGGAACGAAATGATATAAATTACAAATTATTTATGCAAAAGTGAACCTTAACATAAATGAAGAAGACGAGTTTTTTAAAGGATCTTGACTATTGGACTGAAAGACAGACAGACAGACAGTTGATGTCTGACAGCCACCCTTTTGCAATACAATATAAATATGCAACAATAAATACAAAAATACTTAAAATAAATACAATAATGCCAACAACAACCACTTCTCAATAAAAGTACAAGGAAAAAATAAAAGAAAACAGAAATTGTTACGACTGACTACGAAATTTCCAATTTCCCAGGTGGCTGTGCATAAATAATTTCGCTAAATAAGAAACCACGAAAACTTTGCCAAATGGCAAATTAAAAAGGATAGCAAAAAAGTGGCGAAGGTACAGAAGATATACAAATATACCGAGTCGAATGAATGATGCAAATTTTAAACAACAACAACAACAACAACAACAACAATAAAAGATAAAGACAACAACCAACTCGCAACGTACTCGGATGAAGCCCTGAAATCGTACGTGCCGAAGCAAGGCGAAGTCGAACAGGCGCGCTTTTTGCATTGATAATAATGATGCGTTCTGCCAATAGTAATGCTCCAATCTCCTGTGAATGAATACCTTTCGGTTTTCTTTTAGGTTATTCAAAGGATATTGGTTTATTCTCTGTATTGTAAAGCGAAATTCAATTTGTAATTTGCAATTTACGATGCGATTACATACACACAGCACCATGAATACACAAATTAATCCTTGGCACACAAAAAAACAAAAATATGTATGCTGAACGTCTTTTTACGTTATTACAAGCAATTGAACAAAGCGATTGCTAAATTGCATTGATGACATCGAACAGGGACAGAAAAGGGTGCAGCAATATATATACATATTTTTATTATGAGCTGCGAAGATCATATTTAATAATTTTTGATGAAGGAATGACAAAAAAGCTCAATACAAGAATTCAATTTTGGATTCAAGCATTTCCAATCGAATGTTGGATTAATTTCCATTAGAAATGAAGAATTTGCTAATGCAGAAACAAAAAAAAAACGATATTAACAAAAAAATTTTAATCTATACAGGGGAAAGAAAAATTTCGACAAGAAAATAAACAATAAGCAGCAACAATGAACTAATGACAACGAATCAAACGCATTTCATTTGACAGTAAAAAGAAAAATGACTTAAGGTATGTGATCAGCAACGGGGAGAAACTAGATAAGGTTTTTCCTCCCCACCCAAGGCTATCAAGGAACGGGAAAACCTTTCACCAACAACAACAACAACCACAATCAAAATCACCCTTCAAACCAAGTCGTAGATGATGACGATCATATTCAACGCTCTGATGAGATTTCATGCAATTCAAGATGATGAAAATAACGGTTGGTTGGTTACTTAAAGTCTATCACGGAAAATAAGAGGTGGAAAAAATACGGAAAAAGTAGCATTAATGGCCTGAAAAATGGCCTTGTGATCATTTTTCAAACAGCAGCATCACCACCCAAAAAGGGATCGACATCTTCTACACAACTGAAAAACACAGCTCACTGAAGATGAAATAAATTGGCAACCTCAGGAAGGAGCTGTAACTGAGATGATAGTTAAAATGACATGTACATGTATAAACTTTTCCCTTTTCATGAAAGATACTCGTTGTGGTATCTAGTTGAGTGGCGATGCAATCCATGAAAATATTTCCTAGTAATCCTGGCGCATCATTGTGAGGATGATCAATAAAACAGCAGCAGATGTTAGTTTATTTCACAAGTTTTTTGAAAAAGAGATTTCATAGCATCCTTAAAAATAAACATACAAACTTTTCTGAGAAAACTTAAACCATGTCTACCGAGGAGCAACCGATTCTCTTCTGAATCGTCGTAAAAAGAGCCGTTTGTAAAATATCTGGATACTCCTAGACTAAAACTTGGATAAGACTTGCAGGACTGTAATAACCACCAAGTTTTTCATATTGGACTAATCTGCAATGATATTTCTGAGTCTGAATCTCTGAGGAAGACAATAGTGCACCTAGAAAAAGTAAGCTAGAGCTGAGGGTGGATCAGTTGAAATTGGTTAGGCAACAAATACCGGCCACTTTCTCTATCAATTGAGGAAATGTAATGCAATACGACTCTATTCTCCCTTCTTCCTACTCCAGTTATTATTATGAGGGTTTAGCCTGTATCATTGCAGCTTTCCGGTCAATATTTTACTATATTCTGCACGGCAATTTGCGTTTATTTGATTTCCATCTTTTGGCAGTGTAATTACATTGATTACGAGCGTAAGGGGTGGTTAACCCCGATGTTATTACACCCGTTCCCTATTTTCTTTTACACATATGAGTAATCACATATGAGTTTATCGTATTCAAATGTTATTGTTCTTTGACTACCTGAAAATGCCTGTGTTTTGATAGATCAAAACGAAGAAGTTACCAGTTACTATAACAACAAATTAAAGTGCATTGCAATTCCTATTGTAATTAATATTATAATCGGATAATCCAGTTTTACCTTCAAAAGTAAAATTTCCAAGAAATTAATTTCATACAAACAAAAATAATTCAAACGGGATCCTTCTAAAATGCTGTTTACAAAGGCTGGTCAGCGATTTCAGATGTTACAGGGACTGACCATAGGTCAGGTCAACCAGAACAAATAGGATTCAAGTGCAAATTTAATAATACGCGTAAATAAACAAAATCCGGAACCTCGTAAATATAAAATTAAATAAAACCCATATTATAAAAGAAATTAAAAAAATCTTAAGCAAAGGTTACAGAAGTAGCAATAAAGTTTACCATCGGCGAGGAGAAGCGAACAATAAAAGTTTTCCAAGACAAAGCGTTAACTTGACCGTGTATAAGTCAAAGAAGGATCGACGGAGAAGGACAAAAAGGATTTTCACGAAATTTCAATGTTTGTTTAGTGATCAGATACGAGCGATTGCGTTAAATTAAACGCAACGATGATTCTGATGCCATCAATGACAAGCAGCGAGGTCTTGCGGTGAGTTTATCAAAACTTGAACTGGTCTTGCGACGTGGCGTGGCATTAAAATGACCAATGGTCATCAGCGGTGGAAAAACTGAGCAACTAGCGGCAAAGCGCCTTAATAGAAACAACACAGAGACGGGAATTAAATTTTGACACTGCAGAAAGGACTTAAAATAACAAAAAGAAAGGAGACCTTGGAGTAAAGCGCGAAAATTAAAAAACTTGAGTACTTGAACCCCGTATACGTTGTGAAAAGAAAGGGTTATGAACCCTTGGGAAAAGTTTCGTGCGCGGCTTATGACGTGTAATGAAGATGAAAGATTTACAATGTAAAGGAAAGGAAAAGAGTTGTGAATTTTTATTGCAGCAGCAGCCTTAAGTGCGACGCAATATAACAAAAGACTGAAGATTGCGGCTCGCGGCCGCGTAAGAAGCGCGATCAGAATTAATTTCACGCTTTCATGATGAAAGCGATTGACCAAAGGTGTAGAAAACCTCGGAAAATTTCGGTGTAAAACTGAAAAACGCGAATAATAAAAAAGAGGACGAAATCATTTAAATAATCGTGGTCAAGCGGAGACCTCAGTCAATCAAAAGACCCTCAGTGCTTTGATGAAAGTCGAAATTATAAAGTCAGATGTGTTTAGAGGTTAAAATCGAGGTCAAGTTTCGTAAAGTTCGTAAAAACCGCGTAATAATCGGAGGAATTTTCAAGAAGTTTCTAAGAAAACATTTACAAAAGCAGAGCTTTAATCATTAATGGTAAATGAAGCAAAGTTGGTTGCTTGATGAAGGGTTCAATGGAACGGAGAACAACGGCGACAAAAAGCAATCGCAACTCCGCGTACCTCTTTTTTTGCAGATTAAAATTTATGAATGCGCGAATCGCGATCGCAATCGCAATCAATTGATATTCAAGGATCAGTTTATTTTACATTAGGTGTTAAAAAAAATTGCCTATCAAAGATTCACAAAAGATTTTATTTGATTTATTTCAGTTGTGTGAATTCTCCTTTTTTATTACTTTGGCATACGCTGTGATTTTATTACCATCTGAGGAATTTTGCATCCTTTTTACTGTCTTCATGCAAGGATAGGACTTTTTAGGATCGTAATTTTTTAGCATTAAGCATTAAGATTGTCAGTTTAGGAAAAGGCGTTGATCCCTGCGATCTCCTTGATTAATTGTTTATATAGGAAATTGATAAATAAATAAAAGATTGAATGTTGGCCCATTGTAATGTAAATCGAATGTGCGTTTAAAGAGAAAACTGTCACTAATCATGTGGTTTTTTGTGGGAATTAACAATAAGACAAATTACATTAAAGTAAACGATGCATCAATTCTTTATTTATGCAAATTCAATCAGAGATTGGAATTTCGTTTTTAAACATTATATAAAAGTTTTGATAGAAGAAAGGTAATTTTGAAATATCACTCTATTAATGGGTTTTTTATTAGGGATTTTCAAAAGCGCCAGAAAAACTCAAGCTGAAAGGTGTTAACGGAAAAGATCATTAAAAACAAAGTTCCAAAGATAGGTTCATGGAAAGATCTTGAGGAGAGAGTTGTTCCCATTTGTATTGCAAAGTGAAATGGTTTTTTATACCTTTCAAGCAATGGCAAGCGCTGATTTTCTTCGCAACATCAGGAGTAGCTTTTGTATTTTGGCAGACTTTATTTCTGGCAGCTTCAATCTGTCACTGCCACTCTTCGTCCTCCTCTTTATTCCCCTCTTTCACTCTTTCTCTCGCTCTCCACTGCCAATTAGTTTCTATTGATGACGGCTCATGCCAAAAACCTTTTGTAAGCTGCATACGAATCACAAGACGACGTCTGCGACACAATCGCAATCGTTACAAATAAATTCCAAATTTCTATAAAAGCAAACAATGTAATCCATCGACATCGATGTCGTTCTAGTTTTAATACATTTTAAAGCATTTACAATGCGAAGAATCGAAATTTCTGATTCTTAATGCATTCGTTATACTCGCCGTGCGATGAATCTCGGTTGTGCCCGGTGTCAACGACATCTGCGAATTTTGCAAAAAATCCATCGTCGTACCAGGGAATTCCCTCCGAAAGTCCTTCATCGAAAGGGAAACGAGACTCAGAGTAATGTCAACGCCGTACATTGTGACTGTTGGAAGTCAGCGCAGGGAGTTTTCTTAACGCCAGCAGCAGGAGCAGCTACGTCGTTATGTGTAAGTGTGTGTGAGTGATGCCATGACGTAGCTCATTGTTGGCGTGCGTGAGTGAATGACGTACTGACTGCATTTTGCACCTTCCTTGCTTCCTTCTATTCGCCTTTACAATTTTATGGCGCACAAAACATGCGCCGTTGCTTTTCTTTTGTATTTAACTGGCAAGCGAATGCATTGAGGGAGTTTCTAAAGGAGATGTCCTTAAAGGAAGCAAGTCGAAGAAAACCTTCGTGGTGTATGAGGGTGAAAAGTCAAAATCGTAGCGTAGCAGCGGAGGAAGCCGACGAAGAAGCAATTTATGCACCCTCACATTAAAACGCATGTGTGACGTTGGGCGAAGGATAAAGACATACGACGCACGCGCCAAATTAAAACAGTCCGGCGATTTTCGGGCGACAACACGAATCATTGAGTGAAAAAAAGGTGTTTAAAAGTAGTGTGAAGAGGTAAGTGTGAAAAAGGTTAGGAAAAACTCGTAAAAATAGATCAAAGCAGCTTAAAGTTTGTAAATAAAGGATAAGGAAAACATCGGATGTGGTTAAAATAATTCTACTCAATCAGTTTAACCCAAATAAAGACGATTAAGAATGAGAAAGATTGAAATTAAGAAGAATTACTGAAATTGTAAATAATATTAACGTATTTTTAATCAAAAATGAAGCATTAATCATAAAATCATAATTAATCTATCATTGTTATATTCTTTAGAATTCAGTTTAGTTTTAAATTAATTAAATAAATTGCTTTAAATAATCTAATAATGATTGCAATAACTACATTTTTCACCGAAAGCAGTTAAATAGAAACTTCACATTCATCCCTAAAATATGCAACGCGATTTTGACAATGGCATACGACACAACAGAATAACCAATTGGGACAATTGTGTTGACAAATTGTTTTGCCTATTCAATTGTTTTGTCAAATTGTTTGATTAATCTAAATACAGAGTTTACTTTATTAAAGCGATCTATGATAACTCGTGTCAAACGTGTTCAGAGCTAAAAGCTAAGCTTATCATACAAAATATGGGACAAAATAAAAAGAAATCCACAAGCAAACACAGGAAAAATGAAGGAAAAACCTTGACTGTGAAGAAAAGAAAGCCAATACAAAAACTATACAAAATAAAGAATAATTGAAAAGAAGAAAATAATGAAAAATGCAGCAGAGAAAGAAAATAGGCAGCCGTCAGTCGTCGGTTAGCGTCAACGAAAGGAAAATTAAATACGCGACTTTCGAAATATCCTGCATCAAGATTGATGTGGCGATGTTTTTGGGCGGCTTGAGTTTTCACTTACATCCTGTTAAAGCAAAATATAAAGCAGAATTCCAATACATATTTATTGCACATTTATTTATGTACATATATACAAATGCGAATTTAGAAAATAGTTTCAAATACGTCCAATGAATGAAAAAACTTCACCACCCTTTTTTCCCCTTCACGGTTTTTTTTTTTGGTTGACTTCGGACGGAAGAAATAAAAAGGAAGGAACAAAAAGGCGCGCTTTCGTCACTTTTCACGTATGTCTGCGTGTAGCTTGAGTTATTCTTGCGCGACAATCTTCCAACTGCCACTCGAATGTGGTAATTATCGGTGCCTTTTGTGGTCGTTAAAAAATGGGGAAAACGAGAGAAAAGACGTCGATTGGTGACCTCCTCCGCTTCCTCCTTCAACTCCTCGTCGACGCTATCCGAAGGTTTTCGCTTTTACTTAACTTTCAAAAAGTTTCTATTAAACATTTTCATTTATAATTTCAAACCTTGACGGTCACCAGAAAGGGTCACGCATGCTTCTCGGTTTCTTGTTGTTGCAATGAATGTCATTGTCCGAATTCAACTCTTTGACCCTTAATTAAATTGCAATATTCTTTTTGCATGCTACTTGAATCTGATTCTTTTCTCTTTCTACTCTTTCTTCACGGGAAATACACAACTACATAAAAAGAACTCAACGATTGCTCAATTCAATGCACTTTATTCGCAATTTTAAGATGCAATTTTTAACCATTCGAAGAATCAACTAAAAGAACCCGCAAAATGAACACAAATTGAGGAGTCAAGCTTCGTTGCACCAAATTCGTTTTTTCCCTTTTCAAAAATTTCCTAAAATTAATCAAAAATTCACAAATCGAAATTGACAAAGAAACTCTGATCAAGTAGTGAAATAATGAATCCAAGTGTTTCACATCGAATGCAGCTGAATGATCCTTGTGGCTATTCGAGTACCTTTCGAGAACATTATGAAATTTTGGCTTCTACCGAAGTCCACAAAAGAAGAAGAAAAGACGTGCAAAAGAAGCAAAAAAAGGTAAAGAAATTGCGAAATCCTTGTGAAGGGGGAATTTTCCAAATTGAAAGTTCGTTTCCAGAGCTGCGTTTGGCACATTCACCACTTGTTACAAATTCAGTTATGATTGATGATGAATGAAGATGGATGTAAGTATATAACAGGACCCTCTGCTATATCGAGCTAGTGACTTTCATCGAGTGCTCTTCGAAGTTTACTTTTTCTCCAAAAACACTTTAAATGGAAGAAAACACTTCAGCAACGGCCGAACAAATCAACACCGCAAAAACTCCTCAAGATCGAATTCGAAAGTTGAAACCAAAAGATATAAAAAGCAACAACAACAACAATAACGGGAAACAATCGTCATTCGTCAGGATTTCAAAGGAATTGAAAACAACAAAAAGTAACAAATAAAAAGCCAACCAAAGGACATTAAATGCAATCGAGTGCAAGGAAGAAATCACTTCGCTGCGTTTGAATATAGCGAAAATTTAACAGCGGGTTACGATTTTTATTATTTGATAAAATCAATGAAATAAAAACTTTTTTCGCACTTTAACATGCATCGTTTGTCTGCTGCTTCGTGGTCTTTTCCTACATTGCAATGCATTTTTTGTTGCACGACAGGATTATTTTAATATTTATAATCTCACGCCGCCTTTTCAACACTTTAATATTTTTAAACAACAAATGCCGAAAATTATTTGCCGAAATCATTTCTGCTTTGTGTTTTTTCCATATTTCATTATTTATATTCATCAAAGTTCCTTTTACGCAGTCGAAGTGCAGATCCGGAAATTGTATGAAAAGCAAAACATCAAAAAGAAGAACTGAGAGGACAACGAAAAATGAATACTTAAGGTTTTCTACTTAACCCATGAACTTAAGTAAAATTTTCTCTGAAATTTACAAAATTCAGACAAGTAAAATTTTATCAAAAATATACAAAAGTAAAAAAAATTACAAATTCTTTCAGAAAAATAACATTAAATATTATTAAAGGTAAATTATTTTGATTAGGTTTTTGTATAGTTTATTACATATTCTTTAGTTTATAATTAGTTTATAAAATATCAAAAGCGCCATCTATACGTGTAAGATAACATTTATTTGAAAATGAACGCAAATCTTTTTTCCTACAAAATTTACTCTTGAAATTCTGTAGTCTTTGTCGATTTCCCCATTCATCACATAGTTTTAGAAGACTGCCGGAAAGTATGCAGACTATTTGTATTCGTTGGTTAATAAAACATTCATACTCGAAATTGTATTGGGATTTCGTAGAATTGCAGTCAACAATACAACTTAAAATAATTAATAAAAACTTAAATTTTTACAATAATTTCACATTTTTGTATAATAAATGCAATTTATTCTAACTGCAATTTATATAAGACATTTAAAAAAAAACAATATTGAGCACATTTGCATTTAAGCAACATGCAATTCAAGTTCAAGAAACCGAAGAAACCGACAAAATGATTTTGTGAATCTTAATGTATTGGGCAAATATAGAACCATTTTAAACATTATTGTTTAATTGCAGTAAACGTAATAAGCTTGTAAATAGTTAAGACTATGGTTCATAATAAAATGTACGATGTTTCTGAACAAAATGTTAAGAAGTCGAATCATTGCATTGTAAAAAACTCACCACTTTCAATATCTTCTTGTAAAAGCTGTGTTAGTTGATTGAATTTATGTGGTCCGGTGTGATGGCTTTTAGAATATCGTCTGAGTGGTGTACCGTCGTCAACATTTGCCTCGCCGCCGCTCTTGTTTGAACTCAAAGAAGTCGTAGACATATTCAAAGCTATCTCCGAAATGGGTGAAAGCACCGTTGATTCGATGTTCTCATTCCGAGCTAGATTAACTAGCTTCGCGACTGGCACAGTGATCGATTCATTCACCAACGGTTCGCTACACGAATCTCTAAAAGAGCAGACCGGCTTATCCACAGCAGACGCTTTGGTGCAAAAACGCTTTATCTGATTGCATTCAATCTCAGTGGATGGTATTTTGCATCCATCCTGGTTAGACTCTGTATAACTCTCGGCAATGCGTTTTTGGGCTCTCCAGCCGTTGCCATCATCATCGAACGAACTCGTGGACTCAGTTGGTGCAGTGTCCATTGTAGTAAGCTACGCACGAGGTCGAAAAAGTTCTTGCAAAATAATCAAACAACGACGGATCCAATCAGATTAAGCACTGTTGCCTTGTTGTAAAAGTATAAAAAATATTTAAATTCGCACTCTTCATCCGATTAACAGTAAACGTTTAGAACAATAAAATTTTCTCAGATAAGTAAAACACGAACGCTAAACTTTAAGAATATTACAATCAGGACGACGACAAATATTTTCACGATTGAATCGAAAGCCTCAAGAGAGCCCTTAAAACAACACACGACAGATTGTGGAATATTTTTATAAAAGAGAATATGAAATATCTTGAAATAAGTTCTAGATACGTCGCTTTTGATGTTTTTCTTTTATTTTTCAACCGACAATTTTTCCAAGGCCTGTTTTGGTTTTTCGAAAATATGCACATTAAGAGAACCTGTAAAAAGGCAAGAAATAGAGTACGAAGTTAGATTAATTTATTTTTCACAGATTTCTACAATTACGTTAACAACTTGTCTTCATTTTATCTGCACTAAAATATCTTATTTAATTTTGTAGTCTTAAGAACCATAAATTCAACAAAAACTGTCAACGAGAAATTTTTGGTGGTTGATTTGCTCACACATTTGAAAAAGTACGGACTTTCTATCAAATTCTTAGAAGAACATTGCATTGGGCGATCCACCATGAATGTGACTTTTGATCAACCCATACATTTGATAATTCCACTTTCTGTAAAATTCCTCGAATAATATTGGCGCAAACAACACCCAAAGTGGCGCCAAATAATTTTCCCCCTAAGAATTGTATCTCGTTTTAGAAGATTTCACACCAAATAAAACGTGGAACATGCACCCGTTTAGTAATTCCACATATTACTTTAATGTTTAACTGTTTATTTTTAATAACATTGTCTCTGAAATCACTTGTAATTGATCAAAAATATTAACTTACTACAGGTTTTCACAATTTTTTCTGCACCAACTTTTAACCGACCAATTCTGACCAATTTATATGTACTAAATGAATTGCACACAAGCTTACAATCAAAGAAAGCAATAAATTATAATTTTTAATTGTTTTAATTTAGATACATTTATTCCTGACTATTTCTATATTCCAATTAATTAATCAATTATATATTAATAATTCCAATTAATTTACAAAAAGCAAATTTCTATAGGGAAGGAATATCAGAAACTATGAGCGAGTGAGTAAACAGCTGTGTCAGGAGAAACCGTTACTTGAAAACAGTATTGCACGGCTTAAGAAATTTGAATGTCAAGTGGGAAGAAAACTACGCTACAAATTGCCAAATTTGCTGTTTATACAAAATTAAGTACTAAGGAATTATATAATCTAAATTATATAAAACTGTTAATATAAGAATATATTAAAACTGATTTCAGACTATACATGCTTGAGTGAAACTTTCTGTTGTTAGTTTTAGTTTTGAAATTTTTCTCAAATATTTAGAAATATATAATCAGTTGTCCTATAATAAGCTAATATGTATTACTTTTATTATTATTATTATTTCAAATAATATTAGAATGATATACATCATATTTAAATTGAACGAATGATAATTTGAAAAAATTCGTTTTTTTGGTTTTTCAATAAAGAAAATTATGGTAAAATTTGTTCCACATTCCACAGAAAAACTAGCAACCAGAAAAATATTGCCATAGCACCATCTATATGTCATATTGCAGATACCATATTTGAAATATAAAAAAGATTAACTACCCGTGCTGCCAAAGCTATGGGATTTTATTTAGAAATATTTTATGAATACCAAATCCCAAAAATTCTATTATGCCATATTGAATAAATGATTCAATGAATTTATCATTATTTAAAAGAACTCAGTTAATAAGTTAATAAAATTAGAAACGCCTTCAACAGAAGAACCTGCTAAAATACTCCTAGAAGAGCAGACATGTGTGACTAATCTCTTTTCTACATTTTAGTGTGGTTTGGCCGCACTAGCATTAAACAAAAGTCTTTTAAATTTTTATTCGATTTGATTTTATTTGCATTGTTATAATAGAAGTATAAATTAAAATAATGGATTTAAGAGAAAGTGCTAATTCAGCATCTAGAGAAAAGACAGACTCAATCAAAAAACCCAAGGAAGCAAAGCAACAAATAGACATAACCAAGACTTTGCATCCTGTTGTCATACAGCAAATGAAGCAGCCTAGATGCAAAAGTAGCGTTTGGGCTTATTTCGAACGATTGGACACTGCAGTGGCCAAGTGTCGCATATGTAATGGCAACTACAGGTTCGGTTCGTCTATTTCGAATCTGAGACTGCACGCGCAGATTAAGCACGCCGACATATTGAAGCAGGGTCCCTTAAAGTTTCTTCAACGACTCAAAGTACCAGAGGAGCAGCTGCAGAAATTAGTAAGCACGATGCGTAAAACAAAGGTAAGGTGTAAATTTTTTTGCCATAAAAGTATTCATTTGCACTTGGAACACATTTTTTGACATAGCTAAGAGTCACAGCAAGAAGCAAAAAAAAGAATTCAGATTTGGACCAATGTAAGGTGAAGGTCGAACCGAAGAAATTTACGCGACTAGATGCGAGTTCCGATAAGGCTGACGACATGGATAGGACTATGGACACCATATATGAGAAAACATATGAGGTAAAAATCTGTCGCTTTAGTTACAAATTTGCACGATTTCATTCTTTCAGAGCGTTGCAGATTATTTGCGGTCGCCCACAAACAGCTCTCCATTGGTGAAGAACAACGAATTAAAAATGCAACTGGATCCAGAAATACACACTAACTTAAGTAATGAAAATTCCGATAAAGACGAGGAATGTGAAGTCGATCTATTGCGCACAGAAGATGTAATCATCAACAACCCGCTGCATAACGCAAATACGACCACATCCCCCGACGACAGGATGCAGCGTTTGAGAGAGGAACGCTTCAAAGCAGAAACCAACTACTTTAATAGGAAGGCAGAGTATATGGAACGCAGCTCCGAGTATGTGAATGTACAAAAACGCCACCTTCTGCTGCAGACACAGAAATTGAAAATTGAAATAGCGGCAATGAAGGCGGGAATCCGTCTACATTCCACTGCATCGTACTCGATAGGTTAAGTAGACTAGACCTAAACATAAATATTTAAAATATTATTTAAAAATACTTCTTACACAAAAAGTTAGATCAAAAACCTAAAACATAAGGCATTCCTTATTATTTCAATTAATTCGCGATGTCGTTATAATTTAGTTTAGTTATTTATTAATAATTTACAATTTTATCTCAATACTCATTACTTGTAATTATTACTTATAAAAAACGATGTTTTCCATTACATTTCATAAATTTCAATTCATATTACCTTCACCTGAATGCAATATTATTATAAAATAAAGCCTTTTTACTCTGAATAACTTCGAGTCTACATTATATTTCATTAGTAAAACTAGTTGAGATATGTATCACGTCGGGACGTACACATGTGACATATAGTATTTTATTTTCTACTTTCATTGTTACATATTTATATTTTGATTTTAATATACATTCTATTAAGAGTGTTGATTTTACTAAAATTGAGGATGTGGACTGGTAGGACACATTGATACAACAATCAATTTTACACATACATACGTACACATTGATTGAAATATATGGATTGAGGGATTGACAGCATGTTCAAGTAGCTTCCTTCATTTGTTCATTAACAGTCACTTCGCTCTAAAGCGTCTCTAACTTCAATTTTAGCTCGTCGGTTGCTCGGATTTTTCTAGTTATTTTTCGAATTTTTGTGTGGATTTCGTTTCTTTGCTGTTTTTTCTTCTATAAATTCTAGCTCGGTTTCTATAAGGTCTTCTGTGCAACAGGCGTACACTTGGGGTAAACTGTGCTCTCATACGTTGGTATCATGTACTTGATATTGATGAACGCGTTCGGACCGCCGCAGTTCTCCAAGATATTCAGCGTGTCCTCGATGACGTCGCCGATGCGACGACTTCGGTCGGGGTCGACGCCGCTACCCAAATTAACGTTGATGTTCTTGTAGAGATTGCAAACGGCCAGCAGTTGACGATAGTAAGGGACAAGAGCCTGTCCGACGCATGGCCCTGCATAGAGTTTGTCGGGTCGAGGCGTTACAGGAGTTCCTCTTCTAACAAAATGATTCACTTACCGACGCTCACCATCAACCTGATGACCTTCAAGGCGCTGATGATAATCTGTTTGTCGCGGGTGTTGAACGCTCGCTTTAAAGGCAAAATCAGTTTCGGCAACACTGGCAAAACCTTCTGGGGACCCTTCAATATGAGGTCCATGGCAGCGTGTTGGGCCAGCATCCGCATATCGTAGTCGTGGTCGGCTAAACTACAAAGTCACACGATATATATTATTACACATATAGTATTGGCGATTTAAAGTTTAAGATTCGATATGAGATTTCCTACTTCTTTTTCTTACCCATCGACAAAAATTGGTAAATAGTAACAATAATCCATTATCTTGGGATCGCAGTACCACTTCAATGGAAATTCCTTGTTTGCATTTTTCGGATTAATAACGCGTCTGGAGTGAGTAACGGGAATGTCGCCGCGTCTGAAGTACCTCTTAAAAACGGTTTCCTTTACGGGGCGCTTTTTAAATATAAGAATTCTACAGTGCAAAAGAAAAGAGTAGCTTCAATAAACTCAGATATTTGCGATAATTAATGATATTAAATAAATATGGAATAAAGTAATACATATATAAAAATTCATAAATTCCAGCAGCAGAGTCAATTCTCAACACGAGTTGCTATCGTGAGTGGTGAAAAATGATTGCCATTTTGAGAAATGGTGTGTTGAATCGCAATGGTGTGTTGGGATGGATCGTATTTATACTCACCGCGGTGGTGGAATCACTGTTGTGTTTTGTTGCAAAGATTGATATGTGAACGCTGGCACCTTTCTGGCAGTCTGTTGTTGTTGTGATTATAGTTTCCCAATCGGAAAAGGACAAGCAGAAAATTAGAAATTGTACGGAAATTGGATATTCAATGCATTGGTAACTCACGCTTCTGTTGCGCTCATACAGCAACTCGCGGCATTCCTTGCCAGAAATCGGTTTACTGATCGGTGCTTCCGGCATGACAACTTTTTTGCAATTCTACTTTGATGAGGATGTTGGGCAAATATCAAATACGCGATGGCACACTAAAAAAATATTGCACAAAGAGAAGCCAAAGCTTTTTTTTTGCGGAAAATTAATTGTTTTAGGATTTTTTTTGTTTCATAACAATTAATATAAAATATAAATATGAAATTTATATGACATGAAAGTGTTTTTCTTATTTTTTTTAATCTGCAATTGAAAGGAAAGGAGAAGCAATGTTGATTATTTTTCGGAAAAGATTTTTAATAAACTGAATTCCTTGAATGCTTGTTTTAATTGTTCGCTTATCCGAATGCGGCTTAACAATAATAATAACCGCAATCGTGTTGCAGAGAAATCAGACTGAAATGTGACCGAAAGGTGAGCAGCGCGACGTGACCTCGTTTCGAGTGTGACCTTGTTTTCGATTTAATTATTTCGCCATGTTTTACATTCGATAAATATAATTACATTGAAATAGTTTTAAATTGCAAAAAGTAAACTTTTTTAAACAGTCCGCACGCACGATTGCGATGTGTACATGAAATGCAGTCAGCAACACACACACACGCACACACACGCATGTAGCTCACGTATTATTAACGCCATCAGCAATAAATTTTGTGAAGGAAGCTTTTTCGCACTAAATTTAGTGAAAAAACTTTGTCTGGCTTTCGTTATGGTGGTTGATTGCGGCGTTGTTGTTGTTGCTCTCTTCTCGCTCTTCAGAAGGGAAATAAATAAAAATTCATGCATGCAAAATTTACACCAACTCAAGCACATCAACGCGCTTCCAAGCAGACATACATTAGCAATAATACTGCAAACTTACCCACGCACACACATAGAACCAGAAAATTGTTTTAATTGTAAAACTTTTACATTTTAAAATTTTCACTTTCATTCTTTTTCTTCCTCGTGTCTCTTTCTTCAAGCGCAGTTGTCTTGTGCGTCTTCGTGTTGATTTCGTGCTTAAGTCGGTGATTTCGTGGTTCTTGTTTTAAATTTATTATTGAGCAGCACACACACACACACACAATCCCAAGCGTATGCAATCATAGGAAACCTCAGCACGAAAAATAATTAAAATATTCCTTCAATAACAAAGTTTTTATCACCTTTTCTTTTATTGTCTAGCATAAAAAATGAATTTGCAGAATTATAAATATAAAAAGGAAATAAAATGAAAAACCTTTTTTCTATGCAGATGAAAATTGTTACTAAAATTAACTCAAAAATGTTAAATCTTCAATAAATAATTTTTTAATAAATTAATACTAATCAATCAATCAATCAATACAATATAAATATTAAATATTTCTTAATATTTCGTGACAATAAATGATGTCTTCTTTCGTCGTCTCATTTGAAATAACCAAAAAACGATCTCAATTATTTTCATTTTATTCTTTTTTCAGTTCAGTTTTTTAGTGGTTTTTTAGGGTTTCGGGAAAATCAATTTGTAGCCAGTGTTGCCAAGACTTCCTGCCGAAGGATGTTTCTGATTGAGCGGAAAAGCGAAGTGAAAATCAAAGTAAAACCAGAGCCAATTGAGTTTTGATTTATTGTTAACGAAACGTTGTAATTTCCACATTTCGGATTACATTTCGATTACTAAATAAAGTGTTGCAAAACAACAAAAAAGAAGAAGAAAGATGATGGAGAAGAAGAAGAAGAGTAACACGAGTGTTTGAAACTTGCATTTGCAGATAGAGCTACAAACACCGTTATAACTACATTTTAATAGAACTTCGCGTTTTGTTGTCTGCACGTATGCTTGCTCTTGATAGAGGAGGGGCGTGGCTGGGCTGTGGGAGGGATGTATGTCTGCTTGTGCTTTTCTTTGTGCACAAACTTTAAACTTCGAACTGGAAATGACGTAAAATAGACGCAGTGATGCCGCCAGCGATTTCAACTCCATTGTTAAATTGCTTTCTTTCATTCGTGGAAATACTTTCCACTTTCCACTTGCAGCAGCCATCAGCGGCAGAAACATCAGCTTTCATCATAGTTATTCGCTCCATCATAAAATAAATTTATTTGTTGTATTAAAATACATTAAACATGAAAGTACTCGTATATCTAAAAAGCATTTAATATTTTTTATACTTGTATATTACGAATATAATCACTATACATATTTCCAACGATTGTTTTTGCTATTCGCTTCAAAGCGTTTGCGATTACCAATTGGAAATGAAAAGTGAATTGGTTTAGTTTTGTATGCCTGTATTAGCAACAACAAAGTGTAAGTGGATCAACAACAACACAAGGAAAGCAGAAGAAGAAACAACAACATCACTCGGCCTCACAACGACGCATCACTTTGATGACGAAACTCTCACGTCTTAACGAGACGACATTTCCAATGAGTACTGCTGTGTGCGTCAATGATATTTGGTGTCATTAAATGGTTCTTATCAGAGATCTGTGATTCTTATGAGTGCGGCTATCGTTTGAATTTCGTCGGTTACTTCAACGAAAGACACATAATTGCACAACAACTTCACCACGAATACGTTAAAGCGAAAGAAGCGAATTCCTTTTAAATTCTACTTTATTCGAAAATAAAATTCGTTTAACATAAAAATGCTTAATAAATAAACTAAATAATAATTTTTGCCAAGTTTATGATCGATTTCATTGGAATTTTAGTCGGTTTTTTTAATATTATCTTTTATTGTTTATTTGAAATGCAACCAAAATATAAAATTTTTTTAATATTCTTTAATAAAAAGGATACGAAAAACATCAGTAAAAATAAATTGTAAGAATTGTAAATTTATTGTGAATGCAGACATCGTTGATTCTCTGCTTCTCCTTCTGTTTGTCTGCTTGAAATTCAAATTATTAATTTGCATATAAATGACTTTCGTTTGAAATGGCATTTGATCCAATTTTGACACAATTTTCGATGCTCTTAATTCACAGGATCAATTGCGAATTTTACACGTTGTTAATTTACATATTGAGTGATGCGTTGCTCTGCTTTATTCCCTCACCAGTTCCAAAAAAAAAAGAGAAATTGCGTCCAAATTAATTAATAAAAAAATGAATAACAAAATTAAATTGTTAGCGCAAAGCGTAAAATTTAGACAAAATAAATTCCACTGTTAGTAGACAGACTGAAGCACGTTTATACTTTCCTAACTGTAATTTGTTTCCCACACAAATATGACATTTATTGTTATCCCGTTTTTTCCAATTAGCATGGAGCGTGGCTTCACATGCGTGGGTAGAGAATGTGAATAAGAGCATATTTTTACTCTCTGCGTGTGGTTACTGTTCCTTGGTGTGAACGTGCATGTGTTTGTGTTCAAGGCGATGTTCTTCTTTCTGCGTAATAAGGACTGTGTAATGTAAATTGCTATTCAGAGTTGTTGCTTTCGCACATGATGACACCGCTGATTATTCGGTTGTTGTTGTTGCTGCTGTAGTTGTTTGCAGTTCTATAATCATTATTAACGTAGGCCGTGAAAGCGTACAAACGCACAGAAATGAGGCTTATCACTTTCCATCTACTGTAAGAGTGTAGCTGTGCGACGCAGCTCTATACAGATGTAAATAGACAGAGACAACGGCCTTTGCCACAAGCAGCACACACATGAGGCCGCCCTCAGTGATGTCGATTGGCTGACATCGATTTATTGGAGATAATCGAAGTGACACGAATGAAGCCGTCCTCTTGAGACTTATGTGATACCGGCCAATTCTATTTAAATATGTGCAAATCCATTTCCAGTCAATATTGCGCTGTAGTTGCTGACATCTGTTGACGTTGTTTGATGTTTCTATTCAAGGTTGATATTAATGCTTAAATGTTGAATGCATAAACAAAGTTTATATGCAAATATGCAATTGTGATTAAGAATGCGCCGAATTTTGCCGTTCGAAAGATCGGCAGTGATACTGCTGCAGTCGGTCACACACATCAGCAGCATTAATTGAACGGTTTGCGGTTATTTCTGACCTCCAAAGTTGTGAGAAGTCTGCATTCCGAAGACATGTTTCATTAATTATTCGTACTTTTAATTACATCGAATGCTCGGCTGCCTCCGGACTGATAACTCAATCGGCATGTTTGTCTCTCTGGACTCGGAATCGGAAGCGATTGAAGTGGTAGTTTTGTTTGTTTTCGCCATAACATCGATTGAACATTATAACTTTCATGACTTGCTTCGTAAGAGCTTCAATTTAATGTCAAATATTTGCTGATATCGACAGCATTCAACGTCCAAAAGGATTTACAACGACTTATATTAAAATCTTTGCACGATTTCCTTGTGGTTCTGTGAAAGCTTTTATATATTTAAAAGAAAAGCCAATCAATGTCGAATTTTTCAACCGAACCTTTTATTTACAATAAATATTTTTGTATGTGTGTTTTTATATACTTTTTATGAATATTTTAAAAGTTCATTACGACAAAAAATAGTGAAGAACACAACGCATTCGCACCTTTTGCTCGGAGTGGATGGATTTTTCGTTCTACTTTCTGCTGGATCCTTCCTGCTTGATTGCCATCAAAAATCTCTTTTCGCCCCGCAGACTGAGCGTGATCATGATGCTGCGAGACGTGTTGAAATGTGCAGAGTGTTGCTCATCCCTTCAAGCGTGAGCTTTGCAATGTGTGTGTGTGTGTGTGTGTTTTTGTTCCAATTGGTATGCACATTCATACATACGTGGCCCAAGCATGTGTGCGAAAACACAATCTTTAAAACGTCAAAATTGCAGCAGCAGCGTAACGGAAATTCCATGCATCATTAACTTTTAAAATGCTGATGGCCTGATGTATCGAGCGCTGAACTGAAAAAAACCAAACCGCAAAAATTCGCCAAAAGAAAACACCAAAAAAATACTTAATAATATTTGAAATATTTAAATATTCATCTGCGTAGTTCTTTTCTAGGTTTATACATATTTTAAGGCAACTTATTTTTAAACTATTTTTAAATTTAAATAAAATTTAAACTTAAATAGAAGAAAAGTTTGTTTATTTCTTTAATTTTTGGAGTAGAATACAAAAAGGATTGCCTAAAATGTATAATAAATGAACTGAACTCAAATGTTTTACTCAACGTATTCATGTTCAACACCTGAGCTTCAACATTAACGCTTTTTAATCAACATTAAATGAAATTTAATGCTGAGCGCAACTTTGGCCATAAAGATTAAACATAAGTTTCCGTTTCGTTTCCATGCGGTTTCTGGGCTGCAGTTTTCCATGCGCTTCTTCATTGGACATTCGCACACACGCAAAAACTACAACACACACACACACACACACACACACACACACACACACACACACACACACACACACACACACACACACACACACACACACATGTTCAGTTGTTAATTTCAGACTGTGCGTCCGTTTCTTTTAGGAAACAAAAAATTATGTAAAACTCGAGCTTAAGGTTCGGTCATTACGGCTTGAAGTGGTTCGTGTCGGGTGCGAAGTTGATGGCGGCCGCAGGAAACGAGAGGAAAGCTAAAGCCGGAGGCAGAAAGTAGCTGGCAATTCTTAGTCAGAAAACAGCAGCAGTGCAAAACACCTGAGCCAAATCCTTGCGGTGCAAAGTTCCTAAATTGAATTTGCTCTAGTTTATTAAGTTCTGTCAACTATAAATTTCTATTAGAGATGACAGCGAGCGAGGACTTGTGCTGGCTTCTCTCCATTGTTGTTGTTGTTTTAGTTATATTCTCTCTGCTGTGTTTTCATTCACAAAAAATGTCCACAGGCAGTCCTAGAAAGAAGTCTAAAAACACAAAAGAAAAAATAGCTAAATGCAAGTATTTTAAGAAAAGAATTAGATGAACAGAGAAGGATAAACATAAAGAAAACAACAAAAAAAAAGGATAAAAGCAGAAGGAACATAAAAAACACACAAACTGCGGGCTTATGTTTAAGCGCAGACATCATCCAGGCAGAAATTCTGATTTCAATTATATTTATTTTAAATAACTTTTTGAATTACATAAACAGCAGAAACAACATGAATATTTTTAATAAGGTTACCGCAAATTTACTTAGTAATTATGCAACTCAATAGAAATTTTGTTAGAAATTACACATTACAATTAATAATTTCATAAATCAAAGTTGACTATTCTTGCTGCACATTATATTTTTATCATTATCTAATGCATTTATTTTATAAACATTCCCTTTACTTTAGTTTACAATTAATTTTCTATTAAACACGACTTCGTTTAATTTTGTAAACTTAAATTCTTACTTTGTACGCATTTAATACAAAACTCAACTGATCACGGTTGCGTTTTTTAAAAACGTATTTACTTGTTTTGGGGTGCGTTCAGTTAACGAAATCGTAGCAGTAAACACTCCTTTTCAAATTAATATATACGAAATTTATTTACAATAATTAATCGAAATTCCTTTACAAAAAATTACTTGAAACCTTTGCACAATATTTATTAACAAATAAATGATTAATACTTAATCACAAATATATTATTGAAATTTATTCACAAGAAATTATTAAAATTTTTTTACGCATAATTATTAGGATATTTTTAAATACAATTAAATGATTAATATTTATTTACAAAAAAAGAAATTATTGAAAATTCAATAATTCACTAGTGGTAATTAACTATAAATTATTTAAATTAATTTGCAACAATTCTCATTACATCGTCGATTAAATATACGAAAATTATATAATATGAGAGGAAAAATATTAGAATTAATTAATATCAAGGTTTGGCATAATAATATGTGGTATAAACAAATCTATATAATTATTTAATGTTTTTATTTATTTATTTATTTATTTATTTATTTATTTATTTATAATTGCTAACCATTGTAAGATATAATCTTATAAATTAATGGTAGCCTTAAAAACAATCAGAGAGTTACTTAAAACGAACTTAAATTAAAATTTAAAAGAAAATAAGAAAAGGAAGCAATGAAAGATTAAGAAGAAATATAACTAATTAGTTAGCGTTTTTACTACAATTTGATAATTGATTTTTTCCCAGTGTCATCGAAACATTATAGAAATATTTAGATATACATTTCGCCATGTGTATACTTTTATGCGTATATTTAAATTTTAAATTTAGAAGAGAGTAAAGAGATTGAAATCGCGGTAAAGTGGCAGCGGTGGCTTCTTTAGTAAAGCTGCTTAGAACTCTTGCATCTGCTTCGAGTTGATGTTGGTTTTTCTTTGGTTCACATGCTTCGTTGCTGCGATTGGTTTGGATGTTGGTTAGCTCGGTTTTCAAGCACGGTCCACTTCGGTCCTTGCATAGTGCATGAACAGTCTCAATCTGTAGACGAATTTGTTAATCTTTCACTAAATATTTAAATAAACAAACCCAAATAAGAGCTGTTGAGACTTTCCTAGGGATTTACTTTAAAATTACTCACAACTCAACTGAAAAATCATAATTGTTGGAGCTAATTTCTAATCATAGTCGCAAGATTTTTATTACTCTTCTAAACTTATTGCATGGACTGTGAAACTTTTTAAATTATTCACTTGAAAAGTCTGTTCGAGGGAGTTGCCAGCAACAAACAGTCTGTCAAGCAGCCGTCATCATGCATGTACGATTTCAGGTTCGTTTAGACTTCGAAGACATTTAGTGAAGAGCGAGGGCCATTAAAATTCTTGGAAGAAGACCTTTTTCGAAATTCCCATCGTCAGAGGCAATTATAATTTTGTAGACGAGTCCTGCTGATGATTCCATTGTCGCTGTTGTTGTTGTTGCTGTTGCTGTGGATGGAGTTGGGGCTGATGATGGCGATGCTGATGTTGTAACCGCTGCTATGCTTCACAACCAATTCTCATTTAACATTCTTTGCATATTCAAGCAGTTAATGTCCCGAATGAAGAAAATGTGGAAAACTTTTGTAATTAAGTCAACTGGATGGGCGCAAACTTTAACAGCTATACTAACAACAACAACAGTAAGAAGATGGAAAGAGGAAAAGTACTAAAAACTAACACAGTTCGTCAGAGAAAAACGAACTAATTTTCACTACTATCAAAGTGTTTGTTTAACGATGAATCCTCCGTCCAGCAGACGTTGTTGTTGTTGTTGTCAAATGATTTATGCAAAAAATATTACATTCATGATAACTACACTAATAAAAATTAATATGAAAAGTTGCTATATTTTAATGATTATGTTTCCTCTTGAGGCTTTCAAAAGTCTACCTTTATCCTTCTTTTTCTTCTTCTGGCTTAAAGTTTGTGTTAAACTACGAATAGTAAAAAATTTACTACGCTTCGTTTACTCTTAAGCGGAAAATTAGTAGTGTGTAGAGTATGATTTTTATTAGAGCAAATTGTGTAGAGTTGACTTCTGTAGAATGTTCAATGGAATTGGAATTGTAGACAATTCTAAGAACGTGAAATAAAAAAGAGGTATTTTATTGCACATCTCGTCTAAATAAATACGCACAAAATTTAGTGTAATTAATTGATAAAATTAATTGAAAAGTTAATATTATTGTTGAAAAATATATTCCTAACAATATTATTTCATTTTGACAAGAAAATAACAAGAATAAAGATGAAAAGACGAAGGAGCGACAGTAATAAAAAACAACTGAAAGCGAAGTGTGACTTGTGAAGGTAATTACAATGTGCCGTTAGCGTGGGAGAAGACGTGACGTGGCTAAAATAACAATTCATAGCCTTAGAAGTTCAAGGAAAATGAGAAAAAGCTGTAGAAAATCAGAAGTAGTCATCAAAATGAGTAAGTAGTAATATAAGATGAAAAAGGAGAAGAGAAAAGAGCGGCATAAAACTTTTACTTTATTCTGCTTCTCTTCTGCTTTTACTAAATCACAAATTGGATTCGTTAACTGAACTACGACAAAGACGAGCTGATGAACAAACTTTAGAATTTTAAGGCGGAGGTGAGGCCCCGACGAACTACACAGTAAAAAACGACGAAGAAGCGATGACTTTATTCTAAGCAAACTGCTTGTAGAGAGAGAGTGAGAGTGAGAGAGATAGAGAGCGGCAAGCGGAGAGCAGCGAATGCCATTGAAGGAGCAAAGCGCATTGTGACTTGTAGCCATCAGCAGTCGTCATCACGGCTGCTTCGATGTTTCGCAACGTGTTTACATTTTAGAGGTGTGGGAAAGGGAGGTGAATTGAGCAATTGTAACGGCCGATTTTCCTTTGTTCCCATTTTTCGACGATTAATTGATGGCGAAATGCCTCAGTTTCGAGTACAACTGAAGCAGAAACCAACTGCACAAAATCACACACACATAAATTGAAATGCAAGAAAACGAATGTGGAGAAGAAAGTACAAGGATGAAAGCAGAAGAGGACGAAATAAAGCAGGATTATTTGCAGTTCGATGGCTGCTTAATTGATTTTTCTTCTCTTGTTCTTCTCTTCATTCTACTCATCAACAATTTCAAAATCTGTTCAGCTGCGTTTCAAGGCAAATCGGCTTTTTGTTTGTTCCCATGCGTTGCGACATGTGTGAGCGTTTCCATGTGTGTGTGGGTGTGCGACCTCGTTTTTACTTTATCACCGTTTACTGTAAAACACTCGGCGATGTGTGCCCCTTCTTCTTCGGGTAAATTGACTGGAAATGCCACAGTCAAAGCTCAGTGCTCGAGTTAAACTTCGTCTTTTTATATGCTTCACTGAACTCTCAGCTGATGGACATCATAATGCTTCAGCGACCCTTTCTAATCCTCTTCTTCCTCTTCTTGTTTCAACACAACGGAAGTTGCCATCGTTTTTCACTCGTTTCGTCTACGTTTGGTGGGTTTCGATGCTGTGGTGGGTTCAGGTTGTGGTTGGTTTCTTTGCTTGTGTTGTTGGTGTTGTTCTAATTTCTATTGTATTGCCTCCACGATCGAAGGTAATCGATTTGCTATTAAATGTAAATTAAAAAGAGTTTTTGACTTTAGCCATCGACTTCATACGCACAAAATTGTTGTTGTTGTTGTTCGAGGCCGGAACTCGGATGAAAATCTCCAATTTCCGTTCTCATCTCTCTCTTTCCTTTGCTTATCCCTTGCTTCTCATCCTTCTTTCTTACTTCATTTCGTAACTTTTAGCTTTATTTTCATTGATTTTGTTGATGGTTCTTTTGTTATTCGATGATTTGTGTGATTTGCAAAGGATTTCAATTTAAAAAATTATTTATTTATTTGCCTGACTTTTCATTTCTTTGTGTTGTGTGTCGAAAACCCATAAAGCAACAACAAAAATGGAATTTGGGGTTTTTTGTAGCTGCTGGAGTTTTCGAGTTCTGCAAATAATAACCACATAACAAATCCAAGAACAAAAAATTCTTCACATATTCTGAGAGTTTTGTCGTGACAAAAGAAACCGCAAGAACAAGAAGAAGAAGAGGAGGAGGAAGAAACAATAAAACACAGCTCAATGCAGATTCCGCAAACCTACTCAATTGACTCGAAAACTTGCTATATTCGATGGTGATACTCATACGTACATATATAAAGTCATATACAAAAACATAAATAAGCCAACAAACATCCAACGGCTGTGAAACGAAACACAAATAGCAAGGGAAACCCAAAACAAAACCATCGACAAGAGGATTATTTTATTTTACTTTCTGCATCACATGCGAAAGTTTCGAAAATAGAATTTGTTGTGAATCTGGATAATAAAATATAAGAAATAAATGAAATAATAAGAATTACGCAAAAAACAAATATTTTCCCTTTAACAATAATACAAATAATTCAAATAATAGCAACAATAATAAACTAACTAAATGAAATTAAATTAATTGAGCAATAATCATAAAAAAGAAAATAAAAATAACAGCTATCAAAAATATTAAATTTCAAAAAAATATTTCAATTAATAATATTATAGTGCATTATATAATATTAAAGGTATTATTATTTATAATCGTTTTTATTTAGTTATTTATAATATGATTTATATTTGAATTAATTTACTTATTTTAATTTTATTCACGTTTATTTAGAGTTTATTATTTTTTATTATTAGTATATTTTTGTTGACTTAAATTTAATGCTTCATAACACATTGAAATAATAACAACTGTTGTATAAAATTTGGAATTTATTGATTAATTAATTTCAATGGGTTCACATTTCATGGATTTACAAAATTTACATTCAATTTCATTTGTTAAAGTTTTTTCACATTCTCCCCAAAACGAAACTCTGCCGAAAATGTTATGCAAACGTAATGAATACGAAAGCATGAATCTGATTAGAAGAGCTTCCAATAGACGAAATGTTAATAAAATATCCCTTTGGGGACTTTTCGCGCCCACTTTCAAAACAACCGAAAGTGGATAATTTAAAATTAAAGGCGTTGCTCTAATTTTAAAGGCTTTATTTAATAAATTTCCTGGGAATTCAGCTGAGTGCACGACAAATCGTCCGCATATCAAACAAACTCATCAACGGATGTCGCGGTGAGGCACACACGAACACACATACACACAACCACATGTGTGTGTATTCTATTTGTCCACAAAGCTTTATAAAAGAGAGTCACCAAATAAAATGTTTAACAATTTAATGTTTAAAGTAGAAATGAATGAAACTTTCCGGACAATGAATATGTGTTGTCTTCTGTGTGATTGTGTGACTTGTCCCAGCAGCCAACATATGGGCATTGATTCACTCTGAAAAAAAGAAAGTCGAAAGTTTCTTTGTTTTTTGTGTAAAATTTTTCCGGCCAAAGGCTTTATTTTTTAATAAACTCTCTTAAATAAACTTTCTTTATAAATTCAGATTTTCAATGGATGGATCCTTTTTTCTACTAGGGATTCATTGACCCCATTTGAATAAAGCGCATGGCAACGCACACACACATGTAAATTTATCTCACAGATGCATCTGCATCTGCATCTGCTCTGTCAGTGGAAGTGAAAATAAATTAAGCGGGTTTAGAGTGAAGTTTAGTGTGTCAGTATGTGGAATTAGTTGCTGGAAAATGCATTTTTAAATAATTCAGTTAGCGGCGGCTCCGGTCCACATGACGTTTGGTCCACCGCCAAAAATCCCTGGAAACCTAACGTATAAAAGATTCACGAAATGATGAAGAAGGATGATGAATAAGTAGTCGAAAGGCGATCAGGAGAGAATGGCTTCGAATAAATTAATGGATCTAACCTTAAATTTGATTTAATTCCTTTAATTTGATTTGATGATATTTAATTGATTCAATAAAATAGATATTTTTTTGGTTATTGCTGATGATTCTATTGATAAGAAGAAGGATGATGAATGGGAAGAAGGGGAAATAAGAACAATGAGCAATGGTAAATTAGAATAACTACGAAAATGAGGATGACGCCGAGACATCAGCTTGAATGACGATGGATTGTGCTAAGTTAAATTAGCATGAGCAGAACTTCTCTAAAATTAAAAGATTTTGCAATTTTAGTGCAATTTATTTTATGGAGTTTAGTTTATTCATTCAAAATTAGATGTGGAATAATCAATTATTACATAAATTAATAGAAAAGCATTTAGAAGTGAAGCCTATCGTAGCATTGCATTTACTTTACATGTTCTTCATGAAATCAAATCTTTGATTATCTATTCAAGCGATTTAATGTTGATATATTTCTGGTCAATATTTACAATGGTTTATAAGCAACCGTCAGAAATTCCCTAAAACAATGAAAATTTGTTTAATTAATTAATGCATTTATATTTGGCACATGTAATTTAATTACCTCAAATGATTTATATTAAAATCTGTCTATGATTTCATTTATCCTTCAATCAATTAAATTATTAATCCGTGTTTGTAGAATGATAATTTTAATTGGAAATTAAATACCAATAAAATGCAAACATAAATATGCATTTTTTAAATATAAAAAATAAAATGAAAAAATATTATTTATGGCAAATAACTGAACTCAATATCAACAATTAAATTAAACCTAAATTAATATACAATAGAAGAGCGATTCTCTAATAAATCGTAAATAAATTCGACCAACAAACAAATCGATTACTCTTAACCCAAAAATTAGCCTGCGGCAAGCATTTTACGCCATGTTTTAGAATGAGCACTACCACAAAAAAATATTAATTAATTTGCTTTTGATTTTATGGTTGGGAAATAATTGCAAAAAACCATACAAAAAATCAACGAATCACAAACAAAAATAAATACATAAATCATTAATAAAAACATACGTACAAAACGCATGAACGAATAAACAAATAAAAAACATATGAATTGCTGCTGTTGCTAGCGGCAACAGTTGAAAAAGTATTGCATCCAATTAGAAACAAATATGTTAAAAATTTTATTGGATGTAATTTCCATTTGTATTTAATTGATGACGAAATATGAGCCAAAATATATGAAATAATATCGCATTTGAAATTCATTAAAAGAATATTTGTAGAATGATGCAGTAATTAACATATTTTCGTGCTTAATAAAATGATTACACATCCTCACATATTCACTACTCGTCTCTCATCAGCTGCTGTAACCCATAAATTGAGCAAACACTTCTCTCTGACGTGTTATTATTATTTACTCCAGAGAACGAGACAACAACTCGTTTTCGAGACGACAAAAAATTTGTGTGTAAACTTCGGAAACGAGTATAACGTCTCGATACTCGTTGATTTTAGTTCGCTGTTTTGCTGCTTTTTCTGGTCTCCTGTTACGATCACGGCTGTCGTCATTTCTAAGCATGAAGTCGCAAATGTTGCTAGCAGCAAATGTTCCAAGCAACTTTTTGAGTTTTTATTCGGTGATTTATTGCTAAGGTATCAATGCTGCGATGTTGCTATCACGATGAACGCTTCCGTCTTATCCGGATAATACGACGTTTGCACACAACGGAAAGTGGACTGAGCTCTAATTTCTAATCGTCTTTATACATTTAAAATTCGATAAACCTTGTTTAAAAATTGTTGACGTTGTCGAAATGTTGCCAAAGATTATTGGCATTCTTGCTTTTTCTTCTATTATTTCAAATATATTCTAAACTACTTTTCGTCCCTTAAATAAAACGCTTTTTATAAATTTTATTGTATTTTGACTTTGTTCTTTTTATTTTCTCATAATTAGTTTCGTTTGTGGTTCGTTTCCCTCAATTTCGTTTTTTATTTTTATTAAAAAATATACTTAAGTTGTTGTTGTTATTATTAAAATATTTCTCAAAATTTGTAGTAATTTTTTAAACATTAATAATAGTGTTTTGTTTTTTGTTTATCCTATGTTTTAACAAACAGTGCTATAGAATGTTTTTCTTTATTTAAATGATAGTTTAGTTTATTATAGATAAATGTTTGTATGTTATTTTATTTAACGAAATGAAACTTATTCCCAAACATTTAGGGTAGAAATGAAGCAAATCATTTATAAATTTTTCGGGTTTTTAGTTGGGATTTTTTCGTTTCTTTTTCAATATACATCTATAATAAGCACAGCAGTTTTTCTCACTTTTTAAATACATTATCTCTATCATTTTGAGGATCTATTACAATGTTCAGTTAATGACTTGAATCCTTGTCTTCTTTAATTTACATGTGAGATTATGAAATATGAATATTATTCTGATAAACAGTTTTCGTGTTATTGTATACAGCATTTATTGAAATTAACTTTATGATTCTTTTTCCTAAAAAAATTTCACGCAATTTTCGATTTTTTTTTTAATATATTTTAAATGGGTTTTTACACATATTTCATTAACTTACAGATTATTATTATGATTTATGAGTTTTTTTTAATTATCAGCAAAGCATTGAATGAAAATAAAAATGTATTTTATTGAATTATTCGTGATTGTTATTGATTTCGTTTGAAGTCGTCTTGTTTGAAAAATCTATACATTTAATTGACACTAAAATATATATGCTTTTTCTAGTTTCTTCTCTATAACATATACTAAAGTCAATAACACAGAAATAAAGTGGAAAAGATTTGCATTTTCTAAACTTTTCTGATATTGTATACGCACTTAAAACTTACATTAACATTAAAATCACATAAAGTTGAAATAAAATCCATGGAAAGAAGGGAATGTTTCGGCGAAGGCGTTATTTTTCAGGGTACAAAGATAGGAAAGGCTGAAATGAATGTATTATTGGATAAAAGAATTGATATTGGGAATTACGTAGTGAATAATCACTAAAGAAGAGATTTCTAAGAAAGGAATTTTTATTGTACACTTCAAGAAGAAATCCTACGGAACTGCATCGAAAAGGATTATTAAATAGTCCAAAAATATTCCATCCCAACTCGTGAATTTGCATCGGGAATATAAACATCAAATTCCAATATGAAAAGCCTACGAAATCTGAGTTCCTCCATCATTATTAGGACTGCTTTGGATCTCCATTCGTAGAATAATGGACATTGTTATTCGTAAATAGTACGCAGAAGGAAGAGCTGAATATATTTCAACTTTAAGAAGTTGGAGAAATGAGTTGACACATGGAAATCACAATCTTTGTTCCCTGCAACGCCTTAAAAACGATCGCTTCAACACTGGGCTAAGTTTGTTCGCCGACAAAAGGCAGAGGCTCTAGACTTAGTTTACGTTTAGCTACAATTCGGATAGAAAGTCGCATTTTCCTTTGGTTCCCAACTAACTAACCAGGTTCTCCACGTCCGAGACCATCACCTCCAGATCCGAGGGCAGTTCGCGCTCGACTTCCGCCTGCTGTTGCGCAGCAATCGGTGGCAGTGGAGGTGGGTGGTGATTGTGCTGCTGCTGGCGTATGGAGTTCGAGCGCAGTTGGTGTTGCGGCTGTTGCTGGCCTGAACTGCGGCTGCGGAGGAGTTCGTGCGGGTTGGTGATGGCGGCAGTGGTAATTGCAGGATCAGCTGCTAGCGTCAAGGATGCAGCGCAAGCAGCTGTGGTTGTTTTTTCTGGCGGTGATTGGCGTGAAAAGTTGAACTTATTCAAATTACTGCTGTTGATGTTGCTAAACGCGGGGGAGCTGCTGGGGGCGGCGGAGCCTGCTGCTGTTGATGGAGGCTGTCCTCCTCCTCCGCCGGCAGCCGAATTCATGCCGAGATTGAGGCTGGCACGAGGAATGTTGCCGAAGCTGGCGCGTGCCGAGCGCTGAGCGGCGTACGTCGGCAGTTTTTGCAGTTGCTGTGGCTGCGGCGGAGGCTGTTGATGTGCATTGTTGCTGTAGCTGCGCCGGAGCGGCGGATGCTGCGCTTCTGCAGGCAGATTCGGCTGATTTGAAGTCAGACTTTCGCGCCGCAGATTCATGTTCGAGTTGCTGCGCTTCGTCGGTGGCGGGTCCTTGCTGTTCTTCGAGATGCTTGACTTGAGATTGAGGCTGCTGCGCTTCTTCGACTTGGCGAGGTTCGACTGACTGCTGCTGATGAGATTCTGAGTGCTGCCGAAGTTGCGACTCAGGTTGATCGAGTTGGACTCGCTGAGCTTCCGTCCGTTCCGACTGCAGCCGATAATCGCGAACGGGTTGGCAGCAGTCAGCGAGTTGGAGCGGTTGTAGTTGTGCGCGGCGCCAGAACTTGGCGTGGCTTCCAAATTAGTTTTACTGGAGCTTCGGCTCATCTTCGGGCCGCTGCCAGCCGAACTCCCTTTGGTTACGGCATCGCTGCCGCTACCGTTCGCTGAGCGCGCTTCACTGGCCTGCGTGTATTGCAGGTTCTCGTAAAAGGGACTCTCCATCTTCGAGGCGCTCTTCGGGTTCAGTGTTTCGTAGTTCGGCTCGTTCAGAGTCAGCACTTGGTTGTCTTCGTCGTTCTTGCTGCTGGTGCGCAGTAGCAGAGCGCTGCGCTTGCCTCCATCGACGTTGCCGAAGCGTTTGCTGTCATTCGCAGCAGCAGTTCGTGGCTTGCGCTTCATTTTAGCAATGGCACCAACGCCGCCGCCCCCGCCAACGACGTGCGTCTTTACTTTTGCGTTCTTGGACAGACGCAGGGAGAACTTGAATGGCGGCTTGTAGACGACCTGCAGCTTCACCTTGTCGTTGGCCAAGTTGCCCAGCGATTTGGTCTTCTGCGGCGTCTTCTGCACGAGTCTCTCCGGCGTCGACTGTGACTTGCTCATCACTTTGCGCACCTTCGACGAGTGCTCGATGTGGGACAGCGGCTGGGCCACAATCGGCGACTCCAGCAGCCATTTCTGCACCTTGCCGAACGTGTTCGTGTGCGTCACAGAGGACGACACGGAAGGTGCTTGTCCATTACGCGTTGAGTAGTCGATGATTTCCTTGCTGTTGTGCTGCTTCTTCGACTTCGACGGCTTCGACTTCTTGACATCGACACCGGCGACGACGACGCTCGGTTTGACTTCAGCAGCTGCATTCGCGTCCGGTTTTTTTATGTTTTGCACCGGAGGAACTGACACGCGATTCTTTTTCGAGCGAGCGGCGGACTTTATGAGTTGCTGCTCCGATGCAGCTGCAGAGGGCGATAGCATCTTGCCGCGTACTGCCACCGTTTTGTGACTAAGTTTAGCAGCAGGCGTTTTCTTGTTGGCGTTGCTGCTGCTCGTCGCGTTCGCGGGCTGCTTTTTCGCTGCCGGCCGCTCGCCGCGCACCTTTTTCTTGAAAGGAACTTTTGTACGGACGGCCGTGTGCACGATGACGCCGTTGTTGTCGTCGGGCAGACGGACGGTTTCGGTGGTGGCGCTGTGGATGATTGTCACCGATTTTAGTTTCAGATTCGATCGCTTCGTCAGCAGCTTCGCACTGAGTATCTGCGGAAGAAACAATTCAAGGTAAGTTAGAAGCAGATAAAGTGAATTTAGTGTCAAAATAAAGCTTTCAATGAGTCCAAAAACTACTATGATCGAAATTCCTACTCGATCAAGCTTAAATACATCGAAATGAAGGATGTCGTCGCTGGATTGGAGCGAGGAAGGACGAGGATCACTTACGATTTCGCGTTGCTTCTAGAAGAATATTTTCTTCATACTGATCACGCATCATCAGCGTAGAGATCTTCAAGAACTGTTAACATAGGAGTGGAATTTTTTAAATATGTTTAAAAAAAAAAATTAAACTTTAAAATTAAAATAAATTGTGTAAAGAAGTCATAGAGTGATATCGGTCCTGGTTTTTCATTTCCCTAACAATTTTCTGAAGGATCGAAACTTTTCGCTGAGATTTATTCCCCGGTAAGCCTTGGATTCCTTGAGAATCTTTCACTTACCAGTAAAATGAGGACGCCGATCGCAGCCAAGGCCACCGTGTACCAATTTTGCTGGATCCACTTCTTGAAGTTCGCTATACTTTCTTCGGACAGCAGAAGCTTTCGCAGAGTGGCCAATGGGCCGTTCGGATCCACCTCACGGCATTTCTGGAAGACATCGCAATAGCTGACGAGAGAAAAAGAAAATGAAAGAAGTTTTTAAGAACATGCCATCATCTAATCACGCCCCAACTCACCCATTGTAATCGTTGCAGGGCGTTCCGGGTTTGGCGAACATGTCGGGCACGTCGAAGGGCGGCTCGTTCCACGCAAACGAACTACGGCACGGATTGTCCTCGCCGGGCAGCTTGCAGCACAGTTCACACGACTTGATTTTGTCGTCGTTGGGGCCCGGAATGCACTGGCACGACTCCAGGCCGTAGGCCAGGCAGATGCTGCCGGTGCAGTCGCCCATGTAGCAGACGAACTCCTTGTTGCAGATGGTTTTGTTGGGCTTGTTGACCGATGGCGGACACTGCGGCATGCGTCCGTCGCAGAAGCTGGGGTCGCGGCATCCGTTGTCGTCCCGGCACTTGTCGCCGAACTTCACCTTGCAGTCGGTGGTGCAGCAGGGACCCTGAGAGGGGCTGCAGCGCGCGTGCGGCGTCAGCGTGCAGGGCTTCTCGTCGATGCGTGGATGACGTGACATGGGGAAGCAGCAGGAGTCTTTGCAGTCCTCTTCCCAGCCGCAGTCGCATTGCTCGCCCTGTTCGACAACGCCGTTGCCGCAAATGGACGTCTGCGGCTCCGTAAAGCAGCCCTTCATGCTGCGCGCCTTCGCATTGAGAACGGGCTCGATGGACTTCAGCGAGCAAGGCGAGAATTTGTTGTTGTTCTTCTTGTCGCCCGACGTGGCGCGTGCGAACATAATAAAGTTGCCATCCTCGCCGCCAGGCGTGCACTGCTCGGGATCATGCTGAAAGCAGGATAAAACGCAGACAATGAGTCAAGGGAAGAGCGAGAAAGAGGTTACGATGAGTAAGAAAGACGATAATGGATGTCAAAATACATGTGACAAGAGATAATTTCGTGTATTGCGACATCCTGTGAAGGAGCTGCAACTGAGAAGACCTCTAAACACGGTGCCAAACGGGACACTGTGCAAACGCAAAGTGTTGTTGTGTTTCAATTACTTAATTACCACCTCCAAAGGACCTTTTAAGCATCACTTGCATGATGTTGACGGCGTTATTGCTGAGCAATCAACTTGACACCGAGGACCTGACAACAGTCAACAATAGGCACTGAAATGCACACGACAGCAGATACAACAACCAGCGGTTCTGAAACGTGCTTCGGTCAATAGAACTTCGAAAAGGAGAAGGGGACGAATGCAGGTTCATGGAGAAAATTAGTATTTGGGAATCACTGTTGGCACCACACCCACATTTACGCCCACAGCACATGCACTCGACACAGTCACGTTGATCACAACTTCACGTTGCAAAAATAAGCGAACGAAATAATTAAACACGCAATTATTTAAAGAGATGGACACGCCACGGTTGCCGTGAAGGCCGCCCAGCAAGAGAGGCGTTTGTAGATGGGCGTGGCCGTTGTAATTACCAATGTATGTTGAACGAGTGCTTCTCTGCTTCTGTGTCCGTCTGTCTGCCGGGCTAATTCTGCGCCCGTGAAGTTATTTAGAGCGGTACTCAACTCGTTCTGTCGTCACCGTCATCGTCACCATCATCGCTGTCAACACGGTTGAAGTGGTTCCAGTTGACGAAGTTCCGTCCTAGAATCTGTTATGAGTCTGATTTTTGTGAATTTGTGTGACACAACCAACGGCAAATGCCACTCGAATTGGTGCCAGGAAATTTCGTACATTGTTGTGCCACATCCCGCGCCCACGTTTACATATGTTTCTGTTTTATGACGGGACCTTTACGCACGCAACGAACTGTTACTAATTGCATTAATGCTGCGCGTTCAAGCGTGCAGTCGAGTTCAAGTACAGAACGGAGCTGCGCGATCTTCTCCTTTCTACACGCATTCGATGAAATTTCTTCTACCCGCCGCAGTCATTTCCACTTCTGCACTCGCCAGGAGCCCAACGGAGGAGTTCCTGCCAACTGAGTTGAGTTACAGAAGCTTTTCCGGAGAGAAAAAGTTTCCGGATGTAATTTAAAAGTTGTAAATATGTTTTAATAAGGATTGTTGCCGTTGTTGGTGTTGCTGTTGTTGGCAATGCTACTGTTTTAACTGCATGGGCTGCGTTATTGTTGTAAACTTTTCCAATTTGTTACACACTCTCTTAAAGCTGTTAAAAGCCCCACGGTGCTCCCGCTCTCCACGCGACCCACACGCATACACAGCATCAGGGAACAATTCGCCAGGCTGCATTAATAACGTTTAATTTGCTTATGAATGAATTTTGCTGTCGTGCGTTGCGACAATTTTAATGAGTAATAATCACTGTGTGAAAGTGTTACGAGCTGCAAGTGTGTGTATGCAGCAGAGTCGCGATAATGTGAACTAATATTATTATTATTAATATTTTTGTTTATTTATTTAAATAATTGTTTAGCGTTTGCTCTTAATTATGAACAATTTCTTTAATTTAAATATTCATAAATTGAATAAAAAATTAGTTGAAAATATTAAACCAAAACGTGATCTTTTTTAAATTTGTATTTTTCACTATAATTTAATAAATTTTTGTTGAAGTCTTAGAATCGCTTTTTCTACATCGTCTGCATCGCATTATAGAAATTAAAATCCCTTCTCTATTTCTTTACGTTTTTAATGACTTTTTTAATAATATTTGTAATCATTTTCAACATAAGCACAAAGCGAAATTCAATAATATTAAGTGCTGCGCTTACTTTCCCATCGTTTTAATTCTCGTTTTTTTTTTTATTGATTCCATCCTTTCTAACAAGGAAGTTTTCTTTTTGTTATGAGTAAAGTGAATGACGAAAGTAGAAACGCGCCTTGAGAAACTTAATGTTAAAATAAAACTCTTAGCTGTGGTTGAAATTTGTTATTTTTCTTTTTGGTTTTTCTATTCAATGTGTCAATTGAAGTGAATGTCTTTCAAGGAGATGGTGAGACGTTTTATAGACTTACCGGCGACCCGAAATTGTGACCGATCTCATGCGCCAGCGTCACGTGAGAGACGGCGGGCGGAACGTGTTTGCCGTAGTTGAGAAGAGTGACGATGCCGGTGTTTAAGGACTTCAGAGAGCCACGATAATGCTGAAAGTAAATGGAAGAAAATAATTCATAAGTAAGGATTAATGAATGCTCCATCTCGAGTTTTGTAAAAGTTATGCTCGCTTCTTTGTTACAATGGATTATAAAAATTGCATTTCTATTTTTCCGCTGTACGAAACTTTTTATTTCGATACTTTCTTATTTTTAAGCTTTGAAATATTTAAAATTAAATAACTTCAAATCAAACATAGCAATTTCAAGAGATTTCTTGCCCATTTTTAAAGACTATTTAAAGCATTGAGCATTTTGTTGTATTTTATGCGTTGCTATTTGACATGGGACTTTATCTGAAAGCAGAGAAAAACAGACACGCACAAAGAAAACGAAACACATACACAGGGAAGATCGATGGGACAGGACGACGATGAAACAATATTTCATTTAGTTACGTATTCATTATTTATGTATGAAATCCTTTTCACAAAAGTACTTCACAACAACAGGTCAACTGAAGAGGAACAACGGAGATTGTTAAAAGCACGCACAGTCACAGCCACACGAAGCCAGACACAAATACATATAAACACAGCCATCGTTCGTGCTAATGGAAGGAGTGCAAAACTAGTTGAATGCATTGCAACCTGAGTGCAGCATGAGTACTGCGAATGGATAAAATATGAAAGTAACTCGTTTTATTAGACTCGCAAAGGCAAGCGTAAAATACAATTCTGTAAAAAGAAATAATATTTGAGTGGGTTGTTTGGACTTTAAAAACGTCTGTATGTGTGATAATAAAGTATGTCTGTAGAATAACAACGACGACGATGGCGACAACGACGACGACAGGGATGAGTGCGTGTGCCGCCACGGTCGAGTGTTATTCTTTATTGTTGATTGGAGAGGACGGAAATCAATATCAAATAAATGACACAATCGGAAGTAGCACACACACACGCACATAGATTTCATTGCATAAATAATGCAAAAACACGCTACGATTCCAATTTATTTATGTCCTTTACTGCTGTTTGTTCCTCGTTGTATTTTCATTTGCTATTTTTTGGCTTTGTTTCTGTTGGTGAGTCATTTTGATTGTTGTCATTTTTAAAAGGAATTTTATAGAATTCCTTTTACATACACACACATCGATGATGATGATTATGCATTCGATGCAGTTGATTCTTATGGTTTTACAGTGCTGTCATTCAATCAATCAACCACTCAATCACATTCTGTAGAGTGAAAAGAACGAGTCAAAATTTCTGATTTCTTATTTCATTGACGACAATGAACAATAATAATGACACCCCCTTTTTCCAAGAATCTTAACAATGTTCTCAATTTGCGTTGCTTTCAAAGCATACACATGCACTGCAATAGACATACCTCTCGAAATTCCTCAATCTGATTTTAATCTATCAATTCATTGTCCATTTGCTGTTATCCTGGTTTCATATTCTGTTCGAGTTTCAATGGAATGTCGCTAAAGCAGTTCATTTCTATTCGAGTGTCATTGGTGCCACACGGCGTATGATGAATAATTAATTTATTGATCAAGTCGTTGCGATGTTTGTAGTATATCGTGTAATTTTATACGGAAAACAGAAAAAACCCAGTAAAAACATCACCAAAGCAAAAGGTTTATTTGGTATTCATACATGATATTATATATTCAAAACTACCTCTGAAGTTTATAGAGCCAATGAATCTATGCACAATTTTACGATACGATCACTGAGTAAAGAGAGTCTAGTGTATGAAGAGTTTACTTTATACCAAAAATAAGTGTAAAGACTTTGAAAATCTCTCCAATTACGACTTTGTTTTCTTTCAAAATTTATCAAAATCTTTCTGTAAACTTTAAACGCAAAGGATGTGAAGGAGGATATAAAAGTCAAGTGAACTAAATTCTTGAGTATAGTTATGGGTATCTAAGGAAAATTTAAAGGGATGGTCGAATGGGTTTTTTTCTGTTCTCTGCTACCACAAACATGAAAATTGTTTAAAAATTATGGGGGAAACACCCCGCAGTTTTCCTAAAAGAATGGCTACTAGCTAAAAGCATATCACACTTACATACACATATCACACACCGTCACACAAAAAACACGAAGGGGGAAGCACAAGCGCGAAAGTAAAGAAAAGTGAAAAAGGAAAATAAGGATTCTGAAAAGAGATCCGCTTTCATTTCCGTGCAGCAAAGTTTTATACCAAGTTAACACTATTAGTCGTTGTGCATGGACACACACACACACACACACAGAAACAGGCAGTCACAGAGGCACACACATACTGAAATACAATGGCCACAAGTGCGACACCGCGACCTTCAACGGTTTATGAAAAGCGAGCAGCGCCATGTTTCTGCTTTACAACTCGAATAATTGTAAGGCACCAGGAACAGCAGCAACATGTGTTTATGTGTGTGCTTACTGAATGTGTTTGTATGCATGCTCGAGGCATATTTCCCCATTTCCAGTTTGGTTCTTCTGTTTTTTTATCCTTTTTTTTGTAAAGTTCTATGAATTTTTACTTTTCTAAACGCGCTGCTTATTGACTTTTGACTTCTTTTTTCAAATGCTTTTTATGAATTTTCAAGTTCATTTTGTTTGTGTTTAACCTCCATATTTTCTATATTCATAATGAATTGAACTGAATACCTGAATGAAGACGACGTTTTAAATAAAACTGCTGATTTTTAAACAACCGTCGTTTAAATAATGGAGAAATACACATAAATACGAGTTCCCTGATCAAAAAATATTTTTAAATGTTAATTTTTTCTGTGACAGAGAACAAAAAATAAAGAAAATTAAAAAAAAAAAATAACGACTTTATTCATGTTCGCATGTATTTTAATTTTTGTTTATTCATTTATTTATAAAGTGAATTCATTTCCTATTTTACAGCAGTTTATAGCACCTGCAGCAAAAACTAATTGAGAACTGAAAAACAATAAAAACTTTTGTTTTCTGAAAGCCCCACAAATGAACAATGCAAAAATATTCATGTTTATATTATATTTGATTTTATTTTTTATGAAGCATTTACACATTTCAAATTTAATCATTTTTGGTACATTTCGTTTTACATAAATTAGAGAACAATTGGATTCAATTATTCTTTGTAGGAATATTGCCAAAAACTGACTTTAAACTCTTAGTAAACTAAATGCCCTAATATTCCGCAATTTCATTGTTAAAAGTAATGCTCATGATTTGCATATTATATTATCACTTATTTGGCACAAATACAGCCAAGTGAAGACATGCAAATATATTCATCACACACAATCATGGAAATACATTTAGAGACGAGAGTTTCGCACTCGTCCAGTAAACGCATTCGGATAACAACGTTCACTGATCCACGTCGATATCTGCAAACACTGAGCTGAGCAAATATTGACAATATATTCCACAGAATATGGACAGTAATATGCACTTAACGGCCATAAATCACAGCTTGATAGATATGTACTCAGCTGCTTATATAAACATAGCGGCATGTGTTCATTTGTGTGCTTGTATATGAAAGCAAACAAAGAACGAAACAACCAATAAAAGCAATAAACATACGCATCGATAGAAGGAATCACCGCTAGACGACGACGTGCTGTGGGTCATACGTTTGCATTGATCTCTGCATCGCGTAGTAATTATAAATGAAATGAAACGGAACGGAAAATATTTTAGACAAAACAAAGAGTAATAATAATAATAATGAAATGAAATAACAAAAATTTTGACATGTGAAAAGCAATTCAAATCGTTGCATTTGGTTTGACGTCAACAGAAAAACATACATAAAAATTTTAAATCGATATGATATTAAATATATTATTAACTGAAGAATCATTTTAGCTATGATTAAATATTTAATGAGTTCTTGTCCAAATAAAATTCTGTGAATTGCAATATTAACAGAAGCTAAAACCTTTTTTTAATGTAGTATGCATTAAAGGATACGATTGCTAAGATATTAAAAAAATTAATACATTGAAAATTAACTAAATTTAAAGTGTTTCAAACCTTTTTAATTGAATTCTCTAGAATTGTTTCATTTATACTCGACTATTTCAATTTCAATTAAATTTTTTATTTTGCAAATTCAATTAAAAAAGCCACTAAGATTTTAGAGAATAGCATTCCATATAAAAGCAAATAATTAATAAGGAATTTTTTCATTCCACAATAAGAGAACATCAAAAAACTAGAGAACCATTAAAACCAGGAAAACTGAAAAATGCGGAAAATTAAAAAAATTAAAATGACAGCAAAACAAATGAAATTGAAAACTTTGCAGTGGTTTATGACTATTGTGGTTTTGCTTTGTTTTAATAATTTTTACAAGAATTTTTCAATCTAATTTAAAGCATTTTTTGCATGGAAAACGTTCGCATTTGTTCATTAATAAATCAACACACATAATTCGGATTGGCATATTTAATAAACTTTTGATATTTTTCCGCACTTAATAACGACATCTACTGAATACTATCTAGTAAAATATTTACGTAAAGCACACCACGGCGTATGATCAACACAATCTGCAATAGCGACTGGAATTAATCAACATGCATACGTCGTGGTGTACTATTCTTCTTTCACAAGACGTATGAATAGGAAAAAGGCAGCTACAGTTTCTATTTACATCTTCATTTTAATATTGAACATTGTCTATGCAAAAAACAGCAATCTCCAAAATATATGAAACTTTAATTTCCCACAGGTAGAAATGTTGGGAATTGACATGGATTTGCAGCAAGTGCTCAATTGAAAATCAACTCTTTTGTGTACAAATACATGAAAATATACAAGCAGGCATGCATATATGCATTTAACTCGAATGAAAATAAAAACAAAGAGAAACTAAAAAACATGTTCGCAACTTGACGCAGACTGCAGATGTTCGTGTGAACTATTGGTTTTGTCAACATGATTGAGTGTAATTTTCCGAATCACTGGCCTAAAATGCAGTCCAAGCTGTTCACCCGGACGAAAAGTGGATGAATGGAGGGCGTGAGGTTGGACAGACTAGATGTGGAAATGGGTCAGTGTTTTTATTGTTGGTGTAATGCGAATATCGGTTTTATCGCATGCCTCGTCATTTCTCGAACTTTGGTAACAGGACTTTTACTCTCTCTCACTCTCTCTCTCTCTCTCTCTCTCTCTTTCTTCTTTATGCCCTCAGCACATCCAAAAGTGTACCAATCCTTGCATTTATTTATAATTTATTTTGTTTTTATTTTCCATTTTCATTTTAGTGCTTTTACTCCTTTCACTATTTTATTTATTTTTTAGGCGCTGTTCTTTTTTCTTGTCGCTGTATTGTTTCACTTTGTGTGTTTGTTTGTTTGTTTATTGTTTTTGTCATACGCGCGTCCGTCTGTTACTTGCGGGAATAACTTGGCACAAATTGTTCTTGCTGTCATTTTATTTGCATGCAAACATTACGCAAATCAACAAAAAGCTAACTTAGAGCAAGCAACCGGCGGCGCATAGAGGCGACGAGTAGGTTTCAATTAATTTTTTATTTCATTCTTTTCTTTTCAATATATATACGTCACTTATATATTTAGTTAACTATTCTCATTTTACTTTTGGACATGACTCCATTTTAAATATCTTGTCACATAGTTTAACAATTAAAGTTACTATTTTGAAATCACACCTGACAAAAATCTATTAAATCTGACATTTAATTGAGTGGGAAAATCAGAGATACTAAATTTATTTAGGAAATTACAAAAGCGTAAATTCAAAAAATATTGAAACTTTAAATATTTAAGAACTGAATAATTCATGGCACGTTTTATATAAATAAAATTCGTAGTAATAAATGGGAATGTTTATAATAACAAACAATATGCGTTACATATTTAATTATTTGCTTTCAATAAATGTTAAAGCATTAAATAAATGTTTATTTATTCCTTTATTACTACGTGGCTATTAAATAAATAATTAAACCTCGTCTGTTGGTTTTTATTTTCGGAATTTTTTGTTGTCGTTAACATGAAATTTCTTTAATATTTTCATTGCATTCATAAATGAAGCGTATGTTTTTGTAAATAAAACAGTTAAAATGCGATCGTAAACAGAACATAATAAAAGAAAGAGACAACAATACAGTTATATTAAACGTAACGCGCAAACACCAAAATAAAATACAAAAATAATTCATAAAAATCATATGAAAACAGGTCATTAAAGAATGTTGGCTACCTTTTGCCGCAACTCGTTGGTTTCCTTAACGTCAACTATGCACTATATAACACAAAAATAAATACGAAGTCGCTCTAAAAAGACTTCTTGAAGGAAACCAAAATCGTTAAAATGAAAACATTGAATAAAAAACTTAAAAACTCAATGAAAATATACATTTATATAGTTGCAATTGTAGTTACCATTTTCGATCAATCGCTTTTATTGCCAGAAATATTAAGTATTTCCCTACTTTAGAACAAGAACTGGAAAACCTCTGCTGCAGAAAAATTTGAAAATTTATTCTTTAAACCTCTCATAAAAATAGTTTTTCTATGAAAGAGAATTGTATTGCGTATAGAAAATGGTGCGCATGTTTATCCTTCTGGGGTTATTTTATTCGTATGTAAATGTACGTTTATTTACGTATTTGTATATTTGCCTGTATTATTACCTTAATTAGTTCAGTAAACATAATTTCATCAGAATGGCTCGATATAATTGCATTTATCAAGTACCAATTAAAAGTTATTACGACTTCTCTAATTTGTGGTCGTGGTTGACCAAAAGTTTGTTTATTTAAATTATTATTGAATATGTTTAAGATCGAAACTAAAATCTTAATTGCTATAAATGTTTAAGAGGGGAATCGAAAAGAGAAAAACTAATGCTAAATGCATCTCGGAAGAAATGAAAACACCATAAAACGGATTTTCTGCAATTCAAAGTATAAAAAGAGAAAATACCGAAAGAAAAAAAAGAAGAAAAATAAGAAGCGGAAGACAAAGTAATAAAAAATAAGGTAAACAACCGTGTAAACATTATAGAGAAAACCCAATGAATAATAAATTCTTCAGAATTCTTATGTTTGTGTGTTTTGTCTGTGGGTGTGTTTGTAATCGATTGTTTGAAATTATTTGTTCTAAATGCAATTTACTTACAACACAATCTTTTGTAGAAAAGAAACCGCACTCTATCGAAACAGCGTGGAGCTTAAATTCCTATTAAACCTATAAATGTAAGTTTGTTGATTTGTGCATTAGCTCCATATCGTATCAACACTAATACATACACATCATTCTTGAGGAGATTTTCAAATACGCACGTAGCAATAAATTCAGAATGCGTGAGTGATTTGTGTTGTGTGTTGGCTTTTATGTTCCTTAACCATTTTTTATTGACTCTTTAAAAAGTTAGTAAAAAGTTTGCTATACTTGGAAGTATCGCCGCGTGTGTATATGCTTTTTTATTTGTATGTGAAGATTTGAGGCTGAGCATAACTCATATCTAAACACTCGCTTATTATACCCTACATCCGAAGGAATGAGGGTATATTCACTTTGTGCTTCCGTGTGTAACGCATTAAAGGAGGCGTGGCAGGTATGGAAAAGTATATATATTCTTGATCAGTGTCACCTCCTGAGTCGATTTAGCCATGTCCGTAGTCTGTCTGTCTGTCTGTCTGTCTGTGGAAATCACGATTACAGGAGAACGAATGAAGCTATCGCGATGAAATTTTGCACGTATATTCTTTGTCATCCGAAACTCTGTGGGATTGAAAATGGGATAAATCGGTGCAGCGCCACGCCTACTTTTTTAACAAATACTAATTCTTTTAACAATATTTCAACTTGTAGACTTAGTTTTGAGCTTCAATTTTGTTTCCGAATACATCGGTACAGGTAGATTAAATTTTTAAAAAAAATGGGCGTGTCCGCCCACGAACATATGACATTGATATAAACCGCAATTCCAGAATAACGGTTGGAAGAATTGACTTGAAATTCGGTACGAATATTCTCTGCCATCATAGATAACTCTGTATTGAAAATGGGGAAAATCGGCGGAGTGACACGCCTACTTTTTATAACTTACTAAATATGTATAATAAAGGTTGCTGGGATGTAGGGTATATAAGCTTCGGTCTGACCGAAGGTACCCTTACTAGTTTATGCTTTCGTGTTCATAAAAAGAATCTTGAGCCACCTGCGGAGCGGCCTTTTTTGCGATTCCTGCCATGAGTGAATCGATCGATTTACAGACTCGCCAATAAAGCACATAATTTATAGTGTGCTAAAATGTTGTAAATATATTCTAAGGGAAGAAGTGCGAGGAGAAAGAAAGGTTTAAAGTCTAAAAATAAATGTATTTAAGCTTAATTATATAAAATTTAAATTTAAAAACCCTTAACTATTTTACATACTACTTTTCGTTTTTTTATAATTAATAATAAATGATTTCGTAATTTGTTTACCCATTTCTGGTTCGTAAACTGTTTTTTTATGTAGTTATAAGAAGTAGTTATTAAATTATTGCAATTTTAAAGGAAATTTTGAAAGAAAATATTTTTTTTTTATTTTTTTCTCGTAACTCAAGTCAGAGCCATCTGTCCTTGTTGCTCTACAAATCACACAGACAAATAATTGTGAGTGTGTGCACACCACACAAACACATTTATACAAGGTTTCTAAAATTTGTTAAATGTCACTTCATGCAACTGATGTGATTAATCATTCCGCATTTTTCAGTTTTCAGTCTTCAGAGATTTATTGATATTTCTGTGCCTGATGTGAGTGATTTCGGGAAGCACGGCGGAGTGAGGTGAGGTCAGTGGAAGGATCTACACTTAAAATGCTCCAGTTGCAAAGCGAAGAAACCAGTTTGTGTTGAGAGCATCTGATGTGATGTGTTGTTATGATGTGTAAAGCTGTTGCAAGAATCTTGCCCGAGGTTGATATTTAAAATAACAACCACAATAACATAAAAGTAAAAACAATGACAACGAAACCAGCAACGAAAGCAACAACTATTTGAGTCTTCAGCAGCTAACATTGAGTATTTTTTGAGTAGCAAAATCTGTTTGTATGCAGCTACATATATCAAATCAACAGTACAGTGCACATAATATTATGATCCAAAGCCATAATATCTATAACAACAATGGACAACTTTCCATTAATATTCTCTAAGAGTGACTTTTCAAATATATTTCTCTTTAGCAGAGAACTAATCAATGAACATAATAAATTTATTATTTCTTATTTTTTTCACTTGCATTTCGATTGATTTTATATTGTAAAGACTTCATCCTAAAATTCTAAACTTACCCCATTCTTCTCACAAACACCGCCAGCATTTTTAAGGTCTCCTGTCCATGCAAGGCCCAAAGTTCCCATCTCGAAATCCCGATACGTGAACATGTAAGCCAAACAGAATGCATCGTAATCCTCCTCTGGAAAGTTAATAAAAAGAATCGATAATTCAGAACATTGGAAGTTTGACACGTGTGAAGGACTTAACAATTTTACAGTTTGTGCAAATATAAAGCTAAAAATGTTTCCTTCCTCTATACGATTCTACAAAACTCGAAGCTGGAAGAGAAATCGATGCTTCTATGGCAACAGTTGAATTTTATGGCTTAACTTTTACCGACATCCAAACAATAACAAGAAAATAAAATGAAGAGCAGCTGCATCAGAGATGTGAGTTGATTTTTGGTTATTATATGATACGAAGAAATATCTTCAAATAAAAAGATTACAGTTAAAAGCAACAAAAAATTACTAATTAAAAAGAGAATTCGTAGATGTTTGCAGAAATCTATTTAATTTATTAATAGATCATAAGAAAAATCATATTATATAAATTTTGCGGTGATAAATTAATATAAAGTAAATGTGATATATGATATTATGTGAAACGGTTAACAAGAATTTGAGGTTCAAATCGCGTTTGTTTTCTCCCAGTGTAGAATATTTTCAAGAACATCTTTAGGAAACGAAAAAATTCACGAGATAACGTCTCTTAATTTATAAAGCACTCACCGGAAAACAGCTCTAAGAATTTTTCTACTCCATAACTGCCAGGAAATCGATAGGCGGGATCTTTTAAAGCGTTTGCATTGTGTACTTTAATACGTTTGATCATAAATGTGATATTGTCCGGTTTTCCGTCATTATTGAAGTCTGAAAGGGAAAAACGAAGATGTTAGAGGTAGTAATAAGCACATAATTGGGCGTATGGGTCTTGAAAAGCTGTACGGACCACATTTTGGTAAACAAGCTCCTGCTTCAGTCAAGATTCCATCACTGATTAATTTATTTATTTATTTGTATTAATTTATTTGCTTTACATACCTGTATTTTTATAGATCGTATTGGCTCTTTGCACGTGCCTCGTAATCGCTTCGATGCTAGCCTCGTCGGAGCCCATCTTTTGGAAGAACGTGTGATCGGCTTGCAGATACATCATGCAGGTGATTTTGCGGTCGTACAGAGCACGTGCCGCGTTGCCGCCATTTTGAGAGCTAGCCTCATTGTCGTCATGACCGCGTCCGCTCAGCACATTCGTCATTAACATGCTATTAAAGTTTGGATGATGATTTGGCTGCTGCGGGTTGTTGTTGTGAGTCGGAGTCAAAGTGATTTCGGGCGGGTTGTAATTATTGACGATGATGTTGGGTTTTTTGGTGGCTCCATTCTTGGTGATGATCTCGACGTGAGTCTTGTGACTGGGACGATCGTTGGCATTGAACATGGTCGTCCAGTTTGTGTTAAAAAAGTTGTTGATGAAGTTGTTGTTGTTGTTATTGTTGTTGGTGTAGTCATTGCGGTCATTGTAAATTCCATTCTTGTGGTTATTGTTGTAGTTTTTGTCGTATGGCGCATTAAAGTGGTTATTATTATTACTATTGTTGTAGCTGTTGCTGAAAGTATTTGATATGCTGCGATTGTAGTTGCTGACAATGATATTTTTATGTTTGGTGTAAGTTTTTCGCACATTATTATTATTACTGTTGTAGTTATTGCCGAAATAATTGTCATCAGCAGTTGTTCTCATTGTTGTCGATGTAGTCTTCATCGTTGTTGTTGCTGTTGGCTTCGTCTCAGAATTGGGACTAAAAATGTTCGTAATTACATTCCGATTGCGTGAGAATTTTGTTGTTGTGTGGTTTGTTGTTCTTGGTGTACTAAAAGCCCAATCGCTGTCGTCTGAACTACGCCACGTTATCACAGATCCCGCGTGCAAATTGCGTTCTTTACTTGTTGCTGAGGATCTCGTTGTTGTTGTCCGCACAAAAGGTCTGTAGTTCTTCGCATCAGCAGCGCTTGTATACGTGCCAATGCCGTCGTTGTATGGAACATCGAGGTCAAGTGGCAGCGGTGGATTCTGATGGTCGTCCTCTGTAGTTGCAGAGGTGGTAGAGAGCTGTAAAGGAATAGTAGAAAACAGGTTTTTCTATAGAGACATATACACAGATAGAAAAATCTCACAAAATATGAAAAATTGAAAACTGTCAAATTAATACCATCGAAGTAAAGGCACAATTCGTTTCTACCAAATGGAAGGAACGAAAGAGAGCGAGAGTGAGAGAGAGAATATGAAGAAGTGGACAGAGAAGAGCTTGAAGTTCCCATTGATTTTATTATTATTATTATTATTATTATTATTATTATTATTATTATTATTATTATTATAAAAATTTATTACTAAATTAATTTATTTTATAAACTGCTGAAGGCAATACCAGCGGGCGGTTTATGCCTGACATTCCCATTTATTTATTTATGTTATTATTAATGTTTTTCTTTTATAATTTATTCAACCTTAACTGATTTCTTAAATGGGTCAATATTTTAACAAAACTAGAATTATCATCAAGAACTGCATTCATAGCTTTAATATAATTTTTTCGTGTTATTTTTCGTACTTTTCTTTTAAGGTTAAATTTGTCTTGTTCTTGCCAACTCACCTCAAATGGGAGAAAATTACAATTTAATTGGATTCATTTTGGATGGAGGACGAATGATCAAAGCACCGAAAAGGAGAAAAATTTAACGAAACAGGAGGAGACGAAAGGAGTGTGTAAGGCACTCATCTAGTATGGCTGCACTTCGTGTTCTCCCATTTCGTCCACAAGCGACGTTCACAGCGAGTAATTGGAAAGCGAAAATGAAATGCAACACTGACCAATTCTAGAACAAGGACAAGGGGAATGGTACAGTAAGTGAGGAGTTCTCCTTCAAACTCTCGCTCACATGTGGGACACGATGAAGCACGATGGTGTCTTCAGCAGGATTTTAAAACGAGAAGGAAACCAGAACACGGAGGGAAAACAAAACATAACCCGAATTAGTGTCGAAAATGGTCAGTTGACCCCATTTCTAGTGAAACTCGACAGATAAAAACCCGACTCCTTACACACAGGCAAACAGATATCCGTAGATGTGTGTGAACTTTTGGGAATACGCTGAGCAACAAACACATCAAAAATAACGACCGGAAACTTGATATAACTAATTATTTCGATTTTAAGAAAGAGACGCATGATGTATTTCTGGTCAAAAATTCATCGGATATATGTTTGTGGCAGATCATAAATCATAGATGAATTTTGGAAACATGAACAGGGAGAAAAATTAGACAACTTAAGGAAGTCCTTTTTACCTGAATAATGGATGACGGTTTTCGAAATTTAAGGAACTATCCGTTTGAAATTCTCTTTTTCGGACAAATCTCTAAAAGTTTATTAAGGTTACTTGATGAACAGCCATCGTATGTAAAGATATTCATTTGTTGATTACTGGGAACGTTTCTGTCATCCCTCGTCAAGTAGGTTTGTAGACAAACTGGTTTCGGCGGTGTGCCATCTTCAGTATCATTTTTCGTTCTCATTCATTTGTTATTCTCTATATTTAGTACTTTATATTAAACGAAACGAGAGCAGCCTCTAAAAACTATTTCTGATAATTGAAGTCTTCAAGTCAAGTAGGAAATTAAATGTCAGTCAATATGCAGGGTGACAGAAACACAACTACTGAAAACTATACACGGATAAAATTGCATAAGACACGCTAAAAGTGGATAAGTCAATACGAATAACAGACAGGCAATAAATAAACCTACAAACAAACAATCAGTCAGTCAGTCAGTCAGTCAAACATACAAAACACAACACACACTTAAACAGAAACCAAAAACTACGGCAGTGTCGATGCTCACGTTCCAGTGTCGCGTTGCAGTCCCTGCGGTGACAATAATTGGCAGGTTTCTTGCTGCGTTTGTCAGTTGTTGTTCGCCAAAGAGTCAAAGGCAGCCACCATGAAGCCAAAACATCTCCGAAAAGCTGCCTGAGGCATGGAAGACGGAATATAAAAGCAAGTACCAGTCAAGGACAGAAAAACAAGAATCCAGCAAAGTGGGCGATGTTCCTGGGTCTCACTCAAGTGATAACAACTCGATAACAATCGCGAACGTCTAGATGCGGGAATTCAAATTAACAGCTTTCTCAGGCGGAAGCAATGAGTCCCCAGACACGAGGATCCCCAAATGAAAAATAGAGACTCTCAAAGAAACTCACCTCATCCGGCAGCCATCTTTTGGATCGATTTGGACGAGGACGATTTTTTGTTTCCTCCGCTTCATCACTGTCAGCAAAAAATGCATCTCCTTTCTTATTAAACCACCAATCGCTGGTTTCGTCATTGTTTTTACTAGACACGTCTCCTGGTAACTTCTCCAGCTTCTCCTTTCTAACCGCAGGACCTCCATCAGCCGTGGTTTTTCTTCGCTTTAAATCATTCAGCAACATGCTACGTCGTAGACGTTCGCTGGCGCAATGTTCAGCCGCCGAGGAGGTTGGCGACGCGACGAACCGCTGCGCATTCACATCGCTGCCCTTGTAGACTACACTATGAACACCGGAATGACGCAGGTCGTGCGAGTACCGATGCGCCGGCTCCACGTAGTAATGCTCGGAGCTGGTCTCAATGGTGCCGTCAAGCAGATTGTCGCTGGTAAGAATCGCATGAATGTACGAGTTCTCATCATCTGGAATGTGAGAGAAAAAAGACAAAACACGATTAGGGCGTGCTTTAAATTTAACATATTCAATTTATTTATCTATCTAAATATTTTTCCCATCCAAATCAACAATAAAATGCAACCGAATACAGCGAAAATAAATCAATCGATTGTTTTCTTAGGTTCCGGAATATTTTCATATCCGACCAAAAAAAAAAAAAAAATAATTGAATAAAAAGAAATAGAGCGAGAAACAACACAAATAGAAAGACAAACACCCAAATGTCATCGACAAAAACTGCACCGAAAATAACAACAGACAAGAAAAATTGTTGTTATTTCTGTCAAATTGATTTAATGAAAAAGAATTCGTTCTCGCGCGCGTTTCACAACAATCGGAGCACTGAAGCGTTCGCGTACACTTCCGCCTTTTCTAGCCTCTAGCCCTTAACCCCATAGTCCTCTTCCTTCCCATATCCCCAACAAACCGAACGCCTAACAGCCACGAAACGAAAGCAGGACAAACGGTTTTGCATAAATTCTTTTCGAAATGCAATAGAAGACGATTTTCGATTAAATCGATTTCGGTTGAAAATTTTCCAGGTCTGCTCCTTTGCCTCTTTTTCGTTCTCCTCTGCCGTCTATATTTGGATAGTTTCTATTTGGTTTTCTAGGTTTTTTCATTTTCTGTTGTATTGCAGGGGCAACAAAATTTATTTGCATGCCATAAAACAAAAATTATAACGGTGCAATAACAACGCTTATAACATGGAGTCAAACAGTTCTGACACTTCCTTGTTAGAGACGCTTTATTTATGGATTCCAACTCCATTCAATTTGTTTACACGTTTTTCGGATGCTATACTTTTCAGGATCCAGGTCCATAAAGATTACAATTTGAACTTATTACTTTAATGATCAGATATTGTAAGTTGTGATGTGGTATCATTGATCTAATCCCTAATGTATAAAATCTTGTGGAAGTACTAGACAATCCGTTATCATAATGATTGAATGATTGATGATTGATCGTGAATTGGCTACGACTACGATTAATGGAATGGTTAATTAAAGTAATACTGTTAGGAACGAAATGATTATATAACATTGAATGAGGCTACATGATATTTTTAATGCGAAAAATTTATAAAGTCTGCATTAATATTAACGGCAGAAGGGCGAATGTGTAGCTGTATGTACCCAAATTGTACTCAATATATTTGTTCTTTATGTAGTAAATTTTCTTTTGATTTGGAGTTCGTCAAACTTTTTTGTGGTTAAATGATTCCTTTTCATAAACTAGATGTGAATTATACGCTATGTAAGGCAAAAAATTACCTAATTCATACGCGAAAATATCTGCAATGGATTAAACACGAAATTTGAAGTCACGTGAGACCTTAAAGGAAGTTAAGAACACTGAAATGAATCAAAGTTGACTACACGAACTGTTGATAACTCCCATCAAACAGAGTTTTATTCTTTTAATGATTTATTCATTTGGTAGTTTCTAAAAGACTCTCTTAAATCTTTCAAAGTACATATTTTCTTAATTTCTAAAAGGATTTTGTAAAGCATGTATTTTATATACTCATTTATTCCTCTAAGTATCTATAGAAAGCAATATTTTCATATTCTGCAAGACATGTGTGGTCTATAACATTTATTTCAATCGCAAGAAATTGCATTTTAGGATTTTCACTCGGTACTTCATTTTAAAGGATGCGAAAGGATGTAAAATGTACTCTGTACGTAGAAAGATAAAATCGGATTTGTCCGTTTCAAAGCGCAGCTGTTGTATAAGTATTTATGTTTTGATGGGAAAAAGTAAAGGGAACGAAAAATATAAATCCCTTTCATTGTCCTTTTCACTGAGAACAGAGCAAACGTTCTTCGTTCATTCATTTTGACGTTTGTACTCGGAGCTATTCACATCCATGAGTAGGTAAGTATGGTGAGCGTGTGTGTATGCGTGTGGTCCCGGTATATTTCTCCAAATGTATGAAAATGCGTTTCTATGCTCGTGTCCGGCTGTGAGTTTGTTTATGTATTTTGTTAACTAATTAAGAACGCTTGCATGATCTGCTGAAGTTACTTTTGTTCATGTTGTATAATAGACATAAACTTTGGTCCATAGACCACCGACACAGACACATATATAAACACATGCATACATCCATATGTAGGTATATCGTAAAGAGAAAACCTTTTAGCAAAGCTTTGGTACAGATAATCTCAGTCTTGGTTGCTGTGTGGGTGAATTATGGTTGCTAAGTGACCATTCGTGGATGGAAAAGAAAGATATAAATGAGCAGCTACAAATTTTCGTTAGAGTTGCATTTGTGTGCATGTGTTTGTGGCTGTGTGTAGTCGCAATAAACCAAAATTAAATATGATTATTTTCCTTTTCTTTTTCTATTTTTCTTTGAGTTATACACACGTAAATATTACAGTTAATGTTTATTTTATTAGGGACAAATTAGAGAGGTTTTTTGTCCATAAAAAGGTTTATTTTGTATTCTGTCTGTGAAAACGCGCGAAAATGAATTCCGAGCGAAATCTTAGGTGGAGATTCTGAAATACAACACGAATACGAAATGAAAACTTCCAGTACGAATACATTATTAAAAAAAAATTGTTTTCGAATTTAGGATTTTTTTCGTTCTACTGAATTTGTAAGAGAAACTTTTTGAATTTAGAAACAGCCAAGATTCCTTTAAAAGGGCATAAAAATTATTTGCTTATTTTTCGAATTTGCATGAATTGAGCGAATCTTACAGAGAGCACGCAAATACATACAGTTCATAAACACACACACACACACAACGTGTTTCGGGAGACAGACACAAAAACACGCTTAAGAAATTTCCACTCCATTTGTTGCACTTTGTAATGCTTCGCTTTTATCTCCGGTTACTTGCTTACTGCTTCACTGGCTTCCATACTTTCCTCCTCCTTTCATACTTTTCCCTCCATGCTTCTCTAAGTCCCTTGTTTCTTTCTTTTACGGGAAGAGGACATTACATTATTTTAAAATGAAAGTTTTTCTTATATAGTACAACATCCAAAGAATTGGTTCTTCGAATTTCAATGTTGAACATTCATTCAATCAGTTGCTAAGTTGTTGACATCTTCATCATCAGCATGACTCAAGCGAAGCTTCAGCTAAGAGCTGAGTGGGTATTTGTTTAGCATAGATTTAAAGGTCTGTGTATGAACAAGAGGAAAGCCAAGACCAAAATCAGTATGAAAAGCAAGAGCAATAATAAGTGGAGGAACAACTAGAAGTAAAAGTAAAAGTGAAAGCAAAAAAGACATCTTTTCGCAGTTACGCTGAAGCTGTGTCACGAGGACATCGTCATGTAATGGCTTCATTGCTTCACTTGCACCAACAAATCCTCTGCACCGGGAATGAATCCAAGTAGTAGCGAAGAGGAGAAAAAGAAAGCACCGAGATCCATGAATGTGCAACAAGACTACTTGAGCATGTGTAGGCTTCATGTCCCTGCGAATGTTGTTAAGTAAATAAAAAGCACTCACAGCTTTTACGGAGTCTATGCAAGGCCTGAAGTTGCAGTTGCTGTTGCTTCCCTTTTTAAACTTCAGATGCAGTTCTAAGGATTTCACTAAGTGCGGTATTAAAAAAGGGAAAGGATGGTCTTCTTTTGCATGGAGTGAAGTATCCTCGAAAGTATTTCTATTACTCCTTGTTAAGCATCGAAAACATTTTGTAGTAATTAATTTTGATGAGTTCAAGGCTTATGACGTTTGTTATACGTGAAAGGAATCGCTATAACAAGGAATATAGTTAAAAAAGAAGACGCGAGTACATCCTGTTAGACATAAAAAAAAGATCCTGTGAATAGGAGCTGAGACTATACAGCATGAAGGGATAAAGGAAGAAAAGGAACGAATTTAATACAAATAAATTATTAAAGTAAACTGAAGTTTATTCGATAATCGAGTGGAAGTAAATAAACAAGGGAATAAAAGGAGAATGGGAAGAGACAATAAATCCATTGAATAACGTTGAAGGGATTATATAACCAATATTCTATAGACACAAAAACATCATAAACAACAAAAGAATGATTGAAGGCTAAAGCAAACGAATAAATATCCAACAATATATTTGTAAACACGATATTCCTCTATAATCTGTTGAATAGAGATTTTACAGGATATCATAGTCAATGAACGCTGTACAGCTCTTCGCTTTCACTTTAAAATACCTTGAGAAAAGCTTAATGTGGCTGTCAGTTTGTTTTTGTAAATATTTCTCTATCTATTTTTGTCTGTTTCTCTGACTCCATCTATCTGTCTTCATATATTTGTCTTCCTCCCTCAATCTAAGAGTATAAATAATTGAATCGTTGAAGACTTCTCATCTTTCACATGCATTATTTTTTAATTGCACCCACTTGAAATGATTCCGAAGAAGCCAACAACTATTCAACCATTCAGCCAACCAACTAACGAGCGAAGGAAGTTAACAAGCGTCATAATTTGAAGCAGCCCAATTAAATCGAACAAATTCCATGCTCTATTGCGGTTCATGCAAGCGACTATGACGACAGCAATGAGTCAAAATAAAGTACAGAGGCAAGGAAAAGGAGATCATTACCGTTGCTGAGACACTCTACACTTTAGCTAGGAAAACCAAATTAAATAAAATAGTTTCGAGATGGCCAGTGTTGTCATATCCTTCAAAAATACATTAATATTGACTCGTAATATAAACACACGTAAATCGCTGTATAATATAATTCTAAGAAAGTTTAGCATATTACCAACAGTATCTGACGCAATGATCTGGTAATGGCCAATGAAGTAATAGTCACTTTTTGGAAATAGAATGAGTACAAGGTCAGACAATAACTTTTACAAGTGTTCTAGAGACCTTGATATTGATGGATAAGGACTATAGCAGATAATACTTCATCAACATTACAAAGAGGCCTACAAAATAACGTCTATTTTCTTATAGTCCAAGGATTCCTTTACAATATCATTCCTCAGAGAATATTCATTTATAACAAGTTAATCTCCCAGCTTCGCATGTAGGGTACATGGAAAAGGGGTGAATGGGGGGAAGTGAAAAAGGTAAAAAAATTATCTCAAAATTAAGCTATGCTTCCACTTAAATGAAGCTGGCAATCAGACAAGAAGCAAGGCTATAAAAATAGAGATCGACCACTGCGACTACTTACGACGACGTGAAGCTGCGCACAAACTTGAGCTCAGGTTCGTTCTGTCGATAGGTTCTATCGCGAGCTGAAAAGCAACGAGTGCTGCCGCTCCTCTTCACTCCTCCTACTTGTTCGGTGTTTTTGTTGTTTGGCAGGGCGAGCGCACGTGTCCTCCGGTTGCAGCTGCAGCTGCTGCCGCTGTCATTGCTTCTACTCCTGAATGCAGCTATGAACATTTACTGTTCAATGTTCATTAATGTCAGTTCGAACGAGTTTAACATGCCAACGATTGGATTACAAAAATGGTCAATTTTTCTTTATTTTAAGGCTTTGGAACAGCTCGCGAACAACGAGGAGAAAAGTTGCAAGAGAAACTTAAGAAGAAAAAACAACAATCATCAAACTTTAACATTTTGAAAAAACGATGTGGGTGGGTGAATAGAAACGTGGCAAAAGAAGATAAATGAATAAAGTATTTTACGAAAATGTTAGCGATTAAATGAGTTAAAGGGACAACTTGAGCATATTATTACATCTCTTAGTTTAAATTGTATAAACGACAATTCCACGACGTATATTACGATGTCAAATGATTTGATCGAGACTGATTTGGGACGAACGGGAGCAGAAATGGCAGAAAAGCTTCATTCGAAAGAAAAAACTAATGATGACGGACAAATCACATGATGAGCATTTGATGGGTATCTGGGTCAGAAGAATTGTGTAATTCAAAGCTCATAGCAGGGATGCTGACGGGGGCAAAACGTGACTTGATTTAGTAAATTGTCGAGGCACACAATGAAAATGTTTTTATTGTAATGTTTCCTATAAGATACTCGTTAAAAATCTTAAAGGATTTCGCAATTTGTCTTAATAAGTAACTCAATAATCAGAAAATAAAATTTTCGGAGAAAAACAAAAAAAAATTACCATGGAATTTAATAGGATTTCGTTTAGTAATGCCAAAGGCAACACAACAAGCTTCATTAATAATAATAACAATCGGAAAGGAAAACGTACATTTTCCTCCTAATGTGTGTAAGCAGTGCATATGAATTGCAGATCCGGTTCCGTTTTACCGCTCGTCAGTAAGCTGCTTTTATTGTATTCTTTGCTGTTGTTGATTTCACTTTATGTTCAAATCAAATAAAATTATTTAATATATTTAAAACGATTTGAGTACTTTGAACACACAGCCACATGAAAAACAATACACAGACAGGAAACGAAGCAAGAAGACAAAAAATCAGGTAAGCAAACAGACACTCAGTGTTCTAAAAAAATTGTTCCTAAAAAAACAGACACGCATTTTTGGTGTTTTACATTCGTTTGTATGCATTTGAAATGCTTTTTCCTGTACTTTAATAATCACAACGGTTTTTATGAGTCTTACTTTATTTTAAAAAAGTTTACATTATTTTATTTGCATGTTTTTTATGACTCTTTATTTACATTTTATTTAGTATTTTGCTTAGCTTTTTTTGTTAAAGTTGAATTGAAAACACTTGGAAACACTTGCCGTTATTTAATCGTTGTTTTCATTATATTTTTTGTGCCTTGCGATATTTCATTCTATTTTTATTTGTTTTTTCTATTGTTATTCTAGCAGTTGCTGTGTTTTTTTCTCCTCCAACACTCAGCTTTGTCTGTTTGCTTGGTACTTAAAATAAGTGTTGAAATCGCTGCCTCTCTCTTTCTCTCTACCTACCTCTATTTTGTTTGTTTTCGGTTTGGTTTTTTTGTTTATCCTTTCAATCTTTGTTTCTTTAGTCTCGTTTAACTAAAACTTCGTGAAGTACTACTGAATTCTGAATGAATTGCATTTCGTGTTTTTTTTTTTGCCTTTTTTAATTGTTTTCGTTGTTAAATCCTGATTGTTGTACTATATCTGTACTTTTATTACAAATTGCTAACCACTTTTGTATTGTAGTTGTTTTTCGTTGGTGTTTTCTGAAGTATGTGCTCTTTTTTAATGAAGTGTGTTTAATGAAGAGTCGCTTAAATTAGTGAATACGTCTGTTTGTTTGAGTGTATGTGTGTGTATATGTGGTTTAAATGCAAAAAACCCATTCTTGTTAGCAGAAACAAGTCCATGAGACTTGAACAAGCGAGGTCGCCGTGGCGTATGAGTGACATTTAATTATAATTCAATGAGTTTCGTAGACAGAATTTATATAAGGTAATTGATCAGTACTTCAAAGACCAATAAAAACAAAGTGAAACCAAGGAATATGTCATTGATTTGTATGTTTTGCTTTAAGATTTCAAGTTTAAGTTAAGAAATTTAAAACTTATAACGATGTAAATGGGTATTTCAATTACATCACATGTCATTGCAGCGAGTTAAGTACACTTCTGATAAATAAATATATAAATATAACATAATCATACAGCATAAATAAAAACATAAACTAGCTAATAATAAATAACATCTAAAAAAGTGTAAGAATTTAAAAATAAAAGAGAATAAAAATTAAAAAAATTATAAATAAAATACACAATAAATAAATCTATAAATAAAACATATATTAGATATATAAAAATAAAATAATAAAGAAATAATCTAATATGTCTGAAACCTTCCTTAAACTTGTGGCGCTGTAGTTTAATGCACTCTAATTCTATTTTTCAATATGGATTTTTTTTCGTCTTGTACTCTTTCCATATCCTTCTATGTCTTCCTACTTCTTTGCTAGGTTTTAGCAGTGAGTGGCAAAAACAAAAGAAGGGACTGAATAACTTTTCAAAGAAGAAAAAAAAATTCAATCCAAAATCCTTGTACCTGGTGTTTAAAATGTTTTTGAAATCTCCTCGCACTTTTTACTTCTTTCGCCAAAAACCAAACTTAATTGAAATTTGATTATACTCAAAGTGGTGATGTGATGAGATGAGGAGATAAGTGAATAACAATTCACTTTACATAAAGTTAAAGCGGGGAACCGAAATGGTTGCGTAGAAGGGGCTATGAGTGGAGATAAGCAGCCTGAGTAAAGGGATGGCGGTTGGGAGTTCAGTCTCCAAAACACGCTAAGGTATGATGTTATGGTAATGAGCGATGCGTCAGCTTTTGGAAGTTAGCCCACCATCAACATCAAAAGTCGCAAGAACAAGAATCATGAAATTAATTAACTTTGAATTTATTTATAATTAAAATTTTAAATAGAAAACGAGGTAGAAGATAAATAAGTATATTAAAGTGATATTTGAATGAAATTAAATCGACCAATTTCTGTGCGTGTATATTTTTAAAATTTGATATAACATTACATATGCCCATCATCGTCATGCCTTCCTTTAATACTACGCTCCCTTTTCTAATTCTCCTTGCAGCGTCAAAAATTGATAAGCTATGGAAAGTACTTTGAGAGTGACTAGAAATTTGATATTCAAATATATTTCTTATTGTGCCTCTCACAACCTATTCGTATTTGAAGCTGTTTGGTCTTCGTTATTTTAAACATTTGTTAGAGAAGAGGCATGGTATACCTAGATGTAAGCAACTTTATCTAAATGTTAGGGCTGAATGAACTGCTTATCTGTTGGATAAGTTTTGGGCATTCCCGTGAGACACTTCTTATCAAATTGCTCAAATCATCGTTCATCGTTCGCTGAATACATCGTGGTTCTATTTTAGCAACGCTGTCAGACTATGGAATAATTTACCCAATAACCTTAAGGTAATTTCTTCTATTAAGATCTTCAAACGTGCAAAGTTACAGTGTCAAATGACTCATAATTTCACTGCTATTGAACTATTTCTTACTGTCATTAATCTTCTTTTCGCTATTTTTCTTCATTATATCATATATTATATCATATATTCCTTATAATGCAAAGTTATATACTGTACTGTTTATACTTAAAGATAATATGAGTTAAATATAAAGTATCTTTCCATATTTTGAACCCATGAAGATTGATTTTCGTAGTTATATTTGTTAATTTTCGTTGTATTCTGTTGTATTTTATAATTAAATGAATTTATTGTATGCTTTCGAGCAAATGTAAAATTTACGCAAACCTTTAGCGAATTTTTGAGGTTTCAAAGCATTGAAAGCACTCAAGTTTTGAGCTTAAGTATATTTTGTGTGAGCTTTGTAAAGAAATTCCGTGGTCTCTAAGGAAAAAGCCGGAGTTTTTAAGAATTTGAAAAGAAAATCTTTTCGCTTTATGTTTATGTGTTGCAAGAAATAGCATTTTTCAAATATTTGAAACGCTTATCTTTACAAGATTCCTTTTTTTTCCCTTTTCTTTTCCGTTTTTCTGAATTTTCTATACGTCAATGGAATGAAAATAACACAGAAAAGTACACAACTAAACATCTCAAAGGCTTTTAAAACATTTCTTATGATGGACATAAAAACAAAAATTAAGAAGAAGTCAGCTAAAAAAATTAAATGTAGTTAAATAAGGAGGGAGTAATGGAATATTCAGCGTAACTCAAAAAATCTGTATCCATAAACCTTTCAATTAAATTCAATTTAAATCCAACAACAAAGCGACGAAAATTTCTGCAAATTAAAACCTGAAAAAATATCAATAACTCCATGAATATACACAGGTCTGTGTAAAAGAACATGATCCTTTTCTAAATCTGGAGGTCAAATTATTTATTAGTGTGAACACGGCGTGTATCCTTGAGCGGAAGTGTTTCCAAAGGCGAATTCATGCAATTGTTTCGCTTCTTCGCGTGAAACGTAACCTCAATAAGTTTGTATGTGCCTCTGCATCGTTTACCTATTTACAAACAAACGCATTCCATATTCATGATTGATAACAATTTTAAAAGCTAACAACAAGAATTTCCAACAGATTCCTTTTTAACTTTGCTTTTGCTTGAATTTGTGGCTGTTGTTTATGCTTTTTTATGGCGAATATTCAAGGATTTTGTTGTTGAATCATAGAAGGTTGAAGGAGGGCGGTTATGGCAAACTATAAAATGGATTATTATTGTTTTAAATATTCATATACGAAGTACAGAAAACGACGAAAACACGTACTGATTTTATTGTCGAACTCGCTTATTAAAAATTCATTTCAAACAAAATAAACTAAGGAATAAAAACACATCCTTCAGAATAAAGGCAAAATTTGAACTAATTTCAAGACGAGAGAGGGAAACAGAATACTTTAAATTGAGTTTGAGTTAGGATAAATATTATTTCTGTCATATTTTAAATTGAGTTTTAGTTAGGACAAATATTATTTTTGCAGAAATGCTGTACGTTAAATTTTATTAGCTTTGGGTTTTCTTTAAAGAACTCGATTGCTCTCAATCGATTCCAATCGATTAAAAACTTGTGAGCAGTTTAAGCTGAATCCTTAAATTTGCTTTTCTGACTTCGATTCGTTTTTGTTTAATTTCAGTTTTGGTTCCAAAAAGTCGCCGTTGTTTAGCGACCTGATAAATTTATATATGAAAAGTTTACAAGTTGTTTTCTTGTTGCTGTGGTGGCTCTTGCTGTTGCTGTGGTGACTTTTGTTGCTGTGGTGGCTTTTGTTGTGTTGGTGACTCTTCTTGCTGTGGTTTTGTCTCTATATTTTTTTACTTCGTCTCTGCTTCAAACGAAGCATTTTTGCTTTAGAATTTTTATCTCGTCGGCAGAATATTTTGTTGAGCTTGTTGCTGAGGTTGTTCTTAGCTTTGTTGACATCGCGTTCTCCTCTCGAAGAAAATTGTTTACATAACTTTAACTTTGCCGTTCATGCAAATTCAAAGCATTCTTTATACTGATGCAAAGCATTCACATACACAAATAAATAATGTAATGTAATAGAAAATAAAGTTGCTAAATAATAAGAGAAATTTAAATAGAGAGAATTTTCAAAAGGAAAAAGGTAAGATTACGCTCGGATATTCTTTAAATCATTAAATCTGTGAATTCCTCCAAGGAATAACCGATGTATTTGGATGAAAATTAAGGAAAAATACTAAAATATTTATATTGTGTGCAAGCCGACGTTGTTGATCCTTAATTTTTAATGCGTAGGCGAAACCGCTAATAAACAAACACAACGTGCAACGGTGCTGCGTGCTACAGGCGGAAATAATGCATATTTGCTCTCACTTTTCCCTCCATCTGTTGGTCTCTCACACAGAATGTAATTTCAAAACGGTATTTTAATGCTGTTCTTGTTTGTGTTGCTGCTGTTCGCTTTCTTCCTTTTACTGTTGCTGCTTTTGTTGCAATCTGCATATTCTTTTATAAGTGTGTGTGTGTGCGTACGTGTGAATAACTGTATGATTTGTTGTAGGATATGTCCTTCAAAATAAGTCAAGTGAAGTGAGCTGCTGCATGTTGACATTGCGGATGAGTGTGTTGTGTGTGTGTGTGGGAGGAATTTTTGCCATTTGCTGCTAAGCAACTACACAATGACGCTTTGTTGTGATTTGCATTTTAACTGCGCCCACAACAAGAAACACGTAACGTTGATACTCAAGCACACACACACACATCCATGAATTTACTCCCTCTTAAATGTTCTGCACTCGATTTCTTCTCTTTACTGACGCTCACAAAATACCCACAGAGAAAGAGCGAGAGAGTGAGTCGCATAATTTATGAACTGCACTTTTGATTGTTGAACTGCGTGTGTTTTAAATACACATGCTGTGCTTGGTCTTGTTGCTGCCGTTGCTGTTACAATTAGTGCTGAGCTCATCCACGGAGCCTATGCGATTCTTCTCTCTCTCTCTCTCTCTTACTCTCTTCTCTACCTCTCAGTGTGTGGCTTCTCTCCGGGTATTTCCTCTGCGGCGCTGGAGCAGTGAACGTGACTCCTACCAAATTTTTTCACTTCATTTCGTTGCCACATGCAAGGAAAATTAAATTTTGCATCACATGAAAACACATCGCATTTCGTTCCCCTTCTTTCGGTGTCTGAATCCATTGCTGCTGGTGCCGCTCTAATTATACACTTGGTCACACAAACACACAAACACAGCGTTTGGTCTCTTTTTTAAGGAAAGGATCAACAACAAAAGTAAACGACTTTCTTTATGCCTACATATTTTTTCTTTTTTATTCTTGGAGTTTTGTTTTTTTAAATTTGTTAACATTTGAAGTCCTTTTCTTGCTCCAATTCTTGTCAGTTGCTTTTGCTTGATACTTTTTTTCTCTTTTTTTTTTTAGTGTGTGCTCCTTCGTAGTTCCAGTGTATCAGTTAATTTGCTGTTGATATTGTTGGTGTTGTTGTTGTTGTCGTCCTGTTGTTGGTTTGTTTTCACTTGTGCTCATTTTTCAAAAGTCCTCGTTGTTGATCTTGTTGTTGCTGTAACCGTGTTGATGATGTTATTATTATTATAGTTATTACTGTTGTTGTTGTTGTTGTTTTTTGTGATTCTCCTCCTTCATCCTTTTACTGTTGCTCTGTTGTTGATCCTATAAAAACGTTGAAAGTGTAGAGCTTCTTGTCGCCTTTTGTTGTTGCATTTCTACATGCTGCTCTGTAGATAAGTGCAACAGTTTGTCACACAATAACTCATTAAACAAAACAAAATGACGCAATTAAATGCGGCTGAATGTGGAAAAAGCAAACCGTTGAAAAACTTGAAAATTATGACTGTTTTTTGCATGTTTTTAGGTTTGCTTCTTGTTCCCAAAAGTTTTCTAAAGCTCAGCAAACAAGATGAGCAAAGAAATAAAAGTAAAGTAAAAGGAATTTTTGGAGTTTTCCCATTAATTATAAAGGAAATATCGAAGAAACTACGGTAAGAAAAGAGTTGGAACCACGAATAGGAATTTCATGGAATAATCTATAATAAAAAACATAAATTTTATTAGTAAGTAAGATTAAATATTTAAATTCTCTCCTTTTAATCTTCCCAGATTACATTAAGAAAGCGAAGAATTTCAAGATAATTTTGGAAATACTATAATAAAGTTAATGAAACGAAATTCAGACTACGTCGTTGTGTGTTATCAAAATAAATCTCTTCACTTGCAATTTAATTGCAATATATTTGTCTTCTCAGTCCTAAATTAATTTTAATTAGCGCAAAGTTCAAATAAACAACCAAAGACGCCAACAAACAAACAAAATAAATCACTTGGCATCCCACTGTCAAAGGAACCGCTGGCAACTACTTAACTTCATCTCACTGCAGTTTAATTAAACCTACATCCGGCGTTCTTCACATCATCCTTCGTCCTCTCACTCTGTCAGTCTCTGTCTTTCACCTATATCACTTTCTATCAGTTTCTCTCATTTCTACTCTTTTCTTATCCTTTCTTTTATATTTGTCATTGATGTCGATTTATTTCGGTGCCGGAGTTAAAAAAACACATGCATTTATACAGAAAAACTCTGGTGTCTGTGCCAGTGCGTCAGTGTGTGTCTCTTTGAGGCTGTATGTTTATAGGATTGTATATGTGATAGTATAGTTGATCTTGTGTTTTTGTTTGAGTTTAACTACTTTGGAGCAGTCACACTAACCACAAACAGAAACACACACAAACATCTATATAGCACGATACTCATACATCCACACGAAAAATTGCATTGACAGAAATGAAATAAACTTAATGCGACTTGCTTAACTACTGTTATTAGTTTTGTCAACGGGAACACATGAAAGAAAGAACACAAACAGACAGCCAACCTTAACAAGGACGACCATGACGATGAAGATGCTGAGAGAAAAACGAAAATAGAAACTTGAAAAAAGAAAAATAGAAGAAAAGTCAGCGGAACTTTATGAAAATATAGAACCAATGTAGGATGTAGGCAAACAAAAAAAAACAACAAATTTTTTAAATAAAACCGTGAAACTGAGAAAAATGATAATTATAACTAAGGTTATGAAATTAACAAAGAAAATTAGGGTCGCAAAACGAAAAAGTAAAAGAAGGAAAAAATAAAAGATATTTTGATGAAGCAAGAAAAAAAAATTAGTGGTAAGAGTTTATAATTAATGCATGACAACAATACATAACAAAATTCTCGTTAGCATATATCTGTATGTGTAATCATGGAAGTAATTTCATATATAATATAATAGAAACAAAATATTAAAGAGATAAAATATGGAAATATGTATGCTGCTTTTATAAAAGTATTGTTATGTGTTCTTTTTTTCTATTGCATAGTTAATGCATTTCCTAGAGAACTTTGGACTTGTCCAAATAATTGTTTTAAAGCTTTAATCTAATTGAATCTTACCTTCTAAGGAACCAGTATATACCCTGGATACATCATAATCCATAGGTCCCAGTGAATTCTCGATTTCAACATCCTTCACAAACACCGACAATGGGTCCTGATGCAGAACCAAACGAAATTCTCTGAAAAAGAATTCGAATTAGAAAAATATTTTATGATTATACTGTATAATGTATGTAGATAGCTCTTTAATGTTGTCCAAACTTTTCTTAACTCACATGGACTTCAATACACTTAATTCAAAGTCTGTATGCAAAATGAGTTACGAAACACGAGAGAACTGTTGAGACATAGAAGACTGCTTAAAAGAAACGTCCTCAATAATCCTAATCTTTGAGCATAAGAAGCATGTTGCTAAGGACGATCTTATCAATATTTTTGTAGAACACGTGGCAGGTGGTTGGGTGCTATAAACGAGGTCAACTTGTGGCACAAAGGCATTAAAGGCCCGAAGTAAAACATCACACGATACACACTCTGAATTTTCTATACACCTCCAACCTTAAATACACTCGGAATTAATAAAAAAACCTACATCGTTTAAAGTGATATTTAGAAAGAAGATCAAACTTAGAGATATATTTATGTGTAGCTACAAGTCGGTATTGTTTGTCTATTGCCACATCTACGGAGGAATTCTTCCATTTCTTGTTAAGCTAAGCAATAATAAAAAAAATGTATACGTATAAGCAGACGAAAGAAAAGGCAAAAAAAAAATAATGGAGAAATATTAGGAAGAAGAGGAGAAACTTTATACCTTATTTTATTCCGGATATGTAATCTATATATATAAAAATGAATTGTTCGTTTGTACGTTCATAACATGCGAACGTGAAGTCCGATTTGCTTGATTTTTTGGTATGTTTTCATTATTTGCCTGTAGAAGGTTTGTGTGAAATAATAATTTAAAAAAATTTCATTTAAAAAAAATTATTATTTTTGCATAACGGAAAACAGAGGAATCAAAGTAAATTGAAAAATAAATTTGACGTTTTAATTTTGAATTTCAATTTGACAATGGAAGTAAGTAAATTGTAAATGTCTTCCATTATTGCTTTGTTTTGACAAATTATTTTGACACACATAGAATTTTATTTTAAATTTTGAAAAACAATTAAAAATTATAAAAGGCTTAATGCCGATTAATTACTCTGTTTCGGGTGTGTCAAGTCCAAAACAGTGTTACGTATGACAGAAAATATGGAAGCGTTTAAAAGTGATGAGCAGCAAACCGAAGCGAATCAAGAAAAAGACGAAATGTGTTTTATTATAAACACTATAAACACTTATAAACATTATTTGTTTTTTTTTTAGTTATAATTATGCCGCGACCGAGACGTGGCGCCAATATTGGTCGTCGTACTCATAATACAAGACGAGTTGCATCTGTTAGAGCAGGTGAATCTGAAGCGGAACGTGAAGTGAGACTTGAACAGCAAAGAGAGCGTCAATCGAGATCGCGTTCTGCTCAAACAATCGAAGAACGATTCGCGAGTAATTCTTCGGATCGAGCGAGAATGAGTCGCAATCGCGCTGTTAGAAGTCGTGCCAATGACAATATTAATCAGCGAGTAATGCGTGCTGCTTTCAATTATGATAGTGAAGTTGACTATTGTTCTCTTCCATGCCTTTCAATCGGAACTATGACTAATGTCTGCGAACAGTGCAATGCATTGAAATTTCCATCGGAAACTCCTGGAATGTGTTGTGCAAATGGACAAGTAAAATTGCCTGTTTTGAATCCTCCTCCTGAGCCTTTGAGGTCATTAGTTTCTGGTTTGACTCCAGAATCGAATCATTTTTTGTCTAAAATACAGCAGTACAATTCATGTTTCCAAATGACGTCTTTCGGCGCCACAAATATAATCAGAGATGGATTCATGACTTTTAAGGTAATTACTGAACACGACACTAACAATGAGTTCTATCGTGAGATTGAATCAAATGTTTCATGTATGCAGATTCAAGGTCAAATCTATCATCGAATTGGATCGTTATTACCATGTTTGGATTCCAATCATTCCTTTTTGCAAATTTATTTCATGGGAAATTCAGATGTTGAAATTGAACGGCGTTGTGTGGTGGCACAAAATCCAAATGATAGTAATGCAGTGAGAAGAGGATTAATTGAAAGATTGCAGCAGTTTTTTCACGATGAAAATTGTTTGATCAAATTATTTCAAACTGCCCTTGATCAAATGCCTTCGGATTCTCATAGAATTGTTATTCGGGCCGATAAAGCACCTGGTGGAATTCATGCTGGAAGGTTAAACGCACCAACAATTGATGAAGTTGCCGTATTAATTGTGGATGAAGGAGCGAGCAGTCGAGATATTGTACTTCATCGTCGAGATCAAAGTGTTGTGCATGTTTCGGAAACTCATCGTTGTTATGATGCGTTGCAGTACCCAATTTTGTTTTGGCAAGGCGAGGATGGTTACCATTTCAATATTAAGATGAAACATCGTTTAACTGGTTAGTTACAATAAAATGCATCACACATTTTGTGAATTATTGATACTTAATATTCGCATTTATTTCAGGCTTGGAAACAGCAAAAAAAGTTAGTGCGATGAACTATTATTCGTACAGATTAATGGTTCGGCTGAACGAAATTAATCATATATTGAATTGTAGAAGGCTTTGCAACCAATTTATAGTTGATGTTTACGCTAAAATTGAGTCTGAACGATTGAATTTTATTCGATTTAATCAGAAAAAGTTAAAATCCGAACAATATATTCATTTGCGCGATGCAATTCACAATGATGGGAATATCAACGATATTGGCCAAATGACAATATTACCAGCAACATATACTGGAAGTCCACGACACATGCACGAGTACGCGCAAGACGCAATGACGTACGTTCGGCATTATCATCGACCCGATTTATTTATTACTTTCACCTGTAATCCTCAATGGAATGAAATAAAGCAATATATGTTTCATGGTCAAAGTGCTTCTGATCGCCACGATATTGTTGCGCGTGTGTTCAAGCAAAAATTGAAAACGCTTATGGATTTTATTGTCAAACAACAAGTGTTTGGAAAAGTTCAATGTTGGATGTATTCTGTGGAATGGCAGAAAAGAGAACTTCCGCATGCACATATTTTGGTTTGGTTAGTTGATAAAATTACGCCAAATGAAATTGATAGCGTAATATCAGCCGAAATTCCTAATCCAATCATTGATCCAGGACTGTTTGAATCAGTTACGAAGCACATGATTCATGGACCATGTGGGGCATTAAATGTCAACTCACCGTGCATGGCTGAAGGAAAATGCACAAAACGGTACCCAAGAGCATTAATAGCGGAAACAATTTCTGGTAATGATGGTTATCCGTTATATCGTAGACGTTCACCTGAAGATGATGGCGAAACAGTTATGGTGAAATGCAAAAATCAAGACATTAAAATTGACAATCGTTGGATCGTTCCATATTCGCCGCTATTATCCAAAACTTTTGGTGCTCATATAAATGTTGAGTATTGTAACTCAGTAAAATCCATCAAGTACATATGCAAATATGTTAACAAAGGAAGTGATTTGGCCTATTTTGGAATTGCTGGGGATAAAAGTGATGAAATCACTTCATATCAATTAGGCCGTTATATTAGTACAAATGAAGCAATATGGCGAATTTTTTCATTTGCAATACACGAAAGGTATCCAAATGTACTGCACTTGGCAGTTCATCTTCAGAATGGTCAACGTGTGTACTTCACACCTGAGAATGCGGCGCAACGAGCAGAACAGCCACCGAAAACAACGTTGACTTCATTTTTTGATATGTGCAGAAATGACGAATTTGCTAAAATGTTATTGTATTCTGAAGTGCCACGATATTTCACATGGAATGAATCTGCGAAAGTTTTTCAAAGACGGAAACAAGGGCAACCAGTACGAGGCCATCCAAATGTATTTTCTACAGAAGCATTGGGTCGTGTGTATACCGTTCATCCAAATCATTATGAATGTTTTTATTTGCGTTTATTATTGATTAACGTTCGTGGTCCTACGTCATTTGAAGATTTAAGAACAGTCGATGGTGAATTGTGTGCGACTTATCGGCAAGCATGCCAGCGTTTGAATCTACTTGAAGATGATATGCATTGGGAAGCTACACTTGCTGATTCCGTAATTTCATCATCTCCACATCAAATACGAACATTATTTGCAATTATAATATCTACATGCAGTCCATCAAATCCATTTGAAATATGGCATAAATTTCGTGATGACATGACGGAAGACATTTTACTTAGAGTGCGACGTTCAGTTTCAAATCCTGAATTAGAAATCACACCGGAAATGCATAACGAAGCTTTGATTTTGATTGAAGACATGTGTATAATGATTGCAAACAAAATATTAGTGCAGTTAGGAATGATAGCGCCTAATCGTGCAGTTCATGATGTTATTAATCAAGAAATGCATCGTGAACAACAATATGATCGTAATCAATTGAGAACATTTGTGCAGTTAAAAGTTCCACAATTGAATAGTCAACAGAAATATGCTTATGACAAAATCATGGAAGGTGTGAACAATGAAGGAGGTGGATTTTACTTTATTGATGCACCAGGAGGCACTGGAAAAACATTTTTGCTGTCATTGATTCTGGCAACCATACGATCGGATAATAAAATTGCTCTTGCAGTTGCTTCATCTGGAATTGCTGCTACCTTATTAGACGGTGGTCGAACTGCGCATTCTGCACTTAAATTGCCTTTGAATATAACAACGATTGAATCTCCTACGTGCAACATTTCCAAAACGTCGGCAATGGCAAAAGTTTTGCAGCAGTGTAAAATAATCGTATGGGACGAATGTACAATGGCTCACAAAAGATCATTAGAAGCATTAAATCGAACCATGCAAGATCTTCGAGGAAATGAAAGACTTTTTGGTGGCGCCTTTATATTGTTATCAGGTGATTTTAGGCAAACTTTACCTGTCATTCCACGATCTACTGCTGCTGATGAGCTAAACGCATGTTTGAAGTCTTCAGTTTTGTGGAAATATGTTAAAACATTGCGTCTTAATCAAAATGTACGTGTACAATTGCAAAATGATCCTTCTGCAGCTGAATTTTCAAAACAACTTTTGGAAATTGGGAATGGTAAAGTTGCAGTCGATAAATCAACCGGATTAATAACATTACCAAGCAATTTTTGTAATATCACTCAATCGAAAAAGGAACTGGTTCAACGTGTGTTTCCAAATATATTGCAGAAGTACAGGAATCATGATTGGTTGAGCGAACGCGCAATATTGGCAGGAAAAAATAAAGACGTGAACGATTTAAATGCAAGTATTTTGCAAGAAATAGATGGCCAATTTTTTGCATACAAATCAGTGGATACGATAATAAATGAAGATGAGGTAGTGAACTATCCTACTGAATTTTTGAATTCACTTGATTTGCCAGGCTTGCCACCACATTATTTGGCATTGAAAGAGGGAGCACCGATAATAATGCTCCGAAATATAAATCAACCACGGCTTTGTAATGGCACCAGACTTTCCGTGAAAAAACTGATGGCCAATTTAATTGAAGCAACTATTCTGAGTGGTAAATATAGAGGCGAAAACGTTCTAATCCCCCGAATTCCAATGATTCCATCAGATATGCCATTTGAATTTAAACGGCTTCAATTTCCTGTCCGTCTTGCCTTCGCTATAACCATTAATAAAGCTCAAGGTCAGACTTTGAATATTTGTGGCTTAGATTTGGAGCAACCTGTTTTCTCGCATGGACAATTGTATGTTGGTTGTTCACGTTGTGGTAAACCCTCTGCATTATTTATAAACACAAAAGATGGAAAAACTAAAAACGTTGTTTATCAAAGAGCATTAAGTTAATTTTTAAAGTATTTTCATTTTCGACCTTTTTATTTGAAAATAAATTATTGTAAGAAATTGATTGTGGATGAGTTTTACTGAAAATTGAAAAGAAATTTCGCAAGTTTCTTTTGTGTATTCGCCCTGTGAAGCGGGCGAAGGTTTCGCTATCTTTTATTATAATTATAAATTTTCATAAATATCTTCTTATTATGTACAGAAAATATCTTATATATAAGAATTAATGTGGATTAATTAATCTATATATACGTTTAGGCGCCAGACAGACAAACAAGAAACATTGTTTATCCACGTGCATTAGAATAATTTTAGCACTATTATCTAGACAATCTTTTATATTTTCTTTTTCTAAACAAGTTAGAAAACAACAAACTTTATCTTTTTTTAACATTTTTAGTGGGGCAGCAAAGCGCACCGGGGCAAAGCTAGTCTATATATATAAAAATGAATTGTTCGTTTGTACGTTCATAACATGCGAACGTGAAGTCCGATTTGCTTGATTTTTTGGTATGTTTTCATTATTTGCCTGTAGAAGGTTTGTGTGAAATAATAATTTAAAAAAATTTCATTTAAAAAAAATTATTATTTTTGCATAACGGAAAACAGAGGAATCAAAGTAAATTGAAAAATAAATTTGACGTTTTAATTTTGAATTTCAATTTGACAATGGAAGTAAGTAAATTGTAAATGTCTTCCATTATTGCTTTGTTTTGACAAATTATTTTGACACACATAGAATTTTATTTTAAATTTTGAAAAACAATTAAAAATTATAAAAGGCTTAATGCCGATTAATTACTCTGTTTCGGGTGTGTCAAGTCCAAAACAGTGTTACGTATGACAGAAAATATGGAAGCGTTTAAAAGTGATGAGCAGCAAACCGAAGCGAATCAAGAAAAAGACGAAATGTGTTTTATTATAAACACTATAAACACTTATAAACATTATTTGTTTTTTTTTTAGTTATAATTATGCCGCGACCGAGACGTGGCGCCAATATTGGTCGTCGTACTCATAATACAAGACGAGTTGCATCTGTTAGAGCAGGTGAATCTGAAGCGGAACGTGAAGTGAGACTTGAACAGCAAAGAGAGCGTCAATCGAGATCGCGTTCTGCTCAAACAATCGAAGAACGATTCGCGAGTAATTCTTCGGATCGAGCGAGAATGAGTCGCAATCGCGCTGTTAGAAGTCGTGCCAATGACAATATTAATCAGCGAGTAATGCGTGCTGCTTTCAATTATGATAGTGAAGTTGACTATTGTTCTCTTCCATGCCTTTCAATCGGAACTATGACTAATGTCTGCGAACAGTGCAATGCATTGAAATTTCCATCGGAAACTCCTGGAATGTGTTGTGCAAATGGACAAGTAAAATTGCCTGTTTTGAATCCTCCTCCTGAGCCTTTGAGGTCATTAGTTTCTGGTTTGACTCCAGAATCGAATCATTTTTTGTCTAAAATACAGCAGTACAATTCATGTTTCCAAATGACGTCTTTCGGCGCCACAAATATAATCAGAGATGGATTCATGACTTTTAAGGTAATTACTGAACACGACACTAACAATGAGTTCTATCGTGAGATTGAATCAAATGTTTCATGTATGCAGATTCAAGGTCAAATCTATCATCGAATTGGATCGTTATTACCATGTTTGGATTCCAATCATTCCTTTTTGCAAATTTATTTCATGGGAAATTCAGATGTTGAAATTGAACGGCGTTGTGTGGTGGCACAAAATCCAAATGATAGTAATGCAGTGAGAAGAGGATTAATTGAAAGATTGCAGCAGTTTTTTCACGATGAAAATTGTTTGATCAAATTATTTCAAACTGCCCTTGATCAAATGCCTTCGGATTCTCATAGAATTGTTATTCGGGCCGATAAAGCACCTGGTGGAATTCATGCTGGAAGGTTAAACGCACCAACAATTGATGAAGTTGCCGTATTAATTGTGGATGAAGGAGCGAGCAGTCGAGATATTGTACTTCATCGTCGAGATCAAAGTGTTGTGCATGTTTCGGAAACTCATCGTTGTTATGATGCGTTGCAGTACCCAATTTTGTTTTGGCAAGGCGAGGATGGTTACCATTTCAATATTAAGATGAAACATCGTTTAACTGGTTAGTTACAATAAAATGCATCACACATTTTGTGAATTATTGATACTTAATATTCGCATTTATTTCAGGCTTGGAAACAGCAAAAAAAGTTAGTGCGATGAACTATTATTCGTACAGATTAATGGTTCGGCTGAACGAAATTAATCATATATTGAATTGTAGAAGGCTTTGCAACCAATTTATAGTTGATGTTTACGCTAAAATTGAGTCTGAACGATTGAATTTTATTCGATTTAATCAGAAAAAGTTAAAATCCGAACAATATATTCATTTGCGCGATGCAATTCACAATGATGGGAATATCAACGATATTGGCCAAATGACAATATTACCAGCAACATATACTGGAAGTCCACGACACATGCACGAGTACGCGCAAGACGCAATGACGTACGTTCGGCATTATCATCGACCCGATTTATTTATTACTTTCACCTGTAATCCTCAATGGAATGAAATAAAGCAATATATGTTTCATGGTCAAAGTGCTTCTGATCGCCACGATATTGTTGCGCGTGTGTTCAAGCAAAAATTGAAAACGCTTATGGATTTTATTGTCAAACAACAAGTGTTTGGAAAAGTTCAATGTTGGATGTATTCTGTGGAATGGCAGAAAAGAGAACTTCCGCATGCACATATTTTGGTTTGGTTAGTTGATAAAATTACGCCAAATGAAATTGATAGCGTAATATCAGCCGAAATTCCTAATCCAATCATTGATCCAGGACTGTTTGAATCAGTTACGAAGCACATGATTCATGGACCATGTGGGGCATTAAATGTCAACTCACCGTGCATGGCTGAAGGAAAATGCACAAAACGGTACCCAAGAGCATTAATAGCGGAAACAATTTCTGGTAATGATGGTTATCCGTTATATCGTAGACGTTCACCTGAAGATGATGGCGAAACAGTTATGGTGAAATGCAAAAATCAAGACATTAAAATTGACAATCGTTGGATCGTTCCATATTCGCCGCTATTATCCAAAACTTTTGGTGCTCATATAAATGTTGAGTATTGTAACTCAGTAAAATCCATCAAGTACATATGCAAATATGTTAACAAAGGAAGTGATTTGGCCTATTTTGGAATTGCTGGGGATAAAAGTGATGAAATCACTTCATATCAATTAGGCCGTTATATTAGTACAAATGAAGCAATATGGCGAATTTTTTCATTTGCAATACACGAAAGGTATCCAAATGTACTGCACTTGGCAGTTCATCTTCAGAATGGTCAACGTGTGTACTTCACACCTGAGAATGCGGCGCAACGAGCAGAACAGCCACCGAAAACAACGTTGACTTCATTTTTTGATATGTGCAGAAATGACGAATTTGCTAAAATGTTATTGTATTCTGAAGTGCCACGATATTTCACATGGAATGAATCTGCGAAAGTTTTTCAAAGACGGAAACAAGGGCAACCAGTACGAGGCCATCCAAATGTATTTTCTACAGAAGCATTGGGTCGTGTGTATACCGTTCATCCAAATCATTATGAATGTTTTTATTTGCGTTTATTATTGATTAACGTTCGTGGTCCTACGTCATTTGAAGATTTAAGAACAGTCGATGGTGAATTGTGTGCGACTTATCGGCAAGCATGCCAGCGTTTGAATCTACTTGAAGATGATATGCATTGGGAAGCTACACTTGCTGATTCCGTAATTTCATCATCTCCACATCAAATACGAACATTATTTGCAATTATAATATCTACATGCAGTCCATCAAATCCATTTGAAATATGGCATAAATTTCGTGATGACATGACGGAAGACATTTTACTTAGAGTGCGACGTTCAGTTTCAAATCCTGAATTAGAAATCACACCGGAAATGCATAACGAAGCTTTGATTTTGATTGAAGACATGTGTATAATGATTGCAAACAAAATATTAGTGCAGTTAGGAATGATAGCGCCTAATCGTGCAGTTCATGATGTTATTAATCAAGAAATGCATCGTGAACAACAATATGATCGTAATCAATTGAGAACATTTGTGCAGTTAAAAGTTCCACAATTGAATAGTCAACAGAAATATGCTTATGACAAAATCATGGAAGGTGTGAACAATGAAGGAGGTGGATTTTACTTTATTGATGCACCAGGAGGCACTGGAAAAACATTTTTGCTGTCATTGATTCTGGCAACCATACGATCGGATAATAAAATTGCTCTTGCAGTTGCTTCATCTGGAATTGCTGCTACCTTATTAGACGGTGGTCGAACTGCGCATTCTGCACTTAAATTGCCTTTGAATATAACAACGATTGAATCTCCTACGTGCAACATTTCCAAAACGTCGGCAATGGCAAAAGTTTTGCAGCAGTGTAAAATAATCGTATGGGACGAATGTACAATGGCTCACAAAAGATCATTAGAAGCATTAAATCGAACCATGCAAGATCTTCGAGGAAATGAAAGACTTTTTGGTGGCGCCTTTATATTGTTATCAGGTGATTTTAGGCAAACTTTACCTGTCATTCCACGATCTACTGCTGCTGATGAGCTAAACGCATGTTTGAAGTCTTCAGTTTTGTGGAAATATGTTAAAACATTGCGTCTTAATCAAAATGTACGTGTACAATTGCAAAATGATCCTTCTGCAGCTGAATTTTCAAAACAACTTTTGGAAATTGGGAATGGTAAAGTTGCAGTCGATAAATCAACCGGATTAATAACATTACCAAGCAATTTTTGTAATATCACTCAATCGAAAAAGGAACTGGTTCAACGTGTGTTTCCAAATATATTGCAGAAGTACAGGAATCATGATTGGTTGAGCGAACGCGCAATATTGGCAGGAAAAAATAAAGACGTGAACGATTTAAATGCAAGTATTTTGCAAGAAATAGATGGCCAATTTTTTGCATACAAATCAGTGGATACGATAATAAATGAAGATGAGGTAGTGAACTATCCTACTGAATTTTTGAATTCACTTGATTTGCCAGGCTTGCCACCACATTATTTGGCATTGAAAGAGGGAGCACCGATAATAATGCTCCGAAATATAAATCAACCACGGCTTTGTAATGGCACCAGACTTTCCGTGAAAAAACTGATGGCCAATTTAATTGAAGCAACTATTCTGAGTGGTAAATATAGAGGCGAAAACGTTCTAATCCCCCGAATTCCAATGATTCCATCAGATATGCCATTTGAATTTAAACGGCTTCAATTTCCTGTCCGTCTTGCCTTCGCTATAACCATTAATAAAGCTCAAGGTCAGACTTTGAATATTTGTGGCTTAGATTTGGAGCAACCTGTTTTCTCGCATGGACAATTGTATGTTGGTTGTTCACGTTGTGGTAAACCCTCTGCATTATTTATAAACACAAAAGATGGAAAAACTAAAAACGTTGTTTATCAAAGAGCATTAAGTTAATTTTTAAAGTATTTTCATTTTCGACCTTTTTATTTGAAAATAAATTATTGTAAGAAATTGATTGTGGATGAGTTTTACTGAAAATTGAAAAGAAATTTCGCAAGTTTCTTTTGTGTATTCGCCCTGTGAAGCGGGCGAAGGTTTCGCTATCTTTTATTATAATTATAAATTTTCATAAATATCTTCTTATTATGTACAGAAAATATCTTATATATAAGAATTAATGTGGATTAATTAATCTATATATACGTTTAGGCGCCAGACAGACAAACAAGAAACATTGTTTATCCACGTGCATTAGAATAATTTTAGCACTATTATCTAGACAATCTTTTATATTTTCTTTTTCTAAACAAGTTAGAAAACAACAAACTTTATCTTTTTTTAACATTTTTAGTGGGGCAGCAAAGCGCACCGGGGCAAAGCTAGTAAAATAATAAAAAGTTCCTTGTTAATAAAGGAGAACAAGATCTCGCAGTCACTTTTCAAAGAGCAATGAAAAAAAGCAACAGATATGAGTTCAATTTCCGCGTCTTTTTACTTAATCTGCTGAGGAGATAAAAAATAATTCATTGCAAATAATTTAAAAAGTTCCGTCATTAGGTTAAGAGATATAATCTTCAAGTGACACTTCTAGGAATATTTAAACAGTCCATGATGATGTCGGATATAAATTATATATTGAGTGTCTTCCAGGAACACCCAGGAAAACAAAAAAAAACTCAAAAAATATAAACCATTAGTATAATAAATCCTGGAACCAGGAACACCCAGGAAAACAAAAAAAAAAAAAAAATCAAAAAAAATATAGCATTAGTATAATAAATCCTGTCTTTTTGTACCTCACCAAAATCGACTTCTGCTGCTTGATTAATCTGTATTTTGTTATTTAGGAAGTAAGCGACAACAACAATCATATTTCCTATTATAAGCCCAAATAAAGCTGAATAAAAATTTAAAATTTAAAGTCAGAAAATTCGGAAAATTTAATAGTATGAACAGGTAAAACTTTGAAAACTCCGAATGGAGGATGGCGTGTGCGAAAGAAAAGAGAATTTTTTAAAATTTCAAATAAAGTCGAACAGAAAGAGAAATTCAGAAAAGAATTTTCTAGATAAAGAAAAAATTTCCCCTCGAGAGAAGAGTGAATGAGAGAAAAAGTGACAGGGGAAATGATAAAAGAGGAAAACGTAAAAAGCACATAGAATGGGAAAAGTTTTGAAAGTGATTGAAAAGGCGTGCAGTTGTTTGGGGAATTCGGCAGCCATCGGATTTATTCTAGAATAACATGTAGAACCGTTATTTTTATAGTTGACTTGATGAGAGGAGAGTCGAGGTGAAGCTCAGGACGTTCTGTGCTTCCTTCAATTTGAAGATTTAGCAAAAGTGTAACAGCCGAAATGCTTCAAATTCGAAAGTACTTTTGATAAAGCTGATTGAGTTTCAAAGACAAAAAATTATGGTAAAAATAGAAGGGAAAATAATAGCGAAATCTCCGGATTTTAAAAAGAAAAACCCCAACTCAACACCGCTTGGGATTTGTGAGAAAAGCCTTTAAGTGAGCGAGAAAAAAAGTTTAAAATAAAATCGATTGATGGATTAGAAGGACAATTCTTATATCAAACATTAAACAAAAAGGATATTTAAATAAACAGAACTTTTCAAAGTCATTATTTTATCAAATTAAAATATTTATTTAGCAGATTGTTTCAATTATTAGAAGCTCCCGGGTATTTTCTTGTCTGTGTCTGCTGTGAATGTTTTTGTTGTTAAATTTGAGCAACATAACAACATGGAAACATGTTGGCCGTTGTTAGCAGTAAAAATGCATCATGCAGCATCTGCTGCCAGAGATGAACACACGTAATCACTGAGAAATTACATGCCTTAAATCCGGAACATGTTTTTGCTTCGTGTGTCTTGACGGCAGCTTCACCCATACAACATACACCCACACAAACACCTCGATGATAGCAGTAGAACGGTTGCCAAAAAAAATAGGAGAGGAATTATTGAGACAAGAGAAAATCGATTCGTAATTTTGCTGTCCATGAACGAGTGGCGTTGGAACATGGCAACACATAAACAGACATGCAGGGAAGACACAAGCCCATGCACACTTCTTACTACACATTAAGACGCAACAAGGATGTGTACAAGCAGCAGGACTCTTACAAATACAACAGGAAAAACATGAACAACAGCTCAGCTTCTTACTTTAAGCTGTCAACTTACAGAAAAACACACACACATAAGCACCCAACAACCACTCACATTGACAGAAATTTGCAAAGCATCAAGCACTTAGTTTAGAAGGACGAACGGCAAGGATACTCAAGGCTGCTTCGGAATACGACAGGATTTCTGGTGTTTGTCGCATTCCGAGTCCGTTACGACAATAATAACAGTTCCCCAGAATAACTGCAGATTTTTACCGTTTCTTGGGCTTTAATTATTGTTGTAATTGAGTAGATTTATTGTTGTTTTTCCTCAACGAATCAACAAGAAACAACAACAACGAGGAACAGCAAGTGCTTCAAGGATTATTGTAGAATAGAGCAGATAAATTTTGATGTTGGTAGTCACAAAAAGCACACACACACACACACATGCATACGAAAGTAACACTCACAAACGTAACATTATACAAGCTGTGGATTAACGAATTCCATTGAAGTACTCATCTGGCTTTTATAATGAGCACAAGAAAGAGAAAGAACGAGAGAGAAAGAAAGAGTGACAAAAGTAGACGAGTGACAACAACTTTTCTTTTCTCTTTCATGACAATTCCAAGTTTTTATTGCCAACTGCAGAATAACAAATAAAAACTTAAATAAAAAACAGAATAAAAGTAGTTATGCGGAAATGCAAATTGGCAAAACTTTTCACTTTCGAAAGAAAAATATTCCTACACACACGCCAAAGTTCGCAAATATGTTTATATGTGTGAATGTGAGATGGTGTTTGCGCTTGTGTGGATTGTGTTTTTTGTTCTTAAGCCATGTTAAATCCTTAACAAATTCATGACTACTGGAGTCAAAAGACTATCAGAACTCCCATCAAATCAGAAAGTTTAAAAGTTCAATGGTATCAAGAATTAAAATAAAAAGGAATAAAATTCGTTTAATTATTTATCATAATAAGTAGATCATAGTTTAACTATGAATAACAATAAGAAAACCAAGTATAAACAATAAAATTATTGTAATCAGAGGATTAACACAGGTCATTGATGTTTAACACTGATATGGGTCTTATCTGTAGAACGGATTTTGACATGCATAGGAAATGCATCTTCAATGAATTTCTACAGCATGCAGCTACATTACAGCTAAATTACAGCTTCAGTTTACATTTCATTTCAGCAAAATTTAACTAATTGACTATAATTTAACTATTTGTTACGCCAGGTACTTTAAAATCTCAGTAGTAATTCTTTTTAATGAAGAAACTTCACATTGGAACCCAATTAAAAGTGGTTTTTACAAGCGCTTCCATAGATATGAATACGTGAGATTATGATTATATTTCCCGAAAGGATTCTTAGAGCCTCTATCAAGCCTGGAAATTATTGTGTTGGAAACTTTCGTATTTATATGGAGATAAGTGTACTTCTGAAGGTAGAGCCTTTTAGTAAAGGTAGAAGCTTTGTTATTGCTATGTGTCAATTCTATATTGTAATAAAATAATATGTCAAGTGGAGTGTATTGACAATTGCATCTTGTTAAACCTCAATCTTCATATTCACTGACAAAATTCTAAACATGACAGCAATTTTTAACTAATTTTAAAACTCTTTAGCATTGTTCAATGTATATAAGTATAATCTTTCGTATTGATAATTCTGATTTTTATGTTAGAATTATTTTAATAGTGAAACTGAAGCTAAAACCTCCAGCTTAAAAAAGCGTCTCGCATACAAAAAGAAATTTCAATTAAAATCAGTTGCAAAAGAGAGATAGATAATTCGGATTATTATGCAGTTGCGATAACAGTATTCGATTTTCCAAACTCCAATTAGTGTGATGATTAAGTTTCAAAGCGTACAAGGATTAGTTTATAAATTTCGGATTGAATCAGTCCTGCGAACGCTAATCCTCGATACGGAGAAACGACGAACGGCCGAACACGAGTTGGTCATTTGCTGCTAGTTGGTTATTATTATGCTCGGCAAAAGAACAATAAAAACAACATTGAGCCGACAAAATGCCAACGGGGATGTGATTCGAATGCATAACTGTTGGATGTTCCGGATACCGAAGCGTAGCGAAGAGAGATACTCGTACATTATAAAGAGAATTCGTTGGTGCTACAATTCAGAGTGGAATTTCGGTCGAAATATACATACAAAGTGAGCTGAAAAGAGATGAGTTGAAGTGGGATAAATTGAAGTGAGATGGAAGAAAATAACGAAGATGTAAAATTTTCATGAATTTCGAAAAAATACAACGCACAATAATACAAATCTAACTGTAATTAAACCTAAAAACAAAGGCGATAGACGAGAAAAGAGATAATGGAATTTTCGTTATTAAGTGTGGAGTTGCTTTTCATAAGACAACATCAAACACTAACAAGCATCCATCAACGCTTCCACCTGAAACCAAAAACTTATCGAAGATGCGCCAAAGCTGAAAGAACAACAGAAACAAAAGCAACAAAATCAAAAACTTTATATTTGCCCGCACGCACGCATTCCATCATTCATTCCCTCACATTTCAATTTTCCGTTGTTTCTGCAGATTCTTCTTATATCCTGCGGGTGTTTCGTGTGAGTATTCATTGCAGGTTGCTTTTAAGTTCCTTCCTGTTGCCTCCACCGATCGATGTACACACATAAATACATCATCCACGCTCCACTTCAAAGATTCTCGTTTAAACTGCTTTCAACTGTGATTAATTTTAATTGCTGTTCAACCGAAGCATGTCCAAAAAATGTGCAATTCCATTCACGTTGCACAATTTTCCATTTCAATTCTAAGTATAACTATAAACACATATTTTTAAAATAAATATGTTCAGTAAAAAATCTATAAGAAATCCATTAAAAATTCCCAACGAAAAGCGCAACAAAAACTTGCTTTGATTTTCTTTTAGTTCGCAACTTCATTGAACTGAAATAATGTGGAAAATAATAATTTTTTATAGAGTTTAATTCAAGGAAACTTGCATATTTACCGTGAGTATTAAAAAATATTCATGTGTGTAGATTTACAGGTGTTTTATGCACATATTTATGCATGAAATTTAAAACGTTATTTAAATAAGTAAAAATGAACGCGTTTCTTTTGCATGTTGCACGTATTTTGAACGAATTAATTGAAGAAAATTGAGAAATTTCACTTAAACGCCGCACAAATTTTAGAACTTCAAATCATTTAAATACAAAATAAAAAGAAATAAAGAAATATAATAAAATAAAATGCACTTACAATTTAAATCTTCACATAAATCTCATGTGAAAAATTCCATTGTATGGTAAAAGGTAGGACAACGGAAAGTTGTATAGAAAATGGAATGATAAGCAAAATAACGCCTCAGTCAACCTTCGTCAAGTTGAGTGGAGAATCCTCAGCTTGATGAGTCTGTCAAAGTCAAAAAGTAAAATTGAACCTGGAGCACAACAGCAGAAAGGATATCCGAGAGCCGGAATGAGTGATGGAAAGTAAGCCGTAGCAATGAGTTTTAAAGATAAACAGAACTGACAACAACAACAGACACAACAGGAAAAAACAAACATATAAAAGCTATGAGAAGCACTTAGAACATTACATTTGTTCCTGAATTAATTATATGCTGTCATTTTATTTAATTTTTTCTCTTTTCCGCCAGATGGGAGTTTTCTAACATAGTTCCGATTAAGGTTATAAAAAGATGAACTTAGGATGAAGTTGGTTGATGATTTTACCACAAAATAATCATTCTTCTCTTCCATCAAGTCTCGAAGTGATTCAAGTTCATTCAAGTGATAAGATTCCTGAGAAATCTGAAATCCTTACACTTTAATTAAGTTATTTCAATTAAGTTTCTTCACATCTTTTTTCAGGTTTTATTTTTGAAAAATATTCATCATTCAGATGATGTTGGATGCGGTGTCTGCTTCAAGTTTGATGAAGAAGTGCATCAAGCTTAAAGTTCCGCCTCTCACATCACTTTTTCGCTTCATCGCAATCAGTCTGAATGAATATTTTTTGAATGGACAACAAATTGCTTTTCTGTTCAGACTTGTATTGATTTGCTTTTTTCTTTTTGTTTTCCTTGTAAAACTGATTGTATTGTTTATGGGAAATTTTTAATGAATAAATAAATTCTTTGATGCATAAAGAACAGCCTAAGGATTCAATGAATTATTTTTTATATTTCTATCAATATGAAGAGTGTAGCTTTTTATAAACGATATATAAAAAGTGTGTGTTGTTCAATTCATGCAAAAATAACATCAATATTTCATTGAAGTGAATTGCAACTCAGGGCGGCAAAAAATGAAATGCTATAAAGGATAAATACCGATTTTGGACCCTTTTTCGCATTAATCTCTGTTACCATCCTCAGTAAGCACACCAACCTCAGTAAATGTTCATTTGTAATACCTTTTTAATGAAATTTTAAATGTCAACAGCAACGTACTGCTTACCTGTCATGAGCAAAGAATTTCAACCGAATCGTATGCGCCGGTCCATATTCGGCTCCGTTCAGGTCTCGTTTCCGTCGATGCCGCTTTTGTTCGATGTGTTTCTGGTGCGCCTCATCGAGTACAGCGCGTTCGAAATTCGCCGGTTCCCAGTATTTTATATACGGCGATAATCTTTGCGTGTGTCCTGAAATAAAACAAAATAATGAAATGTAATATTGCAACAGAAATTCAATTCAAGACTACACTATATAATATACTATATTCAATACTAAATACATAAAATAATACTAATATATATACTCAATATTAAACTATTATTGATAATATAATATGAAAATATATTATTATTATTTGATGAATATGCCTTCCATTAAATTGAGTTCAATAGACTATATCTAAGATGTTTTTGTTTTTTTTTTTTTTGTGATTGGTTATATTGCCAATACCGCGTTTTTCCGTGCTTGTGTCTGTATTTCTTTTCCCTTCCGTCTCTGTTTTTATTTTCTTTACATTATTTACTTAAGCTTTTATTTTTTAACTCTACATTCTTCCTTCCATCTACTCTGCTTCCAATCTTCTTCCGTCCGTTTGGTTATTAACAATGTTGCCATGAATCATTCAGTTAACAAGCAGTTGTCACGCTTTGTTTCTTACACTATTTATCAATGTTTCTGCGTAGACTTGGTTGGTTGGTAGTCTGCCTGTTGCAATTGTCCAGAGTTCAACGATTCTTAGCTTAGCCCATGCTAGCAACATGTGAGTTAATAAACATTCTGCGAGTGTTGTTAATGTCAGTGACACTTGGCACGTGATCGTGATCGTCGATTTGTGATTAATCATGACTTCATTGTGAACCAAAAAGTTTTATGGTACTTCCTATAAAGTTTTATTATCCCTTTCTTGAGGCAGTTATTTCCACAGTTATGCTTCATACAATTTTATCCAATTAAATCGCATTTCCTTCCGTTGCAACGGATGCAACATCAAAGTTACTCTGCTCTTTGTTGTAATTCTGCAATCGATTTCGATGCAGCCGGTGTTTTTCTTCTCAAGCCCGTCTATATTTGTCTATATGCGATAATTACGATGGAAATTTATTCTAAACACGCCTTTCCTTTGTTTGTCATTGCAAAACGTGGAGTTCTATTGTTCGTATTGTTCCAGTCGTCGGTGGTATTGTTCCATCTGCTGATGGATGGTGGATGGTAGCAGTCGCCGTCGCCGTCGACGTTGCCACTGCCGATGGCATCACATTTGTTGCCAGACTAGCGAAGGCTTCATCAGAACAGAGTTAGCGAAGCTCTATAATTAAAGGTGAAACATGAACGGGAAATAAGCCACTCCATTGTTTTAGCTTGAAGTTCATTTAAAAATTATACAATTGCAACAGTCTATCATTCACGACATGTCATGTGTATGTCATGCATGAAGCTACTCTTCTATGTAGTCAAAAGAGTCGAGATAAAAATAACTTTATACCTTAGAGAGTCCCTTATAGGAGACTCCCTCATAGGAAGTCGTAGTGGCCCCTTTATCCATCACTTTCGTATATATAAAGTTATAAATTAGATATTCTTGTGTTGACCTGAACCGCTTCGAGAGCTTAAATAACATGGAAATGTTCTTCGAGACATATAAAAGCGTTATAAAGCCATATAAAGCCATATAAAGCGTTGCCATTTAATCATTAGCAATTAATCAGAGGCCACGCTGTTAGTTGACTGCCTCGGTAGCCATGGTCACGTATCCTAATTAACTGCTTACCTTCAGATAGTATTATGCGGTTATCTGTCCCTTGATCTAAATTAATTATCGATTATCGAAACCTGCGCGTCTCCTTTTAGTGCCACTATCTACTTAAAGTACAAATATATTTACCTCAACATTTGTATGCTTAACTGTGTTGATATCTTCACGAATGCAATCAAAATCCATGATATAAATTCACTTAGATATTCACTTTTAAGTGTTTAATGCACTTTCAGTTCATTGCTTGGCTTACTATTTGTTTAAGAACATTAGAAAATTTAATTCTAGAACTATTTACGTATTCTCATTTCTGATCTCCCTACTTCTCACATTTATTGAATAATCTGTTATTTATTTTTAATCTCAGAAATCATGGGATAAATTTCTAGTTATTTTTACAATAACTTTTCTGTTTTTTCCTATTTATCCATGTCTTATCCATTTGGCTTTATCTCCAACATCGATAAATTATGCATTTGCTTTGAATAAAAGCGAGCTATTGAAATATATCATAAAATTGTCAAACTGAATTTTCGCATTTTATTCAGTCCGTGTGCGCATCAGAAGTTTTTGTTGCTTGGCTTTGCGCTACGTTACAACAATTGTTTTATTAGTTTCCCAAATCACAATTCGCAAATAAGAAGCGACAACACAGAATTATGCATTTTAATTGGAATTAAAATTTCAATTCGCCGAGGAAACGAGTTAACGCCCGAGGCGGAAAATATAATGCATTTTCTATATGACAGGACGAGAAGCATATTTCAAGTGAGACCAATTGACAGCTAACTGCTCAAAGCGGCATAAAATAATGAAAAACTCTTATCGACGGCATTGAAATTAACTTTTTCGTGGATTTTAGAATTTTTTTGGGGTAAAAAAGTGATTTCCCTTGAACAATGAAGTACTTAAAACTAAGAAATACATATGATGAAACCAATGCGAAAATAAGTTAAAGCTACAAATTTTAGTTGTACTGAACACATTTTAAGACAATATTTTTATTACGAATTATTTAAAAACAGAATAAATATAATAAATACTAATAAACAGCATTAAACTTAAAATTGACCTGAGCATTAAAATCAACAGTGAGATTTAAAATCCCTTTAACACTAACATTTAGAATTAACACTAACATTAACACATTAACACTAACAAAATCAATTGCAGCTGCTGAATGTCTCCGAATATTTTTTTATATTTTCTTCTATTTTTGAACATTCCTTTTTTTATGATTTTTCAATGCAATTAACATTTCTGCAAACATTTCATGCTTATGACAGAAGCATGACGCATTCAACTAATCACTAATAATACTTTATAGTAATAAACGGGAAACGAGTTTTTGATAAATTAAAATTGAAAAATAAGAAGAAACCTGCAACTACAACTTTTTAGTTTCTGCTTTCGAACTTGACTCTACAAACGTACAAAAATATGGAAAACATGACAAGTTAATCAGCTGAGCGACTGACAGTTGCTCAGCGAAATAAACATGGAGAAGAGAAGGTTTAATTTTATTTCTTTTTCATTGTTAATTATTGTGTTATTTCTAGTTGAGTTTTTAGCTTAACTTCAAAAACGCCTCTGTAAAAAAAATTCAATGAACTCATGAAGAAATGTTTAGTTCAAGGCAGATAACAGCAATTAAAAGTTTAATTAAAACATATTTAAAAATTATAGTAATAAAAATAAAAAACTGAAATAAAATTAAAAAATTATTGTAAACAAATTCGTAAATCTAAAAAAATAATCAAAAAACAACAAAAATAAAATAAATAAAAACAATAACAAAAGTAAACCTAAAAATGAGTAGTGAAGTGTTGCCATCTGCACTTAATGCGTTACATATCATGAAAATTGCAGTTACAAGTAGCGGCTATAAAACAACAACAACAACAACAACAACAACGAGAACTGCGACTGTAAAAGACGAAAGCAATTCCATTATTGATTGCTTAATCAATGCTGTGCCGCCAACCCTACAACGTTGCCACTTTAATCAAATTATTGCTCAACACTTATTGCTCATCGATGTTGTACGAACGAAAATATATTTACAAATATATATATATGTGGATATAAAGCTGTGTATATGCCACAATTCATGCCACGATTGTTGTTGATGTTTCTCTTTCACGAAGTTGTTGCTTTGTTGTATTTATTTATTTTTATTTCAATTTTATTACAACTACTTTTATGACTATTAGTATTATTATTATTATTATTATTTTTACTATTGTTAATGCTGTTAATTTTTTTTGACTGCTTTCGCCATTAATGATGAACATTAAACGTCGCTTGATTGCAGTTCTTCGTACGTTCGCGTGCTTAATGACGACGACTCTCATGACAAACAATAAAATGCAACTGCTGCAGCTTGATATTGCAAAAGTAGTTAATTAACAACAAAAGCCTGAGTAAGAAAATCTCAACATATTAAAAAAAATGGCACTGAACAAGTTAATAATGGGTAAGTCAATTTGCCTTACCAAGCCATACATGCATATATATATTAATTTCTTTCCCTCACAGTGCACTTGCGTTAACATCAACTACTGAATAATTACATTAACTATAAGCTTCAATGATTAATCTCGCGATTTCTCCTTTTTTTCTTAATTCTTTTATGCTTTAATATCTTTTATGCTTTGTTGGTTGTCATCTTTTCACTCTTATAATTAGTGTTAATGTTTCCTTTGGCAGTGACACGGTTTGATGGACGCTACACTTCATCAAAATTTAGTCATTTGCGGAATCTTAGTCGATCCTTGCTCTTAACTGAACATTGCTGTCATTATCTTCTTACGCAATTTAACGAATTTATTTCTCCAACCAACAGAATCATTTTCCTGTTCAAAATTTTCAATAAATTTTATTTATTTTTATTTTTTATACGTTCATTTATTATGTTTATTTAGCGTTTTCTGTGTTTGTGAGAAATTGATATTTATAAAATTAATTTTAACTTCATCAATTGAATAAAAACTTCAACTAACAAGCATCATGTTTGATTCATCATTCCTTTTTTGTTTGTTATTTTTCATTTGACCATAGAAAGCCAAAAGCTATAATACCAAAAAAAATTCCAATAGAAAAACTGGAATTTTTTCAAAAAATTGACTGCCTTTGAAATGAATTTAATTGAACTTCAGGAGAGCAAAATGCAGCTCAATTGGTGTTTACTTTTATTTAGCAGACTTTGTGCACATTTATTAATTAAAATTAAGTGGGCAACATCAACAGAACGTGTTTCGGGCATTTGTATTTATTCCGTTGTTGTAATTTCAAACAGATGCCGCAAAGGATCAACGGAAGCGGAAATAAGAAAGGAGGGAAATGAAGAACCACCGCGACACGATGATCCTGACTAGAATAACAAAAACAGCAGCAGCAAATACAACAGTTGCTAATAATGTGCAATAATATTGCACACGCTTTCATTTACACGTATTTTTTAATTTTAGTTCTTCATTTTCCTATTCTTATTTATACTCTATATGAAAAAAAAGAAAAAAAAATTTAATGGGAAACTACCTCCTTTGGTATTATTCTTCTTTATTGTTTTTGCTGTTATTTCAATGGTTGCAACAGCAAAATATTTTATTCTTTAGGAATTTACGTAAGCAGTGTGAATATAACAACAACAACAACAACAGCTAGAAAATTAACGGTACGTAATTCGAAAAGTAATTTTTGAAAAAGAAAAAAAAATAAGAAGGAAAAAATATTGTATAGCACCCGTAGCTGCTTCGAAAAATGTTGTTGGTCTTCGCTTGATACAGCCACCGACCAACATTTTAATTTAACAATGGTGTTGGCAGCATTGGCCACATTGTGTTTTAGGGCTACGGAAAATGCTAAAGTTTAATGCGAAAGGTTTTCACGCTCTACTAAATATTTTTTAAACTAAGAATTCTCACAATGTTCACGGTATTCAGTAAAAAAATTAAAGCTTCAAACAGAAATAATTAAAAAATTAACAAAAAACAATTTTTTTGAAATATTTTAAGTATCTTTTTAATTATGTTACTCACAAATAAGTAATTTCTATATATCCTTTAATCGTATTTAAAGTTTATATCATCCTGTAAACTTTAGTTGTAAATAAATGGCATCATGAAAAAAGTAATTCTTATTGTGAATTATGAATATTCATTCATAGTGAAATTATAAATACTCATTTAACTGGAATTGCAATAAATTACCATAAGAATTTCATATCAGTGAATTCATGACTTCATAACTTTCCCTGTACAGAACCTTTTGAAGTCTTGATAAAAAGTTTCCCGATGGTGCTTTTCAATGGATGGGTTCCATGTGGCGTGACTCCAAGAAGTGTTCACTTATTTATGAAGCGAATGTTTTTTTACGACTTTTACAAAAGCGGCAAGAAAATAAAACTCTAACGACGTTGCCTCTCCGCCCACGCCTCCGCCAAAGCCTTTGTGTTTTAGCAACATTTGCCAAGGAGAGGCAACATCAGCGCTCGTGCGTGGCAGGGACTCTACGCCTCCTCGAAGAAGGCGAGCCAAAGCAGTCACAAAAAAGAAGAAAGAACTTTCAACACAATTTACGAGTTTTTTACGCAATTTGAAGTCGCTTATCGTTCATCGTGACTCGACGTCGGTGTTCGGTGCAGCCTAAAACTTCGTTAACGTCACCTGGAAAATGCGTACATAAGAAAAGACTGACTGACTGATTGCCTCGGCTGACTGACACACGCACTTAGAGGCGGAAATGGGAATGAATTCGTTAATACTTTGGCTTTAACAATAAAAAAAAAGCTAAAAAATACGACAAATTCATGACTAACGAAGCAGAAACTGCCTTTTTCTTCAAAGACATCGAATTAAAAGTGGAACTGAAACAGAACGCAAATTGTGTGGGCTTCGAACGAACACTAAATCTGAAAATGCGTGAGGTTTTATATTCACAACAGCAACAACGAATAAATAAAGGATTAATTTCTCAGAGTACCGAAAAATTTCATTTCCTTCTATAAGAAAATACAATTTATTTTTTAATATAAATATTGCTTAATCCCGAAGGACGTTTCTCTATAGCCTCACGTCTTCATGCGGCTCGGTAGAAAATTTACAACGTGCTTTTATTGCTTCTTCCAGCAGAAGCCATAAGGAAACGGAAGCAGGGAAAAATTACATTCTGCACGTTTTTCAATGTTGAGAATATTGAAATAAGGACTTAACTATAAGAAACATGTTACTTTTAATATGGAAACAAACAAAAACACGATCACGAACACAAACAACACTCACGGAAGACAACTTCATGAAGCAGCTGGCAGCGCTGAATTGCAAAATTGCAAGAAAATGGATAACAAGAGCCACACAACAGTAGCACAAGCATTTCCGAAATGTGCAAGATTCTATCATAATGCAAACTGTATTTATGTATAGCTGTAACTATTGTAGTTCTGTATACAAGCACAGAGATTTTTAACACTAGGGCAGATTCCAGACAAGACCAAACTCAAACAGACTGAAATAAACCAAAGGAAAATCAGACCATAGAAGAAAACGGTAAGGACGATGATCAGACAAGAACTAGAAGGGCAACAGACAGGAGCAAAAGCCAGTCATACCCAGGCCTGGACTAGGTACTAGACCATTACCAGACTTAGACATACATTCGAAGCGAGGTCCAGAAAAGGACCAGACGAGAACCAAGCGACGACCAAACTAATCCTAGATGAGCTCCAGGCAAGCAAAGAGGACCAGACGAGGGCCACGGGAGTTGAAGATGAAGACCATGCGAGAAACAAGGAAAGACCAAACGAAGCTTAGACGAGGCCCAGCCTAGGAACGAGGACCAGGCAAGGTGCAGACGTAGTCAAGAGAGGAGCTATATAAGTGCAAACTCAAACCCGGCTAATATTTGAACTCTTACTAGAACTAAACATGAAGCGGACCCAACCTTAACCATATCCAGACCCAACCACTAACCACATCCAATTCCAGACATTATTTAAAATAAGATTATACCTAAACCAAGACTAGAATCTAGGCTATAATCAGATTAGCCACAGATGACAACAAACCTAGCTTATAATGTGGGACCTATACTATACTATTTTTAAACTAGGAATCTCTTAAAAATTTCTGTTAAATACAACCTTTTGAGCGGACCAAACGACGTAAACGTGTTAAAAAGTTTAAAAGAAGCAAAAAGTGGAAAAACGTTCAAATAAATTGACGCGTGTCTGGTTTTGTGCTGTGTCGCTTTGTGAAATATTCTACAGAATTTCCGCATTAAGGATATCAAGGATACGCGAGTACCGTTTTTTTGTTGCTGAGCATAATTTTTAACAACATCAAAATATCACAGAAATTTTAACGTCGCATTTTTCGATGTTTCACTTTTTCTTTTTTCCCACGTTTTTCGCCTGCTTTTGCTTCGTTAAATCAGATCAGGATGTCGCAGATTTGGAGCGTGTAAACATGACGTGTTTATCCTCTGTGTATAAAAAATGCACATTCATTCTTAAATTTATACACACTTACAAATATTTATGTAAGAAATAATGCTTAAACCTTTGCGGGACTTTAATAAACATGCAGAAATATTCTCAGTTTTAATTCAAACATTAAATTTTAATTGACAAAATATAAAGTAATTTCAATATATACAAAAAATATATGAAAATTCTTATGCCACTTTCATCCTTGAATTTTCATTGGCATTTTCAGTCCAATGAACAGCAATAAAAGTAATTAATTAAGAAGTTAATTATAAAATTATAGATATGCATCAACATATTTTAATGTTTAACCACGAATCATTAATAAAATAACAAACAAACAGACACATCATTAAAATTAATTATTCTTCATAAAATGTAGACATGTGTCAATGAATGTAAAAAATAAGCGAAGGAATTATTTTGCATTTCGATTGTATTTAATAACGCCAATTAAAGAGAAATAATTAATTAAAAAACAAAAGGAATGAATTTAAGATATGTTTAAATAAACAATAAAGCTTAAATTTAATTAGCATAATATTGGGCAAACAAAGTCCATTAAAAGTAACATGTGTAATTATAATAACAATAAAAAAATACTCTGCAAAAAAAGATGGTAGAAAAAAACCAAAAAAAAAAACCAAAAAATGGTTAAAAAAGTAAATGTTGAGATTTTGTCTGCTTTCAGATGATGATGGTAATGACAACGATGAATGTTGACATTAATGTTTATATTTAATGGTTTTCAACCACATTTTAATTTTTTTTTTGATAAAATTCAACGAAAGCGGATTATGATTTACAAAAATAAACAAATTCGCCTCTTAAAGAAAAGAGAATTTTGTTTTTTAATATACTTTTAATATGTAAATTCAATTATTAGTAATGACTCACTTTCACTTTTCATTTGTTTTTAATTAAAATGCGTTTATATTAATGATTATTATTATTATTATTATTAGTCACAAACTTTCAGAAAGCAACTTTGACAATGAGGATTTATTGATCTGCTCAACTGCTGCCAGTAGAGAAACACTCCGGCGATAACCCGATAAGCTTATTGTGCATATTAAAGCATTATTCACAATCAAAATGACAGACCTGAGGTCAGGTTTCATTGAAGTATGCATAATAAAAGTATTATAAAGATGAAGAAAAAACTTGAAAGCCGAGTGTCTTGAAAATTTGTATCGCGATTCAGACAAGGTGGCTCGTGGTGAGGGGCTTTGGTTATGAGACTGTAAATATGATTGCTCTTAAGTGTTAAAAGGGGAAAATTGCCCGAAGGTGCTTTTTACTTTTATAAACCCACAAAGTCTTAAGATAAAGTTCGAAATTTTTATGGCGGCCTTAAACTGTGCCATGTTTTTTCGGGTGCGTGAAGGAGTGAGTACATGAATAGGTGAGTGAGTGACGGGATGGAGAGGAATGAGTTTAGAGCGACTGAAATTATAAACTTCGTATTGCCAAAGAGTAAGAAAAATTTAAAACTTATTTAAAAGCTCCTGTAAACGTGGATGTTCCTTTCTACAAGGTATCTTGTGTTTTAAAAGTGTGCTAATTAATAAGGATTTAAACTTCAGTAATAGTTCTTTGCCAGTTTTGAGTGGGGAAGTTTCAATAAAAAAAAGGTAAAGAGAAAAGGAAGGAAATGAACACAAGTTTCACTGAATATAAACTTTTTACCATCAAAATAATATGTTGTCATATTAAAAATGTTTTCAAATAGTTTAATTTGGAGTCTCATTTGATTAAATTTGTGCCACAAGTTTTAATATTTTTCAGAATAAATCAAAGTAACAGAAACTTTGACAAGCGGCAGATTTTATTCCCATTTTCATTTTAATTTTGAAAAGATTTCTTCACTACTTTGAAGCAGCGGTAAAAGTTTTTCATTAACTATAATTACTAAAGTTGAAGATATTTGAAAATATAAAGTTTTCCAAATAAATTTTATTATAAAAATATTCACAAACTTTCAGTTGAAAATGGAAATTCACAAATCTCTGTGTGTGAACTTCATGAAAAACATGAAAATATGATTAATTATTATTTGAATTGAAGATCAGTTTTCACACTTTCTAAAAGTGAGCTCAGCTCAGGTTCTCCTTTTTCTAGGTTTCAGGCACAAACAAAAAACCATGAAAGTGTTGAAAGTAAAGTTACGAGAAAAAGCATATCATAATAATAATAATAATAACAATGATAATACGTATTACCAGGAGAAGCAGCAACTTGTTGAATTTGACGAGCACATCCCACGCACACAACTGCACAGATGCACGTATTCATAACACATTAAATTCCCCACACCGCCGCAGCCACCGACATCATCTAACAAAGAGAAAAATATTCTGCTTTCGAGATAACAACATCGCTCGTTGTGCTTCCGGACCATTTCAAGCGCACTTTTTTAACAGCTTGGGTGTCACTTGAGCACGCAGTGCGCGGGACGGGCGAGGAGCGAACCGAATGGGCGAGGTGACCTAGAGATGAATCGCTTAGATAAACAAGACAGTGAAAAGAGTAAAAGCAAAAGCGGTAAAAAGAACCGTAACCAACGTCAGCTGCAACGTTTTAATCTTCCGCATTTTTCAATTACAACTGCTTTTTCCATTGTAATTATGGTTGTGCGTCTACTAAATGTTCTCCCATCCATTTACGGAGTCCGTTGATTAGTGTAGTTAGTTGCTATTTCTCATTATCTCTTTTCAGTAACACTTTTTTGTTCAAACACATCAACGTTTCTTCGTTAAAGTTGTTTGCAATGTGTTAATTGTATTTTGTTGCCTTTAAACACTTCTCCAATCGTACCCAAAGACTCCACATATGACACATTTTTCAACAGCTCAATTAATTAAGTATCAATTTGAAAATATATTTGTAAATATCTGTATTTAAATGCTCATATACATAGATGACTGCACTACGAGTTCATTTACAACAGGAAGTAATCCGTAACAACAACTACAACTTGTTCATTGTTGACACCATTTGTTGCTGCTGTTGTTGTTGTTGTTTGCACTTTTATTTTTTCTTTATTGCTGCTGCACAAGTTCATTTTCTATGCATGTCTGCAAGGTTGACTGAATGAATTTCCATAACCTTGAGCTATTAGCAATTGAATGCACAAAAGCCAGGAATACGCCAGGAAACAGAAACGGCAGGCAGGAGGGAAGGAAGGATACGCTAAAGGAAGCCAACCACATGCAGTATATCCTTCATTTGCATGTGCAGAGGGACGGCAGCAAATAAAGACAAGTACTTCCTCTGTCAGTCCGTTTAGTCTGTTAAACTAACTGCACAGAAAGAAATCGGTTAATCGCCTTGACAGCATCTAGTAGAGCAAATAACTAGTCTTTTCTTCTTCACTGCATTGCACTTCACGGCAATTCACTTCACTTCACTCCTCTTCACGTCATTTAATGTTCACTGCACCGACTCGTTCCGTTTCATTTTAATCCCTGAGGAAAAAGTGTTGCACGTCTAGAGTTTATGTTGTTTTGTATATTTTTTTCCCCCCAACATAGAAATGAAATGCAACAAATATAGAAAAATTATTTATTCATGAACGACACGAATTCAACAAGAAATAAAAACAAAATTTGCACACAAAACAAGGTCTCTGTTTGTGACTTCAACCTTCGAGAATAGAAAATTACTCACGTGAAGCAATCGTGAATTTCACAAAACAAAAATCCTTTCAATTTTCCACAAATGTGTGTATGTATTTTCAACAAAATAACCAAAAAACAAAATATCAGAAAATATAGAATATAAAGTTGCTTTTAGATTTTACTTTTTTATGTTATTGTTGTTGTTTTAATTATATTTGATATATTTTGAGGGGAAAATACATCCTTCATGGGTGTAGTAAATAAAATGAAGCAGTTTGTGATAGAAAAATAAATCGAATAACAACTAAAATCAAGAAACAACCAATCAATAAAATATCAAAATTTTAAATTAAATTACCACAAAATTTGCTACTTTTTTAAACTACTTTTTAAAAGAAAAAAAAAAAGAACTAAAGTAAATCTTTTCAACACATTTCATTTTTAGTTATACTTAATTTTTTTATATGTTGCCAGCCTCTATAAAACCCTAATAAAACATTCATGAAATGGCTATTTGCAATCTAATTCAATTGGCTTTTAATTACCATAAAAAATGCATTTTATTACTGAATCAATTTGCTTATATTTAATTATTTTCCGTAATTTCAAAACCATTAATCAAGATTTAATAAAAAAAATAAAGGCACAAGGAAAAACCTTCATACTCATTATGAAATCGCTTTAAAATCTAATGTGATAACTTGGCTTAAATATTACAATGCTAATGGACAATGTAATTATGTCGCATGCAATTGTGTCACTCTAATGGCACAATTATCGCATGCAACATGTACATTGTTATTTATTTCTTTTAGTTTTGTAGTTTTTTCATTCTGAGATCTTCTCATGGCTTTATTATGAATAATTTAAGGTTACGATATGCATTTTACGAAAGGGTTGAAGGTTTACTTTGAACAATTACAGTAATGAATACTTTTAAGCTTCCACTAAAGCATGGAGAATTTTTTCTGTCTATGGTTACAATACAGTTTAATCAAGCGCGAAGTGGAAAATTACTGACAAAGGTTTCACTGAGGAAATATCTAATGAACTTTTCGAAGGATCAAACTAATTTAGGTGTAAATTTAGCTCAATGTGATCTATTTGAAGCAATGGGTAAATACTAATGATTAGGTTTAAAGAAGAATAATAACTCATAAATTAGTTCATATGTCGGTAATGATCTTATTCTTAACCACTTCCTGTTTCACCCATTTTCTCATCAATACATCGTTAAAACAATTTCCCATGACATCTAATTTTGATAGATGTTTTAATGTGTTTGCTGAAGTTCCTCAAAAAATGGGTCTTTACAAAATTTTTCAAAACTCTTTTCTCACATATTTTTTTTAGTGGTTTAATGGACCTTAAAGTGATATACACAATACTATTCAATGAGATATTAAATAAGTTCTCTGACCACTTTACAATATGAAATTTTAATTAATCTCAAATAGATTATAAAATATATTTATCATTTAAATTCATTATGAATTACAAAAAATTCATTTATTCCAGTTTAAATTTAAATTTAATAATTTATTCCTTTGAAATTTGTAGTGATATTCTAATCAGGGTTAAAATCATTTCAACCGCAAGCACTCTAATTAGTTGCTCCAACAAAAACAAATCGAGTTAACCTAATTATTATCCATGCGTAATGCTGATTTTAAACCTCCGCATTGGGGGCACTCACCGCGACCACCACAACCAAATTAATTGCTCTTTCATTTCCTCAGCTTATTCCAAATCCTGTTTTTAACGTAGCCTCCTCCATCACTACCCATGAAAGGAAGAATATTATGACCAATGGTGCCACACCTAAAGAAAGGTGAAACTTTACAAGCCTTTTAATAACAGAATCGCAGTTTTTTCCTTTTCTTTTTTTATAATAATTCTTATAGTGCACAAAATGCGTGGGGAATAAAGAGAAATTTTATTTTTCTGCATAATAATTAATGCTTTGATCTTTGTTGGGGTTTGAGAACTGAAATGGGGAAACACATATGCGCAATATTAGGGAATCATTAAAAGTGTTTTGGGTATGATTTATAAATATTTACAATTTGTATATCTGATAGCAATATCAACACATGAAAAACACCTTTAAATAAGACGTAATATTCATTATAAAGACATAATCTTAATAGAAAAGTGATCTGAAAGAGTTAGTTAGTAAAAGTTTCCCGATTAAGTCCCTGATACCCTCTGTTGCGATGTGTTTTCGCTGCTTGTTAGGCAAAAGAAAAGGCAGAATGCTAGGGGAGTATGAGGGATAAAAGCAGCAGAAAGGAATGAGTAAAGGAAGTATGGATTTGGTTAGAAAATACGATAGAACAAAGGAATTACTGTATATTGAAAAAAAAAAACACGGAACACAAAAGGAATGGAATTAATTGCGAAAAAAGCAAAGACAAAGAGAAGAACATAGGACAAGAAAAAGAACAAGAAATAATAAAAGAAGCATGATAAATATCAAGAAGAAACGAAGACGAAAGAAAGGAAATTGTTCTTTTATTAAGAAAAATTAACAAGAAACTTTTATTGAAAACTTCATCATAGTATGTAGCCTATGATTATGTGTAAGTACGAGTATATACATATATGATGCACCTATTGAAGCTTCTGATTAGATTTATAGACTACTTTGAACTCATGCGAACAGCGACCACTTTGAAGAAACTCCGCGTAATATTTTTAAGCTCACAGTTAAAATATTCTGTGACATGTTGAAAATTGATATAAATTCTCTTGGAACATATTTTCTGACAACCTTTTAACTGTAGTAATTTTTTTAAGTCAAAATAAGTAACGCGGTAAAACGTCGATGGTTTCATATGTGCCATGAAATCAACTGACGGCAGGCACACGCTACCAGCCACCGTTCAACCTCGCTCACGGTGCACATAGAAAATTGTGAGATAATATTTTTTGAAAATGTTTGAGAGAAAAACCACACCCGACTGTTTGGTTGCAGAGGAAGTGTGACTCGGAGTGAATAATGCTACGTGTCAGGCCGCTCAAGGTGCAGGTGCTAAAGTCAACGACGCTGATGCGGGCGATGGCGGCGTTATTGTCGCCAGCATTTTTTAAAATTGATATTGATGAGGTACGCGTCACTGTGTGTAAATGGAGCATCGAAACCGCCACCGTCAGCATCGCTACCTATAACTAAAACGACACATCGGCGGAAGTGACATGTACCGCTGTTAATAAAATGGAATGGCGAACAATAGGAAGGAAGATGCAGCAATTTATACACACACACACACATGTGCATACATTTGAATCACGTTGCATGCTAGAGAAAATTTGCGGTTATGTTTGAGCGGATGAGATTTTAATTTTATTAAAACTACGAGTCCTGAATAAAAACTCATTCCTTATGTGTTCACATTTCAAAGCAAGAGAGGCATCCATAAAGTGGGGGAAAAACTCAATGAAAAAATGCATTTGATTCTTTAAGAGAATATATTGTATAAACCGTACATTTTTTTTTTGTAGTTTTTTAAATATTTTAATTTTTTTTTTTTTTTGAAAACTGTCGTATAAAAACTGAACAGATTTTTTTTTAATACAAAAATTACCCTGGAATAATAGATATACATAAATAGAAGGTAAGGTTCATTTGGCGATCTTCATGGAACTTTCAATCAATGAAAACTCTAAATATTTTTCAGGTCGATGGATGGCGAAATGCCTCCTGTTTTCTTTAATTTGTTTGTGTAATATCCTTCTGACATCCCCTTCTTTTCTTCGCTACCTTTTATGTAATATCCTATTCTTTCCTATTCTGGCTTATATATTTTTTTCCATGATCCACGTCTTTTCTTATTCATCAGTTGGTTTCTATGTTTCCCGTAAAAAATAGTGCCCATAAAATACAAATTTGCACTAAAGTAAAAAAAAATGAATGCCTACGCTTTAATATGAAGCAGCTGCAGGTCTTGTTTTTATCCTTCTCCACATTTTTGGTATTCCCTTAAATTTTTGGATTTTTCTCCCGGTGGGGTTGAATATTCAAGCACACAACACGAACATTTGACAGTAGATTTTCCGGTTTCCTCATTTTATTGCTCACACAAATTTGACAACTTCTGTTGCTTTGCGTATTTTACGGGCGATCCCAATGCTGTGGCTCTTAGTCCCAGATCTCTCAGTAAAAAGTTCTCCTTTATTTTTGTTAACGTTTCCATTTTAGTTTTCTCCGCTGACGATTTTATGATTTTTTTTGTGATGGCTACACTCATGTCAGACACACAGAAAGCGATGGAAGGAGAAGCGTGTTGCGGTAACTTTTTATTTATTGCGAAGCATTCATTTTGTTAGCAATTCGAACATTTTAAGGACCTAATATATATTCGTGGTTATTATACGATGTGGTCTAGCCGGATCGTGACCTCTGACCCATGTAGTCTTTCCGACGTAGGCCTCAAAAGAAGATTGAGTCAATTCGGAAGAACGTATTTTTAATGTTCAAGTTAATGTTCGGGTGAAGGGTTTTCCATTTAAGAAAAACAAGGAAAGGACTTGCGCTTTAGGTGATAAATAATAAAATTATATGATTGAAGAGTTTAAATAAACTCCATCTGAATATATAATAGTGGATTCAGTATATTGTAAATGTTCTAGAACGGTAAAAATATCTTCTGGGTTCAAGGAATAAATTTATGAAGTCAGGAATATTTAATTGATTAATATAATTATTATTTTAATTTATTATTTATTTAATTTATTTCTAAAATTCTTAAACTAAGAATTCATTAAATTTTAAATTTCTAAAAAATTCTTTGTGAAGAATGTTTCCAAGCAATCAGCTATTTTCTCCTTTTTATTATAGCCACATATCGAGTATTCTTTCTTCTTTTTCTTTTTATTATTCTTTTGCCTTCCTTTAATTCACTGGAATTAACTACAACAACATTAATAAAACAACCCAAAAAACGTATTGTTCTCGGTTTCTAAGGCGAGAAAAACTGAAAAAAAGAAAAGAAATGGAAGAAATGAAGGAAGATATGAAATATTTGATGCAACAATCTTTACAGCAGGATTACAAGGGGAAAAACGAAATTCCGGAGGGTGAATGGCAAATGAAAAGGATGAAGAAATATGAAGACGATGTTCAATGAAAATTCTTTGTTGGCCGTAAATTTTTATGCTGGAATTTTGTGTGTAGTTTGCGACTAAAATCATATATTAACACGCAGACAGGAACATACACACACAAAACCTCACATGGAGACGATGGGGAGCAAAAAATAGTCTTGAACCTTTGCTCATTTTATTACCATGAAAAAAGTATAAAAATTCTTGCCGTCGTCTACTTTATTCATAAATGCAACTTTTTGGAGTAATGTTTGGCAATTTGGTTTGCGGCTAATTGAAGGTAGACAAAGGCAAAATAAAGAAGTATAGAATGAAATAAAGAAAAACCAGGTAGAATTTAAAATACGATGTGGAAAACGAAAATTGAAGAGTGAGCAAATAATACAAGTCAAAATGAAGAACAATTTTTGGAATAGTTCTGAGTACGTGTATAAGAAATACAAATTTAATATAAAAGATAAATCCAAAATCAGAATATTAAACATTTAACAATTTTAATATTTCTGTGTATCTGTCTGTCAATTACTATTCCTCAATCCGCTGATGTATGCTGGACCGTATCTAAAATCCTTCCATTAAATTACATTTTGTGATCATATTAAATTTGACTCTCAAAGTAATAATGTAAAATTGCGGAAACGGGAAAATGTGAATTTCCTGCAGCTATTTCCGTTGTCCATAGTCAAAATCGGCAGCATTTTCCCGCTGTATTAAACAATTATTGTGGGTTTTAAGAAATGTTGGTTCGTTCCCAAACAGAGCACAACATGAGCATAATTTTGTCATATGTACGTTAACGACTTCTACCTGTCCCTTCGCTTTCCCCCTTCCTTTTAAACACTTCGCAAAATCGCCTACAATTTATAGTTTAATAGAAGGCACCTTCCCTTTCCTGGTATTCCTTTTTCTCTCTCGCTTTCCCCTTCTTCAGCACAATTTTTCCTCTTTTTACACTTCTGAATAACGTGTTATAAAGACCAGCAGAGTAGAATCTAAGAATAGTGAATTAAGCCATAAAAAAGTAGATACAAAATTGTGACTCATATATTTTACGAGGGGAGAAATGATCGTAGATGCTGTACGGTAGCCGGACAACGAAGCAGACACAAGTTAAGCCGGACAGACATGCAACTTGTATGTATGTGTGTCTGTCGCTAAATAACGCTTTGTACCGTTGCATGAGTCATATCCATTGTCGCAGCGCATTAAAATTTTGGATGATAGAAGAAAGAACTTTAGGGATGATAGATAAAAGTTTATAGACTAAAAAAAGGACCTGCAGACAAAATAAAACACAAATCAGAGGGAGTAATACCATTTTCAACTGTCTGCGTTCTCTGTGTTCCGATTTTATAGTCGAACGCTAAAAGAAATATAAGTCAAGACAAATATATACTATAAAATGCATTTAATAAAGAAACTTCTCTATCGTTCCCTTTTCTCTCCCAAACGAGCTTCCAATGCGTTGGTGATAATCGCATGAAAAGATATTTTTGGCTGTGGGTGTCGTTTGTCCATGCGTTCACAGCCGCCGCACCTGTGATAATGGCCAAAGAGTTGACCAATTTGGTAGGTAAATCAAATGAACGAGCATTCCTCGAGCTGCGAAAGCAACACACATCCATCCCCTTGCTACTAAAACAGACTTACTCCACCCTCTCACAGAACGAATGCTGCCTTAAAAGCCATCGTCCACACGGCGCTCTGGCTGCTTGTGGCATTGGCACAGGTCTGCGGCTTTCGATATCCTGCTACTATCGGTTGAGTTGGCTGACTGCTTGGCTGGGCGAGTGCTTGATAAATACTTGTATTCAAAGTATAGAAATTTCCCTTAAAAATATCGTCTACGTAAAAGAATATATCAGCATTTTTGTGACTTTAATGTCGTTATTTATTAGTGCCACTTGTTGTATTTGTTGTTGCTTTAACTTTTTATCAGACACAACGATCAGTTAAATTTATTCATTTGGAAATTTATTCTCATTCAAGGGGTTGGACGGACAACAACAGTAATATTTTCTCTAGGCTTCGTTAGTGCTCCTTGCAATAGCTGGGAAAAACTAAGCACCAACTAAAGCAAACAAGTAAACAGAAAACGACGGCGAATAAGGAAGCTAAAAATGAGTACATAACAGCACAGGAATAAAAAAGAAACGAACAGCAGGAGTACGACTAGAAAGAAGAGGAAGGACAAAGCAGCAACAGTTTTAAACGTAGCAAAGTAGCGCTTTAAGCTTTGTTACCCAGCAGAAAAATTGGTAACGTCAATGGACCAATAAATCATACCAAGAGACCAATTAATAATAATAACGTTCGAAGTATTTTATTGAATTATAAATGGAATAGTCAAAATAATGGAATGAACAGAATAGGATTTATGTATAATCGGAAATATCTGAAAAATTTTCTTTTGTAATAAAGTTTCAATTGTGTTTAAAAGGAAAGTCATATTCATATATCAACTTGAATAGTCAATTTACCTGAAGAAATTAAAGTTCCTTAAGGACCTCCTGCTCCACGCCAAGACTTGAAAGAACCCATTATAATTAAGAAAGAATTCCTTTCTCGGTTATAAAATGTTAACTAAGAAGAAATATATTTTCCTATAGTTTCTTTAGGGGATTTTCTATATTTTTAATATAAGAAATGGAAAAATTCTTGTATTTAATATTATTTTTTCCCTTTCCTAATTCTTTTCCCTTAATTGTTTAGATTACAATCACAATAAAACTTTTAATTATATTTTCTTTTGGTGTTCGTGATAAATTGCAGAAATGTTTGATGAAGAATGTTCAATGTTTGCTGATTCAGCATTTATACTATGTTGAGTCTGTGGCTTTTATTATTTTTCTTAGCGGGCGTTGGAATTTTCGCAGTTTCATTTTTCCTTTCGGTTGTTTGTTTTTATCCATTTCTCTCATGCAGAAAATTCCATGATTCACTCCATGAATCTTCGATTTGCTTCAAGAAATCGCAGCAGTGGTAACGTTGATAGATGCCTCAGCTTGAGCAGTATACGATAAGAAATCACAACAAAAAGAAAATCCTTTGAGACCGCTCATGCTTCTTTTTCCTTCATTATTAGAACTTTTTTCTTTATTGCTACAGGGCGGTCCATTCTTAACGTTATATAGCTCTATTATTGTTTACACTGCTATTAATTAATTTCATTTTTTCCTTACCTTAGTTTATATACTTTCGCAAAGTTTACAGACTTTTCCTGAAGATTAAGAACAGTCGACTTTTTTAGAAGGCAGTTCATTAAAAAATAGAAGCTCTGAAACTTTATCGCAGGCAGAGGATATTGAAATGATTTAGGTCGGAAGCGAGAAGAATAAAATAGATGGAGTCGGGGAATTTACGTTGCTATAAAACGCCTTAATAAATCAACCGTTAAAACAAATGATGACGAAGAAAAAAATTCATGGTTCTTCTAATCCTGGCTACTTTATTACGAATTAAAATTCTAATGAAAGTCCATGGAGTCTAACTTAAAAAAAAAAAATTTAGTGAATTTCTGAAAAGAATTTCAAAGAATAAAAAAGTTTACTCCAACACCAAATATAACACTAAAATGATTTTATTATCTCAGTATAGTTATCGCCTAAGAGATAAATCTTTCGCATGGTATAAAAATCCCATGCGATATTTTTGAAATTTTTCGTAGGTTCAAAACAAATGTAATTTTTATTTTGCCATCTTTTGTAAAGAAAAATATTTATTGTTAAATAAAAATTGAAAAGACAACACGCAAGCAGTAAATATTGAGTTTAGCTTATGCAACATTATCACTGCAACATTTTGTTGCTACTTTGTAAATGTGGGAGGAAAGGATTTTATTTCTATTACATTCATTCTGCATCATCCACTCCAGACTCTGCTTGAACTCTTCTATTCCATTGCAACGTAATTTCATCGAACTTTTTATGAACGTGAGCGTGTTTGTCCATTGCAGAGGAAAAAAAGTGAGAAAAAGGGAAAAAATCATTGTATATAGGTTTTTTTTTTTGTTTTGTAAAGGAAAACTTTTCAATTTACTGAAATCGAAATAAAACTAAAGCCATGGAAATCTGAAGGATATTCGGATGTTTTCAAACTATAATAAGGCTATTTTTTAGGATATTTAGAAAGGTAATTTAATTTCAAGGAAGCTGTATCGTAGTTTGTGTGTCCCTTATACATGGACGCGCCTCTAAGATTGCCTACTTTGTCACTCAAAGGACAGACATTTAGCTTAACATAACTATCAGTTGCAATCGCAGTTGCAACAGTTGCTGCACTCATATCGTTGTAATTTTTACTTAAAATCATAGAAAACGGGAAGGACGATTCCATTTTGGCATTGAAAATAAATAATGTTGTAATGAAGGGAATGAAAGTCGCCAGTTTATTCGATTTCTCAATGCACAACACAAAGCTTCCGTCGACGATTGGAATATTAACAAAAGTTACATATTTTTAAATCAATAGCAAACTTTTAGAACTTATTTTCTCACTTCTCCATTAGATTACTTTAAATACAAACGGAAAACTTTATATAATCGGAGCGGATGCTTACGACCGAATTAAATCGAGAAACAGAAACAGAAACGGAAGCGGAAGTGAAAACAAGAGGCGGATCCGGCACAGCTTCGGATTATTTACAGGTTCGTTCGTTGGATGAGCAGCTCAACATCCGGACGCAACATACGATGAAAGTCCGAAGGCTGAGTCTGTTTGTAGAAATGAAACGAGCGGCTGAGAACTGCTGGAAATCCTACTCTTGGACCTCGTGAATGGATGGACGATGCCAGTAAAAATTGAGCGCTCGTTCTTTCAGTTGATTTAAAATTTTAATTAAGTAAAATTTCACGTTGACCGCACAAGCAGAAAGCGGAAATGACTGAGGTTGGACACTGAAAACAAAGCCGAAAATAAGGACGAAGGAGTGATATCAGTGGAAGGGGGCGGAAAGAGGAGCAGGAGGAAAGAGGAATGAATCAAAAATGGAATAAGCCGCGCGCTTAAAGCACAACATTAACGAGGACAGCCACAGAAGCAACAATCACCAAAGCAACAACGTATCGAGATCATAGAATAAATTTCCAACATTCAGTCACCCGCCCCTTCACCCAAGCTATTCCATTTCGTCTATTCCTCCATCCGTCCATGAAGAAGGAAGCAGAAACTTTTATTTGTTGTTCCGATTGCATTTGATTGATTAAATCAAAAGCTTCGAGAGGGCGTGAGAGGGCGGCGGCTTTTGGTGGGGTTTTTTATGGACAAATTGTGTTGCTTCATTTATGCAGGGGGGAGTTTTGAACGGCTGCTTTTATGCTGCTGCAGAAGCTTACCAACACCATGACCAACATCATTAATTGATGCTAAATAAACACGCTGAACAAGAAAGAGAAAGACTTCAGCGCACGTGACCGAGTGTGCGAGGGAAATAGACGCTGTCCATATGATTAATCGAATCGTTTGGAATTTAATTTCAACAGAAGTTAATTTATTTCTCATTTCTGTTTGTTCAATTCAATTTGCAGAGGCAATGATCAATACTAATTACACAGCAAACCCACACACACACACAGACATCTTCATACGTTAGTTACTTCGTTTATTACTCATTATTATTTCGAATTAAAAGCATTTGCTCAATCCTTGAAGGCGAACATCAAAAGGAAATCGAATAAATGCAAACGTTTCGCTCTTTGATCATTTCTCAAAGATTTTTGTTTCAACTTAATGAACTTTTCAAATGAAAAATAAGGAAAAGTAATTAATTAATTAGTTTTTAGGAATTGTGGTGCTTATAGGAGCTTCCGTTGTCTGCATTTCTATAGTCTAGGAGGTACTTCCGATGTAATTTAATTAAAATGTGAAAGGACATTTTCTCTCTTTGTTTTCCACTTCAGAATCTCGAACGATTTTAAGTTGACCAGACGACAGTCGTTCTTCTTCACAATTTCAATCTTTTATCTTTTATTTAATAAGATTAAATTGAGAGATTTTAATTTATTAAGTTTTCTTATAATTTATTAAATTTTATACCATTCAATATTAGAGAAATCTTTTTATTAAATAAACTTAATTTGATTACTAGAATGTATTTTGTATTTTGCTCATCTTTATTGATTTTCATCTTTAGAAGCAGCTTTCAAGTTCCTTTCACCTGGCAACTCCTTTATGCACACGTTTACACGTTAAAGCAACTGCTTTTGCTGCAGTGAAAAGCGTTATTACATCCGAGTGACTAGAATATCATATTTCGCAATGGCAACGCAACCAAAAAGTAAAAGTAAAATTGGAATTTTCAATGCCCGCTTTTGCCACTTGAAATTCTGCCGCTCGTTTGAGGTACTTTGAGTACGTCTGGCAACCTTTTAGCTTCATTTCTATACTGTTGTTTTCTTGAATTTCACTTCTGCACTCAGCAGCTTTTGTGTAGATTTCAATTTAGTTGGATGAATCGGTGAACAGAAGTGGGAAAATAACCAGAAATACGTAAAAAGCAACTGCGAGAAGGTTTTCCGTTGGACTTTTTGTAGGTCTGTTTGTAAGCTGTGAGCACTCCTTTGACCGTTACCTTTGCCGTCGCCGCCGTCGTCGTCATCATCATCGTCGTCATTTTAGAACTCACCGCGTTCCATCCGACGACCGACGACCGACGCCCAACCCGATCCCAATTGCGTTGTTTTTCACCAATTTCTCTTCGCTACTTTTGCTTTGAATGATATAATTGAAAAGTCAAAGAGTTTTGTGTTGTGCAACGAGCAGCAACAGCAACAAAAATTAACACACGAAAGCAGAAACCAACTTAAGAACTATTCTGCTATTTGACGTTATTAATTGCAGCAACTTGTGCATAAAAGAACGAATAAAGTACTCTAAATTCAAAAGAAAACGTTGTTATTTCTCTTTGCGAGTTGAAGCAATTTTTATTGGATTTTAATTCTTTCAATAGTCAATCGAAACTTTTTTTTGAATTAAAAGAAAACTCATTGCTAATAAAATTAGTTATTTTGCTAAAAGTTTGTTGAGCTCTTTTTTCGTGCTGTATTTTATTTATAAGTATGTAATTAAAATAAAAATTGAAGTAGCAATTATTCAATCAGCATAATTGCTTGCCCAGATAATTAAAGCAATCTGAAAATACACCATACGCGGCTTTCTCTGCTAATCTACAATTAAAAATCGCATGAAAGCGGCCAACCATTTCCATGAAACATCAAATTCTGTGATTTCAATTTACTTAATTAGAATTCAAAGCAATTATCTATTTTCATTGCCAAAATTTGCTGCTTAAATTCGATACATCTAAACTAACGCAGATAAAAGATATAGTTAAAAACAATTCATTTATAATTAGTATAAAATTTAATTTAAATTTTTAGGCCACATTTAGCACACTTTTCCAATGTTTCACAGAATCTCTAAGAAACACTATATCGCACTCACTCGCACATTTACTGATTCTATCCTCTCATATGGAAGCTCCCGTCCTATCTCTTTTTTTCTTACATATTCCACTTCTATATTCCCTCTCTTAAGACTTGCCTTTACCTTTAGCTCTCTTTTTCTCTCCACAGCAGAGAGTCTTATTTGCGATCAAGAGAGAAATGATACTTTTCAAAAGACACGAGAAGAGAGCGCTCGAAAGAGAGCAAATTCAAACAGCAGCTGATCGTAATCAGCTCTTTCGTGTTATTCGAGATGAGTACGTAAATCGATGTATGTTCGTATATAAATTTTCATCCAGCTGCAAACGTGCGGATCTGCGCGATATACAACACATACGATCACATTCCCTGTCAAATGTATTAGTCATCAGTTTTTTTGACAGCAAAGTGAACGAAAGAGTAAAAGAAATAGAAAACAAAAGACTTCATTTATAAAAAACCTGAATTCAATGGTTAAATTTGAGTGAAAAACAGAAGAAAAAATCAATAAAGCGACAGTTACATGGATGCAATGACGATTAATGAATTTTTACAGATCCAATGAATTACTTTCTTATGTTTTGTTATTCTTTAGCATTTAGAAAAAACCTTTCTTACTAATTAAGTCTGATATATTTTAAATATATGTATATATATCTGAAATATTGATTACAATTTCATTAGAAACTGCGCTGAGTGCCTCGTAAATTACGCTGTAGAAAATTCTAAAAAACACGTTTAAAGCAAAGGAAATTTAATCTTTGGTTTCTCCGTATTCACACTTCACCATGTGCAAAGCAGCTTTCGGACTGATATACTTACATAATTAATTATATGTATTATATTTCTTTTCTTACCAAGTAGAAATAAAACTTTAAATGACATACTTATAGAATAATATTAAAGTATTAAAGTCCTATTTGTAGCTTAGTATTGCTTACATTTTATTGCGACTGATCGCAAATTGTAATAATATTTAATTAAAATATGCAAATATTAAACGTACATAGAATGCAAATCACGTACGCCAGCGCCTATAGAATAAAAATCATATCAAGCGCTTAATGAAGGTTAAATTTTCTACTTCTTCGGCAATAATTTCAGAGTGCATTCAAGAAAACTCGTCGCAACATGGGACACGATGAATTTGCATCACTTTGATGGGCATAAATATGTGTGTGTGTATCTGCCAGGGCCAACAACTATCCAAAGCATAAGAAACCGTCGACCACAAGATGCAAGCAAAGGCAGAAGTTATAAAAAAAGTCACTCCCTTGCAACATGTACTCAAGGAAAGAAAATAACATAACAGAAACAAACCAAATCATTTCACAGACCAACTGCATTTGCGATTGCATGTTTCGAAATTAAAAATCTGGTCATGTCACACGACACAGTCACACGATCCACAATCCAAAATCCACAGCTCGTTCTTTCTTCGCTTCTGTTGCTGTTCTTCTGTGCGCTCAGCTCGGGCTACCCTTTTGTGGCAGCCTACAGACAGTAATGAATACCGTCGTCTGTGTTGTGCATGGGAAGCAGCAGCCAAGCAACACGACAAGAATTCTTCAAATCTGACTGACTTCAAGCATCGACAGAGCCTCCACTTTTTGCTTTGTTTTCTGTTTAAGTTTCCATGGAGAACTGCTGCCACATAATCACACTTTAGTTTTCTTAGATACGCGGGGGGGGGGGGGGGGGAGGGGGGAGAAACAGAAGATTCTGTTCATGGAGCAACCTTAGCACACAAGGTTAATATGCTCACTAGAATTATTGTTGTTGTTGTTGGTGGTGGTGGTGCTAGCCGACTACGTGGCGAAAGACATGAGCAATATAAAAACTCCTGAAACTAAAAAAATAATGTTCCATATTTTTGCGATTTTTATTATAGCTTTCAGCTAAGTTCACACTTTATACCTCCATTTAAACCATTAACTAAATGGGAAAAATAATTATATATGAGATTCTTTTCTATTCTTCAAAAAACCTGAAAATATTCGTAAGAAGAAGGAATCAAATGTTATTCAATTTCGAGTGGGCGGACATTAATATAAAAGTTTTTATAGACACTTTGTGAAGCTACATTAACAAAAAATTCAATTTTTTGTAATCTAAGTTAAATTAATTTTTATTTTCTTAGAAACACAAAAAATGTATTTAAATTGAAATATGCACGAAAAATATTATATACAGTCTATATTTAGATATATAGAGTATATATTAAGAATGTATAAATATAGCAGAGGATTTTTTAGTCTTCTTAAATGCTATTCTCTTGCTTCTTTAATCTCCTGAGTTTCCTTTTTATCTCAATTGATTTTGTCATTTTCAGTTTAAGGCAATTTTTTAAAATCAATGTCAATAGTTTCCCTTCTTGTTGCCAACCCATTACAACATCAATACATAAATAAATAATGTTACGAATGCTCTTTTTTTGTTCATTTTCACGTTTGCACGTTTTTAACTACGTTCGAGACGAAGAAATCGATTGAGAAAGTGACATTGAAATTATTTTCTGGCATGGAAAACAAGAATTTATAGTATCCACTGTATATCGACTTTGTGTACCTTGTTTACAAAAGTGACACACAAACAAACTAAAATAATCAAAGTTGTTATGCCAACTTTTACTGTAAATGGATTCTTTGGGGTCTTCTCCAAAACTTATAGCTGCAATCGGTTTTCAAGGTTATTTCAAGTCGATTCATTTCAATTTCAAGGAGTTTCATTCTTTCGTAATAGAAACTGCAACAAAGAACAACAATTTTCCTAAAGAACAAAAATAATCATTAAAGAACAAAATCGATGTTTGGCTTTTTCTTGTTAATAGCGAATTCAGTTTGTAATAAAATTAACATCCTTAGTATAGTTTTTAATTAAATTAAAGGTAAACGTATAAACAGCTATAAACTCTTGGTTATTTAGCGATGTTAGCGAAACTGAGCCAAGTTTTATACATTCGAAAACTTTCTAAAATCGCGTCCTCGGATTTAAGTTTTAAAAAATCCATATTCTTACTCATCACTTTGATTCAAATGAGATTTTGCAGGGAAAAGAAAAGAAAACGAACACTTCCACAACAAAAATAAAAGCCGAAGAGAATTAAAAACGTCTTTCTTTTTTTTGTATTAAAAGCAAATGTAAATACGAAGAAGATTTTTTATGAAGTGGTAACTTTTATGGTCAGATGCGGTGGGTGTAAAAGCCCACATTTAAAGCAAATATTTGATTATAACTGAACTTAAAAAACAAAGCAAAAACGTTGCGAATGTAGGACGCGACGCGACGCGACCGATAACAGACAAAAAACACATCGTTTTTATCACTTTTTCACCAGTTTCGACATCAGGGTGCGAAAAAGGCAGACGGCTTTTAAACATAAGATTTCTGATTTGAAGATTTCATTGTTTACTTTCGTTATTTATGGATGTATGTAGGATCCAGTAAGAATAAGCAAAAAAAAAAAAAAAAAACATAAATTTAAAAATAAAGAAATTAATTTAGTCTTGAAGAATTCAGATTTCCAAAGATTTTCGAAGATTCAATTAAATTTTAAATACTTATTTCTACAATATTTCATGATATTTACTCTGAGAAGCATTTTTCGAACTTACCTGGTAATTTTAATGGCGTTGGACTTGCTAAGTACTGCTCATGGGACAAAAGTAACACGATTGCGAATATTAAAGAATTCATCGCTATTATTTAATTTGATTTTTTATGATTTTGTTTCGATTTCCATTCACAGAATTCACGGATGTTTTAGAAAAGACCGCGAACGATCGACGGTTCGTTGTAGCGGCGAGTCTTTTGTTTGTTTCTGTAATCGAGGGCAGTTATATTTTAAAACAGCCTTTGGGTAGTTACTATACATTGTGTATGACTCCAACGGAATTAACAATAACTTATTTATCGATTATTTTTATATATTTACATTGATTTCATTCGGTTTTTGCATTTTTCCGAAGAGCAAATAGAAAAGTTGATTCAATTACACTTAACAAAGTAAAATGCACAGCGTTGAGTAAAAAAATTACACATTTTCAATATTTCTCCGACGTAAAATATTAAAAATAATCTTTTTTTCATTTGAATTAATTTAAATAAATGTGTATATTAAATCTATATTATAATTATTCGTAATATTTTGATTGATTTTGATTTATATTCTTTTAATTTATTCTGTGACTTCGAGGAATATTTATGGCTCTCCAAACTGGATTATTTCGGCATCCTGTAATTAAATAGAGAAAGGAATTTGTATAAGTAAAATTTAAGCCCAAATTTAAATTAGTAGAATTTCATTAAATTTATTAGATCCTTCATTAGATTGTTGGAATGAATTTTATGAGGAAAAATAATGTAATTTAATAAATGTGAATGAATATAAATAATTTTACATTTATTTTAAAAATACGTTCATTCAAGTAATCAAATTAACATTAAGCCACGTTCATGCATCACCGAGATATGGAAAACATCTCAGCCTAGAGTTCAATAAACGAGAATTTTTATAAGAATACGCAACAGCAACAAGAAGCACGACACACAAGCCGCTCTCTGCTCTTGTTCTTGTCTTAGTTGGTCTCGTATTGCGCAAGGATACGTGTTTCGACTCTTTTTTGTGCTGCTTACTTTTCAGTTATCTACTTCATTTCAATCTAAACTAGTTTCTTATGCAACGCCTGCCATCATTTCGCCGTATGATTGCGTTCTGAAAACGCCAACAACCGAACGAACATCATCTTCAAGCTGCTGCAGAGGATTGGAGACATTCTTGGAAACTTTTCTGTAGCAACTAGAGACGTGCTATTATCTCGAAGATGTTAGCGAATGTTTTATTGTAATGTATTCGTAGGGTGCCATAAATTTATAAGCAACAAATGAAATAATAATAACAAAAGATTTTCAGGTCTCTATTCTCAGGAGTATCGATATTTCCTTCGTAATGAGTGACATGTTGTCGAGTGATTGAACAATTGATGAAAAACAACCACTTGAAACCTGGAAAACCTTATCACAGGATCAGATTTTATCCCTTAACGAACTCATGAGGATATGTTTCGCTAGATTTTTAACATTATTGACTAAGCTCAAGGAAACATTTCACGGTATTAGAAACTTTTAGATAATCTGAGAATGTTAGTAGTGCCTCATTATAGATTCGTCTACTTAATCCTTTCCTTCTTTCTTCAAAATTCTACGTAATTTTGTTGGTTGTTATGGGAATACATATAAAAACTCATATGTTTCCGCATATTTTATTCTCTCTGATGATTTTCTGTTGGGCGCCTGAAAAACCCTCACCCAAATCCCCCATTAATAACTCATGTATCTAACAAGCCTCAAACACACATCATCCGAGCTGGTTTACCAACAGACCGAAAACCTGCAGGCGCAATGCAAAAATATCCTGTTTTCTTCTCGGAGGTGGCGAACATGATCAAAGTGGCTGGCAATGAAGCCGGTCTCTCTAACAATTGAACTGGTTTACTTCCCTCTCCCTCCCGCTATCATCGGTGCATCTCCTTCGCTCTGGAACACCCACTCACATTTAATCGTCGTTCTGTTCTGTCTGACTCTTTCATTGAACCAGAAAACTACCCCATAGCTTCCTTTCCTCGCCTCCGATGCACTTCGTTCGCATTGCTTCTGGCTGTAATGCATGAACTTGTTATGCATGAGTTTGTTGTGTGCGCCGCTCGTCCTACCTCCAACAGGTAATTCATATTTGGTTGTTATGATGGATGGCTTCGATGTGCAGATGAAAGAATTTCATTATTATTATTTGACTTAACACCAGAAGGTGTACGTAAAATATTCCGTTATCAGTTGACATAAAGTCAAGGATATGCAGAGTCTCCGTATATTGAAGTCACACCGAGATATGTACATATACAATCGAGTACTAATAAATTAACGTTTTATTTGCAATTCCACTCCTGTTGACTGTCTGCTGCTTGCTGATGTATCTGACTGTAATCATGGACCACAAGCTGCAATTATACATCATCGAATACAGCATAAAGTGGGCAGAAACACAGCTACAATTATCAGCATCGTCATCATCGGCTTCATCGCTACCACATACGCTCATTTTTCCTTTTCCATTATTTCAACGTAATTCTGCTTTTCCAGGAGAAGATGGTTATTGTAGATATTGTGGACTGAAGACAAATTGTAGCAGTTTAAGTAATTAATTTACCGAGGCAAAAGGAAATCGGAAAAAAGCATAGAGTCGCCGTACATGCAGATAGAAGAGCGAACTTGCTACACAAGAACCAAGTAAATAGCTGCTGTCAGCTGTTTGCTTTTGAGGTAAAGAGACTAAAAATTAAAGACGGCAACGGTGGAAAAGTGGAGACATGCGCAGTGAATTTCGAGAGCACGACCAACGACAGAAGAGAATTTATTGGGAATTGAAGGTACGGAGGAACATTAAAAGATACTCTTCACTTCTTTCTTCGAATACAAACAACAAACAAATGCATACACATTCGGATACGTTTTTCAAGTCAAGTTTCGCAGTCAAGCAGACACTCAGTAGAAAAGAATCAATTGATTTTGAATATTTCAAAGTTGATAAAGTCAAGTTTTGACATTTCGAAGTGCAAATGTACCAAGAACAACGTTGAAATGCTTTAAACATTGTAAATGGAAACCAGTCATTAGAGAGACTCAGAGGCACAGCACAACAGCGAAAACATGAAACTTGTTTTTCTACACTTCGTTGCTTTTTCACATTTGTTTGCCATTTTGTAAATTCGCCTTTATTTTTAACAATAAATTATTCAATTTTCAAGTGATTGTTTGAACGATTCAGGAGCATTAAAAAGACAACAATAAAGAGAAAACTTTAAAATAACACAAAAAATAAGTATGTTTAAAATTTAGAATTTAAAAACCTGAATTCGATTAATGATTCGCTTGGAGATGATTCTCATATTCGTTGTTTAACGAAGCAGCGTTTATTTTAGTTTCTGGTTGTTTTAGGAATTAGAAAGCTTTTAAACATAGCCAAAAATGGATAATTATAGGAAATTGTATTGAAGGATATCGTAGACGTATTTATTATTAATTTCCTGGGTACATATTCGGCTAGAATTAATTAAAAACCCGGATATACTTACCTTTTATCGAACATTTGAAAAAGTCGTTTTATTCGCAATTTTTTCCTTTTTTTCAGATTGATCATATTTAATTTTGCCAAACTGAATACATATTATATTGATAGATAATTTTAATATATAAATACGAAAGTAAGCATATGTTTGTCTCGTGTATGTAGTTTAATGTTCCTTTTTATGGGTAAACCGTTGCACCGATTTTTGTGAAATTGAAGGCACTATTTTTGGCCGGTTTCGCTTAGGTTAAGTTATTTGGGTTGCCCCTAACAGGTCCATTGTTATACCTACTTGTGCAGCTACTTATATATCGCAACCGAACAAATCCAATATGACATAAGTAAGAAGAAGCAGAATTCTTTTGAGAAGTAGGAAAAGGAGAGGATCTCTCCTCATCCTAGTAACTTCTGCTAGAATCATTAATTAATAAACACATTCACTTTGCGTGGATAAACCTTAGGTAATGTCCATTTACTACTTCCTTAACACTCCGAATTCTCTCTCTATGTAGCCATAGAAGAATATTTTTAAAATAAATGCTGATGGTGCTAACATGGAATTGGAAATTTTGGATAGGTTTGAATGGGATCCAACCAAATACCTGGCTTTTTAAGTGAGCTCTATATGAGTATGTATAGAATTTTGAAAATTGAGATTATTGCGAAATATTAATGGCGTTTTCTTAAATCGCTGAATTAGAAAAACTGTAGAGTTCATTAAAAAGAACGCGGATATTCATTAAAATTGTGAAAAAATCCTTAACTGATTGGATTAATGTTCCACCTCAATTTGTATTTCTTTTTCTCTGATCGGAAATATTAAACGTTGGGTTTCAGCAAAAATTCGTAGTATATTTTCAATGTGTTCAATAATAACTGTGTATAATAATGACTGTTGTTTTTCTCAAATCATTCATCAAAAACTTGAAAGATTCTGGTTACAAATGAATATTTACTTTGGATAGACACGATCCCATCGCAGATGTTGGAGATGAATGCAACTGCACAATTATAATTACTCACATTACATTTAATAACAGACATTAATAATGCTTGAGGCAATGTTAACTTTTCAAAACTTTGTATACATCGCATGCTTTAAGCATTGCTTTCATTTCAATTAATTATTGCAGTTGTGTGTTGCAGTTTTTTCAGCAACTTTCTTAAACTTGCATTAAAGTCTCAAAGCAGTTCGCCGTAGCCGACGAAGGCAAACCTCCAACACATGAATTGAATATTTGGCGCAAACACGCAGAATATCCTTATCTACATGGAGTTTATATTCTTGTTTCCACATTATGTAGTTATTAAGCCACCTGATGAACACACACACACACTCGCACACACACACATCAGCAGCTTCAAGTTAGTTACTGTCTCTATTGCATTGACGGGCATTCCAGCACATTTGTGCTGGAAGTTTTGAGTTTCTTAATATGTATACAAAGAGTGCTTCCAATAAAATTTCGTCAGTCGCTGCCTAGCCACCAACGAGTACGGACTGTACGCTGCGTTCGTTCATTTTGGCTACACACGGAAACTAATCATCTTTTTATTATGAACATTATTATATTATTTAATTATTAATATTATTGTTATATTACATATTAATTATATACGATATTAATAATAATAAATATATAATAGTTATTGTTTAAAACGCCACTTTATATTGTAAATTGCGAAAAAGAACGAAACACGCTATTTTTTTAGTTTCTCTCAGTGCTGAAAACAAATTCATCCGCACACATGCTTAAAATGTGATAGTATAAGAATGCCCGTCACTGCTCTATTGACACAAGAGCGTCGAGTGGTTGCTAAGGGCAACCGAAACAAGGATCACATTACGTTGTTTGCAGAATTACATAGAAGTGCAGGCTGCTGTTGCTTTGTTTGTTTATGCTTCTTTAATCCACACTTTAATTCGATTTTGCTTTGCACTTTAATTCGATTTGTTCTGTTGCCATTCCATCTAGTTTCGTTTTATAATAGATTTTCTTACATATATGCATACATTTTCTATAAGTAACTTGTAAATTCTTCACTCTTGGCACGTACATAATTTGCTAGTAAAGGAAAAATAATTAAGTAACTGAATTTAGTAAAATCTGTTAGTATAATTTATGTGCTGCCTGCATATAAAAATATATTTTTCTTGTAATACGTATTAGAGTTTATTTCTGCATTCAGTTTACCTTTTTTCTGTTCGTTTCTTAGCTGTAACTTCTTTTGTTAGCTGCTCCAAAAACTGCTTATTCTTCAGCTGCTTTAACTCCAAACTTGTTTTGAGCTTTACTTTTTTCTGGTAGTACACACACACACTCTTGCACACGACCGCTCACACGTTTTGGTGTTAAGGCCGCAACCCACACTAACTCAAGCCACGGTGCTATTTTACATTTTCCTTACACAAAAAGACCATTTCAAGAAACAATTATTTTACTTCTTCTCGTATTTCATGTTTATTTTTCAGAATTTTTGCACTTTCGGCGACAAAAACACATTTCATATTATTTAGCACTTCCTATAGAATTAAATATACGGTCCTTCATTTAGCTACTAGTTTCTGTTTTTAACACAATCCTCGACAAACCAAACCCACGCCAACCAAATTGACAACTGAACAACCCGCCAATCATTTGCAAGAATTCAAGCAGCGAGCCGTTCCAGTGGAATGTAATAAATATTGCGGTGCGTTCACAATAAGAAAAGCCATCAAAATCAACATTTGAAAATACTGGTTTTGCTAACTTTGTCTACTTCTTCTTCTGATCGGAAATCACCATGAATAGAACATGTGATACCAATAGATGTCGCTACTCTGAACAACAATTTCAAGTTTATGGCAGCACTTTCGACTTTATTATGACTTTTTGGTGATATAGCATCCCCAAATAAACGGCCCTAAAAACGGTGAATTCACAAAAATTTTCTGGGGTGTTTGAAAAGTGTTCTTTGTCAACAGAAAACGACGCCAAAAAGGAACGGAAAATAGCTATTGCAATTTGTAAATTCTGTGAGAAATAAGCGTTCAAGTGAAGCGTTCTGTACAATAAGTGCATAATAATCTGAAGAATATTTTCCTTAATTATATATGGTTTTTTTACTTCAGTCGAAATTTTCTTTGGCATTACGGGTTTTATTGACTTTGTTATCGTCAAGTATATTTTGACGTAATAAGTATTTTGTGCTGAAATTAGTTATTTTACAAATTTTTACGAGTGATCAAATCCAATCAAGTTGTTAAAAATACCTGATTCATTAGTTTTTTAGCGCATGTTAATCGCGGCACAAAGTTGGGCCTTGCGCTTCAAAAGGAAAAAGCGTGGGAAAATCTGGCTCTTTTTGGTGGTGTAATCAGGCGGCAGCGGTTTTCACAAGCGGACGACAAGCACTAGTGACGAACGGAGAATTCATATTTTATCAAAAGAAAAACGAGGTAAAATACGGGATGGTGCGTCGACGTGCGCGTCCCGCTAAGTTTTCCGCAGATGGCTGCCAAACAGCTAATAATGCCTTGTTACCACAAAACTTGGACGGAGCCGTGGCCGTCGCTGTTTCAGAAGGTATAATATTAGAAGATCAATACTTTGCAAGCCCCAAGCGCAAAGAATGCAAGATCGATGAGCAAACGATTGACAAGTCGCACATTGGCGACAAGGAGAAAAAATTGAGCGAATCCTCCGCGAAAGCACAGAAATCTCCTGGAAAAGGTCGTACAGAACGTGGAGGTAATAATGGGCGCACGATGGGTACGAATTTTATTAATTATATAACTTTAGTTAACGTTTTAAAATTGAGATTAGAATTTTGTGAAACACTAGTAGAAAATTTATTAGCGATCTTTAAAATAACCTTAAAAATGTAGATACATACACAGAATTATATTCTTTAATTTGACTTTTTGTTGTATTTCAGGGGTGCCATTAGCGACACGTTCTCAAACACAAACCATAGAGAATTTCTTCAAAACAAAAACTGCCCCTAAATCAGCTAAAATAAAAGCCACGAATACTGAGAAAGACTGCATTAAAAAGACACAAAAGAAAACCGATGAGAAATATGCATTTCCCGTCTATTTACATTCATCAGCGAATGGATGCGGCACTAATCACCACGCCTATCAATTGGCGCCTCCACTGCAACGCCAACTCAGTGCAGAGGCTTCTGCAACATACGTTCCCAAAATACAAGAAAACATAATCTTTGATCTCAGTGAGGACACAACAGACACAGACAACACTGAGCTATCGGATGAATATTCGATAATTAGTGGAGGCGGCGTTGCGACAGTCGCACCGTTAAATAATATTTCTAATTTTAGTACACATCGTCAAAACATACGTTTCAGCAATGATAGTTTCTCATCGCACAGCAGCACCACAGACAACATATTCTTGCAGGAGCCTGTGCTCTCTCTGAACGTTGACAAGTCGCCGAATCAGGCGTCGTCCATCAAAATTAACACGACTTTGGAAGTACAGCCGGTTTTTTCGTCGCCATCATCAAAGCAGACTTCTGCTTTTAATGGAAACTTCAATAAGATTGTCTCATTGCAAACATCGCCCGTGAAGTTGCGCGACTCATTTTGCTTTGAGTCTCTGCAGACTCAGCAACCGCCTGTTGTATTTAACGGGCCATGTGAAGTCTTGAGTTCGGAACACGACAGCAGCTCGTGTGATAGCGGTGTCGCTTTTAGCACCACCACCAGCACGAAAACTTCAACGGACACTGCTTCTCCTCTGCCTATAGCTCCTCTCACACCTCGTCGGCGCAAACCAGCTACACCACATCGCATTGTTTGTCCTTCGCCAATTAAAACTCCGCCACGAGTGGCTCTATCAGCTGCTGTTGCCATTAGCTCATCGCCATCTAAGGTCAAAAAGCTAATAGCTGCCTCCAAGGATCAATTGTCACCGCGGAAGTCGTCGCAACGTCATCAGGCAACCACGCAATCAAAGTCTCGCAGGAAACTGCATCAGCCAAAGGAACACCAAGCGCCTTATCACACAACAGCAAATGAAATTATACCAATTGGCAATCAGGTTAGTAAAAATCACGTAATTACTAATTAGCTTATTGCTTTATGGAAATTAAGCGTCAATCCTTTCATTATTTGCATCGTTTCTTTCTCATCAAGCAGAACGATCACATCGATTTCGAAAAACATCTCATCAAAACGGAAACCGATGATCAAGAGTTTGAGAAGCTGCAAATTGTTAGTGACGCGGTGGACCAAAATGGTGCCTCTTCTTTATCTCACTCTGTTGAATCCACACAACTTCAGCAGCAACAAAAAGACATTGCCGAAAATGTTGATCATAAAATTACTAAAAAAACAAGCACGAAAAAGCAGCAAAAAGAAAAACCAAAACCCAAATCTCATCAAATATCACGCAGCCAACCTCTTGCGGCAACTAATGGCAATCATGAACTGACGGAATTCTTTCCGGTACGTCGCAGTGTACGCAAAACGAACTCAGCCGTCAAAGAAGAAATGATGCGGAATCTGGAGCAGGCTATACTCAAGAATCACGGCGATGGTCTCAAAGTGGCTTATTTCGAGAACAAAGGACGTGGCGTTATCACCGAACGCTGCTTTAAGCGCGGCGAATTTGTCGTCGAATACGTGGGGGATCTCATCTCCACGACAGAAGCGGCCAAACGCGAGACACAATATGCTCTGGACGAGAACGCCGGCTGCTACATGTACTACTTCAAGCATAAGAACCAGCAATACTGCATCGACGCAACTGCCGACACTGGCGAACTGGGACGCCTTGTGAATCACTCGCGTGCTGGTAACTTGGTCACGAAGGTGATAGTCGTCAAACAGCGACCTCATCTCATACTCCTCGCTAAGGACGACATTGAGGCTGGCGTGGAGCTGACTTACGACTACGGCGATCGTTCAAAGGAATCACTGTTGCATCATCCGTGGTTAGCTTTCTAGAAAATAATGGCAGTGTCACAAGACAGTGAAGAAGGATGATGAGAAGATCAGCTGTGCGGCAAATGTATGAATAGAGACAAGACTTGAGGTAGGTAGGTTTCAGCAGGCTGATTATTATCAGAAACCGAGGTGTGGCTGTGGAAACTCTGGGCAAGGCAAAGCAATGGCAGTAAAATCCACTATAATTTTTTACATTACAATGCAGAAAAGGAAGTAACCAACTATTTCATAAAACAATTGTAATAGTTGTGAATTTTTATATTGTAATAACAGAAACCAATCCCAAAACCAGAAAATGTGGCAAAGTTCATTGTATAAGAATCAAATTAATTGATTAATTAGCTTTACAAACGAACAAAGAGTACGAAACACATGAACAATATCACAGTTCAAATAACAAATTATGCTGATTTTTTATCATTTTTATGTTGACATGTTGTACGTTATAAAAAATGTTAAATCAAATCATTAATCATTTTTTCATTCATTTAATAATGATGATATTTAAAATGTTGGTTGATTTTAAGATAAAAAATGAATGAATTAAAGAAGGAAAAATATTAAAAGCAGACAGAATGACATTTTCAGAAGACTATTTTTTAAAAATACAATTAAATGTAATGGCATATTTATTTATACACTATATTAACAGAAGCATGCATACATTTAATTTTTGGTACAATTCTGTTAATACTTCAAACTCTTTCTTGTTGGACATTTAAACATTAACATTTGTATATGAATATTTTTTAAAGATTAAATGGAAGTAGAGACGAAATGGAGACACTAATTCTAGATTTGTTGCAAATTACCGAAATACAAAATAATAGAATTAAACTGATAAAGAAATATTAATGCTCTTTTGCATACTTCGAAACCTAAAGGAGAAAATATTGATGATATATTGAGTTTGAACTGTATTTACACAAATATTGATTATACTCAATTCATATTTTAGATGCTATTCAAATATTTGTTGTTCAAGAATTATATTTCAAGAAAAAGCAAAATATTTTTTACATTAATTTATTATTCAATAATTGTTTTGTTTGTAGTTTAGAAGGCTTCTATTAAAAACATTAGGTTTTTCATTAATTATTTTTATACATTGCTTTTTTTCATCTTTTTGATTGATTGTTTGTATAATAAAGCATATTTTTATTTATTATACGTTTTGTTTTCGCTTTTGTTGCATCAACAAACACAGCAAATGCAAATTGATTATTCGTGACTTCAGCACCGTAAAAAATACACTTTATATTAATTATTATCATTGCTACTGTTATTCCAATTCGATTTTATTAAATAAGTTTAAAAGTTAATCATCACCACTGCTATAGTTTTTAAAGTTTTAAGTAGTACGTAGCGCTGATGGCATAGTAATTACCAACACTGCAAATTGATTGTAAATGAATGCTATGCACATAACAAACAGCGTATTTAGGAAGTAAGTTTAAAGTTTTAAATTGAAATATTTAACGTTATCAAGAAAAGCAAATGCAATTTATATTTAAAAGCAATTCGTGCAAGATAACAGAAACATTAATTGTATCCTTGGTTAAATAAAGGAGCCTGTTTAAAGAACTTCTTTAAATAACAAAATGTTAATGATTTTATGGGGCGTGGTGGGCGATTGCAGTTGTAAGCGGATCTAGAGAAACTTCTGTGGCATCACCAAGAATCTGGTTCAACTTTTCACACTTCACTTACCTTCCGTTGCTTATGATTTAAACGGAATTTAAAATGGAAAGACTTTCATATTGTTTGACTGGCAAATTTAACATTCAATTTGAAATTACATAAAAATCCTAAAACCATCAATTCTTCAACACCAATTTACACATTTTATTTATTTCTACTTCTGCTTTTGTCACATATACATACGATCATTTATTTACATAGCTATTCTTATTCAACCAAACCATTTCAAGCTGAACAAGCAATGAAATATACATATATATGAATTATATAACAAGTAATAAAGAAATAGTAAAAAATTGTGACTTCTAGTTTATAAATGCTTAAAAGAAATACATTTTTCATTACTGTTTAAATTCAAATTTAAAACTTAAAAGAAAATAAACCTTTAATTAAGTTTATTAAAACGATTTGATTCAATCTGAATGTAGTTTTTTTCCGTGTTTATCGCTTTCTATTTTGTTTTTAAAAAAAAAGAGATTTGTTGACGTTATTTCTTTTTTAATTGATTTGGTTAATGTTTGAAATAATGAAATATATATTCACGCTTGTCATTGATATTGTTGACTACTGTTTTATTTATGATTCATTTAGTAAAAATATCTTCTAATTAACACTAGGTCACGGAACTTAAAGGATACTTAAATTTATATATGGAAATAAGGAATTCTAGGCTGCATTTAACAGTTAAGTCAACTTACTTAAAATTTGACATCATTCATGTTGAACTAATTTTAGTTCTATGATGTAAATGAGTGATGAAATATCATAACAAAATCATTTACAAACACAGAAATCATGGTTGTTATTCTATTCTTTTCTTTTTTAAGACCATTTATGTATATACCAGATATATCAGGTCCAATTTAAATATTTGTATAATATTTGCGCGTGGATTTTTCTGTTTTGTACATTTTTGTAAAGCGTATTAGACATTTACTACATTACAGTTTGAGCCTGCATTTATTATAAGTTACCATTTCAGTAGGAATGTTTTATATTACTTTTGTAGTTTGTTGTTGAAAATTTCCTATTATTATTTTCTTTAGTAGTTGAACATATATTGAACACTAATTTTTCAACACTTTTCATTTGTAATGTTGAGAAACAATCACCGAATTTGTGCCTATTTTTTAACAATTATTCTTAAATTATTATTTCGTTTATTGTGCCGAAGTTCAAGCGCAATTGCTCCAGCAGCAAAAAGGTGATAATCGTGTGTGGCCCAATACGTAGGAAAGCCGGTACGTAACCCTTGAAAAAGCCTATTGGTCCGAGACGGGCTGTGTGCACAATAATGTCCCACAAATTCTTATATTCGCCAGGTTTCGCATTCATCGTACGTGTCTTCAGAACATCCAAAGGCTGTGTTAGTGTCGTAGCAATGGCGCCAGCAGCCGCCGAGGAAGTAAAATGCAGCAAAAGATTGTCTTCAAAGTGTGGCGTATTTAGTAACATGCCTTTAATCTGCAAATAATTTATTAAATAAATATAAAAAATTAGGAATATAGTACATAAAATATAAGTCAGAAATACCTGATCGTAAAAGGCAATCTGGCCGACGGTCATGAACACTCCGCGACCTGTAGCCGTGGTAGCTCCTGAGAAAAGTTTCTTGAAGCCCTCATGACGCCAGACCTTCATCAAACCGTCCACTGCATTTTTGTAGCTGTTCCAAAAAGTTTCGTAAAATATATTTAATAAGAAATTATTATTGAACTTACTTCCTACGTTGGTCCGGCGGCAGCTTGACGTCGTTCTGCATGCGCACGTTCACCATGTCTGCCGGCGTGCCGATTAAGCCACCTGCAACGCCGGATATAGACGCCAACGTAACTTTGCCGAGGAAGGTGTCCGTGCTCATGTAATTTTTGCCTGTCTCATAGGTGCCGAAGCGTGTCAGCGAATAGGTCAGCTGGCGCAATATCGAGGCGGACAATCCATTATATAACGCAAGAATTCCTAAAAAATACCGCTGCATTTAAGCTTCAATTGGTTTTTGTTTCATTTACATTTATATATAAAGTCAGATGATCAATAAAGTTTTACAGCACTAACCTTGTTCGCGAACCACTTTTGTAACCATTTGCGGCACTGAAATCTTTCCGGTTTGTTGCGTCTGCAGTGTCACTTTAATCAAATCCAAAGGATGCGTGCAACATGCAGCTCCAGCGCTTGCTAACCCACCAAAATACCAGCGTGACCTCCGATTGGACATGATGTTTGTGGAATGTTGATGTTGTTATCGTTTATAAAAATGAGAATTTTTTTTCCCTGATATTTTTGGTTTGGTGAATTTTATTCAACGCGCATCTAAAAGTAAAGCAAAGATTTTTTGTGAAAACGCAACTGCATTTATTTAAATTATTATCCTGTCTTCCGCTTCCGCGATTACTTATATAAAAAATAAACTTTAAACGTCGTCGCCAGCGAAAAAGAAAGGAACACATCTTAACAAGATTTTTCATAAGAATAAAATAACTATCGAACTACGGAATAAATCGCAGCGTTTTGGGCACATCTTATATAACAAAACAACAATTTTCTATATATGTAGACATTTGGCATAACTGCATAAAAAGGAAGTTTGTATGTGGGACTCCTCGCAGGAATGACCTTGAACAACGTTTGGAGAATAATCAATTTATTACTTTCTGTCTGAAATCACTTTGGTTACTTCATTGATGTTATATTTGGTCTGACTTTATTTGCCTCTGAATGGGCACAGAAATTTCTTTATTGCAATAATTTCGTAATTTAAATTTCGTTTTCAAGTTAAATTTTACCGGAAATGAAAGAAATTTCAGTTCAAAATGCTGTAAATTCCCGTGTATTGGAAACATCACACACTTGGTTGGTTCTAACTTGAAAGTACGCGGATTTCAACGTTTTCAGAAAATATTTGCGAGTGCGGCATATATTTAACCATTGCCAAAACTATCTTTAATATTTCCGAACCAATTCAGATTGAAAACATTTCTAATAATAATTTGACATGCCGGACAAATTCACTTCGACATCTTCAGCAAAAAAATAAATGAAAAATAAACAAAAACACTTTTTTCGTTAAATGGGTACAAATGGAAATGGGAAGTTAACGAAATTTTGACGTTATGCAAGACTCAGCTGAGTGGAACGAGTTAATTTCATGCGTTCTATAGAGTTACTCGCAAACTGTAGATGGAATAAAATAGCATTGAAATTACTACACTTATTAGAAAAATTGCCACAAAAGAATTTATATAAATTTACTAATTCCAATCGAGAAGTGAAAGATTAATTGGAAAGAATTAAAGAGCGGAAGACGTTGCGTGTTTAAATCCTGTTTAGAATCAGAAAATTGTCCGATACGCATACGCGAAGAAAGGTAAGTGATTGTGTCGGCGAATTATGATTGTTTTTTTTTTTGGATTAATGGTTCTCCGAGTTTTTCGCGGAAAAAAAAACTATGATTGGACTTCATTTGGGTAGTCCTTTACTATTCGATGCAATATCAATAATTTTTTTCATCAGGCAGGCGCCAAATAAAAATAACCTTTGAACGAATTCATTGCAAAATTATGATTTTTTTGCAAATTGATTCTAGGCTTAAAAATTAAAATTGCTTGAAATAAAGCGAGGGATTTTTACAGAAATCCATATTTGTCAAAGATCTTTAAAAATAGTGACCAACTTGTGGCATGACAAACGTGGAGCCAGAATTCATATCGAGGCAATAGCCAAAAATATGTCAAGTGTTATTATAACATTAAGAGCCTCGTGATTAGTGTTTGATCACCAATTTTCATACACGTTTATTTTTGTATATTTCTTTCTTTTTTGCCATTCTCTAACATAAAGTTCAATGTCAAGAAAGAGCTTTTCAAAATTTGATAAGTACATCTGTAATTTATTTCTGGAAGTTTTTCAAATAAATAACGTGATCAGATTTACGTAAATGAGCAAAGACAAGCTATGAAAATTCTAAAATTAAATTTGCTTTATAAACAAAAAGCACATAAACCAATATTCAATGAATTAGAAACTATAAAAGTTCAGGTATTAATAATTATTTTGTAAATTATTTGTTATTAATTTTATTAATTAATTTTATAAATATTATTACTTGTGTGTTAATACTTGCACAATTATCTAGGTTCGGAAACCTATATAGTCGTTTAACAATACGAAAAGTAAAACTAGAACTTAATTTTAAGGCTCTGAAGAAGACTAAGCACCACTTTTTGCAAATTTCAACGATCTTTCTTGGGAAGCCTAACCTAAGGAAACTTTCCTTGGCACAGACATGAAATTGGCTTCACATAAATTAACTGCTTGTGTCTATTCTTCAACAAATGACTTCTGGCTCCATGTTTCCATATCAAAGTCAGGGCGCCAAAGATATAATTTATTAACACATGATTATTACATCGATGGTAACATTTCAATAGTGTTAATAGAAGTATCTAAATGGATGATGAGAATCTTAACACCATTAGCAAAAAAGGCTTATAATACAACAAATGGATTCGCCCAAGGATCGACTACAAACTAAAGCAATTTGGGGACAATAGAAGAATATCATTGAAGCGTTTAATGTTTAACTCTTTTTAAAGTGGCTTGAAAACCTTGAAATAAATGCACAATAAAATAGCGATTATTTCGTAAGTGAGTTTCCATATTTGTTAAATATTTCATCACGTCGAAAACGGAGTAAATACAGCAATTGCTTTATTTTATGCAATTCATTGCTTATTATTAAATCGTGAAAAAGTTTTAATGCTCTCATAAAATCACGTTTAAGGCTTAAAATAGCATTAGTTTTTTCCCATTACGAATATTACCTTTTGAGAATCAGAAACGTTAACAAGTAATAAAAATCAGAAATAAAATAGGAACTGGAATAATACAGAGGTAGTTAAATTAAATGACATGTGTGCTAAATTTTGCTAATCTTTCACGAATTATTTTCAATGAATGAATGATGAACATTTTTAAATAATTGAGAAATTATAAACATTATTATAAAATACACATTACATTCTCTTAAAATAACTCCTTATTTCTCATAATTCTTTTAGCCATCATTATTAATTGTTATTATCACTGTTTATTTAATGATTGTTATTAAACTTTTTCTGCTCGTAGCATTTAAAATATTGTGTGTACCGTAGATATTTTATTTATATTGATTTTATTTATCTTTCTCAGAAAATCATGAGGCTTTGTCGATTTCTGATAAAACTTTTGATTGAAAAATATTTGCAGTTCTTGGTTCTATTAACTTTAACAATATTATTTATTCGATATTGAAAGTGTTTTGCTCATACAATTGTCGAAGTGGAACCGTAAATAATATACATATATAAAAGCTTTCAATTATTTGCAATTCGATTCTATTAAATTCTTTATTTTTTGCATATTTGCTATTTTTTATTTAAGTGAATTGATTAGTAAACAGACTTGAGCCAACTCACACAAGCACAACTCATAGATTAGCACATGAACTCTGCACTGGAAAGAGACAACTTTGAAATGTGGAAGACTCGATAAAGCCACACTTGAAACACGCGAGATTCGAGTGCCAAACACAAACGACGGCTGGCAGAGCGTTTGACTGGTGCTGACCAACGGAGCTGACTAAATTTGCTTTGATTGGCGAAGACTTCGTGAAGGCTTTGTAGACAATAGCGCACATCTCTCCTCAGCTTCACTGCACCGACATCAACTAACTTTGGTTGTTCGCTGTTATTCTCCCGACTATGAGTGTTTTCAGATCTCATGTCATTTGTACAAAAAAAGTTTTTGTACATACTCTGATCACGGTTTGATTTTGTTCTCATAATCAGTGTCTGTACAGAGACTCTGAGAGAAAAAAGCTTTGCCTAGGAGCTTTTAAACGTGCGTTTGAGAATTGTTAAAACATAGACCACGTAATTCTTATAATATCAATAGGTTTTCAGTTGTTTTCTCTCATTTTAAACGTTATCTCTGCGATAACTGGAGCGTGTTTGTGTGCGTCTGTGAGAACAGTCCCGATCGGTTTATTTCTTCTAAAATTCTGTGGTTTCTTAAGTGCATAACAGGTAAAAAGTCAACCATTAATCTTATCACTTCATTATTTCGATCGCAAGGTTAGTTACTTATTTGAAGTATTTACGTTTATTGATCTATATGCATGTCTCGTGATATTTTATTTCGTGTTCTTTGTTCTTTCTTCATAAAGTTGTCTGGAGGGAGAAAAGCTTTGCGTTTAAACGAGAGTAAAACGTGCGTTTTTAATAATTATTGTCCCATTTGTTTGTGTGTTTTTAAACCGCCTTTAATAAGAGTCTTCATTTCGTATAGTTCATCAAGCCTTCACGATATCATAGGCTCCAGTTAGGAGTAAACCGTTTTTCCCCAACTTTTCTAAGGTTCATTGTATATATTTGTTAATGTTTCTAAAAAATATTTCATTATTGTTATATTAAAATAAATTGTTGTTGTTATTTGATATTATTACGCGGTCTATAAATCTATTGTAATCACTCTTGATGGAAAGAAATAAGCAAAACATGTTATAAATTTTTTGCCATATGTTTTATAATGCAGCAACTGATCCTTGATACCTCGAAATGGTCCTTCATCCGCCTTCAGGTAACAGTTTCCTATTTAACGATCGACCACGAAAACCTTTTGTGAGGAAAGAAGTCAAAATAGACTCTTGATCTCTTCTATTGTATTCTCTAATTAGTTTTCTGCCTATGTTAGCCCGACTCTTGTTTTTTATGAGTTTCTTTTGAAACAAAACCTATATTTATTTTTAATATTAGCATCAAACTTGTTTTCATTTGAATTTTATACAATTTTTATATGTGTATTTTATTATTATATGTGTATTTATTATTACAGCTAATATCATTTAGCATTAATTAATCTAAAAATTAACAGAAACAACATTCAATGTTTGCATTACTAAGTATATTTCATTAGTGAACAGGTTTTTAAAAATTAGAGAAGCAGTAAATATTTTTATAAGAAGATATGTCTCTTATAAATATCTATCATCAGTTCCTCTGCTGTACTTCTGCGAAAATTCCATATAGAACAATTGTTTTAAGATTAGAAGATAGATCTGTCTGTCTTTCGAACTTTTGTTGAGCAGAAAAATAGCATAAAGTTGAGTTGTCGATTAGATAAGATCCGATCTTCCATATCGAATGTGCTTATAAATATGTACATTATTCATTTCCAAACGACGCTTCCTTCATTGCTCCAAGTTTTGAATGCAATTTCGCCAAATTGTTTTATGTGGCCCATTAGCTCAGTTGGTTAGAGCGTCGTGCTAATAACGCGAAGGTCGTGGGTTCGATCCCCCCATGGGCCAGGATCTGTATTTTGCATTATAAAATTCGATTTTTTTTATAATAGGAAAAATGTTGGCCACAATAATATTTAAAACTGTGTAGCGATTATGTATGCATCTGAAAATGCATCATATATAGAATACTCCTAATTTTTGTACAATTAGTCACGCAAAGCATCCTACTAAATGTTACTTATTCGTTCAAGGGGATATAGTATCTCTTTTATAAAATATTTTCTTTTTTTATCGATTTATTTGTAATATTTTTTATATTAAATTTTTTTATATAAGTATTTATTCAAATTCAATTTTACGTCAAAAATCTTATAACTATTTCTGATTTTTCGCCCACACAATTCGACCAAGAGATGTTCTGCTGGCTTTTTCCAGACTTCCTTTCTTTTCCTGGCGGTTCCATTTTTTCTAGCAAGCAAATTTTTGGTTTGTATGTTTCACAGCTGATTGCCATTATTTTCGTTCTTTTCCCATTGTTTTGTTTTGGGAATTTTGTGATCCCGGCTATAGGCTGATTCAATTTATTTATTTTGTTCCCATTCGCTTCCCATTCGTGACAAATCTGATGGATTCTCATTCGCAAATCGTATGGAAATTGTTCCCATTCGGCTTCTCATTCAAGAAATCTGACTCGAAAGATGCATTCGCAGTCGGTGTAAACATAGCATTAGGCTTACATAGAGACTTAAGCATACGTGCGCTGAATGGCCCATTAGCTCAGTTGGTTAGAGCGTCGTGCTAATAACGCGAAGGTCGTGGGTTCGATCCCCCCATGGGCCATAGAATTTTTTATTTTTATGATTTTTTTCTTTTATATCTTTTTAATAACAAGGTAAAAATTAATTAATATAGGGAATTTTTCGTTAAAGTGAGAGGCATATTTTAATAAAACAAATAATATCAATTAAAGGAAGAAATGCTGTGTATAATTGGGTGTTTATGAATTAAAAACGTTTATATGAACGATTTTGATTTACGTATTCTCTTATATGTATATTTTTTCATTATTTATAATTTGGGGAAAATGTGAAATATTTCGAAATAGAAAATATGTACTATTATTAAATCAGTAAAATTTCTTTGTATTTAGTTGTGGTATTTTCTAAAGTATTTTCAGTAAAATGAAAGAAATTTGTTTACCAGGCGCTGAGGATTCATGCAGAGGATTCGTTATTTTAATTATTCGCTTTGTACTTGTTGTTGTGCGAACTGGCAACCACATGTACCAAGAGACGTTGCTGTTTTCTTGCCGTTTTACTTTGTTTTCTTTATTATCGCAAAACAGCCAAAATTTATTTATCGCTTTGTTTTAATTTTATTGTTGCCGCCTTTTTTTTTGGGAATGTTTTCTTGAAATACACCCAACGTTAAAATAGGCATTGAAAGTATATTTTTTTTCGCGTGGGAATGTTTTAATTTAACATTTTCTCAGAATCGACAAGGATTTTTGATTTTCCTCAAGCAGGAAAAAAAAATTATCCTACTAAATTTAGGATTTAATATAGTTTAAAAAACGAATTAGAATAACAACTTTCAAAAGGATGGATAATTTGTTTCGTTAATGATTAAAATTTAATTGAATTATTGGAATATTTGAACATTTCAATAATTCATGTAATTTCAACACATTTTCCCTTTATTATTTCATTGGTTATAATTTGACGTATATCAGTATAATTATTAATCTGTATAAAACTAAATTTCTTTGTATTTGTTTTCTATTTTTAATATTTCACTTCTGTTTCTTCATTCGTTCACTGCCTGTCGATGCTTTATCGGTTATTTATGTATTTGCAGAGGTGAAAATAATTTAAATTCGGTTGGGAGAACAGAAACATTTGGCAAAGTTGGTCTTTCATAGAATTTTGTTCGCTCATTCATTATTTGCACGGCTTCTTCAGCGCAGATAAGAACAAGATGAACGAAGCAGAAGAACAAAAAATATTAATTATGAAATGTAAATAAAAATTAGTAGCAATGTAAATTTATACAATGCGTTGAACCTAGAAAAGTTGAAATATTTCTATTTCTCTCCCTGAAGAAAAAGCAGACATTAAATTTTTACAATCTTAAAATCGGAGATTATATTTTGACTGGAACCCAAACCAAAATCAAGCAACAAGAGGCGCCCGGCGTTGGATCACTTTCAACAACACGAAATTTCAAGATGACGAGAATAAATACAAAATCTTCACCATCATTTTAATAATCTTTCAAAATTTTATTGTTGTTTTCTTAGTTTGTCGCTTAATCTCATCGCCAACATCGTTTGCTTAGTCACGATACTTTTACTTTCTATGAAATTTCCCTCCTTCGATAGATTACATGCTTGGCAGAATATAAAGCTATTGAAATATTGAATCGTTCATATTTTGAACTTTGAACTTCGATACTTCGCCTCAGTGCATTTGTCGAGAGAATTATCTAAGTGAACGGTCATTCATTCATTGAAAAAGAAGCGAGACGAGATAATATTTGCGTTAAAATCAGCGTTTATGGTATTAAATCCATATCGCATTTAATTAAAATTAATATCGAATTATAAAATTCTTTTTAATAATAGAATTTCTAATATTTTATAATTTATTGTAGCCAATTAAATTCAACAAAAAGCATCGACTTCCCTTCTTCGTAATTATGGCCGCTTCTGTGCTCTTCGCCTGTGGACTCAACGAATCGAAACTTCCGCCATTCGTGCACATCAGCGAGGAATCTGACATCGACGCCAGCTTCCTCATTAGCTGCATCCTCGGACAGCGTCTCCGCATTTCGAACGCTGGCACGTTGTTGGTCTGTCTGCAGCACAACTACCAGCATTACTTTAATGCTGGCATGCGTCTCGGCTACAATGCGAACATCTTCCTGGGCAAAACGTTGAACGTCATCGATCCATTGAGCGACATGGCACGTAACTTTGAGGAGTCGCAGTGGCTGATGGATGAGACTCAAGTGGCCGACCTGCTGCTCGTCGCAATACGCAATCAAATCGCTTCCAACTACACGAATCGCGTCTCCACCACGATCATCATCGACAACCTATCGATCCTCTTCAATCTGGGTGCCAGTCGCGAGGACGTCCATCAGCTGTGCCAGGAGCTGACATCGCTGCCGAAGGAGTACGCCAACCTCACCATAATCACCAAAATGAGCAACTGTGATCTGTATGAGGTGGCCGATCGCAATGTAGCCAAGTTGGGGGATCTGCGTATACGTGCTGTAAAACTGAAAAGCGGTAACTTTCGTGATGTCGATGGGAAACTGGCCATCGATCGCGACGTCGTCATTTCTGATTGCAACGCTACCGAGTCAACAGCCTCGACGTATGACGCTGAAGTAACACACAAGGAGGTGCTCTACAAGGTCAACGATCGCAACGTCAAGATTTTTACGGCCGGAGAATTGGGCATTAAAGTTTAAAACAAAAACAAACAAGTGAAAGAAAACTTAGTTTTAGAAATATCATTTTTTATACTATTCAACTAAAGTTAATAGAGTAATAAATGAATTTGTGCAGCTGGAAAATCTTTTTTAAATTTTTAAAAATTTATTAAGCCTTTGTAATAAAATTGTAAATTTTAGTAAAACATATTGAAAGAATAACATAGGACTACAATGTACTATCTCAGCTGGAAAATCATAAAAGTACGATATTGTATATGTATTCTGTTGTATACAAACAATTGCGTTGTCGTTTAGTTAATTTTGTTAAATCCGTGAACGCGAAATTCAATTGACTACAAAGTATTTTATAGAGGGGATATAGCTCAGTGGTAGAGCATTCGACTGCAGATCGAGAGGTCCCCGGTTCAAACCCGGGTGTCCCCTTGATAAATTTTTTGATTAATTTTTAAATATTACTTTTTTTTTTCCTTTAAAACTACAAACTCCAATTACTGGCTTAAAAATATTATAATTTTTTTTTAAAACAATCGATAAATGAAAAAATTACCTTTATCTGAATTGAGTGTATTTATATGCTGAATTTATCACAAGAGATTTATTTATTCTTTATAATTACTCTCTTCGTCTTTATCATTAGTTGTTGAATTGCTTTTGAAAATATTAGCTTCCATTTAGCTTGCATAAAAAGTTTGTTTCTAAATAAAGCAGTGAAACCACAACAATTCTTTTTATAGACTTACTTCGGGAAATTCTTGGTGATTTGTACCATAATCATCATTTCTCCATGACATGTCTAATGTCTGCTTTTCCGATGTCTAACGACTTTAATATACTTCGACCTTTGAAAGTTGTGGCAGTTTCAGTAAATTTGAGCTCATTAACGTAAAACTTTTTCCTTGTTCTTGTCACGTACAAGAAAATATCATATCCATTTGTATTCATTCCGATTTCAACAGCGTTTTATTATAATAAATTGTATAATAGGAATAATAATACAATTGAGTATATTACGATTTCTTTGTATCGAAAGTGTGAATTCTATAAATTTTTTGGAATCCGGAAAATAAATTCATTTGAGAAAATAAGTACAAACTTTTATTCACTTCTTGGAATATGTAATTGTTTATTATTGATGTTGTTTTTGAAGAATCATCCGAAAGTCGATTAATTCTTGTTATTATATTTATCTTCTATCGGTTTGTTTTCATTCTTTTCTGAGGATTGAGCAATACAGATGACACAGATTTATTTAATGTTCTCATATTCTATAAAATTATAATTATTTTTACTTCAGCTGCTTTAATTACAAAACTGTTGACTTCAATGGTCAACGATCAGATCAGACGAGTAGCTTTCGATTTATATCATATTTGTTTGAATCCCTTGGTATTTGCTTTTAATTTGTATGTAGCAGAAAATTCTTAGGGGAATTTTACATGCATGGCTACGGGAAATTCCATTGTGTCTACTAAAACTTATAAAGATGATGATGAAGACGATTATTTCTATCTGTTGATAATAATGATTGTGCTCTAATTTCGTATTGCGAGAGGAAAAGCACATTTGTCCTTGAAACTATGCCTTGTCTTGTGAATTGCGTGAATGATGTGCCTGTTCCATTGAAAGGTCAGCTTTATTGTGGCTGTTATTGGCACTTTGTGGAATTTAGAAGAAGAAGCCGACGATTATGAAAGAGAAGAAGACATTAAAGGATGAAGAGAACAAGAAGAAACTGCAGAAAATTAAAGAGAAAAAATGGAGAAGAATCAGACAGATGAGGATTTTGAGAAAAGATGTAGACGAAGCAGAATTAAGTGAAGGATATAATTTATAGTGTTCAGATAAGAAACATGATTTCAGAAGACTTCTTTCTGCATTTCAAATTCTCTAAAAAAAAGAAGAACGTTCGTTTAATACTCAGTGTTGTTAAAATCTTTAATCTTTTAAATAAGTCAAAGAGGCGTTTATAAAGGCTTTTAAGTTCACACGCTCTTAAAAGATCTTGATTGATCCTTTGATTAAAAAATTGATTGACATGGCTGTTTAAATTAATCTCAAACCCTTTAAACCTTTAATAAAAAGCAATTACTGGAATCTAATCACAAAAATTTACGTTGGAGGTAGTGAGAAAACATTTTTAGAAACTCGTTACTGGCTCGAAAAACAATACAAAAATCTAATTCAAAATTTAGCAATACAACAACTAATAATTAACAAAACACTAGTGGCTAAAAAACCAACTTTTATAAAGAAATTGAAGCTTTGTACAACAGAAAAAGGGTAGAATTTAGTTTAATGTCGTATTTCTTTTGGATAAATAGAAAATTGGTCACTGTAGAATCAACCTTAGTAGTATTTTTTTGGTTATAATTATTCTGATTGGTATACAGCTCGACGTCAGACCGCCCGTCGTCTTCGCCCATCACAACGAAATAATGAAATGTTCGACTGTGGTGAAAATAGTGACATTGAAGAGGAGGGCAAAAATGGAGATGATTGGAATTGTGATGCACGGCGATAGGCACGAGATATCATCACGTTCTTGAAGTGACCAAAAATATTGAGTGCAGGAATTTTCGATAAGATAAATTTGCAGTATTTTGGGACATTAAACACATAATTCGTGCCGTTTCTTTTTCGATTTTTCATTGAGAACAATTCAATTTGCCAACATTCCAAGCAAACGCACATTTCTTCACGATGAGCTACGGATTTGTATATCAAGTCTGCCAAATGTCTGCATCTGATACGCTTTAAGCCAACTTAAAACGGTTCAAGTCTACGATCTGATCAAAGTACTTAAAAAAGTGTCACGAGAAATAAAATAATCCACTTTCTTTGTCTACTCTTGTCGTTGGTTTCAGTTTCTTTTTGCAATTTCTTGGATGACTTAAGCTACGTTATTTTCTGATTGGGATTTTATATTTTCGCAGAGTCATCACCAAATCCAACAAGAGTCATCAACACATTCAGCTGCGTGTTCAGATGCTTTTTAAAGACGCATGGAAGCGATGATGATAACGTGAAGTTAATAAAAAGGATACAAATGAAATATATGCCTTAAGTGTCTCTGTGTGATATGTTAATGAGTGCAAAGCGCTGACAGATGGTCAGTGGCGCTGACGTTGGGAGCTGATTAATTGCTTTTATGCCAATTAACATTAATTAATGCTGACGTCTTTCAAGGAGAATTCCGCAGACCATCCGAATACACGCCTCCGCTATCGCTTTATTAATTTTACTCTGTTAATTATATCCTTATCAGAAAGCAATGAGTCTCATCTTAGATTCGTTTAGGCAAGATTCCAATTATGAACAAATATTCAACTACAAGAAAAAAAAATATTCTTCGATTAGATCATCGATGAGTGTTTACAACACAAAGTAAATTACTGGAACATGCTAAAAAAATTGCTTTTCTGGTTTCTGCTTAAAATTTCTTTATGTTAACAATTAAATTATCAGTGGAGCCTGAAAGTAAGCAATTGCATTATACTAAAAAATTAAATGTTAAATTTTAAAAATTTAGTGAAACTTTTTAATGCAAACGTCTCAGTTTCCAAAGTGGAATTCTAAATTAATTGAAGGAAAGGCGAAAAGTGGATAGGAAATCTTCTTATATTTTATATCTCTTCATCTTTACAACTGGAGTGTGTCTCATCTTCGAGAGAAGAAATCGGCAGACATATTAAAAGTACTGTTTATGGACGTACGTATGAATTAGAATATATTAGAAATTCTAATAAACTACAAAAAATTACTACAGTAAAAACAACAACGAAAAGTTCCTTTAATATCCATGAAAAGATTATAATATGTGCATGTAAAAATAAATAAAAGCAGGAATAAATGATACTGAGAGATACATTAAAAAAATAGTTTGTAGACAGGAAGAGGGTGAGATGAACAGCAAAGCATAGTTTACCAAAGCAAAGGTGATGGAGAAGACCGCGAGAATTGCGGCAGACAAAAGAAAATAGGAAATGGTAGAGTCCCTGTGGAGAAATATTGAAAAGTATAAAAATTCCATGCCTATGATGAATATAATCGCATTATTTATGGTTTCATATTGTTGAGTGTTGAGCTTACTATTCATAAAAATATCAATATAATTCCTAGAATAATAAAACCAACGATAATAATAAAACAAAAGCCATAACAACAGAATGTTTTCAATATGTATAATGAAATCTCGCCAACTCAACTGCGATCTGCATTAATTCCACAATCGTTCACTAACACTGCGATGGCGTTGCCACAGGGTTTTTCTACTGAAATCGCTTAAAACAGATGGACACTAAACTTTTATGGAATGTTTGCAATTAATTCATTACAGCAGTGATTGAAATGTCGTCACAGGACAAAATGAGAAGCAATTATATAAGATGTGTGTGTATATTTAACAACGAAATTATTTATTTTTATTATTATTATTATATAGGTTAAACAAGTCGTCAGTACACTAAGAAAAGTTTTCTGAACTTACCAAAAAAGGTCGATAATAAATTTAATAGCTTTACATTTTGTAATGACTTCATTCGAAAATTCAAAAAGCACATCCGAAGATTTTTATTATGTTTTTTTCTATGGCGCTCATTTAGGTTTATTAATATTTAACATTCTTGAATGAACTGAACAACAGAAGTAACAATAACAATAATAATAAAAATAAATGTTATAAACTTTGGAGAGCTGCTTCATGTTTGCTTAATTATTTGATATTGATTAAAATTGTTTTTAGAAAAAAACAACTTCTTTATTTTGTTTCAAAGTAGCTGGCTTTCAGACCTACAGACATATCTATATACTACATATCTATATATATATATATATTTACACGCAAACGAAAAAGCCGCCCTTTTCATTAAGAGGCTTTCCTCAGAATTGAGTTTTAATAATAAGAAGCTTGAAAAGTCGGTTTATGTTGAAATTTCTATCAATTAAAATATCTCAATTAATAATTAATTAATATGCTTTTTTCTTAAATCGCATCTTTAATGCTGACAATTAAGTTATTTGCTAATTCGTTTAAATTATTTGGCTGGGTAATTTTTTTCGTTCCAAACAAGCGATTTCTTACGTAGTTTCACTGCGATTACATCTCGACATTAACGATTTCTCCCATGAAATTGCCACCATCTATAAACCGAATTCTCCCATGAAATTGCCACGACTCTCAAGCATGTTCTCTCATGCAACTTCTATCACATCTCAATATCAAGCGATTTCTCCCATGAAATTCGCAATTGTTCTCAATGGTAGTAAATTCTTTCATAAAATTTGTTCATTGTTTCTATTTAGAAACGTGCAAGTTAATGGTTTTAAGAAATTATATTTAGGACTAGGATGTGTGCGTTTTATATATATGTAGAAAAATTATTAAAAAATGTATTTTTAGACGCCTACCGAATTTAATTTAAATTTTTCTCCTTCAATTTTGCTTGTGTAATTTATAGTATTTTAATTCTACTAATGATTCTGTTCTTTGTTGATGTTTTCTAAATTATGTACTCTATTTGCTAAACACAAACGGATAATATATATTGATATATCATCGACACTTAATAATTAATTCGTGTACTTATTTGTAAGGTGCGTTAAGACAAAAGCCTGATTACACGATGCTTGCTTTTAATGTCTTGCTGAGGTATTCACGATATTAACTGCGAGTTGCTAAAAATACACATCACATCGATGCAGCGTTTAGCATTTTTATGTTTCAGCCGCTCCTCGTCTAGACCGATTAATGTGCTGAGTGGATTTATTTGAGCTCAAAATTATGATCTGTTTTACGTACTGAGTTCTTATACTCGATTTCTATTTTTATATGTAAATTCGATTGCTTACTTCCACAGAGACCTTTGACCTTTTGAGTTTTGTAACATAGTAACATAGAAAATTGAAGGAATGTTAATTTATTTAATATTCAAAATGTTTTTAACTAGAAATCCAATTAAGTACAAAAAACTTATTTCTAATATTGAAAATTTTTGTTATTAACATTATTTATTATTATGTTTTTTAGGAAAATCTTATTTTAAGCTCCGAAAAAATATTGAATTACCAAAAGACTTAACAAATTAAGTCATTGAACTAAATAAAAGAAAATAATCCAGAGCAATGATAAACTTTCACTTGAAAAACGTTATTAAATATTGCAAAGCTTTATATGTAAATAAAAAAATATTAAAAAAGCTGCATTGAAACATCCTTGGAAACTTGAAAAAAAAATCTATTGGATTTTCCGATACATTAATTCAAACTGTTCACTCGAAGTCGTTGCTGTGAAAAGGCAATAACATTTATCGCAACACCGAAAGACGAAGAGAAGAGAAAAATATTAAGCAAAGACGACCACAAACAACGTGATTATTAAAAATCGTATTGCGTATTGAAAATAGCAAAAAAGTGTTTGTTTATTGTTAAGTGTGATTATGAAAAATTCCTTCAGCAAATCGGATTTGAGCCATTGCAAAGGCAAACGACCTTTGGGACTCCTCCACAAGCGCTGCTTCACGCCCACCGCGTCGTCCAACAGCCAAAAATTGTAATAACGAAACTACGAGAGGTGCTGAAAGGATAACATCGTCTGTTGTCAACAACATCGTCATCAGAAAACGTCATCAGCATCGTCATCGTGGCCGATTGGACATCGTTGCGATTACAGAAACTTAACTTACAGAAACTCTTCTTCAAAGTTTTGCTAAGTTTTCTAAGTTTTTCCGATTTGCCTTTTTCATTTCTTCGATACTTGAAGTTTCTTATTTCTTTTTGAACTTTTTTTTTATTTGAAGTTTTCTTTTCTGAGTGCGTTTTTCTGTTTCTGCTAAATCCCTCAGCATTTATTCTTTGCTACTTCTGCTGATGAGTGTAACACTCGTTGCTGCTGGATTTATCAGTGCAAATTTTATTTATGTCAAAGACAATGAGACTACAGAGAAATTTGAACCGATGTTGAAGACTTGAAGCTTATATTAATTGCCTGTAGTAGCTCGTGTGGCTATAAATTTGTTTCACCAGACGAAGCCTAATCTTAGACAAGTAGATTGAAGGATTAATAGATAAGTGCTTCAAAATTTGTGAAGTGAACACACACAAAAAAACAGCAAACAAATGAAAAAGAATTGAACTCGACTCAGCCGAAATTAAAGAATTTTTAAATATTATAATAAAATTACTCAGAGAACAACTGAAAATTTCTTATTTATTCTTTCACGAATGTTTTTATAATTTGGTATTTGATTATTAGTTTTTTTTTTTAATTAGTTGTCAGTAACTATTAATATATAAATATAATTAAATATTGTGAAATATCGAATATCGGAAATAATCCATTTGTTAATTTGGTTCTACTTAAACTCAATTATTATTGAAACATTATCTGAACTTTTTAAAGTTTAAATTGAAATTGAAACGCGATATTTTGTTATTATTCAAAACACGAACAACAAGTTTACACAATTAAACATTTCCTATTAATTAGTAAAACTCTACAAAGTGAAGAGGAAAGCTAGTTCAAACTAGTTTCAAAATCATAGGCAAACGTCTTGTTTACTCTCCCCACAAAATTCGTAGGAAAGGTAAATTTCTTGGAATTGAAATAAACAATGGTTCTTGTCAACCTTAAACTTGTTTCCGCAGATGTTTTAAAAGGTACACACAGGAAAATAACTCTCTTTAAATAGCAAATACTACATATATTGGTTTTATAATACAAGAATTAATGGGTTCTTCCTATGGCCACAATACTTTTGTGTTAAGCTGAATAGTTTTCGTATTGTTATTTATTTACTAGCACGAAAAATTATATTTATCAGAAATTATTAAGAAGCTATTGTATTTATTGTATAGCAATATAATATTAATATATCATCGATCTCATTGTCAACTTGAATTTAGCAAATAAATATTCCACACTTGACGCAACAAAAACATAGTATAATGTGCAAAAACATAGTATAATTCACACTATCAATTCCAATCAAAGAAACTAATTCGTTCTAATCGGAAATGTCAATAATTCTGGTTTACGGATCTGTTTTTAGCTCAGAACTCCTTTAATTTGCACTGAATTCTATATGAATTTCTTAATATATTGAATTTATTAAAAATATATTAAGAAAAATATTTCTATATTAAATATATAAACACTAATATGTATTATATTTGTTCCCTGACAACACTTGGCCTCAATTGAAAATGATGGTTTTATACATTGTGCTTTTTATTCGATTTTATAAGAATACGCTACAAACTTTTTACTCTCATGATAGAAAACGTTAACTTCTTTCATTGGTAATTCTTGTATTCTTAAAAGTTGTGTAAGTTTTTAATTTTATGATCAACTGAAAGCATTAAAATAAATTAAGGTTTGTTTGTTTTCTGTTAAATATTTTTTATTTTTTGTAACCTACAAATTATTTGGTTAAATCCAGATTTTAAAATGCTAAGTGTTGGTTTTATTTTTTTTATTGGTTCTTTATTAACTTTGCTATTATTCGGGTTTTATACATTTTTATTATATTTAATTAACATAGCTTTAATTACAAATGACTCTCATTTGCACTTCAGCAGCCGAAGTTTTTTCATTAAGCACAGCAGCAGGCTGCTTCGTCCACTGCGCAGCTTCACCACGAAAATTCACCGGGAAAAAACACGTGCGCACCGGCAACTGTGTACCAAACAAAAATAAAAACAATTCAGTTCGATTTTACTATCGCTGGCGAACGGACGTTTTAGTGGAGCGAATCACTCGGAAATAAAATAATACAATTCCAATGTTTTATAAGAAAAGTATTACTAACAAAAAAGAAAAGAGTAGAAAAATCTGTTATTGAAAATATTTTGATACGAATTAAAAAAAATTCCGAGGGTAAATATAAAAACAAAAAAAAAAAATTAAACTGTGTTGTGAATGAACAAAAAACATGAGAAGACGCAGATGAAGAATTATTAAAAAATTATTCAAAGAATGAAGTAGATGGAAATATTGGAAGTAACTTCTAACAAATTTAATTGAAACGTCATTGGAAAAAAAAACAATAAATGAAAATTAAGTGTATGAAATACAAAAGGCGTATTTTCTAATTTTAAATAAGAGAATACTTCATTTAAAAAGTAATTTAATGAATGTAATAATAAAGTGAAATTATAAAGCTAAAATTCCATAATAAAAACAGACGAACAAAAATTAATACAAGAAAAATAAAAAAAATTACGTAAATATATCATATCAATTCGGTGAAATATTATATATAAAAACTTTAAACAGCAAATTATATAAAATGTCAACATCTCATTTTAATTTTATTCAGAAATTAAATTTGTAAAAATTTTAAGCTCTTCAAAAGTAATAATTATTTCTTAATAGATTCAGAATTGAAATGAAGACCTGATAAAAATAGTCAAGCCGAATAACAACAAAATAATTTTGGATTTGACATATATTAACATACAAATCGACTGACCACGTTAATGTTCATTAATTACAGCGATTATTGTCGGGTTCTGAAAAAGTATATTTTGTCTGTGCACATACAAAGAACAAATATGACAAATTTAGGCTCTGATTTCCAGTTTTCTGTGGCTTTTTTTTTTGATAAAATATGTTCATATACTTCGGAGTTATCAGCAAATCATACAAAAAAAGATGATTTTCTCGTTTATGCATGGTATAATTTTAACATTTTTATTAAATAAAAATCAATTAGTAACATTCTTGAATAAAGGTATAAATACGTTACAAAATGATGTTTTTTAAATGAATTTCCATGATAATTTAGAAGTTTTATATGATGAAATAAAAGATATTTTCAATAACTTCAGTTCACTATTAAATTTTTTTTTTTGGATTTATTTTAAGATTATAAAAACATATAAATAATGATGTCTATTTAACAGTGATAATTCTATTCCGAGCGAAGCAGAAATTAAGTTCACTGAACGAAATTTATTTTCACAGTTGTTCCCGTCTTTCAGATTCCAAAGAATTCTTTTTAAAGCATTTACATGTAGTTGACGCAGAGCAATAAATTAAATATTTAAATATTTTAGGCAATTCGCTGACATAATTACAATTAATAGGCTATAAATCTATATCATCATCACCAATAGTAAAACATGCAACAACATTTAAAGCGTCTGAAATACATTTAATGAGAAATAAGAAGAGTAACGATCAAATAAGTGTTTATATCCTTAATATTTTTCATAGTTCGAGTGCAATGAATTTTATTTTGTGAATAAAACGAAATAAAATGTAACCAAAAAAATAATAGTAAAAAATATATCTAAAAGAAGAATATTTAAGTAATAATGTTTTAGTAAATACAAAAAAAAAAAAAATAAATGTAGCTAAAGAAATGGCTAAACGACTTTTAATGTCTCTGACGTCATGAACTGAAAATAATTATACATCAATTTTACGGAAAAAACAACGCAATTAAGGCAAAAGAAAGACAAGTGCAAAAAAGGAAAAATTGTCTGGAATAGCTCTTGTTTTTGGTGCCCCTAAAACTATGCGAAAATAAAATATAGTAAGTATAGACAAAAAGCTATAGTAAGTAAATATTCTTGAAGTGTTATTATTTGCTTTTATGATGGTTTCGCACGGAACTGAGACTCAACTGTTGTTGATGGTATTTCGTTTATTGTGACAATTAAAAAAGCAGTCTGATGTAATGGGATCTTTTAACGTCCACTTGCACGTGAACAGTCATTGCAAATAAAAACAAAATAACTAGATTCATCATTGAATGCAGTTCAACGTAGTAAGTTCACTAAAATTAATGCCTTTTAACGACTCCAATCTGACAGCGAAAAATAGCTTTAAAATCAATAAATAATTATTTTTCTTTTGTATCAGTTCTCTTAGCTTTTCATTGTTCTATTCTTGGTCCGTATCCAACATCTTTCCATTGCAATTATCCAAAGAATTGCTTACTTTTAACTGCTGATGATTATTCCGAGTATCACGATTACAGAAACACGTATGAAATCTCATCCTTAAGGTCTATGAAATGGATAACAAATACTATATAGTTTATTGAGTTCGTTTATGTGTCTGTAACGCAGATTAATCTCACTCGAATGGGTTTAACATGTCAGCAATACGTCCCTTGCGGTTGCCAGCCCGTCGCGCACGTAATTGTTGGGCCACAAGCTGTGGCTGGGCCAAAAAAACCGAGAAGTCTTTTTTACTGACGTTAAAATAATACTAAATTTTCTTGGTGTATTCATTACAACATGAAATAACAAATCTTTGTTTCTCCCTTCCTTTGCACTGTATATTGCAAATGGCGAATGAATTTTTACGATTTTATTATTAATTTTAAACTCCATTTAAAAGCCATTTGAAAGCACTTAATTAAGTTTTAACTGACTGTTTTATATTAATTACTGTGGTCGAAATGACTTTTGACTGACATTAAGATATAAAATAATATTATTGGTAACAATATATTCCATTAATACCAAAATTTATGCAAAATATATCAAATGTTTATCAAAGAAATCAATTAAAAAAGTAATAAAATATAATAATAATGAAAACAAATATCAAATGGATTGAAATCTTGAAAATTGAAATATTTCTGTTGAAGAATATTCAAAATTTTAATACCGTATGACATTATAATTATATTTGTATATTTTATACAACAAAATCTATAATAAATAATAAGAAAACCGCAGAATTCATATGTGAAGACATCCTCGTGATTGATTATTAATTTAAATATCGTAACAACTATAAAACACCACAACATTGTTTATTAGAAGATGAATATTATTTAATAAACCATGATCAACTATCGAATGCCACAAGCAACACGAAATTCCATGAATATTCAACAACTTGTCTAATTTTGCTTTCATTTGCGTTCTTATTATTGTCAGCTGAACTTTAATTCGAATAAAATATTTGGCCGATGAATGACGACGACTTTGTTTTTGACTTCGTTGTTGTTGTTGTCTGGAATTTAATTTCTCAGTTAGTTTGACACTTTATATTCTTTCTTTTAGAACAGCCGCAAAAGAACAATCGAAAAATTTACACATTCCTCAAAAAGATGCTCGCTAAAATAAACAACATCGAGCTCCATCATCAATTCTCCGCTATAATAAAAAAATCTGCTTCAGCAGTTAAAAGTTAACTTTTTAAGATTTTAACTTTCAGACAGGTTCCAATTATTTTGCGGTTTTTCTTGTTTTTGTTGTTGGGTTTGGGTTTTTTCACAAAATTATTATCATTCGATTTCGTATTTGGATTTATTTTTCGATAAATTTTATAATTACACAGAAACCAAAAATGTATTTTAGGATATATTTTTGTGACCTCTCGATTGATTAATTTAACGTGAGATTTTATCATTTATTTAATCACTAAAAAAGTATTATATTAAAAAATATGTACAATTTTTTTTTAAGAATTAAATTTAAAGCGATTATAATTAAATTAAGTAAAATAAAATTCTTCGTAATAAGAGGAGAATAGTCAAATATTATTTCTCGTTTCTCTTTTGAACGTCCATCAAAATGGCAGATAAAAAATTAAAGAAAATATGAATATTTTAAATAAAATACAAAAATAGATAAACCTTTACCTGCCTTCCCCCAATTTGCCAGCAAAGTTTGACCTTTATTTCGGGTACTTCGCCTTTATTACAATAATAAATTTCTACAGAAATGAAGACCGCATATTTTCACCTAAATTGTCTTCTCCTGAGCTATTGACACTTAACCTGGCCCAGAATTCTGAGTCAGTAAAACGGTCATGTGCATATGATTTGTTTTAGTTCTCTTTATAAAACTGGATTTTGTTTTAATACTTGCTTTAATAAATTGTCTTAATTTGCATTTATCTTTGTGCTTTTCGGTTTCCACAAAAAATTCCACTAGCTGAAAAAGGTTCAAAAGAAAACATGAAGTATAAAATGAAATTATAATAGAATTAAAACAGATTTAAGAAATAGACAAGTCGGACATCAGCAAAATATTGAGAATATACACAAAAAGGATTCAAAAAACGTTTAATAAAATGCAGAATGAAGCTGCTTTTTAAAGGAATGCAATAAAAGACAAGATTTGATGTGAAATGTTAGTTTAATGTTTAAGAATATCGCGGAAGTTAAATGAAAAAAGATATCAAAAACCCATAAAATATTGAATACAATTTAAAAACGATCTGAAGAAATTCAACTACAGCATGAATTTAAGTGTTGAAAAGAGTATATTTTTATTATTTTTTTTTTTTTTTTTTTTTGTAGTCTACAAGTTTGATTTAACCAATCCTCTGCTTTGTCGATCAAAGCTAAAATTTTCTGCTAATAAACTAACAAGAAGTACATTAGTAAATTTTATTAATAATAACGTGCTATAATCAATATATATTTAGTCGTAAGTTTTATTTATAGTTATGTGATGCATAGCATTATACAGAAAATTATATAGAAAAAGGGACAGGCATTTAAAGAGAATCCATTACCTACTGTAAGATAGTCTATGAACTGTACAGCCTGTACTTCATTCATATATACAAATCCATTCATAGAGATAAACAAAAATATAGATATTTTAATTTACGTTGAGATATCTCTTAAATCAGATAAACAAACAAAATAAACGAGATCCAACAACACAAAAGTTTTTATAGCCAAAAATCATAGTAATAAAAATTTTAGTATGGTTTTCCTTTTTCGATAATGGCTAAACTCATAATCAAAATCGAAGCTGTAAAACTCAGGAGAAGAGGAAATTTTAAAATAGGAAAAATAGCTTTCCTATTTCGGAAAAAAAAATTGTAATACATGAGCGATTGATATTTGTATAATTAAGCTTATGAAATACAATAACTCATTTACAGAAAAGAAGATTACGAAAAAAAGCAGAACGAATATTCATAAATTTATAAAAGCAATTGACAATTATGAAACACCGAAATCTTAAGCCTCCCAATAAAGTTTAAATTAAAAAGTGTGTGTAATTATACCAAGAAATAGTTTTAAAAATAAATTTTTAATAACTTTATTTAGGTACATCAAAAAATTAGACGAAAAGTTCTTTTAATTTATAACGCTTTTTCGCTATAATATTTAATATTTTTTTGTGTTTATACTGCGAAGCGGTTGAATTAATTTTAATATAAAACTCATGTGATTTGTCAAATTTAAAGGTTTAAAGTAAAACATAGATGATTTTTTTATTTTCTCAGAGGCATTCTTGGACGACAAGTGTTTATTTCTACAGATTCGATGGGATTAAAGCTGCTAATCTTCCAAAATGCTCCACTTCAATATTGACGGAAACTATTCGATTAACATGAGTTCATTTTTCATTTCTAATCGTATTAACATTTATAATTAATTTTGAATGAATCTTATTTATATGTTAACATTGGCGTGTGTAATAAATGATTTTACCTACATGAGTGAATATGTTGTTAGCTATATAAACGTGTGTGATTGTAGGCGAATTGTATGTTGCTATCTGACATTATATATGTCGGTAAAATTTAAATAAGAAAATGTATATAGTTGGCAATAGATTGAAAGACTCACTCACTTTTATGTTCAGTTAAGCGGACAGCACCACACGACGTATGAGTAATATTGAACTCAATTAATATATGGGAAATTAAAGTCTAATTAAAAATACACGAAACATTGACATAAATCCAAAAAAAACTTTATTATTTTCGAGATTCTACGATTTTTTACTGTTTATTTATTTTTTTTATTCCTTATTGACGCAATGGGGTGGATAATATATAATAAAAATCTTATGCATCTAGTATACAATTCATCGTCATTCGGATTCTCGTAAAAGAATTTTTATTTGTGGAAAATATTTTCATCCACTTGTAGTTTTATTAATTCCATTTACTTCTGAGCAAAACTTATTTGGCAATGACGTAAATGTTATTTCAGTCGTATTTATAAATAGTAAAAAACGTATTCGTAAAACTAAGTGCTACCAAAGGAAAGTTTGCATACTAATAAAATTCTCTTTAAATTCTATCTACTCCATGCAATGACATCTGCACTGTTTCGAACGTGACTATGACTCTGACTGTGACTAAGATTTCATTTGGAATGGAGCCTGTACTTAGTTTCCATATGTGTTTATAAATATTTTTGTTTTCAATACTCTCCATGCGTAAACAAACTGCAATTTGTGCGTTTGTTTGTGGGAGTTTATCGCACGCCTTAATTTCCCAAAACCCACACAAAAGCTTTAATAAATTCTTTTGACTTAATAACGGAAATTAACGCTTTCAAATTAAACCAAGCCAAATTACGTCTTTCCTGCCGAAAGCAAATAAAATTTTAAATAGAAAATCGTTTTTAATGTTTATAATGTTGATTGTTACTTGAATAGAAAACGGAAAATTAAGAAAAGAAAAATAAGTGTAACTGCACATAGTTTAGGGTTTTTTGTTATTTCAATTTCCTTCTCGTATTTTTCAACTATTTGATGGTTATTTTCTATTCTCTTATATTTAAAATTTATCCCTTCAACATCTTTTTCAACCCTCACAAGTGCTGTAAAGTTTTCCTTCAGAAGAGATACTGCAGCGTCTCTGTTTCATCTACTTCTTCTTCGTTTGGTCTACGTTTTCATCTTCTTGTTCCCTTTATGATCTTCTTTCTTTTATTTTGCCACCATTTCAAGTGCATGTATGTGTGTGTGTCTGCGCTTAATTTGTGTGCATTGATTTACTTTATTCGTGGCTGAGACAAGCGATAAATTTATTCAATTGCATACTTATGAACACGCAACTTAACAATAGCAAAAACAACAATATTCATAATAACAACAACAACGAAATCACGCCACTTAATAGCTCTATAAATTCTTGACCATATCTGCATTGAACTTTTCCAGCAACAACTTAATTATTTATGCCTTTTCAACACCCACAAAGCCGTTAACAAAGGTCAATTAATCGATTAAATAATGACTACAGAGGGGAGAGAAGTGCAATTGACAAAACCGATTCAAAAAGTCCAGAAGAGGAAGAGAATGGAAAGTTTCGGTTTGAATTTTCTTGAACTTTCTGTTCGAATAAGAAGAGTTTTCACAGAAGATCGTCAAGGTATAGTGAAACGTGGAATGAATAAATTTCGGCAGATTCATAGTTTTTATTGCCAATCTGTTTTGTTTTTGTAATGACATTCGGTAACTTTTCTGGCCATATGGGTTAAAAAGTCAACCTTCTACTTGAATAATCACATTCAACTTTCATCCATCTGCTGCTTCTTTCAAAACTTTCATGAAACCATGTTGTCTGTACCTCGCTCCCTGTTCGAAATTCAAAGTTTAACTTCCTCTTCACGTGGGCGAGTGTAGGTCTTTAAATTTCCATTTCGACCCATCCAACTTTGTTATAAATAAAATTACAAGTGTTAAAATGCATTTACTTTTAAGGTTTCATTGCTCGTGTAATCCTCTCGTATCAATTACAGTTCCTTATATGTTTTATTCTTACAATTTTGTGTCTTATAAATAACAATGACTTAAGCTGACCTTTAATCAACATTAAGAGCTGATAATGGCCTTTGCACTCATTACACCTGCTCATCTAATCGCATCTTAATTAACTTGATTCGGACTCAATCACTTCATTCAATTATAGAACCAAAAAAGGAGTCTATTCAATCCAATTCACGATTCGTCGCACTTGTTACTGCTAATTGACTGCTTAATAAAGTCTGCTAAAAGCAACCTTTTCGAAGGCAAGAACGAAATCATAAAGCGCCGTCATTCAATCATTTAAAAACATTTGGGAACTTCCTGTTGCTAAAAGCTTATCGTATATTTTTGCGTAATCAAGGAATTTGTCGAAATGTTTAATTGCAAATTAAGCAGATGCTTTGAGCTACAATATTCATCACGTTTTCCCCTGATTAACCCAAAGAAAACCTGTCCTTAACAAGAATACAATTCATTAGCAGTCAATGTCAAATGAGCAACAGCAGAAAATTCAGCAGAAAACTCAGCAGACGAAAATCTAGCTGCACGTGTTTTCTCATCATAAAATTGACGTGTATTCAAGTAATCTGAGGTTACCTCCGCGTTACGTCATGAAAAGAAACTTTAGCAATGAACCATGAAGCGTGAAAAATGAGAAGTCATCAGAAATGAATGCCGAGACAAAGAATATTCTTTAAGTGACTTTCGTAATGTGATGAGAGAACATTAGAACGCGGTCTGTACAATTAATTTATCTGAAAGAAATTACTTTTTATATACTTAAATATATCAGAAGAATAGCGAGAAAATGGCAACTAAACGCAAATTATATGGTTAAATGATAACTTAAATCGTGCGCACGGAGAAAATATGTACAATATAGATTATAATGATATAGTTATTAAGATATATTATAAAATAACTACGAGTGAAAGAATTGCTTCAAGTTGTTGTTATTCTTGCCTCTTGAAGAATGTTGTATTTTCGATAGATATGTTTTCCTTGATAGAAACTTTAAAAAGTAACAACTTTTTGCTCGTTTCTTATGCTTCAAACATGAACAAATGCTTTAATAATTGATTTATTAAGCGATTCATTCACTCCTTGTTGTTTATCAAACCTTCCTTTCTATCATTAAATCATAAAAACAAACATAATTTTTCGTCACAAGTCATAAAAGTGACAAAATATCATGAAAAAAGTCACTATTAAGTCATTGGTGAGTGTTTCTTCTGTCTCCGGATTTTCTTATCTGTCGTTTTCTTCGTCATACTTTTATTTATTTGTTCTTTCCTTTTTATTCTATCTCTTTTTCTTCTTTCATCTTGCTAAGTTCATTGAAAAATTTTTTTATTCTGTTTTTTCTTGTAATATTTCTTCGTCGCGCTCATTCTTTTCTGTCTGCTGTGTGCAAAATGGCTGGATATTATTTTGATGGATATAATACGAAATGTGCTATGGAATGTTTTATGTAGCTAATAAAATCTTAGTACTGATATTTAAATATGCGTATACATTTTTGTGTTTGTGTAAAAGCGTATTTAACAGCAACTTTCGTGATGGAAGTTTTTTTTACACAGACTTAAAAAGTTCAATAATTTTATGAAATTATTTTCGGCTCGACAAAAAAAGAACGTCATCATTAACAACTTTCTGTCCTCTAATAATATCCAAAAAGCAGTGAATAACACAGAGGAGCTGATTTTATTCAGGGGTCAGATTTGAATGCGGCTGTAAAGTGACTTTTTTGTGTACACTTCGTAAGGTTTTTAAAAGAACGGCAAAGTAATGAATAGCAAAAATTTCTATGGTGATCCATTACCACGCAAGCTGTTTGCAAATGTATCGTTAATTGTAGCTGTTTTGTTGAATTTGCGGTTGGTTACGAACACCATTAAAATCTAATGAAAAAGTAGCCCCATTAAAAATCGTTCATCATTAATTATTGGTGAGAATATTCCTATAATGAAAGAAAGTATTTAGCTTGAAAGGCTCAATTCGGTAGAACTGAAAGGTGAGAAGACATAGACAGACTTCATTGCCAAAAATTTAGCAGATAACAAGATTCTTTAGTTCAGTATACAATAGAAATACTTCAAGATGAAAAACAGGGAGCAATTTAATAAAAAATTCATCTCCAGGAGAGAATCAATCTCCCAAAAATTATTGTAAATTTTATTAATTATAAATTCTGATATCTAATAATATTAATAACAATAATAATAACAATAACACGCACACAAAATAACATCAAATTAAATAATAATAATGATAAGTTGATAATGATGCGGGAAGCCTAGACACACGGTTAGCATAATTATGCAGACCTATGTAAATATTAGTCAAATATTTCAAATGTCAATAATCTTCGGGAGTTCGAATGCATCAGAGCCCTTTTGAGCACAGCGCCTGCAGAAACTCCTACATTTTTTGCTATTCTGCTTTCTCTTTGAATACTTCAACGCTTTACAAATCTTTTACTATGCTCCTTGCACACGCTAATTATATAAATTAGCAAAGAATTTAATTGGGCGTATAATTATTTGTTGATTTTGTTATTTTGTCTGGACTGTTCGTTCGTGAGAGACCAGAAAAGTTGGCCTTTGAAATTGCTATTAGTTCATTGTGTCTGAGGACATTACATTTAATATTCAGTTTATTTTGTGTTCGAAACGATAATTTTCTTTTATATTTTTCTCAATTTTCTCTGCGTTTCACAAGGGTTCAAAAATCTTTTTAGGTTATAAAAAATAAAAATAAAATTTAATATTATTCCATCATACCGTGTATTATTTATAAATTTATTTATATACTTAATAATCGTAATTAGGAAATCTGTACTCAAGAATAATAATATTAATAATAATGTTAAATCTATCATTAAAAAGACAAGAATTAAGATTGAAGTTCGAAAAAACTTTTGTGTGTAATAAGAAAAGTAGGAATTTCAATAAAATCAAATAGAATAAAAAGAAATTCCTAACACAGCCACGACTGACACATTTATTTATGGGTGAAATTTACCCACTTGAAATTTACTGCATAAAAGACGCATGTTTAAAGCTGTCAACTTCAACGAAAACAAAGTTGAAACCTCAATCATTTCCGCCTCGGAAAACAATGTTATGCATCAAATAAATTAAGTGAAAAACAAAAAAATTTGTTAAAATTAAAGCAATTAAAATAAAATTCAAATACAAATTATTAAACAAAAACAAATTTTCAATAATAAAACAAAAAAAAAAGAACAAATTTTTTCTTTTCGTTTATCATTAATAATGCATTTAATTCTTATTTTATTGTAGTTTATTTTATTATTTAAAATTTGGTTTTATTCATTTAGCTTAGTTTTATTTTTATTTTAATAGAGGTTTAAAAAAAATATGGTTGAGTTATTTAATCAAAAACAAAAATGAAACTTTAATTAATGAAAAAATTTTCGAAACATCTTAAAAACGTAATTTTTAAATTTTTAAAGCATTATAGTATTTAACTTAAAATATCCAAATTATATAAATATTTATTAATATTTATATTAATAAATATTAATTATTTATTAATATTAAATAATTTTCCGGATGTTTTCATCTTTTTCTCTTTTGATTTGTTCTTGAAGCGTGATTCAATTTCAAACAAGCGTGAGAAATAACTCAAGAAAACAGCTGAAATTCCTTCGAAAGTCTTCCTTAGCACAACAAAAAAATGAAAACAGATATGGATCACAGATTTTGAATGAAGTGCGTAAAAAAGAGCTGCCTTAAGCGAGGTCTCCTTAAGTAAACCTTCTTCTCTATTAGGCAAAGCTGCTTTCAATCTTACGTCGTTTTTCCGAGGTCATAATGTAGCCTTTTCGCGGAGTGGGAAAGAGGACACGGAAAGGGTTTTAAGTTCATTCCGAAATGTACTAAATTTTGGTCATTAGTTGAACAAGTAACAGATTTCTCTAAAAACTAAAGAAATTGCAACAATAATCCAATTAAATCAAACAAATCATAAATATTTATTTCGTATAAAGCGAAAACATCGATAAACTTGTGAAGATAATAAAATAAACATAAAATAATTTCCTTTAAAACAAGAGTTTATTTAATTTCAGGAAAAAAGAAATCTTTGTTATTCTTTGAATTAATTATTTGATCTAAAATAACGTAGGAAAGCGCCGCCCACTAAAAATCAACAAAACGAAACTCAACAAATTTATGATATTTATTAAGAACTTCCAAGAAAATTGTTGTTAGATTTTATATGTTAATCTCTTAAAGCTAAGAAGGAAAAAAGTTTATCGTTTTTAGTTGGAATTATTTATAAATTGAGTGACGGAAAAGAGATTCAAATACAATTTACGTGGCTGTTTTGAGACAAGTTTCTAATCAAAACTTTTTTTTTTTGTATTTACATTTACATTTCATTACAATTATTTTGTGTTCCTTTCCTGTTAAAATCCCACCGTAAATTGTATTCTTCACAGAATTAATTTTGTTGTGTTTTTAATATACTTGAAATGTTATTTGTTTTTCCCCAACATATTTTCCACTCGAGGAATTTTCTGGAAATCATATCAATCGTTCGTTGTTCTCGATGGCATCACGAAATCAAAGTGAAACGTTTAAATCACTTTTCGGCTGACCGCTTTATGTCAACATAAATTCTCCGCCCTTTAGTAACGCCATTTCTTTGTGTTCCAAATAAGATTTATGGCCAAATAGGTTCTAGAGCTCTGTTTAGGTTCGAAAAGCCAAACACGTTCCTTGCCATTTGACATCAAAAGCTGCTAATAAACTGTTGTTGCTCTTTTCGGTATGTTTATGTTTTGTGTCTAAAGGTGGGCGTGATGAAATAGAATAATTCTAGAAATATTATCTATAAATAAGGTTAAAATTGGCTGGAAAACAAAGAAAACCGTAATACGCAGAATTTATTAACAAACCGTGAATAAAACGAAATAAAATAACTAAAACTAAACTAAAATAAATTCACTTCATTCATGTTCTACTGGAACTTCCTGCAAAAAGAGCTACAAAGTGAATGAATGCATTTCCGCCTTCGCCTGTAGCGTGCGAAAATAGAAGCAGTGAGGAAATTGTCTCGGAAAAACCGAAATCAAGACCAACTCGAAAGACTAGGCACTAGAATATCGGCCGAATTAATATTAGCTACTCGGTAAATATCTGTTTGTACAGCGCGTTGGGAAAACCACAAAAATTCTCCCTTGGGAATGTCGCTGAACAAAAACCATCAACAAAAACGGATTCCAAAACAAAGCCGTTTATTTATGTTGTGCTGATCCGGACGACTGTCAACTTAACCAGTTTCCTGCAGGAAACAAGGACGAAAATAGAAACAAAGCAGAAGAGCGAAAGTGAGTGATAGTGAGTGGCTTCTCCTAAGGCTGACACGTTGACCTTCGTAAAAATAAATGTCTATTTAATGTTCCGGATTAAAGTCAAGTGACGTGACAAGTGTGTGGATTGAATTCGATGAGATTCCTTATCTAATGCAATGTTAGCGCTAGGAATAAGTAAACATATTATGATGCTTGAGCTTATAAATGAAATTTTATAAATAAAATTATGTACATTAAATCCTATATCGTTCATTTCATATGCCTGAAGTGGCTGTGTATTTAAATAAAGTCCTTATTTATATTATCCTTTGTGAGAAGGACTCGTTTGTTATTAATCACAGTACGATAGCTGCTTTTTCTGATTTGCATTTTAATGCTTTTCAAATTGGTTTTTAAAACATTCACACTTCAGAGTAGCAAACACAAAACATGTAAATGAAAATTTATTACCAAAGCCAAATGCAGAATCGAAATGCTGTAAATAAAAAGAAAAAAGAACACAAAAGGAGATTACGAAGAGAAATAAAACAAAAGATTGATATCGATCTACGTACGAAGGAATGAATTGAAGGAACTTGAATTTCGACGTTGTTGCGAAAATTAAACTTGGAAGATAATAAATTATTGTACAAGGTATAAAAAGACCGAATTTAATGAAGTCTGTTCTTTTAACCTTTTGCCACTATTGAACGTCAATAAATGATCAATTCATTTGAACGCTTATTCAAAACTAAATGAGTAAAGAACGAATATTTTACTTATATTCACTTAAAAGTGTTTTTGTATGTATTTCACGTAGTATTGTAGACAATATATTGCGTAAAACTCATTCCAACTAAAATTAATTCCTTTGATTTCTTTCTTGTCCCTTCTTCTCCGTAGAGTTCCCACGTAATTCCACCAAAAAAAAGGTTGCAGTAAGTGAAGTTCACTGAAGGTGTTTACCAATTTCGTTAGAGTAATAAAAAATTGATGCGTCTGCAGCCGACATGAATCGAATGAAAACCTATAAAATAGACAAGAGAGAAGAAGACGCCAAGACGCAGAAACATTCCAAAAATCAACGTTGCAGTTCGCGGTTTAACCTCAGAAACCTCGTAAAATCATCAGTAATAAAAATGTACTAAAAGAAATAGGGAAAACTAAAAGAATTAAAAAGAAAATAACAGCAAACATTAAAACACGTAACATAAAAAGTGTCTAAAAATTAGTCTCACACCAGAGCTCAACAAAAGTACTTAACATGAACCAAAGCAGTGCGTCCGCTCACACTTCTTCCAGTACATTCTTCGATAGCAGCAATCAATCACGTCTGCCATCTGCCTCAGCGACAAACTCATTCGCAAGGTCCTTTTCCTTAAGACTCGCCGAAGACGACGGCCAATCTTCCGCCGAGAGTTTTGCGCCTAACTTCGACCGTCTGCCGTTCGACCAGCTGCTGCAGAATGAGTGGTTCCACCAGAACATCAGTCAGATGCTGAACATCTCGGTGGACAACCTCACCACGCTGCTGTTCAACGCTCAGCATCTCTACAACACGGCGACGAACTCCAGCAGCGGCGTTTATGGAGGTGTCATCGTGATGCGCGAACCGCGGTGGCTGCTGATAACGCTGACCACTTTCTACGCGCTGATTTTTGCAGCAGGAATTCTGGGCAACCTCATTACGTGCATCGTCATCTCCAGGATTAAGTTCATGCACACGGCGACAAACTTTTACCTGTTCAATTTGGCGGTTTCGGATTTAATTCTGTTGTTATCGGGTGAGTTCGGGTTGCGACCATCTTTCTTTTATATATAATTATAAACAATACGAGCAATTTAATATGTTATAATATTTAATCCTAAATTTCTTAATTACTTAAATCTTATTTTTTGGTATTAAAAACCTTGAAAACCCATCGGTCAATATTTTCTTAAGCATGAATAAAAGCCGTAAAAATACTTCGAGTAAATTACAGTCCAGCGAGAATCTTCTTTCCTATTCTGTGGTCAATTTTAAAGCATTTTTTTTTCTTGGTCGGTTATTTTTTTTTGCATCGATGGTAGAATAACGACAAATTTTTGAATTGATGACCCTCAGAAGATTCTTTCTTTGTATTCAATTTTAGGTTTTCTTCAAACAACAAGGTTATTTCAATGTTACAGGAATACAATTGAACCTCTGTCCCAATTGTCAATAACAGTAATTTATGTGTTTTTTAATAATGAAAAGGTTGGGGAATAAAAATTCAGCGATTCACTTCAAAGGTTATGTCATGGGTCTATGGACTCTACACGACATATGAGACTTTTCCTTCAAGCAGGTGATAGAAAAAAATTACTACAAAAATGGAGAAATGGAGTGACCCAGAACCAGATAGGAATAAATTACGAAATTACACTTTATTAATTACGAAAAATCAAATGAAAAAAGTTTTTGGATTGACTTGGATGAAGTCAATTTAGATTCATTGACTTTTAGACAATTAAACGTCAATAAACCTTTAATATAATAAAACTGTATATAAAAATTAAAATAATATTGAAAAGGGGAGTACATTTTAAGAAATATTTTTCAATTTCACATAGTGTGAGGAGATCATGAGTTTAAATAGATATATTAATTGTAAAAATATATAAATTAATATATTTTTTCCATTAATAATAATCCAACTGCAGCTCATGTCAGCTACGCATTTAAGAAATCTCCATTTAATAACTTCATTGAATTTATTATGAGTTTAATCAATTCACTCTGGCGAACGACGCCAACAAAAATGAAATGTTTTTGGACCCATTAAAGCCATTTTACATAATCCAAAACTATTTCCAACATCTTCGAAAACGCAAAACATTATTAACAACATTGCAAACACACAAAACGAACAATCAAACTTTATTTCCTTCCTACGTTTTTGTGTAATTTTTTATTATATTTGCTGTTGTGATTGTAGTTTCCATTTATACAATTTACACTAGAATTCCCTAGAATCAATAAAAGAAATCTTTCGTCAGAAAAAAATATCGTGAAGGAGTTCCTAAAACTTCCCGGATCTTCAATGCATTTATTTTTACTCTTCTATTTGAACTTTTCTTCTATTCTATCAAAGGCATGCCGCAGGAACTCTACAACACTTGGTATCCTGAGGAGTATCCTTTTAACGACGTACTTTGCAAGCTGGAGGGAATTTTTTCGGAGACGGCGGCCAATGCGACGGTCCTGACAATAACTGCATTTACCGTTGAACGTTACATCGCCATTTGTCATCCATTCAGGTGAGCGACTCCGAGTAGTTTTCGAATAAAACCATCGAAATAAACACATTTTTTTTAAAGTTTACGCGAGACTCCAACAAGAGCAGAATTCTTCTAAAAATCCCAATATATTTTTTGTTGTTAAACACCTTTTTGTGCTGTGTATGTTCATTTGTGTTATCATGACAACTTATGATGGTTAATGTCATCAACCTTTCACACTTCAGTATTTTTAATGTCATTCACAGAAGCAAAAAATCATTGATCGCACGTGTGAATTTATCAGAATTTCGTCTTTTGCCAAGAACTCCATAAAAAGAATGGCTAAAAAAAATAAAATGTTTTTCTCCTCTTTATTCCACTTGTTATTAACACAATTTAATAATAGAAATTAACTAATTCATATGCAACTTTTAAACTTAAATATTAAAAGAAAATCTATAAAACAGGAGACTTTCGCATTTATAGATCAAGGTAATATGTTATTTATTAAAATAATTTTTTTGCTAAATTGTCACAAGTTTCTGTATGATAATGACACCATTTTTGCGCCTTTTATTGTAATGATAAATAATAATTTTTGGTTCTATTTTGATGTCATTAGTTTTATGAACTTTTCATTAAATCTCTGACATTTACAAACATCTGTTAATGATGTAGAGCTTGGCGCAGTTCCAGTTACACATTTAAATTTATACGTTTTACATGCGATTTCATGTTGAACTGCAAACAACAACTGCTTCCGGTTTTTCGCAAGGAGTCGCGCCAAATCGCAGCAGCAGCAGCAGCTTTGCGACACATTTCATAACGTTTTCTATTGTATGTTTTTCTCCTCTTTATTTCACTCGCAGGCAGCACACGATGTCGAAGCTGTCGCGGGCGATAAAATTCATTTTCGCCATTTGGGTGGCGGCGTTTTTGCTCGCACTGCCACAAGCGATGCAGTTCTCGGTGGTGCCGCAAAACAACGGCCTCGAATGTACGGTAAGTGGACAGGGAGTGGCTTTAAAACTGATGGATGACTTTGCAATTAAGAGCTCTGTGTCTGAAATAAATTAAATAGTTTAATTTTTACGACCAAAGTTCTCAAAATTCAAAAAATAACAAAGAAAAATCAAAAAACTTGAATAAAATAAATCTACATATTCTGAAGATTCGGCAAACTTTTTCGTCAGTTGAAATTGATAATAATATTGTTCACATTTATTTTAAACCCATTTATTGAATGTTTATTCTTCTAAAAACTACATCCATCGATGATAGACAAACGCATTCTTTTCCAATGTCATTTTTATGCCGAATATTTTTGGAAGTTTGCTTTATTGCTTTAGTTTGCTTTATTTTAGTCTTTGTCCAATCATTCTTGATGAGCTGATGTTAGTCTTTATGTTACGATTCTTCCACTTTTTCTTCATTGCAGATGGAAAACGATTTCTTTGCTCACGTCTTCGCCGTGTCGGGTTTCATCTTCTTCGGCGGGCCGATGACTGCGATTTGTGTGCTGTACGTCTTAATTGGGATGAAGTTGAAGCGTAGTCGTCTGCTGCAGTCCCTGCCGAGACGTTGTTACGATGTTAATCGCGGCATCAGTGCGCAGAGCCGCGTCATCCGAATGCTGGGTGAGTGGCATACATTCGAGTACTTCGAATATATTACAAAGGATATTCACTGTTTTTCTTTATGCAAATCGATTGAGACTTTCGAAGTTATTGAATTTTTGGATTGGGCTTTAGTTGAACTTGATAGATTTGCAAATAAAATATCATATATCCAAGATCCTTTTAATAATAATAATTGAATAAATATAAATAGAACTCAAAATAAATAAAGCGAGAGACTATTCAAATATAGATACATTAAAAAACAAGTAAATATAAAAAAACAAGTTAAGAAAGTAAAAAAAAGACTGCTGAACAAGGAACATTTGGAAAAAATTTTTCATAATAATTTTAGTTCACAAAATATTTATGAAATATTTACATATTTGTTTACGCTTCAAGTATTTTAGAGAAATATTGCGTATAGATGTGTATTGTTCTCTACTGTGGTGAAAAAGCCCTTTACATTGGCACTTGACCACAGCACATTTCTGCAGTAAACTACAGCATAAGTTTAGGCAGTCGTAATGACGACAAATTCAACATTAACAATTCACCGATACAGAAGTGCATACTTTTAGGATATAATTTTAAAATAATTTCTCACGCAAATCACGCACCATTCGTCATCATCACATCATCATGAAATACAAACTAGCTGGGAGTTTTCGTTATTTTTACTAGTTCAATTAGGCTTCAGTCAGTAGAGCTTTTGCAAATAATCACTTCACTTAATAATGGAATTATTTTAATTTATGAAGTTAAAAATCAGGTTCAATATAATTTTAAATTTTTAAATTTCGTCAATAAATGAGCAAAATTCCTGTCCATATGCTGAAGTTTGCATTGAATCGAACAATCTAAAGTGACAAAATTAAGCATGTAATTCTCCATTGACAACCAATATCGATAACACTGCAATTCAAACTCAACTTTAAGCGACTGATGAGGATCGATAAATAAAGACTCATTATCGAAAGCAATCTGTAAATCTAACAGCAACAGTTTAGTCAAGGATAATGATTACGATGGCTTGAGTTCCATTCAAGCAAACATTTCAATTTCGTCAGAGCACCAATAAAGACATCACATCGTTTTCGTCTAATAACTAGAACAACTATAACATAATAATCGCAACGTCGATGACGATAAAGATGCAGAAGATGATGAATATATCGATGATGATGGCAGTTGTAGGACATCAGCAGCAACAACAACTTTAAGCATCAATTAAATACAAAATGAATGTCGTGTGGGTGGTGGTTTTATCGCAAATACCCATCATCGCACACACGATACGACTTTAGTTTACGCAATGAGTTTGTCTGGAAGCAAGGATTTTCCTGCTCCTTCAAGCGTTTAATGAAAGCCTTAAACTATCTTTAAATTGAAGCATTACCAAGTAAATAGCAGTGATAATTTAAACACACAAATTTTTACGTTTCTAAATATTCTTCAGGTTTAACGCTAAATAGAATTTGAAATCTCTTTTAAAGTGAAGGTGAAATCTCTTTAAGTGTATGTGAAACAATTGAAATTATATTTGTTTGTGAAAGCCATTTAAAACAAATCCTGAAAGTAATAAAAATTTAATTTACCCAACGACGTAATTGAAGGCATTAAAAGCCATTAAATCTGTAGAGCTTCACTCCATACATTTGTACGTTTCGTTTATTAGCAATATTTGCTTTAAGATTATTTGTAGGTCTCCGTTTTCATCCCATAAATGACTGTGGCTTGAAGCTCTTCTAAATTGTTTATTCATTTGTTGGCAACATTTGAGTTCCATTAAAAAGATGTTCGGTCTTTCGTTGCGGATCATTATAATGATTATTGTTTTCCGGAGTTTCTTAATAGACTAACGAAACATTTATAAGATTCAATCTGCGTCACTTTGCGTTTATTGGGTATCAATAAAGTTCAGAAAAACCAACATAAAAGGTATTTTATCTGCCTTTCAGATGCGTGCGTGCTTCTGTGCGTTGAATTGTGTGCGAGTGCGTTGTATTAAGTATTTATCAGTATTTTTTATATGGTTTTAAGAAGAAAGGCAATAAAACATGCGAAAATCCGAAGGTGGAATTTGGCAGCAGATATTCAACGGTTAACATTGAACAGAAAAACTTTAAATAGCAGTCTATGGAGTGTAATCATGGACACATCATTAAAGTACACACCAGGCTCATTCGAGACGTTCCTCGACCTTGTATAGATAACACACACTCAACATAATGTAAAGATGTTATAAAATAAAGTATTATAAAGCTTTCTTTATATTTTAAAGTTGAATTTTTAAAACAGTTCTATTCTTAAGAAGATTTCTGATTCCTTCAGCAAAATAAAGTCTCTTAAAGTGGCTAGTCTCCAGTTTCATGATATTAAATGTTATAAATAATTCCAAAAAAATGGGGTTTTTTATACTTAATTTATATGTAAGATATTTTTTGCTACACAATGATTTACACAAATTCTTTATACTCTTTTCTCCTTTTATGTCTTTCCTTCTGTTCTTTTTTTTTGCCTTCATCGCTTTGCAGTTGCTGTTGCTGTCGCCTTCTTCCTCTGCTGGGCTCCGTTTCATGCTCAGCGTTTAATGGCTGCTTACGGCTCGACGGCTGACGTCACGTCCGCCCTCTTCAACCGAGTGTACCACGTGCTGAACTACATCTCGGGCGTCCTCTACTTCCTGTCGACCTGCATCAACCCGTTGCTCTACAACATCATGAGTCACAAATTCCGCGAGGCTTTCAAGGTAAGGACACAAACTGAGTTTCCATCGGCATCAATTCTATTTGAATAACCACTTTTGCTATCCTCTTTTAATCATTTTTTGTCCCTCTCTGCTCCTCCTCTCCCATCATCGGCTTTTTATGTTCGATTCCGTTTTCGTTGCGTTGTGCTTTTGGCTTTCTGTGTTCTCCTCCTTTTCAAATCAGGTGACGTTGGCGCGGAAATTCGGACTCAACGGTACATACTCGAATCAGAATCACCGCTACAGCACTTTGTTGCGCCAGAACGGCTCCATGCGGATCAACACAACGGTGAATACGAATGCCTTCGAGCAGCTCAACTCGTTCCGAGTTGTGCAATTGCAATGTCGTGACCCAACCCATCATCTCTCTCTGCAGGACAGCATCCGCACCACGACCACCACCACGACCATCAACAGCGGCTGCAGCGGCAGCAGCGGTGCCAGCAACAGCTGCCGATCGTCGCAGCGCAATCGTGGCATCTCCAACGGCAGCCAGCAGTCGGCGTTGCTGCAGAATTCGTTGAAGAAAAACGACGGCGCTCATCGCCATCTGCAGACGCAGATCTCGCAGCTGTCGTCGATGGGCGATGCAGGCTCGCTGCTGGAGACGGACGACATCGGCCACAGCAGCTACCATCCACACACGCACGCGATGTCGTATCGCTTCAAGGAGTTCAGCCGCAACTCGATCCCGCCCGGCAACCAAAACGGACACAACGTTCGGGGCAGCGCGGATCTTGACTGCTACTCGCTGAACGAAGAGGAGAAGAAACTCGGGATCTTGGCGAATCCCGTTGCGCCGGAAATTATGGCCGCCACGCTGATGGCAACGCAGCCTGTTCAGCCGTTGAACTCGATCGCGGAGCTGATGGTCGTGCAGCCATCGCGAAGTCGTCTGAAGATGTCGCGCATCGTCACTCGACGGCGACGCGATGTGCTCGTGACGCAAACAAATCCTCGCTTCGAGCTGATGTACAAGCAACTGCCTGGCATGGGGCATCAGCAGCTGCCAGCGTCATACAAAAAGCGACGCAGTTACACAGAGGAATTGTTCGATTCGTTCAGGCGGAGATCGAGGCAACAGCAAGAATCTCATCCGAAAAGGAATGCATCCACAAAAACTATAAACAGTTTAGCAGAACGATTTCGTTGGCGTAGGAAACGCGGCAAAGGATGTGTCAACGACGACGGCGCAGACGACCAACATTCCCGAAGCGATGCGAAAGCTGCGGCGACGCATACATCGACACCCGCATCGATGCACATTGTTTACCAAGCGTCGAGCAAAGATCCGGCTGCGAGGAATGACGACGGTGACGAGTCGAGTAGGAGAAATGGCAGTGCGACGGCGATGTCGCTCTGAAGAGGTCAAGGAAGGAGCCAGCAGCTGAACTGATCCCGCTGAACATCATTAAAGAAATAATTAAACTTGACGGTTGTGCAGTGATGAAGCTCTTTAAACTGAGTGATAACGAGCTAAGGAAACTTTTAAAGAGCTGTGAATCAAATCGTAGTCAACGTATTACCTTCATTGTATTGTAAACTATACTAAATTATAAAGCAGCATTGAAATGTGGTAATAAATCATATGTAAATAACAGATAAATTATTATTATGTTACTTCAATAATTGAAGTTTTTCCTTTTTATAAATTAACGATTTACGAAAGGATTTTCGACGGAATGGATAAAAATCTATTAATACAAATATAAATCGTTTAAGGATGGATAACATTGCATAAATTGTAGTAGCAAATAACCAAAAGATTTTTGAGTACTAAGATCAACTTTGCAATTACCACGAGAATTGCATAAATTGCTATTAAAGAGTTACCGATCTCCTCGATGTTTTCTTCTGTATACAAGATGGCAAATATTTTAAAATCGATCTTTCAATTAACCTCCAGATCCTCGCAAGAACTCCAACCATTCCACGTTTCCTTTTTGCAAGTTTTTACATTAACATAAAAGTGAAGAACGTAGCACGGTTGCATTTCTTTAAAAATACTCATTAAACAAGTCTTTGAAATATATGAAATCCGAAAACTTCTTTATAAATTGGATTATTCTGTAAATTTATTGATTAACAACTTTGGTAACAAACTGAATTTTGTAAATTGATTAAAATTCAATAAAGTATTTAATTTATACTAAAACTTATGTAAGCACTTAAAGTGTGCGCTTTATTTATCATTTTACCATATGAAAATATATTAGAAAAGTTCAAGTGATACTGCTTTTTTGTTTTATTATTAAACTCAGTTATTAAGCTAAAAGTTTGGCTAAGAGAAATTATTAGAACTGTCGTTTGTTTGTTAATATACAAGTTTAAGTATAATTGTTAAACTAGATAATATATACTAGTTTTAACTGCAATTGCAATTGTGAAATACTTTGAGAATATACATAAAACGTTTTTAAAACACATCTTTAAATTTACGCATTTTCACTCTTGACAGAATTTTCTAGGGAAGAAAAGCGAAAAGATCAATATTCAGCATCTATTTGCATCAAAAGCAACTGTGAGAAAAAAAAAAACATAAGCACCAACTTCTTCAAGATTACTTTCAATAATTCCATATCCAACGTCTATATTTTATGTTTATATTTATAATTAACAATACTTTAAAGTTCTTAATTTCATAATTTTTAACATTGCTGCATAATTAAATAATTGCCTTATCAAACAAATAGCTTCATAAAAGAATAACTAATACTTTTATAGATTTCTATTGTTTGAAAAACCTTAAAATGTCTAAAATCAATATTAATTCATTTTCCACAAACATTTGAACACTAAAATTGTAATTTCAATTGACTAAACAAGAATAAATTTAATTGGCTTCAGCTTAAAAACACGAAAATGAATTTACAAAATTATTATATTTTTCCTTTTCTATTTTCTGATTTATTTATTTTCATTTATATGAAGATACTGAATCTTAATCAATGTAAATATTGTTATTGAAACATTAATTAATTTATTTAAATCCACACAAAATCAATAATTTAATTTTTAAAGACATTATTTTATGTCTTTAATTTTTTGGTATTTTCTGGCTTCCCATTTCTCAGTTGAAGTATTGCTTGTTGCTATTTTGGGATATATTTAAATCTTCTCTTCAACTTCGTATTCTACATATTTGCAATGCAAATATTTAGCTCAATGAAAGTGTTTTGTTTTCCACAAAAAGCGTTTTTAGATTTTGCTATGGAAAAATTTGGTTTAAATTTGTTATTGCTGCCGCTGTGGATTTCCTTTATTGAACATTCATTTATTAAACACAGTGTGTTGAGTGGAATATTAAATACAATCCTGAAAAAATCTACACTGTTTTCTTATCCTTTGAATCGTCTTTCTGTGCTTAAGATTTTTTGGTTTTGCTTTTAGTTTGTTATTTGCTTGCGCTTTTAAAGACTTTGCCAGAAAGGAATTTTAAAGAATCAACAATTTTTGTATGAAATCTGTGAGTTGCAATCAATCAGTCCCAGACTCGATGTGGCTGCAACTCACACTACAAAACACAAAATATTAGGCGAACATGAAAAAGAGAAGCAACGTACTCATATTCATGCTGAAAGTATGCAGCTAATCGCAACAAACTTCACCACACTCAACAAAATCAACGTACACAAGTCTGAAGTGCAGCAAAAGCAAAATAGGAAAACATAAAGAGTTGCACAGTGAGTATCACAACAGCGACAAGTGAATTAATAAACTAGAAATTATAAACGAACAACAACTACGACGTGGAGATGAGTGAAGTAAATTCAAAATCAATTTTGACAAATAACAATAAAAATAATGAATGTAAAACATCACAAAGTCAGAACGAGGATATAAAAGCAAGAACACAAAATAAGGACTACAAATAAATAGAAAAAGGAAGGCATATGAAAAATATACAAGCGTAATAAATAAAAAGTTATGGATAAAATTTAATAGCAAATGAATTTATACTGCGCTTACGGGAAAAGTTTTTAAAAATTAAAATATATCTTCCATTAGTATGACATTCTTTCTTATTTTCCAGAAAAATCCAGATATTATCCAGAAAAATCTTGGTTTAACTTGTTATAGAAAATTTAAATACAATCCCACAGCCGAAGTTTTGATAGAGAACCCTGAATAAGGTTAATTTTTTGGGAGTTTGCTATTATTCACTGTATAGTAATTTAAATACTCTGCTCTGATATGATTCCTTTGACTTTTATTGTACTGTGCTAATGAACGTATGCCATTTTAAACGTATAAAAGCGTAAAGTTGTTCCTTAACTTCTGTTAATTGTAGCTGCTAAACCAGATTAATTATTCGCCTGGTTTGTTCCAAGCTTAAGCAATAAATTAAGTGAAATATGTTAAGCCGCAGAGTATCACGCTAAAAACTTGAAATCACTCTCAACAACAAAAGTTGATTGAAAAGGATTCCCCTCGCTTTGGCTTTCACGCTGCTTTTATATTGTAATTCGCTTGGATTTATTTTTGTTGTTGTACATTAAATTAAATTCATAGTCATTTAATTATCATTTTGTTTTCCATTTCTTGTTGGCTTTTAATTCTTTCTTAAAATTCTTTCTTGTCTTTTATTTTATGCTACTTCGTTGTTACTAGCTAAATTTCATGCATTATTTTGTAAAATGTTTCTATGAGAATCCGTTAAACTTCTTCCTTCCTTTCAAGTGTTCGCTTTAAAATGTAAATTTAATTCTTTAATTTAAATTTTATTAGCCACTCATTAACAGTGCTTAAGTCTCACTATGGCTTTGATCATTAAAGTTGAGTGCTAAGTTTAAATGAATTCAGTGCAAAGACTTAAAAAGGAATCAGAAATTTCTGTTGGAAAATTGCAACAACTTGAAAAAGAAGCGCGATATATTGAATGTAAGGGAATTATTGAAGCAAAGAAAATATTTTAAGCTGTTTAAAACCAAATTAAGCCGGCTTCATATCACCGCTAGTGACAATTTAAATTTTCTCTTAAGAAAAGCATAACAAAAGGGAAATTAAGCTCAAGGGAAGACTTCTCCGCCGTCCCTCAGAATCCACGGCCATCGCAATGTAGTCATTATGAAGCACTGAAGCTCTTTTGGATTTCCCATCACGTGCATGTCGATTATTATTATTATTAAGAAAAGCTCTCGACTCATCAAATCAGTTTGTGGTAAAAAAAAGACGCCTCCGCTCCAGCAGAGCGCGTGTATAACAACTTCAAGCAGAAGCAGTCGCCATCGTCATCATTAACATCGCTTCTTCAACTGGACTCATTCACCACCTCCAGCAACTCACTGTTTAATGAGATGATTAAAATTAGTAATCGTCTTCGTACGCAGAATTTTTTGACATTGCTGCGTGTATCAGAAGACACCAAAGCTGGTGTCTACTTTTAGGCGCGGACATTTTTGTCCACTTTCGGAGAGGGAGAAACTCCTGTGAGATACTTCGAATGTCGCTTGATGATTGGAGGAAAAAACCAACAAAAAAAGCATCCAGCGGCTTGTGAATGGTGACGTAATTATGTCATCTAAAGATATTTAATGTGTTCAGCACGCATTTTCATGGCACACAAAAGATCATCATAACATGTGTGAAATTAAATGTCCCCGTTGCCAAACTTTATTTAATCACTTATTAAGTTAGCACGTGTTTCCGAGCAATAATTTATGCACATTTCACATCCTTGTATCATCAACAGCGTCGTCTGCGTTGTCGAATGTTGTTAAGTAGATTATATTAAAGTGTTTTGTTTCTTATTGCAAGAAATATAAAATATATACAATGGAAACCGTCCAGAAGAAATATATTCATCGCTTTTATACGCTTAAATAATAAGATTAGGTACACAGCATCACCTTTGTTTTTCTACAATCTCTGAAAAAAAGCCGTTCAAATGGCAACTGCTCGTTGCTTATGCAAACGAATTTAAGAATTTCGCCTGCGGTGTATATAAATAAAGTCCTCAAAGAGTTTTACTTTAATCTTACTCGATCTACTCATTTTCGAGCATATTTAAATTCATTTATTAAATATTATCGCAGGAGATTCGACAAAGGCAAAGACTGCCTCAAGGAATTTGTAAGTTTTCTTTTAATTTATGTTTAAAAAGTTCGCTTCATTAAATATTTTCACAATAATTGTGAATTCTTTTAGTTTGTCAAATAATTTAAATGAATTTCGATAATATTTAAAATTTAACCATTATCACACTATTAATAATAAGTATTTATAAAAAGTCGCGTTTTGTAGCAAACCATCAACAAAAAAAAAATCAATGATTTACACTTAGCAACAATTAAAGTTTCGCTTCGTGTGTTTCCAATTCTTTTAATTAAAAAAATCCTGAAAATATCATTAAATGATTCGACTGTTTTCATACATTTATTATTATTATTATTATTATTATTATTGCTTAGTCATTGTAATTAAATTATTTGCAATATAACATCCACTGTGCTCCCATTTCTAATGATTGCCCATTTTAAGATTAACCAACTTCAGTTCACCAACAACCAAAGAAATTAAGGACCTCAAAGTATTGCATATTTAAAATCTATTGTGGCTTATTTTTATTATCAAGCAGTCAATATTAAAACTCGTGTATATTTTTACGATTTAATAAAATGACGAGGAAATTCCTACAAATATAAAGAAATGATTGGCCAAATAAATGATAGATATATATTGATGAGATATTCAATTAATGGTCATCGATTTTGAAAGCTGTTTTAAAGATAAGAATTAGAATCCTTTTCTTCATTTGAATTCAGGGTTTAAGTATTGATTTTTAGCCTTTCTTAATGAAAGACAGAAAACATCCTTTCTCTGTAATATTCAATAATTTTTTCACTTTATTTCACTTTTGTTTATATTAAATATTTTCTTCATATTTCATAAATTTTTACACACAGTTTTGCACTCTTCACGGAGGTCATTTATACGCTAACTCTTTCGTTCGTCTATATCACTACTTAATGATAAAGAACAGTAACAATTCGTATTTTACATATGAAACATATTTACTATAAACAAAATCTAATATCTCCTCCGTCCTTTCCACGACTTAGTTGCGATTTATACCAGTTGCGAATTGGTCGATTCGCTTTTTTGCTTTGACAACCAACTACCGATTTTAGCCAGGTTCTGGTCCAACCACCGGATGTTGTATTTGACTGTTTCCAGCGCTTGTTTGCGCCCCGCTGTTCCTGCATATTTGGCAAAGAAAGTCTGCATCTCTTCGAGTTTGGTTTGCGTTGTGAAACCTGCCGTTATTCCCGGCATCAGACGTCCTAAATGCACGTCATTGCTGCCGAAACGCTTGGACATTTGTGGCCAATTCTCTCGAACATAATCCCACACTAAATTCTTCCCGATGGGGTTTTTCGAAATGTATCGCAAACAAGTGAAGTAATCCTGACCGCGAACATTTTTTTCATCCCACGCCCAGTTAATGTATCTGAAAGAGACAGTGAAATTTTATGTCAGAGCCACATGAATACCAGCACGAACCGCTGAAGGATCCAAGGTTCTTTAATGGCTGCCAGTGCTTGCATTAGTTTGAGTTTTTCCTGGGCGTCCGTCTCCGCAACAAACAGCTTCCACACCTGATCCCAAGTCTGCTCGCTTCCGGCTGTCTGCATGCCGTAATAGTAGACGACCGACCGAAGATCTGGACTGGGACGCACCTCCGGCTGCCTCAGCCACATTTCGAAGCGACTTCTTGCCGCCTGTAAAGCGCCCGGCTCTCCGAATTTGCAAGCAGTTCGCAATATATCGACACGCAGCCGGCTGAATATTAATGAAATATAACAGTAATTCAATAGACTAACAAATTACCAACTAATGCTTACTTTTGAAGGTGATCTCCAGTCGAATTCGACGAAGCAGACGCTTGGTAAACGTTCAAGAGTTTGCGGACGTACAGCTCAAAGTCTCTATGAAGGTCCGTCGAATACAACAAGCTCCGAATGGCCTTTAGCCGAGAGGCTCCCACCTTCCACGGTACGTAGTCGCGTTCTTGCTCCAGATACTTGCTCAAGTCCAAAGCGATGCTGTAGTCCAATTGCGAGGCGTCAGCTAAGGCGAAGGCGTCGCTCAGCAGGTGCGCACGATCAGGTACGCTGAATGAGTTTGGAGAGGAGATGAGCGAAGAAATCAGCGTTTGCCACATCTGTTCGGGGTAGTTGACGCGATAGTAACCCTTTTGATCCTTATTAAACTTTATCCAGTCGACAGATTCGTCGAGATCTACAATCACTGGAAGAGAAGAGGAAGGAAAGTGAGGACTTCTATTAAATATTCAATGATAGTAGGTGATAGATTCAGAGAGGAGCTCTTAGCTATTCAGAGGATCGCAAAAACTACTCACATTCTTGGTCATTGTGATTGAAGATGGTCCGTTGAACTTCATTGCTGGCACTGCTGAAATAAGTGATTGGAATGGACCAACGATAGCTATGAACAGAAAACCATTAATATAAAGTTTCACAGGCAGTAACTCGATTGCATACTTAAATGTCGACTCATCATGGAAATCAATGTAATCCTCGGGGTTCGAGAAGAACCGCCTTTGCGTCAACTTGAAACTGGTGCCATTCTGCGTGACTTCGACGACTGGGAAACCCGTTTGCTCAGTCCACGTCTTCAAAATCAATCTGAGAAGTAAGAAAAAGTTTTGTGCTCATTTCAGATTCAACACAAAAACAGCACTTGACCCACTTGATATCGAAATCAAAGTCTTGCTGCTCGATTTCAGTCAGGAAGTCATCGGTCTCAGCGTTTGCAAAGATGAAGTTTTCCAGGTACTTTTGCGTGGCATTTCGGAACTTCTCCGCACCAACCAAATCCTCCAGCATCCGTATGATGGAAGCGCCCTTGGCGTAGGTGACGGCGTCGAAGTGTTCCGCTATTTGATTGGGACTTTCCACGGCATTTACGATGGGATGAGACGCTAGCGTAGCGTCCAGTTTCATGACCACATGCAAATCTTCGACGAGGAACTGATCGAGCTTCGGGGGTAAAAATAATCGTTGTTTAAATGAGCCAGTATAACGAAATAAACGCCTTACCATCTTCCAATCCGGGTGCACCGCGTCGACTCCCTTGTACTCCATATAGCTAGCGAAACCTTCATTGAGCCATAAATCGTTCCACCATTTCATGGTAACTGAAATCGAAAGCTTTCGTAAGACATCCACAAGAGCTTGAAAGTTAACGGTGCCAAAGAGCCTTAAGCCTATAGGCCTATAGTCCGTAGACTTACCTAGATTTCCAAACCACATGTGAGCCAATTCATGGGCCACGACTGTAGCCACGCGTTGCTTATTTGCGCTGGAACTGTTCGCTTCGTCATACAGCAGCGCTGTTTCACGATATGTGATCAGACCCCAGTGCTCCATGGCGCCAGAACCGAAATCGGGTATTGCTGCCATATCTGCGATTGATTAATGAAATGAATTGCAATAACATGTGGTAAAAACGAAGCTCTAATTGATTGTTACCTAGTTTTGGCAATGGGTATGGGACATTGAAATATTTAATGTAGTACTCTGTGATGGCAGCGCCAGTATCAAGCGCGTACTGGACCTTATTGACCTGCGTAGCTGTTGAAAAGACTCGCATTTCGAAGTCTTTGGCGTTCTCCAAACTTCCACGAACGACTCTTGATCGGTTCGCGAAGTCCGAGACTATGAAACAGACCAAATAAGTGCTCATGGGGACGCTTTCCGCGAAAGTGACTTCGGTGTTGTCGCCGACAACTGTTTCTGTCTGTTAATTGCATTAATTAGCATCAGTTTAAAACGAGAAAATGTTTATAATCGTGTAACTCACATCCACGTTCATGTTGGACAGGGCGTGGTAACCATCTCCAGAAGGAAATACAACAGTGACTTCAAAGGTGGCCTTCATATCGGGCTCGTCAAAGCAGGGAAAGGCTTGGCGCGCAAACGTCGGTTCGAATTTCGATGTGGCAATCCATCTGAAAGGAAATGACAACAAACATAGTACGAAATCAAAATTATTTAATAGTGATTGTTCTTTAAATGGGTCTTTTAATACACACTGAGAGCACCTTCGTTTCTATCACCACACCAAATCCTACCTCGTTTCGTTTGTTTGCTTATCAAAGTAGCTGCTCTGATAGAATCCAACAATTCTATCCGTTAGTGAGCCATTGAACTGCATGCTTAGCGTATATTCGCCTATTTCAAGAGGTTTTTCGAACTCGGTGATCCAATATTCAAGCTCCGGATGCTCGAAAGTCAGGGATGGTGTCACATTTGCCAACTTATCGCCCGCTTCTGAGACTTGCAGCACCTCCTGTGTCGTCACTGTCAGCATCTTCGAGTGCACCGCAATAAAGCCGACCGGCTTGAGCACCTTCAGGCGAATGGTCACGTTCCCCATGAAGGTTTTCGTCTTGAGGTCCGACTTCAAGCGCAGCCGATAATGCTTCGGTTGCACCTCTCGCGGCAACCGAAACGACAGTTGATTTAGAATCTTTGACATTGCCATGGCGCCGGATAATTTGTCAGTGGAGTAAATTGGAATTTCTGTTGGAAATTCGCTGCTATTGTTGGCGATGTGGTCGCTTTGCTCACTGGATCGATATCGCAGAATAGGCTTCGTGGAGAGCACCAACTGATCATCGTACGCTACATCGCCACTTGGAATTGCATAAGCAAATCGTCCGTCGGCGTCTGTGAGATTGACGCCGACGCGGCTAGTGGCGAGATCTGCTTCTTTCATCGCATTCTCGACGGCGATCTGCCGGCCGACGTAGACGAGCGCTCCCAACAGAAAAGCGCACAACACGAAGAGAAATACACAGAATCCGGCGAGAGTGAGAAGTGCGTTCGACGGTTGTTTCCGGCGACTGCGCCCGAGGTGTGTGTCTTTGACGCGATGGTGCTCGTCAGTCGAGAGACTCGAACGCGGACGCACCGGCGGCACCTTTGCATGATTAGGCGGGTACATGACGGGCGGGGCGCGTGCGAAAAAACGTGGGTGTCGTCGAACGGCGAACGAGGATCGGCGATGAGAAGAAGGAAGAATTCAATTGAAATTGAAATATCGATAAGTTTTTAACTAGCATTTGACGAGTGAATGATGAGTTTTGTATTTCTTTAGTTTTATTTCTATTTAATAGAAAAATGTCACTCGAAAATTGATGAAATTTGATTATAGTTGATCGTCAGTCATTGATTTTGAACTGTATTCAGTGATTGTGATTATTTCAGAAGAGTTTGGAAAAGGAAAGAGCTTAAAAACCATTTAAATACGTATTTAAATTGCATGCAAACATTAACATGAATTTTTAGTTTAATTTAATTTTAATATTCTGCTTCATTTAGAAAAGAAATTATCACGTAATGCATTCATAAGCGAAGTTATCAGAGTCTTCAGAATCGCGTGCAAACAGCAATAAAAGCAACGCTTGCGGTTTGCTTCCAATTTTTAATAATAATACACAAAAAAGCAATGAAATTACTCTCGATGTTGATGTGGTCAATGAATTAAAGCAGTGAAACGAAACTCAACAAAGCGCAGCACAAAAATAATTGTAAAATCCATTCGTTGACATGAAATGCGGTCTTTTTGTGGTAATAATTGAATATTGATTAAAAGATTTTGTTGAGTTTAAAGTGAGAAAATCCTAAACGTGAAGTCATCGGCTGCTGCTCCAATTAATCGAATAGAAAAACCTAATACAACCACAAAAAGAACCACAAAAAATTTATTAATTCAACGAGAACATAAAAGAGCAAAAGACAGAAGAACAATTACGATAATTCAAACTTTAGTTATTGCGAACAAAACAATTATTCGCCATAATCAAGAGTAATTTTTGTATATTACAAAAAAGTAATCAATTAAAAATTTGTGTAACTTATCACCGGGACGTATGCGCAACAATTGCTCAAAATTAATTAAAGTCAATTTAAAACTCAAATCGAAAAATCCAATTTCGTTTGAATTGAAAAAATAGAAAAACAAAAAATATATAAAAACCCATCGCTTGTTTTATGAAACAACATCTGTTATTTTTGCCATCTGCTGCCAATTCTCTCAACATCCATTATTCAATTATTATTAAAAGAATATTTCTGCAGATATGTGTGAAAAATATGAATTGAATTCATAAAGTGCGCTACACCAAAAGCAACGCCAGGAAACATGAAATACAAACAAAAGCAACTCCGAAGAGTCTTCAGTCATCCACTCGTTCAACTTGCAACCACTTCTTTTTATATTTAATTTACACAAAGCAATTAAAGTAGGATTAAAATTGTACGAATGCTAATTTTTTTATCTGTTTTTCAGTTATTAAATACATTTATTAGCTATTGTGCTTCATTCTATGTTTGTAAGTTGAAGCAAAAACAACAATAATCACCAATAATAATCAAAATTATAAAAGAAAAAAGACTGACGTTGAATTACCAGCATCGTAATTTTCTGCAGGTACCACTATCAAAAAATCATGTTTCTCTTTTATAAATAAAATGCTTTTTTTTGTTTATTTCTTTCCTTTTTTTGTCGATTTGCCAAAGTTTGATAGCCTAAAAAGTTATTTGCGTGAGCAATCGTGAGAAACGTTATAAAATCCGTCGACTTTGTTGCAATTTGTTGTAATTATGGTTTGCAATGCGGTTGCAATCACAATACACGACGGTGAGTGCAAAAATTATTTATTTCAACAATATATTCATTCATTGCGACGATTACAAATGTGATTAGATTTCTTTTAGTCATAAGTTTATGAAAACATTCATGTGTTTAGTTGTATGATAGATACTTCATTTAGATACTTTATTCATTTGTGAATGGCGTGAAAAAAGACCATTAATTAGTAAATTTTAAAGTAGTAGTTGGTAAAACCCTTTGAAAGTGTATTACAATGCGAAGAAATGCTGCTTCCGTGTGGAATATTACATTTTTTCTGCTCAAAAGTCTCACACGATGCTGCAATTACATTATCTAGGAGCTCCATTGAAGCGATGTAAATCTTAATACAATAATTTTTATGTCCTACAAAGAAAACCGTCATCTTCGTCATCAGCACAAGCAACTACATCATCAACATCACTATCATCATCATTTCATCTTCAGAAACGTCTCGTGACTCGTTAAGAAATCGTATCGAGTTACATACGTTGGCTGGCGATGTTGATAACGATGCATAAAGAATGAGGAATAATGCATGTATTGAATGTCTGTTAGATGACAAATTATTAATGATATCGTATGTAATCATTATTAGTAGCAGTTGTGCAGCAGCCATCGCTGCTTTCTGTTGTATTTTCATAGGCTAAAGAAAGAGTCTTTCATATATCAATTCTGTTATTTTCCCTTTGATTTAATAATCGTTAAATATTCATAACAAAATTAGTCAAATGCCTTCAGTTTTTTTGGTACTTCAGTGAGTTCGTTCAAGTACTTCTCAATTAGTTTATACATGAAAAATGACTTGTACTGAAGTCCTAAAAGGAACGACCCAAGTCAAATGTAACAAGAATCATTTCGCAATTGGAAAACCTCTTTGTTTATATTTCTAATGTCTTTTTAAACCTTAAAAAGTATATCTTCTCCCACAAAATAGATTTTTTTCTGTTTTTTCTGTCTTTTCTTTGGGGAACAAAGCAAAAATGATTTAGAGAAATCATATCAAACATGGATCGAACCGAATCTAAATCCACATTCAAATAACTCGTTAATTGATGGCATTAAATTTGCCAATTAGACGAGAATTCTTTATGAAATGACTTCATCATCGTCAACTTTGTCTAAACAGCAAACATAATTAAATAAATTTTTATCAACAATTTCGATTCCGTGTGCTTTCAAAAGTCATCGTCAGTTGTCATTCTCAGTTGTTGATGGCCTATTAAAAGTGGAATTTTCCTGTTGCTAAATGAGAGCAGCCAACACTGAATCGCAAGAAACGCAGATGAAGCACAAAAGATAGAAAATGCGACATACAAAGCATTCATTCACTCATTCGCTGAAATGTCGAGCGGTCGGCCGCCTGCAAATTTTATTGAACGAAATGAGCATCAATGAACACAATCGCTGCGTTGTGTGTCAAGCTCTAATTTACTCAGCTTTTGAATCGTTTCTCAAGACGTTTCAGTTTCAGTTGCAGTTGTGTGGGAGTTTTTTTTTTCTTTCCATGAAGAAAAACCACGCGAAAGATGAGTTGAGCTTCGTTCGTGTTGCTTTATTCAGATGCTTAGATAGCAAATGAAGCTTTGTGCTTTCAATATTCATTAAATAATAACTTAAATTACGTTTTTAAACGCCATTTAAATTGGTCAATTAAGTTTCTTGAACTCGGCGATCAACGAACGAAATTTATGAATAAAACATTTTACTAATTTTGCTAAAATTATTTTAAATTCAAAGTTCATCTCTGCTCTTCAAATAAAGAAGTAAATTCAATGAGGAGTTGACATTTACATTAGGAGAGAATGAAATATTGATGCAGGAACAAAGCGATTAAAAAAAAGAAAGAAAGAAAGAAAGAGCGCAGATAGGCTTATAAACGAAGAACTTTTTGTTTAAGTTGTTTGTACTTTAAACAAGAAAAACCTCTAAATTTCTATTGAAAATTTTATTCTCTGCTGTAGTAATAAATTATAAATTAAAGCTGCCTTTTATCAGCAATCATTATATTTTATTAATGTAGTGATTATTAGCATTGTAGCTTCTAATTAAAAAAATTACAATAATGATAATAATAACAACAATTCGTTATATTAATAACATTAATAAAAACGGTTGATTCATCCACTCGAGGGTCAACAGCTTTTCGAAGGATTTTCATTTAAAAAAGCGATTTTATTCAGCATGCAAACAACGAAGCAGCATTCATAAAAAAAGCGAAGAGGAAAAGACTTGCGAATGTTGAAGTTTTCATCAGATGCAACACATTAAATTGATCAACATAAACAAAAATAATTCATTTGCTTACATAGGAAATCACTAAATCCAGCGGATGCATTGTTTTTTTCACAAAAACAAACAAATTAATTTAAATTTTAATGCCATTTTTCCTTGTTTACAAAAAATGACGGAAAGACATCAACTTAAATCGCTAACAATGAATCCAATCACAAAAACAGCTGCTCCATTTCAGTGTATAAATAAATAAGAAAAGATTTAATGTTGGCCGTTTGTTGGTTTGATGCTTTGCTTCTTTCAACGGCAATAAGCAAAAACAGTTACCAGAGAAATGAGATTGTGGTAGAAAGAAGTCAGAAACGCGGAAGGGAAGAGGAAAGGTGAATGAGGAAGACGTTAAGGAGCAAGAGAAGAAGAGACAAAGAGGTCAGCATACAGCAGCATCCATTCACACACGCACACACAACTTGTCTTCGCTCCCGACTTGACATGTTTGACAAGAAGAAAGTGCGATCGACGAAAGCTTCAGCGCGAGCGTCGATGCGAGTTTGATGCAAAAACCAGAAAAATAACTGAAAACTGCTCGTCGCCGTTGATGTGCATTCAATCATGTGCAAAAAGCGGTGTATGTCGTGGAAGCTCGACGGAAAGAGAGGACGAAAGAAGGCGTAGGAAAGCAGCTCTAAATAACTAAAGACCAGGAATCAGAACGATAAACAACAACAACAACGACTGCCGACTCACGACTTGTTGGCCTTCTTCAGCCGATGGAGCAGCAAATGAACTCGGCGGCGGAGTGAAGCCATGTGACTAACTGCAACCTGTTTTAGACCGACACTAAACAATTGCAACCGCGACTTTCGTAGAGAAAGAATTGGCAAATGCTGGTAAAAGCAACGTTTAAACGAGTTTGTGAAACAAATAAACAAAACCCAATTAATTGCGGATTTTAGTACCGAAAAATTTAAGTATTTAATTTCATTTAGAAATAATATTCAACATTTTGCATAGGTGCTTCTTTTAATGAATAAATAAATAGTTTCACTTTTTCACTTCTCTTAAATTTTAACTGCGTATGAAATTGGCTTTTCTACCATTTCTTTTATGTCTGTTTATGTTTTTATTATTCCGCTGACGCATTCTTTCATGTCAAGCGATCGGACTGCTCCAACTTCGTACGTGATTTTTTTTTGTCGCGCACGCGTTCGTCGCTCGCGTTGTTCCCCACCTCGAAATGGGGCCAGGAACGCAGATGTTACGCGTTTCGAATCGATTCGTAGGGAGGAGCGCTTTCTCTCGAAATGGGTTGGGTTGGGTCCAACCTGAATTTTCACTAATAAATTATTTATCACGACGCGTATTTAATATCTAATCGAATTATCTTGATTCCTTCGATATTACTTTTGTTTAATTTTGTCCGCCCTTTTTTCCTGTCTCACGTCGTGCTCAACTGTTTGTCTCCGGCCGCTGCGAATCGTCAACTGAGCTCCAAGTCAACTCGACTTTATGCTCCAAGCTCAGCTCAGCTCAACGCAGACCGGTATCTGGTAGTGATTTGTTGTTTTAGCTTTTCTCCAATCCTTCTCTGCAAGCACACTCTCGATGAGTACAGCATAGAAAAGGTGCATACGCATGAAGCATTCATATTAAATATTCATTTATATTTCAATTCAAACGACTTTCAGAAAAAAAAACTGTCACACTACAACAACAACAGAACACGTATGACACGAAAGTTTGAAGCCGAGCTTAAGCCGAACCGAACAGAGTAGCTGCTGAGCAGAGTAACTTAAGTTTTTGCTCTTTTTGCTCACTTGTTGCTGCTGGCACGCTCTCCCGTTTATTTTGTTGCGCTCTTTTCTTTGTTATCAACAGGCTGATGCGCATAAAATCTCATTTATATATTTATCTTATAATTAACGCCTTCATTGAATTACTACGCAAATATTTAGGAAGAAGTAATTATGGCCACTTGAAGCTATTGTGTTGAGAAGGGGAAAGAAATTAAACAATCATATCTCCAGCTGATAACATTTTTTATATTACGATTAATTAATTGATTTTCACAATCTGTTGTCCGTTGTTTATTTATTTCATATCAGAAAACGATTAGTGATAATCTATGGACAACAGCAAATGTGTTCTCGTGCTAAATACAGAAAAGTCAGGGAGTATTTTACACTTTGACTTTTACTTAACCAACACATTTGATCTTTTTTATATTTTTTCAGCAAAAAAATTATATATTAATTAATTGCTTGGTAGAAATTAAGAATATTATTTTTATGCAAGGCAGATTTGCCATTGCACGCAATTATTATTGTCGACTGGCAAAAGAGAGTAAAAATGACAATTAACAATTTAAAATGAAGTTGAATGCACTTTTGCAGTACATTTAATGAATCAGCGATCACCAGCAATCAACGAAAGCGAAGCAAACAAACACAAGCAAGGAAAATTCAAATCAAACCACGCCGAAGTCATGCGTTATCAACACAACAGCCAAAAGACGAGGTGAATAAGGAATTAGTAAAAATCTCTCGTCACTTATTCACCTCATAATAATGATTCTTACCTTGTTTGGTGATTGCTATCCGAATATGAACTGGCATACATCCCCGAGACGCCAACCATAGCGAAACTGAAGTCGATGAAGATGGCGTAGGGCGTGCCTATCCGCAGGACTTGATAAAGTTCGATAATGAGCAGTTCGCGGTCCTCGTCGAGTTGAACACTTTTGACAAAAATCCGCAGTCGCAGCGTGAAGCTATGAATGCTGAACGAATTGATTTTCATATCCTTAGCATTCATCACAATCAAGTTCGTTTCTTCTTCGACTTCTATCTGAACGGAGACCTTCCCATCGCAGGTACGTTTCTTCAGATCCGGATGCCAATGGATGTGGTATTTAATGGGCTTCAGATGAGAGGGAAGCCGATATCGAATCTGCATACAAAGAGTATTGATTCAAGTGTGTGTAATAAAAGCATTTCATTAATAATAGAAATAGCCAAAAAAAAGGATTAATAAGCATTTAATTCTAATTTTCTAATTTTCTAAATTATATTTAATTAATACGAATAAAAACTACATCAAATTTGTGATCATTTTGGATTAAGTGTTGGAGATCGTGATGAGTTCGTTGCTGATTCTATCCATTTTCTTATCGGAGCAGGTTGAGGTTTCAATAAGATGCGAGAATGGAAACTTTTTACTGGTCCTTGTATGTATAATTCTAGTATTTCCAGCTTCTGGTGAAAGCGTCGCAGTTCAATTGACATGCTGGCATTTTTAACGGCCAACACGGTTGTGGCCACAATAAACACGATGCTCAGAAAAAGCAGCAAAATCGATACTCGTTTGTGTGCCAAACAATCACCAGCTGACAGATGGTAATAAAGACACATTCATCATTTATCGAGCGCATGTATCTTTAAAATATTTACCCATTTTCCGTATTTCTTTAAAACTCTTAACTTTAGCAAATCAATTTTAAAGTAAGCCAACAAATTCGATTCTAATTCTTTTTATACATCCACCGAAATCTTTCATAAATACACATTAACACAATATTTTCATTTATAATGCCTATAAAATATCAATTAAATTAGAAGAAAAATAAAACAAAAATTGAATTGGTTGCTGTCCTCCAATTCAATTTAATTTACAAGATAAAAAATATCGAATTGCTTTACTGTAGCCGTGTTAAAAAATTTCAACTAATTGCTAACAGATTGATAAGGACGACAGAAATTTAAAAATTGTTTAGAAGAAATTATTTATTTAATAAAAGAGATAAGAGAGATAAGTGAGAGGTCATCATAACTTCGAAGGGCAAAAGCCATTTAAATAGTATTTATTTGTATTTCTTCGACTTCCCAATTTAGCTTTTTATTTTTCCAAACTCTTTATTTTTAATACGTAATTCTTTGGCCTTAAGTGCTGCCATTGCCATTAAAAAAGTTCATTGAAATCTATATTTTGACCGAAGATCCATAAAAACAAATATCTTAAATCATGAAATGATTATCTGAATTTAATCGAGGATAAGTAGAAAAATATTGGTTAAAAAAGTATTGAATAATAAATAAATAATGAATAAAGGGATTGATTTAATGGATTTATATTCATTCAGGACTTGACCGGGGAATAATAAAATGAAAAACAAAAATTACAAAACAATAGAATTAAGGATTTTTCAGAAATAAAATTGAAGATGAATAATAAGACGAAAAAATATATTACTTTTACAATAAAAACTTCCACGTTTAACACGTTTCATGCAATTTTCTTACCTTGTCCGGACCTGTCAATCCCGGCGGTAATTCTGGCAACCATGGCACTACATTTGAAATTGCTGATTTATTTGAATCTGCGTTTGTTTGGCTATCAATTGTATCTGTTGTTGATGGAGAAGCTGTTGATATCTCAGTTAAATTATTTAGAACATGTTGCAGCTCAGTCGCTAGATTATCCCTTTGCACAATCAAAACAACGGTACACACTAATAATCCGGTCGCCGCCAGAGCAAAGAAAATCCCAAATACTTTACTCACCACTAAAATGCAATTAAACAATTGGAAATAGTAGAAATTTGAAACTTTTTTTGATAACATACGCAGCATTTTTAAAGAATAATATTTGTTCAATTATTTTCATCAAATAATAAGAAATTTATTCCAATTTTCTTTTTTGTTAGTAAATCAAGCACAGGTCTGACTTTCCTCTCCGTTTCGTTACAGTTCTAATCCCAAACTAATTTTTCGACAAGCTTCGGACCTACTAAAATTTAATTTTCTTAGGTTTCTTGTCGTGATGATAATGGGTTTATCTTTCGATAGTGTGATATACGTATTCGAACATTTAAGTTTTACGATTATATTGGTGTTTTCTTAGCCTTTCCCATTGTTTTATAACGTTCTCCTCTGTTGGAAATCAAACGCTTGTATTTTTGTTTCTATCTTAATTGTAATCTTCTTCTTCTTCTTCTTTTGGATGATAAAGAATCATTTGAGGCAATTTCTACTAGATAATCGAAAAGCTTTGACTTGTTAATAACCAATAATAATGCCAATAAAATTGTAATCGAGCGACCGTTACGTGATAAAGTTAAATAAATATCTCAAAGAGTGTGAATTACCGGAAATGCGTAGGTAAAAAAAATTGGGTTAGACATCGTATATCTGGTATATATTTGTTTATACTATTTAAACTCTCTGTTCATATGACGAAATCTTTCTTTTAAATCCGCAATATATCCGTAATAATGAAAATTATGAAAAAATTACGGAATTCACGCATACCCGGGCACAATCTACAAAGGGGAAGTTGCGTGATTTACATGTGGTAAGAAAAAATGATTTCACACAAAAATTGCACAAATATTGGCATTTTTTTTATGGCACATTGTCAGTGTTTAGACAATACATGCTGTTTTACTGTTTCTCCAGTTTGGTTTCTCAGCTAATGGTTTTCTTGGAAAATGTACTCACGGTAATTGCATACTTTCCGGCAGCAATGTAATGCTGCACTCATATCCATTTCTTTAGAATCGCCGAGAAAGCGAATAGTTTTACGCTACAAAGATTATAATAATTTCAGAAACTAAATAAATAAATAATGACCTCTTCAATTCGATTATTTAAATAGTAATAAAGTAATTTCCTAGTCGTTTTACCACTCAAAAGACGAGTTACAAAAACTTTATATGTTTGGATAAACATAATTAATTATTCCAATAAAGAAATTTGTACTATCTGCAAAACTGATTAGATATTATATTTTGTACAAAAGAAATTAATAGAAAACCAAAACTCTCTATAACATTTAGTCAATTTGTTTCGACAACCATTTAGCCAACTTATCAGGGTTTTCTTGCAACCAAACAATATTGCTTTTAACCGTCTCTAAAGCCCGTTTGCGAGCTGCTGTTCCTGCACCTGCTTCTGGGTATTTCGCGAAGAAGTTCTGCATTTCCTCGAGTTTAGTTTGTGTCGAGAATTTGCTTGTGATTCCTGGAATCAAACTCCCCAAATAGCGATCATTTATTCCAAAGCGCTGCACTAAATGCGGCCAGTTCTCACGCACATAATCCCAAACGATGGGCTCACCTATCGGGTTGGCGGCAATATTTTGAAGGCACGAGAAGTAATCCTGACCTCGAACATATCGTTCATCCCAAGCCAACTGCACAAACCTGAAAAAGATAAAGGATGCAGGAGCAATAACACAGCGCAGTAAAAGTGAATTCGCAAATTTTTCAGTAGAAATAAATCGAACCTGCTTAAAATGACAGATTCCCGCACAGCAGACAATCCGGACATAAGTTTATTCTTTTCGCTAGCATCCTTCTCGGCCACAAACAACTCCCAAACCTTATTCCACGAATCCTCATCGCCTTCTTGTAACATACCGTAATAATAGACCGTCTCGCGTACATCGGGTTGTGGACGCGAGTTTGCCGGATCAGCCAACCAAGATTTGAATTGGTTCCCAGCTTCCTTGAGGCAACCTGGCACTCCGAGTGAGCAGGCCGCATTCAAAACGGTGACACGCAAAAGACTAAAAATTCACTAAATAAGAGATCGATCGATGTGAACTTTCAAAACACGAAACGAACTTCTGTGTGTGTTCCGGACTCACAGCCCAGCCGACATTGTGATAGATTGGCTCAAGCAAGTTGCGTGCGTACTTCCTGTAGGCCACAAATGTCTCGGTGTACAAGAGTTTGTTTTTCAGCGCGATCAACTTCGAGGCTGCCACACTCCACGGCACGTACTCGCGCTCATCGCCAAGATACATGGTCATTTCCAAAGCAATATCATATGAAAGTTGTGTCGAATCAGCCAGAGAAAAGGCATCATTCAGCAAAGAAGCACGGTCGCCGACAGAAACGATCTGAGAAAATCACGTCGATCAGTTGATCAATCAATTGAACACCTTTGATTAGCAAATTAGTTACATGCGGATTGTACATCAACGCTGCGGCCAAGTTGTTCCATATGTTGACCGGATAATTAACGCGATAGTAACCGACTTGATCGTAATTCAGCTTGATCCACTTCACGTTGTTGTTCAAATGGATGTACACTGTCCAAATGACGAAGACAATTATCGAAATCGCTTGCAGAATACGAAACTAACTTACTTTCGCTTTGGTTGTGATAAAACCATGCACGCTGTACAGTCGCATTTGTGCTGGTCGTGTACGTGATAGGGATGGACCAAGTGTAGCTGAAATGGTTGACGATAGAGATCGCTCGGCTGGACTTCGGTTCACTTCATTGATTTGGATAAGAGACTCACTTAAATGGCGAATCACTGTAGATGCCGTTATAGTCATCGGGATTGGAGAAGAAACGTTTCTGTGTAAGTTTGTAGACTGTTTCCGAGACCTGCTCTACCTGAACCACGGGCAGACCCATTTGCTCTGTCCAAGTGCGCATAACAGCCTTCACGTCGATGCCCAGTTGCAGTTTGTCGATCTCGCTCAAGAAGTCATTCGTTACAGCGTTGCGATATTTGAATTCGTTTAAGTAGTTTGTTACTGCTCTGCGGAAGTTTTCCGGCCCCAGAAAGTCCTCTAACATGCGTATAATGGAGGAGCCCTTGGAATAAGTGATGGAGTCGAATATTTCGGTGATCTGATTAGGGTTGGCCACCGTTTGAATAATGGGATGGGAGCCTAGAGTAGCATCCAAAGCAAGTACTCCGTGCAAAGTACCAATTATAAATTGATCGCGCTTAAACAAATAATTAAATAAATTACATACATATTTATAGATATACTATATATACGATTATAATACCATCTTCCAATCGGGAAATTTAGCCTCAACTCCTTTGTTCTCAATATAACTAGCAAAGCCTTCGTTGAGCCATAGATCGTTCCACCATTTCATGGTAACTGTGGGACCAGAATGACAACATGTTATAAAATGAATACATTCGAGGTTCTACTGCATACCTAAATTCCCGAACCACATGTGAGCGAATTCATGCGCTATTACGCTAGCCACTCGCTGCTTGTTGGCCGTTGAGCTCTCGGCAGGGTCGTATAGCAGAGCCGTTTCTCGGTACGTCACCAAGCCCCAGTGCTCCATGGCCCCCGACACGAAATCGGGAATTGCAGCCATGTCTGCAACACAATTCAATAAACGTAACTAAAGCGGGTTCAACTTGTTCCGTACTCACCCAACTTCGGCAACGGATACTCGATTTGGAAGTAGTCAATGTAGTACTCAATCACAGCTGCACCCACCTCCAAAGCAAAGTCAACTTTATCGATCTGTTCCGGAGTAGCAAAGACACGCATCAGAAACGGTTGGCCAATGCCTTCCTTGTTGACCTGTTTTTCTTTGAATTCGAAATCGGAAATGATGAAACATGCCAAGTAGGTGCTCATTGGTACACTTTTGTTGAATTCCACTTGAGTATATGCACCAACGTCCGATGACATCTACAAGAAGTCAAATAATAGTCAATATCAATCTCATAGTTCTTGATCGCTCTAAACGACTCACAATCTCATTCATGTTGGAGAGTGCATGATAGCCGCCTTCTTTGGGATGACCCAAGACTATATGGTAGGTGGCTTTCATGGCCGGCTCGTCGAAGCAGGGGAAAGCCTGACGTGCATATGTCGGCTCGAACTTGGATGTGGAAATGGTTCTGCAAGGTGAAAGAACGTTTACACGATTGTATGAAATAAAATTGAAAATCTTATGACTTTCGCGATCCATCGGCCTTAAGATATGAGGAGCTATACAAGCCCACAATCTTGCCGTTCAAGTTTCCACTGAACTTTATTCCCAGACTGAAAACTTTCCCAGCAGGCAACTCTTCAGACAATTCGATAATCAGAAATTGCCGTCTTGTATCCAATTTATAACTGTCGACAGAGATGGTGGAGCTATTCTCGTCGAAGACATACACCGTTATTATGTCCAATAAATGTGCATGCAAAACGATTTGGTTCGTTGTTTTCAGAACGTTAAGTCTGATTTCTGTATACCCGGAAAAGCTACCGGTGGCAATATCAGTATGCAATTCCAAATAATAATGTAATGGCACAATTGTATCTGGCAAACGATAATTTATCTATAGAGAAAAAGACAGAAATCAGAAGAGGTTATCGTTTATTAGAGCCGATTATATTTTCCATTATATGATTATATTTGCACTAACCAATTCGTCGGGAACTTCCGCTGGCTGATCTGAAGATTCCGATGATGACAGCAAGTCGTCGGTGCTCATTGCTGGTGTTGTCCTCGTCAATGTCTGCTCGAGAATATCCAATTTTTCATTTGCCTCACTCAGTTGATCCTTCAGCTGGTATTTCTCGACAGCCAAAATAATTGTCGAAACAACGAATGCAGTCAAAATCAAACCGAGACCAATCGTCACCAGTTTTGCTGCAATGAACATTTCGCTGTGACTTTCTTTCGTCGCGTTTCTTCCAATTGACGTCTGTTACGTCCACCTTCACAGAAACAACTGAAACATTTAAAAAACTAAGGACCGGTTCATAATGGTTATTATTTAACTCAAACGCACGACAAAGATTCGTTTCAACGATAAAAAACAATTAACTTCAATCTTCAATGAAAATAATTTTAATCTAATCTACAAAAAGTATTTTTATAGATTATTTAATTGTTAAAACACATATAATCAAAACTTTATTATCGGACTTTTAACCCGATTCAATAACAATGTTGAAATAATCGAAATATAGTGAATATATGTGTAAATATTCGAAAAGTTATTTAGTTTCTAGGCAAAATTTAAAGGCTTAAACTGTAACAAAATTTTTATTTTATTATTTCTTGTTATCTTTTCTGTATTGATAATAGTTTTTACCATCGATATTCGCTAAAATTGTTCACATATGTTTTCCTTCATTTCTTTTTCGATTGTTTCGAACCACTCGAAAACTTATAAACCAATCATACGAAAGTGCTTAAGCGTTTAGATAGCTTATCAACCTTTTGGCCGAGACATGCTCGACATATTGCAGCACAGGCACATTGAGTCCATATGTTTTCCACATCGCGTCCACCGAAGTTGCCCAAATTGTTATAAAAATAAATAAAATTACTTATGTTAGACTATATTAAAGGAAAACTAAATAAACGAAATACAAAATAGAAGAATACTTAAAAAGAAGTTTCTAAAAAAATATAAAGAAATAATAAAAATATAGTAACATAAAAGAATGATGTATATCAAGAAATATCTATTGTATTTCAGCGATATAAAAATCTTTTTAATTTACGGTTTTTCAATAAAATCAAATTTCCCGCAAATATCCAAATCAAAGTGAAATACTCGGAAAATAAACCGGAATCTTTACTGATATCGTATAAAATTAAAGACGGAGTAGAAAGGGAAACGTTTCGATCTCTGTTACCCATGATCCCTGTGCGTGAATATTTAGATAGGTTCTCTGCATGTTGCTACCTGAGATCGATGATGACTTCCTCTGTATTTTCTGACATTCCCAATTATGAGTTCATGGGTAGTTTCACAACTTATAATTTCCCGGAGTAAATTAGCGCTTCCATTGCTACAGATTCCGCAAACCCAGAGTAAAAACCCAATAAAGGAAAAAACCACGGATCTGTATTTTTGGGACTTGCGTTTCCTGTTTGTTATGATCACGATAATGCACTCAAAGATAACGAGGTTAGGAACTCAGTTTAATATGTATTTCTTCAGCCTAAAATTGGCAGATGATATAAAAACCCAGATGATTATGAAACCAGGTTTTTTAAATCTAATGTAATTAAAAGTGTTCTTATAAATAAATTTCCAAAAAAAAACCGAAAACCCAATAGATTTAAACACATTTAATAAAGAAAGATTACGAATAATGGTTATTAATTAATGGATTTTAATTGATATTAAGAAATTATCTGTTTATCTGTCGTTCTTATAACTCAGTTTCTCTTCTTTTTTAATCTGTTAAACAATTCCACATTTTACGAAAAACAACCCTCGGTATTTATTTAATGGCCCTCACTTTGTTGCATATGGTATGGAAACAATGGATTTTGTTTCCGGACAAATGCTGGGTACTTGAAGTGTGTGGAAGCACATGGAAGCAACGTCTTCTGGAGACGCCACTAATTAACAGCGACAACATCATCTCATTAAACTCATTGAAAGCCAGCGAGAGAGAGGGGAAAACCTCCAGAGGACATCAATGAGGTCAGTCGAAGTCGCTACCTGGTCGCGTGGGAAAAAACTTCGCTCAAGACGGAAATAACAGGCATAAGCTGAGAAGTTTCCGCCGTTTGTGAGCCCGAAGCAGTTTTCCCCACATATGATCGATCCTTACATATGAGGATCAAGGGATTTTCACAGTTCGCAAGGATGCGCTGCAAGGATCGGCGAAGTTCTCAAAGGGTACAAAAGGAGCAGCTCTCAGCAACTGGACGGCATTCGAGCGAGACACTTCAGCGTGACAAGAGTTGAAATTTTTATTTTGCGAATTCAAAGCGAACGTGAAAATTGTGAAAAGCGACAACCAAAGAATGGAGAAAATTATTTCGTTATTAATGATGATTTTAAGCATATTCGTTTGTGCCTCTGCATGGCCCACAGATTCACTGCAAGCAGCAAAATTCTTCACCGGTCAAAATCAATTGGTAAGCATCACAGAAATTGAGAAGTCACAGATTCTTACTTGGTCAAGTGTTTCTTTGAAAGAGAAAAATTCTAAGCATGTTACTAATGAGATTCTTCCTTCTTTTCAACAGCTTCGAACGCCTTTTTCGCTGAACAATGTCTGGGCAACCAGCATGGAAATGGCTGCTGAAAGCTGCCGCGAGAGCTTCAAGTGGCGCCGTTGGAATTGTCCACGAGCGGATTTCTTTCGACGCCAGTCGTCGCAGAAGGACGATGACGACCATCAACTCGACCGTGAGGACGCCTACGTCAACGCTATCAACACTGCTGCGATTCTCTACACACTGACGAAGAACTGCTCCAGCGGGACTGTGGCTGGCTGCGGTTGCGTCTGCAGCAGCTCTGGCCACTGTTCGGACAACCCTTCAGACAGCGAGAGACTGTACAACGAGCAGCGGCAGCACAACAACCGCTTCAGCGACAGCTTCACCGACTCCATCAAGACACACAACTACAAAGCGATCGCCGAGCTAATGCGAAACTCGTTGGTGGAGGAGTGTTCACCGATCGCAGCGGCGGAAGATCGCCCCAACTGCTGGCGAGTGCTTCGGCCCTTCAACGAGATTGCCGACGACATCCGCTCCATGTACGACCGGAGTTTGCAACTGAGCAATGAAGGTGCCAACTCGCAGGTGATCTGGAAGAACATCCCGCTGGACGCACTCGTCTACGTGACCGATTCGCCGAACTTCTGCGAACCGGAAGCGGTTCCCGGCTGGGGCGGAATGCGGGGCCGTCACTGCATGCGCCACAGCATCGGCGACGCAGCCACCAAGGAGGAACGCAGGTCCTGCCTCCATCTGTGTCGCACTTGCGGATTCAGAGTAAAGACTCAGAATACGATGTCGCAGCAGAACTGCAACTGCCGGTACTCGTGGGGCGGGTTCATGGTGCAGTGCGACACATGCGTCGTCATCGAGCAAAAACACACTTGCTACTGATGAGCAGAGCGACTGCGAGGAGAGAGAAAGCAAAAGACAGCCCAAGCAGCGGTCGAGGAAGCCAAAAGTCGCCTGCTGGTGGGCGGCAATCGGAACAACTGAAACTTTTTTTTATTAGTTTAAGATCACAATTGAGCTTAGATTGTAGTTTAAGCAAAGGTTTGTTTAGATTTAAAGAGATTTTCTTAAGAAGCGATTTGTTACCTAATTTTATTGACTTTATTAATTGTAGAAATAAATAAAGTAGCTACTAATGCATATATTAATTCATTCTGTTGTTATTTAATAAGTTTTTAATAGCGAAAGTTTATTCAATTTTCTTGGCCGCTATTTTCCATCGATCGTGGAATAGACACAATGGAAAAGCAAGAATTCGCTTCGAAGAATTTTTAAAGCTATGAAAAATGTAAGATCGGCTCCTGTTGCTAGTTGATCCACGCCGCCGGCTTACCGTCGACCCGATAGCCGCTGTATGGCGAGGATGACGCTGTTCCCGGCACCTCCGACCGCCGACTCGGCTCGCCGGCCCAATACGAGGGCGCCACTTCGTAGGTCTGCATCATCTTGTTGCTGTTCCTGAAAGCAGAAATGATCAGCAGAAATATGGCCAGCTTCCCCACCAAAATCGAGTTGATCACCAGCAGCTTCAGCTTGGTGACCACGAACGGCACGATCGCCGACTGGATGAGGAACGGAAGAATGAACAAGGGCAGCACTTTGGTCATCATGTCGTACTTCTTGCCACGGCCTGCAAATGAAAGAGGAGTTCAATTAGCTTTTCGTTTTACTTGCGCAGAGTCTCGTGAAGGTCTTTGCTGACCTTGTTCCGTGTGATCGTCCAACCAGCGGCCCGCTATAAGTTCACGCAACCCGCCGCCGTCGAGCTTCACACTCACGATGTCGTTGCTCATGTCCAGGCTCAGGTTTAGCCCAGAGCCGAGTTGGTAGCGGTACTCGTTGTCTGCGGCATGGACGAGCGGATCGTCGCCACCTGCTGGAGGCTCTACTTTCAGCTGCTTTCGCGGTCTTTTGGATGTCCGCGCGTTTTTATGTTTGCGGCGCTTTTTCTTCAGACTCACCAAATATTTTGATTGCTTTTCACTGACGTCTTCTGCTGGCTTTAAGTCTTTAATTTGAGGGGAATTTCGTAGTTGGTACTCCAACGATGTTTTTGTTCCTCCTTTCACTTTAGCTTTTTCGTCGATTTCTTGCGATTTCTCGTGGTTAATTTCTTCATTTTCAGAATCAAAGTTTACAATAAAATTTGTCTCGTTGGAGTGATCCTGATCCCGAGCAGCTTGAAGCTCTTTCAATGACGACGTTTCTATTTTTGATGCCGCTGAATTTATTTTGTGGATAGAAGCAGCCGCGATTCGATCCCGCAGCGAATTTTTATACTCCTGCGAGGTCCTGTTGCCCAAATAGGTGCTTTTGTAGTTCTTATAGATGCCCATGAAAATGTTCTTTAAGGGTTTGGCACGTTTCTGAAAGGCCGCGTGTCGGTTCATTGAATCCACGTCCTCGTCTTCCTTCTGAATGCCATTTAAAATACTTCGAGCTTCAGCCTGGTCTGTGTTGTACCCGGCTGAAATATCATCATCATCATCATCATCTTCGTTATCATTTCTGTGCTGCAAATCTTCCGTTGACTCCTGTTCCGAATCTGCTGTTGCTCCTTGGTTATCGAAAATCTGCCGCGTCGAATTTTCATCTTCATGCCGCTCAGGCCGAAACTTTTTATCTTCACTCGTTGCACTCAAGCAACTTAAACACACTATCAACAAGTACCACACCAACGCATTCATCGCAAAGGCATTTCACGGATTCTTCAAGACGTTGCACAAAATCTTGTTCTTTGCTGTTACCGATCTCGCACGCGATCTGTTCACTCGAGTGGTCGTCTACGAATTGCGCTAGATTCGCGTGCTCCAACGATTTTATTAACTCTCGCCGAAGAAAATCTGTGGAATGCTGCAGTGCAAAACATCTTTTTCCATTTGCTGCATGGAAATGGAGATGAAGATGAGGCTCAGCAAGCGAAACCGTGCAAGCGAGAGTCTAGCAATTCTAGAAAATCCAGATGCAGCCGATTCGATAAACAACGCTGGATGAAATAGCTGACTGAATGACCGGCCGCCACGACGCTAAGCAGACGCAAGTCTACCGCAAGCTTCATTTAAGCCAACAAGAAATACAGGACAAGCTCAAACCGAGCTACAGTCTGAAGTTTACTCGAAATCCAGTCGGCGATCAAAGCTCGCAATAAACTGGGACACGCTTTTCCAACGTTCTTTTGGCCAACTAATCTTTTCCTTGAACAGTCGCTTTTATATGAACATGTTTCCAAAACTGCGCTCGAGATCAATGCGATCGGTCAGCTTGTTTCTCGGCTCTCCTCAACACGATCTTCTTGATCCGTGATCTCGACAGCGAGGCTGGAACATTGTAGGCACACATATCGATCATCCGATCTGGAGCATGTCAGTGAGTCCATAAATAGTCTGCATTTTTACATAATGCATATTACAGTTGCTATTACTATTTAAACTAAACTTCACTGATGTTTATCGTTGTGTATTTTCTTGTATTGTTATTAAAGTGTTCAGCGTTTAAGCGAAAATGTATTGAAACCAGTTTATTCTAAAGAGATTGTGGAGCAAATCGGAGATGTATGAAGACATCATTCGAATGGAGCACCGATTTCTAGATGACAATCAACGATCTTCCACATATTTGCTTAAATTGCAGTTGGTTTCATTTAAGCGACTCTTTTAAAATCGCTTACTTATAAATTACAGACTAGAAAGTTAATGGATTCAGTAAATCTGTCAACGCTTTCAATAAACAGGCTCTAATGGAAACATCTTCCGGTTACAGCTGCTCTTCATATCCCGAGAATGTATAATTGACCCTCTTTTTTTTTGAAAAACATTAAATAAATGATGGTAAAGATGAGGAACTAATAACATGCAATAACACGCCGAGAGCCTAAAATTGTTCGTTCTTTGTACTTAGACTAGAAGAATTCTCGAATTTTACACAACTCAATCCTTGATTTCGACACAGCAAAGTCACGAAATATTTACCATCATTCAATTGAAATGCAATAAAATGAAAGCGAATTTCGATTACTGCCCTTTTTTAAGGTAATTCTCAAATCCCGTTTCACTATCACTATCACTAAATTATTCCCAACAAACTACGATCCAATCATAATTCATTTATTCATTATTTTTACAAATTTGTCTGTTTAAAAATCGTGCAAGAATTCATTGTTCTTTCTTCGTTATAGAATACGATTTCAGTTTGTACGCTGCACATGTCTGAAATTTATTTGGAAATTGTTATGAAAATACTCATGAGCGAAATTGTTAATTAATTATTAATGTATTCAATAACTGTTACTGAAATATTATAGAAATGGAGTGAAATTCAGAAGCGTCTGGTTACAGTTGCTGCGATCCTTATTTATGCTTTGTTTCGTGAGCCACAAATTAGAAAAAAGCTGAATTAACCGACGCACTTCAACACACCAACAACATTGAACTTGGCCGAGCACGATTTGTCTGTTGGACTTCGTGTAAATTATTGCGGGAAGTTGAAATTTCTTTTGCCGTAAATGCGTTCGGCACGATCCACATTCAAACATTCGTCACCAAAAAAGAGTTGGACATTTCATATGTGTGTAAGTTGTTTATTATTCTTTCATTGGGCAGCGGATGAATGAACAGTTAAAAAACGCAGCAACAGCCGAAAAATACAATCAATTGTCCACGATCGTCCGACGATTAATCAACTCAATCGAATCAAGTCTTCAGCAGCGTGTTGCGGATTTTACAGCCGAAGGATTCCCAAAATATCTACATCTCAAGGAGTAGCCAAGGATTACATACAAAAAATTAAATACCAAAAAAATCATGGCTGCTAGTAAAAAGGTTGTTTTTGCGATCGTCCTGATCTGTTGTGTTGTGAATGGCGTAGTTTGCACAGAGGCAGCAGGCAACAAGAGCAGCGAAGCAGAGAATGTGACGGGTTAGTTGATTAAAAAGTTCGTGGAAGGTACCACAATTCATCTAAAATTAGTTGAAGGTTTATCGTAAAGAAAAGTGAAAACGATTTAAGGCAAACCAACAATCAAAAAAGTTAATATTAAATAATTTGTTGCAATTTTAAAGAAGATTAAAGAGTGATCTAATATCGAGTGTCCTTCTATCGGTCTCAAAAGTAACTATAGACTATTCGGGAATAGTTTGACTCTTAATACAAACCCATTGATCTTTTTAAATATGTTTTAAAATTCAAAATAGTTCCATTATTTATTGTTTTTCTTTACTCTTATTTCTATTTTCGCAGAAGGACGTACGTTTGCTCATCACTTGGTGAAACGAATGAACTTTATCATGATTCCCGCTGCATTTGTCATTGGCGTCATCACAACTTTATTGGCGGCCCTGACTGTGGTCTCGATCAAAGGCCTCGGCGTCGGTGTAAGTATCGCAATTCAGCAAAATCCTCGTTTCCAACTCGTTGCTTATCCTCGAACATCGTTGATTCGTAGGTCATTCTTCTGGTGCTCGCCATTGGCCAGATGCTGTCCCGTGCGCTGCCACAAGTTCACGCTGCAGCAGCTTACAGTGTCCCCGCCCCCGCCCCAGCTCCAGCAGCTCTTCCCATCGTCTACTCTCACGCTCACACCCAACAACCTGTGTGGCTGGAAAAGGAGTGGTGAAGAGTCGATCGAAAATCACCGAATTTGACTTTCAACACACGCCACGCCGCAGAGAAAATCATCTGATGGCTTGAATCGAAATCCATTTGATTTTGCGTTGACCAAAAATAATTTCTAATTAGCTTTTAATTTCATATGTAGTTATTATTTAAATTATTTATTTAAATGTATTTATTTAAACGAAAAGAACAAAAGCAACACCGAAGGAGTTTTTTTATTTTGAAATAGATCGAATCAATTACTTTTAAAGTAGATAACGAAGAGTAGTAGGTAGTAGATTACTTTTGAAGTAGTAGATAAAGTAGTAGATTCCGTATTAATTGTAAAAAATATATAACTTAATAATAATCTTTAAATAACAATGATAAAAATAATCTTTAATATTAAATTTCCATAACAATTGATAAACACAGTTATCAAAAAAATTACAAAATTTGAAATTAAGAAAACATTCAAGGTTTTTCGGTTCTTATCTAGCACAGATATAGCATTGAGAGAATACAGAATTGTATTCTATGAGGATGAGAATGGACAGCAAACTCGAAATAACATATTTTGCTGATTGAAACGTTATTGACAGTTCATTTGAATTTAATATTGAATAATATAAATTCACTAAAAACAATAAATACATAAATTAAGTCAAATTACGTCGTAGCAATTCATTTTAATCATTGAATCAATTAAACAATTAGGTAAACAAGTAATTAATGAATTTGCTTAAGCATTTAAATTAATCAATTAAAAGAAAAGAAAAGGAAGTCTACGATTAATTCTGTAATATATCTTTGAGCTGTAAGAATAACATTTAACCATTAGATATAATTTATTTTGCTCAATATTATCGAATTTTATCAATTTTAATTGCAAGATCCTCGCTACTTTCATATTTCTTTATATTTTAAATTCATTACTTATAAATTTATTTCGCTGAATACTTCATTTGTGTTGTTTGTCGTATCTTTAGGTACCTTTTTCGATTTTATGTCACACGGTGCGGCATTATTAATAAATTTTGTATTCGAAATGTGGAAAAGTGAAATTTCTTCAACAGCTACGGGTAGAAATGATCCATGCTGAGTAATCTAAGTGCCGAATCGAAGATATTTGCTCATTATTATTCAGTAAATGTTCTCTAAGTCGTGTGTTTAAGCAGTAGAACGGTAAAAACTGGAAAGAAAAAAGCAGAGCGCAATCGGAACGATCGTTTCCATACCAATTCACGTTTTTGGTATTACGAAAGAAAGTACCAAGAATGTTACTTTCATGAATCGTAATTTCGAAATGGGGCAATCAGTATTTTAGAGGTGAGAGTCTATTTTAACTTTTCTACTATTTTATCGACAAAGCAATAAATAGAAACTCAATTTATTTTTGGCACAAATTAAAATATTATTATTGCTATTAACAGTCGTATTGATATTAAGACATTAAAATATATTTATTTAAAAATGTTTTTACCGTTACTAAGACATTAGAAAACACTTAAAACATTCAACTTTAATTAAAAGTAACAATTTAAATTTCCATCGCTTTTAAACTAAAAGTTTCCGTGATAAACAATGCAGATGAAGTTCAACAAAAACACAATTAAACAGTTTATTTATCGAACAAAACGTGTAAAACGTAAGAGAAAAATAGCAATAAAATTGAATATAGAAAAATTGATGAATGTTAATATTTTTATTATTGCAGCATTAAAATTAATAAAATTTACTGTGTTTTAAGAACAGTGCTAACATTTATGGTACCGTAAGCTTTTTCACTCATTTGAATTGGTTTCGTTCCATCGCATCTTGTCCAGTTGCGGTCAATTATTCCATTTCTATTCTAATTCTACGCCTCAGTAAGCAACGCTGCCGAGTGCTGAGTGCTGAGGGAAGTGTGTGTGTGTGTTTATGTGTGTAGCTTTCCGTGATACACACATAAATACAAGAAGAATCGAATCAGTAGTGCGTTGTTGCTGCTTACCATTCACCGATCTCTCCGCAAACATCTAAAAAGTATCACACTCGTTAGTTTTTTTATTGTCGATGTTGTGACAGTTGACAATTTAAGCCACAAGCTTGAGCCATTTAATAAGAATGGAGTGCATTCGTTTTGCTTTCATCTGGTTCTCTATAAAGTCATCATGGACTTGATAGAAAAAGAAATAAAAGTAAAAAATGACATGAATTGTTTTAGTGAAAATTGAAATTGTCTGAGAAAACGGGCTACAAATTATTGTTATTAACTTAAACTGTGACAAATGCAACCAATTTTTCTGCAATTTAGCTAATGTTTGCGCAAATTAAGCTATTTTAAAATTGCACAATGCCAAAGTGTACACAATGTGTGTAAATTTCTTAGTTATTTAACAAAATATAGCATTAAAAGTTATTATATTATATATATTAAACAACAGCAAATAAAAGAATTGTTATTACGTTTTTGATTAATTGTCTGGTTTTCAGTACTCATTTCAATTCCATTCGGTCGATATTCGGACCGAATGATACTAGAAACACTTATTTCGAGCCGATTTTTAACGGTAAACTGAATAAATCGGAATTATGTACACAGCAAGAAAGTGATCGATCGCAAAGAATGATCAGAGAATCATCGAAGATCAGTACAACAATTCACCGCAATTCTTGGTGAACTATTTATGCACAATCCGCTGAGAAACTGGGTCAGAACCATGTTTGGATCTCGTTGGAACACATATTCATAAACGGAGCTCCTCCTGCGTTATGATGAACGCTGAATTGGTGTCGACGTCGATATCAAGAATATCAAATGGTAAACTTTTACTGGCCGCCTCCCGGAGACGCAGTCAAGTGGAGTTTGTCTGAAGAAAGCGCTATTCGAAAACAAGAATGCCAACAATCAGAATTATAGCAACAACATCAACGACTAAAGAAGCAACCATCAGCAACATAAACAAGCAGCAGAAATTGCATTTGAAGCTCATCCTTTCGGTTGCATGATTGCAGTTTACTGTTGTACGTTAAGCTGTGCAGAGGTGCTTTCTTCTTCTAACGTCTAATTCAAAATTTACCTAACAATTTAAAAATTTACCTAATGTAAACAATAAAATATTTAGAAATTACTTGTTAACGTCATACAATATGATTATGTTCAGACGAAGCGTTTTGCGTCCATCGTTAAAGAAATCCTTCTTTATTTACGTGATAATTATTGTGTTTAACGTTCCTACAAACCAACAACAACAACACGACCACTACCAACAACAACTAAACGTCACTGATCCGCAAAATGGTAGCCCTGGCGTTGGTGATGTGAACTTGTATGAAGCTGCACGCCAATTTTTGCTCAAAGGCGACACCAACGCGATTGCGAGAAGCGCCGATATCTTCGTAAAAAGAATACCACATTTTCGAACTTCAATTCCCATGCGGATCTTGGAGTGCTTGAGCGAGGTAGTATTAATTAATTATTTTCAAAATTATTCGGCAGTGTTATTACATCGTTTACTTAAATATCCGTAAATACAGCTTTTTGAGAATCACGGAGCACGTATCTAACTACATTTAGCGTTGTCTTTAAATTTTAAATCTTATTCTGATGTTTTTAGAAAAAGAAACCTTTTTAACATGACTATATTTTTATTATAAAATTTAAAATCTTTACTTCGATAGAATTTGGTTATGATTCAAGTACAGTAAAGACCATTTATGAATATTTTTGTACGTGCAACTGAATTTTAAGCGTTTCACATTTATATTGACAGATGCTAAAAATAGAAAAAGAATAGAATGCTATATGATTTTGTACGTGTTAAATTAAATACTGAATTTATAATTTATATTACCATTATGAAAAGTTTTAAGCAGTTTTTTTCTGTTTTGCCTTCGAATTTCCTTTGCAGTATCATAACAGTGCCTTGCGTTGTGCCAAACTCTTCATGCTGCGAAAAATGGAGGAACGCAAAAGTTTCCCCAGCTCTGGCAACATTACGAAGGACTTCCTCGATCAGTTCTTCGGGCAGGAAGATGAAATTGGCAGCCTGATCGGTGGCCAGTTGGCGAACATATCAGAAAAGGAATTGAATCAACGTCTAGTAGCGAATTTTCAACGATTCTTTTATAAACGCAACATACAACTTCACCTTCTGCCTGGTATTTTGCTAAAGATCGTCCCGGACAAAGAGAACAAATTGAAATTGGCACTGAAAAGAAGTGAGTTTTAAAAGGAAAGTTTTCATTTAGCTAATTCTTTGTACATTCTCATTTATCTTGGCAGAAAACTTAGCAGAGAGGATTTTCTCGAAACGGTCTAAAAAACGCAGCAGAGCTTTAGAGAATGTCAACTCGTCCGACGACAACGAAAACGACGACGACTACGAAGCAGAAGGAGAGACAAAGAAAGGTGATGGAGGCGATGCTGGCGGTGGGAATAAAGGAGGTCACGGCGGCGGTGGAGGTAGCAAGAAGAAAAGTAAAAAGAAACGACACTCCTACAAAGATATGATGATCCAGATGGCGGTGCCTGTGATGATCATGCCCGCCATTCTAATGGGTTCCTTTCTCCCCTTTATGCTGCCCGTTCTCAAAATGGCGACCTTCATGTCGATGATGATGAATAACAGCGCCTTTATAGCAGCTCTCATCTACGCCGCCCGAACGCACATCAATTCACAGGATGAATCTGCTCAGCACATCAATTACAGTCCAGGTTATCACTGAATCGCGAGTGAAACGATAGCGACTGCATAACATCATATAATTTAATATTTATAATAACTAATTTAATTTAAGAAGAAGATTTTAATGATCCAGATACAAGAAAAAGACTTCCAACACAAATAAAATTCATTAAAATATAATCCAATATCTTTCTTCGCGTGTTGTAAAAACCACTTTTAAAATCTGAAAATATTTAAAGCATTCTTACTTGTAATTAGTAGTTCTTTATAATCATTAGTCATTCATTCATTCATTCAAATATGATTTACAAACTCAAATCCAAAGAACAATCCAATCAAAACGAAGGCATAAACCTTTTTTGATAGGAAAAGGGCGACGTTAGAACTAAAGGACCGACAATCAATAATAACTTTCATTACCATTAGCAATACTTCAGAGGAATTTGGTATTTGTTTTTACTTTGATGCATTTTGATTCTATTTTTCTTTTTATCCATATCCTAGCTGGAAAAAGAATTGCAATATTATTTATTTTAATTATTTCTTGTATTTGTTTTATTTCAAATAAATTTTTGGTTATTATGTACGCTTTGAACTAACAAATATATGTATAATTCACCTTCATAACCTTCACTAGTATTCATATGTGGACTTATTTTAATTACAAAATTCGATTAAGCACAATCGTGCTTAAAACAGAGGCTTAAAAAGAACCAAAGACACATTTTTTATTAGTTTTCTTAACACTATAAACCTTAATAACTAACTACTAATAAAAACCTCTTGACTTATACAGTTTTTCTACAATCCTAAGAATCATCTGCGTCATCTTGTTGAAATATCGTCATCTAACAAAACTTCAAAAAAATCTAGTTTTTTTGTAAAAAAAACCCATTTATCAAGCTTGTGTTTTTGTGTGGTGTTTGTGAGGCGTGTGTATTTACAGCCAGAGCATTTGAGCTTGTAGCAAAAGGCAAACATAATCAATATAATTAAACCTTCTTCCTATATATAAGCGTTCCCTCTTCTATATCTTTCTCTCCCTCAATATCTTCTTTTCTCCTACTCTTCCTTCTTTTCCGTAATATTAACCCAACTCCGGTCAAACTCGGCCACATCCTGATCGTCCCATCCCCAGACGAGCGTCTCTTCGTTGTTATGATCGAGCTGAGCGATCATTTCGGTGGTGATCTTCGTGCTGTTGTTATTTGCATCGGCCATCGACGGATGACTTCCATCGCCGGTGCGTCGAACTCGTTTCAATATCATTTCATCGGACGCGCTTTTCAAATCGTAAGCTTGGCCTGAGTCGAGACAATGAAAGCGTTCAATCAGTAATTGAATTAGATCGATTGAAAGATCAATTAGAAAGTATTCCCCAAATCAATCCTTCCATCATCGAAAACTACTCACCAATTTTCGCCATAAAGTGGAGAAATGCTGTGGTCCAATTGTATTTGTATGCTCCCAACTCGGCTGCTTTGTAATCCCAAGGAAAGACGTGATGATAGTTGTGCCAGCCTTCGCCAACTGCCACCGCAGCCACGAATTTGCTATTCACCGAACTTATGGTGACATCGTACGGTTTCATGCCATAGAAATGGGCTACGCTGTTGACCGTCCACGTTCCGTGCAGCGATAAAGTGTAGCGAAGGATTGCTGCGATGTAGAAGCTCTTGCGCAAAGACACGCCGAAGTAGTAATGGGGGAAAAATGTGGGAATGACAAAGCAACAGGTCAGCATCATCGGAATATAGTACCTTTAAGGATGCCAGAATATGATCAGTTATTACAGAGCAGTTTGTTCGACTTACTTCTTTTGAAACATAACCACCGGATCGGCTTCCAAGTCGCTCATGTCAATGGCACGTCCTTTCTCTTTCACATCCGGATGCTTCTTGCACATCAACCAACCCATGTGCGAGAAGAAGAAGCCGCGCCGTGAGTTGTGCGGGTCGGCGTCGGTGTCGGTGAACTTGTGGTGCACACGGTGATCGCGCGACCATTCGTAGATACTGTTCTGGAAGGCAAACGTCTGGCACAACATCAGAAATATACGCAGCGGCAGTCTTGCTTTATAAGCACGATGCGACCAAAGACGATGAACACCGGCCGTGATTCCAAAAGCTCCAAATACAGCAGATATAAGGCCTAATCATCAATGAAACAAAGTATCAGTGGATGAAATGATTTGATTTGATTGAATATTCTCCGTAAAATATCCATTCTCATTTATTACTCGACATAAACTGATCTTTTTTGCTGATCTTCACTTATGACTCTGGACTTAGTCATTCCTATTGATTCTACTTCTTTTTTAAATGTAGTTCAAATGTGTATTATAATTTATGCATCGACAGATTTGACTACAAAATCACTAATTCAAAACGGTGCAATATTCACAAAGTCAAATCAAACTGATTATATTTATATTAAAACTTTAATTTACTGAATTTTTGTACTAAATCTGAGCCACACATGGAAAATTTCCGATATTAATATGGAAAACTTTGAGCTAACATGAAAATTTTTCGGAGATCTGAACTATAAATTGGAAGATCTGAATTCCAATTACACGATGTGAACTACAAATGAAAATTTCTGAAATAGAAATGAAGTTTCTGAAATTAAAATGAATATTTCTGAACTACAGTTGTAAAAGATGTAGACTAAATAATAATAGATTAAATTTAAGCTATTATCAACTTTTCTATCGATTTTTAATGAAGATCCATTAACCAAAATACTTTAATTCAACATCCTTCATTCAGGCAGCTTTTCGTCGCTCATGATTAATTGCTTCGTAATTACGATTATGATTGCAAGTATGTAGATGCTTTTTTAAATATGAAACTTAAATAAATGCACCTCACGCGTTTACTACAGCTTTATAAATATCTAATGATCGCCGCTTCGGAATGATGATCATGATCACTCGAAGACGACTTTGATTATTGTGTGTCTTTAATATAAATTAGTATGAGTACGATTAGAAATATAGAAAATAAAATAAACCTACAAAAAGTTACTTCAGTGTCGCACTTACTACAAAAGAAAACCATGTAACCGTTGTCGATAAAAATTAACGCCAACCCGTACAGCGCCATCGAGTGTAGAACAATGAAAAGTATCACATTCCTCCAAACGATTTCTACTTTGTAGGGTTTCGCTTGTTTAGCGGCCATGTTTTCCTGTACGTTGAGCATCGATTTTTTGTGGCTGATCGCATCAGGCTCATTTTGGCCGGACACGCGATCCTTGTTGATGGAGGTGGTGCTGTTGCTGCTGTTGGTTGAGATGCTGGCGACCGGATAAGTCTTAGATATCGATGCTGTTGATGAATTTGAGGTTTTGTCGATGTTGTTGCTCGTGGTGTTGGTTGCTGCTGTACTCTTGGCTCCGGAGTTGGATTTGTTATGGACGTTGTTGGCTCTGCTGTTGCCATCAGTGTCACCGTTCACAATGGCCGTCTCGGCGAGGAGGAAAGTGCTCCCTATTAAATTAGGAGCCATCTGTCAATAAGAAAAACAAAATGAAGACATAATTACGAATGGCATGTGATGTGTAACATTGTAATAAATGAGTGTGAATGCTATACAATGAAGCATCATTATTTGCTGTCATCTGGACCAACCCAAACTCGTCCATTAGTTATGCAAATGATCCATTGACGTTTGCCTGACACTTTTAAGATCGAAATAAGAGAATTAATATGCAATGCAGCAGAGTTTTTCAGATGGACGCTTCATTTCATCCATTTGAAATTCAATATGAAAACGCGCTGTACTAAAAGCAATCGCTAACATTATAAATATGGCCAAGAAACCGTTGAGAAACCGCTGACAATGGCTGGCATCCGGGAGAGTAAAAAGCCAGCAACTTGAATAAATGTGATCGTAATAAGTAATCAGTCGCCGCTTTTTTAAAATTACCGATGATTAATTGAGTTGCATTAAATAATTAAAGCAGTAAATGAATTATTTATTTCAGGCAAACACATATTAAGAGAAAGCTGTCAAAAAATTACCCTATTGATGAAGTGATGAGGATTTAGATGATGTGCAGCGTTCATTTATAGCTTGTAGATAATTTACATATGAACATAAATAAATATTTCCCATTTCATATGCAACTTCAACGTATCTTCAATGCTTTTCTCGTTAGAAATCGACGACACACTTTTTCGCGAAACCAGCAATTAAATACAAAGTGTAAAATATGCTTTTACATTGTTGTTTGTTCCAACAATTCTAATACTAAGTTTAAAGCTGTTTGCTTAGTTGCAGAAATGTCAGCATCTTTTTGTATAATTATAAGGTGTTTTCTGTTAACCTCAGCGTAACAAAAACTTATTCAAATTCAAAGAGACACTTGAAGTGTTTGACGTGTTTCAATTTCGTTTATGGATTTGGATTAAAAGTTCAAATTAGAAAAAATTACGTTGTTTGAACGTCGTTGGTGTTAGTTTTTGCTCGAACCTTGAAAAACTGCATTAATATTAACCCGATCCCTGCGTTTAAATGCATAAATTCAATATACACAAAAGTTTGGATTACAATTCGTGCAGCAACAACTGCAATTATTTATAAATGAAACCGGCTGACCTCAAGCTCGTTTGTTGCATATGAAAACTATGAAAAAAAGAACAGAAAAGAACGAAAAAAATTAACTATATGGCTGAATTTTCATCGACGCTGCTTTTCGCAGTTTTTATTGTAAATGCAACACGATAAATTTGTTCTTTGCTTTTCGTTCTCTTCTGCAACGATTATTGATCGTCACAAACAGCAAATAAAATTCAACGATTTCTTGCTGTTGCGGCTAAAATCAGAATATTATTTACAAAGAATTTATATGACTTTTGAAAAGTTTTTCTTTTATTGTTGTATTAATTTTTCTTTTTTTTCAATTTATTATATCTTCCAGCCGTCGTTTCTTTTACGTTTTCTTCGTATTTTTTGTTCTTCGTTTTATATAAGTTTTTCATTTTATTGCCTTTTTATTGGATTTTATTAATTATCTTGTATAATTATTCCTGATTCTATCTTTAATTATATATTTAATATAAGTAATATTAAATTCCTACGAAAATGTTCATTAATTCAATTGTTTTTTTGCATTTATATATTTTTTACAATTATATTTTATTATGATAAATTTATAGTAATCCATTTGTTATAAAAACATTTATTTTATTTGTTATTTCATTTTGATTTTATGTTAATTATTTTTTTTATTATCGTATTATTTTAACTTTAACTGCTTTTCTATTGCATTTTAATTTTTTATTTACTTTAATTTTTTGCACTATTTGCACTTTCTTTCAACTTAAACGAATTGAATTTAAGAAATCAATTTCAAATACTTTCCTTTATTTATCATTTGTTTTCTAATTGCTTTTTAATGCATTCTATTCATTAAAATAATTTTTAATGCGTTATTTTCGTAGTTTCCTGTTTATATTATCTAAATAAATTTCTTATTCTTATTTGTTCAATTTCTTTAATGATTTTTTTAATTTGTTTATTTATTTAGAAAATTTCATGCTTACTTACATTTTATTTTTAATGCATTTTTATTTGTAGATTGGTTTTTGAATTATTTAATTAATGTGTATTTTTCATTAAAATCAATATTAATGATTTCATTAAAATCAATATTAATTTCCGTATTCTGCAATTAATATTATCCAAATAAATTTACTACTTACTTTAATGTTATTTATTTATTTAATTCGATTAATGATATTTCAATTCTTTATTTAAATATTTGTATGTTATATCACATTCATTGTTAATGTTTTTTCCCTCTTTTCCTATTAAATTATTAAAATTCATTATTTTAAAACTAAACTGAATAAATTCATTATTTTTAAGTTTTAATTTCATTATTTATTCAGAAAACTTCATGCTTACTTACGTTTCAAATTTAATGCGTTTTAATTTGTTTATTTGTTATATTAATATGTTTTACGACATTTACAATTCCTATTTTTAGTTCTTATTTAATTTTTAATGTAACACTTTTATTATTTCAATTTTCTACGGATTTCTAATGGACAACTCTAATACTTTCTCTCGCTTCTTTGCTAAATTTGCTTTTAAACTGTTCACCACTGTTTTTAGTTCTCTGACACGAATCAATGCCAACGAATTGACCAAAATTAAGCTCTTTTCAGCCGCTTCTTCATACGTATACAAATGTATTTTAGCTGCTTGTGTTGAAGCTCTTTTATATAAGAAATACACATCAAGAGGTCAATGGAACCCGCCAACCGAAATTAATGGCTCAGAAAAAAGTTATGTTTTCTTCAGCGATTTAATTAACTTAACGAAAAACCCAAAATTCCTTCTCTCTCTCCTCTCTCGCTCTCACACAAAACCATCAACTGCTCAAATTTATGACTCTCTTTTATTTTAAGGTTTTTTTCAAAGGTCTAAAAATCATTAATTTTTTTTGAAGTTTAGTTATTTTGCACGCTCTTCGCTTGACATTTGAAAATGTGTGTATAGAAAACTATTGATGAATATGAGTATTAGAATTTTCTGCAATTATTGTTTATAGTAAAAGCAATCGCCAATATAAAAAATGACTACTCATCAGTTAATTTCCTTCCGTAACCAGCCTCAAATTGAAATTTTATTTATTTTACTTCAGTTCTCAAAATATATTTTAATTAATCATTGAATTAAGCATTTAATCGAAATCGGTTCAACTTTGAATAAAAATACATTAAACCATATTTTTGAATTGCTGATTTCAGCCAGACGTCGGTTCAGCCAATTGATAGCGATTTAATGGCAATGGATAAAGCCGATCGTCGTTGCTGTCGTCATCATCGTCCTCAGTCTCGTGCATATAATTCACATTCATGTCATACGAACGGTCGAAAGAACGAAGCGATCGTTATTATTCTCTCAATACAATAAAAACAATGGTTGTAGGAAGTGATTAATGCGAAGATATTGGTTAAAGTGAGCAAAGTTAATCAATATGCATCAACTAAACTTAACGAAAAGCCTCGCAAGGAATCTTCAATTAGAATGGACTTAAACAAAAGTGCTTTTATGTACTCGCACTTATTATTGTTCCTTTTATGGCCATCAAGAGTCGTGTTTTGTTCCTACTATTTTCCCATTTTGTTACTCTGTGTTGCAAGTTTTATTTTTCCGATTTAACTCTGCGTTTCGCCGCTCAGGCTTCTTTCTTTCGCCGGGAGAAAACAACTTTTAAGGGTCTTTAAAAATATATTATTTCGTTTTGACTTTTTCTAATATTTAAAGCTATCTAAGTGTTAATAAAAATGTAAATTTCTTCTTATTTCTTTTACCTTTTTGTCAAACTAAAATCTAACGTCCTTAATTTTAATTATTTATTCCGAAGTGTCTGGGAAGATTTCGAAATTAATAATCTAGAATCTTATTAAAAATTCATGGAATGGCGATCAATAAATTTATACTCGGCTTAGTAATTAAAAATTTAAATAAAAATTGTCTGCACAAAAAATTGGTGTTTATAAATTATTTTTTTATATATTTGATATCAATATGATTTAATTTATTTATCATATTTAATATTAATACATCCGCTTACCATTTGAATGGTTTCCGACTGCTTTCAAATTCAATTTCGGTTCGTACAAAAAAGTCACAAACTTTTAAATCATAAATTTTGCTTTCGCTTCGAATTTTCACCGAAATTTGTGTGTTTAATTATGTTACTTCGTTATTAGATGTTTATACAATATTTCAATTATTCGATATTTTCGTTAAACACTTTTTGTAAATATATTCCTTTAGGGTTTTTATATTTCCTTCGTCTGAACTATCAATAAAAATATCCTCTCGCTCACACGACTTTTAAAGCTTCGCGAAGTTTTGCCCGCTGTAGTTGTTCTCGTTCCGAAGCTGGCCCGACTGCTTATGCTATGAACAGCACGAAGTCTGAATGTGAACAGTTCGCTTCAAAATAATCGCAGGGCATTTTAAAGACAAAAATTTTAAAGTTCTGCTTTGAACTGTTTGAGAGCCGAGGGAAATGCTTCGGCTATGATGAATTGGCGAGGCAGAAAGACGACGTCGACGTTTTAGAAATTCTACGATGTCTCGATCGTACGATGTGATCGGTGATCACTACGATGTTGATGAACGAAGTCAAAGACGCCGCCGTCGCCGTTGTCGTGCGTTAACGCTGTTTGTTAGCATTTATACAGACATACATACATACACAAAACATCGGGTTGCGTCGGTTTTGATGATTATTACGATTAGTATCAATTGGTTTTGTGTTTGTTTTGTTTTTATCTGTTTCTGTTCTTCTGGACAACAGCAAGAAATCAACTAAAATATTTTATGTATTATTAAAACTGAATATATTCCGGTTCATATTGCGGCTGTGGTATATTTATAGAAAAAAAATCAACAAAATCTTAAATTTAATCAATGATTGGATGCTGAGCCACAACCAGACAAAACTTTCCAATAAAATTAATATTGTATATAATTAAAAAATACGTTTAGATATCAAAATGTAAATACGTGAAGCAGAAATTTTTCGATATTTCTAAATAAAATTATTACGTATATAATTTTAGTGTTAATTGTTTGTTTAAACGCGTGAAATAACCGCCAAAAGTTTATCGATCACGCAGAATTTCAATCAATGGACGCTAAATCTTTAAGTCAACATGAAATCGTCACATCGTTGCTATGGTTCTAAAAATACACACATCTTTCCAGTTCTGTCTGTGTCCGTTAATTAGGTGCGTTTATGAAGTGTCAATATTGGCTTATAATTGGCCAAAAGCGAGAAAAGTCCACAAACACTTAAGAATTTATGGTTTTTCGCGTTGTTGTTGCTGCTTTCCTGTTTATTTGTCTGTTGTTTTTCTTTGTAGTTTAAATTTTTTGTTTTCTCCTCTTTTGCATAACTGAAAATGGACACTGTATTTATTTATTTTCCACATAAATACATTAAAACTCATTTACATAGCATTGACGTAACAAGGTTGCCGCCAATTCGATGTTGACGGTGATGAAAAGTTCGATTCTTCTCCTGTTTTCTGAGTCTGATTTTGTTTTATGATTGCTTTGAAAATATATATTAATTCAAAGTTCTACTATAAAGTTACAAATATAATAAACAACAATAATAATAACAATAATAACAATTAATCGACACCAACAACACCAAAAAGCACACAAAACAAAAAACTTATTATACAATAAAAATCATTTCCAGGAAAACAATAAAAAAAGTAAATATTAAAATCATAACAATTAAAATATATTGCTACAATTATAGTACTATAAAGAAAATTCAATTAAAACGTAAGAGTTTCGTAGAAGTCATATAAATATAAAATATGAAGTGATTAAATGAGCTAAATTATAGTAATATAAAAAAGTTGAATGGAAATTTAATAGATTCTAAATAATTTTAATTTCTATAATTTTAATATGAAAGTTATGCATAAATACGAAAATAATTATTATAAATATAAAATATATTTATGAAAAACCCCTTTTCTTTAATCGAATAAATAATGTTTAGTAAAATTTATTATATATTTATTTTCTACTTCAATTATTCAATAATAAAGATCAATAAATAAAGGGTCCAAAATCATCCAAACTTCAGGGAAATTATTTTTCCCTAGAGTCCGAAATAGTCGCTGAATAACACGCCAGAAAATAGTAAAAAGAGAGAGAATTTTTTCTGCGTCCTTTGCACATTAACACAGTCACAGGAATCCATTTTCTAACTGAAGTTGGCCGAAGATGGCCAACTTATTAAAAAGTGATTATTTCTAACAGGAAACTGACAGAAAATAGACTGAATGCACTTTGAGCTCAGCATTTAATTAATGTAATCAGTTTCAGTAATAAATATAGTAATGTGATCAACAATTAATGCAATTAATCAGTTATAATCAACTTTTTCATCATTCTTATCGTACGCATTACGCACACCACAAATACATTTAAATTTAAATGCACAACAGAAATTGTTGCAGGGCAGAGTAAATATCACAAATATGTAGATATTCATTTATAATGCGACAATATATATTTTTAGGTATATTTTTCATTACAAATGAACTTGGATTATTCGGATTTTGTTAGATTTGTTGAGCGTGTTGCTGATTTGTTGTTTTTTACTTCTGTAAACTGTGATTCCGTCTATTTTAAACGATTGTAAGCTATTTAACAAAATCATTTTAATTCAGTTTATATTTTTGTTGTTAATTCGAATTTTAAATTTTCTATAATGACTTGGAATAACAATCGAAGTTCTATTTACACATCAATTCTGCATTCATAAATGAAATCAATTTTTTTAAAGAACTGCATTTGACGGGCAAAAAGGTGAATTTGCTTTGCATAAAAGATTAATTCTACATACGAAATGGTAAACTAAAAGAGAAAAACCTGTATACGAAGAGAGTTGAGTCAGATTTCTGTAGAGAATAGAAAGCGAATATAATATATAAAACTTCCTAAATTTTATTGATGCATTGAGTTATGGATTTAATGTGTGTCACAAGGTCAGCTATTTTTAATGTTGATGGATTAAAGTTCATTGCAAATATACGTATTTCAGCAATAATAATTGAAAATTGCAGTTCCTCAAATGATTATTTCACTCTCGTTGAAATTTTTATTATATACTGTAAACTTTACATTTCTTTTCGATTTATGTGTGCTTTTATGGCCATAAAAATGTTTGTATTCAAATTGAAATATACATTAATTCATTTGACAATTGTTTAGCATCAATGATTATACCAGATAATTCTTTTTATCTAATGGTTTATTTGTATATTTTTCTAATAATCGCTTACCACGAAGTTTTTTAGCCTTGGCAATATTAGGTGCAGTTTTATAACGAAAGAACGTCTGCGGTGAAAAACTGAATGCAGCATTGCAATAAAAACACAAAATCATTATCAACATCTTTATTAAACCGTGATAAGTCACAGAAGCTTCAAACTGTGATTACGATTGGTGTTTCTTGGTGCCCATCATGAAATACATGCCAAGGTCTCGCTTCAAATGAGCTTGTCATTTCACTTTCTTAATAATAATCACTTTTTTAGCCAATTCTTTTTTCACAGATCACTAAAACATCTCAATAAGAAAAGCAAGCAAGCAACAATTCTAAACAGCAATCGCAGATGTGAAAAACTGCTTCGTTTGCTACTCGTATTCATTCACTTGCGTGCATCGCAATGAAAATCATTGCGCAGGTGCGAACAATTTGAGACATGCACAAGATTATATTTAAATGGCTGAATAATGAAACACAACAAACGGAAGTCCTTAGAACGAAACCAGAATTCATAATCGCCAGATTTAAATTCAACCAAAGATCGCAAGATACAAGATCACGTCAATTGCTAGACGATTCAATTGCCTTTAATAAAAAATCAAATACAGAAATATTGAATACTTTATATATAATTTGAATTTAGTAGAATGACGCTTGAACATGTAATAATAGTTTGTAAAAATAACATTTTTTATATCAAAAATTATGCCAATAACGTTTCTATATTTCTTTTATCGAAAGAGCGATCGTTTTACCCCAAAAACCAAATAATAATTTATTTTATATCACGAGAAAAAAACAAGAAGATGCTGAGAATTACTAGATGTATAAATTGTATAGCTTGACCTTCACCTTCGTACCATAACAACAAAACCAGAAGCAGAAAATGAATCATTTCAGTTTACTTTGGTTTCCAAAACCTAAATTAGGGGACCTTCAACTTACTAATTTGAAAAGACAACACAAAAAATTATAGAAAATGAATCACAAAAAACTTTAATGAATCAAAAAGCATAAATTAAATATGGATTAATGAAGCCCCTTAACGAATTAATAGATAATGTAGAAAAGGACGTTTTGTCGTAATCTTTTAGATTCGAATATAGTTGAAATATACAACAGATAACCGTCAGTCAGTCAAGCGGTCAACATGTAGTTAGTCACGTTCACACTACCGTCACTTTAAATAAACTTTGAGACTTCTTCACTCAAGCCAACATCACTGAAGTTTGAAGGGCGTCTATAAACTTCTTAAATTACCTTGTTTACTCTATTAAAAACTAGTTTCTTTTGTTTACAAAGCATAAACATGCTATTAAAACATGGATTTATGTAATTAAATATGCTTGAATGGTGAACAAGTAAAATTAGCTCAAGAAAAAAGGTCAAAAACTGAACTGAGGAAAATTTATTACGACTGAAGAAAATGATTACTTGAACTTGATGAAGAATTGTTGAAAAGTTTTTATAAAATATTTTCATTCTTTTATTAAATATATCTGTAATTATGTACCTAGTAAACATTTTTAAATCGTATCTCATTCGACGATATGCGATAATCTTTAATTGAGCGAATCAATGAACTGCTTTTGACCGAGTGACTGTTAAATTAACTCATCGAAAAGCGTATTTTAAGGTTATGTTTCAAAATATTCTCAGAAGTTGCATCGGACAAACGTGTGTGTGTGTGTATTTGCCGAAAGCCAACAAGTTTTGTGGCCGGCTCCGGCGAGTGTCAAATAGAAGAACCCGTTTCGAAGCAAGCAGTCGTTCGGTTGGATTCACTCTGCTGGCATTCAAAGCCAACAAGGTGAAGTTTAATTACACCGTCGAATAGCTCAGAACTAATTTTACTATGCATATGTAATTAAGATTGATGAAAAATCTTCAGCAGCGTCTACAAAATCTTTAATAAGATCTATCAAATAATCCAATATACAAATAAATATACAATGATCTGTTTTGGTACATTTAATTATATGTTGTACTTGAAATAATTTAAATTTTATAACTAATTTATTTGATATTTATTTATATATTTCAACAATTACATAAATAAGTCTTTAAAAAATTTGAAGTTTAGAAATATACTTAAAATAAACTTATAATAAATAATTGTTATTACTAATGAAATTATCCAACATATTTTGGAGAATTTAAAACAATTATGTATAATAAATATTATTATTATTTTAATTATGTTTCTTTTATTATTATTTTCATTATTATTTGGTATTATTTCAAATGCTTCCGCATTTTTTCTTTGGTGTTTTCATTATGTGACAATACAAATTTTATTATTGCCAGTACTATTTTTATTTTAAATTCACTCAACGATTGCGTTCTGTGCGTTGATGACGTACGCGTAATACACTTGGCCTCGATAGGGTTGAAGATCTTCATTCTAACAACAAAATAATTGAATATATATTTTTCTATGTTTCATCGGAATAATAATAGTCTATCAAATACTTGATTTGAATATTAATCGATGGCAAATCAATACTTTTTGGGTTCTGTCCATCGATTTAGTTACAATACAGCTGCTGTTTCTATTTTTTCGTACTACCCACACATTTAATTTACTATCTGTTAACTTATTTGCATTATCTACTCGTAGCTATGTTTCCATTGTGCCAATTTTAATGTTGATTATTGGATAGAATCACGAAATCAACTGAACGCTTTCGTTCCCATTCCAAAGAAGTTATGCTTAATCATGAACTCGCAATTATTAGAATATTATACTTGGTTTCTGTTTTTGGTTGTGCCTAAGGTTATCAGAACCTCAAATAAGGTTTTCTTTCTTACATTGACATTGAACGTGGGCGACATGGTTGAATAAAATACGGCAATTATTTAATATGGATTCATATACAACGATGTAAAAAATTTTAAATCGAAAAACTTTTCTTGAGACGGAGATTTCCAAATGTTTCACTTTCCTAGAGTTAAGCGATTTTATATAAAGTATTTTACTTTGTCTCTTTCCTTTAATTGCTTTTTTAAGATTTCCTTATGTCGGCGAAAATTTTCTCCTGGATAATCCACGCCAACCAGCAAGTGGAACTTCCATCACGCGATAGAAGTGACAAAAAATAATTAGCTAAATATTTATGACTTCTAGTTGTTTAAATGTATATTAATGAAGTTTGCAAAAAACTTGTCTATTGTTGCAATTTAAACACTTCCTCGTAAACCGTCACTCACTTGGTTACTTAATATAATTTGAACTTAACATCAAACATGGTTTTCAAGTCTTAAGATGAAAACACGACCACCAAAAGGAAATAAAAGCCATAACAATTAAACAAAGAGGAAGTGTGAATTTAAATCCTGCAAGCAGGAACAATAAACAACAACCTATATGCATATACATATCGTAATTATATTATATCTTTTATTATTTTTGTTTTTAGAACGACAAAATTAAAACATTTAAGAAGCATAAGTTTAAAATAATCATTATAAATCCCTTTTTAAATCTTTAAACATAAAAAAAGTGAAAAACTTTTTAAATAATCAAACTATGTCAAAGAGAGAGAGACAATTTCGACTAAATTCAATTGAACAGATTAGTTGCAACGAATTAGCCCTACAGGTATGCAATACAATTTGATGAGTACTTTTTTCAAAACAAATCCTTTTGATAAGGACCCCAGTTTTAAGTAAATGTTTGTACACATCTTGTATAAATAATATTTGTGGAATAAATGTTTGATCTGTTTGACCCTTTGGATGTTGTTTTGTGAAATTTGAAAATGTATAACAAACGAATTCACAATTAAAATAAAGAACTGAAATTAATGCATTAATTAAAATACACATTGTATGCTTCCGCATATGCATATGCGCTTCAAAAACTGTCGCACACGCTAATATATATGGAAATTTTTTGCCATAAACCTATCTATTTTTCATAAAGTTTTTGTAGTCTGTTCTAGGAAGTTTTTAAGATATTTTCAATAAAAAATATGCATAATTTGGTTGAGATTAAAATTATAATACTTTAAATTTTTTGAAAACTGAATGCAAATTAAAAAGCGAATCTGAAAAAAACGCTCTTCACGAATTTAATTATCGCTAATATCCTAATAACCGATATTCGAAACCACGAGTAGATACGACTATTTAAGAATCTTTATAAAAAAAGGTAGATATTATATTTAAAGATTTTCAATGAGTTAGAATTTGTTTTTATTTTTTAAACAGCTGACTAAAACGTCATGATGAAATTGGTTGAAAGAAGAAGAAAAAAGTCCGCAAAATCAGCATTTTCCCCAGTGCGAACCACCACACCATACAAAATTGTGCTATCTTTTTGAAAATGCTGATTTTGATTACTTTTGCAATGAGAGTGCACCCCTGGGGAGAATTGTTGTTTGGTTTTATTAAACAGCTGACTAACTGCACATGCAATGCATTCTGCAATGGTTTTGTTTCTCCGTTTCTTCATAATGGCAGCACTGGTCAATAGTAAAATGTTATTTTTAATGTGAAAATTATTGTTATTGAAATATAAATTATATATAGTGTGATAGAAATTAATTCGTGTGATATAAGCTATTTTCGTAATGTTGAAATTATGAATTACCATCAGTTGTGCTAAAAGCCACAATACATTAATTATCAAATAATTCAAATCTCACAAAAAGTGCAATCATTCAATCGAATCGCAAGGAATTTCCTACTTGTTGCTATGATGTCGACTGTACGGGGAATAGAAGCCATCAAGGTTAGCTTACCTCCAACCAATGCAAAAATAAACACAAACGTTAGAGAAGAGAAGTGCAATCAAGCTCCAACATTGGTTAATGCTACGATGACTTCGGTGGAACGTTATAGGTCAGACTGCTCCAAACTACATATATAGCTTATATCAATCTTACTTTTACTCTACTTGAACTGCAGGCAGGAATGGAGCAAACTTTTAACCGATTTGGATGGGAACTTTGACCGTATTCGTGATATGGCTTTTAATGGAGATTTGAAAGTGTCCAAATTTCGAAGCATTTACTGGGCCTTGTTGTTACGCGTACTGAATGCCGACTATCGTAATTGGCGTGAACAACGTCTGCAGCAACGTAATCTGTAGAGTATTTTTATATTGCTTTAAATTGCTCATACTCATATCTATTTGAAAAATCGCAGATATGAGCAACTGAAGCAGGAGTTCATTAAGAACCCGCATGACACAAAAACATCTGATGATGATCCTTTGTCACAATCCAAACAGGTTCGATTATTTTCGAATATTTATGCCTTTGAAGTTGTTTTTGATGCTGTGATGTTCCTCTTCAGAGTGTTTGGAATCAGTATTTTAGTGATCAAGAACTTTTTGCCGTCATTAAGCAAGATGTTATACGCACATTTCCAGGTGTAGATTTCTTTCGCAAGGAAATCATACAATCTGCTATGGTGAGAAAAAATATACTAGATAAAACTAGATTCATTTCTTTATTAAATAATATTTTCAGACAAATATTTTATTTTACTACGCTCGGGAGCATCCGTACATGTGTTACCGCCAGGGTATGCATGAAATCTTAGCGCCCATACTTTTTGTGATGTTTAGCGATCATCAGTCGTTGTTGCATTTTAAAGAAATCGCCACAATTAAAATCGAGTTCGTTATTTGAAAAACCAGCCACTAATTTATTTTTATTAATTGTTGAACATTATTTTAATTTAAGTGAAATTCTTTTGGACGTTTTAAATCCGCAATACTTGGAAGCTGATTCCTTGTAAGTAGTACATAGATACATCTAATTTCTATATAAATAATATAACAATGATACAAAAGCTATTTACCTCTTTTTTCAGTTCCCTTTTTTCACGTTTAATGGCTTTAATTGAATCATATTATCGTATCACACACCTTAAACAGCTTCCCGGTAGTTTTGACAATATCCCAGTTCCAACGGAAGTAACTTATTTGAGCTTTAATCGACAACATTAAAATAATGCATTTATTGTAATTTTATAAGAATACCAATGCAATTTCAACGGAGATAGAAGTTATCAGCCAACTAAACTCAATACGTGATAAAATATTGGCCAAGGAGGATCTACATTTGCATAATTACCTGCTGAAATTAGATATACCGTTGCATATATTCGGCATGTAGGGCTTGTGACTTTGTAGAATCATATTTACACATTCAATCTTATGTACATTTCCTGTGTTACTTTTAAAGACGCTGGCTTCGTTTACTATTTGGACGGGAGTTTGCTTTACTCGATTTGCTAATGCTGTGGGACGCAATTTTTGCGGACAGTGATCACTTAGATTTGCCCAACTACATTTTGGTATCCATGCTAATACGCATACGTGATAAATGTAGGATTCGTTTTGCAATAATTCACTAAATTCAGTCGAACATGAGCAACCAAAGGATATTTCTTTACAGTGTTAATGAATGATTACACGACGTGTCTTACTTGTTTGATGCGCTATCCTGCTAATGTGGATATTCATTTAATACTTCGACACGCGTTGCATATGCAAATGCCAAAGGTTTAATATTGGGTAATTGTTTTTTTTACATTTATTAATTTTTCATATAATCTCAGAAATTCGATCGTCCTCCAAATGCTTTTGTGTATATAACAATGAATCCTTCTGTGGTGCAAACAACAATGAATAATAATCTATTAGCTATTAAAAGCAACTCTTCCTGGCTTAGGACAAAGGAATCGTTTGCTAAAAATCAGGCGGCGTCTTCCACTGATATAGTTTCGAATATGTCACAACGTCCACGTAACTCACGCTCAATATCCAAAGGATCAAAGAACGGTACTAAAATAGGTAACCAAACACACCAGGTGCAGACCAGAAATATTGCTAATTCAACAGCTTTTAAACGCGTCCACTTAGGTCCACAAAACGATCATAACGATATGGATGAATGCTCAGAAGATGTAACTTTCTAACAGTATATTCAATACTTTCATATTTAAATCAATTTTCTCAAAACCGTTTATTTTTTCATTTCGACTTTTGCTTACAGAATCCAGACTACTTACGCTTCCAACTGATAAACGCTCAAACTGTGATTTCCGTCAGCCGTAATAAGTTGCAAAACTATTTGTACACGCTGCGTCAAAATATTGCAAGCAGCTATAGCTCGGTAGAAGTGATGCAAGCACTCGACGGAATTGAGGAACTCTGTAATTTTCTCGACATCAAACATTCAACAGCACCAATCGATCCAGCATTTGAAGCCAATGAAAATCAAATACAGCACCGAAAAATTAAAATAAAAGAAAGTTACACGAAAAATCCCGCCACAAATATCGATGAAGGAAGCGACTCATTGGATAATCATTCCCTGCTAATGTCAGATGGCACAACTTCTACTATATTCGCCACAAGTTATGAGCTGCCAGACAACGGATATATGATCTCTTCAAAGCGTATATTAGGTAATCGTAAAGAAATCGAATTAAAGACGATTACTAGCGATGACCGTGTGGAACAACCTAGCAGCAGCACTAGCAACAGTGTAATTAAAAATCTAGCAACATCGCACAAATCCGTGGGTTTACCTACTGTAGATCCTCTCGGACAACATGAAGAATAATAATTACTAATAAACTTCTCTAACAAATTGAAAACAGGCACAAATTGCGACTGAATAAAATTAAAATCACATATTGATAATAAAACAATAAATTTTACAACAAATTTATATTTAAAAAATGGTAAATATTTTATTTACAATCTGGTTTAGGTATATTTATTTTATAAAGTTTTAAATCATCAATTAAAAAACAAAAAAAAACTAACTCGAATTTGACCCCGACGTGATTTGAACACGCAACCTTCTGATCTGGAGTCAGACGCGCTACCGTTGCGCCACGGAGTCTTCGAAAACCATTATTCTAATTCGAGTGTTATTCTGAACAACAATGGTGATCGCAATAGCATTATACTTATTATCTAATTAATTATAAAATTAATCCATACTTATTTAAATATAATTATTAAACTAAATAGTATATGATCACGGTTTCACGTATCTTTTTTCCTGTCATATTTTTAATGAATGACTATTTCATTAATTTTCACTTGAATTCAGTGAATGGTATTCTATACTGCCACACAAATCTTAACAAAAATCCACAAAATTTAAACGAATTATTTTTTATTATTCAAATTTTGTTTAACAAAAACATAAATTTTATTTATTAACTGAACAAAACCTTTCCTGGTGCAAAATTATATCATTCAATTGATAACACAGATATTCATGTAAATATTAACTAACTATAAACTGAGTTTTCATAACTAATTAACTTCATAAGCTTCATTTTGTAGTAGATGCCACCGTCGAATTTTGTTGCCCAGTTGCGACGGACTGGGACTGCTCAAGCTCCGTAATGGCGCGCATTTCCAACTCGCCTATCAACTGCATGACGCGTATCTTACTCTCTGTAGCTAGCTTTGGTGGCAGAGCTTTAACACTTGCACAGATGCTTGCAAAGAAGAGATCGAAAGAGTCACGTAGAGTTGTTGATGTAACAGATGATGCTGTAGGAATTGCTGCATCTTGACAACTACGTGACTCGCCGCTTGTTGAATTGGTTATTATTTGATTTGGATGTTGCCTTGAGAAACTGAGTGCAGACGATACGGGCATAATTGTTGCCGGTGTAATTGCTTGGGAGGATGGACGCAAAGATGGCGTGGTGATTGGAGAAGCAATTTTCTTAATTGTTAACTTGCAGGGTATGGGTGTTGTTAACGAGGGGATTTCCTTGTGTAGTTTATACTGCGCCATTACACCGGAACAATTGTAAATGGAGGACGTCGTATATGGCCGAGGAGGAGCCATTTCACGAATGGAGAAACGCTGTTCAGTGCTGCCATCACCAGCAGTCACCTGAATGGGCATGCCGTCGAGTTTGGTGGAATGCTGAGATAGATAATCTGCATCAGAAGAAATACTTTTTAGCAGTGGAGAGTGGTTTTGAACATCGTCACCATGGTCGTCGTCATAACTACCGTCATCGTCGCCATCACTATTGCCACTGTCATCATCGCATTCGTCTTTATCAACTATTTTATCACCCACAACGTGGCCGCATGCTTTTGCTTGCGAATCCAATGTGCAAATGTTGTCCTAAAAACGGCACCTATTATCATTTTAAGAATATATTAACAAATAACGGTCTACCGCGGGCAACTTCAATTCATTGGCGTTCGTATCCAATGCATCCGATTGTTCCTTCCTGTAAAACAATTTTAATTTTAAATTTGATTTTTATCATTTTTACGCCTTGTATTACTTTACGAATTTATAATGATTACCCTCTGTGTAGCCTTCTCCCTCATTATTAGATTCGTTGCCATCACTATCCGAAGCTGATACTTCCGCAGCGCTTTCAGTTGACTCCATTTTTATTTGCAGTTCCGTATGATTGGTTGTGAATGTATTGCCAGTGTACACTTTACTGGATCGTATCTTTTTAGATGCATTTTCAGTGTGTTTAATGCTGCATTCATGCTTTCCGAGGTCGCATCGCTTGGCACTGAGACGACATTCGCATACAGTGCAGAAGGCATAATATGGATCAGTCTCATCCGGCAACACCCAAGGATACAAGGACTGGTATTCAGGCAGCATCTTTTGTCGTGGATACTTTCCACGGACATGTCGTCGCTTGTATTCTAGTCTCAGCGTAGCTCTGTAAGAATTAATTTTAAAATGTATGTAGGTAAATTTGGAAAATGCATCTCACAGTCTTTCCTTAGTTAGGTTCACGTTAGATGACATTACTTCCGAATCGGCCCCTAACTTTACTACATCAGCATTCGTAGGAATTTTTAAAAACGCGTTATGCGTTAAATTAAAATTTATTTATTTACTTAGTAATTAATTTAATTACTTAAACAAATTCGGAAAGCAAATTTAATGAAATTAAAAATTTTAAGAATATCAAGCGTTTTAACTTCAACTTATTCGCATAGCAGATTTTTTTTTCACGTTCTGTTTGTTGATATTGAATTTCTCTTTATGTTGTTCTTTCGCGAATGTTACCTTTTTTGCAGAAAATCAAGATTTTTTTTTAAATTGCATTTAATTTAATAAAATTTACATCAATTTCAACGATATCGGTCTTCGAAAATTAATAAATTAGGAAAAATTTTTCAAATCTTCAAAACACTTTCACATCGCTATAAAATTTATGTGATGTCCAATGTCGCTATAGTGATGTCCAAACTCACACTGGCACATTTTAAGCATGTGTATGAACGACTTCTCAACCTGCACTGAAAAAAATTAATACTTCGAAGTAGGAAGCATTAGTTTCTTTTTGTTAAATTCTGCTACGATTATTGCAACACATTTAAAGTTTTAACAAACCAGTACAAGCGTGAAAAGTATCACACCTCAATTATTTGCTAAAAATTTACGAATCTTTAGTTGGAGAAGGACGGAAAACGATATCTTAGATGCATTAATATGAAGAATTGAGCTTATTCGTAACAAATCTTGTAGATTATACATAAAATATGATTTTTGCAATAAAATATAATAATATTATATAATATAAAGGAAAAATCCGCATTAACACAAACAGCGATAATTTTTTTGGGTGTAGCCAAATCAAACTTTCCTGAATGCTCACGCAATTTCGGCAAATGCACTCATTGTATACATATTAAGGTGCTCAAAAATTGAGTGGCCGAATGGCTGCTCATGGGCGACGATGCTATAAATTCAATAAAATTTATATCAATACCGCCGATAATTAGTAAACTACGAAATATGTTTCACACCTTCGCAATACGTTCACATCGCATCTCAAAATTCGGTTAATTTCGAAGAATCTATTGATTTGGTGTAAAGCTCGATGCTACAGAATTTATTGTAAGCATATCGCGGCATTTTGTCATACGTTTCCAGTGGCTGTCAATCTTTTGCAACTAGTTGGCAGCGGACGCGAAATTTCTAGTTATTTTTATGCTCTGCCTGTTGGAAATTATTGTAATTTATTTAAACTCCAATGCACGCAATTTCAGTAACAATGTAAGTTTAGTTTATTAATGCATTTCCATATCTATTTCTTGAAATTGGAATTCTGGTAGGGAGAAATCGGCCTCTTCTGGGACGGAATTTGTTTCCGTGCCGTTGCTACTAGTTAAGGATGAGCCACACGATGACCCTGAAATGGCTGATTCGGATTTCGGCATAGCAGATGGTACTGAAACCAGCGAACCGGATCCTATGAATTTGTTGGATCCAATGATGGAGTTGCATACTTTTGATACTACTGATTCTGAAACTTTATCGGAACAGCAACAGACTTCTGGACCGTCGAATGAACAATGGCAAGATTGGATGGCAGAGTTTCCTTGGCTACTGCATGAGGATGAAGACGAACATTACGGTTATTGCTTATATTGCAACAATAAAACTAGTTTTAAAGTGTGCAAAAATCCACGCGTTCATGCACAAACACGCAATCATATGGAGAATGCGGAAAACTATTTGGCTTTTAAGGAGAGTGAGGAGCAATCAAATTTAAGGTAACTTCATGTTTTAGTTGTCGACAATCGGACTTATTTTGGGGTTTCAAAGCTCCCTACCCAATGGCGTGACAATAAAGCAGGAGTTTGGAACAGACAGTAATATCTCGGCCATAAAATTTAAACGCATGTCACAGACAGAACCTTTGTTCAATTTCAACTGGCATCGTTGGCTTCGGCAACATCCTTGGCTGGAACGCGATAAGGATGATATCACATTTGGTAATTGCAAATACTGCAAAGTACGGCTTTGCGTAGAATTCTCTTACATGCGCAATCGACATGAGCTGAGCGCGAAGCACAAATTTGCGTTGGCTCAGTGTAGAAAAAAAAGTGATGGTGAGTTCGCCCATTCAACGGGAAGACCGACCGATTTGCTAACTCGGGACGAAGACAGTGATAACGGAAATGAAGAAGAAGAAGAAGAAGAAGTGCAATCAAGAGAGCAGTCCAATAGAGGTAGCGATGGTCAGGAACCTGATGATGGAGGACTAAAGCGAAAAAACAATCCAAGGTACCTCAAAAGTAAGTTTTGTTATCAAAATTTTCTTACGGTTTATAAGTAGGGGATACATATTGAGTAATCCCTGGTTGGAGATGCATAACAACTTCCCCCAAACTTGTCGCTGCAAAATATGCAACGTGAAAATGTATGCAGGTAACTTTCGACGCCATTTGAAATCACACGGTCATTTAGAGACAGAGAAAAACTTCAAATCGAGAGTAAGGTAAGTTGCATCAACACAATGACGTCTTTCCATTTTGGATCAGTTGGTTCATTATTTATTAACTATTAACGTCGTTCAGTAGAAATTTGCCACCCAATGTTAAGCAAGAATTTCAGGAAAAATCGCGAAACTGGAAGATGTATGCAAAAAAACATCCATGGTTGACTGCAGATCCTGAGGACCCAAGTTTTGGTTACTGCAAATATTGTAAAAAGCGAATGTTGTACGCCTTGTATCCAGTTAAGCGTATCCTACATGAGCAAAGTGCGACTCATGTCAGTGCTGCAAAACTATACAAAAACAAATTGGCGTCTGAAAATGCCAGCGAAGGGAGTGAAAGAGAAAACAGTGAAGGAAGCGACCATGAAGTCGACGAGAAAGCGAAAGCCGTTGAATCTGCCGACAAATCCAGTGATTCTGAAAACGAATCCAGCTCTGATGATAATTCGGGAGGGGATAAAAGTAATCAGGCAACAAAATCCAGGTATGATAAAAAAGGAGAATCATTGTTAAAACCATTGTTTTTTATTTTGCTGATATTTCCGGCTACGTAGAGCTGCGCGTATCCATCCTACTGAGCGAGTAGGCACCGATGAGTGGTACGCTTTGTTTCCCTGGTGTAAACGATATGGCAAGGATGGTAAATTTATGTTTTGTACTTACTGTAAGTTAAAGTTGAAAATGAGTGTTCGACGCAAACAGCACGAGAAAATCGTGCGTCACCAAGAAGCAGCTAAAGCTTTGAAGGATTTTGACACTGAAACCAATTTAGAGTTAGTATATTCGATGCTTATCATTTTGCACAATTCATTGTAAAATTCATGTTTTGCTTAGACGCTCTAAAAAAGATAAACGGATACGATACTTCCCCTGGCTAATTTACACCAAAAATCCAAAGTATGTCTTTTGCAAATATTGCAATACACCAATACTCGCTTCAGCCAATCGGACTAAACACGAAATGACGCTGCGCCACAAAGAATTAGCCAAACAATTTTTAGCAAACAATGATGGGTACCTTTATGATTTACAATAAATTATAACATAGTTTTATGTAAAAATATTTTGATTTCCACACAAATCATTTCAGAACAACATCAGCAGTCACACAGAAGCCGAGTGGAACAATTAAACGAAGTGCACCTTCAATACGATTTTCGCATACCAGCTCATTGAAGAATAAACTCAGTTTGTGGAAGAATAGATTTCCGTGGCTATCTTCTAAAAAAGGTGAGACACAGCTACATTATGGCTTCTGCAAATACTGTGAAATGAGGGTGTTTGTACCCACCGACAAGTATGCAATGAGGCACCAAAAATCCATGAAACACATGCGCATCAAGTTTCAATTGAAGCGTCAGAATATACAAGCACAAGTTGCCCGAAACGCTGAAAAAACTGTTGCACCGCAAACAAGCGTCCTAGACGAAATTGCATCTAGGTATCCATGGATAGAATTCGATAAGACAGACCCTACCTATGGCTTATGCAAATATTGTAATGTTCGTCTGAATGTAACAGGAGTCTTGAAAGATCGCCATGAGGCCACTATAAAACATAGCAAAGCTAAGTTGGACTTTCTCGCGGACAGATCCAAAGAACCCGAAAATGCCGAAGATCAAACTACTAGAAAGGACAAGCAAAATCAGAGTTCTATTGTAGTAGTGGACGATGACGTATTGAATGAGTCGGCAAGTGTAAAGTAAGTGAAACTTCCTACACCAACAATTTAAATTCAAGATGTACAAAAATTTGTGTTACGTTCAATTTTTTAACGTTCCATTTATAATAGATCAGAGCCGATGGACGCGGAAGATATTTTAAATTATATAATACAACGCCCTTTGAATGCCCAGAATCAATCGCATAATAATGCCAACAAAGAATCCTCAAACAAGCGGTCGAAGTCATTAACACAAGATCCGTCGAAATTGATCGATCGTGCTAAGCGACTTACAGCAGCTCATTTGGAAATATTGCGACTATCACGTGACCTAAACCAAGGCAATACACAAAGCAAGAGTAACCATGTATCCTTACCCTCAAGCATTTTCAATACATCGGCTGCAATTGCTGCACTCCTTTCTCCTCAACGGCCATCAGCACCGCCGCCAGCACCGAAATCTGCCGAGGCGAAGCGAAACAACTTTGAACTTTTCTTCGACAGTGTTTGTGAAAGTGTCAAAACACTACCAACAGATTTAGCCGCAGAGGGTAAAATTAAAATAGCGCAGTTGGTTGCAGAATTGGAACTACGAGCCTTAAATCGTAGCCAATCGAAAGAACCGGCAGCCCCCAACCAGGTACAAGTTGTTGCAACCGCTATGCCGAGTACAACCGCATCTTCGCCAAGCCTGTCAGCTGCCGATGTACCATCAACCACAACAAACGGTTTGGAGAAAGACGACACTTTACCAGCAACACACAATGAAAGCATGCCAACCGCCTCGTTTTCATACTCTGTGGACCAAACCATGAGCTCTACCCCACTAAGTTCGACACCCATCCAGCAGAACTCAGCTTCTGTAGTAGAAACTAGTGGCTTACGTCGCATCTTACAACTTCCAATGGATACAGAATGTAGCTTCAAGCGTGTGAAGCTTGTTTCACCTCAAAAATTACTTAAAAATCCTCAAAACGAAGTGCAAACCTCCGTGAGTCTATCCGTCACCAGTGAAGGAACTACAGCAACCCCAAATTGGAGTGCACATTCATTCTCGGCACAATCACAACCCGCCTACCAACAGCAACAACAGCAGCAGCAGCAGATTTTTACTCAGCAATACACATCTTCATCATCATCATCATTGGACAAAGCGGTTCCGCAGCGCTTTGCTTCCCAGCCTATAAAAGCTATACTGCATAACAACACCGCAGCCATTGATAATGGATTTCGACGTATTCAATTGAGCGCAAAGCCAAATCCGACAACTATCTCCACTCCTACTGAAATGGGCTTTCGTCGCATACACATCCCACTCAAGGGAACAACCATTACTAAGACAAGTAATAAGTTGACGACGCCCACATTTTATATCAACAAATCGAATAATTCTTAATTCGATACATGTAATTTATCAGTTATGGATGCATATAAACAAGCATCATTATTTAGAGTAAGGAATAGTAATTTAAAAAGTGCACCGTTTTAACAGTGACTTTAAAGAATATTATTGAATTTAAATAAATGCTAAGAAAATGAATATTAAGTAGAAAGTGAAGGCGAGAAATTTTCATAATTAAAATAATTATTCCATCAATAATACCATTTTTACACAACAGCATTTAGTTTGTACGTTTCCAATCGTTACATGTCTTATTGCAAGTAAACATAAGGGTATTTAAATTTTATAAATGCATGTAATTTACACACTCAATATCAGCACTTCAATACTGAGTAAATGATCGAAAATAGAATGAGTTCAATGGAGTTATGGTTGCCGAAATTATTGTCAAGTGATCATCACTTCGAACTCCTTCACTTCGAACTTATATTGAGTTTGCTACATTTTAAAACACTATTTTATTTTTGAATTATTATTTTTTAAGCGAAAAAGTTTTTAATAAATTGCTATATAATATTTCATTTACTAAATTAACATCATTTCTTTTTTTTTAAAAATATTTTGGATAAATGCTTGAAAAGAGTTATAAAGAATTCATACAGAGTTTTGTGTAATCATTTGTGATTGTTTTCCATGTTGTCCACGATTCCATTTGAATCATTCCGGCATCTTTGGCTGAAAGGTATACAAAATCTGAGGCACTGATGCATCATCATCAGCAGTTCCAACTATCGCCTCGTGAGCGACCTGATTATCGCTTTCACACTCTGTGGTTGGAATTGATGTCACCAGCAAAGTTGGGGTTCTCTGCTCTATTATATTTTTAGGATCAGCTTCTCTCTCACAAATTGCACGTATTTCAAACTCAGCAATAATTTGAGAAACGCGAATTTTTACCTCAGCAGCCAATTTTGGTGGCAAAGTTTTAACGCTAGCGCTCACGCTTTCAAAAAACAAGTCGAACGAGTCACGTGGCGGAGCCACACTCGACAGTTTAGATATCGGAGACGATGGTTGACGCTGCCGATTGGCCAGATAGTATTCATTGAGCTCCTGTCGATCACTCTCTATACGCTTTAGTAATTTAACATGATCTATCTTTACAGGTTTCTCCGAGGTTTTGCATTTCGATGTTTCAAATGGCTTATCGCTTTTGATGCGATCGGCATATTCCATATTATACTCTGAATCAAGTTCAATTGGGTGATCGAATTCATTGATTTCTTCTGCGGGTTCCTGCCTAAAATGTTCGGTTTATACTACCTAGAGCAAATGTTGATTTGATTGCTTACTTGCCGCATTCCAAAAACTCGGGCGGTGATGGGACCGAGGTGTCACCCTCTCCAATAACGTTGCCATCTGTTGATACGTCCTCAAATCCCAAGCCTCGCTGATGCTTGTAAGTGTTTTGATGTCGCTCCAAGTGACTCTTCTTGCACACCAGACGTTTGTCACATACGATACAAAGACCAATGCTCTCATCGACGTTGTCGGCCTTCAACCACGGAAATACGCGCTCCCATCTGCAGCTAAACCTTTGTCGCCTCTGCTTCAGAAGAACTGCATTTTTGTTTCGGCGGTTTTTTGCGGCTGGTAAAGCAATGTACCTGTTAATTCGAGGTACATATGTATTTTAAAATGAAACGCCACAAAATGGGGATTTTTTAAATGTTGCTTTTTGTACACGAACCTCTCTTCGTCCTCTCCGGATGATATATTTTTATTTTCATTCTCGCTGTCGCTCATGGTTAATTTATTTTTATATAAGAAAATATCAGAAAATAGAAGGTTTATGTTATATTTAACTATTTTTTTCACCAAGAAAAAAAAACTAAAATCTACTTTCGATTAGTTTAGCTGCCACCTGGATATTTTTTGTCCGAAGAACATTGCACAAAATTTCTATTTCCCCAATGCACCTCTGGGGTGCATTTTCCATTGTTTTTTCCACTTTGTAATTACGCCGGGTATTGCGTGAATTGCGCGATTTTTGCGCCTTCGTAGTGTAAAGAGCTGATTTCAACGCAGCTGCAGCCTAGGCTACTCGTTATGGAGCACCTCGAGATGGTGCGCGGACTTAAAGTGACAGCGAAATGAAGCCCTAGAAAACGTCCACAGCGATCATACAGCAGAAACTACGTGTTCGTGTGTATGTTCGAAGCGATGCTCATAGCAAGGCAGAATTGTATTCTCGCTTAAGGAGTGAACGCTGGACGAATATCAGCTATTGAATTGCTAATGATTGGAAAGAAATAGGAAGATTCTGTAAATTGAAGGAATTCCACTTTGCTTTCGTCGATTGCACTAACATAATATATGCAGCCTGTCCATCTGGCAAGGTTGAATATTTTGTTTTTGTACATGATTTGGTTTCTTGCATTGATATTTTAGCAGAGATTATTTATTAGATTAACTTAGATTATCTCTGTATTTTAGCGAAGTTTGATATTTTCAGCTTCTGGTCATTTTTCGCTTTTCTATTCAATTTGCTCCTTTAACACTTATTGAGTACAATTTTAATGCGGCTGTGGAAAAAGGTACTGCCGATTTTAAAAAATAGGTCAGTTGAATAAAATAAGAACAAAGAAGATTTTATTTATTTTAAGTACAATTAAGAAAACTAAAAAATTAGCAAAGCAGAATTGGGATTATGATATATGACAATATATACTCGTTGTATATATCTATTCGTAGTAAGAGGATTGATAAATTTGTAATAAATTGAAATGAATTTTAATTTTTCGGTTGTAAGCTGTTGTTGATGTGACAGGGAAAATATGTCCATTTATAAATAAATATGTCGCTCTATAATATAATTGATGCTACAAAATACTTAAGGGATAATATATAAAAAAACAATTTTCTTTCTATTTTGCATAATTAATTTAAATGACGAAAAATAAAAAAGCATGTACAAAATAAGATAGCAATAAATTATCCTTTTTAAATGATATATTAATAGTAAATGGTAGCTTCAGTTTCGGAAATATTTTTAACATTTTTCGAACGGTAACACAGTGAGCAAAAAATGATTAAAAATAATTCGAAAGAAAAGGTTTACCTTCCTCTTGATTCTAATATTTGCCAAGAGCCAGAAAAAATTTTGGGTTTTATTTTCTTATTACTTTCTGGTCATGCCATGCAAAAGAATGATGCAAAAGTCATCTTAATCAGCATTTTCAAAGCGACAGCATAATTTTGTATGGTGCTGACTTTTTCCTTCTTCGTTTTTTGATCGGAAATCCACCTTTGTGGTAACTTTTATTATACTGTTGGATTTATGAGGTTAGTTCCATAAATTAATTAAATTAAAAAATTAATTTTGGATCTATAGTATATAAAAGTTCGTTAAAATACGTTTTTCTTTATAATACTGGTTTGTGGATTTTTCCACGGAAGGTGTTTATATGTACATATATAGCAACAAGAATTGTCTGCGCTTTGAATTGCGTTTCTTTATTTCTTTTACAGCGGGCTACTTCAAAGCGTACTTTAGAAAGAATTTAAGCGAAAACGGAAGCCGTTTGGTTTTTATAAAGTAATTTGTTTATACGAAATAAAATATACTAATAAAAATGCAAAAAACAGGGCTTGCATCGGCCGGGAATCGAACCCGGGCCGCCCGCGTGGCAGGCGAGCATTCTACCACTGAACCACCGATGCATATGGCTCCAAAGTTTTACGGTGGTATTATTCAATATTAAAATTAGTGTTTTTGCATAGCATTCCGCATCAAAAATAGTTTACATAGAATGAAGAATGTTGGAGCGATAAATGTAAAATTGTAGCCATGCCCAATACAAACCATTTTGAGTCTATAAAATATTATATAATTATTATGGCCACAGTAAATATTTGACAGAGTCCAAATTTTTAAAAATGTGCTCTCTAATTTAATTGGGAAATCGATTCACATTTTTAGTTTTTTATTTTAACAGTCGCGAAATCAATATAGGTAATCACTAATCATACCAAAATAGATGCACTTATATATCGACAACCAGATCTAGCTAGACGAGGTTTATTTCGATTTACATACGTATTTATTTTTTATAATTGCGTTGTGAGTGTTTGTTGCTTATACGAAAATATTTACTATTGGTAAAAGAGAAAATATAGATTAAAGACAGTGTTATGTTAACACTTTGGAATCCGTTAAAGTATAATAGATTCCTTTAACTAATTTAATATTTATAAAAAGTTATTTGTTTGCGTAATTAAACAATCATATGTTCGCTACAGTTGGTCACCACTTTACTCTTCATATCGATTGCTCCTCTTCAACTAAGCGTGTCGTAGGGTTCTTCAACATCCTGGTGCTCCTCAGCGTGCTGCACTTCTGTAGCGCCCGGCTGATCTATAATGTATGCGCCATCAACACCGCTTGCTTCCGGCGACACAAGGTCAGCATTTACCGTTGCACCACCATTCATTGAATCGTTTTCCGTTAGAGCGCGTAATTCCAATTCACAGATGAGTTGTGAGACACGCATTTTAGATTCTGCAATAAGCTTCGGCGACAGACCTTTAACGCTAGTGCTTACACTCTCGAAAAAGAGGTCTACATGATGTTGTTTTTTCGGCTCCCTTTGCGAAGCAATCGAACCTCCCATTAATTCTTTAAATGACTCCAATAAATCGTTCTTGTCCTTTTGTATTTGCATCAACAGTTTCATACGCTCTTTTTTAACTCCGGCCTTTTTCGTTTTAGACATCGCAACAACATTGTTGCCCACTTTGATATGCGAACGCATTGGTAGAGAGTTTGCGCCGCGGCCATCGCCAGATACGACCTCTTGCTTAAGGACGCCCTCCTCGGTGTACTGATCACCAGGTGGTTCCGTTTGCACAAAGTGGAATGCAGAATCGCCTTCCGGTTCAGTTCTAAACGCAATGTATTATTTTAATTAGCTATATAAAACATAACATTTCCCACAAACTCACTTTGCTGTAGGCAGTGCCTCATTTACATACTCCTCAATAAATTCTTCCGTATCCATACCAATGTCAGAATCATCTTGTGAAGATGCAATAGAAGAGTTCTGTTTGAGCTTCTGTTGGTAGTATTTGCTGCGCTCTTGGCGAATGCTCAAGTTCTGCCGTGCGGCGCCTTCTCCCTTATTAATCAATATATCTAAATTACGCGCGTGTTTTGTGGTGCGTTCGTGACGTTGTAAATGACATCGGTTGCAGTCAAGACGACACTGGCAGGCCCGGCAGAACGGCTTGTTGTCATCCTCTACATCACGCGCCAACCACGGGTGGAATATATTTAGCCACTTGTCAACAAATTTTTGCGAATACTTTGGTTTGTTCAAGGAGCTATTCTGTTCTTGCTTGATGATTTTATCCGTTTTAATTTTAGTATCCTTCCTGGCAAATATAAGAGAACAGCAAAAAATGTGAGTATTCTTCCATCACTAGCAGCACAAAGATAATTGTTGAGTTGGCTACGCTACGCTGTAGCTACTTACCACTCCGAATCTGAAGAACCGTCCGTGAAACTCATATTTGGGACCGGTATTAAAGATTCTTAAGTAAAATTGATTAGCTTATCTTATGTCTAACACGACAAATCAGCACTATTTTAACAAGGAAAAAATTAGTTCAGATGAAGAACGTCCGCGCGTCCACTGGAAAACGCGTCTTCAAGCGACTTTTTTTCGTGACTAGTCGCATATATTTACATACATATTACTTTAAAGAATCCTCACAAATATGTAGTCAAATTTAACAAAGTTATAAAACCTCGAAAATACGAAAAGCAAATATCTTCTTAATTTATAGAAAATAGTCAAATAGCGTATTTTCATGTGTAATACTACAAGTCTAGTATCTTTCACATCAGCGAGCAATTTAGTTATTTATGATGATAAATAACGATTTACCAGCCCCATCATTCCAATGGAATTAAAAGAAACGAGCAACGAGTATGTCTTGTCCAAGAATGATAGAATTGGTCTTGTCAATATATACTCGTTGCAACGAGCATCGCCAAAGTGGCGAGTCAAAAGTTAACGAGTTAATCTACAATATACACTCGTTGTCAAAAGTTAATTACTTTTTCCCACAATTCCAATGGAAAAGTTTTAAAAAAGTGATGCCCACCAGACAGTTTTTATAGCTTGCATCAGTTTTACTGAGTAACATTGGTCCCTAATATACTATAAAAAGGGGATATTTTCCTGAGGAAAACCAAGATGTTGCATATTACACCTTATCTCGCCAATAATGCTATAATACCATAAATATACCATCCATTCATTATTTTACTCTTTCATACATAATTACTTGCTAATAGTTTTTATTGAAAACGAGATATTAAAATTGCGACCTAAATAAAACTACAAATTAACAGAATTAATTAGCAATTCTATGAAGAAAACAACTGCACCTGCTTAAATAATTCTGAAACAATTTCGGCGGCGATTTTATTAGCATTCACGAGACGCAAAAAAATTAATTACAATTAAAATGATTTTGTTCACAAAAATCATAGTTAATTGTAAATTCATTTTTTATGGTATACTAAGTGGTATGCCTTCACGTCTGCCTTTAATTCAAAGACGATTATTGTCTTTGCTTTAATCACAACTAAACAATTGAGTATAATAACAATTGTATATAGCAATTGAATATAATAAGAGAATACATATCATGTATTTGTTTGTATGTATGTATTTCTTGCTTAACGGTACAATACAAATTATATGTAACCTCGCCACAATAAATACCGATAACAAAGAAAATTTCTAGCAAACATGAAACAATACGATAATTTTCCCATGTTGCCCCCATGCTAATCTCCTCACATCGTAAGTTAGATCCGTAGGTAAGCTCCTATCCTCGCTTACAAGAACAAGCGTGCCAAAGTGGTTTCATGTTTCATTCACAAAATCAGCGCAGCTTCGATCATTGGGCTGGTTCGTTTCTTAAGTCTACCAAAAAAATTGCATTTATAATTCGTTAGAAAGTAACAGTCCTTAGGATTTGGTCACATTAAATAATTTATTAAAGCAAAACTACAATTACAATTAAATGGCTAATTGCAACTATCATATCTTATTTGCCGATTGCTGCAACATTGCTAATTTTGCTATTGAAGTTGTTGTCCGCCTTCAACTTGCACTCAACCCCTTCTAACTCGAAGAAAGCATACACGATACGCATATTGTTACTATAACCAGCACCATCTTTCCAAGCATTCAACACCACAACTGAATCGCCTGTTTTCACGATATCCAATTTCTTCCCAACTAGCATTGCGTATTGAATACGATTCTCCATATTAACGAGCCAATCCTTATCTGCTTTTCTTGGATAGAGGATCGGCACTACGCCTCGATGTAGGCTCACTTGTCGTGCTGATCGGGAACAATGCGTCACCGCCAAGATATGACAACGGGGCCGATACTTTGCCAATAAATACGCTGAGCGTCCCGACTTCGTCAGTACGATGATCGCCGTAGCCATAGTCTTTCGGGATGCCTCCACTGTAGCAATTGCCACTGCGTGGGAAGGGTCCACTAACGCTGGACCACGTGCAACCAAATCATTAAATATATGCTGATACCACAGAGCAAGCTCAGCTTCCAAACAGATTTTTGATAACGCTTCAACACACTCCAAAGGGTATAAACCTATCGCCGTTTCACTGGAGAGCATGATGGCGTCGCAACCATCCAAAATGCAGTTACCAACATCGGCCACTTCGCCAGTTCTTGGTTTCGTAGCCTGGCACATTGAGCCCAATATCTGTGTACCGCAAATCACTGGTTTTCCGGCTCTATTGCAGCGGGAAATCAACGCTTTTTGCGCTAGAAACATTTTTTCAATGGGCACATGAATTCCGATGTCCACATGAGCTACAAAAATACCATCCGCCGCCGCTATAATCTCATCCATTTTCTCCAAACCTTTCAGATTGTCAATCTTCGCAATAATTCGTATGCTTTTACCCTTCTCTCCCAATATGTCCCGAATCTCGTGTATTGCCGCAGCTGACCGTGTCCATGCTACGAATACAAAGTCAACACCTTGACTTACGCCGAATTTAAGATCGAAGCGGTCCTTCTCAGAGAACGATGGCAAGTCTACTACAACATTTGGCAAAATTACTCCCTTACGAGAGCCCAAAGTGCCTCCAGCCTCGACTACGCAAATCAAACAATCTACTGCGACTTCTCTGACAACCAACCTAATGAGGCCGTCATCTAGAAAAATTGTATCGCCGGGCTGCATTACAAAGATGATGTTAGGATAATCCACGTAAATGACATCTTTATTTCCTTTGTCGATCAGTTCTTTGTTTGTCGATAGTCGAATAGTGTCATTCTTCTTCAATTCGACATGACCGCTTTCAATGAAGCCCGTACGTATTTCGGGACCCTTAGTGTCCAGAGCAATCCCCACCGGAACCTCGTAACCTCTCATTTCGGACAACTTTGCCGTTGCTTCACGTACCATTTCGATGGTTCTGCCATGAAACTCTTGCGAATCATGCGAGAAATTCAGACGAATTATATTTGCGCCGGCCTGTATCATTTTCATTATCATATCCACGTTTTGCGAAGCCTTGCTGATGGTGACAATTATGCAAGTCATGCGGTGATGTTTGCTAGGCCTTCTGAAGTCTAATTCGCATCTGTGGTCCAGCAATGTTTGCTCTTCGATTAACATATTCGGTATTGTTTCCTCTTCTGATTGGTTCATTGTGTTGCTGAAGTCTTTCGTAAGGGACGTTACTTTGCTAAATTTTATATGATTTAATTTTACAAGTAATTTAATTTTTAATTTCCAATTTTTTTTTTTTGTCTTTATATTCTAATTGCTTTTCCACACTTTTTCTAAAAATTGATTAAAATTTCTGATGTGCCCAACACATGACTTACTTTAATTTAAATTAAGAAAAGTTGTACGGATTGAAAGCAAAAAGGTAGATTATATTTCGATGTTATAGCCGTAAATAGCAAATATCTACTTTCTAGCAGTGGTTGGTTTTGAGTTATGCATTAAATTTGATCGGTGTCCTTTTGGCGCCTCCGAATTCATCCAGAGAGGTGCAGATCTTACAGAGGAGCATCAAATACAAAATTTCTTACTTTACTTTTTACGATTCTCCCTTGTCGAGTTGAGTCAAAACGGGGTCAGGGATAGTCAAAATGTGTATTGCCATTAAAATCTCAATATCGGAATTTTGCACGATTACCGTACTAATGAATGTACATATATATATTTTTGTTCTTATTCAACATTATACTTTATTTTTATAACACCTAAGATGTACATATCTGAGGTTTAGGATTTCTGCGTATGTTTGAACATGGAGACAGGTTTTCAAGATGTTTATAGAAAGCCAATTATTGTTCTCTGTTGAGCGCTGTTTCTACAAAACAATTCTAATATATTATAGTGTTATAAATACTATTATTATTAACATAATTAAGATCAACAGATACATCTTCATTGTAGCAGCTTCGTTTTAGTGTCTGCGCTCCATACTGATGTGCACTCAGAATTGTGAATTTAAGAGATGAAGCATTTTATTCTACAGGACTGGAAACATATAACAAGGAAAAAAAATATCAGTGAGGTAGTTATATAAATAATAATTAAAATCGCATTGCAACCGTCCATAAATTATAAATAACATTAATTTTACTCATTCTCATAGAAGGTAATATTCGATTTTCGAGTTATTCTCTCTTTCATGCTTAATAATTATTACAATTTCAGAAACTCATCTTATGTCGATACATACACAATACGCATGGTGTTTGTGAATCCTGATCCTTGCTTCCAGCCTGTAACTATGACGACGGAGTCACCCTTCTTAATAAAGCCGCTCTTTTTGCCAACTTGTAGGCCGAATTGGACACGGACATCGACGTCCTTCAGCCAATCTGAAAGCGCAGGCTCTGAAAAGTGAACGAAAGGATTTAAATAGCTTTATTATATGACAAAAAGTGAATTCTATAGTAGAGAAAGTCTATTGATCAATTCAAAATCATCACATTGAGTCTACTGACCAGTATATAGCAATGGAACCAGTCCGCGGTACAGATGACACTGCCTGGCAGTCTGTGGGAAACGAGTAACAGCAATAATGGGGCAGCGTGGCCTGTATTTGCTCAGCAAATGAGCCGACTTGCCCGATGTGGTGATGACAATGATTGCCGATGCCAACGCCTTGGAAGCAGCCTCAACAGCTGCAATGGCGACAGCATGGCCGTTATCCACGTTCGACGCATTATCCATACGCACTAAATCGGCAAACAGATTTTTATGCCACAATGCAGCCTCGGCTTCCTTGCAGGTCTTGGCCATGGTTAGCACACACTCCAATGGATATTCACCCTTAGCGGTCTCTCCCGAGAGCATGACGCAATCGGCTCCATCGAGAATAGCATTGGCTACATCGGAGATTTCAGCGCGAGTAGGACGCGGCTTCTTTACCATCGACTCCAACATTTGGGTAGCGCAAATGACCGGCTTCCCAGCTTTATTGCAGCGTGCAATCATCGCCTTTTGTGCCAAGAACACCTTCTCGGGTGGAATTTCAATGCCCAAGTCACCGCGAGCCACCATAATGCCGTCAGAGGCAGCAATGATCTCATCCAAGTTGTGCATCCCCTGCTGGTTCTCGATCTTGGAAATGATCTTGATGTTTTTGCCCTTCTCGCCGAGTACACCCCGGATTTCAGCGAGTGCTGCCGCATTACGAATGAAAGAGGCGAAGATCATGTCGACTTCCTGCTGCACGCCGAATTGTAAGTCGGATTTGTCTTTCTCAGATACGGCAGGCAAATCGACAGGAACTCCCGGCAAGTTAACACCTTTGCGAGATCCCAAAGAGCCACCGTTTTCTATTAGGCATATCAAAGAGTCACTACTGACATCCTTAACGATCAATGAAATCAGCCCATCGTCGACGAACACACGGTTGCCGGGCTTAACCACATTTACAATGTTGGCGTAATCGACAAAGATGCAATCCTTGTTGCCTTTCTCCAGCAAGCTTTTGTTCGTGGACAATTTAATGGTCTCGTTCTTCTTCAGCTCAACCTCGGCCGTGCCGCTGCCCTCTATCAGCCCGGTACGGATCTCAGGGCCTTTCGTATCCAAAGCAATAGCGATGGGATACTGATAGCCTATTTTGGCCGAGTAGTTGTTGGCAGCTTGGCGTACGTTGGCGATGGTCTCGGCATGATATTCATGGGAGCCGTGCGAGAAGTTCATGCGTGCAATGTTCATGCCAGTGGCCATCATCTTCTCGAGCATTTCAACGCTGCGCGAGGCAGGTCCAATGGTACAGATGATGCCCGAAAGACGAACATGGGGCACGGGCGAATCAAATTGCAAGCGACACATATGATCGAGATGAGTTTCAGCTTCGGCGGCCATCATTTGAGGAACTTCGTTCATCTGTGCAAGTAATTAAATGAAAATTGTATATAATTAATTAATAATATTTAAAAACGAAGAAGCAGACATGTAACAAGCAAATGTGAATGATAAAATGATAACAGGCAAATGTAAATTTGCAATAATATATTTCTATATACACGAAACCGTTAATAGTTGTTAATCAATATATTTTATACATATATATATGTAGATGATTAAAAGCCAAATTCTTGTAAATGCCATGATGTAAAATACTGATAAACCACAAACAAAATTACAGTATTTCACAAAAAATGATTAAATTAATCCTAGTCCTTTTGCTAAGAAACGAAGCTTTTCTATAAAAACGAACTTGCAACTCTGATTCCGAAAAATGTGATGTGGCGGGAAGTATGTTTTTAGGTTAGGTTCGTTCTCTCGCTCTCTCTTTGTGACAAGAAATTCACAAAAACCTACCCCAAAAAAAAATTCTGAATAAACGTGAATCGAATTCTGTTCACCGAAATAAAAAAGGATACACAGGAAACTGTAAACGAGTTTTGATTTATGTATGGATGAATGTTTGGGGAACATGCGAGGTGAAAAGAAGCTTAATCACCATAGCACAAAATTTACATATCCATATGTATGTAGTTGTATTCAATTAACATCACTACATATATGAATATTTATAAGAAAACGAATGTGCTTGTGGTTCAAGATTCAATAAGTTTAGTTTAATTGAACACAAATTTACGGATCTATTAGAATTCTATAAATTCCTTTAATACGTATATAAGCAATATTATGTTAAGTTATCCACTAGATATATTTTAGTTAATCAGATACATAAAGTAAGGCCATTATTTCCATAATTGTCACTCTCTCCCACCATCAATAATCATTCCTGATTCACGTTTAAGGAACGGAAAAATTAGAGCTTTTTTATTGTGTTGTTTGTTATTTTTCGTGTTTGAATATGAGAGGCGAAGAGAATTTCTCACGCCTGATTTTTCTATAAAAAAGCTAATTTTCAATGTGATGTGAGTTGATGATTTCGTTTTTTTTTTTTTTCAGAAGCACATGCAAATAAACATCCAAACAAGCATATAAACAGTGCTAATTTTTAAGATTTAATAGATTTTTCAAGGCGTTGCATAATTTTTACGACCAAATATAGCTCAACAACACTTTAAAAGCTCTCGAATTACAAATGTATAAACATTATGAATTTATATGTGTGAATTTGTGATTACAAGAGCGAAAATATTCGCATAATAAAGACAGAGAACAACAGCAGTGAAAAGTTACACATTACAAAAGAAAACGAAACGAAATATTTTCAAGTGATGACCTCAAATGAAGGTTGAACACGAATTGTAGAAAGAAGAAAGAAATCATCAGCTGCGTCGTTACAATTGTGTAATCGAACCTCTTTCGATATAATTTCGTTTCAGAACATGCATAAATCCTTTACCTTCATATTTGGAGCCACATCGTATTCACTAGTGTTCACCATTTTTAAGCCAAATGTTTGTAAATAACGGTCAAATTTTAAATTCCGCACACGAAAAACTAATACAACACTTGAACGCTGTCTGGCAGCAAGTAAAATTCTTTTTGACCAAATTTTAACTTTTAAAACGCACTCTTATAATTGTTGAAATAATTATTATTATTATGGATAACTTTGCGTCACCGTCAACTGCCGATGAGTAGCTTTTTCGTTAAATTATTTCAAATCAGTGAAATTGAATTGAAAAAGTGCCTAATTTATCGAACAACAACGTCAAAGCAACTGAGCATCTACAACGTCAAAAAATAAGTGCAAAAAGTTTCGCTTCGGAGCCACAGATAAATAATAGATACGTTATATTTTTGTGTTCTGCGCATTGCAAGTTTCTCATGGCTCTCAAAGAACCGTGCAAGGGGTTTATTTGAGTTGCCAACTCGCTCGAAAGCAACAGCCGATGGATGTATGTACTAAAAAGTGAAAATAGCAAATAAAGGGATGATGAAATAGATCGAAAGATAAAGAGAAAATGGGAAGGGAGCGAGATGACAATTCATTTCGTAAAAGGGGAATTTTTGAGACACTGCATTTGACATGTAAACAAGTTTGTTAAATTCCCTCTTTCACACGCACACCCGCAAAGGATGGAAGTGAATCATTTACACAAGGAATTATATTATATTCATAAAGTATACAGATTACACAACAAATAAACAAACTGAAATATTGAGGCAAGGAACATAACAATAGCAAATGACGCACGGACAGAGGACCAAATTTAATAGAGTAATGTACAATAATCCGAATTTTAAATAAAAATCTTGCCTATTTTCGAATTGTAAATGAAAATTAGTTAAGTTTTTCACATAGAAAAGCTCCAACCAGAAATGCTGCAAGATTAAAAAAAATATTAATTATTTTTGTTGTTATTTACATCTACACAAAGTTGCAAAAAGAAGATAATTTTGAAAAGTTATCATTACTATAAAAAAGGTTATCATATATTTTATAAAATACATATACATACACATATGTATATACATACGTACATTAAACAAAATCATAAAAGAACTGAGGAAACGTTAATAAATGTTAATAATACATTCAAGAAATTAATAGTATACATTAAAAAATAAATACGTAAATAAAAGAAGATAACTAAAAGACAAGATAATGCATTAGTGATCGTCTGTATCGAAATGTGTCTTGGGAAAATTTCCACACTTCTCAATTTTTGTTAACTTAACTAAAACTTAATCGTCACTTAACGGTATCATTAATGTTACTGGTTACTCAACCTCTAATGTGAGCCAAATTGTGTGTAGATCTCAAATGCCGGCCGGAAAAATTTAATTCCTGATACCATCTGCACACGTGAACTTCTCATGCACTCATATTTCACGCTCTCCAAAAGCGACACCGTGGAATAAGTTGTATAAAACACGGAAAAACTTTTACGTTCTAACAAAACCAGCGCTTTTTTAAAGATCTTGTTATCCTGAGCAATATATAATATATAAATAAACTGGGAAGTTTGAAAAATTTCCCAACAGCTCCATAGAAATTTCGATAAGATCGGTGATCTGTCAGGTGCATGGCAAAGATCGATATAGATCATTAAAAAAAACGGAGCTAAATATATACATATATTTATGTCATCTGCTTTTCAATTAAAAAGCTCTACAGTAAATAAGTAAAAGCATATATTCATGATGACTTGCCAAAAATTAATTCGTTATAAGCATGGGAAATCAACGGGAAAACTTTGATGACGTCAATGTCATTGAACTTGCATGCCAAGGACGTTTTTATTTATTGGACAGTCGACTAGACCACTTTCAGTTTACATATGTTAGTAGTTATGTACGTATATATGGAGGGTATTTTTGTAGGGCCGCTCAGCTAATTAGCATTTCTAATCTACCCATTTAACCTATGTATATTTAATTTGATATTTGCGCTAGTATTAATTTGTATTATAATTGTTATCATATATCTGTTAACTTGCTAATTTATTATAACTTTTAAAAGTGGCATGATTTCTACGAAGTGATTCATAATCTCGTACAAAAATTGCACAACAGCAGCAGAAAAGTAAACTACGAAACATGAAACTTTTCGTAATAAGAACCGCTTGTATAAACAACTGTAAGTTATTTGTATGTACATATATACACATGTGTTGTATACGTATGTATGTATGTAGCTCGACAGAATACACAATTTTTGCACATGCCGGCTTTTTGATCAAGGTTTTTATGTATTTTGCAATATTCTGCTTATATTAGTTTCATTATTATTATATTAGTTTCATTATTATGAAGTCTCTACACGCTTAGATTGACCTCTATTTCACCGCTACTTTATAGTAACTTTTTTAGATAATCCTTAAATAAACTCTCTTATATACATATTTACAAATAATATATGCCGCTTTTGATATTAACAATATTACCTTTATATCTTTTGTAGACTGGCTAAATTATAATGACTTATAAGGATGATTTATTATAAAACTTTGAAAATGCACTAAGATGATTTGCCAACACAACCTCACTCAACTTCATTCGATCACGTCTGAAATTCCAATTTCCAATTTGAATGCTTTCCTAGTCCACTGGACTGGAAGATGAATGAATGATGAGAACAAGATTGCGCATTGCGCAGGTCCGTTATTCGATGTCAAAACTTTTGAGAAGCGATGTTGCGTTTGCGTGACGTAACATTTGCTAATTCCTTGTGTTGTCTATACAAATGAAAATTAATTTCGTGTTAATAACCGAAATAAGAAAGTACTAAATGCAAAATGCTTTGCAAAGTGAAGAACTGTAAAAGTTATTATTATGGGAAAGTTATTTCTACTACTTTTCTGTCGACTTTCTGCAGACAAGGCGGTAATATAGAAGTGGGAACATGTTTACCGTCGACAGGAGGATTTCAATCCTAGAAATGCATATATGGATATGTATTAGGAATTTCAAACCAAGTTTCGTCATGTGCAGGAAAAGATTTTTTACTTCATGACATTGCAAATAAGTTAGGCCTGTGCATTACGGTAATGGGATCCGCCAATTTCGGACGCATAGTCAAAAATATAGCGCTTTTTAGGTTGGGATCGATCTTACGTTTCCTTACGTATTTGATTCGTACGATAACCTATCCAGTGTGCGACCGGCCTTATTGCCAGTTTCTGCTTTGCGTGGCTTGACACACGGTTTATTTAAATATTTTTTCTAAATAACACAAAAACCTATTTGTTTATTAACGATTAAATTTACGCATTTATTTGGCATGTTCTAAATATTATTTTGACACTACTCGTCGTCGTTTAACAAAATTATATTGTTTTGACTAGATAAATATTTTATACTTAATAAATACTTCCAGATTATAGATTAATTATAGTTTCTAATCAGGATTATATAATAACGACGTAATGCAATTAACGTTTACTGCGTTTTTTATTTAACAAAATGATCAAATTTATGCTGTTTAGTCATCCTCGTTATCCTTGTGACTCTTATTTGTCATTGCGACGTATTTGCCCGCACGGGATTCGCGTTCTTTGCGACGCTCTTTTTGATGCTCATTATCACGTTTTCTGCCGCAGTCTTTATCACATTCTTTTTCGCGGTCTTTATCAACGACCTTTTCGACGTCTTTACTGCGTTCTCTATCACGGACCTTTTCATGGACCTTTTCACGTTTCCTATAACAACCCCTTTCACGTTCTTTATTACGATCCTTTTCACGTGATTTAGACCGCCGTCGAGAGGATTTTTCACAACTACGGGAACGTTCAAGGTGAAGGCTACAATAATTAATACGTTAATAATTGAATTTCTGTTGCGTTTGAGTTGAATTTTACCGTTCACGCTGGCGTTCTCTCTCACGTTCGCGCCATTTTCGATCTCGATCCTCATATGTACGTTCGGAGTCCTGTAAGGAACGGTTTTACACATTACCTTTTATATACGTACAAGTTATACAAATTATTTTCACCTGGTCCTTTACTGCTTTCTTACGGTCAAATCGTTCTCTCTCTATACCACGATCTCTTTCGCGGTATATGAGACGATCTTTTCGTTCACTTCGGTCATAATCTCTGTCCCGTTTTCTGTCACTGTCACGATCTTTTTCTACTCTTCTCTCGCGATCTCGTTCATGATCTCTTTCGTGATCGCCGCGATCAGGTCTTTCACGTTCCATACGCGAGGCTGCGACATCCATCAATCGTGGAAGAACCATTGGCTTTTTGGTTGCGACATCCATCAATCGTGGAAGACCCATTGGCTTATTGGTTGCGACATCCATTAACCGTGGAAGACCCATTGGCTTACGTACTGGAGAACCAACAGTTCCTGGATCCATCACCATATCCATGCCACAAGGAGTACCCATTGCTTCAGAACAATGCTATCACTTAAAGCTATTGAAGTTTATCAAGGCTGAAAGTCACTTACTTGAATTTGTTGGCGGGATTCCCTCCGGTATTGTTGGTAAATCCAAACCTCTCATAGGTTGTGGAACTTCAATAGGTTCAACCATGACCGATGCTGGCAAATTATTAGTAGTCGAGGTTATATTTGGTACGGATGTAAGCTCTTGTATAACCGAGGTTATATTTGGTACGGATGTAAGCCCTTGTGTAACTGTTGGTATCCAGACGCGAGTATCGTTCACCCATTGCGATTCCTGCATGGGCTCGTATCCAGAATTCAATGCATCGCTCTGTGGAAGGAATGGCACGTCTACCTGTACAGGTGGGGCGAAGATAGGCGGCATTGCTCCAGTTCGGGAGTATTCTCGGCATTCAGCTGTCATAACCTGTATAGCATTTCCCTTTGTATTTGCACTTGGACGTGTTCCACGTGGAGCTATCATGTGACGCTGTTGATGATGATTTGGTGTGATTCCAGTTGGAAGCATTTGATGGATAGGCACGTTTCCAATTGCATTTCCTTCTGTCTTTACATCCACAAGCGGAGCATTATCTTGTGCATTCTCCTGGTGACTTTCATTAGAAGTATTTAGGTTTAGCATAAGGCATGCCAACCCTACTCCGCTTTCAGTAACTCGCACACGCCGTTGTCTTTCGCAATAAGCGCGCCATGTGTCCTCGTTGAAACCAAAGTTAAAGTAGTCCGTTATATCAGCTCCAGGTTTACGCCACGGCTTCTCATCCAACGAGTCTATGCTAAATTCATGCGCTGCTATCCCCTTAAGTGTACCCACGCTTTCGTCAGCACTAAGCTTTTCAGACTGATTGGACTTTTTGTTTTCTTGGGCGGTCGAACTGTCAGCTAAGATATTTGAGCATTGTTTGATATTGTAGGTCTTGGGAGCGGCATTAATGTCTCCAATGACGACATTTATATCATCGTCGGAGTCATCCTCATCATCTTCCTCAGAACCGATAGACGCAACACGAGGTTCAAACTTATATTACGGAAACGTTTCAAATTTAGAAAACTCAGTAAAAATTAACAATGGATATTCACCTGTTCTCCGGTAGGGTCAACAGTTTCATTGCTTTTCATAACATCCGTCGTGTCAGCAACGCCAGCTACTTCTTCGACTTTTTCCATTTCGTCTGCCCGATCCGCAAGTTCTCCATAACCTTGCACATGACCAATCACTTCGGTTTCCTTTTCAGGGTAATTTTTATCTGCATATTCAAACGTTTTAGAGGAGCTCAGTAACGCTTCAGCTTCATTCTCAAAGTCTTCTTTAATTTCAACCAATGGAACCGAATTGTCATCTTCATTGGTGGTGGAATTAGCATGAGAACTACCGTAGAGCCAGTTATCTTCATTGGTATTATCCGCCATATTTTGAATCACTAAAATTCACCTAATAAATTCTTTGTGTTTCTCACGACAATGAAGCCGAAGTGAATCGACACACTATTGGAATTCCAATTTGTCACTTTTAATTTCTTTCTATTAAAGGAAACGCATATTCAAAAATTCCCCGCCAAAGAATAAGAACTAGAATTTACTAATAATTAATGGAAACTGTATTATTTTAACAAATTTTGTAAAAATTGTTGGAAGAGCAGGAATATTTTCAACTAAGAAATACATGTACTATAATATATTCTGAAATAAAGTGGATTGAGGAACATTGGAATCAAGCTCCAATAAGAGCTTAACCACAATAGCGCTGTGACTGTGACTGTGGTTCTCTCTTTACCACAGTCGGCACAGAATGGAGCAGTGACGTCGCAGCGTCGAACTGTCACTGGCGATTAATAGCCTAAACACAGTTGACTGATACAACTGCAGATTTGCAGATTGCAAATTATAAAGGGCAATCATACTTAGCTACTTCAGCTATTAGCTGTTCTTCAAAGCTAATTGTGGTTAAGCTCTGAGCTTGACAATATGGAACAGGATAGATAACTCGAAGAGATGTTGATGGGAACAGCGAGATAACTCGAAGAGGTGTTGATGGGAACAGCGAGATGAAAATAATGACGAAGAAGAATATTTGCTCAAAATTTGTAAATAAATAAATAAATTGAAATAAAAATTTCAGAAAAGGAAACTACGGCCAGTTTAAATTTCATTTAATTTTATTTTTTTGAACTTATTTACCATAGATTTTATATAATCTATGTTATTTACCATCATAGATTGGGATTTTGTTTTCTAAAGTTTATGGAAAATGCTTGGCAGCATTGTAGTGGTCTGGCACAAGGGATATTTTCTAATGCTGCCAGTTTTAAGGCATGCAAACCAATGCAAACATACCCAAGTAATTACACGAAAAAAACAGCAGAAGTAGTATGCCAAAATTTATATTTTCTAAATAAAATTTTAAAACAAAAATCAGAAAACATTTTGGAGGTGTTGTGTGTAGAAACATCAATAAAACCTGGTAAGTGTACACATATGGTTTAAAAACACAGTTTATTGATATTTTTCCTTGCAACAAATCAGCTTTTTGGATCAAAAATAAATAAAAATCTTTATAATGGCTGAAAGTTTGGACACTGAAATATCTCGTAAAACTTGGGAGTTGGAAAACAACATTAAGACACTGCCTACTTGTGACGATATTTTTCGGTATGATGCCGAACAGCAAAGACAAATATTAGACGCAAAACCATGGGAAAAAGACCCTCATTACTTTAAGGATATCAAGATATCCGCCTTGTCCTTGCTAAAGATGGTAATGCACGCACGTTCAGGTGGTACGTTGGAAATTATGGGGTTGCTTTTAGGTAAAGTTGAAGACAACACAATGGTATGTAATCATTAATACGTTAAAGGAAAACTTGCATTTGTTTATATTGATTGTTTGCAGATTGTAATGGATGCATTTGCCCTGCCAGTCGAAGGAACCGAAACACGGGTGAACGCACAGTCTCAGGCGTACGAATACATGTCCGCTTACATAGACTCTGCAAAGGAGGTTGGCCGTCTGGAAAACGCAATTGGTTGGTATCACAGCCATCCTGGCTACGGCTGCTGGCTCTCTGGTATAGATGTGTCAACCCAGATGTTGAATCAGAATTACCAGGAGCCATTTGTAGCTATTGTTGTGGACCCCGTACGTACGGTATCGGCGGGGAAAGTATGTATAGGCGCTTTTCGCACTTATCCAAAAGGCTACAAGCCGCCTAACGAGGAGCCGTCGGAATATCAAACAATTCCTTTAAATAAAATTGAGGATTTCGGTGTGCACTGCAAACAATATTACTCACTTGAAGTAAGCTATTTTAAATCTGCGCTAGATAGAAAGCTTTTAGATTCGCTTTGGAATAAATACTGGGTGAATACTTTGGGCAGTTCTGGTTTGTTGACTAATACTGAGTACACAACAGGACAAATACTCGATTTGTCTGAAAAATTGGAGCAAAGCGAAGCAAGTTTGGGACGTGGCCCGTTTGTAGTTTCCGGTGGTGATGTTAACGAAAAACGTACTGAGGATAAACTTACAAAAGCGACACGTGATTGTAGCAGATCATCGATTGAACTTATTCACGGTCTAATGGCTCAAATTGCCAAGGATAAGCTGTTCAACAAAGTTGGGCTTGGCAAATAAATTAAAGTTATTTCATGTGGTATTTCAAACATTTTTTATAATAAATAAAAGTTTATAATTGAATTTTCTCAATAGTAAAACGAAAATTCTGATTGCACATTATTTGAATGATCTCAAAAACAGTTAAAATAATCATAATATTGTTATAATTGATTTTATTGTTTTGAATTGGTTTTAGCTACTATAATTTTCTTTGTTTTGCCGAAAAAGGATCAGTATCACGGTTTTAAAGGAAATAGTCTAGCTCTAGAGAGTTTTCCCGGTGTATCCCAGTTAAATAAGACTAATCAATAAAATATTAATGTTCGTCTTTGTATGTCATGTAAAAGCATTTTTTGCTTAAAGTTCGATAAGCACGCATTCGTTTATTAATTAAACCACAAGCAGTATGGGTCGGCATATTATTTACAAACTAGAGGTAGTTGTTTTTTCAACGGCTTTTGTAATAGCGCTAGACACGCTCGCTGCTACATCTTTATCACTAGAAGTATCTATGTAAATTATTGGATGTCTTTAAAAGGGTGTAAATTAACCAGTACTTTAATTCAGTCTGTCTGCTTGAACTCCTTTTGTAGCTATGATGTTTTAGTGCAATATAAAAGCAGGGATATTGAAACAAAATTTCTATTAGGCAAACATAACTTAAACCTCAACCACTTCCATAGAAAGAACGACAAAATAGAGATAGTATCAAATTCTGAATAATCAATTTAAAATCGGAAACAAACACAGTCGTAAGAATAATCCATAGAAACCATAAGAACACTTGAAAGAATTTACTGAAGTACCAAAAGTACTAAATACATTACAGCTCCGCATGGAATATATACAATCAGGAAGAATATGGCATGTATGCTTGGAGAAAAGCGTTTGCAATTGCTAGATGTAAGCACAACGCCTTTAGACTCATCAAATCATCTCTTCATTTTGTTCTTCCTTTAAAAAACTTTTAAAAACTATAAATTTATAGACAAGTTTTGTTTAAACAGTGGAAATTAGTGCGCACAAATCTTGTCATTTTGAACATTTAGAGGATATTTTTGGAGGTTATCAACATATTTACGTATTCATCATACATTTAATACAACTCAACTATCTTTTAATTATTTAAATAACTACATTTATAAACTCTTTACGTCTTCAATTAAAGTCAGACTTTAATTATTACGGAAACTGACAGAATGATTCCATTGCTTTTATGATTCCTTAGAGAGAAGGTAGCTGGGCTGAAATAAATGGAAATTTGTTTTTCATCCTCACGTTTACTAATAAATATCTAGGAAGTGTTTCCCGCTCTACTCAATCTGTCTCCCTTGAATTTATATACAATAACGAATGTAAATAGGGACATATTCAATTATTAGAAAGTGTGACAATTGGTGGTGAATGCTATAAAAGCAGCGACAATGCATCAGGACACATCATTCGGTATACAGAACGTAAGGAACCGCAACATACGCCGGTTCGAGGAGCAAAACAAAACTTGCGCAAACAAAGAAACAAAGCTTCAAGAAACAGATACTGCAAAATATCAAAAAAATAACAGCGAAAGAAAGAAGAATAAGAAAAAGTAATTTTGCAAATAAAATAAAAGAGTTGCACTTCTACTAGTAAATAAAAATAATTTATTAAATCAAATATTAAGTGAGTTAACAATATTTGAATGCCGGTAAAATTAATACTATTGGATCTTAATAATAATCGAAAAAGTAATTTCGTAATAAATAGCTTTATAATTACAGCTTAATTAATAAAGAGCTGTGTGTGTGTGTGAAAAAAATGCTATATTGCCGTTAATAATAGAGTCAGCAGGAAACGGAAATGTTAGTGTAACGCAATTTCAACTATTAAAAACTCAAATAAGGGCTTGAAGCCGCTCAAATAATATAAAAAATTCTTTGAGGAATAAAATAACTTAATATTTATTTCTAAAGCTTAAATTTGCAAGTCGCAATATGCTAACCTAAGGACTCTCACTCATACACATACAATTCAATTTGAAATTTAATGCTACAACTTTCACCCACCTGTAAGCAAGCAAACTACGTCACAGGACTTTTTCGTCCCGTCTTCGAAACTGTGTGTACATTCAGGAAAAGAAACAAGCTCGTATAAAAGGATAACAACGCATATCGTAGCAACACATACGAGTATACACACATTAATCAGGTATCATAGTCAAATCATCATCGCATCATAGTACATTTCTCAGGAAGACATTAGCCACGCATACGCTTTAACGAAGAGAACATGTACGGCATGCTTTATGAGAGTGTGCAGCACTACATACAGGAAGAGTACGGCATGCATGTTTGGCAGCAAGTCTGCCAGATTGTTGACTGCAAGCACAAAACATTTAAAACCCATCAAATTTATCCGGACAAATTAATGCCTGACTTCGCCGCAGCTTTATCAGCATGCACAGGTGAATCGTTCGATTTTTTTATGAACTTTTTTGGACGCTGCTTCGTGCGTTTCTTCAGTAATTTCGGCTACGATAAAATGATACGCGCGACAGGTCGCTACTTTTGCGATTTCTTGCAGTCCATCGACAACATACATCTGCAGATGCGTTTCACATACCCGAAGATGAAGAGTCCTTCAATGCAGTTGACCGACATGGATGATGAAGGTGCAGTCATTGTGTACCGCAGCGGTCGGACCGGAATGTCAAAATACTTAATCGGCCAAATGACCGAGGTCGCTCAAGAGTTTTACGGCTTGCGCATTAAAGCCTATGTCATCGAAAGCCAGAATGACATCTGCGGCGGCACCACCGGCCCCATCAAGCTAACTGACGGCCCACTAACGGTGATAGTAAAGTACCGTTTGGACTTCGATAACCGCGAATATATGGCAAAGCGTGTAAATGTCGTTGCGCATCCGTCGCAGTTAAAACTGCCTCCGGTGAATATGGACGTGTTCCTGGAGCTTTTCCCATTCACCATAGTTTTCAATCACGATATGAATATTACGCATGCCGGCGAGAAGATCGTTGAGACCTGGATTCTGCACAACCCTGGCAAGAACCCGAAGAGCTTCATAGGAGCACACCTACTCGACCATTTCCAATGTCGCAGGCCCAAAGGTACAGTTATTGAATGGGAGGTCCTAATTCAAATGCGAACGGTGCTCTTTGAATTCGAACTGCTACGTACCGGGCGCAGTCGTGCTGTATATGATGCAGCCACTTTGAATTTGGATTTCGAAAACTTCGATGAGATGTCCTTCAATGAGGCTAGCAATTTTGCTGCTGCTTGCGCTGAAGCCGACGCAGCCTCTTTAGATAATGCGGCTGCGGAGGAAGTAGACGCAGCCGTTGGTGATCGCAAAACATCGCACGGACTAAAATCAATACTGCTGAAGGGTCAAATGTTTTACATTAAAGATGTAGATTCTCTGATTTTTCTCTGCAGTCCCCTAATCGAAAATCTGGATGAACTACATGGCATCGGTCTCTATTTAAATGACCTCAACCCGCACGGTCTCAGCCGGGAGCTGGTAATGGCCGGCTGGCAGCATTGCTCAAAGCTGGAAATCATGTTTGAGAAGGAAGAGCAACGATCCGATGAATTGGAGAAGTCGTTGGAGCTGGCCGATTCATGGAAACGCCAAGGCGACGAGTTGCTCTACTCTATGATACCACGTCCGGTGGCTGAGCGCATGCGTAACGGACAAGAGGCCATTTGCCAAAGTTTCGAGGAAGTGTCTATTGTTTTTGTAGAAGTTATGAATGTTTATGCCGGCGACTCAAACAACATTCAGGATGCTATGACCGCCGTTAACACGCTAAATACCGTCTTTTCCGCTTTTGACGAGGAAATAATTTCACCTCTAGTCTACAAGGTCGAAACGGTGGGTATGGTGTATATGGCCGTATCAGGAGCTCCCGACATCAACCCTCTGCATGCGGAACATGCCAGCGACTTGGCCTTGCGTTTGGTCCAGAAGGTCAAAGCTTTGAAAATAACTGATCTGGCAATTAAGGTAGGCATACATTCGGGTCCCGTTGTCGCGGGCGTGGTAGGATTGAAGGTTCCACGGTACTGTTTGTTCGGCGATACGGTTAACACCGCTTCTCGTATGGAAAGCAGCGGGGAGCCCTACAAGATTCAGCTGTCAAACCATACAGCAGAGAAGGTGAGAGAAGCCGGCTACAAGATTGAGTCGCGCGGTTTCGTCAAGGTCAAAGGAAAGGGTGAAATGGAAACATTCTGGTTATTAGAAGGACCAGACAAGTAAATGTAAACCAGATTCTTATTATCTGGAAAAACATAGCACAAATTTTAAATAAATATATATACATATGTATATATATGTTAAAAAGTATTTTAAAATATTGTCACGAATATTAAAATTATGTTGGCTAAAAAATTGTATTTTCCACTAAATGGTTTTCCTAATATATAGTCTAAAGTCTAAGACTTATATGTATTTGGTTTCATAAAATACTATATTTATTATTCGTAAATTTTTTGAATAAATGTTGCAGAGTTTCGGTTTAACCGTTAAAAAAATCTAAAGAAATGGTAGGAAACGACCGAAAGGTAATTAATTTATTCCAATATATTCCCAAAGACTAGCGATGACGATTTCATTCGATTTTTGTAAAATTGGGACTTTTTTGTCGCTGGGATTTGCCTTATTATGGAATTTTTTAATTAACTCAGGCTTTATTTCCTTGATTTAGGTCTGCGAAATTTAGGACTTTTGAATTGCTGACAATTATTGGGCGATGAATAATGGCTCTTCTAACGAAATGTATACTTTTTGTTATATAGTTAATCAATGCATTGATTTTGGGAAGAGAATATTTGATGTTGAATGCATACTTAATATATATTGTGTAATTTCGAGACAATATGGCAGATATATGAATAAAACCCAGCGATGGCTGTTAAATATACATATATTATATATATGCTTCATTGGTACAATACAGCAGAATGTGTTTAATTTTAAATTCCGATGGAATACCAATATACCGATCGCAATACCAAGTTGGATCAATTGAACCAGCACTCTTCACTGAGTGAAAGTAGCGGTTCATTGAGTAAAATATCCCAATAATGAAAAATATGAAAAAATCACACAATTCACGCAATACCCGGGTGCAAACTACAAAGTGGAAATTGCGTGATTTTGTGCATGGCATCACGCAAATACCCTAGGATTTGAAACTCGCGAAATTTTGCGTGATTTTGTGCAACGCTAGGCACCACTGGGTTCAGCTGACTACTCGAATTCCTAGTCTATATTATTAAAAATATGCATACCGGTTTATTGAATTTTTATAGCACCACCGTTCAGTTCAATACAATGTCAACAGGTTGAATAAAGATAAGCAAATCGTTTGTGGCTTTAGTGTAAAGTAACTATCTGTAACTATATTTATAATTTTACAATGAAGTTTAACTTAATTGTAGCTGTTTGTAATAATTTTGGAATTGGTATTAAAGGGGATCTTCCATGGAGACTAAAGTAATGTTTGCAAAATATAAAAGCTGAACAGATCATCAATTTAAATTTTTTTTATTAACAGATCCGAACTGAGGTACTTCAGTACAACTACCAAACGTGTGAACGACCCGAAGAAAAGAAATGCCGTTATTATGGGACGTAAAACATATTTTGGAGTGCCGGCATCCAAGCGTCCACTGGCGGATCGGCTTAATATAGTACTTAGCAGCACACTTAAACAGAGCGAGTTACCTTCTGATGTACTCCTTTGTCGTAGTTTAGCAGACGCCTTGATCCGGCTGCAAGCAGAAGATTTGCGAGCACAAATCGAAAACGTTTGGATAGTTGGAGGAAGTGGTGTTTACAAAGAAGCGATGGCTTCAAAATTTTGCCATCGCTTATATATCACCAAAATAATGGCTGACTTTGATTGTGATACTTACTTTCCTGAAATACCCACAGATTTTAAGCAGGTAGAACCAGATCCACAAACTCCTAAAGGTATACAGGAAGAGAACGGCATTCAGTATGAATACAAAATACTCGAAAAACAATACTAGGCATTTCCATTTGAAATAATAGTCAATATATTGCAAATAAAAGGTGAACTGGCATTCAACATTCCTTTGTCTGCTTGTCGATTTAAGCGCCGAGTTTTGACTTGATATTCGACTTGTAATTAATTTAAAAACAGATCTAATAAATGTCCAAATTAAAAATAAAAAATGCTTAGATAATCCTTTTCATGTCTTTTTCCATTTTAACTTCATATTTTATCAATAGCTGATAATCTGTCAATAGTTTCTCCCAGTAACATTGCACATCTTCCATCCTTAAATGTTTCCATATAAAATCGTAGCCACGTTGCGCTATTTGACGTGCTAAATCATCGTGCTCCATAAAGAAACGCATCATCGACTCCAATTCCTGCTCATTGGGGTAGCTCGTTAATGGCACATAATGTACCCAAGGCTTCATCGCAAAATAAAAGAACTCATTCCACTCTGTGCCCACATGGAACACAAGTGAGTTACAGAGAAAGAGATGCTTTAGACGAAAACTTGCAGCGACCCCTCGAAAATTAAAAAGGTATTTGTAGAGACAGTGATCTTCAAATGAAACTTCTTTTGCCGGTTCAGCGTGAAGAGTGTCTTTTGGAGACTTCCAGGCCTGGTTTTTCGTATACTGTGCATCAACTAATTCCGGCAATCGACGCGACAGCAAAACCAAAGCATCACGTTCATCAGATGTGCGAGATCCTCGAAAAAAACCTTTCGATATTTTCTCTGCCCACGGAAATGCTTGTGCTGCACGCACAAGGATAGAGCGTTGTAAATCCCAGCGTCCAATTCCAGTTGGATGCAAACTAATGGCTGGGCCGCCAGCCCAGAATGACCATGCGGGATACATAATATCGCTGTAATCTGGTGTTTTAGAAAAAGAGAAAACTGGATACTTCTCGCCTAGTCCTGTTCGTATTTGTGGCCAGTCCCGTGTATTCACGACCAGATCCATATTTTTTAGATTAGGCAACAATTGCCCAATAAAATGCTCTATCGCACTGCATCGCGCCGGAAACATGCATTTTTCCTCGCGGTATAATTTATGGTTTAGAATCTTATACCTAGTGCCGTACTTGGCACTAGAATCTATTAAGTCTTGTTTAATGCCCACAGCTTGAAAAGCCTGAAGATCATTTGTTATGACCTCAGCATGACATGAACATTTTTTGCCGTCTTCTGTAGTACAGTCCTTATAACTTAACAGCGCTTGTTCAATCTTCTTAAGAACAATATTTGATTCTAAAATAAAGAACTAATTCTAAAGAGTCCAATACTAATAAATTCAGCACTTACGATCAGAATAAATGCCATTATGACTTGAAGACGCTACATCTTTGCAGTCTGTTTGTTTTCCTACTTTGCATTCACCGGCAGGCTCATTGCTAATAGCATTTCCAGAGTGTATAAAAATTATTAACGAAACTAAAAAAATTCGTAAATCTAACTGAATGAAATATCGTAAACAAACGAATTTAAGCATTTTGTGGAAACGTCAAAAGGAATCAAGCATAAATTTTTCACAAATGCGTGCAAATAGCAACCGAGTTAGCAAAAAAATTAGAGCAATTGTGCAAAATTAAGTGGATTTTGCGCAATTTTGGATATATTCTAGTATCGTTATTTTGTAGCGATATTCTTGGAAAATAGGAATTTATGTGAAGGCGTGGCCACCATTTCTAGTTGTGGTGAAGACGTGAAGAGCGAAGATAAGACCAATTGTTAATTTTTTTTTTTTTTTTTTGTATTTAAAGTAAAAGTAAGCAGAATTTAAAATTTTTTATTCTTTTTTGTTTAAAAATTTAATAACCATTTTTGTTCGATTGATTGTGTAATTGCAATGATTTGTTAAAATTGGTCATAATTTGTGTCTCAAAAACAGTATTTAAAAATAAGCCCCCGAAAGCGCTGAAAACTTTAGAGCCATGCACTTTCGATAGCAATAGACATATCTCGAGAACGCGGCTCGCTATCATATTTCGATATAAATTATAAGAGTTCAATAAGTGCGTAGTTATAATAATAATAATCAATAAGTGCAAAAAAAATTTTTGTTTTAAAAACAAGATCCACAAAACGTTGATGCTACCTTTGTGTTGCTAATTTCATGCTGGTAATACCAAGGCTTACCGACGAATTGGCTGTCAAAAATGAAGATGGTGCCAAACTTTATTGAGTTTGTACGCACTTTTTAATGTGCATTTTTTATGGAGTTTATTAACAATTTTCTTCTGGCAAAACGTCGTCATCATCGGAGATCGAATTGTCCGTGTGAAAACAATAATGCAGAATACAAAGCCAAATTGCTTTATTGGCTACCAAGTTGCTTCAAATACATGTTTAGTTACACGAAACGAAAAAGTATAACTTAAATAAAGTGATATTAAGCGATCACAACGAAAAGATTCGAAAAGAAATTGCGTCCATGGAAAAGGCAATTAGAAGAGGAAAAGCGTTTTTTCTAATTAGCCTAATCGAGCAGTGGTTGCAGTTTCATTGCGTTAAGTAATTTGGAAAGTGTATTCGTCACATTGTTTGCAGCAGAAAATGCTACAAGATTTCCGCAAAGCAGACTGGCCAAATATACACATTTTTAGCAAAGGAGTCAACATCAAGCAAAAACGAAATGTTTGTTGAGAATTTTAACGCTATCATTAATTAAATCAAAAGGTTAGTTTACTAAATTAATTAACATCTCCATTTAAATTGTTTCCTACCTTAATTTAGCTTTATTAATGTAAAGCTATTAAAAGGGCTGTGTTCATAATACCCGTCGTTTTTGGGCTTTAAGAAATTTACAAAAAATCCAAATATTTTTTATTCGAGTTGTCTTTGGGCTCTGAAAGTATTCATGTGAAGCTTTCCTGGCTTTTGACTAATGAGCTATCTAGAAATTGCATTATGCTAAAATAATGGCTGACAACAATAACCTCTAAAGAATTTAGAAAACAATAGAAAACGTAAGAAAAGTTCTTATAAATATAAAGTTTATTGAAGACGAAGTTTAAGCCAAAAGCATGACTCAAACCCAAAAACACATTCAAGTGTTATCTTGCCTTTTTCAGTTCAATTGCTACATGTTTAATCAAATTTGTAAATATAAATTTGAAATACTCAATATCTTTTATGCACATTTAATAACGAGTGTGGGCAAATTTATTACGCGAAAGAATAGAAGTTTGAAGTGACAATTTTAATAAATAATTTCGTAATTAACGAAGGAGATTAAACGGTTTTTAAGATTAAAACATTGCCATTCCCGTGTGGATAAAGTTGTTGTAAAAGTGGATTTATGGATTCATATACACATTGTTGTGGGAAAACTCTATTTTAATAATGCACTTTATTGTATTTTAGTATATAAGCTGCCTGAAAACACTTGTTTATGTAACGTTTGCATATATGTTTTGATCACAAATCGTATCACGTGCTGAATAATTATTACATCAATTTAACACGACATAACAACAAGAGGTTTACATATATAGAAGGTAAAACTTCTGTACCCATTTGCTAAAAGTTTTCTCCTTCTCATGGAGAAGTCTGCGAACTTTAATGAGTCTGTTTGCAAGAGAACAGCTTAAAAATGTTCTCGTGAATATGTTTTGTGATAATTTAAATTTAATTGTTGTTTCCCGATAATGTTTATTACCCTTTTTGTGGTGCAGAATGCTGTGTGATAGTTGAAGTTGAAGAATCTGAAATTAGTTATAAGAAAGCGGTTTATTTGGCATCTCGTCTTTTACAGGTGACCAAATAACAGAGTTTTTCATTCTATGCACATGCCTGCAGTCTATAAACAATTATGATCATTCTAATAGACAAGAGATTAACGGGATTTATTCTTGTTCAGATTGTTTATTGCTTGTTTAACCGTTCGCAGAATGACCGGAAAATATAAATTATAGGCAAAATGGAATTTTGTATCAGTGTGTTCTGTCTAATATAGACCATAGCATTTATTAAGTATAATCCATAAATGAAATGGAATAGCGACCATTCAAATTGGGAAGCGCAATAATAAATGAGATGAATGACTTTATATAAATATAATAAATTTCGTTTACGGGGCTTGAAGGCTTTTCTTTTGATATGACTCAATATTAAACTAAAGGGAATGGTAAAAATTGACTTATATTTTTTCATATGCACGTGAGTATTTGTTTTGTATAGCTTTTGTGCAGCTGTTGTGATTTTTTTTATAGCCCTTAACAACTTGTGATTCATCATAGCAACATTATTTTCTGTTTTTTGCTATTCACATTCGTTGCAATTTTATTTATACACTTCCTTTTCTTCCACCTCTCAATACTCAACACTCTCTTTCCTTCGTTTTAAATTAACCTCTTACTGTTATTTTTCATAGTTATTTCTCGCTTTTACCTAAACTTTTAATAGAGCTTTGCTTTTCTTTACGCGAATTACGCGCATGTCTCTCATTTCGACTGTGTTTTCTCTTTCAAGTGGTGAATTTTAAATTTGGACAAATACGAAGTATCTAAATCGTTATATAAAAATTATAATTAAATACATATATATTAATGTATTGTAGTCTTAACAATAGATTTCAAAAATTCTAATTTTGTTAGTGTTATTTAACGGAAGGTGTTTTTGCTCCGTGCAAGAAACTAAAAAAGGGAACTCTTTTTTTTAAGCTCATAGCACACACAACAGCATGAGGTGGGCTACACTTGTGCATGCTCATTTATAAGTTATTGTAGTAAAAAATAATTAAGCAAGAAAAGAAAAACCTTCCATTAATTTTGTTTCCTATTTCCGAAGTCTTTAAAATTAAATTTAAGAAAATTATTTTTTGTTTCTTGTTCCAAAAATTAAATTAATTATATTTCAAAATATACCGTTGTATTTTATTCTTATGGTACTTCAGGTTATTGAGACCATTAAAAACTAAATTACTGTGTACGAATTTTTGTAAATATTTACGTATAAAAACACTTCGACAACGAAGCAGATAACAATTGAAATGTTTTCCAAGTTTTATACGATTATTTTACAAACACAAATGGAGCTTAAATAAACGATTATTTTTCTTTCTATAATCAAAAAAATAATCTAATGGAAATTATACGCAAACTTATACAAAGGCAGCGATTGATGCGCTTGTTTTTGTTTATTATTAACCACAAACTTGTTTGAATTTCTCTTAGATAACAGCTTCGTAGCAGCCACTTTAATTTCATGCGTTTTAATGATATTTCTGAGTGAAACTCTTCTCATCAAAACACATCTCACATGGGAATCGATTACACGTTATTTTTCAGTAGCATGTCTGTGAATAATTTAATAATATAAATTAATTAGGTAATCATTATAACGAATTTAAATAAATTGAAGAACTTCTGTGGTTTCAAATTCAATTCCGAAAATCTGAAATATTAATCGATTTCTGAAGTGAAAGGATTCGAAAGATAATAAATAACATGAGAAGCGATCGAAATTCAACGAATATTGATTAATTTCCTTGTCGACTTTTGGCTAGAATGTATCCTCAATGTTTCTACAGCTTTTGAAAAAGGTTTCGCATCATTATTTCTTGGTTGCTTCCCATTTTTAGGTGTCAAAAAACCCTGAAAGCGCAGTACCAACTGACATACTTATGTAAATGCACTCATTTGAAGCGTTGCCTATGTTTTGATGGTAATATTCTCTGCGAGTGTTGAGTTTGCGGAGTGCTACCGTTACTAAAGTGGTAGATTTAAACATCTCCTTTTTGCAATTACACCACAAGTTGACTTTTCTTATTGGCGTTTTTCATACATAAAGCTTACCTCTGAACACACCACGTGCTACATTTATTTTTGCTGTATACAATTTCCAACAGTAGCAGTTTCTGAGACGTATGTAGAAGTTGAAAAGCTAGTGCAGTCCAGCATGATTCCAGCATAAACTCACCAGAGCACTGAGTGCTCCAGTTAAGGTTCTTTGCTGGCCCTGGCAGCATGACTTTGCTGCTTACCTCCGCCTATTTCGTTTGTGGTGCTTATTGCGAATATCGTGAGTTGTGTTAATTAATAAAAATATTGAATAGAAATATAAGGATTTAAAATTTTAGTATTTTCTTTAGTTTTCAAGTTAGAAAAAGTTAAGTTTATCACCCACCTTTGGTATCAAGAAATTCACCATGCTTCAACACAGTGACTTCGATTTTGTTGGGTTTGCTGTGATGTGCGAAGCTCCAGCAAAGTCAGTGCAATTTTTTTCGATGTCTTTGCACGTCACGTTTTGCGGAAGCGTGAAGTTGGGGAAAATCTTCTGAAAGTACAATCAGAAGAAAGTAGAAGAAAACAAATCGTTTTATTTAAGAATTTTCTTTTACGATCGCGAAAATGTCGCTAAATTACGTTGAATTCTAAAGTAGGAGCTTTTTCTACCAATAAAAATTCTTATTCGAATTTCACCTCAGTTTCGCGTGTGTGAATTTGTGTTTGTTACTGCAAATCAGTTTTAAATAGTGAAAATAACAAGAAATAAGTGCAAAAATTTGTTTAATTAGTTTCGCTGATTGCATCGAGAAGTAATTTTTCATTTACACAATAAAAGCCGTCGTTCAAGGATATCTATTATAGATAAAAATTGCATATTATATGTTGTGTATCTCCTGATTGCAGTCAATCAAATCGAATTTAAAAAAAAAAAAAAAAAAAAATTCACCTTTGGAAGTCTGCACAGATATGAAAAAAACGTGGGTTTATTAAGGAATTTGGATAATTTTTTTGTAAGGTAATTTTAAAAAGCAGTCATTCAGAAATTCGAATCACTAATAATTTCATATCAATAATGCTTAATTATATATTTTCTGCTTATTGGACCACAAAATCCAATTACATTTCTTGTGCTTATTTGATTCTTGTTAACATTTAAATTCAACCAAAAATCTTATTGGAAATGTGACATTTCTGCTGCTTTCTTGCTTTGAGGGAAAAATCGATTTTTCTTGTTTTGTTGCTGTCGCTGTTCTTATTCTTTTTGTTGCTGTTGGTGTCTGTGTTGTTCTTAATTACCTCTTCCTTCTCCTCTGCTATTTTTTTAATTTGATGGAGCTTGTTTTTTGTACTCTTTAAGTTAATTAAATTAATTTTATTTTAGTATAAATAAATATATTAATATAAACTTCAAATAATGCTCGTAATTTTAAGCATCTATGAATTGCGAAAATATTGATTTATTTACAATGGCGCAGATTTTGGAGAAATATTTTCGATAATTCTCAAATTCAATTTATGCTTATTCTAAATCGAAAGCATTTTAAGAATTATATTAATGTTATTCCTATCTCTTTTACAATACTTCATAATATTATTTCATACAAATATAGAAAAAAAGAATCTAAAAAGAAGAAATTTTCTATTCAGAGTTAATTCAAATTATTTTTAAAATTCATACAAATTTTCCTTCAATTAATATTATTTCCTTACTGAGCCAGTATTGTTTAATTTAAATGGTCAAAAAGTATTTATTTCAGTTATAATTAATATTTAAACAAGTCTTTAAAAACCCAGACAGACCTGAGTTTCAAACGCGTTATTATTTATATTACTTTCGTGTATAGAGAAAGATGCATAAATTGCAGCACCGCTTAATTAAGAGTTAAATTAGCTTCACTGTTGAGAAAAACATAAATCGACTGCTCCTCTTCCTGCATCTTCATGTCTATATTCAGACGAATACACACAGCGATTGAGCCAAGTCGAGTGACTCGTCTCTACAAACTTCTCATAGACGTTTCCCGTTCGCTAAAATTCTGAACAATCCACTTCTTCTTAATTTTTATACTCCGCGTACTTACATAAGTATGTTTGTAAGTTTCATTTTGTGTAGATAGTTACTTCGTCAGTTCTTGTCTTTAGTCAGTTTCTGCAGTACGACAACTCCTCGTACTCAGTCGTCCAATTACTCATTTGTCAAGGGAGTGACACGTTTTCCTTGCCTGACCTCGCAGTTGAATGTTGTGGGGATATGACTGAAGAAGAGTGAGACTTTTATAAGATATACCGCATCGAAATACCGATGAAAAGCAACAAAATGACGAAGGGTGAAATGGTGTTGGCGAGGGTTGTGGTGGCTGTTGGTGGTCTAAAATATATTCTGCACATTTTGGATGCATACACTTTTTTTTTATACTGGATTTTGGGGGTGTTTTTGGCAGCCATGTTGTTGGGCGTGTGCGCTGAACTAAGGCATGTTTGTTTTTTCCTTTGAGGATTGTATTGTAAAAGAACATATATTACTTAGTTAATGAATATTTAATCAGTACAATATATGTAGGTCCCATTTCCGTATGAATTTTATTAAATTTCAGAGTAATGTTTTGTATTTCATTCTCGGTTCGATATTTAATTTATAAAACATATTGACAGCATAATATCAGCTTCAGCTGTGGAGAAGAGTGTGTCATCGGATGGATCCGTAATGAAACCCTATACAATAAGTTTAAATATCGAAAATTGCAAAGAAAACAGACGCCAAACAGCTGCGTGCAATGCTTCTAATGTCTCCGGGGAACGGATATTATAACTTAACTATGTTGAAATGGAAGAACCTATGAATCTGGCCACCTACAAATTATGTTGAACTATGTCTGTGTGTGTGTGTTTCTAAGTCTCGCCACACTTCAAGGCATGGCAAATGGTTGAGGCACTGAGAATGACTGTTGAACGGTGACGGGCGCACCTCGAATGTAAACGAACAGTAATTCCTCAAGCTTAAAACAGAATAAAAGTGATACGAACTATTCCGATTTCTTAAAAACACGGCTTCCAGTGCACACATATGCAATGTGTTGATTGAAGCATGTCTTAATAATTCTTAGGAAATGCTTTTTGTTATGAAGCACCCACGGATTAAATTATCTTTCCTAGGTACGCTCTGAAATTACCAATAAAAAGTGAATTAATATGTAAACAATAAATTCAAGCAAAAGATAGGTTTTTAGATTACACACTGTCGATGAAATTACTTGTTGTTTATTTCTATAAAATACGCACGAGCGAGTATTTAGATTTCTTTCGTTTTCAATAGTTTTTAGCGATTGATGATCGTCACTTTTAAACTACATTTTGTAATAATATTAACAGAAAAATTGTATACATATTTTCCAAACTTTCGACACGTTTTTGTCTCAGCTCCTGAATCACTTTTCTTTGTGTCCAAAAGACGATTCGTGAATATTTTCTTTTATGTTTGGTTAACGATGATTTTCGTTTGTTGCAACTTGCTTCTGTTACGATTATTTTATTTGTCTTTTGTACGGATGCAGATGTGTTAAGTGTGAACGAGACGTTATTTGTGTCTATTATGCATGCCTTTCTCTGGAAAAATGCATTCAAGCGATAATTTTATGGGTCACTTCTTTGGTAATGTTAAATTTTTCGTATCAGACTTATTCACATTTGTAAGTACTTATGAATACAGTCCATTAGTGATAAAACGAAAAAAAAGAGTGTAAATCAAGAAACATATATATCCAATATTCCATATATTATTGAATCATATGACTTCTTTTGAACAATTATTCATTTGAATAATGGCTTTAATGTATTCTACATAACATCGCTTTTGTCGTTATAAATTTCTTTGTCTTACATCGCTTTCAGTTTCTATTCTTTTATGTTTTGGCGAGGTTGACGATATGCTCCAAATATTTCTATGTAACCAAAAACCTCACGATAAATTAATGTCAATATTTGAATTAATGATTATTCCAGCGATTCGAAGACGACAACAGGAAATTCTTTAGAATATTTGTCATAACTTCCAAGGAGAGTGGGAATCGATTTATTTAAATTAATTTCAAATATTGTACCATACACTAAAATATTCTGTATCTACCCTAAAAATTGTGAGCTTCAAGTTCATCACGAAGTTCAATTTTTGGGGTTCTCCAAATGTAATTGCATAGGAAAAATTTTAATATGAAGGCATTTTAATCGGTGCCTCTGTAAACTCTTGATGTGACTGAGAAATGTTTAATTACTTATATAAAAGTATTCAAAACACGTTCCACTTCATGCATTTATGGCAAACTCCATATACTCTCGGTCCTAAATAAGTTCGTCCCTTTTATAGCGTCTCTTAACTATGTACAGTTTCGTATTTTAAATTTATACACAAGACAAAGTAATGAATGGATGTATGTAAGCAGCAACACTGTGTTGAGGCATATTTCAGGCGATGTACTCGCGTGTACCTATGACGTCGTTCTCATATTGTTTACCTTGCAAATGGTGAAGTAGGAGGTTAAGCATATGACTAAAATATGCACGGACATTGAAGCTGTACTTTGTACTCGTAGAATATAAATGCAATGGTGTACATGCGAGTTTATAATCGTTCATGATGCGACATGTACGAACAAAAGCATGTAATGACGTCTTTCGCTGTCGAAATCGTGGTGAATTCTGGATTCAGTATGGCTTTTTCGACTCGTGGGATAAAAATGGGTGCATCTTTCATTGACCTCTGTTCAATGCGCGATTTTTTTTTAAGAAAAATGAGATTGACATCATCAGTAAACGAGTGACCATGTCAACATCGTGTCAGTTGATAGAAAATATAACTTTGTCGAATTTTTATTATTGTTCATGTGATTCTGCTTCTCTTTAAAAGCAATTCTTATTTCTCCATGACGATTTATGGATTTCATGCTATTGTTAAGTGCTGTTTTAAGAGAACAACTTTTTATTTTATCGCTTCTTGTCAAATATGTTCATTTTCTTTTGTTTTCGCTGCCCCCTTCAACATTTTACATTTTAGTTGCTCTTAAAAATGCCTTCACAAACACGTTCATTTCACTTGCCAACAATAACAACAGTGATAAAGTGTCGTTGTTCACATGTGACAACTTTTCGAGTCGTCTGTGTTTGGTGAAGGAATCTTCTTATTGTTCTTTATCGTATACATATATATACTATATAGTATGTATCATTGTCATTGTAATATATCGCTGTCACTGCCGCTGATGCACGTGTCTTTATTAAGAAACAAACTGTGTATGCATTTGTTTGAGGATGTTTCCTTCTTATTCCTGCTACATCGTTGTAGTCCCCACCCTCAAAATTACAAATGAAAAATATTGTCTGGAAAGAAAATAAAAAATTAAATTCAACCAATTGACAGCTCACATTAATATCTAATTAATTTTTATTGGTCATTAAAAATGTTTTCTCTCCATCAACTAATGCTTTTAATGGACTTGGAAAAGTTATAATAGTTTTAATGAACTGTAGTAGACAAAATTATTTCAAAGTCAAATAAAACAATTTATTAAATTTGTTAAATTTTCATTCATTCCTTTACTATTATTTATTATTATTTATTAATTACTTTTAATCATATTTATTAAAAAGCATTATTATTTTATTTGTATGTAGTTTTTATTTATATATGGATAACTTCAAAGTAAATAAATGATTTGTATTACTCGATGCCTAAATATTGTTGATTCTTTCAATAACTCTTCCGCAAAAAACCATTTCAGTTTCCGTTTGTAATCAACGAGCTAAGAATATTTTATTAAGAGATCCATGTAACCAACCAAAAGCGAATTTCTTTAATTATTTCCTTTTCTTGATTAATTAAAAGTTCCTGTAGTTCTACTGCTTTAGGTTATTCTTTAATTAAACATCATATTTGGTGGCGTAATCATTAAGTGACTGTGCTGTATGTATATAGAAAGTGGATGAGAAGAAGAGGGAAAAAATAAAGAAAGATAAATTGTGATCTTAATTAAACTGTAAGCAATTGAGACCGAGGCATTACATGAATTATTAGTTAAACAGACTAAAAAAGTTCCATAGACTTCAGCTTGTCTATCCTTAGCTAAGGACCTAATTGTTGAAACGAAGTCAATTGCTTACTTAAGTTTAAATGAAATTATTCATTATATTTATGAAAATGTTGAAAAAGAAGTTTCATTCTTAATGGTACTGAAAAGATAAGTGAAAAGTTAATTTCAATTTCAAAGTCAGAGTTAAAATCCAGTGAAAAGTGATTTAGTAACCAATGCATCTTGAAAGGAATATAATTTAATATATGTACATCTGCACGTTTCTGGATATTGTAAAATATCCTTTTCATCCAGTCGACATTTTTGCATTCAATAAAAACAAAGTATCAAAGCAAAGAAGGAATATTTTAAACAATATTTTATTGTCAACTCTTTTGATTGCCGTACGCTCTTTCAACGTTTTTCTTTGTCCTCATTGCGGCAAATACTATATGCGGTTAATAAACTTTACGTAAACATAACCTTGAGTTGTTCGTGAGTTCCTTGTAGGTTTCCTTTCAGCATCTTTGTGTGCTTTGTGTTGTATTCGATTGTGCAATATACGACGAAGGTGCTTAAAATTCGCACTAATGCCTTTTATTCGTGCTGGCAATGGTTCACTGTAAATAACATCATTACAGAACTCTATTACTTCAAACTATTTCTATAAAACTGACCTAAAAATTGGGGTAATAAAATTATTTATGCGCAAATACTTCTCGGTGAAGCCAATAAAAGCGGTTACCATGGCGAAGATATAAAAGTTTATTAATTTTCTTAGCGAAGTTGTCTTTATACAGATGTATGCTTGTTTATAAATAAGGTAATTTTCTATATACATATTTTAGTAAACAAAACTTCATTATTATTCGCCTCAGACAGACAACACGCAAATAGCTTCTATTGGTTTTTCGGCGGCTTTAAATGTTATCCTTATAATATTTAATGTATTTAAATTTATCTTTTAATATTTAATTTATTTCTTGTGTCAATAAATGACACACTTATCATCTGGATTCATTTCGGATCCTGCAGGACAATTAAATTCTCTCGCGAATTCCACGAAATTCGAAAGCGGCCCATTGACATCGTAGCGCTCATTGCTATGTTTGTCCATTGGAAGAAACTCTGGTGCGGGCTTTTGACTATAAATCGACGCACAACGCGTTTGCGCAAAGTTAATAAAAAACAATTGAGTGTTTGTGAAATTCATGTCGGGTAAAGTTTCCTTCGCCAGGACGACACGGTTAGTTGGGTCGATGTAGTCTAACCATCCAAGATACGCTCTGAAGGCAACATTTAAGCCGTTGCTGTCGGCGATCAATTGCCGCAACTTGGTTGCATTTCGAAACACCTCGGGACTATTATGCACATAATTGCTGAACTGTGTGCGAAAACACTGTGAACGATCTCGGAATCCTTCGGCCGTACTGTCAGCCCATTGCACCGGACTGAGTGAATTCCTCTTCCAGCCCTGCTCGTCGAAGGCAAATGCTAGCTCTCGAGCTAAACGATGCCCCAGCATTGCATATTTAAGTGCATTCGGATAAAGGGACTTGAAAAGTGGTGGCTGTAAGAGACCCCAAGCAACTAGTAATTCACTGTCTACGTGCTGCAGTCCGACGGCCACGTCCGATGCTTCTATCACTTCCCTTCCATTGTTGTAATCGATGTTGTAAAGGCGATCCAATTCATTCTTGGTGTTGTATTTTAGAACGAGTTCCAGTTTGTGCCAATAGTCCAAGCGTTCGATGTGGAGATCGCTGAGGTTTTGGTTCTCATACTGCGGGAAACGAACTTTAAACTGAGCCAGTCTTTGCTTTGCGGCTCGTTTGGTGTTCTCATCCATCCACTCCGCCGTCAGACTGTCGTCGAAAGCAGTTCTGACCTGCTGAAAGATGTTTTCGACGTCCGACCTGGACTCGTCGCTATAGTACCGGCGTGTGTACATTTCGCCAATGATGCTTGGAAAGTAACGCAGAACCGATTCGGTGCAGTACTGCGAACGTTTGCTAGGCAAGTCACCACTTGGAAGGCTGAGCATATTGAGGGCCCGATACATGATGTAGTAACCCAAAGTGGGCTTAGTTGTTGTCTTCAGAAGACGTGCCAAGTGTGTAAAATAGATTTCATCGCGCATGTAGACGTGATCATTGATCGACATTCCGAAAGTCACATCCACGTATCGCTTAAAATCGATGAGACCTCCAAAATGTTGCGTCAATTGCTGCAGATTTAGACGTACGTACTGATTGTCGTTGCCACGATTATGATTACTTCGCCTTTCTTGCCCTGTGTGATATCGCACTATGATTGGTTGATCCGAATCTGTGAAAGGATCAGCGTCTGCTGCAGAATCAGTCAGCGTTGCTAACAGATCCTTTTGCCGTGTTTTCCTACACAAATTAAATTCGAAGGTGACAATATCGCCGGCGATGCGAGTCGCTTCACCGGCGCTCATCGAGAACCAGTTCCGGAAATTTTCGGCCACTTGCTTTTGAACGAATTCGTAGGGCTCCTCACGTATGTCCAGGCGACTCATCGTTTCAGCGCTACATATTTCGACAGGGAGCAAAGTGTTGGCCGGTTCGCTTAAATAGATGCTGTTACTTCGCCTTGTCTGTAGATTCGTATCGATGTCCAAGCCAATTAAAATATTCATGCCGTACTTGGCCCGCAGAGTAGCGATCACTCGCACCCAGTCATAGTTGGGATCCCAAACGTTTTGCGGCATCGATTGCAGGCCGCCATACGTTTTCACAAAATGCAGATAGAACTCCTTCTGCATCGGCGAACTATTCCCAGTTGCCATGCATGATTTGTAAAAGTCTTTGACTTTGCGCCTACTTTTGACATCGTGCAAGTTGAACGGTTCTTCAAGCAACGCCTGCAAATCTTTACCCACTTTAAGCTCGAGTTCGCCTTGTGTGGTCTTCTGCTCAAACTCCATCGCCGGGTGATGTTCTGGCCAATTACCACAAGCGAAATCGAAGAAATCATTGCAAGGATCAACATTGAAATTCATATATTCGAGCATCTCCTTGGATTTTTGATTGCGGATTATTTGTTCCTCGTTTCGAAAGTGGGTTTTACCTTCACCTTGTGTAATTCGTTGGGCATTTGCCATGAATGTGGGTAAGAGTGATGCTGCTACAGCTGTCACCCAACACCACCACCAGAAGCAAGGTACTCGCGCAAACGTCGCCAAGTTTGACATTTTAACAAACCGTTGAACACTTTCTTACTGAGGGTTTTTATGTACGGATTGGAGCATCGTGTTTCTAGTTGAGTCGACTTTGTTTTGGTTTGGAAAAAGCTTGTACTGATAAGCAATAGTTGATACTATTGTGCTTAAATCGGATTTAGTTTTGAGTCTAATTTGAATCGTTGGATGTTGTAGTTTCAGAGGTCAATGTAAAAGGTTATCATATATCATCAAATGAAGGTAACTGTTGGAACACGTAGGAAAAGGAAAAAGGGAAGCAAGGAAGGGAAGTGTACAAAAAAACAACTTGACTTGAGATTGATTAATTATATTTTCATTTGATACCATTCAATATTTTAACACAGATTTTTCTAGTAAATAACGCATTTATCCATAGGATGCATTTGACTACCAGGCAAACAGTTGAATTCCCTAGCGAACTCTGGGCAATTTGCCAGCGGTCCATTGACAGCGTAACGTTCTGAAGTATGCATTTGCAAGGGCCAAAAAGCTGGTACTGCTTTCATAGACTCTTGGTTGTGTATGCAATGAATTTGTGCGAAAGCCACAAAAAATAATTGAGTGTTTGTTAAATTTATCTCTGGCAGGGTTTCTCTAATTAGCGTCGCATGATCGTTGTTTGGATTCATGAAGGACAACCACGTGAGATAAGCATTGAAGGTGACATTCACACCGCTGCTGCTGGCAATCAGTTCTCTCACGTGGCTGTCATTACGATATTGGGCAGGATTATTGAACATATAATTACTGAGCTGCTTACGGAAACACTCTACATGATTTTGATACTCGTGCGCGGTAAGACCGTCCCAGTTATTGAATCTATCAGAGCTCCAACCGAACTCGTCGAATGCAAAGCTCAGTTCTCGCGCCAGCTTTACTCCAATCAAAGCATATTTCATGGCGTAAGGGTAAAAGCTCTCATAGAGCGGCGACTTTAAAGTGCCCCACGCTGCCGTCAATTGCTGCAGAAGAGGTTCGTACTGAATACGCTGATCGTGGGCTTCGATTTCAAAACGTGGCTTCGGATCATTCTCGTACAGACGATCAAATTCACGGCGCTGAAGTTGAGCTAAAACTTTATCCAAATTAGACCAGTAATTCGAGGACTCGATTTGCAAATTGTTCAGGTGGATTTTCTCTTGAGAAGAGTATTTCGGGAACAACAAATTGATATTTCTCAATTTCTGCCTACCAACACGACTTGTACTATCCGTAATCCAACTGCTTTGCAAACTTCCTTCAAAAGATTGCTTTATCTTATTATAAATTTCTTCGACATCTGCCTTGGCATTGGTTTTTCCGTACTTTCGGTAATACATTTCACCAAGAATTTTAGGAAAGGTGCGTTTGATCAATTCTACACAGTATTTGGGACGGTTTCTTCGTGAATCGTTCGGGGGAAAGGATAGCGAAGACAACGCTCGATACATGATGTAGTTGGCTACTGTCGCCATAGGATTGTTTTCGATGGTCCTGATCAATTTGACAAAATATTGTTCCGCAGTCGTACTCATGAAGACTGGCTTGTAGAACGGTTGATTGAAACTGGACGAAACAAACTGGTCAAAGTCAATCAGGTTGTCGAATTGATGTGTGAACTCAGTCAAAGTCTTCCTTGTATAGTTGCTATGCAACTTTATAGCATCCAGCCCATATGCATCTTCCTGTATCGATGTGCACAGTTCGAACTCGAACGTAACAATATCAGCCGCCAGTTTTTTGGCTTGTTTTGAATACAGACTGAGCCACTGAGATAGTTGGCTGGCCACTTTGGTTTCCAAATCCTCATATACCTTTTGGCGGATATCAGTACGATTAGTGCCCTCTACGCTGCATAGTTCAGGATGCGGTATAAACGTGCTTGGCGCCCCCAGGTAGATGCTGTTCTCCTCAAAATTTAAATAGTTAATGTCGATCACTAAGCCTATGAGAATGTTCATGTTGTAGCGGTAGCGTAACTGAGCTACTACATGCTGCCAATTATAGTTGTGATGCTCAGTCTGCCAATTAGATCTAGGTACTGCCGGAAAACCTCCATTACTTTTGATAAATGTGCTGAAGAAGAGCTCCTGCTTCTGACTATTGCGCTGGGCGCTAATACACGACGCATAGAACTCTTTAACTTTACGTACGCTGGTGTCTTCTTCCACAGTAAGTTGCTCCTCTAGCAAGCTGTGCAATTCATTAATCATCTTGGCATCAACGGGCTCTGCGCTGCCGTATTTCGCATAGTTACCACAAGCATATTCATAGAAATCACTGCAGGGATCTGCTTTCAAGTTCATAGAGCGTAACACTTTGCTGCTCTTAATTTTGCGCAGATTTTCATCCTGATTGTATATGGATTGATAAGGAGCTGCTCTCTCTTCCGTAGAGCTATTCACGGATGCCGAAACTATGACGAATAGAAGAATTAACATTATGTCGTAACGATGTAAGTCCGGATACTGTCTGTACTTGTGTGGAACGAACGTGCTTGAACCCTTGTCACTCTGAACATTGAGTGATAATTTAGAAGCATAGAACATGTACATATAAGAAAACTTTTGTTTCGGTGATTGTTTATGGTGCAACATCTATTTAGCAGTTCAATAGGTTATCTGCTTATGGAAGACTGCTTTCAGTAGAAGTTGCTTTAAGGAAGGAATAAATCTACAATGGTTTAGTTTTGGTATTGAAAACATTATTAACATAAATTAAAATTAGATGTAAATAAATTTGGAATTTCAAAGTTTTAAAAATAATTTTATTAGGTATTAAATAAAGAATATATATATGTATGTTTATGTCTCTGTATTTGTACATTATTTCAACTTATGTGATCTACATAGATTTGCTATTTTCAAATAATAAATATTCAAGTGCAAGTGAATAGAATCCAAGTTTTTCAATAAATAGTGCACTTATATTCCGGGTTCATCATGCTGCCCATTGAACATGAAAACTCCTTAGCAAAATCGATCGAATTGGCCAGAGCACCGACGACACGTACGCTTTCTGGGATCTCGGTAAACTGAATTGCCGTATCGGTTGGGTAATCTGAACACCACAGCTGAGCGAATCCGATGAAGAACAACTGATTTTTGGTGTATTTTAGTAGAGGCAACGACTCCATGGCCGATAGTTGCTTATCAGCCACGTATTGCAACCACTTCTGATAGGCTTTGTAGGCAACCGACAAGCCGCCATTGTCGGCAACACTCGTTGATAATGTCTGCATGCCAGACAAATCTTTCCCATGAAACTTGTACTTGGCGTACTGCGTGTCGAAGCAGACTGCGCGCTCCGTGAATGCATACTCTGAAACGGTGTCCCACCAGGTGCGCTGATAACCGTGCCCATCATAACGCCGTCCGACGGCATCGAACCCTCGAACCATTTCCTGAGCCAATAACACGCCCAATGTACTGTACTTCAGTGCATGTGGATAGCTGACATCCCAGAAGAAGCGCGACTGCAGCATCGTGATAGGAATTAGGATTTTATTTCTGCTCACCTCGTATTTGGGTAGTTTCAAGTTGACGTCTTCGTCCGATTTCGGCTGCTCGACAAACTTTGCGAGGTCGCGTTGTGTTCGCCATCTCAGCACCTCAATCAAGTTCTCGTAATATGAATGTCGTCTGAAATGGAACACTTGCATTTCTTGTGCGAAGTTCTCGTAGTCGTGCGAGGTGAACTCCAACTCCATGGCATCCAGCTTGACAATCGCCCTCCGTCGGACTTCCTCCGTTATCCATTTCAGTTCATCCGATGACTGCAGTTGTTCGCGGAAAGTTCTCCTCACGTCAGCCCACACTGACTGCATTTCGTTAATCAAAGGCATGTTGTTGTAACTGCGGAAGAACAAACTCTCCAAAGGATCGGCGAAATATTGCATGGTCTTGCGGACGCACCAGAAGTCATTGTGCGGTCTATTGACTTCATTCGCAATATCCACGTGCTCCAGCAGGCGCCACATCGTGTAATTGGCAATGGTAAGTTTCGGTGTCTGACTAATCACATCGACAAGGGTATACATATAGTCCAGCGGCGACTCGTATACCTGCACGTAGATTGTTTGGTTGAATACCAGGTTCAGATAGCGACTCAGGTCGACGTAACTGCCGTAGGAGGCTCTCAGATCTGCTGGCGATCGTAGGCGCGATATTTGTTTCAAGGTTAATGCGCTGTTACCTGGTAAACCAGCAGCCAGTCGCTGCTCTACTTCCAGTACCTGTTGAGCCACTTCCCTTACCCATTTATCAGTCATATCTGGGAAAAAAGTTCGTAGTTTCGATTCTATTTGCTTTTTATATGTATCGCGTTCATCTCCGTGTTCAGGTTTCAGATACACTTGAGTAGCCAAACGCAGTTCGGGTGCACCCACCTTAATTCGATTCGTATTAATGTCCTCTAGATCAGGAATTACGTCCATGCCAAGTAAAATATTTACACCGAATTCTCTGCGAAAGTCGGCAACAACCTTCAGCCAATCATATTCGTCCTCGTACCAGGAGACTGACTCCAAGACTGGCCAACCACCACGGAAATTTGCCGTTTTAATGATGGCGTCGAGGTTGGGTTTCTGCAAGCCGATTTCATAACGACAGGATTGGTAGAAATCCTTTAACTTCAGCTCCACAATGGAATCGATTCTGCTGTCACTCTTCAGCATCTCTGTGCTTTTTCTCATATACAAATCGTCCAATTCCTGCATAATCGTTGTCTTTCCAGTAGCCGCTGTTGCCGGTTGTAGTTTTGGCCACTTACCACAAGCAAAGTCATAGAAATTGTCGCAAGGCAGGACATTCTCATTGAGATAAGCCTTCATGTGAGCTGCTTTGGCTAAACGCAGCACTTCGTTGGAGTACGTTTGATTAATTGGATTTTGTAGAGTTGTCCAAGATTGACAGAGTACAAGGAAGCATACTGTCAATAATTTAAGTTTCACTGACATACTTATGAGTATTTTTTTATTTATATAAATTAATATAATTTCCCGTTCAGCGTTAAAAGTTGGAACTTCTATTCAAGCGTTGTTCTTCAATGGTTGATTAAAATACGACTAAATCGAATTTTTTCAGCAGCTGCCTATTTCATTTTCATTTTATAACTGAGAATACGTTGTTGTTAGTTTTCTATTAATTAAGAAGAGAGCAATACAAAAAGACTGAGCGTAGAATTGTTCGAATAACAGGAAGGAAGGGAAGCTTTAATAACGTGTTAACTGCTTATCTCTTTAATGATGTTATAGTAAAAAGCATTTAATTCAATTAGTGGTTAAATTTAATTATTCACTTTGGATTATTATTACTCTGTCAATCTCTCTCTCTCTCTCTCTCTCGTACGACGTTTTACGTATTTATGCTTTTAATCATGATTTCATTTGGCCTATGGTGACATTTTGTCCTTCGTTTTAATAATTCATTCATTACAAATATTTGTAACCTTGGATCTGTTGAGAGACTCTGTTTTAGTCTGGGTTTTCAGATGATGACGTTATTTTGATTTCTGAATTTTTGTAATATTGATAATAATATATTTATACAATTCTTTTTCTTTAATAAATATTTTAATTTCCCCCTTTTTCTTTTCAGGCAAAGCTTCGAACTAAATTTCTATACATATACATTTTATTCATATCAACATCTATCGAAGTATACATGTTCGTATACATTTGCTTTTCTCCGTGTATGCACAGAGAGAAATCGCATAGAAAAATCAGATAAAGTAAAACCTATAGAAATCGACTAGTGCCGGAGAAGCTTGCATAACATAACGAATATCCTTGAACAGTTAAGATTGAAAACACACAATCTATTTGAGAGGAAACTTCAAACACGGTATGATACAAAAATACATAAATATATTAACAATAATTCAAACTACATGCATTTAAAATTTTATGCAAGTTTATGATGATGTGAATTTTGAATCATTGACCGATAATTAATTTTTCGGCCCTATTATCGGCTCTTTAAGTTTAATTCTTTGAGGTTTATTTTACCTCAATTTATAAATAATTATTTCATTGATAAATAAAACACATTTAATTATATCTATAAAAACATACTTTACTATGAAATATGAATATAGAAATTATATTGTGACTTTTTAGAGTATTTTGAATATTTACTGTAGCCAAATTCTTAACAATATTCCTTCTCCTTCTGTATACGAGTAGTTTGAATATTATTTTCTCATGTGATAAAATCTTTTAAGTCTTCAACTGGATCGCTTGAAAATTGGTTTTCTTTTTTGTTGGTCTATGTTTTTTTCTATATATATTTTTGGAGAGGGGATTATAACGTAAAATTTCGATTTTTCTTCATTTTATTTTTTTCATTTTTCGTTTTGTACTGAATATTTTAAATTTAATGGATAATTAAGAAAATTTCAGCTAACTTAATTTTTAAGTTAAGATTAATTTAATTTGTACATAATAAAACAGAATTAAATAAACTTGTTTCTGTTTGTTTAAATACTGACGTGTGTCCCCTCTTCAAAATTTTATTTTCAGACCATTTTGTGTTTTTATGTCTACTGTGCGCGCGCCTTACAATATGCAATGAACATTTCACATGTATATATATACGTATTTGCATATATATACATATAATTATAAATTTCTTTGGTGGTGGTGATGGAATAAATGTTGTTAACGTCAAATTAAAAAGAGAATGAAATCATGTCTAACGAATTCCCAGAAAGAGAGAGAAAATAAATGCCAAGAGCACGAAAATGTAAAATAACGGCGTCACAAATAGAAAAATTAAACAGATTATTAAACGGATATTTACGAATGAAATGGAAGTGAAAAGGTAAAGAAAAGAGATAAATTAAAGTGAATTGGAATAAAAAATTAAATGAAAGGGAATCGAGATTATATTAAAGTTGTTCTATACAATTTTATACTACTATCTATCTACGGAGCGGAAAATATTTATAAATTAAAGAGTAAAGATGACCTCAAAGGGTTTACTTTTTGATTAGAAGAAAAGATTGATATATAAAAATTCAACTTGCGAAGAGTTCGTTTGATCCGTCGTCGTTGATTCAAATTTCAATTGGAAATATTTTTTATATAATCGATAATAATATAAAATTTCCCCATCAACAATTTTTGACAATACGACGCATTGCAGCACATCATGGGTGCCAACGTTTCGCAGCTGGAGCGCGAAATCGGCTCCGACTTGTTTCCGCCCAACGAGCATTACTTCGGCCTCGTCAATTTCGGCAACACTTGCTATAGCAATTCTGTGCTGCAAGCCCTCTACTTCTGCAAACCCTTCCGCGATAAGGTGCTCGAGTACAAGGCAAAGAACAAGCGCCCAAAGGAAACGCTGCTCTCCTGTTTGGCCGATCTGTTCTACAACATCGCAACGCAGAAGAAGAAAGTCGGGTCCATTGCACCGAAGAAGTTCATAGCTCGTTTGCGCAAGGAGAAAGAGGAATTTGACAACTACATGCAGCAGGATGCACACGAGTTCCTAAACTTTCTCATCAATCACATTAACGAAATCATTTTGGCCGAGCGGAATGTCAGCAAGAGCGGTGGAAACGCTGTGTCTGGTGGAAATGGCAGTGGCATTGGCATCGGCAGCCACAGCAACAGCAAATCATCGTCCATGTCCTCGACTTCGAACTCCACTAACGGTGGCGGCAGCGTAGGCATCACCACCACCACGAACAATAACAACAACAGCCACAGCCACATGAACAGCAGCAACGTTCTGTTGAACGGCATTGAAGCGTCCGTCTGTTCGTCGACTAATAATGGCGCCGCAAACACCGAGCCCACATGGGTGCACGAGATATTTCAAGGGATTCTGACTAGTGAAACGCGCTGCCTGAACTGCGAAACGGTGAGCAGCAAGGATGAGAATTTCTTTGATCTGCAAGTCGACGTGGATCAGAACACGAGCATTACGCACTGTTTGCGCTGCTTCAGCAACACGGAGACGCTCTGTTCGGACAACAAGTTCAAGTGCGACAACTGCTGCAGCTATCAAGAGGCGCAGAAACGCATGCGCGTCAAGAAGCTGCCCATGATATTGGCTCTGCATCTGAAGCGCTTCAAGTACATGGAGCAATTCAATCGTCATATTAAAGTCTCTCATCGTGTGGTCTTTCCTTTGGAGTTGCGTCTGTTCAACACCTCAGACGATGCTGTTAATCCCGATCGCCTCTACGATCTCATGGCCGTTGTCATTCATTGCGGTTCCGGGCCGAATCGTGGCCACTACATCAGCATCGTAAAGAGCCACGGACTGTGGCTGCTCTTCGACGATGATATGGTCGATAAAATTGAAGCTTCAACCATTGAGGATTTCTATGGATTAACTTCCGATACACAAAAGTCTTCGGAGACGGGCTACATATTATTTTATCAGTCGCGTGACTGTGCCACGTAGATGGAGAAGGAGAGGAAACTTTGGGAAGATGTGCAGCGGAGTTCCTTTTCAATGACTCTATAAAATACTACTAAAAAAAGAAATTAATTCGCTAATGTGTAGGAAAAATGTCTCAATATCATAAACGTCAACACGTCATTACTCAATGTTAAAGGACATTATTGTTTGCAATATCTACATAATTTTTCAAGGACAATTATTGCCTGGAAATATGAGAGATGAAAGATAATTTGTGCGTTTGTGTCTGTAAAAATAAGTGTAATCGTAAAGTTTCTTTACGTCGATACAGACCATTAACTTATCGATTGTTATGAGTTTAATTGGAAAATTATGTTTATATTATTATTATTATTATTATTATTGATCAAAATTGTATATATCTTCAGACGCATTAAGCGTATTCAATTGTGTAATATTCTTCGTTTTTGTTTAGGTTATTTTTATGTTATTAAATTTATCATGTTTCAAAATTTGTTTACAATGAAATATTATTGATTATTAATTTATATTTAAGTCAATGTTGTCAACTATTATCGTACTATACAATACAATTTCAAATAAATATCATGTATGTGTGTCTGAAATGCTTTTCATTAATATTCTAATAATAATATTCTAATGTCTTGTTCGAATGCTTTCGACCGGCGCCAAGGAACTAAAATACATCTTTCTATTTCTTTGATTCTTTTCTTAATTTATTCTGATGAAGTGTCACATAAACTTGGACTTTGTAGCAACGCCGATTGCAACTCTTCAATTAAATTTTCCTTGAAATACCATTGATTGTATAATCCACAAACCGTCCCTTCCCTCACCTCTCTCACCCTTCCACTTTCCCTTTGTTATTTTCGCTGTGGCACTTCTTGATTGACATTCGATATTTTTACTTACATTCATTTGTATATTTTGTCTTTTTCATTTATTCCTTCTTTCGCCCTTTGTTTGTTTGTTAATAAAACGACGAAAATACTCCAAGGAATTTATTCGAGGGAAAGTAGCTAAAAGTGAATAATTTATTGTCACTTTTGGTTGACCATGATCCGTGGTATTAATTGGCTATGATTTCCTAATCAAATCGAAAACGATTGTTGTTGAAATTGATAAAATTTTCGTTTTATATTGAATTGAATTGTATTTGCATTTAATTTTATGGTTATCTAAATTAGTTTTTGTTTTTAGAAAACAATTTTTAGCTAATTTTTGAAGCCCTATAAAAGGAAAAACTTTTTAAATAATTGCATTCAAACTGTTTTTAACATTTCGCAAAACTTTCAAGGAAATGCATTCTTGAAAATTGCATAACTTTTCAACAGGTTATAAAATAATAAAAACCAGGCAAACCTCAAACATGTCGAAATATGTATTTATCAAGTGAAGTTTTTACTAAATTAATTATACATTTTTTTACAACTTTTTAATTATTTATTGAATTCGCGAACCCGTTTAAAGCTACGAGAAAAACGAGTGAAATCTTTTACGCATGAATTTCGCCGTCGTCGACGAGCTCAACGCACGTCGCCAGCTTCCCTCTCCTCCCACTGTAAACAGTGCTTGAACGGTTGGATTTCTACTGGAAAAGAGATGGAGCTGTAGTAGCTAACAAATGTCAATTTCAGTCATTGCATTTATTGGTGCAGAAGCAACAATGAATGCTGACGTATAAATCAGTTGATGAACAGCTTAAAAGAGTCATCAGTTATTTGTTTCTACGATCGATAAGAGTTTCTTCTTGCGATGTTGCGAACAACGCTAAAGGAAGCGTGAAATCCACGTTTAGTTTTTAATCAATTGAGACGTGAAACGATTGGCGACTACTTTCACTTCGCAGTCGCCGGCTGCTGACGGAAATGGATAGTTATCGATTTTATAGATATGACTCTAATTGCTATTAATTCGATAAGGTATTAAATTGGAATTTCTTCAACAACATTTAACGAGGAACAATTAAAACGATGCTGAAGTTGATAGAAAATTTAAAATTATTTTTATAAGTCTACAAAAATTACTTTAATAATTTTCCGCATTTAAAGAGCAACTATTGTTGCTCAAGGGGAATTTCTGGTTCAACTTTTGTTTCACATAATCGTAAATTCAATGCATGGATACAAGAGAACATCTGAGATCTATGGGTTGTGGTTCTGCTCCCCCACAAGCAGTACAAAGTGCAAAATGCTCATCACATCCGTAAATACCTTGTTCACTCATCGTTATCATCCTCAACCGATCTACAGCAAAGCAGCCTCCAACTGGGAGTTGACTTCGGCGCCATCTGCACTCGTTTTTCACTTGCTTCTTTATGCTTTGCCCTCATATTTCATGTGATTTTTATATCTCTGCTTTTATCTCTGTTTATATATAGAATGTTATAATATTTCCTTTTTCACTACGTGATCCTTTTTTTCCTTGGTTTTTATTTTTTCGTTTTCTTCACCAACCAATCGAGTTTTTCGAAATTAATTTTGTTTTTCCTGGTTGCTATTTTTGAGTGGATTGAGTTGTTAAGTGATGAGTGTATCGTGCTTTTAATTGTAGAGGGGGACAGCAACGGCCTTGCTTCAGATGCCGCTTTTTAAATCAATTGCTTTCTAAATCCTAGCATTTCCATAAGCAGCTCGTAGTCTTCATTATAATTTGACGTTTGAATGTAATTTAATTAAACGCTTGTTATAGTGTTTAAACTGTGTCAGAAAACATATTAACAAAATAACTCATCATCAGTCTAAGATTTGCAGTTGAATTACTTTTTAATTGGTCACAACCTGCAACTACGATGACGTTAAAAATTCTTTAATGACAAAGTTTCTGCTTCTACTCATAAATTAATGCAAGACTTGTTGGGAAATAGGTTTGTTTTTGATGAAAATTTATGCTTGAATTTATTAATTAAAGCTACTCTGCGCGTAGTTTTCAGCGGCAGGAAAACGTAACGAGGATCAGTTTAACATGTCACCGTCGCATGATTTATTTCATATTTAAGATTTATCTATTGATGCATACTTTTCTTGCTTAAACTTTTCCTGAGGCACATATTCGCTGACTCCGGCCTGGTCCCTTGTTGTGTGCATGCAACCAACGAAATTCATATCATTTATCATTAGTTTTTCTTCGCCCTGCTGTGTATTGCATTTTAATTGACAACAACAAGTTATAACTAAGCGTGCAACTCAATTGACATGCAACACGCGCGTCTGCGCACTGCCACCAAACGTACGACGCTGGTTTTCAGTATTTCGCTACGGTTGCCTTGCAGATGACAAGACAAGCCTAGCCTTCGTATTAATTTGACATGAAAGACCTAGTTTCGGTCGCCGGTAGTCCTTAAGTCAGTGACTGCAGTGACTGCTGTCTGCGCTAAGGATGAAGCAGCCATTCTTGATGTATTTATGACTTTGTAGCTCTGACCTTTTTTCCACTTCATCAGCAGCGTTGAAGTTCCGCTTTTGTAATGTGTTTGTTTGCTTGTTTCTTTTAAATGACTTTCGAAGGGCGGTTAAATAATTGCTGGAGGTCTGTCTGTTTTATGGTGCTCTTCTACTGTTTATAAACAACAAGTAAACATCCTTTCTACTTCCCTACTTCTACGTTCCAAGTTGTGTTCGTTTGCGGCGAGAAGTAACTCGTACCTCATTGAAAACTAAATAAATACTTAAATCTACCAAAGGATCTCTTAAACTATAAATGATGTACTTTATTTTGGTTCATAACGGTATCACAAATATAACCATCAATGGCCCATTAGACACATCGATTCCATGAGTCCGCTCTCACATGTAATCAAGAGAACTCAACCAAGTGATGTCAACATCATGAGTCGAAGTATGTCATGGGCCTATGCAAATGGAACCAGTGACGGCGGTACTCTTTAAATGCAAAAAATACTAAAGGGAGGACTTGGATCAGAAAACAGAACTTATGCAAACTTAGGGCGTGGTTTTGTTAGACTGTGGACGGTTACCCTAATATTGATTAGTAAATAACCTTTTAGGATAAGATCATTCACAGTAGGAAAATTTAAAGGATAACACGTGATGGCATTGAATAATGAAACACAACATTTTATCATATATTAGAGGAGGAGAAAACTGATGATAGTAGGAAATAATAATCGTCGATGGGTAGATAAGGTAAAAAAGTAGAAATTCAGGCGCAGAAAAAAAAGTTTTCTGAAAAGAAAGGAACCGAGAAAACCACCTAAAACTAAACAATGCCATTTACGATTTATAGTATAAGTCTTTTTCTTGCATCAACGTCGCTTCATGCGATTTACTTTTGCACAATTGATCGCTAATCACAGCCACAGTTCTCGCTGAGCACAACTCAAAAGCACTCCATTGAGTAAACAATCCACCCCACTTCGGCGTCTTCTTCCGATATCACGCAGCGTTTCGTAGATGCGGGAAGTCTCGAAACTCACAGAACCTCATAAAAATGAATTTGGAATGCGCATCGTTCTCTTGATTGGGAATTTATCTGGAAGTTGGATTTCATATTTGTGCGATATATTTTAACTGCGTATTTGTGTGAGTTCTCCCGCACTGAGGGGTTAATTTTCTAGCTGATGTCGTTGTATAATCAAACTGAGAGAAATGATGAGAACGCGTATAGCGAGCACCCTGCACGAGCCGCCTCAATGCCGCGAGACGATAATAACCCACGAGCCATAAATGAAAGAAAAAGGCAGAGATAGAGATTTGCCGAGTGAACGCGAGACAGAGAAGAACAAGGACAGCTGCACGCTGACAGCTCGTTCGAGGCAGTCGGCGTTTCTTTCGATTCAGTCTCCTTCGATTTGTGACTCTGTGCAAATGTTTTGAAGCGTAAAGAACTGTTCGTCTCTTGTCGTTTGTGCAGTTTTTTTCTTCTCATTTTAAATTTATTTCACAAATCTTTGTATTTATTTTTAAATGTCCGCGATTCGGGAAGACTAAAAAAATTGGTTCGGAAAAAGCGTTCATCTTGCGATGGATTTCATTAGTAAAATTTTTTGTAATGTGTTATAAGAATAATTAAATGTGTGCGTGTTTTTCTAAAACATCACATAGAACAAAATTGGATATAATAAAGCAACAAAGATAACTTTTATAAAAACCAAAAACCTTATCAAGTGTTTGTGCAAAAGGAATTTCATTGATATTTGTGTGAAAAGCTACTCAAGTGAAATTATTGAAAGCAGCGTCGTTTTAAAAAAATTAAGAAAGATCTAGCGTCGTTGTGGATCTCTTTGTAGACAAAATATTTGAATAAAAATAATAATGAAAAATTCTAATTAAAACAAAACCGAGATTTTGTAATTGTGTGAATTGTTAATTATATAAACAACTAATTCAATATAAACTAATTCAAGTCCGCATCAATTCGATGCTTTGATTATAATCGTGTCTACATGGATTAACTTTTCCTAAAAACTAATTATAATATTTTCAAAAAGTGGTAAAAATGTTATATTAATTTATTTTCTTGTTATTTAAGCATTTTATGAGTTTTTCAATTCGACTGTGAAATCAGAAAAGAAAATTAATGCATTTAAGAGCAGCTTCAAATACTATTAATTATTATTTTGGGAAATGTGTAAATAAAAAGTAATAAAATATATCAAAATATAAATATACTTTAAAAATAAGAATAAAAAAAATAAAGTTAGCATAAGTGAATTTAATGTAATTAAACTTCTTGAAATTTAACTCTAAGCTATGATTTTTCATCACTTTATAAGAACAAACATCGCTTGATTATAATCCTCAATTAATATTTTTTTTTTGCTTTTTATATCATTGTAATAAATCATTATTAAGCAGTTGCTACTTTGTTGTTAATTAGGTACAAGATTTCTGAAAATTAAATAATAAAAATGTAAATAAGTTTTAAATAACTTTTAATTTCTTTTCTCTACTTTTAAGTTTTCTACTTTTCTCTCTAGTTGCTCGTTTTCATATTTATTTGTTCCTCTGAGTTTATTTTATTCAGGCCGAAACCAAGTGCGAATTATTTGGTTTTTTTGTTACTAAATCTCTGTGTAATTAGAGAATCTAGACATTAATTAATTAAGCAATATCTCTTAAGTAATTATTTATTGAGATTTTATTTGATGAACACTTGAATTTAAACTTTGTTCTATTTTCGTAATTCCATTGAAAATAATTAATTTTTCATTAACTAAAATTCTTAATTTGTTATCTATAATTCGAGAATTTATCTATAGTCGAGTATTTCATTGGTTTTGTTGTTTTTTTTCACAATTGAAATCAGAATCTGACCACCAACTTGCAACTTTTGAAAAATATGGCTACTATATGAATATATATCAAAATACTGTGGGTCCTTGCGTTTTTTCTGTGCTTCTTTGCTTTCTGTTTTTTTGCCTATGAGTATTTTTATGTGTTCTGCTGGCAACGCGCTACACTCGATGGGTTTGTGTACTGTTGCTGTTGTATGGTAGCCAGCGCCCAATGTAGGCCAACTAGTGCGTTGAACCAACACATAAAACATCTTCTTGGCACTACATCAGACGTCTGTGCCTGCAACCTGTCAGATCATCGGATTATTTTTAACATGATGTTAGTTCTACGCTCGGATTCACTATGTTGCTTTTTATATTAAACGCTTCTCCCTTCGATTCAACTCCAAACGCTAGCGAAGAAGAGTTCTTCCACCTCTTCCATTCTTCTTCCTATCTTTTATTCTTAAATATTGATTTTTCTAATGATTATTGTTTTATATTGTTCATGTCAAATGCATGTTTGCTCGTGTATTCAGTAATGTGTTAATTACTCGAAGCTGTACTCATTTTCTTTAAGTACCTGGGTAATTTTTATTAGGATCATCGGATCATTATAATTTGCTTTACTTTGGTTTTCCCTTTAAAAGGTCGTCCTCTGGTGCCGCTGTCTAAAGCCTTGGAATCCATAGAGTTTAGAGTTTCCTGGAGCTGTTTGCAGATTTCACACCATCAGGTATCAGGACTTAATTTTTGATTAAGTCCTTAAAATAAATTCCGACTTCTGGGCGTCGTCTTCTTGTTAAGTCACTTTTTGTCAGGCGCCTAGGAGTCCATTGGTCTATTTTCAATTTTGATTAATTATAGAAATCAGACTTACGTCATCCATTCTCCATTCTTTTTCCGTCTTGAAAAGTTCAAAAGCTATTGAACTTTAATGTAAAAGAATATCAGAGCAGCAGAATATTCCTGCGATCGAATCGAAAACCCACCAATCGACCACACACACGCCCAAAAATCGATGAAAATTCGCTCGTTGCATCGCGTTGAAGAAAGTGCAATAAAATTCAGATTATTTCATGAAGCAAATTCAATGCTTGATCGAATTTCCATTCGAAAATACGATTGTATGCGTCTCTGGCTGAGCGTGTAGATACTACATACAAAAAAACACAGACTAATTTTTTGTTCTGACTTTTTGCAAATTGCAATATAAAAGCAAGCAAATGCAATAACAGAGAGAAATGATCGTATTTTGTGTTTGCATTTTATGCATGCAATAAATGCAAACATTTCCAATCGATTTATTTTCTGCTTGGCTGCCATTGCTACAGATGCAGATGTAGCCACATTTGCAAATGCAGATGCTAACGCAGATTGCAATACAATTTGTCATGTTTTTGTAGATGGTACTCAACGCAGCCTTTGTTTTAAAGTTTTAGTCGTGTTATTTTCTGCCTTTTTCCCTGAATGCATAAATAGAAGATGGATGTTGGATGCTGTTGCTGCAGTGCGAACTCTTCTTTTAAAGTTCAGTGCGTTGTTGAAGCACCAGCAACAACAACAACAACTTAGTCATACGTAAATATTTCAATAATAGCAGCAGCACTGCACAGCGATGTGCTGCTATGCATTCAGTGTATTTCAATCTGCTTTGCTTCTTATATTTGCTATGTTTGGACGCTGTAGCTGCGTGTGAGATGCTGAGGTGCTTTTCTTCATTCCTCTGCTGTTTTTCGTATTTTTGTTGCTGAATCAAGTGGAGCAAACGGCTGCATCTCCATTGAAAGTGCTGATAATGATGTTGATAATAATCGTTCTGATGGTGGTGATGAAAATAAGGATCATGATGATGATGTACAGTACGATTCAAAGGGTTGCTGTTAGTCACGAATGTCAGAAATATCCAATCGACGAACGAGTTCATCTTGAAAATTCGTCATGTGGGTTTCACGCAATTAAAAATACATTTTTCAATAACATTTTATCCATTTCAATTTAAATTTCCATGTACTAAAGACTACCAATACCAAATCAATCAATTTTTCTAAAGATAAGCGAATTGTCATTTGTCGAAATCACTTCAATACTTTTATCTGTATATATTAAATGTCGTGTAGTGATAGAAGATTAGATAAGCCGTTAATAAACTAACAAAATACTGAAGAATGGCGATTTTATTATCGCAACACTTTAGAATAATGATTATTACCATCAGCACAACCCATGTACAGCTCATTAAATTAAAATACTTTCAAAATTGTCGTTCCACTTTCTTATGTGAGGTAATAATTTTGCTTTCGATGTAGTGTGTGCGGAAAATATTGAATTTGTTTCACTAAAAACGAAATGATTTGTCCTTATGTCTGTTTATTTTGGCTGATTGCCACGGTTCTATTTTCTTTCCTTCTCCTCGTCTTGAAGCTATAACGAAAAACAATATTTTTTTGTTTGGTAAGACCTTTTCTTAAAAATTATCTCTACGTGAGTTTCCTTATCTTAACTTGTCAGAAGATACACAGGACTCGTGTAATACTCATATTCCAAATGCTGTCAAAAATGAAAAATTTTATTACAAGCTTCACTTAAAGCAAAGAACTCAGGCAAGAGATGTCTTCTTTTTTGTGTATTTTTCCTTTCTCACTCAATAGCAAGCTCCTTCATACAGCTTCACCGTTTACCATCATCAACATCTCTAAAAGTCTTCCTTCCTTCCTTCGTTTCTTTCTTTCTTGGTGGAAAATGTAACGGGATTTTTGCTATTGCAGACACGTTTCAACTTTTGGAGCAGACAAACAAAATGGCGTCTTGTCGGTCTTCTGAGTACTGACTGCTCTAACTGAATATAAAGAACTAAGTTACCGCTAACATTTATAAGACTCTTTGTAGGTTTGTTTGTGGTGGGTGTCTTTAAGTGGCGATGTCTTCCATTTTTTATATATATAATCTCGATGTCGACGGCAATCGTAATCATTTCTCACCACTAACGTTTTCCTTCATTGTATTTATACGATATTGTAGACTATATAAAATGGTGCGGATATGTACAATGTTTTTCTGCTATGTTCTTTAAGTCTGTCGTTGTTTTTTGCTATTTCTGCTGTATTTCGTTGTGTCCATGCTTTTGTTGCTGCTTTTATGTAACCAACAAAAAAGTACCTTTTTCCGTTATTCCAACAGAGTCTGCAGTCGTAACCATTACCCTTTATTCCCAACTCTCTGCATTACCTTATCCGTGGTTGTTGTCGAATTGACTTGGAGCTTGGAAGGTTGCAAGGAAGAAGACAGATTGGCGCGTGCAGGATGTACAGTTCAAGGAACGAATAAATTATGTGAACGAATAAAAACGATATTGAGTTGTGAGGAAGAGAAAAGGAAAGGAAAATAAAAGAAAAGTAGAGAGTAGATTTTACTGAAATCTTTCGGGAAAATGTTAAAATATAATCGTAGTTATAGTTTCGAATTAGTCTTTAATGGCATGATCTATATTATGTAACTATATTCAGCTAGAATTGAAAAAAGTTCATATGGAAAACTAGGGATTAGTATCGTAGAGGAAACTTTTATCTCTTTCATATCTATCATTTACAATATTTTGTTAATAAATTTTCTTCTTATATATTATTTATTTTTTATTACTTTAATTAAGAATAATGAATATTCATAATAATTTTGGCCGAATAATCTTTTCATAATTTTCCATATTTTCCATTTTTATGGTTATTACTCATATAAAATTTTACTAAATAAAAATAAATTTTTAATTTATTAAAATTTAAAAAATTAATTTGTAAACAAGTTCTAATATAATTTATATTTATTTATAAATTTTCCATTTTTTCCTATTTATGTTTATTATTCATATAGAATTTTACTAAATAAAAATAAATTGCTGATAAGCTTCCCATATTTTTGTATTTTAAAAAATTAATTTGTAAACAAGTTCTAATATAAGCATAGAATAATAATATACAATTTATTTACTGTGTGGAATAAGTAACTTGAAGTACCTCATGGGTTCATGGGATCGGGCCCACTTGGGCTTATCATAACTTATTGCAGCCTGTGAAGTAATCAATTTAAGTGATGCTGGCCTCACGAGTACCATTGCGACTGGTACTTTATAAAGAAAAGAATAAAGATGTAGAAATGTAGAGAGAGAAAGATGAATGAGAAGATGAACGGGAAGAGAGAAGAACAAAAATAAGCTATAGGATTACATGTGATGCATTAAAAAGTACCAAACTCAGCAAATACTCTAACAAATAAACGATTTTTTTTTTGTATAAGAAATAAATGTTTATTCCTCGTTGATGATGACGACGGCACTTTTTTAATCATATAAAAATTGTGTACATTTGCAATTTTCATAAAAGGCGCATTGATGAAAAATTTTCCTTCGGCGTACTGAAAAAATGATGTTGAATTTTAAAGAAAAATAATTTAAAGCGTCTTGGGAATTGAAAATATCATTAGAAAAATATTCAAAAATCCTATTTTTAACTGCACTTTATATTTAGTTATAAGCAATTCTCTTAAGATTCTATTCGCTGTAACAGATTTTAATGAAGATGTATTTTAAGTGATTATACACATCAATCAATCAAATCATGCTTTCCAAGAAATCATCTGTGAAGTAAAAATTTCCTTCTGTTCAAGTGTTTTCGTAAAAGACTGAAGTTTCTTGAAAAGGGTGGAGCTAATGATGACTCAAGGAGTAATCGCCGAGCTCAGAATCAATATTGGAACATTGTATCAGTAAAAAAAAAAAACACACGGACGCAGAGATACACACAGAAAAAGTCGCTGGCAGAGAAACTCATTGAATGCATCGCGTATCGAAATCTGTGCATCGAGATCCATATTTAGATCGTAGAAGCAGCTATAAAACAGCCAAGAAAACGCTAACACAAATGAATAAAATTGTATTCTCTGATTTGAAGCCATGTTGAAAATGTAAAAATATGAAAAACTCATAAAATGTTTAGTCGAATTTTTCTTTAGTTTTTGATGGTCTTTTCTTAAAAAAATTTCTTTATTTTTTTTGTAATTTTTAGAATCAAAAGCAAAACAAAAAATATCATCGAAAAGAATAAAAATGTGTTTGAATGGGAATGAGTAACATGAAAAAACAACACTTTAAACAAAATCTAAAATTAAAATAAATATCAAAAGAAAATGGAAATGGAAAGGAAGTAATTTTCGATTCAAGTCTAAAGAACATATTTTATGGAGTCGAAATTTGACCAAGACCAAAATTCTTGTGGTTAAAATTAATTTTGTTTACCCCATGAAAACAAATAAAAAATTACTACAAGTGAAATCAGCGCAGAGATACAGCAGCAAGCTCAACAACGCCAACGCAAAGCAGCATTGCGCTCACATCGCCGCTGCGTTGGTCTGAATCTGAAGTGATTAAAAACCCAGCATATTTTCGGCTATAATCAGCAACAGCCATTTTCTAAAACAGTGAATCGAAACAACTTTCATGTCGTATTGAAGTGGAAAGAACAACACGAAATCGTATTCGGAAATAATGTCTCATAAGAAGCACGTTTCTTAGTTATACTTTGTTCATTTTTTATTAAATGTTTTTGATTTTAATCGTCATCTTAATGAAGTTCATAGAAGAAATAAAAGCAAAAACTCAATCGCATCGGCGACTGTGCGTTGTCGATAGCAGTGCGAGCAACAAAGTTGCTTGGCATCATGTTGCTACGCATCATGGGAACAGCAGCAGCAGCAGCAGCAGCGGCTGCGACAGCAACTCATCGTCGTCATCAGGTTCGCTCAAAGAAAACCGATGCCACGGCAATCAAAATCAAACGCTTACATCGCAGCACCTGCAACAGATACGTCACTATCAGCAACTGCAGCAGCAACAATTGCAATTACTGCAGAAACAATTGTTGCAGCGGCGTCAATTGCAGCAACAACTACGCGCTGAAGGCGTATTGAGGGACAACCAAAGAAAGTCTTCCTTAGCGTTAACGTGCAACCAACAAAATCGTCAGGAAAATGATCAAAATCAGTTATTGCTCAAAAATAATACAAATTATCAAGATAATTATTATCAGACTTTATTTAATTTGAGTAATAACAAATATCGCAACAATTATTATGAAAATAGTTATTATAATAACATTAAAAATAATCCTAAAATCCATAAAAACAATAGCAGCAAGAATCCTTCTTTCCTTCTACGAGAGGAAGAAGAAAAAGGTTTGCATTTATACGTAATTTTTTATTGTTTCTTTTATTTTCTGATGTATTTTTTCATATAATGTATTTTATATTTAATTTTTGTTAATTTTTTTAATTTCAATTTAAGTTTTTTGTCAAGTTTGAATGAAATATTTTGAATTTTTCCCCCTTTGAATTATTTGTTTTATGATTAAAGCGTCCCTCCTCGTGTTCTACTTCTCGTATTCCATCGCCGTTTCTTTATTACCACTTGACAATTTTTCAATATTTTTAATTTACCATCAACTTTCATCTATGCAATTAAAATGTAAATGTTTTTCGTCCCTCATGGAGACGCGATTCCATAGATGGGGGGAATTATAGTTTGTGATGTTCCTCGTTCTGTCACCCGTGTATTTTTCCCACTTGCTTTATTTAAAGCTAAGTAGAACAAGTGTTGATAATTCACTTTAGTGTCTCCAACGAAGAAGTGTCGCCAACGAAATGTTTCAAGTGTTGTTTTCTTTATTGCCCCATCTGTTGCTATGAAGATGGGATGACGATTTTATTATTGGGGTGATCGTCAGTGGAGTGAAACGTGAAATGAGTCGAAGAAAAGATCCATCACTAGAAAACTTCTTTGGAAACAATCGTAATCTGCTCAACATGTGTTGTCATAAAGGCTTTTGACTCGTTTTTGAAAGTTAATGAATGCAAAAGGAATTCGGTGCTCTTCATAAATCTACGTGATTTATATAATGACAAGAATTTTAAAAGTCATTTTAATCACTGGCAAAAAAAAGGCTTTATTTCAATTTCAAATTTCTTGAATCTTATTTTTTCAATTTAAATAGAATGTATTTATGAAAAGAGCAAATTTATATTAGAAATTGATCAAATTTGAATTACTAAATTTGTTTTTAATGTCTATGAAACGTCGTAATTCTTTTCTATAGCGAATCTCTTCAGAAGAATATTTTTCTTTTTATTTTCCTTTGAAATGATTTTTTAATTTTGTGTGCTTTAACTTTCCTTCTTGCCTGCATTTGCTTGCATTGCATTCTTTGTGTTCACTGTTGTGTCCCTCAGGTTTTTGTATTCTAATTTAACTCAAGTGTTTTCTACCCTCGTCTTTTTGCTGCGAGATCCTTCGTATACGTCTTCTTTCAAGAGGGGAATTTCAAGGCGATTGCAGTTGCTTTTTCGAATCGGAGAGATTTTTAATGCTCTCAATTAGTATTGATTGTTATTGATGGCACTGATTGACTGCTTTCCATCGTTTGACTGTCTCGACAAAAAATTCCCAAAGTGTTTTATTATTTAATGGTTTCACTGTTGTTGATGTGATGCAGACGTTTCTCTGTTAATGCTAAAAACTTGTTCCCTATCAAGTGTAATTCTTTGGTTAAATTTCATCGACAAACATAAAATAAAATATGAAATACATCTACATTTAATTGCTCGAAATAAATCTGTATAAAAACATTGTTATTTGTCGATTTCTTATATATTTACATAGATATTAATTTATTTTTTTTTCTACAATCTTTTAACGTTTTCTTGCAGGACAAAAATCCCGACGTGGCATGACAGAATTCTCAACAAACAACGACATCAGCCATAATTCTCATCACTCACAACCTCTGCATACTTCTCCTCACCGCCAGTCGCACAATCGTCATCATAACTACCAGCAACAGCAACAACAACAACAACATAATAACTCACCCAAACACTTCGCTCATCAGCCTTTTAACCAACAACATTGCAACTCGAACATTAACAATCACTTGAAATTGAAACAACAAACGCAGAATCGCAAAAACAATCAAGACACCCTAACACTGAATTCTTCTGCAAATATTAACACTGCATCAGCAATAAATTCACCCTCATCGGCAACACATTCTCCTCTGCACTACAAGAAACCACTCAACAGTCCCAATAATTCGCCCTTCGCCTACGCTTACTACGGCGCCCATCAACTGCAGCACCATCAGCAACAGCAGCAGCATTTGGCTGCCACAACGACACCGACTGCAGCAGCAACCACGCAACATCAGCAGCAACAGCAACAGCAGCAGTTGTGGCTGCTGAATAGCAAATTGTCGCAAACAAATTATCAGCAACACTTGAATGATTTACTGTTGCAGCAGCAGCATTTGCAACAGCAGCAGCAGCATTTACTCAGCGCAGCCAGCGCCAAGAAGGACGATTGCGGCGTTAACGTTGCTGGCAGCGATGAATTGAGCGACGAATGCCTGAAGCAGAATGTTGCCATCGTCTTGAGCAATTTAGATCGGTACAACAACGCTTTGCGCAGCATCATCTTGAACGAACAGGTGAGCAACAGTTTGTTGTACGACGACAGTGTGCTCGACTTCAGCAGCATCAGCAGCAGCAGCAACCACAGCAACAACAACTTCCTGCTGCAGACCAACAACAAAATGGCTGCAACGCCCGAATCTGATTACAACAGCAACGCAACAACGCCAGCAGCTCGTGTGGGCAGAAACATGTTGCCGACGCATCAGCAGCTGAAGCAACAACATGACAGCAACAATGTGGTAGGTTTTGCAACAGCAGCAACTGCTGGTGGTGTTGGTATTGGTAACGTACGCGGTGGTGGTGGTGGTTGGGAGCCGGTGGGTGATGGGGTTTCCGGCAATCTTAACTGTTCGCTGGCCTCGTCGCACGATTTCACTCACGACAACTCTGATTACCAGTGGTTTTTGGACTACGGCTATCGGGATGGCTGCGGCATGCAGCGCAGCGTCCTCTCCTCGCTCTCCGCTTCGTACAACGGCATCGGCGATGCTCTGCTCTACTACGACGACCTGGCGAAGAACATCGACGCCAATTTAGCCGAGGTCGATATGGAAAGCTTTCGTGCCGAGGATATACATTCGCTGCTCTCGCAATTGCCGTCGTATTGCAAGGGTTTGGGTGGCGGTGGCGGTGGCGGTGGTGCCAAGTTGCAGCACTCGCTAATGCAGCAGCACATGCTGCCCACTCACAACATGTCCCAGATATCAACCAGTTCCACAAATGAGCTTATCGATAACTCCATCTGCAAATCCGAGTTGCTATTTTCGCCGGTGAAGGAGTCGCACATATCCGTGGATTCGCTGGACCTGGATGCGTATCCGGATGAGGGCGACATCATACTGACATGCAAAGCAAACAAGGACAACTATACAATCGCCTTCGAGGGCAGTGTTTTGTATTCCGACGAAAGCTTCTACGGTAAGTGACGAATCTGTTGTGTTTCTGAAGAAAGTCTATCATGTTATCTTTATGCATCGATTTGCAGCCGAACCCAGTGAAGTTATGATGAAAAACAAACAGAATTTCATTAATTTACACAGCAATTTAGATGACATTGTCAAGAGAAGTCCCATGGAGGTATCGATGTCGCGTTCCGAACACCAATTGACAACATGGAGTAAATTGAAAAAAGGCAGCACATTGCATAGGTAAGCAACAGACAGCAATGGATCAATTTTCAATTACTTTGACACGAATTCTTTAACACGCTGCTGTGTAAAAAGATTTGGGTTTTAATGACAAATTTCATTGTGATAACTTTGTTTGAAGAGGCACAATCGAACAACGTCAGCTGATAATATAACCCGCTTTTTTGGTTTTCAATTGTATACCTTCCACTTCCACAGAATTTTCAATGAATTTACTGAATTTCGTTATCATTTTTGAAATTATTATACGCTTAGGAACGTCATTCGCAGTGCTGCTTCCGTTGGAAGCGATAAAGCGCTGACTAAATGCAGTGAAACGAGAGAAAAGAACAGAGCAGGGAATTAAAAAGGAGGGCGTCAAAGGAAAGAGCTGCACTACTGCGAGTTGGGGTCATTTCAATTGAGCTTCAATTAAGCTTCGTTAGCAACAATAATCGAAATGAATGTAAAAAATAGTTACTGTTGTCCATTGTTTGTCTGTGTAGATTCAATGGACACATTTAAAATTGTCAATCGTTTGGTTAGATTATATTTTAAGCCAGATCATGTTTAATAACTAAAAATAAAGCCATTATAAAGAACGTTGCTTACGAACTTCTTTTCGTTTCATCGATAAACAGATATCCTTCGGGCAATAACAACACAGCGGAAAATGTTGCACCCATGCTGCACGCCGCACACTGCACAGTCCGCAAAAGCAGCAGCCTGCCGAATCTGCGTCCGAAAAAGGATACGACTTCAGGCAGCCGACAGCAACTGAATAATTCACATGTAAGCAGCTCAACTGTGAGTACGAAGCATTTGAATGTGACTAATTTGTTTTTCTTCTTTTTATGGACATCTCTATGACTTTTTCGGTCTCTCTTCTTGCATTCAACTCGGCAGCTTGAATCCTGCAGATTACGCAATCTTCTTCCAATGTGCCAGATGCCGATTTCGTGCGGATCCACCACAGCCTCCACTTCCGAGCGCCTGACGCAGAACAGCCAAAGAGAACAACAGCAACAGCCATCGCCAGCACAGCACCACCAACAATCGCAGGCGCAGCACCATCATCACCATCACCATCATCACCATCAATCGCAGCAGCAGCCTCATGGCTCCAGTTCTAGTGTCGGCTCTGCGTCCTCCACAACGCTGCAGAAACGCGCCGCCAGCGGAAACGGCAACACCTCCTCGGGTACTTCGGCTGCGTCTTGCAATCAGCCGGCGCTCAATCTAGTCAAGCTTTTCATCAAGCAGAAGAGCAGCAGCACATCGATTGAGGACCACGTGAGCGCTCACACCTGCATGGATGTTTCCTCGGGCTGTTGGCCGTCGAGCGACGCGGCCGGATCGAGCGGCAGCAGCTCCTCGCTTGAGCAGCGTTTGCGCAAGAAGAGCATGAATGACTCTGGCAAAGGATCGGCGCTCAGTCGACAAGATGAGTGTTGCGATGTTGGCGTTGGAGAAAGCTACGTGGTGGGCTCTGCTGACGCAGGAAAACATGCGCACTGCAACAATGATGTGTTTTTCGATGAGGAAAGAACATTGGCAATGGCTCCGCGGAAGCGCAGCCTTCCCATGCGCCATCCACACGTCTCCCATTTGGCACAGCAGCATCAACCAAGCAGCAATAACAACGGATCGTCTGTGGGCAGTTTGCAGTCGTCGGATCCGAGTCGCAGCAACTCAGAGCAGTTGACGCAGGTCTGCATGGCGACAGCCGATGCAAACGGAGCCGCTGTGGCGAAGCAAAAGAAGACGATGCTTCACAGGCTCGATAGAAACAACTTTGTTCAGAGTCGCGATTCTACGACCTCGGAGATGATCACACGCTCAATGCAAACATCATGCGGAACGCTATCGACGCGAAGCAGCCTCAGCGATCGTTTCCGGCTCGTGCCGCCGTCGTTCCTGGCCAAGCTGAACAACTTGGGCGAGGAGAAGCAAGCACCCATCTACGTCATCTATCCCAACTACGCGCTGCCGGATTTGGGCTTCGTGAAAACGGCCAACACGCCGGACGTCATCTTCTCGCCATTCAACTTCAAAACGTCGATAGCTGGCGGTGGTGTTGGCAGGTCCGCCTCGCAGAAGCACCGCTTCAGCGAAGACGAGGTTCTACGGAATATCGACTACAAGCACGTAATAGACTGGAAATCGCTGGCCACTTTGCTGCCAGCGGAATATCGCAAACGCTTGCTGCACATTCCAGAGGTGGGAAGCCTCAACCTGGAGCAAGGCGGCGATTTTGGATCACAGAAGCCGCTGTTCTGCATGTCGCCGCCTATACGCCGCCCGCAACGTGCTATGCATCTGTGTGACTGCGCTCAGTTCTTCCAGCAGGCAGCACAAACGCAACGAGAGGGTTCTTCAAGCTCAGGTTCTAGTCAGCAGCCGAGTTCGGGCTACCGTGGCTCATCTACGCTGCTCACTGACTCGGAACTGGGAGACATTGCAGCAGGTGCACCCACGCCGCCTGATCCATTGAAGCAGATGTACGTCTATCAGTACGAGCAGCAGCAGCAGCAACGCATGGATCCCGTCGTAAGTAAGCCAACGCCACAGCCTCGCGGAATACTGCGAAAGACGACCAATCAGTCGCAAAACAAGCGCAACTCCATGTTCGAGGAGCATCAAACGAAGCTGGAGAAGAAGGAGAAGCGACGCAGCTTACAGGAGCCGGTGTACAAACACTCGTTGGCTGGTGGTAGCTCCATGGATGAGCTGTATGCGGCACTGCCGGAAGAGGAGGTCTTCGAGGAGAATGTGGTTGAAGGCTACTTCGCTGGCATTCCACAGACAAACCAAAGACTTTCACGCAAAGATTTGGATGCTCGCGCACGAGCCGAAAACTTTCTGTCCTCGGTTCCGCGTTCAGAACTCAAATATTACGCGGAAATCGCGGCGATTCTGGAGTCTTCGGACGACCAACAACAAGCAGCCGTTCAGTACGATGCGGCGGCGCTGAAGAAAGAAGTCAGTCGTGCTTTGAGCCAACAAAAGAAGGTGTCGTTTAATGAGGACGAGCATTTGCAGCAGCCGCATAATCACCAACAGCAGTTATTACAAGGCGATATGCGTCCAAAGCGCTTCACCACGCCACCGAATTCGCCCAACATTTCCATTGCAGGCGGCCTGCGCATGCCGCCCGCCGTGACAAGACGATGCTCGCAGTCGGCGCGCAAATCCGACAGCAGGGAACAACTGAAAATAGCTACCAATCGCTTCAAGCGCTTGCAGATTCAATGGGAGTTGCTAAGTAAAGATTCCAGCATGATGCTGAAGGATCTCGCGTGCGAACAAGAAACGAAAAGTGGTGGTTCGACGCCGACCTCTGCGGCCGGCACCTCGGTGCAGCGCTCACGTATTCCCAGGCCAGTGAGTTATCCGGCCGGAAAGTAAGTTTATAACCTAATCGAATAAGAATTAAAACCCTTTTCTTACATTCTTACATTTGTCTCTATTCAAACTTTTGTATATTTCTTTTATTTATATTCCTTTCTCTTTTTTTTGTTTTACTTTTTTCGTCCTATGTTTTTCGTTGATGCACTTCTCTGTTCGCCTTTTTCTGCACTAAATCTTTGGTTAGACGAGTAATTAAGACGATTTCGGACCCAGTTTCAATTAAACCTGTAGAAAGTAAATGTGCAAAAGATGTTAAAAGCGTTATTTCTCCCCGCTTTATCAGAGTGACAAACCAAGATGTACCAAAGTCTTCAACAGCACGTTCACCGAGTCGAATCGTGCCACCCAAACGCTACAGTATTGCATCGCCAGTGGCGGCAGCGGCGTCGGGCGCAACTACACCATCACCCACAATTTCCAGAGTTAGCACACCAACGGCTGGAGTGACAAGCCGAGCACGTACGCCCACAGCTCGAGCCACGTCGGCAACGGTAACGGCGCCAAATACACCCAAACGCAGAGTACAGTCGCCGAGGTATGGAATAATTAATTGAAAATTCAAGAACAACAATGAAAAAATGGGTTTTTTTCTTTCTTTCAAACAGAACCATTCCGCGTACACGTTAAATAATTCGAGGCATTTCGTTGGCTTGTGAAATCGCTGGATTTGGAGCATTTGAAAATTTTGTGCAGCTGCGTGACTGAAAAGCGTTCATGACGTAGATAAAAAATCTACAAACACACACATAAATATACATAATTTTGAAGATAAAAGTGAATCAATACATTTATTAATGCATAAATTATTCAAGGCAAGAAACAAAATTACAATAACAATGTTGAATTGTAATTTTATAGAAGTATCTACAAAGTAATGGAAGGAAAAAGTTTGAAAAAATATGTATTTAATTATTTTGCTATTGTATCCAAACAAACCAACAAAGTTCTAAATCCTGCTGTAGTTAATTATCGATGACAATCTTAAGTTATTTATTTTATTTGCTCAATTGCTGTATTCAAGCTAAATTTTTTATTTTCTAAAGTAATATACAAAATGTTTATTAATGATATTAATAATTCATGTCATACAAAAAACCAAATTACATTTATATAAAGTTATACAAATGACTGTATTAATCAAGAATTGTGAAAATTGAATGGAATTCCGAAAACATAAATGATTTTTATTTGCCTAAATTAATACTATATTTAACTATCAATTTTGCAAAAAACATAACACGCAGTTACTGTAAAAATCAAGCAGCCAGTCAGTCGTCACTCTTAAATAGATGCTAACGAGTTATAAATCAGCCATTAGCTGCATTAACGCTGTAAAAATTAATAATTTCAGTTCGATAAACCAAGTGAAGTGAAATGCCGAACGTGAAACCCTGTGAAGTAACCTAATATAACCTAAGAAAGTTTCTCCTATCAAAATAGTATTGCGTCTGCTTCCATAAGTTTAATTTTAAGTTAAATTCTTCATCAAGTTTAGTAATAACTGATTACTCCTTTAGTTGTCCATCTTCATCCTCATTTTAACTACCCAAAAAACAATTTGACTGTTTTTAAAAAGGGTTGAAATTTTAAGTCTTAGTTACATTTACATACATAAATAATTGTGTGCTTCTTTAAAGTGTGATTATTTTAGTTTTATTAAAATATCCTTAATAATTTAAACTAAACCATTTGATGATTAAAACGGATTTTATTTTTATTTTATATATTCTTATTCTATTGCAAGTCTTATTCTCTGTATGTATGTTTTGCATTATGCAAAACTTTAGTTTAAAAAGATGGTGGTGTGTAATGTTCATTTATATATACACATAGATATATATACGTCTTCTATTGTATACTACTCATCCTTTGTATTAATATTTGCAGAAGAATTTATTATTTACACAACAAATAAAAGAAACAAAAAAGAACATAAAAAACTAAAGTACGAAAATATGTAAAAATGAAAACTTTAATTTAAAAATATATAAAATAATAAATGATATAAAAACTACTGGGAAAATCTCTTAATTTATTTATTTATTAAACACAACGGTTACAAAACGCTAAACGAAGGAAAAGAATTAAAAAATAAATAATTCAGTTCAAACTAAAGGGACTTCAAATAAATAATCTGATAATAATTAAAATGTTTATAAAGATACATTTACTGGGCTTTGAAATTTTCTATAGGTAAAAATATACTTTGTCTTAGTAGTTCTTTTGTATCAATGCTGTCCGAGTCACTGGTACAACATATTTCGACGTGTTCTATAGGAATTGGTTCACAGATGGACATGCCTGTTATTTCTGCTTCATTGTTTATAAAGGTTGATTTACTCTTTGATGGAACGAAATCGATCATTTGCTTATTTTTACTGCTATTCTTGTAAGTTTCTTCATATACACTAAGCGCATTTTTTATCATTTTCTGAAATTTCCAAGCTCTTTCTGTATCCGGATCTCTTTTCAAAAAATAAGTTTGCAGTTGTTGACCTAGTCGCAGTCCATCAGCAATTATCCTGCCACTAAATAGTTCAGCGTCACTATCCTCATTGTCGGAACTGCTACTATCTGCAGAGCATTTGGGAACCTCACGTACCACTAGGTCTACAAGTAGCTCATCTGAAATCTGCCTTTTCAGATTGTGCCTTCGTTTAAAATTTTCAAACCATCCTTTGCTTGCACTGAAGTCGATGGTAGATGGAGGTTTCTGCTTTTCTTTTAGTTCACTAAACATTTTCAGAGCTTTTTTTCTTATTAAGCAGGAATCCGTACGTACATTGTTTATATTATTGTCTCTTATCCAAATAACAAGAGCTTCTTCAACTGCCTCTATCAGATCATTACGTTTATAAGTGGATCGTTTTGCACTTATAGCAGTTCCTCTGGCGGCGCTTTTTCGAATCGCTCCTTCCATTCTCTTTATTGTTCTAACTGTGGACTCATTCAGTCCATATTCTCCTGCCACCGAAGTGGAGCCTTGTCCCAATTTTAGCTTATCTAAAATTTCTATTTTCTTTTCCAAACTAATGGTTTGCCTGTGCTTGATCGGTTTTCGCAGTATTTTTCCAGACATTATAGAGCTACACTTAAATTAAAATATGTATATTGCAGATTCTGTTAATGAAATAACAAAAATTATAAAATACCTGTTTCCTCAATATATTAAGAATTTCCCTACAAACTTTAAACATTAAACATCTGACTCAGTGTTGCTTAACAGTTCACACTATTTTATTTAAATGAATCACAATACTAAAAGTAAATTTTTTATTTTAGTTTTGATGATTTTTTGATAATCTAAATTTAAATTACTTTTTGTTTTGAAACAAAAAGTAAAAGTATAGGTAATTTTATCTTACAACTTAAACGAACAATTTGCAATTTACAATATTTAACATATGCTTGATTTGTACGTGCTTTCGCACGTTTGAAAAACTCCAGTTTCGTGATTGACGTACAGATGGAGCGATACTTAAATTAAAGCACGATTGAAAGCTGTTATTTAAAAATGTACTTACAATAATGAATTATTACGTTTATTATTTTATATGTGTTTTTACTATTAGAAATAGTAAGAATATCTTTATATATTGACGTATTTTTTATGAAAGCGCAATTATGAATTTATTATATGCAGATGGGAGAAGCCATTTTGGGAAGAAAACGACACATATTATTTACTGGTCACAGATATGTGTGTTTTGATTTATTGCTTCGATAGCTTGTAGAAATATAAATTCAGCTTTTTGTGTTTAGTTTATCTATGAAGGCGACGTCGCGTTTTTAACTACGCAAGTTAAAAGAATCTATGAAAACTCGAACTGATTGTAAAAGTTTGATTGAGTTTGTGTTTGAATTTATAGAAATTCGGTCACAAAATGGTCTATAGACTTGCTGCAAACCTTAAAATTATAATCGTAATATTATGGACGAGTTTTTCATGCACTCGTTGGGCATCAGGGACGAAAGTGCGTATTGTGGAATTAACAAATGGTTGGACATTAAAAAATCAAAACAGATGTAAGTGTAAAAGTGTTATGTTAACGAAAAGATAACGCGATTGGGATTTTTTAGTTGTTAAAGATTACAAAATATAAAAATAGAAAACATAAAATTAAGTTATCTTTATATATAAGTTATCAAAAACAAACACAAACACAAGAAAGTTTTAGTAACCGTTAATTCGTAAAAGAAATTACTTTTTAGTTTAAAAAGTGCATCGTTGGTGAATGAAAAAATGAATAGAAAAATATCTGAACTAAATAAAAACTAATAAAATATAAAATAGTTATTTATTAGTGTATTCTCAGATTTGTCTATTGACCAAACGCTCAACGTTATTGTGCATTGTGTTGTTGTTTTTTAATGCATATAATCGTGAAGTACTTAGAATTGTTTTACAAACTTTTTGAACAGCTATTAAAGTACCTGTTGGAAAAATACCTTCCGGCGTCTACACAGCTTTGAACGATATCTACGGCGATTTGTTGCACTCTTACAACGACATTAACCTGCGTTGGATTGCCTACGACAATTGGACCTACGAAATGAATTTCAGTGGTACTTTTTTCAAAAAGACTTTTATTCTTATTTGAATTTCCATTCTAGAAAACAGTGATTTCATTTAATGTCATTCTACGTTCTCTTCTCTCCTCGGAAGTGGATCGAGAAGATTTCAAAGACATCCGCTTCGTAAATTTAACGCTGCACGGCGTCGACACGGTGGCCGAAGTGCGTTTGAACAATGTGTCCATCGGCCACTTGGACAACATGTTTGTTCGGTATTCCTTTGCAGTGTTGCCGTATTTGCGTAGCGAAAATCACTTGGAAGTTGTGATTACTTCACCGATTTTCGCAGCCAAGGATCTAGCACGCGCTTTGCAATTCACAAATAAACCTACGCCATCAATGTGTCCACAGGCCGGCATTAATGGTGAATGCCATCGCAATCTGCTGCGTAAGCTGCAGTCAAGCTACGGAGACGATTCGAATCCAGCTGCGCTGTCCATGGGAATATGGTTCGTTTTAAAGGCAACACATGCAAATTTCCAAAGGAAACATGGGTTTTTTATTGCAGGAAACCGATAACCTTGGAGTATTACGAAGCAGCAGTGATGCGTGAAGTTGACGTGGCCACGTTTCGGAATGGCAGCCACTGGATGATGGATATACGGGTCTTCTTAAGTCCTGGGATGGAGGAGGATTTCTTTGCGGAACTCACTGTTCTAGCACCGTGAGTGGATCGGAATTAAACATCTCTGGTCAGTTACTTGTAAGCAATACCGTTCTAGGGATCTGGTGGAAAGTCCAGTCTGTGTTGGGAAGCGTTTAGTCAGCTACACTTCTCCTGTAATCAACTTAACCCTTGAAATACCCATCGTAGGTTCGACTGTGTGCGGTGTGCTTTCCACGTATTTTAACTAACAATTTTCATCCATTTCTTAAAGGATAAAGTGGAACTCTGGTGGCCCAATGGCTACGGAAATCAAAAGCTCTATCCTTTGTACATTTCGGCCAACTGTTGGCTTAAAGTTGCAAGTCCCAGGCTACGCTTTAAGACCAGATCGGACAAATCGCTGATGATCGGCTTCCGAACAGTGGAACTAATCGAAAATGCCGTTGGTAAATTCATAATCACACAGATTTTTGTATTTAGAATAAAGCAAAACCAGAAAATTCCGCTTACAGAAAATGGACGAAATTTCTTTTTCAAAGTGAATGACGTGGAGATGTTCATGAAAGGCGCCATTTATATTCCGGCCCATATACTGCCTGAGCTGTCTGTTAGTGCTGATAGAGGTTGGTGTGTAATTCGATATCAATTGCTTTGGATGATAACGAACGATTTTTGAATCCTCAGTGCGTCACATTTTGAAATCGGCGCAGGAGGCTCACTTCAACATGATTCGCGTCTGGGGTGGAGGATTCTACGAATCCGATGATTTCTACGATCTGACTGATCAGCTTGGGCTGCTCGTTTGGCAGGATTTGCCATTTACATCAGCCATCTACCCTCTGACCGAGGACTTTATTCAGTAAATTGTTTTATAAAGGAAAATTGAATTTTTACCGATTTCGAAATTTCCTTGCAGATCTGTGCGCATGGAGACAGTACAAAACGCGCAACGTCTGTCGCATCATCCGAGTTTACTGCTGTTTGTCGGCAACAATGAGATTGAGTTGGATTTGTTTCAGAATAAATTCAACACGGATGAGGAATTCGAGAGATTTTGGAACGAATATCGGCAGTTATTTGTTGGTACCGTCAAGAAGGGATTGGATGTTATTGCGCGTGACTCATATCAGCCACGCCCCGGTCCAATGCGATCAACACCATCAAACGGTGTGCACGAAGAGCGAAATGAACTGTCGACTAATCCACAGAATCCGCTCTTTGGCGATGGTATAAAAAGCGACGGATGTTTTTTTTCTTTAATTTTTATCAAATATTAAATACGTTTTCAGTACACATTCAGGAGGATTCAAATGGATGGAATCCCGACGCTTATCCTAGAGCCCGCTTTATAAGCAAATATGGCTATCAAAGTCTTCCCATTTCCCCGTCCTGGTTCCGCACTTTGGGCTGGAAAGACAACCTCATCGACTTAGTGAAGCATCGCCAGCACAATCCGGAAGCGTGGCTTTCGTTGGAGGCTGTAATGGTTCAAAATTTGCCGTTGCCCGCACCTGAGGAGGACCATTACGTGGCAGCATTGATTTATTTCAGTCAGATCGCTCAGGCCATGGCTATGAAAGTGGCGACGGAAGTATTCCGCAGCCAGCGAGGAAACACCGAGTACAAAACTATGGGCGCTCTTTATTGGCAGCTGAACGATGTGTGGGTGGCACCGACATGTTCCAGCATTGATTACTATGGCAACTACAAGGCAAGTCGCTTCTTGATATGTATTCCTCTGTGTTATCCAGCTTTATCACTCTTTTTCAGTTACTTTACTACTGGTCAAAGGAGTTCTTGGCGCCTACGGTGATTATTGCTCTATACGACCCCAGCAATCGAGCCATCAACGTTACTTTGGTGCGAGATGAGGTCAACGTTGCTCCGGAGGTATTCGATGTAACGGTGAATGTGTTCTTGTGGTCCCAGGTGCATGCAAAGAAGACCATCAGGTGGCAGGCAGTGTTGGTGGGTCGATCGGAATGGAAAACTTAGAATTAAGCATCAATAATTATATTTCTCTTTATTCTGTATAGCGAGGAGGGGAGACGCAGATGAAGATACTACCTCTTGACTCGATCCTAGATGAATCTGCCGGAGTCTTCACGGTTCGTAACTGCTTTATGGAATTTATGTTGGGCGTCGATGGACATAGAATTTCACGTACCTTCGTCTTCCCGAATAATATGCAAGACATCGTGGGAATATCAGATCCAGATTTGAATGTAAGTGGAGAGCATTCTTGCTGAAATATCAAAAATAATCATTGTTCATGCCAAAATAGCTACAGATCTCCTGGAAGCATTGTTATGAGGATACTTCGTCGCATTCTAGAATTAATATATACACACTGACCATCCGCGTTCGACAGCCCGCGCTGTTCGTCTACATCGAAGTCCAGCACCCGACGGTCGAACGCTACAAACTGTCCAATAACGGATTCATGCAGATCGAGTCGGTGAAAACGATTCACCTGGAATTCGTGCATCCGACGGACTGTCTGTCACTACGAGCTGAGCACATCAGTGTTCAAACAGTCAATCAGTATCTCATCAGCAGAAATACTAAAAAGGGACTTCATAAAGTGATTTGAATTTACTGATCTTCATAAATATTTGTATTACTTCTTCTTGTATACAAATGTACAAATATCTATATTTTATATCTGTTTGCTTGTTCCGGGTAATCTCGGAAACTATTTATAAGATAATGATGACATTTAGTGAGGTCATAGTTCAATTGCGAAGGAAGTTTCCTGTATCGTTGGTTTTGGAAAAAAAAATCCTACTTTTAGTGGTTGTGTCAAGACGGCTATAAAATTTAAAACTTTTTTATTTTTTTGACAATATTTCAGAAAGCTATGGATATGGGTTAAAAATTTTTAAATAACCGCCTCTGGTCAAATGCACATTTATTTAAAGCCAGCTGAGAATTATTATTTTATGTATTGTAAATGCACGTTAATTGCGTTAAATGAGCGTGAAGTTCAGTCATTATGGAGAGATAATCACTTTATTGCATTCTGCTTTAAATATTTCTCTGCACAAGAAGTTTAAAGAAAATTCTCACAGAGCGAAATCAACGAAACGTCTTCGATCAGACAAGAAAAAGATAAGATTACCGAAAAGTGCAAAGAGAGTGTGACAAATGAGTGCTACTTGAAGAGCGAGAGTGATGCTCTTCTGAACTTATTTTTCTCTTTCAGAAAAATAATGACTCTTCTTTAGAGAATAAATTTTTATTGAAAGTTATCCTGGTATTAGATTCCCTCTTTCTTTCTCTCACACTCAGCTAGTGTCTCTATTTCTCTTCATGGATGATCATATGTTTGATATGTTTATTTATTAATTCTGCTTGGAATAGAAGAACTTAGCTCTCAATGTTATAAGAGTGAGTTTTGTTTTAGTCACACGCGATTCTTTTAACCTGCTACAACTGAAATCTTATCGCTTTGATGGTTTTCAACAGTCAGAAAAGCATTCAGTCAGTTATTATTGCGTTTAGACAGACTCTAATTGATCGGTCTTTTCTTGCGAAGTTTATAACTTAACGAGAAAATTTGTAAATGTGAATAATGGAATGATTTAAAAGTTCTTAAAATGAAGATCTTATACAATTTATTTTTACTTCACTACATCTTGTGCTGCTTCATAAGTTTTCCGCACACCAGAGCTGATTCGGTGAGTGTCGTCGAGCTGACCACGAATTGGAATCTTGTCAATCAGAATGAAAGTAAGTATGTATTAAAAAAAAAACATAAAAGCAATGGCAATAAGATCTTTTATTCAATTTATTATTTTGAAGTTTAGCAAAAGGTTAATGAATATTATTTATTAATTTTAATGCTTATTTATTTATTATTTTACAAAAAGAATACAATTTCTTTACAGTAAAATAAATTCAGTTAAAGAAGTTGGAAAAAGTCATATTACTGATAGATATATTAAACTTTCTAATAAATTATTGAAATTAGATTTCGTACGTATTAAGTTTTCAAAATATCATGATTAATTTATGGATTTTCTTTTTTATAACTGCGTTATTAATTCCATCGAAGTATTTTTAAAATTATGTTACTGATTTTGAATCAGTTTAATTTTAAATTGAAGCTCAAATTCATGTTCTCCAAATCGCTTTTTTATTTTTAATTGAACGTTTATCTTTCGTGATCAATTCAATTGAGGCTATCACATTTCCTGTGATTGAAGTTATGCTCATTTCGATTGTTGTTTTCTCATTTTTATTTTATTTTATTTTATTTTTATTTTATTTTTATTTTATTTTTATTTTATTTTTATTTTATTTTTATTTTATTTTTATTTTATTTTTATTTTATTTTTATTTTATTTTTATTTTATTTTTATTTTATTTTTATTTTATTTTTATTTTATTTTTATTTTATTTTTATTTTATTTTTATTTTATTTTTATTTTATTTTTATTTTATTTTTATTTTATTTTTATTTTATTTTTATTTTATTTTTATTTTATTTTTATTTTATTTTTATTTTATTTTTATTTTATTTTTATTTTATTTTTATTTTATTTTTATTTTATTTTTATTTTATTTTTATTTTATTTTTATTTTATTTTTATTTTATTTTTATTTTATTTTTATTTTATTTTTATTTTATTTTTATTTTATTTTTATTTTATTTTTATTTTATTTTATTTTTATTTTATTTTTATTTTTATTTTATTTTTATTTTATTTTTATTTTATTTTTATTTTATTTTTATTTTATTTTTATTTTATTTTTTATTTTATTTTTATTTTATTTTTATTTTATTTTTATTTTATTTTTATTTTTATTTTTATTTTTATTTTATATTTATTTTATATTTATTTTATATATTCATTTTATTATTTCTTTTTCAAAACATAAGAAAAAAATTTCTGTCATAGTTTTATTAAAGAACTAAAGATAAAATAACAAATCAAAAAAATACATAAAGGTTAAACAATGTAAAACTTAAACTTACATAGAAGAATTGCAACTTTAGAAATTAATTTAGTAATTAGTTCGATCTCGATTGTAGCTAAAAATGTACTGAATAAAACTATAATTAAGGTTTATCGGTCAAAGGTTTGTTTATTTGTTTGCACTTTGTGCTTTTTACAGCGGTTTCAAGAAGTAATTTGAAACTTCCGACGGGCGTCTATAGCGCCGTCTGTGGCGAAGATGTGCTGCAAGGGAAAAACGACGTCGACTTGCGTTGGATAGCACTCGATAATTGGACCTACACAAGATCTTTTGCATGTAAATCATTATGAATTTATAATCTTTAGAGGGTCTCATAACCACGGCCGCAACTTTTCTATAGTCAATCGTGCGGACTTTCGGAATGTGCGCTTCGTCAACCTCACCTTTTACGGCATCGACACAGTGGCCGAAATCCGCCTAAATCATCGCCCGATCGGACGGACAGACAACATGTTTGTCCGTTACTCTTACGACGTCTACGAGATGCTGAAGGATGATAATTTGCTGGAGGTCGAGATTATGTCGCCTGTGTACGCGGCGAAAGCCAGAGCGGACGCTTTGCTCTCTGAGCGTAATGAAACCGTTCCGCCCACTTGCCCACACCCACGGTACAACGGCGAGTGCCACGTGAACATGCTGCGCAAGATGCAGGCCAGCTTCGCCTGGGACTGGGGACTAGCAGCGCCTTCGATGGGCATCTGGTAAGAAGTCATCCTTTACAGAGATATTATTGATTCCGAGTACAGGCAGTAATCGGTTCTCAGGAAACCCGTGACGCTGGAATACTTCGAAATGGCTGTCATCCGCGATGTGGACGTCATCTCGAGCAAAAACTCGACGCACTGGAATCTGCTGGTGCGCGTCTTTATGGACATCGGCGTGCAGCAGGACTTCTTTGCAGAGTTGACTTTCTATGCTGTGTAGGTCCTCGTAGTTTTTCGCCTCATCCACATGCATGCCTCACATTTCAATTTCTTTCTTGTTTCTTAAGTGAACTGCTAGAGAATCCAATAAATATCAGTCAACATCGAGTGACTCCAATTAGTTACAAGGCGCCGTTCATTGAGTTCCAGCAGGCGGTGCCAATCGTAAGTGGCTAGGACAGAGCAGCATTGTTTATTGTAATGAAAAGCTGATTGGAAGAGTTGTGGTACTTCTAGGAAAATGTCCTTCTATGGTGGCCCAACGGATACGGCGAGCAGAAACTCTACCCGCTGCACTTCACGCTCAACTCCTGGCTGGACGGCGGCGGAGGTGCCAATGTGCGCGCCAAATCGATATCCAAGAAGTCGGTGCGCATCGGTTTTCGCACTTTAGAACTCGTGGAGGAGAGTCTGGGTAACGTACGAAACTTATTTTCACCGTTAGTCATCAATGAATGACATCAACAACTCTTATCTCAACTCTCGTTACAATTCTTTCGAATTTAATTTATCTGTTATTTGTAGGAAACGGCAACACCTTCTACTTTAAAGTCAATGGAGTTCCCATATTTATGAAAGGCGCTAATTATATACCTTCTCATATACTGCCAGAAATGAGCAGCGATCATGACAGAAGTAAGTCTCCGTTAATTAATGCTACTCCATTCCTCACTAACCTCTTCATACGCAGTCAAACACCTGCTGCAGTCGGCCAGGGACGCCCATATGAACATGCTGCGTGTATGGGGTGGAGGCATCTATGAGTCGGAGTACTTTTATGACTTGGCCGACACCTTGGGAATCCTCGTCTGGCAGGATATGATGTTCGCCTGCTCCATGTACAGCGTGCAGGAAGATTTCCTGGCCTCAGTGCGCCTCGAGACAATCCAGAATGCCATTCGTCTGGCGCACCATCCGAGCTTGGCGATTTTCGGTACGAATAACGAAAACGAGGTGGCGCTGGCGCAGAATTGGTACAGCACCTCAGATCAGTTGGATCGCTTCTCGGTGGAATACCGGGAATTGTACGTGGCTAATGTGCTGCATGAGCTAAAAATTGTAGAGAACAGCGCACGTCCCAGACCATTGGTGTCCTCTCCATCGAACGGTAAACAAGGTGTTCAGGATAATTACATATCCAAGGATCCTCAGAATCCCAATTATGGCGATAGTAAGGCTTTCTCCTCAGATCTTTCCAAATAAATACTAGTGTATATGAGCTTTTACTTATCGCCAGTTCACTTCTATATCACGCTGCAAGATGGTTGGAATGCCAACGTCTACCCTCGGCCACGTTTCGCTTCCGAATATGGCTTCCAAAGTCTACCCAAAATGCAGTCGTGGCAGCGCAGCATGAACGAGAACGACAGTTTAATGGACTTGATATCGCACCGGCAACATCATCCCATGGGCATGTTTCCCATAACCTGGCTGGTCAAACGTCATCTGCCGCTGCCGCCAGAGAACGCAGAAAACTACGCCGACGCGCTGATATACTTCAGTCAAATAGCTCAGGCCATGGCGACCAAAGTCGAAACAGAACTATACCGAAGTCTGCGAGATACTGAACACAGGACGATGGGCGCCCTCTATTGGCAGCTGAACGATGTGTGGGTGGCGCCTTCCTGGTCCAGCATTGACTTCTTTGGTAACTATAAGGTACCGACTAAGAAGAATGGTGTAGACAATACTGAGGAAATCTGAATAAATATATACCTTTTCTGGAAACCTTTTCTAGCTACTTCATTATTGGGCTAAACAGTTCTTGGCACCAACGGCTGTGATTGCTCTTTATGACAATTCATTACGTACGATAAATGTGACTTTGGTCTGTGATGAGTTGAAGCCAAATACCGACGATTTGACTGTGACGCGTAACATTTACCTTTGGTCCGATTTGTACCCTAAAAACTCGATAAGCTGGCCTGTGACTTTGGTAAGTATTTGGTTAGTGAAGTTTGTAAATGTTTAATAAACTTTATTGGTGGATATTTACACTAGGTCCCAAATGGTGTACAATACGATAAAGTCACATCGATGGATGATATTCTTACTGGCGAATTTACGGCATACAATTGCTTTCTAGAGTTCATACTTCAGCGTGGCTCCAGCATCATCTCACGTACTCATTACATCCCCGGACTGATAAATCGAGCAGTGGGTATTATGGATCCGGAACTTCAGGTGCTGTGAATTTTTGTCTTTTATAGAAATATTCGATTTGCGAATCTCCCGCTCTCTTTCACACTAACTGCAGCTTGATATATCCCGGCAATATTGCATCAAGTCCAATAAAATTAACAACTACAGCTTGACAATCACCGTGAAACGACCCGCAGTCTATGTCTACATTGAGCTTGTGCACCCGAAGGTGAGGAAGTACAAGCTTTCGCGTAACGGTTACATGCAGCTGTTACCAGTGCAGATGGTGCATCTAGAATTCGGGCACTATGAATGCGTGGACCTGCGTCGAGAGCACTTCAAAGTCCTCACGGTTAATCAGTTCATGAACAGCAGCCTTTCATATCGGCTCTTTTAACCGCAGAATATTTAGTGATAGGGTATTCTTTGTTATAGCACAGACAAGTAATATTACTTGTAATGCTAATATTACTTGTAATATTACTTGTCTGTGGTTATAGCCTATATTTATCGAAGGAAACGATTTAATGTCTTTTTGTTTAAATTTAATTTATAATTTTATTACTTTTACACAAATAAATATATATATAACAGTTTTTTACATTTTACAATAAATCATTTCTTTAAGGACATCGGAAACAAGTAAGTAATTCCGCTTTTATATAGAAATTATTGAATCCACATTGAATTGGAATTTACGAGCAGTTTTCTATCTGTCGAATGTCTCTATTTGCACTTTGGGGGGCGTGTAACCCTGCGGATACGGCACTAGCTGATTGTTCAGAACGCGTGCGTTGCGCCACGTCTTAACGCTGTCCTCGGGCGCGTCCGGCTCTCGCACGCCCTCGATCACTGTCACGGTTGGGCCGTCGACGATGACCGACTCCGGTATTCCTCGGATTGGGCTCAACGTTGTAGTGAAGAACGAGCTTTTCGTTAGCAAATTTTTCGGTCTCACGTTTGGAGCGTAGGATTTTGAGTTCCTCGAAGAGGTGTCAGGAGCCGCTGTGTTGCCCGCAGACTCCTCCAAGTTGAGGTCGATAGCGAAATTGAGTGGCACCATTTTTTGCTGCACTTGTCGCAGTTGATGCGTTCGCAATTCGCGCACCGACTGCGGGCTCCAATCACGTTGCTGGGTTGCAGAGGCGCTGGATTTTGTGGGAAACGAGAAATTCCTTCGGTCCAATCGCTCCAAAGGTATGAAGTTCGGTTGGAAGGTGACTTGTTGCTGCAGTTGCTGTGGCACATCCTGCAAAAAAAGCTCTTCGCTGTACTGTTGCGCCACATATGGCGGCGGTTCGCTGTATCTGAGCTGCTGCAATGTCTCGGCAGCGAACTCTGGTGACTGATTCAGTTTCCTCGCTTGTCGACTGCTGCTGCGGCGATTCTCCAAACTCTGCTGCACCGCCTCTCGTATCTCTTTGAGTTGCAGCTCCTGCAGTTGGCGCTTCTGAAGGTCGTCTGCTTTGCGCTGCTTGTACGCTTTGGCTTCATTCAGCAACTGGCTTTGCTGCAGCAGCGTGGGCGTGTGTTGGAACAGCAAACCGCCGGCGTAGCTCGGCGTCCAGTCGCGCTGGCTGCCGACGGTTTTATCGCTGAGTGGTTGGCGTTGGCTGAGGACGCGTTCCGTGGTCGACGGGTCACGCTTCACAAAGAAGCTGCTCGGTCCCGCGCGCGCCTTTCGACTCTCTTTCCCCACCAATATTTCGACATTGTCGCCGGCGTTTGACTTCACGTTGACCACGCGCACCTTCTCCGGGTCCAGAGTGCGGCCGAAACGCAGTTCGGTGCGGATGGTGGCCGGCTTAAAGAATCGGCTGCCCTCCTTCGCCGCCCCTGCGTCGCTTGTCGAAGTCGACTGCGCCCAGCCGAACGTAGCACGGAAGCTGGCAGCGACGACGATTGTTAGCAGCAGATGCCGCGTGATGAAAGCGAACGTCTTCAGTTGTAGCATGTTGTGACTTTGCCGCGATGAGCGATGACTGTGAAATAAATTAAAGAAGATAGGGAAGAAGAAGAGCGTGTTAATGAGGTGAAGAGTGAACGCGGTTGTGAAAGCAAAATTATTATTGTCATTTCGTTATTCTTGAAGCAATGAAATTTAATTGAATTTTAATGAATTTCACTCAAGCGTGCATAACGCCCACAATATACAGGGTGACTTATGAATTGACAGGCAGGCTGACGTTAATATTTTAGTTTCTATGTCAATCGAAATCAAAATAACTCATAAGCAAATTTATACAATAGAAGAAAAGAATTTAAATCTTAAATATAAATGAGTTACTAAATAAGTGTTAATATTATTATTAATTTAATTATCTTCTATTATTATTAATGTTGTCTGTGAAACTGTGAATATCGATGTTCAGCTGTGCTCTAATTTCCTTTTTGCTTGTCTTGAAACACCCACTGCCAAGCAGCAGCAACCGCAACAGCAACAGCAACATTCATGTCAACATTTAATTGAAAAAAACAGCAACAGATCCGCTCCAACTGCAACGCCAACGACAACATGTTTTCCATTGCGTGATTTCAGTGACTTTCACAACTTTCACTTTCATTTGTTCAGCTGTTGTCGACGTTGTTGTTGTTGTTGTCGCGGTCGTTTCTGTTTCTGACCGGCAAACAGGGCCGCTGATGCTGCCCGATGATGTTACGAAATCGTCGGTTTTGGAAAAAGGCCACGACGACGTTAAACTGTAAAAAACAAAGACACAAAATCCGGTTTTGGTTTCTTCACCTCAAACGCTTCGAAAAGCCATTGAATGTGAATACATATTTTATTTATGTTTTCTTTGGGGAAGTTTTGGCCAATTCGTTGATGATTATTCGTGTGTTAAGCGCTGGCCGATTTACGTTTTGTTGTTGCTAATTTGGTTAACAATACGGCGTTTCTTCACAGACTCAATGTCATGGCTACTCCATTCGATGCTTCCTCCATTTTTTACGATTATTCCATTCGTTTGTTTATTTTTCTAGTTGCCATCAGGCATCGATTTAAGGTTGCTATGATGTAATAAAAATCTTCCTCTTGCAGAGATTGAAAGGCAAAAGTAAAAGAGAAACAGTTAAGAAACACAAAAAGCGTTTATTTATTTTACTTTAAAACTTTGAATAATCGTTTTTTCCTTTTTTTAATCTGTTGTAACTTGAACCAACGAGTGTGTTTGTATGTACTCGTTACATTTGTATACTCGCTGCTTGAACAGCTGTTTCGCAATGCAATCACGGACGGTGTTGCATTTCCTTGCTACGCTTTGAATAAAAATACTCGTGGACGTTTCTATTTGATTTCTTGGTCACACACCGCAATCAAGTCGTTGCACTCTGCTGGATCACTCCAAGGAAAATTAAATATTTTATATCAAGTATAAAAACCACAGCAACTGAAAAACAACAAAATAAATCGCACATAAATCGGCAGACTTAACACATGTCTTTGACACTTTTCAATGCGGTTCCCGTGCGCAACAAAACAAAAAAAAAACCTGTGAAGCAATGAAAAAAATTTATTATGTTTGTTGTCTTAAGTTGAGTTCAATTTTCACTTTTATATTGTTATTAATTTTTTTATTTTTGTCTGTGGCGAGTTTTAGTTTCAGTACACAAAAAGATTGCATGATTTTTTCATCGTTAACATTCATTTTTAGTTAATAAATTATAATCTCATTAAAACTCATATTTTTTAATTTGAATTGCAAAATTTAGTTTGGTGCAATTCACACAAACACACAGAGCATAAGTGAGACTTCTTCTTTCTTAGCGAACTTTCTCATTTCTTTAAAATATAATATAAATGCAATCAAAAAAGTTGACGAACTTTGAAGCGAACGTTGAAACAATCGCTGATGAGTTTTTCATAGGTTTTTTAATTTGGAAACAGAAGTAGATTAATAGTAGTTTTTTTCTGTTGTTTAATATGTAAATTGAATTATTTAAGGTTTAAATCTCACGAATTTGCATTGAATAAATCATAAAATATAAAATGTACCAAAAACATTTAAAATTAAAAAAAATTAAATTTTTATTCGATTTTTAAGTTATATTTAATTAATTATTTTATTTATTTGGCATGTTTTATAGCAAGATTTTAACCTAATAATTTAATATTGAATTATATATAAATTAATATTAATTATTTAACATGAATTTGTATCTGAATTGAATTTTGTCTAAAGATCAAATTTTAAAATGCATATACATATATCTATTTAAATATATATATAAAATAATATACATTTTTAAAAGTTTCTTTAACGATTTTTTATATTTTCGAATGTATTTTTGAATTATACTGAAATTAATGAACTTAGTATTTGCTATTATTAAAATACAAAATTAATATAAATCTTTAAAAAATAAGTTGACAACAAAACTATAATATATTTGGCTCATTGTGGCTCTTATTTCCTTGGTCTTTTATGTAACAATAAAACAAGGAAAAACTACTTTAAATAAAAGTCGAATAATAAAAATCTCGCAGAAGACTTAAACTCAGAGAAACTAAGAGAAATAAACATCATGAACACGTTCATTAATCGTATAGGATTAAAGTTGATAGAATAAAATAAAAACTGGTTATTTTGGAAAATTGCGATTTCATTGAAAGAGACCCTAAGTATGGCTTTTAAGTGATGAATTGCTTCAATAGAATTAGCAAACAAAATTAAATTAAATTAAATATGGAACTTAGTAAGTTTTAATGTTTGCAAAGTCGACTGCATCCACAAAACAATTTTGAAATTAAACAACGCTTTTAAGATATATAAAATAAATTCAAAAACAGAATAAAAGAAAGAATTATTAAAAGAATTCCTATATTCCAAAATAAATTCCGAAATATAAAGCAAACTTTACCCGAAAAAATGCCTAAATTATTAATTTATTAATGTAAATTATTGTAATTATTAAGTTATTATAATTCAAAATGCAATTGATTAAATTAATAATAAAGCGAACAAAATAATATGAAGGAAAATAAAGCTTTCATTATAATTGAATAGAGTATATATTATTATATCGGATATAAAATCGCATGAGAGAAAAATATTTACTGATATGTTTTTTAAGTATTATATTAACGGAATTTTTAATGAAGTTAAACAACAATTAAATCGTTAATAAAAATTTATTTTTTTCTTGTTACTGCTTATAAAATACAAATCAAATATTCAATAAATTATATTAAAGGATATTTAATTTGAGTTTAAATGAGTATTATTAATTAGTATTTTATTAACTGTTGTTTGCTATTACTTTTTATTGACTATTAACTAATGCTTTAAAAATTCTAATAATTAATTACTAATTCGAATAAGTAATTCGAAGAATTACTTCTATTTGTAAAAGAATTTATTTTCTATTTGTTATTAAAGGAGCGACGATTGTTAATTGCTCAGAAGTAGAAAAACTACAATTATCTCTCTATTTTCATTTCCATTGAAAGTGAAAGGAAATTTGAATGTTACATTAAATTTTTTCCTTTAATTTTGAGTTCCTTTGATACGTTCTTCATTCCAATAAACTTCGCTATGATGTGAATCGAATCGTTTCGGTTTGATGAAGAATTTCTACATGCTGAAGCATTTCTAACACTGTCAAAACTCACTTTTGTTTAAACTGATTATTTCAAGTTCAAAACCAGGATATCGCGAACACGAAAAACGGATTAAAACTGCCAAAAGGAAGACCGAAATAGGATCAAAAGCTCTGCAGATGGCAGATGAATGTTTGAAAATCGTACGAATTTTACGGAACGATTAATTGAAGCAGGCGGCAGATCGCTTCACGAACCGAAAAGCAACTGAACGGAATTGAAATCTTTCGCTTTAAAGTAAGAAACGCAAAAGCAGCAACAAAACCAACCATCGAACAGCAACAACAAATTAATAAGCAACTTGCATGTAGCGAAACAGTTACGTCGCAAGTTGGTCGAAACAGTCGAGATGCAGAGATACACAACTTCACATGCATGTATGTATGTGTGTGCATATGTATCGAAATTAAAATTATGAGCGAACGTAAAAAACTATCTCAATCTGAAACGAAATTCAAAGCCCGAAGTTAAAGATGCAAAACATAAGCAATGAAAAACAAACTAACACAAAAGTCAAGTTAATGAAAGAACAACAGAAACAGCAATAACTGAAATGGCAGCAGCAACAATAATTATAGCAACAACAACCACAGCAGCAGCAACATCAACTGATTGTTGCGCAATTGACACTTAAAAAACGACTTAATTTTTAATGTGAGCGAAGTATTGAAAGAAGATGAAAAAGAAAACGAGAAAATGTACATACAACGGCAATAACATCATTTGCAAAAACAACTGAAAACCACAACAGCAAAAAACTCCAGAAGAACAACAGACTTCAGATACTTTTTGGTATAAATTACATACAACACACAACTTTACAAATTCACAGACAGGTGCTCACATACATTCATAAAACATCTTTTGGTTTCAGAGAGAAACATAAAATAAAATTTGTACATTTTATAAACTAACATTTAAAATTATTGGCATGAAGATCCTAGAAAAATCATAATTTGAAATGATTAATATTTAATTAGATTACCGATTTATTATTGATTTATTACTGCATTAATTTACCACTTTATAAAAATCCTTCCCCATTTGCATCTCCCTAAAAATATCCTTTATCCATAAGCTAAATTCCATTAAAGTCAATAAAACTGTACTTAATAAGAATAATGATAACGAGTTGAACGCTATTCAAACTAATCTTCGTTCTTTTCCACTGTAAACGAGTTCCATTCATTCGTTTGTGATTTCATCAAAACATCGGATTTCTCCTTTAATTGTCAATCAATAATAAAAAGGACTTTATTTATTTATAGTTCTTTTGATTTATGATAAAATTTCTAACTACATATAGTAAAACTAGCCCACTTTAAATTCTTCCAACTTTATTATCGACATCATGTTGTGAGCCACTTGTGAGTCTTATAGTGTAAATTTTTGAATACACTTGCAAGTATTGAATGGCGAAAAATCGAGTAGAAACGAGCTTCAAATGAAAGTGAAAACAGCTTATAATGAAAATACTGCTGGAAAATCCCATTTATGGCAAGGTTTATGTATTCAGTTGGGAGTTGTTACTTGTTTTTCGATTTTTCTCTTCCATTGTGTGTTTTTTCAGCATTGAATAAATTAGTTTAGAACAAATTTTATGAATGTTAAGTGTGTCAATGACATAATGCGAGCAGCTCGTGAATTTGCTTGCCTTTGTTATTTTTGTTGACATTTTTATCATTTGGCAAGTGTTTTTATTATTTTAGCAGATATGAATTGAGTTCAATTTCTTTTTTTATTGTTGTGGTTACTTTTAAAAGTAAAATTAACGAAGTTATATTTTCTGACACTGACTTCATGAGTTTGGTAGAGTCTTTTGTTTATTTTTAAAAGAATTTACATCATTCCAAAAAGGTATTGGAAAATGCAAATCTAAAATTTAATTATAGTACAAAAATTATAGTATATAAAATATGAAACAAAGTTATTGGACAAAGCAGAGGACATCCATAATAAAGCCGTTATTAAGCTAGTGCCTTTTATTTTTATCTTTTTTATTCTTCAAATATTTTATGTGAGAAAGACAGGGAAAGAAAAATAAGCTGGTCTTTATTCAGATATAAATTTTAGGTCATCTTATTAGCTCTTTTATGACCTGGAATAATAACAATTATAATAATAGATTTCGTGTATTGGAACCGATGCATTTTAAACAATATAAAGACAGACAAAGGGATGTAAAAATGCACTTTATTTTTGTTCTACTTGTCTACAACAGTTTTTTGCTTTTTATTATCTTTAAAATATGTATATTGTATATTATTTCATAATTTTCTAATTAATTTCAGACCCTCACTTGGACTGTACAACATTTAAATACTGACAGGTAATTATGGAAATTGCCAATTATGATGACAAATCAATGAAATTGATTGTAAGCTTCTGGAACTATTATTGAAATCAGAAATAATCATGAAATTATGTTTTGCGGATCTCACAGAAGCTAGAGAGCAGTTTTTGTAAAGACTGACACACAGCTTTAACACATGCATAGGTTAATAATTAATTTTTTCCCGTCTCTTGATTCATCCAGCAATCGGTTGCTTTGGAAATTCAAGTAGAAAGATGCATCTTATATATGTACGTTTGTATAAGTTTTATTTTAATTAATTCAAATGATAATTTAAAGTTCCAGAAGATTATTGTTATTATTGTTAAAATTTGTTATTTATTTTAAAACATTTCCTAGTTCATCTTGTTTTCATCGAGATTAAAAACGATGCCATTTTCTATTTTATAAATAACAATATCTCATTTTTTAATAATATTAGACTCTTTTGCCCCTCTCTATCTCTCCCTCTCTCTCTCTCTCTTTCTCTCTCTTTCTCTTTCTCTCTCTTTCTCTCTCTCTCTCTCTCGCACTCTCTATCTACCTTTCTCTATCTCTGCTGATTTTTAGCTGTTTTATAACAAGTGACGAAGATGATCGCACATGAGTTGCTTCTTACCTAAAATTTGTCAACCTTTTAATGAGTTGTTATGTGACATAATCGACATAAATTTGTGTTTTCAGACACTATACTTAAAAAGTAAATTAAAGTTTTGTTTTTGTTTCAATGCGCTTTTTTATTATTTTCATTTTATTTCGTTGCATAAATAAAAAGCCATTGAGAGTTTTGTGGACAGTTGTTATACATTAATAGATTTTATCTGCTGCTTTTCAACTTCTACTAAAAGACATCTCTTTTATTATATATAGATATCATTTTAATACGAGGCATTTTAGTAAAAACGAAATGTTTTTAGAGCTCGTTTTATATGTAGTAAACTGTAGCCAATTTCAAAAAGCTAAGAACTTGGACAATTTCTCATAGATGTAGTATGGGGCTTGTATATTATAATTCTTTTATTAATATTAAAGTCGATGTTTTAATATTTATCAGCTCTTAAAATAAATGAATAACTTTTTAAAAAATTGTTGTTTTATATTTGAGATATACTGCAAAAATGAAGATTGGAATTTAATTGTATTATCAATAAAATAAAAACACAGACAAGTAATCTTACTTGGCTGTGGTGTTATTATGAATAATGTGTTGATTAGAGACCTTTCTCAGCGATTCACAAAAATGGAAATAGTGATATAATACAAATTCTCTATGGTTTCTTTGCGCCATCTAGTGGCAGGTAGACACTCCGCGTCTATTCACTATTAATAACTTTTGCTACTCTGATACGAAATGATAACTGTTGGTAGAATTGTGTGATTTTCTCATGCTTTCCTTTTGTGCCACTCTCCAAACATCCCAAATGTAGGAATGTTGGTGAGTATTTTGGTGTTTGATTGGTTTTTTCTTCATTTTGTTTTCATCGAGAGTAAACACGGTGCCATTTGTTATGTAATAAATAATAATAATATCTGATGTGTTTTTTATGTTCGACTTTTGTTTCCCTCTCTCTCTCCCGCTCTCTCTCTCTCTCTCTCTCTCTCTCTCTCTCTCTCTCTCTCTCTCTCTCTCTCTCTCTCTCTCTCTCTCTCTCTCTGAAAATTTGTAGTTTGGAATTTTATTGAAATATTTTCAATAAAACAAAAACTAATTATAGTAAATAATTTTTTGATTATAAACCTTTCTTAGCGATTCACAAAAAATTGAAATAGTGATGTAATACAAAAATCATACTTCTTGTCTATGGTTTTTTCACGCCATCTAGTGGCATGTATACACTCTGTATCAAAATGATACTGTATTTCCAGTGCATGACATCATTGTAGCTAACATTTTCCGGTGTGCCACAATAGAGATTTTGTGATATACGACAGGAATAAAAATGTGAATAATAATAATGAAGTATGAAAGTAAAAACTGGCGCGATGAGAATGCTGATAGTGCATGTAGATTCTTTACTTTTAAATCCGGTAACGTTTATATGAAATGTCAACGTTTTCACATGCAACATGGGAATTAATTTAACGCTTCAATTTTGCTAGCATGACGTAGATGCGCAGAACGAAGCTTGCTCCAATTCTATCATTTCGTGGAAGTTTGTGGAGAGAGCTGCTGTTTCTTGAAGGATATTCTTTTCACAAATCAGTTGATTCGCAGCGAGTGAACTGAGCAGACGGGAAAGTTCGTTATAAAGAAAAAGTATTTTAATTTTATAGTGAATCGATGGAGATAAACATATTATTTACGTGGACGCGGATAATAAACGGTTGTGAAAATTACAGATTAGTGTGTATTTTCCTTTGTTTTAGGAAAGCCATAATAATAAAAATGCAGTTGTTCCTGCCATTAAGCATTTGTTTTTGCTATGGTGTATTTAACGGTTAAATTCTTTATTATATTAAAAAACGATAAACTCGTTATAGAAATTTGAAGTGCTAGTTTGAATAATAGCAACGATTGAAATTTAACTTACAAACCAGACAATCAACAAAATCATTCATCGCGAGAACCGATTAAAATTTATTTGCATTACGATTAAGAGTAGCGTAATTAACTCGACCGCAACAACCGCAAATTTTTCCCTCCTTTCACACGTTTTACTACATTTGATTACCTTCCGTTGTATCATCTATTTAAATAACCGCTAATGGCACCATTAGCTAAGTGTTGCCCCATTTACATAGAGTTTCAGCAGCAGATGGAATTTGCTCCGAATTAAACATCAAACGAGCCGTCAAAACGGCCTTAACGCATCTTTTACGATCTTCCCGCTTTGACAAACAAATGAGTGGAAAATTGATAGCCTACTTTTAGGAATATGAATAATTTGCATAATTTAAATCAGTTTCAATAATTAGCTTTACGAGGAAAAGATTTCGTTTTAAGATAAATATTCCTTCGAAGTAGAGAGTTGTATAATACAACTTGTATTAAAGAAATACATAATAAAACTATGGAAAATTTTATGTTTTAAACATTTTTAATAGGATTTTCTAAAATGTTACTAAAAATTTTGTAGCAATTTTTTTAAAAAGGATATTAAAAATAAAAGTTAAAATACGTAAATAATAAATCAATAAAAAAGAATAACAAAAATAAAATACAAATATATTAAAAATGTATTATACACATATACAAATAATATACGTAAACCAAAAATAATAAATCATGTTAAATTAATAAAAGCGTTTGTTAACTATTTAAGAGTCAATCGCAATTAATTAAAAACATATTTTTATATATCAGTTCGGTTTATGAAGTATTTACTATTTAAATGTTAATCACATGAAATTAAATTAAAAATATTCCTAAAAGTATGCCATGCACTTTTCTCATTGCTTTCTGAAGCTAGCATGAAAGGTCGTTGAAATTTATAATCGGCATTCCAAGGACAGACGTGAGAATATATTAGCAATTAAACCTCAACTAAGTTCATAATACCTTAACCCCGCCGCTAATTTCCTTTTATTAAAATATGACCGCTTCCCCTCCCACGTTTCCCAACTACAGTAAACAATTCGCTGTTATTGATTCTCTGCCGTCTGCTCCTTGTCGAAATAAATACAGGAAAAATCAAAATATTCTACGTCAACACTTTAGCATCATTAACAAATATCAAGCAACAGCATTGAATAAACACCTTAAATAACATCAATATTAATAAAAGCGGTGCAGCAGAAAACGGAAAAATCGATATCCTTGAAAAAATGTTCATCACTTTAAATGCAGTTAAAAAGTAGAGCAGCAGGGACAAGAATAGAAAATCTCACACAAGGAAATTTCATGACCTCAACTCACAGTGATGGAAAGTCGTATGCATCGTGGGTAAAAGGGGAAGAAAACTGTTAAAAATAACACGTAAAAAACGCCAAAAAAATAATAATCAATGAGGAAGATGAAACTAGATATTTTCACATAAAACAAAATGGTTCAGAAGTCACAAAGTCTTGTGTTGTGAGGAAACCGTTGGAGCAAAGCATTTCTGCTTGTCCTTCCATCGCACACGCATCTACACACACATCCATAGCATGTTTAGTCGCGGTATCCGTCGTTGTTTTTGCGCGCCTTTTTTATGAAGCGATTAAGAGTTTTTCTAGATTCTGTTTTTTGATTGTTTCTTTTATGAACCATTTTTGGTTGTTGCTTCTCCACTGTGAACACTTCAGAACTCGCACACAACTCATTTTTCCCTTCTTCTGTTCGTTGTTTTCATCAGCTTCTTTGGGCGAAGGCCGAGCGGGTATGGAGTGGGTTTCGTATGCCGAACAAGTGGCATGTTGCGAAACTTGATGCTGTTATAAAACGCAACTAAGGCGAAATAATAACAACAACTTCTAAGAAAGTCTTCGGTGAAAATGCATGCTTCCATGTAACGAGTTACTGCATAAATTTCCCTCATATATTTCTTCATGTGGCGCCTTTCACATGCAGCGTGATTTTTACTTCTACGAAGTGGAAGATTTGAAGCATGCGAACAAAATGCAAACTCGGAAAGGGAAATAAAAAAGCGGAAGAACACGAATTTAGGGTTAATTCTCGAAAATAACCAAGAAAAAAAAATAAAATAACAAAAGCAATTTACTATTTTTATGACTATTATTTGAATAAAGCAAAAATAAAATATATATAAATTATTTCCTTTTTTCTTGGTTCAATTTAAAGTTGAAGTCCTTTGTTGACGAAGTTTATGTAAAAACTTCAAAGTGAAATCGAGAGAAAATTCCTTATATGTAAATCAAAATGCGGAAAGAGTCAAAAAATATTTCAATATAGTATCGAAAAGTTTTTATTTTAGCAGTGATTGTATTAAATCCACGGAGTAATAAATCAATAATTTAAGGAGTGTTAAAAAGTGTGTCAATGCTGAGAAAAGTTACAAAATAATTTCATTGAATAATATAAAAAAATAATGATCTAACTGAATAATTAATTGACTAAGTGTTTAATTGTAAATATTATAGTATTAGAAGTTCTTTCACCTAAAAAGTTCATTTGATAAACATGAAAAAACAAGTGAAATAGTGTAATACAATTAAATAATGAATAATTTATTTTAATTTAGTTTAAAAATGGATTGAAAAATAGTCTAAATAAAGGAAGAATAAATTGAATTAATAAAACACAAGAGAATTATAGCTAAATTTAATTAGTTTACATTTAAAAGCAATATTGTTTAAAATCGTCGTGACTAAACTGCAAAACATGGTAAGATAATAAAATTGTAATTTTAAAAATATTTCCTACTAAATTTAATTTGAGTTCAATTATATATGAAGTTCTTCGGTTATTTATGCATTATTATTATGGTTTTGTATTATTTTCTTCATACTAAACACTTGATGTTGTTATATTTCACTGTAACCATATTTTCCAATAAAACTATTGCTAAAATAATAAATAAATTCTAGTCCTTTGGTTATTTATGATTGCAATGTGTAGTGTTATTATTTCTAGGATTTTTTTATGTATTATTATAAATTATAAATGCTTCATGATACTTAATATGAATTTTTTTATTATCTTTTATTATCGTTATTTTCGATTTTAGTTTTAAAAGATTTTCTTTTCGATCCCGTCTCCTATGATTGATCTTTCTATGCAAATCTGCTAACAAAAAACAGCAACAGAGAAAAATCATCTTTGAAAATTCATGGCAACATTGACTTGTGTCTGTTTTGAAATTCGATGTGACGTTTGTCGTCTTTTATGTTGACACGAAACAACAAATTCATGTCACTTTGTGTCGTTTCATTTATTATTGATTACAAAGTCAGAATCCAATTCACAGAGAAAAATTCACAAATCCATTATCCATTTCTTCGACATATTGAACGAATTTGCATTTATTATTTGATTGGATTTTGTTGTTTGTTTTGTTTTCTAAACGAATGCCATTGCGGGCGTTTTGAATATTTAAGACAATAAACATCAAAAATGAAGTTTTCATTTGTAAAACGTGAAAACAAGAAAATTATTTTTTATTTTGTTAGTTTATGGTGATAAAGGGAAACGATTAAGATTTAAATGAGAATGGATAATGAACCTCCTCCTCCTTTTTTAATTTTTAAATTAAATTGTAAAGCATTTCTAAAAACAAAAGAATCTTAAAAAATTCAAGAGACGTATTGCAAAATTCAGCATTTTTGTATTTTATAGTTCTTTCTTCTATTCTTTCTTCTCATTTTTCTTTAATAGTCATTTACGGTTCTAATCCAAGTGACTATTTACAGTAAGAGTTTTTGTGCCTCTTTTAAATATGTCACTTTAATATAACAATTAACGTCTATGTAATTCAATTACATAGCGATTTACATTTTATGTACACGAAACATTTTTACATAGAATAAAATTGGAGCAAAACATCACGGAACAGCAACAGAATGGAAGTAAAAGAAACCAGGAGCAAAAAAATTTTAGTAAATCCAGACAAACGACCGCCTACGCCAACTGAGAAACTTTTTTTTGCATCATAAATATTCACGTTTGCATCCGGATTTCGTTTCGCTGGAGTGACTGACTGATAGCCTGACTGAACGACTGACAAAGTGACTGACTGACTGACAGCCTCGTAGGCTTATCTTGCTTTACGACGAGAAAGGAACATTGACTTTATTCGTAAATTGAACACACTTAACGACTGCGGTGACTGACAGAATTAGTCAATTGATTGATGGCAGTAGGGGGATGCGTGGGTGTGATCCTTGCCTCAGTTTAATTAAATTACTTCCTTGCTCAGGGCTAAGAAAAAGAGCAAATGGAAGTTATTTCTAAACATAAACATTTCATGTATTTGTGTGAATACACACACTTTTATTTATCTATTTATAGAGAAGTAAAGAGATATAAAAATAGTATTTCTTAAATAAATTTTCAAGTAAATGGAAGTTAATTCAATTCATTCAAATTAAGGAACAATCCATGGCAAATATTTACACTACAAATATTTTAAGAAAACAAAACTTTATTTAATACTTTGAATTGTTATCATTATTTGAAACTTTTGTTTTAAAGGAAAGTTTTAACAATAACGAAAAATAATAAAAGACGAACCGAAACCGCAGCAACAAATAATAACACGATAGAAAGTAATAAAAAGAAGAGTTTAGAAAAAAATAAACAAAAAAAATGGGTAAAGTAAAAGTTTGTTATTTTGCCAGCCCCAAAATTATTATTAAACATATTGCCTTTTTTGGTTACAAAAGAATTTAGAGCTCTAGAAGGATCAACAGATCGCATAACCTTAGCCATTATCTTGATGGTTCTACAGAATTAAAAGAAGAATAAAAAAATGTTGTAGTTATTTCCATTTAATCCTAAATATTCTTAGGAAATTGTACTGATTTATTCTTCAACGTTTTTATTTAATTACCAATTTCCGAAATTATTTTATTTGTCATAAATTTTGTTAGTTTTAAATATTATTGATTTAAATTTTAAGAATCTCTTCAGAAATCAATAAAACCGTTTGCAAAAATGACCATAATAATAATAATTTTCTTTTTTTTACAGTACGGTTTCGTTAATTATGCTCTGGAGTTGTTGGTGTTGAAACATTTTGGAGAAGAAATATGGGAGAAAATAAAGTAAGTCATTTAGCAATGCTAAGTTAATAATATTAATAAATTTATTGGTAATGTGTTCAATTATTAACTTATTCATTTCATAATAATGAAAGAAGTTACTGCGATTGAATGATAACTAGAAACCTTAAAACTTTTATGTCGTTGAATAAGGTAAAAAGTGAGAGTCTCAAAAAATTAAAATCATTAAGCAATTAAAAGAGTTCAATAATCAAATAAATATTCAAATGAAAGGTTATTTAAAACCATTTCAATTGATTACAAGAACACTTTTCGTAGTGACATTAGACGGTTTGTGAATGACTTTTGCCTAGACTGAATTACAATTAACACCTTCTGAATTATACTTGAATATTCTGAATTACACTTGATGTTTTTTATTAATATTTGATTGTTCATAATTAATCCATAATTATTATTTACATAATTTTCTCTAATATAAAATTTCATAAATTTTTTCTAATCTTTAAATCTAACATTCTCATTTTATATTATAATATGTGCATATAAAGTTTTTTATTGCTTTAACAGATCGGGACAGAACCACTTTTGACATATAAAACCATGTTTTTAACTTTTTCGTTCCCACTTTTACACTCATTATCTTTTTCCAGCTCTCTTCCGCTGTGTTTTCTCTTTCTCTCAACACTCAATCGCTACACAACTTCTTTTAATGACAACAAAGAAAACTAATAACGAAATGAAGCTATTGAAAACTCCTGCTGCTTCCATATTCTTATTTTTGTGGCTTTGTTGCTCCTTCTAGCCACGAAAACTTTCCCTGCATTTATGTAGGTGTGGCTTTGTGTGTTTAAATGTACCTACATACATCTGGTAATTAAGTTTTGTCCATTAGTTCAAAGTCAAAGATACGGTGTGGTTTCCTTTTGTTTTTTTTTTCTTTGTATACTTCAAACTTTGTCTTCAAACGGAGTCTTTGTGGAAGTGTCTAAGAGCGCAAAATTAATTGAAATAAGTTCTTTGCTAAGAAGCGGAAACAGTTTAATAAAATCCTCGGTAAAAGTTTAGTCGATGTTCGCGAATAAACGCATTGAAATGCTTTGTAGTTTTAAAGAGCAAAATAGTCTCTGAAAACACGTAATGATGATTTTATTTGCAATCTACTTTTAAGTCCTTTGAATATCCCTTTTTAAGTTCTTTGAATATCCCTTTTTAAGTTCTTTTGAATGTAAATGAAAATTACTCTGCGCTCTTCTGAATTTTCGTTAGAGTTTCAGTCGATTTTTGTGCAAAGCGGAAAGCAAAAAAGAAAGTAAAAGAAAAAGGTTTACAAACTGTGATAATTATCACTGAAAAGGTACCTCGCATTACTTTGGGAATAAGAATTTCGCTAATTAGTTTTCGTCTTTTGTCAAAAGTTGCTAAGAAAAAAGCAATTCAGACAAAATAATAAGGCTTCAAAATATATAAAATATAATGATGTAAAGCAAGGGAAAGGAGAAAGGCGAACAATATAGAAGAATAAAAGCAGCTCCATTATCCTTCATCCACTCTTTAATCCTTTGAGATTTCAGTAGAAAAGTTGAAGGAGAAAAAATGGATAAAAAAAAGAGTAAAATTAAACGCGATAAAATAATTTTTATTGTTCTTGAATTTTGCGTGTACTTTTTTATTACGTGTGAGCGTCACGTAACGCAACACTGACTCTGTTTCATTTGCATGCAGCTGAAAATAAGTTCTGCTTCCAGCTGGCACGAATATTATTTTTGCAGAGTGCTAAGTAATTCATAAGCACTGCGGCATCCCTTGGATTGGGATTGGCGTAGCTTTGCAAGAACACACAGCAGCAGCCTTTTCAATGTCAGTGGAAAATCATGAGTTTTATGGAACCTGAATCAGTGTTTGCTTTAATGTTACAGACAATATTTTTTTATCAGAATAAGGAAAATATTATTTTTTCATCAAGCCCATTTATTAATTTAAGCCATTTAGTTTTATAATATTTAGGTAAATGAAGTAATATTTAAAGTACCGCAAAAAATACTTCATAAAAAGTATATATTCAATGTAATAATTCATTTATATTAATTAATTAATAGCTCATGGACTTTTTAACGTAACTTCGACTCTATAAATTTAAAATAAATAGAGCCAAAAGTTCAAAGAATGTTATCCTCTAAATCGGTAATGGACAACGTTATTTAGAGATATGCAGTATCCTCACGGAATCCATTAAAGGCAACTTCCCATTGAAAGTCGATTGCCTTCGTATATTCAGAGTTATCTACTGGGTAAAATCTTTGATACGAGAATATGTCTTCTATACACAGTGTTTGACTTAAGGTAGTCATTATCTATATAGATATTTATACAGTGTTGCTATACAGTCTTCACATTGTAGAAATGGATTCTATATAGAGTAGGTACTCTTCTGCACGAAATCGCCATTGCTGGGAGTCCTATTCACCGTCCACGTCTAGACAGAATCCGGAGATATCTGCAGTGCCTCCGTCTTCAAAGTTTCGGTTTTCAGCAGAATCTACACAGGTTCCTCTACAAAAAGTCTTTTATACAAAAATTTATAGAATTAAATAAAAATTAATTGCATGTCACTCATACGTCACGGTATCACATGAAGAGCGAACTTTTGAATTGTAATGATGCGCATCCCCTGATGAAAAGATACCAGATACTGAGTCAAGTATCTTCTCGAGAAGACAGCAATTAATTGCTTTAGCTTTTTTTAAAAATTTCAATGAATAGCTATGGAGAAAAAACAATGATAAATTAACCCATATAAAACACAATAAATGTACAAAACAAACCACGATTGAAGTTTTTATGATCACTTTAAAAATACGAAGCAAAAATCAAAACAGACGGAAACCGAAAGTAAAAACTTGCGTACATATGTAAAAACCTTTAGATGTTGTTTTTATCATTATCAATTTTCCTCTTCCTTTCACATTCTTTTCTTTTCTCAGTCATACGTTCGTCCTTTATATATCATTCACCGAAGTTGGTTGTGCTTCTGACAGAAGAAATATGATTATTTTTCTCTCTGATTGCTTGGATTTTATTTATTTGTTTGTTGACTGTTGGATCTGAAATAAAAACATACCAAGAATCGTAGATACCTTCTTTCAACAAATATTTGAATATATATAAATATATCAACATACACAACCTATTAAAAAAAAGCGTAAAATTAAAGATGACTCTTCCCGAATCATTGAGAACAAACTGAAATAACATCGTTGCTTCAACGGCCTTGAATTCATTCTGGCTGCCTGACAGTCTGTCTCAATTTAATCTCTTTCTAAATAAATGGTTTAAAAAGGAGAAAGTTTTTATCAATGCATTAATCAATCACACAATCAATCATTGAAGTTGACAGAATCGAAAAAAATAAATGATTTCTTATTTGTTAAACGAAAAATAATCTAAAATTTCTCTGAAATGTTTTTTCGTTTTTCTTTGCAAAAGCAATTAAATTTTTTTTTTTATTCAAAACATTTTTCAATTCTGCTTGCGAAGATGGCGAACTTTTTTTACTTTTAAGCAAAAATGTGTTTTAATTGAGCATTGTATTTTTAAACAAAAATTCAATAATTTTATTTCTATCTATTTTACAACGTTTGCCAGTGAAAGTCTATTAAAATTTCTATCGGAATTTAGAGGAGCTTATGCCACGATTGCTGGATGCTCTTTTATGCATTTCAGCCACAAAAGGATTCAGGAACAACCTCTACACATTGTTAACAGGGTTTTTTCATTTCTTGTTCTATTTTCTTGGTGTACGAGTATTTACTGGAGTGGCATGTTTTGTGGATTTGAGGTCGATGGATGGTAATGAAGGGATTATGAGTGAGTTTGTGGTTTTGCTAGACCAAGATTAAGACCTCATCCACAGTTTATACCCGAAAATTCCATTTTGAGCAGAGAATAAAGAAAAACTCTCTTATTTAAATGCATTGTATTTTTAATTCAAATATTGTATTACTGAATAAATATGCTTCAACTTTCCAACTCAGAAACGGAATTAAACTGATTTCTTAAAAACAGAGAAAATGCAACATTTTTAAGCAAATTAAGGAAAGTAACTGTTAATTGACATACAAAAACAATCATTTATACGTACAAAGATCACAAAAATGCCATTAAAAGTGGGCTTTAAACACTTCGCATCACATAATCATAATTTAATTATTGGATCATTCGCTTCAAAGTAATCACTATCACTGTTTATAAAAGCTTCGGAATCAGTATAACAGCTTCATGCACACCTCTTGTTTGGCCTTCATCTCCACTTTCACCACCAACTCCTTTATCGTCAGCTTCACCACAACCTTAAATAAGAGTTCCATCATCAGTGTTATTCCTATATTCATTATCAATTTTAGCAACAGCTTCATCACCAACTTTATCATTGGATCCATCGACGGTTTGCTACTGATACCTATGTCCAAACAGCATCTCTCGTGTGTGAAAACTGATGTAACTTCCGCTTAATCTAATTTTGTTTGATGTTGTTGTTATCGCTTTTACTTGCCAAAATATTGATTCGATTTGCACTCTGAAGCGCAGAGAAGTTAAGAGTGGATTGTGTGAGTGAAAGCAGGGTTGCCATCGTGGTTTTACTCCTTCTGGCTTTGTTGTAATATTTATATGTATATGTCCTTATTTATACCCAACAGCTAGGCTTCTATCTCCCTCATTTCGCTTGGTCTGTACTCCTTTTTTAGATGTTCATTTGTTCTCATTGATGCCTCCTCCGGCTGTTATTTTTGTTATCGTTCTTTATGTTGTCCCTAATGTATTTTCGACGTGCTGTTGGCTTAATTCATTGGCTTTCATTCATCCTTAAAAAGTTTGTCAAAGGCCACAAGAAGCCTTTTTATGTTTTTCTGTTCCATTTTTGTATTTGGAAGCCTATTCTAGCAATTAGAAAAGATTTAAGGCAGTATTTATTCTACCAATTCAATTTCTACACAATACATTACAGCCTTCAATAATATTATTTTAGAGTTTGTTTATTAAATTAGTTATGTTATATTTCGTTATATAATCAGTCTCAATAAAATTTTCAAATTACATTTCGTTATAATGCGATATAAAAAGAAGTAAATTTGAAAGTCATTGCTTTAGTTTAAAGCAATTGAGAAGGAATTTCCCGTCAGCTACAAAAACATAAAGAAACAAAACATAATTTCATAACAACATCGAAAAGGCTGAAACGTTTTGTATCCTTTCTACATTCGCGGTCTAAAAATAACCTCGTAAACGTGCCTTCTGTGTCTGCTTCTTCTACTGCATCTCCCCCTGCTTCTCCGTCTCCTTATCATCTCTTCTTCAGACCTGAATATTCTGAATATTCTCTACATTGAACAGATTGAATATAAAGGAGTACAAGTATACCAACAAATCGATCGATTTTAGCTTTTCACAATGTAAATATTTTACATCCAAACAACTGATAAAAACAAATTCTTTGAGTCCTGTTTTTGTTTGGTGGTGTGGAACGAGTCTGAGAGGCAGCTGAAATATGTGAATGGAGGCGTTTAGTCAATGTGATGCTTGCGTAAAATGCCTAAAAGATATCTTAAAGGGATCAGCCTATCGACACTCTGTCCCTATTTTATGTGTGTATTGCAAAAATGTGTTCTTGTATAGCATATTATATTCATAACCACTTATATGCGGCCATGTATCTATGTAACACGCACCCCATAGCTAGCAACTTATCGCACAACACATCATTTATTAGCAAACAAAAAGGATTTTGCATGATATGTTAAAAGAAAATTGATCAATTCCAATGAGGAAGAATTTGGGACTGATCAGGGCTGCCTGTCAAAAAAGATTTCAAATAAATGCCTTTTCAGTTTGAAATAAGGGGCTCAATAATGTTTTCAAACCTATAAATGAAAGCTATGAACTCGATATAAAGTCTGTAAATCAATTTAATAACTCTGAAAATGACATTTTTGATGGTCCTGACAATGATCCTTTAACAGGGATATATAAGGGTTACTACCAGTGGCTTGTTTGTCTTTGGAGATTTGTTTTTGCTTTTTATCTATTTCATATTAATTAATTTTCCAGACTAATTTTACACGTTGATGTACAAAAGACTTTTTGTTAGTGAAAATACTCATACTCACTCCATCCATCCATCGTTTCTGTAATCCGTATGTGTTCCTCGATATAATGAACTCCAATATTGAGTTCAGATAGAATCCTTGACTCATCGTGTGTTTTCCCAATCTTTTCATGTTCAAATTGCTCTCTTCCTCCTCCGTTTCTTGCCTTTCCTTCTCCTTCAGTTGCATCATTATTTGGAAAATCTCTTAGATGATGCACCCATATCCAACATCGTGTTTTTTTTTTTGTTGAATAAGCATGTATCCTTCTTCCATTATTATTATTTTTTATACCTTAGACTCTTTCTGGGTATGCTATTTCTGGTTACTTTATTTCTTGGGGAAAATAATTATGCAATACTTTGATTTTGGCAGCAGATGCTCGTTGAGTTGAAAAATAAATATCTATAAGACCAAGAGGAGAAAAAAAAGAAAGGAACACACAAGGGAAGAAGGTGAAAACCAGCGAGCAGAAACAACTATGCCTTTAAGCAAAGGATATCTTCCTGAACTTGCGTCGTTTGCCTTTTTTTTGATTGACTCTTCTTTCATTCACTTTTACTTTGTTATCTTATCCTGTGCTCTACAGTTTATTTTCTCCTTTTCACTAAGTGCTAAGATTAAACGTTGAATGAATGACAGACATTTAACACATTCTTTGTTTGTGGTGCTTTTCAGCTCGAGCTCGAATTTCAGATTAATAATTGAATAAAAGAAAAAGAAAGGAGTCAAATACAATAAAATATTAAAAAAGAATCGTGAAGAGTGTATGATTTTCTAATGAAATATAATCAAAAAGTTTTCAAATTATACGATTACAAAATAATTTCATTTTCCGATAAAACAACTGTAAACTTTTTGAATTGCATTCAAAGCTTATTAATTTTAAATGTATTTAATTTTACTCGTTGCCAATGCGTAAGCGATGATTCAATGTGACTAATAAATATCGGACAATAAGTTGAATTGTAATGTGAAATGTAGTAAATTTAAAATAATGTTTGTAGTGGAAATAAATTTGCTTTGCTGTCGAATGTATTGAAGTTGCGCATACGTCGTGGTGCACCAACTAATTAAAAATTCATCCACGTATTTCACTTGACTACTAATGATGCTGTACTCAATAAAGCCAAGTTTTGCCTTTTAATTAGTTAAATTCAAAATCATTTAATTACGCAAATAAAACTTTTATAATTTGAATGGATTCATAATGTATACATAAAAGTGAAATTTATTTAAATATTAACGACATACGAATAATTATGTATTCTTAATTACTGATGATAATAAGTGACTCCAAATTATATTAACGCACATATTTAATATCTCAATTCATGAAGTTATCTCAAGTGGCTGCAAATCCGAGTCGTTTGACTTTAGTCAAACTCTTTAAAGTGGAAGCTTTTAAGCGGTGTGCATCAGGAGTAGATGACGACGTGTGTTACGAATTTACGTAGTTTTATAGTTTAATTTTTATGTTGGTACCATACACAGGACTTACACACACTACAACAACTACCACTACATAACACGGCTTTACTTTATAACTGTAATTAGCTGTGCTGTCGGTGAAGTTTTTAATTGCTTGTGTTTCTTTTATCCCTGCTTTCGCTTTTATTTCTTGCTTCTGCACGAATGTTGATGTTGTTGTCCTTCGTAATAATAAAGCTGAAAGTTATTGAATGCAGTTTTTAAGTGGAACATTCCGAGAGTAGAATCATTTTTGCCTTTCCAATTGGACCTGAATTTAGTTTACTTTTTAAACTAACGCTTTAATACATCCTTGTAAAAAAATTATTAGATTTATGACAAAAATAAGATATTTTTTTAAGTTTTTATTTAATTATTTCTTCTTAATAATTAACGGGATATTTGTAAATAATTTTGCTTTGTTTGTCAATGATTTTGTTGCTTTAAATTTTCTTCGCATTTTCAGATATTTTGCAATTTTTATGTTAATTTTGTTACAATGATTTACTATTATTTCTAATTATTATTAACTTGAAAGGTATTTAATATCATGAATTAAGGATTGAAATGAAACATTTAAAATTCCCTTTCCTTTAACTGTCTCTTAATCGTGTCCATAACTCACTGTCAGACATATGTGTGTGTCATTAATTCAATTATGCATTTCATATCAATTATGCAAAACCGCAAAAACCATTTGGAAGTTAACTGTTAAAATAAACACCAATATTTAAATAATTATTCACTTAAAGGTGCTTTTAAGTTTGGTTTGTTTCGTTGATTAAACTGCTCACAGTTAAAACTGTTATCATCAGACAGACCGACGCACGTGACCTGACCTCATCACACCCAATTAACGACGACATTGCTCATGCCGTTCATGATTCAACATGATTTCAGGATTTACAGCAGAGTCAAGTCGTCGGGTTGACGAAAGTCAATGTCAATTCAATTCACTTCGTGCAAATGAATCTAAGGGCAAAGGTGAAGGCGGAAAATGTTATTAAAATAACCTCAAAATTGCGGATATCTGTTCAACAATGAATTGTGTTCGTAGAATTCGTCATGTGGAGTTGTGCGTAACCACATTTAGTACACGAATTTATAACTAGTTGCAATATACTAACATCTGTTTGGGTCGTGTTCTTGATTTATATGTTTTGCTAATAAATCTGTTCATCTCAGCTGGACTCAAATCCGAAACAAAATTAAGCTTAGCTTCTTTCCAAAACTAAAATATTTCCGTCTACGGATCTGGAAATCCGTATTAATGCCAAATACAGACGAATATTTTGTGATTATTGCATTTATTATTTATTATTCCATGTTTTATCATGATATGATAATTAACATTAACTTTTACTGCATTAAAGACTTTAACAAGAAGAATTTTTCGTATATAACAGTCTTTAAATGAATTAAAAGTTTAAAAAGATATAAAAAAATTGTGATCATATCTTTATTAATCCTTGTTTGAGCCGTAATAATTATTAATTTCTTAGAAAACACAAAAGAAACTCATTTTATTGCTGGCTTTTAAAAATTTACGGATAAATTTAATCATTCTTGAGACTTTCTTAAGGAAACCCAAGTGGAAATGTGATGAAGAAAAGCACACACAACAACGGAAAAATAAGTAATTGCAAAAAGCTTTTAAATCGTAAAATAAATTTTTCTGAGCCTTTTAGAGCAAACCACAAACGCAACACATCGACGCTGTTGCGGCTGTTGCAGTTGCAGCTGCTCGCCGAGTTGAGTTGGCATCAGTGTCGGCTTCTACAGCACGCAATGACCTCGTGAGCTAGTTTCCTGCTCTCCTCGTTCGTTAGCCTCCCACTCCATTCTTTCTATTAAAGTTTTCATCGTTAAACTTTGTTTTCCTTCCCCGATTTCTTTTCCCAAATGGCCCTTAAGTAATTTACTGCTATTTCTACTTCAGCTACTGAACAGGTTACACAAATGCATCAAATGCACACTATGCTTTGCATTACACGCAACTCGCGAATAACTCGACGAACAATTGGCCCAACTTAACTCGTCTCAGCAGCGGCTGCGCTCCAGTATGTAATTCGGTCTACGTTCGACTTCTCCACTTCAATTCTCTTCATAAGTAAGAGTCCTGCGCTTTCCGGAAAAAGGTTACGATTTCAAATTTTTGCGGTTAGAATTTTTATGCTTGCTTTGAATAGAAATATGTGATTTCCAGAGTTCAACAATTTTTTCCATTCTTTTTTCATACTCGAGTTTTTCAACTTTAAATTTTAATTTTTGTACAGAAGTTTTAATTCTGTACAAACAGCATCTGCGGTCAGCACAAAAATGAATAATGAGCTAATGGGACAAAACCTTGATGGTTCGGTTTTGACACAAACGGTCCATGAGAGTTTGCAACACAAAGCTCAATGCACTATACAATACACAGTGCACTTTACATTGTTCATTTGCACTGTTCATTTTAGTGGTTGCCGCTGGTAAAATGTCTCAGTTCTTGAAACATGTCTGAAACATGTATTTTGCCGAAAACTTCACATTTCCATGATTTTAAAACACTGAAGGAAGGCACAAATTATAAAGTGAAACATTGCGAAATTACAAATGGAAAGAGATGGAATAGTAAAGATATGGAAAGAGAATAAAATAATTTAAAGTTTTGTAGAGCAGCCAGAAATCAATTGTTTTTATGATGGTTTTCCACACTGAGAAAGACAGAAGCTAAAAACGAAATCTACTGCAAATTGAGTTGCAGCTGCTGTTGCAATATTATTATTTGTTCAATAACCACGGATCATTAAAATTCATGCAATGAACGACGGCGAAAATAAATGAAGAGCTCTAGAAATCATAAAGGGAATGTATAAAACGAAATGAAATATTGATTGGAAGGCTTTAAAAACCCGTAGTCAAGTGAACAGACTATTGTTACAGGTTATCATATTTAAATATACATATATTTGCGTACAACGATTATGTATGAAACTTTTAAAAGCGTTGAACATTTTCTGTATTGATTTGGTGCCTTGTGGTGGGGTTTTTGTCTTTACAGCAACTTGTTGGTGAAAGTCAGCTGTGTTTTAAAACGGAAAAGTGATTGTGGAAGCAAAAACAACGAGAAAGAGAAAAATAAACAATTTTTTTTTGTTTCCAAAGTAGAAGCAGAAAAATTCATTAATGGGATGAAAGAAATAATGAATTGTAATGTGTTTTATTTACCCTCGAAGAGTGATGAAATTTAAAAGTGGAAGGCAGAAATTTGGAAATCCCAAGAACAATTTTCGATTATAAAATCTTGGGGAAAACGAAAATTATTTCTTTCTAAATTTTTATTTATTGTGTTTCACTCGTAAAAAATTGGGTAGGAATCGATTTGTTAGTTTGGATTCATCTGTATGTTTCAAATGAGGTCTGTACAGAAACCAAAGTGACATTGAATTAATGGCATTGAACCTATAGAAACCCATCGCTATATTCGATTCATACGATCATCAATCACTAGTGTCAAAAGATTGTCGAGGTACTAACAAAATGGAAAAGACGATTACTGCATAGAACCGAACTAGAGTGAAATCCAGGAAATAAACACAATAAATAAAACCGTGCACATGGCCATTGAATATATTGCATCTAGAGAAAGAATTTCTGCTGTCTGTATAATAAATCAAGTACCGAATTGAAAGTTATATATGAAAGCGGACTATGAATTACTAAAATTACAAAGTAATAAGGGCTATTCGATTAATATTCAATAATGGCTCAGAAAATTAAATTGGTTTTTGTGTAATTGGAACATGTTTTTGAAGAAGAATAAAGAAGAATTAATTGCTAAACTATGGTATGGGAGATAACCTTAACACAAATGTGCGATGAGATTAAAAGCCTAAAAGCGTCTAGGAAAATATTACATATTAATATAATATAGATTTACGATAAATGTTCATGATATGAATGACATATTTCATTAATGATATTAGTTTACATAAATTACGTTTTCGGCATTATTAATCAAAGAGTATTTTGCTAATGGTTGCTTAATTCTCACGCACTGCTGAACAAATCTTTCCAACCATCTTCTAACCATGAAACTATTCATATTCCTTCTTGAGAAAGCGCTTATGAGACCGCAACTTTATCAGGAAAAGGCCCACAATCGCCAGAAACATTAACCGGATCTCAGTATGCCCCATTAAGTGAAATATTTATTGTAGATTTCTATGCACACTAAAAGACTTCTCTGCAAAGAAACAGAGTGGACTCTATTCACTGGTGTGGAAAAATGGGCGCTAACCAAACCCAATGACTGTGAATGTATTTAATTTTATTATGGTGTAAGTTTTGCGGGATTTACTGCGTTGCATGGAGGGGAACCTAGCAAGAATGTGCTGAGTGTCTATGCCCATTGTTGTCAAGCATCTACTGATACCACTGTAACTAGGACCAATTGATATTTGTAATACACTATGCATAAATGTACTGCAGTATACAGTACGGGCTTCTGGGATAGGCGAACTTAAAAGTGCTCTTTAAGCATGTAATAAAATTAAACGCAGAGAAATTTGAATAGAAAAAGATTAACAAAAGAAGCATAAATATTTATTTATTATTTACTTTATGCGGTTAACAATAAAAATTTTATTTAGATAAAGAAAATGTAGTAGCTATCGAAAAGATTTTTGTTTGTTTAGTAGTTTAATTTCGCATTTCGATTTAAATTTCATTTCAAGCTGCATTCAATTCATTCCATTTATTCAATCAGACTTCCGAATTCACAAGAATCTCATAAAATCAGCTCCGATTTGATTTCATAAAACGATTTCATCATTTAATTTGCAAATACAAGAGGAATCGCATAAATTTAATGCGATTTGTGGTCTGTTCAGGCGATGCATTTTTAGTAGCTGACTCAGTTTCGTCAAGCTGAAAATAACTAAAAACAACTTCACCAGAAAATCACTGAAATTTTATTGCTAATTTTATGGAAACTATTAAAAAACAGATTTCAGATTCGAAGCAGACTTTTCGCTCGACTGCAGATGACTTTTGGAGACTGAACATACGAATTAAATGGCACGATAGATAAATATACAGTTAGGTAGAATATAGGAGTAAATGTCTTTGCTGTGGTTTTAAGTAATATAAAGAATATCGAATAAATTTTAATTTTAATTTAATTTGATGTGGGAATTAATTTATTTCAAAGAAAAGATCATTTAAAAAAGGGAAAGTTGCGGTGTGGGGAGACGTCGTCATTCTTTTTCTAGTACTGACAATTAAATTGCTTAGGGAACAATAATTAAATACTATCTGAAAGCATTTGTACATATGAACGCTGTTTATATAAAAGCTTTGGCACCTCTTCTCATAAGTTTCAAAAATTACTTCTTCATTTAAAAGTACACATCCATTTCTACTTCTTGTTGTTCTCTTTGTTTACCAGACGCCTTCAGCACAATTAGGCTTCATAGATAGAGTTTAATTTGTACAACTGAGTTTATTTCACGACTACTTCAATCTTATGTACGAGTCCTTGTACCTTGAATGAGTTTTTATCCAAAGACCAATTCGTTAGATAAGACAAGGTATAAAGTCTTTAAAAGCCAGTATCAAATTAATTTTCTGTTATAAAATTGAAAGGAAAACAAGATTTCTTTAGAGTTTTGAAGTCGCTAATAAAGGTTCTTAAACGTGATACAAAAGTCTGCCGACTAATATTTAAAATGACAAAGTTTAAGCAGAAAAAAGCAAATCAAAGCAAATTTCACAATATTAGGGAAGAAAACTCAAAACTTAACCTCATATTAACACAAAAGCAAAGTAAATAAAATGTCGCATACAGAAATAGAGAAAGGGAGTGTTTCCTTTAAAAACATCCGCCCGTGGAAACATCACCAAGAACATTATAACAACAACAACTAGTAGAAGAGAAGCGCCAGAATTTTAATGAAAAACCCGTCAATTTGGCGCCTCATCCGTCTACGGTGGCGAATGCGATGAAAATCAGCACGATAACATCCAAAACATGACTTGAAATTTAAAGTGAATATCGTTAAAAACACATCATCACACATAACAGAATGCGACAGGTTTGAAAACAAAAAGTTTATTCAAAAGTTCAAAGGCCGAAAAAGCCGAAACCGAAATTGATTGAATCCACGTGACATGTTTCATTCTGGGTTTTCCCGCGATTTAAGTTAAAATTGGAAACAGTTGAACGAGAAGACGTGAGGAATTTTAACATATATTTTGCGTTGCTTATAATGGCTTATATAAAATTGCAAAAAAACTATTCATTATCAAAAAGAGGCAAAGAAAAATAGTCTCTCAAATATTTAGAACTCACCTTGCTTCACATAAAACACAAGGTCAAGGTTCATGACTGAATATTTATATCATTTTGAGTTCAAATATCACAAGGGAACAACGAGAATGAAGAACAGAATCAGGTCCAGAAGAAGGCGACTAAAGGGTGATGAAAGCGAGTCGAGTTGATATGCGCTGCGGCTAATAAATATTTTCCAGACGCTCGGTTCCATTCTATAAGGAAATCCTTACAACAAATCTGAAGATGGGGTGGTTAAAAGAATTGCTGCAGCCTTTCACCCAAGCGGAACAGAATAGAAAATAAGAATAAAGGAGGGAAGAAGCCAGAAGTCATAAAAGTCAGTTGCACTTCTACGCGTCTTCAGCATTCAAACAGCGTAATAACAAAGTTAGCGGATATAACAAGATATAATAGACTAGCAGATAAATAATAATACAGTCATATGCAGTTATTTACGAGAGTGAGAGAGCCAGCGAGTTGTGATGGCTCAATGTCAAAGTTTAAGTGGGCAAAGGAATTGGCGACTTTTAGTAGAGTGCATACAGAAAGGAGTGAACCGAGTCAGACAGAGAAAAGAGACGACCCAGATATTTATTTATATTCAGTTTATATTTTTTATTTCAGGAGATATGTAGACGCCGGAAGGAGAGAGCGCGAATGAGAGAAAGAGGGAGACAACAAGCGGTTTTGCATACTAAAGCATCATCGTTTTCAGTTCCCTTTGATTTTCTCGATTAGCCTTGTCTGAAAAATAAGCAGACTCGCAGTAACAGCAGCAACAACGACGGCGCGTCGTTTAACATGGAAAATGCTGATTTTAATGACACTGGCGATGGGGCGAAGGGTGTGGCAACTCGCACGACGCCTCGTCCATGTCGAGTGCCAATAAAGTGTTGCTTCTCCTTTATAAAAAATCGGTCGCGCTAATAAAAATTGAATGTAATTTGCTGTATAAAATTTAAGTGCAACAAAAATCGAAGAAACGAAAATAAAAGAATTGAATTGAATACAATTAACATTTATTGTGAAGTATCAACGTATAGTAAAATAGAAAGTTATAAACATTATAATGCTTGACAACCTTGAAGTAAAAAGCCATACAAAACACGTAAAAATATTAAAATTTATAGATTTTTTCTCATTTCACGCTTATAACAGGAAATTCTGATCTCTTTTAATGAGTCCGATGCGAATGAACTGAAATTCAGCTCATTATCAATATCATGACCTCATGAAATTAAACTGTTGATTTTCTACCATGAATAGTTTAAAAATTCCAGAGGTAAATTCCTCTTTCCCTCTACATTTTGTTATTCTAGAAAATTCCTTTGGTTGTTCAGTCGTTTTCGAGGTACAGCGACGTGAATTTTGTTTTAAAGAGTTAAACTTTCAGAAAAAGACGACAAAAGCAAAAGTCACGAAATTCCTAAATCGAATACATATCAAATCTTTGCTGTTTTCTAGGCAAAGTTTTTCTTTTTCTTACCTGTATCCATCTCCTCACCTTCCTCTACATCATCCTTGTATTTGTTTCACCGAAGATTCACCGCATCGTGTCAAATTTCACGACAACAACAAACACAAACTTTTACGTGCTTGAGTGAAAAAAATCCAAATGGAAAAACTTTACTTATTTAACTCAGACTTGTTCCTCATTTCCTTTTCCACTTGAATTAAATAAATAAAAACTTTACACTACATCCGAATATCATCTCGCAGATACCGCGAAGGAGGACGAAAATTGAAAACTTTTGTTTACTTAATTTTGCTGTTTATGTTGCACTCACCACAAGTCGACGCTTGCGGCGATGTTTGTCTGCAGCCGGTAGCTGTCAGTGTTGACCCACTGTTGGAAAAAAATTCACTGTAAATGTTCCAAGAAGAGAAAAGAGACATAGAAGAGGAACCGAAAAAGTTCTCAACAATAGTGAAAAGTAGCCAAATAGCATATCCAGGAACTGTGTATTTTGTTCGCTAGTATTTTTGATCTTCTGTGGCTTTTATTCAATTTATTGTTAGATAAAATTCAACTTTTGTCTTCAGTCTTGTCTGCTTACTTGAGCTTCAGTATTATCCATGGATTTTTCCTTAATCTAACATCTATTTATCGCACTCCTTTAGCGAAGTACAGCTGAAGTAACTTTTATGGCCACGGGCAGAAAGGAAGAAGGCAAGAACATTCTGTAGAAAATAGACACAGTTTACACAGAAAACCTTAACCTGAGAAAACTTTTTCCTTCCTTCTTACAGCTCCTAGAAAGTAAGTCATTTAGCAAATATTTAAAGCAAATTATAATTTGTATAGAAAATCAAGTGAAATAGCAGCAGATTACCGACTTTAGTCATTAGATTCCATTCTGAGCGTGAGGACCTTGTCACATTTGTATCAAAATCGGTATCATCAGTGATACTATGAGTTAAAACAATTTTTATAACTCTGTTCAATCGTGAAACGATTAACTGACAGATGTTTACAACTTTTTGGATTCTCAGGTTGTGTATTAAATAAATATGGGCCAATAAATTCCCTTGAGGCAACGATCATGATATATATTTCCCATATTTCCCCATATTTCATATCCTCAAAAGTGCTTGAGGTCAATAAATGAAGTCTCAATAAAGTCGTTTTGCTGTATCGTATAAATCTGTATTTGCTCAGCACAAGAAATTTAAGTTTAAAAAATATTATATATGTTATTTTTTTAATATATTTCATTAATCTTATATTAATATAGCTTATCGTTGTTTTTACTTATTACTAGATAAATATTCATTGACACAAAATATGTTGCCAATCGAAGTTGAATATAAAAACGAACGAAAAACACTACTTTAGGAGCAATTGTAAATCGTGGAGCAATTGAAATAAATCATAAATCAAGTCACCGAAACTCGTGTATAAATGAATTTGCATTGCGTAGCATAAAATGGCGAAAATAACCGCGATTTTCAATTCGCAAACATAAATCATAAATGAATATTTTTAAAGCAAAGTAATAAAATAAAATCACTAAAGATTTGAGAGAGCAAAATTACAGCTAAAAAGAGTACACAAACAATAATAATAACAATAATAATATTCATATTAATAACAGGAAATATTCATCGGCATTAGCTTTTAAAATATCGTCGATAAATGAACAAATTTGTGAATAATTCTTTTTGTTTTTTGTTTGAAGAGAAAGTTTGTTTTCATATTTGTTATTTTGTTTCTCTTGTAGAAAAAAAGCCATGGTCACTATGGAAGGACAATTTTTAGTGCGGCAAATTTACGACGACGAAATCACGTACAATTTAATCGGAGCAGCAGTGGAAATTTTAAGTACATTGAGTTTAAGAAGCACTACGATTAAGGTATTTAAAAGCCTTTCTATTCTGCAGATATTCCAGCTGGCGATATTCTCGAATTGTTTGGCAAAACCTTCTTTGAGTTCTGCCAGGATTCGGGATACGACAAAATCCTGCAAGTGTTGGGAGCGACGCCAAGAGATTTTTTACAGGTGAGTCGGTAATTCTCGATGTTATTTGCGTTTTATTCTGTATACACAATGGAATCATTTAACTACTGCAATGGACAATTACAGCATCACAAATAAGAAACGCGTCCCATGTCCTTTATGCAACATCAAGAAGACATCACGAGCATTAACCACTTTGCATAAAAGGAAAATACTTTTATTATCCTGAAGAAATTATTTTGTCCCACTTCTTATCTTCTGCTTCTATTAATTTCGCTATTGTTTCATGATTAATTATTCATTTTTTATTTATTTCATTCCTTTAGCGTAAAAAGTCATCACAATTCTACTTCCATTCCACTTCGTTTACGTTTCTTTTAAACCAACTTTACTAAATTCATGCAATTCTTTAAATATTCAATTTACAACTTTCGATTTAGTAATTTTGCTATCGTTTTTTCTCATTTGTATGACGCTCAGAACTTGGATGCTCTACATGACCACTTGGGCACCCTGTATCCAGGCATGAGAGCGCCTTCCTTCCGCTGCACTGAGAAGGACGGATCGTTGTTGTTGCATTATTATTCAGAGCGTCCGGGCCTCGAGCACATCGTCATTGGAATTGTAAAGGTAAAAAAAGTGTATTAAATTTCAGTCGGATAAAAAGGCGAAAAGGAAGAGAAAGAGAAAGGGACGATGTGATATAGTAAAGCTTTTATTCTCGCTATGATGGTACTTACAGCAACCAATCTTCTTCACAAAGCGAATTACTGAATATTAAACTTTTACCGAGTTCACTTTCACTGTCCAAACAATAAAAGTCTTGCAGAAGGTATTAAAATTGTTAATTCGACTATGAAGAATATGAAAACTTTTATTTTGACATTTCGTGACTTTTTTAACGTCCTTTCAATTCACTTCAAAGAATTTCAACAGTGAACATTGAATAGTTTTAATGGAAATTAATTGATTGGTTGATTCATTAGACGATTAAATTTAATTTGCAAAATAGCTGAACGACTTTTACATCGCTTTCTGATTGCATTCATATCATTATATATTCAAAAAACTGAATTTTAATTAGATATTTTATTGAACCATTTTTAGCGACGATATTAGAACAAGTAATTCAATTCACCAACTGGTAAAATTAAAGACTATAATGTAATATCTAATATAATATAATAATAATAATAATAATATAAAATATAGAATATTTTAAAATTCACAATAACATGAAAATTAACATGAATAATATAAAAATCGCATTTTGAAAATACTGTTTGAGCCGTAATTGAATCACCAGCGTATCCTAAAAGTATGCAGTACTAGCATTAATAGTAGCATTAATTATCACGTAGAATATCAGTGCATTTTATGAAGTTGGCAATTAATGGCCATTTTGTTAGATATTTTTTTCAAATAACAATGAATTAATTAATGTCTATTGATGAGACTAATGAAGGATACTAAAAAGCGGAATTATTTGTTTTTGTTTTAATGGTTGCTCATTTATTTTCATTCCTTTTTATTTAATTTATTCCTGGTCATTTATCATTTCCATCATTGCTGCTTGTTTTAATGGTTTCGTTGGAAATTCCTGCAGGCGGTGGCTTTGAAACTGCACGGCGTTGAAGTCGAGATAGAAATTGTAAAAAGGAAAGGTGATCCAATTGATGAGCACGAAATGAATGAGGATGGCGTACAGCAGCAGCAGCAACAACAACAATCAACAAACTTAACAACAGAATCAACGTCAGCAGCATCGGAAACATCGCAATCATCCGAAGAAAATAACAATCACAGTAGCAATAATAATAATAATGTTAACAGTAACAACAACAACAACGAACAACTAAGAGCAGCAACAACAACAGGTAACGAGTTGCCAGCAACACGTCTGAGTTCAATACATTCCAATCGCCAACAACAGCAACAAGAAACACTTCAACGTTCCGCTGGAGAAGGTTTGGCGAACGGTGGAGCTGCAACCAGCGCCTGCAGCACAGAAAATCAAGATGAATCGATTTCAAAATCGCACTAATAGCGGATAAGAAAGCAACAACAAACAACTCCATGCATTCAATTGAATTTACAATTGTTGTGGTTGTTTTCTCTGTGTTATTTTAATCGGTTTTTATTTGCAGATCAATCAGCAACTGCAACAATTTGTCCTCTCCTCAACAACACATCCACTCCATCCGCCTCAATGACAGCTCCGAAGGCAGCCTCGGACAGCTTCGAGGCTGCGGATGCCGACAAAGAGCAGAAATGCTTGCGACTGCTGAAGAACAAGAGCGACGACATCGAGCGCTACGATCACGTGCAGTTCCTCATACGCGAGATTTCACAGTCCACAAACTCAACACAATCACACATTGCAGCGGAAGAGGTGAAGGAGCCGCCGGATGAGGTGGATTTTCTGCTCGATGGTGAGTCATTCCAACGAGTGAGAGAAAATGTTTAAAGATCGATGCATTTCGTAGCTATTTAAGCTTTATTAGGTCTGTTTAATCGTATAAAAATGTTCTGGAATTACTTATTATTATTATTATTACTTATTATTAATTAATTAATTATTGCTTTAATTCTCTGCATTATTTTAAAGCTCCCCTCATTTCGCCGGCGACATTTTGTAGAGTGTTTCCATTCCATTTAATGTTTGATCGGGAAATGAAAATCGTTCAGGCAGGAAAATCTGTGTCCCGAGTACTTCCAAGGTAAGAATCGAAAAAGAATATTTAATCATCTTTCCTGTTACATTTCAGCACTAATTTTAAGTCATCGAATTGACTTTTATTAATCGAAATATCCCTCAATAACATCGCAATTGACAGTTTAAGGATTTATTGCATTTCTGCTTCCATTCTTTGTATTCATTGTTTAGAGTCGCCGATGAAAACTGTTCAATTCTGGAAGTGCTCGAAGCGATCCGTCCGCATTTGCAGCTAACATTCGAAAATGTTTTGGCACACATCAACACGATTTACGTGCTGCAGACGCGCCAGGGTGCAATGGGAAAACATGAGCGCTATCTAAGGTTAAAGGTCAGTCACACACACATGATATTCAACTTTTGAATAGGAATTGAATTGAATACACAATATTTAAATAAAAATACCAATTCACAAAACCAATTAATTTTAAGAATCTCACGTGAAATCTTTTTCTGGTGTAAGGAAGAAAACGAAGGAGAACAGAACTGAACAGCACGAAACAAAATTAACAAACAGCAACTGAAAACTGATGAGATTAATCATTGTTAATAATTACACACGTAAATTGCACAAGCAACCATTTATATAATGAATAACTCAAAGAGCTGTTTCTTATTGCCACGTTTCTTATTTACGAAACGTACGAATTCCATCAGCTTCAGCATCCACACAACGATTCTCTCCACTCTTCCACCGCCGGCGGCAACTTTCAATGCAACAACAACAAATTACAGCGTGATGTGGATGGTTTTCCTTTTTTAACGGACATTAATTGCTTCCGAGGAATTACAATTAAGGATTTACTGTTTCAAATTAATCAGAAGGCGCAGAGATATTATTACTTTTTTTTCTTATAAATTTATTTCCTCCAACAAAAACAGGAAAATATTTATTGCACACTTTCGAAACAACATTTGTTTTTGTACAGTAATTAGTAAGCTTTAAGTTTTATAATAACTCACAGATAATTGGATAATTGTATTCAGGATTAATTCTTCTCCAATTTTCCTTACAGGGACAAATGATGTACATTCCCGAATCGGATCGAATCCTCTTCCAATGTTATCCGAGTGTGATGAATTTGGATGATTTAACAAAGTAAGTATACAGCTTTTTCACTCTTTAGCCAGAGAAAATTCCAAACGATAATTTCTGAATAACAAGAGACGGTTTCTGATTTACAAGTGACACTTTCTGATTTACAAGTGACGCTTTCTGATTTAAAAGTGGAAAAGCTGTAGAAATATTCAATATTCAATTTCTGGCATAATTTTATATTTAAGATTGTCATTTTTCAACAACTAGACTGACAAAAGTTTTCTTTTTTTATATTGCAAATTACGCTTTCTGAATTATAATTAACTATTTCTTTAAATATCTAGTCTTTTGTCGCAATGTCACTAAATATTTATTGTTTATTTATTATTTATTGTTTATTTTTTTGTCTATTTTTATTTAATTGAGTCCTTTGTTATTTTTTATAATTTAAATGGATTCTGTTTTTGTTATATTTACCTTAATTTCATTTTTTCATGTGGGGAGTCAATCGATTTTAATTTATTCCTTTTATACCACATATTAAACGATAATAATTTTCTTTTGTTATTTACTATATCAAATCCTGTTTATTTCACTGACAGGCCAAGGGAATTTCTTTTCGTAATATATTTCACATTCGTCATCTTCAATCATTTTTTCCATTCCAAGGAATTACAGCAACATATGTTCACAGGATATGCGAACAGCAGCTTTCAGCTGATTTAACAATTCACTTGGTTTTTTCTCCATCTCAGATCCGCATCACTTATAAAGCGACTGATGAGATGGAGGTGATTCACTTCAAGTTGAGCGTTTAAAATTAATGCGTTTCCTTTCGTGCGGTTCAATTTGTAGAGTGCGTTTAACAATAGCTGTCAGTGTCACGTGGTTTTGTGACAATTTATTCCCCACAGTTATTCGCAATCGCAGAAAAACTTGAACGAATGAACGAATGTAAAAAAGGTCTCCTCATGTCTCTTGCTTGGGTCAGATATGAAGGAGAAAAGGACTGACGAAGTGAAAAATAAGACATCAGAAAATATGGTCAAAAAAGAAGGATTTTTTCATAAAAAACAAAACTAAAATTTAGAAAAATTATTAAATGAAGAAGTACTAAAAATTTAAGGCTTTGTATTTCCTCCTAAAAATATTTTTAACTTTTTAATGTTAATCGGAATTTCTGTTATAAGTTTCAGTATTTTTGAAAATTTTAAAATTAGGTTAATGAAAGGATTTCTCTGTGAATAATTGGCCACAAGTGACAGCAACTCCCCGGAGGATAATAAATTAAAGCCGTTCTCGGGAGCTGTATTTACGACTCAGCTGTTTTAGTTGTCTCAATTATCCTTTAAGGATTAAAATTTCGGTTGTTGTTAAAACTTTACTGAAGCTAATTTGTCCGTATTTTATAGTTACTTAGTTGAAGTTTCTATATATGTATTTTTAAAGTAAAAAATGTTGAAGTAACTACTGAATATTATAATTGAATATTCCTTTAATTGCATTTTAGGAAGGGACTTTTTATATCCGATGTACCGCTGCACGATGCGACACGCGATTTGGTGCTGCTGTCGGAAAAGTTCGAAGCTGAGTACAAGTTGACGAAGAATCTAGAAATGTTGACCGATAAACTTCAGCAAACCTTCAGAGATCTGGAGAGTGAAAAGCAGAAAACTGATCGGTTAGCAACACTTTATATATAACTCATTTGCTCCAAACAAAACTTTAATTTTCGTTATTTTCCTTCTTCAGGCTGCTGTATTCAGTGCTGCCAAAGTCAGTGGCGAATGAGTTGCGGCATCAGCGGCCAGTGGCGCCAAAGCGGTGAGTGTAACGATCAACTAAACTTAATATTAAGTAATATTTATTTACCGAGGAATAATTGTCCATAGAAGTTCTCTACTGAATTCTTCATAATTCTTAATTGTGTTTATAATTAATACATTTTTTTTTCTTTCAGTTACGATTCGGTGACGCTGATGTTTTCGGGAATCGTAGGTTTTGGCCAATATTGTGCCGCAAACACCGATCCCGAAGGTGCTATGAAGATTGTTAAAATGCTGAACGAACTTTACACCGTATTCGATGCCTTAACTGACTCCAAACGCAATCCCAATATTTACAAGGTAAAAAATAAATAATTAATAATTTAATAAATAATTTAAAGGACTGTCAAGCGAAGAAATTTGTTTAGCTTTTCTGGGCTAAGCTTTTATATTTATAAGTTATTCGATTTTATTTTCGACGTTAATTTTGTGCAGGTGGAAACCGTTGGCGATACTTACATGGCAGTTTCTGGGCTTCCTGATCCTTGCGTGGACCATGCCAAGTGCATTGCACGTCTGGCACTCGACATGATGGACATGGCGAAAAATGTCAAAATGGGCGAAAATCCCGTGGTGAGTGTTACCGGAACCTTAAAAGCCGACGCTTTAATTGTATTCGTGTTCAATTAACTTTAAAAAACACTTTCAGTGAATGTTTTTGTAGAAAAATGAAACGGATTTTTTACTAAAAAGCTTTTTGCTAGGGAAATATTTTGAAAATTCCTTTTCGGTTCATCCTCGCTTTCACACCCACACGCAAACACACAAACACTTAACCTAATTTTTATCTAGCACAAAAATTGCCAAACCCTGTTACAAGTTTTACTTCCAAGTGCACTTTCAATGACGAATGAGCGGCGATGTTACAAGCACACTTTTGCCACTGCGAAAGAAGTGACAAGAACATAGCTAAAGGGGGAAAAAGATAAGGGAGAGGAAGAGACGGAAATGTTTGCAGTATGATTTCAACATGAAATTGAAATGACGACTAATTAATCAAGGACTGCTACTCAGGGAAGCGATGAGATGAAATAACAGCTAATTTAATAGAGACACTTTAATATTTTCATAAAAAAAAGCAAAAAAGAGATTATTTCTTTATGAAAAAAGGAAATTAATTAATATTTTTATTACTTTTTTCTTTCATTTGATAGGTTTTTGCAATTTGTTCTTTTCTCACTTTTTGAGGAGTTGAATGATGTGTTATCTGCTTTCTTCTCCTTGATTTTTTTCCTGCTCACTTAGCATCAAACTCAATGAAGCATTTATTTTATTTTGAGTTGATTTTCATTTTCGGATTTCGTCTTTTGTTCGTTAATAGTTTTTTACTCGAATCCTCTTCAGTTTAGGGCAAACAATCGACGGCTTAATCGATTCGACTGCCTTTCAGAAGCGTTGGCAACTCAATTGGTTGGCCAACTTCACATTGAGTCGAAAAGTGACTGATGAAACGAAGTTTCAATGATCAAAGCTTGCATTTAACCATTTAGAATTGAAAATTTAGATATGTATACGCAATATAATAAAATTAAAGTATTTACGTGAAACTTTAAGGACATAGAATGTCGCTACTGAGACAAAAACTGCGAAAAAGTGTAATAACAAATAACAACAAACAACAGATTTTATCGCTTTTAATGTGAAAGACGTGCTTCGGACCCTCTTCACTTCGCTGAACGCAACCCAATTTTAGATAAGCGACATACAACATACACACGTCCAAACACACTTAAATGATCATTCGAAAGTTATCATCAGTGGTGCTTCGGTGTGTGGCACTCGATGGCCAAATCGTGGGGAAAAATCGCAGAAAAAATCATGCTTCAATTGATGAGCTTGAAGCTTTCTAAAGTGAGAGTGGGGAAAAACGTCGGCCTTCAGTTCAAAGTCATCGAGAGAGATTCGATGTGTGTGTGTGTGTTAAGTGTTTTGTGACGCATAGACTCGAAGATTTGCCAGTCACACAAAATCAATTTGCATGTGTGTGTGTTCTGTAGCGTCTGTTACAATTTCATTGCATGCAGTCAAGTGAACAGGACAGAGAATTGAACAAGAATTCAGCAAATTGGAAAAGTTAAATCTATCCGTAGACAGCCTCATCGGCGTCCTTCCCACTGACCGCCGCAATTTGCATAGACACACACACACACACGTATTTATTTTATATTTGTGGAAATCTGTTAGCAACTTGTAGCTGCTGCTGAACTTGCTGCTCAGATGAATGTGTAAAGTGTTGCTGCTTCTTCTTTATCGATTGATAAATAAATGCAATTACAAAGCAAGTAATTTTTTTAATTGCTTAAAGGACAAATTTTCCCCATCTTCTCTTTTTACTTATTCAAAGAAGAACAAAGAAAAGAGCAAGAAATTCCCAAGGTTTTTTGCCTTTACTTGTAGTTGTTTAAGAATTCCTTCTGCTGCAATTTTTTTAGTTGTTGTATAAGTTTTCCAACTGCATTCATTAAACATGGAATGAAATCAAATCAAATCAATTTTCAAGGTTCAAATTACAAGGCTTCGCTCAAATTATAGAGAAACGTCTTCTCGAGGATTTTGCTTAACCTTTTTTTTTTTGAATAAATCGACGTTTCATTAGCTGCAGCATCTTTAATGAGTCGTGCGGAAATTCACAGCCTTCAAATTCCTCCCCTCTACAAAGAGATAACTTTTCCTTTGTCTTCATGCTCTATAATTTTGTAGTGCTTCTTTGAGTTTTCAGACAATATTTCGTCTAGACAGTCAACAAAGACTCTATTAATTAGTAAATATTTAGATATGTTAACGAATGAACTGTTTATTGATCCAAATTAAGCGAGCAGACACAAAATTATACAATAAACGATTGATTGATGCTAATATTTGATATGTGAGAGAATTGTTTGAGGATATTTGTCTCCATTAATAAACATAAATACATCAAATCGTTATAAAAAGTAATTATTAAAAGCAAATCACCAAAAGACGATCAGATTTTGGTATTTTTTATTAAACTTGATTAAGTAATTATACATTATTATTATTATATAAATTTATTAATTTAATTATTTAATTTTTAGATTATTTTTTATTTTTCTTCATATATTTTTTTAACTTAAATTATTATGTATAATAAATTCCTTATTCTAATTTATTAAGTATAATGATTATAGAAAACTATTCTTTGTTTTTAATTTTAATTTTATTTCTTTTCTATTTCCAAAATATTTATAACTATTTATGACTATATATATTTTAATGTATCCATATAAAATATGTCCTAAATATATTATAAATTATCTTTTATTATTTCAATAATCTTTTCACTTATTCACTAACTTTTTGTAAATTTCTCCAAATTCGACTACAACATTGAAGTTTCTGATTTAATATTAAACGCTTTATAGAAATGTTATTATTTTAAATTATTTATTTATCAAGTTAACATGATTTTTAATCTTCTATTTTTGAAAACTCTTTCCATTAATTCTTAAAAAATATTATTTTATTATTCGTTATTTAGTGGACACTTTATTATGTTAAATCTTTAAACTTTATCTTAAATTATTCACTTATTAATTTGTATTAAAACTTACTTAAATACTAAATGTTTTAAAAACCACTTTTCCATTGATTTTCATTTAAGTTTTAAAATTTCCTTAAATTCTTTATTGTTAATTTTATTTTATTATTTGCTTTCGTTGATTAGAAACGAGGCAGTAATATTTTATTAATTAATTAACTTATTATGCTAATTAATTAATTCTTAATTAACTTTCTTGGTATAAATCATCTAAATTTCCCTTCTTCTTTCACTTAAAATTATATTTTTAAAATTTTATTTTATATTTCGTTCTGCTTGAACTTTTTTTTGAAATTTTTTCTATCTTATCTTTATAAGATTTTTAAAGCTCCATTATATTTATTCGGCCTTCTTAAACAACACATAAATATCTGAATATAAACTAAATCTTCTTTCCAATTCTTACATTTTCAGCAAATTACAATTGGCATCCACTCGGGCGAAGTTGTCACCGGTGTCATCGGCAATCGCGTGCCTCGCTACTGTTTGTTCGGCAACACGGTGAATTTAACCAGCCGCACGGAGACCACCGGCCTCCCCGGCCACATCAACGTCAGCGAGGAGACATACAAGTGAGTACACGAGCTGCGACTTGGTTGGGAAGAAGCTTACACTACTTTTCGCTTAGACTTTAATCATTCATTGAAATACTTTTGCTTGGTAAAAATATACTAAATACGAATGCGCTGCTCAGCTGCTTGATTCAAACCCGCAGCGGGCGATCGAGATGCAGCTCGTTCTCGGCATCGCCTCCAACTTGACTACGGCCTTGGCTTTGGCTTTGGTTCTGGCTGCAGCCGCTGTTGTTGTCTGTGTTCTTCCGCCTGTCATCGGCACACTTATCCTTGACTTTCTTTTTATCGTCCTTTTGCTTCTCTTCGTCACCGTCATTGTCGCCCTCCGCACTCTCGAGCTCCTCCATCAAATCGATGTAACGCTGCAAACGCTTCGGCAGACGCAGCGTGTCGATGCCGTCAGGCAGCTGGCAATTGTTTCGAAGTTGATTACGTATGCGGCAGCTTTGAAGAAAATTATTCAAGAAATTAAATAACACTTTTCAATTTACTAAAATTAAATTAGATATAAAGAAAATTTATAGGGAAATAAAGAAGAATCTGCTGCGAAATTAAACTATTTGCGAGAAACATTGATTAGGTTATGCGTCTGTTCAATCAATCAAATCAAATCCAATCAAATACTTTTAACAATATTTAAAATCTCCGATTTAATCGATTTTATAATCGATTTCATTATATCAATAAACTTTTTTATTTGATTTGCTTAAGCGAAATTTATTCTTTTCTAAACTCCACAAAAATTAATTATTCCATTGACGACCGCCGGAGAGGCGAAAAGAAATAAGGAATAAATAAAGAGAAATGGCTGATAAGCGTCGTTGATCAGAAATGAGGCAGTTAAATGCAATCATATTGATTATTTTTTTATTTACACCAGAGTTAACACTGTTAATAGCAATAAAAAAGGCATAATCGAAAAGAAATTCCAATTCAACATCATTAACAATCAATATCATCATCAGCAGCACGTCAAACTTTGCATTTTATATTAATTATTTACAGAAATCTTTATTTTTAGAAGGAATTATTTCGGTTTTAGATATGTGATATTCAGAAAAAGATAAATCAATTTTGTCAGTTACAAATCATCATTATTTGTGGCATACATATATAAATTTCTCTAACAATAAAGGACAATAATAAATAGACTCAGAAAAAGATATATTAACTCATAATAATTTAATAATTCATAAAATTACAGTCACAGAATTGTCACCAAGAAAACTGAATTATAAGTGCACCCTAAAAGTATGCAATTGCATTATGTTCATTGCAAAAATTATGAAGTACATAATTAAAACATGACTGTGACAGTTTTTTGGTCAACCAGAACAGGACTATAAAACCAAAATTTATATTTACTATATTGAATATTTCTTTTTATGATGTTGTCGTATTCTTACCGACACAAGTGCCTAAGCGACATGACACCGTAAACTTGCTCCTTTCGTAATATTTTATCACGTAAAAGTGCTCCGAATTTCTCGAAAAACATTTCTCGCCGCTTTCCGTAGTCCACAAGCTTCAATCGCAAACCATTGTGAAGAGAATAAAATTATAAAAATTCTTTTAATTCAGTTAAATAAGGAACCAACTCTAGAAAAAGCATTTGATAAATAAAACTTCATCATTATAAATTGCCTCTTTCAGTGTGTTAAAAACTGTTTCAAAAGCATTACGGAAACTTAAAAAATAAATCACAGTAAAAGATCTCCGGATATTTATAAGATTACTCGTGTGCTTTCCATAATAGTTAATGATTAATTCATAAAAAATTATGTGCAATCAATAAAATAAACTTTCGCTCCTTAAATTAACATTAATACAAAATAAAAACAAGTGACGATATAAAATAAATTTAATTGTCTTGAATTTAACTTATATTGGCTGTTCTCTGCGTTTTCCTGTTGAAATCTTTTTATGACATCCATCTCCTTCACTCCTCTCGCTCTGCTTCTCCTTCCTCGAACTTATTTCATTCTAAAACTACATCAACTCACCTTGAACGGCAGCTCGATCTGCGGGATGTTGCGCAGTAGAATTTGCAAACAGGATACATTTTGAAAGACGTAATTACGTCCGTTCTCCGTCAGCTTTTCGAGTAAAGCCAGGACAACGGATCCGCCGCCATCGGGAGGATTTGGTTCAGCGCCATATCTAAAAACAGAAGCCAACGGAAACACACAGTGAAGAAAGACCAACAGATAAAGCAAAAAATCCTAACGTAATAGGAAAAAGTGAATTAATCAAATATCTAATCTGACACGACGTCTGTCTATCTGCAGGATTGACAGGACTGCAAGAAGTATGTGTGTGTATGTGGATGCGAATGTGTTTATAATTTTATATTCTTAGTTTAAATATACTTTTACCAGGATTTCAATGATTATTCTTGATTTTATTACTTTTTATGGCTCGTATTGATTTATTATTGAATGAAGTTGGCTAAGAAAAGATAAGAAGAAGCCTTAGAAAGGGTTATGAGTTGTATATTCGTCTGTGATTAAGGTTTTGTGAGTCGCTACAGAACTTTCAGCTTCTTACAAAGCACACACAGACAAAGGAATCATGTTTGCTGTCATGGGTTCGTTATTGTTATTATTATAATCGATGGATGAGGACAGAGAATTGTGTGCCTGAGCATTGTTCAAATGCTAATGGAGCGTGTAATGTGCATAAAGCATTTCAATGTGCATCTGCATGGAAATTATGACGAGATGGGAAGGAGGGAAGAAGTGTTTAAGAAGTAGCGTCTGTCTGTCTCCATTGACGGCGGTTGACGTTCGTTTGAATTCCTTTCGGAATTTATTGAACCCTTTGTAGTTGCATTTGTGGTTATAAAACTATTCTGTGTTTAATATGGAATCAATTAAACTTCTACTTCTGCTTCATCATTTCATTACTATCAATATTAGTTATATTAAATTACTTAATTTTTCATAGCCAATTTTATGATTGAAGCGCAGATTATTATCATTTGAAGAAGAGCATATAACTAATAAAATATAATAATAAATACAAACGAAGAATATAACTAATAAAATATAATAATAAATACAATCGAAGATTATAGTTTTTATTTATAAAATTCTCTTTTCTTTATTTATTTAAATATCATTGATTTTATTCCATTCACGATTAAATTTATGAACTCTTTTTGGAAAAGATTCGAGCGTCTAACAATGGCTCTTAGTTTATAGGCTCCAGTTCACGGTTTTTTGCTTAAATTTCTTCGCTGCAATTCATTGCTTTTTGAGCTCACTTACAGATAATACTGTACAATATTTTATCTATTTACATTTCCAGTTTGTTTATTATTTATTTGAATTTATAAAGTTAAAATCATGTTCAATAAAATATTCAACTTTTAATGCGAGTTTCGTCAATCAACTAGAATAATTCTAAATATTTAATGAGAAATTATTTTCATTAATTCTAAAATCATAAGAAAAAATACAGGAATTAATAATAAAAATAAATAAAAAAACAGAAATAAAGAAAAATACCAAGAAAATTCCATCTTTATGGGAAAAGAAGTCCCACTAATAAAAAAAATTTTATGCGCTGGATTAGTCATCGTCAGTTGTACATATAAATCACATGGAAGAGAACTATTTTCATGTCCCTGGCTCCTTCGCTTTTTCCCCATTTTTGACACTTAAAATTGATGGCGGTCAAAATCTCTCTCCCTGTGGCTGAGAACGAATTTAGAGGAGAAAGAATGAAAGCTCTTTCCAACAAGAGCCATGCAAATCTCATCTCCATAAAAATGTTTGTAAGCCATGAAAATTTCCACAAATTCCATAAATGCTCTTCTTGTATTTCCCTAACCCTTTGTTTTACTCGCTCTTCCCTTCGTCCCTCCCTTTCTCCTTCCCATGCAACATCTTTTCCACGCTTTATTCAATTCACCATCTCAAAACATTTCAACACATGAATTTGTGTTAGTAATCAAAACTTTAAGAAAGAAATTAAAGTGCATAAAAAGTTATTTATTCTAAACTTTTTTCCACGATTTCACATTTACTTTCACATGTTTTCGTGGGTGTGTTTCTGTGTTTGTGTAAGCGCAACAGCGTCAGAGCGAGACAGCCATAGCTGCTGAGTGCAGCGGAACAGGAACAAATTTCGTCCTCTTCTTTGTCTGCTCAACTCGTTTAAATTGATTTGCATACAGCGTTTATTTTGCTCCAGCATTTTTTTGCCTCTTCGTTGTTGCCACCGACGCCTACGTCAACCTTTTCCAGGCTTGGCAAATTTTGAAATTGCTTTTTTCTTGCTTCTTCGGTTGGCATACAAATTGTTATGAATGTATTTGTTTTTCTTGGCATACAAAACTCTTAGTTTCCGTAATGCTTCGTGTTTCTTGTGTTCCGGGTGCCTTTTTTATTGTGTGCTCTACTTTATCGCCTTCAATGATCATTTTGCGTGGCATACTTCTTGGCGGCTTACCAAGTACCACGCTCCGACATGCAGCAACATGAATACATTTCCATTCTCTTATATAAGTGAGTATATATAAAGGAAGCAGTCGGAAAAAGACACAGAACAACATCGAGTGTGGTTTTTCTGAAATGTAATAAATGATAAGTGATGATGAAGGGTTGACGGAGATGTAAACAGCTCCGTCTGTTGTTTGCCTCAATATAAGCTATGATGGTAACAATTTTATTTCAACGGATTTTGGCCACACTTCGAGGTTGCTGTTTGATGGTGGAAGAAATCTCACGTTCGACAGCTGCAAAAGAACAGAGTCAAAAGCTAATCTCTCTCTTAGACTTTCTTCTCCTTTTAATTTTCTTTCTCCTTCACTTGAGATACTTCAACAGTGCAAACAAATTCATGGCTGTAGTTCTACTTCTCTCTCTTCTTTTTTAGGCCATCTTCAGTTCTCAAACTCTTCCTTTCTCTGTCTTACAATTTGCTTTAGCGTCTATCTTCTTGTCACTTTCTCTGCAACACGTTCTTTATATGAAGAGTGTTTAGACGTCGCCAAGGACTGAATTCTTCTGCTTGCCACAAAGAATAACATCCTTGAATCTTATCTTCGGATGATAGAATTACTTCAGTAACGTTGTCGCAGAGGACAAGAACCAAACTGAACTCTACCCGTTGCTCTTCTCTGGAAACTCGAACTGCCGAGTCTTCCTTAAACCTCTTCGTAAACACAGGGACATTACTGGGACTGATATTACTCCGTGAATATACAGCATTACCGTGTCTATTTACCTATATCTACCCATAACATTACTTACCCGGATCGAGGAACAAGCTTTGCTTTAAGGAAGCCACTTTATTGCTCATACCACATTTAACTCATTCATGTAGTCTTATTAAAAGAACTGTAATTACTTTACTGTATCCTACCTTAACAATATCAAGAGCAGATCCGGCGCACTCGCTTGAAGGGCAACTCGCAGAGGAGACGATCGGCCGCACGACTCGATAGGAATATCAATGAATCTAAAGAAGGAGAATAAATAAGTGAAATTAGCAACTGGGAATTGTAGTTATTGTGGACTGGAAACTGCAGCTATCTTAGCCCAATAAACATGCTGAGGTATTATTTAATACTACATGCATTCTCTGCCCAGCAAAATAAGCAATTGAATTCAATAATTGACTCTGCAGAGATTCCTAAAACTATTGCAAGAAACAGCAAAAAGAATCGCAGAAACGACGTGACTTGAATTTGATAAAATTGCGATTGTTTCAAGTGCTCTAAATTCACGGAACAAACTTAAATAAATCTTTATTTTTCATTTTCGAAAATGTTCGCTTACCCGACTGAAACTTGAAGAGAATTTTATGAAGGACTTTAACGAAACAAGAAGAAGTTGAAAAGCACTTTCACGTTCACGATATCGCAGCTTTTGTCAAAGACACGTCTGTGCTCTAACTCAGCTTCAATCATCTGCACGCTGCAAATCGTGACGGGAGACCAGGCAAAAGACAGATGACCCCCACACAAAAGACAAAAAAATGTCCCCTAAAAATCCTTCGCATCGCCAAACAGTTACAAATATTTGCACATCGCAGGCGACGAGAAACGATGAACGAAGGAGTTTTTGCATTGAAATTTTTTATGAAAGGATCAAATTTAAAATGTGTTTTTTATGGCCTGTCTATAAAAATTTTTGCCCGTTCAACAACAACGACCATTATTTTTATCATCACGCAGAGGCTTGGAAAAAGTGCGAAAATGCAAATACTTTTTCAGAATTTTGACATAAATTAAGGACATGAGATGGGTTAAGACAAATGACGGTTTCGTTATATGACCTTCTTTTATTATTTGAGTTCTTTTTTGATGAGTTTACTCAGCGACTGCTTGAATTTATTTCACTTCAATGCTTCAGGCGACATGAGTGATTGTCTAAACACTTCGAGGCGACGAAAACTGATCTCTGCTGGACAGGAAAAACTCAGCATAGAGCAAAATAATGAGCAAATACTTAAGACAATTTACAGAGTGAAACTTTAACTTGTATTTTAGCTTTAGGTTAAAACTTACTTCACCATTCGCAGCTCTTCATATCGCGCTATAAACACTGGCAGCTCCATCGCTAGGCTCGTCGCATGATGCAAAAAATAAACCATAGCTCGTGTGTTTTCGTCCTTTACGTGGGAGGGAAGAGAAACATTTTATAAAAACGATTTTTATTAATGGTTTTTTTCTTTACTTGATCGCGAAAGTCACTTCGCCAACCGGCAATGAAATGTGGTGCATGCGGCCCAAACAAAGCGCCTAAAAATATGCGTTCGAATGTTTTTTCGCATGAGTAGATTTCCTCTGTAAATAACGAAAATTCAAATTGAAAATTTATTGCGTTCGATTTTTTAACTTTTTAAATTAAAACTCAATTCAATTAGAATAACGAATAACAGAATGTAGAAATTGAAAAAGAGGTGTTGACGTATTAAAAAATATAAAAATTACAGAGAAAAGCGTTCATCCAATTTTTTGCAGGAAAGGAAAAGACTAGAAAATGAAAACTCGAAATGAAACCAATGAAATTCTACAAGATACGAAAAGAATTAACGAAAGCCGAGTAAAATACAATATAAATAACATAAAAACAACAAGTGCTGAAAATAATACTAATCAACGTTTGAATGTATATAAATTATTCAGCAAATATGTTCACATAGTGAACTTGTGAAGTTTGTACTTGTTGCGCAAACAGATAAACACGAAAATAGACGCACACAGCAGGACGCTCGACACGCACACACGTACACAAGCCGAGGCATGGCGTGCATTAAGAAGAGGAAAAGAAGCAACCTCTGCTATTTCAGTCATTCATTATTCATGCTTTTTAAAGGCGACCAAAACTTCCAACACTTGCACTGTACAAACGCCCATTTATCGAACATCCACACGCTTGAGTAATGCAATCAAAATAAACAGCAAGGAAAAGGCTTTAATAGCGTTCTAGAAAACAGCCAGCAACAACTTCGCTTGTGTCGCCAACAAAGCGAACCAGCCAATTATCAACATTGATTTTTTCAACTCGTTCAATGTTCACAGAATTTATGATGGACACGAAAGCACGATGCAGATGTGTGTGTTTCCGTTTATTGCGATTTTTTGTAATAAAATATTCAGTCAGTAGAGCACATGGTATATATAGACATATATTCATTTATGCATATTTGCAAGTTTTATTTTCTGGGTTTAGAGCTTGATTAATAATAATTACTTTTTTTTTTTTTTATTTGTTATCTTTTTTTATCCATCAATTCTTATTACTTACCTCCTATTTGTTTATTATTATTATTTGTTGTTTTTTATATTTATAAATTATAATTTTTTAATTATTTTACATTAATTATTATTAATTTCGTATCATTATTTCATTTCTTTTCATTTATTTGGTATTATTTAAAATAAACATTATTATTATGCATTTGTTATTATCTCTGAACTGTATTTATTCATATTTCTTTATTTAGTTTGTTAAATAATTCAATTTAAGTTGCTCCTAATTGTATATTATTCCATATTTTCTTTATTGCATATATTTATGCAAACATTCAATGCTCCAAGAACTCATGTCAACATGAAGGCAATGCATTTGGACTTACCTAAGAGCACAACGACGACCGAGGAGTCCCTCACGCCCCAATCCCAGCAGGTACGCAACGCAATGTAGAGAATGTTGTGGAATTTGCCCATCAAGCAGACCTGAAATATGTAAACGAACGAATCGAAACAATCGGTGTCTTATTGTATGTTTCGAATTGCATGAAAAATATATTTTACAAGAAGCCATAACATAAAAAAGATGCAATGTTTTCATTATCTTTCTTTCCAAAGAGATGACATTCGATTCATTGACACCTTTGACTTTTATTAACTTTCATTTACGCTGTATTATTTTTACAATCTTAATTATATTTTTATTCATAAATTGAATTATGAAATTCGTAGCAAATCTCTTAATATTATATAAGCTATACGTGAAAAAGTTAAGGGTTATTTCACTATTCTTACCTCTCCGTTGGCATCCTTTTTGATCCGATGATAACGTACAGCGGCCAGAACCGCCAAACGAGCAACTTCCTCTGTGTGCATGTTTTGCCCTGGAAAATGATAGAAAAAACAATGTAAAATGGAGCAATTTGCGTTGGAACTTTATTGTTTTCTATGTTTGTATACAAAATATATGTTTCTTTGTGATAAATCACCGTTCATTATCTCGTATAAAGCTTCTACTCACCATCGCTGCAGCCGCCAATAACGGCATTTAAATGATCCAAAACATCCCGCCGCGAAGAGCGATCCTGGAGACCGTTTCGAGTGATTTTCTGAAACGTATCCTCGAAGAAGCACTCGAAAATGAATTCCATTTCAGTTTAGCTGTTCTCTTTCCCTCTCTTCACAAAACAAAAGAGAATATCACTAGCCAGATTGAGGCGAAGATGATGCGAAAAGGAAGTTAGTAAATTGTGACGAAAACATAGTCACAGCTTTATTTGAATTCTTGCTATGCGATGATATTTTTATCGTTGTAAATTCTTAATTTTTTCAAGCATTAGGAAGCCGCACAAATGTGTGAAAATCGATTTTTAATTATAACCACAAGAAAAGACTTTTTTTTATTAATTACGCATTGCAATTTCAACTAAAATGTCACATTGGTTCAAGCATAATATTAATCCTTATCAAAAGGACCGAAGAAAGAACAAAATACTTCCAAACAAACTTGGAATTCAGTGCAGCGTAAAAGCTTCCTTTCCGAACTGTTCTGTCCTTTATCCTTGCCTTTTTCTCAATTTCTTTACAGCCGTGTTTAATGAAAATTGAAACGAAACTGAAAATGAAATTCCGCCGAATCGTTTTGTGCTCTCTCTAAAAATTCCAACCGGCTAACAGAAGAGCGCATGGAATAAATGGCAATAGAGAAAGAGAGAGAATGCTTTTAAAAATAAAAAATGAGAAGAAATTTGCATATACTCGTACACTATATCCCATAATATATCGAGAATTTGTTACTCAACTCTTAGCATTTTTGAATATTTTTCAGAAATTATTAGTTGTTAGAAGAGAGAATTTGTAATTCGCCCGAAGCAGAGAGACCACGTTATCTCTCTCGACCTGGTTTCGTGCTCTCTCGCATAAATTTCTGTGCAATTTTCTCTCTTTCTCAGCTGCATTTGAGTCTTCATTTGACAGTCGTGCTTCAAAGGTTGGGAAACCATAGAAGTCGTCGTCGCGTGTCATTCGATGAGGGTGGATTTTTATTTGCCGGATTAAATACGACGTTACAAGGAAAACTATCCACGCTTAATTAATACTTTCGTTCAACATGTTCTTCATAAGCAAAATATTTTCTTGAAAACCTTTAAAGAAATTTAAACACTTTAGAAGTAAACAAACTTTTCTTTGTTTGTGAATTATTCTCTTAATTTGTCAAAAGATGGAGCACAATAACTCTTCCTAAATTTCACTGTAACTTAATTAATGGCAAATTTGTAACAATTTTGTTCATTTTCAATTGCACAATACAATTTGTACACATTAACGCACTAAGTTTGCTTCAGTGCTTATTAATTTAATATAAAAGACTTTTTTAATAAATTGTTATTGTATTTCACTGTTTAAATAAATAAGTAAAAGAAAGACTAAACTACCAACGCCGACATAATAAACAAACAGATATCTACAACAAAACGATGGCCGATGTCTCACGAAGCGTCGTGCGGCCGACGTCATTCGGCGCGAAAGCTATCGCCGTAAATAGTTGTGGGCAATCAGCGCAGTTCTCATGGGAGCGCGTCTGAGAGAGGCCAATGAGCTGCCAAAGTCGGCAGTTTGCAGCAAAAGAGTTCGTTCTCTCTGTGAGTGCGTTCAAAAAGTTCGATGTACAATCTTTCGAAATTCGAAAACGAGTAAATGAAATTAATACGTTTTTACAAATTCAAAAGGAATATCGCAAAATAATAATTATAATATAAATTTATAATTTAATTATAATTTGTTATTATGGTATCAATATTTAATATAAATTTTTCCATTTGACTATCAAATATTTTATGCAAATTAAATTGTGCAAATTAAATTAATTAATTTTATGATAAATTTTGTACTTTTTATTATATTAACAATTTTATCAACTTTTCAAGTCTCTTAATGACTTTTTCTGTTTATTATAAATTCGTTTACTTAATTTTTTTCTTCTATTTGTTGCTTTTAACACATACATTTTCATTGAAATTATTTAAATTCAGACTAAATATCAATCAAAAATTAGCAACATAAAACAATCACAATTTAAAATCGGCGACCTTTGAGTGACCCGCATCGATGATGCGATCCTTTGTTCATGCGGTAAATTAAAACATTGCCAAAAACAGACATTTGAATAATAAAAGATAATCAATATACATAATTAATTTGGAATCAAGCCCAACCAAAGTGGAAATTATGCGCTAGTGTGTGCACAAGGTCATATTTAGCCGGGAAATAAAATTGCAATATGCAACAAGCAACAACAAGCGACTTCATTATTCGATTGACACGATTAAATGTCCAGCCGAAACAGCTTAAAACATTACCTTGTTTTTGAATATTTGATCTTTGAAATATTGTGATTATACGAGTTAAAAACAGGACCTTCTGAATTTTATGTCCTTCCCTTTGAAAATAAAAATAAAAAAGCTTTGTGTCAACTATTTAAACACATATTTCCATAAAAGTATTATAAATCAATTCACGAAACATCGGATCAGTGAATTCAAGTCTGTTCGACTTCTTTTACAGACTCCAGACTATAGAAACACTCCTTGATGGCAGGTTGTAGTGTGTTCTAAAGGAAAAGACATCGTTTTAATTTTCTTTATTCTGTTTCTTCGCCGCCAACGTCTTTATTCTGTGTTACTCCTTCTGTCGCATCCATCAACGTGCTTAAAACCCTGCAGCATCTCATTAATCAAGAGCAAGTAACCTAATCACCTGTATTTTTTCCGGCCATTACAGATTACTGTGTCAGGAGATTAACCAGGACGATTCGTTTCGTCTGGAGTATCGTGGACCCGTGGTAATGAAAGGCAAACCGACACCGATGAATTGTTGGTTCCTGACACGCAACACCGACGTCCCGCCATCGACGCCGCCCGTTCCCCCAACAGCTTTAACACCGTCGCAACCCTCGTCTTCGTTTGCGTCCATAGAATCCACCGACGTGCGGAACAACGCAACAACAGCTCAAGCAACTGCTTCAACTACGTCATCAAAGTCGTGTGTATCGCGTACGTCTTCGGTCTGCTCAACGACATCGACGTCGTCGGCATCCTCAGTGGCCACAGTGGCAACGGGGCGAGGAGAGCGCAATGATGGCCACGTGCAAGATGAGGACGACAACAAGTGCGCCACATCAAATGTAAATGCGACAACGTCAACAAATTCTGTGCAAACATAGAAGCAATGCAAGGACTCGTCGTGCTGCTGCTGAAACATACTCTAAGAAAGGAAGGAGAAGAAGGAAGGAATGCGAAGGAACACGAAGAATGCTTGCAGCTAGAAGCAGGAGGCTGGCTGTATGTGAGCGCCGATGAAGGAAAGATGTTGTTGCAGGTAATTCATCTACTCTTCGAGATTGTATAGATTCAAAGCCAAGCATAGTCTGCACGATAGCAGAGCGAATCCTAGTAGAAGAAGCTGAGCAAATGAGTGCACATAATTTAAGCCGAAGGATTCTGCTGAACAGTAGAAATGTCCGTAGCCCACGTGTTAAAATGGTCCAGTGCACTTGGCAGAGGTTGATCTGAGATTAATTTAAGTGGATTCTGTAGAGCAAGGAACAAGGACAAGGAAAAGCTTTTTCAATCGGCTGAGTATTTATGTTGTATCCTCTGCTGAACACATTCGATGTAGTTTTTCGAAGAGATGTGCAGAAAATTTATAGAAGACGAATGAAACTTTGAAAACATCAATTTATTACGCTTTCTAGTTCAATTCTTTCCTAGTAATTTGTATAACATCGAACTGTTATTCAATGGTGGCTGAATAAATAACCGATTCATTGCTTTATTCAAATTGCACATGGTTTCGATTTAGTTTTGGTTTTGCGAATGATTTTCGGCTTCAAGTGTAAATATTTGAAGAGTAAAGATTTTTGAGCGGCGTTTTTAAACAACGCATGAAATTCAATGACACAGATTATAAATCCCTGCCAAACAGACCCAGAAGAAATAACAACTGAATTCGAAATAAAAGCTTATCTAAACAATATTAGCTAAACAATATTAAAATATGTTGTTTTTGCATCAAAATATTTTGAACGGCTTAATTATCAGCATTGCCAAAAAGTATGCAATGACAAAATGAAACGCTGGAAGTAACTTCCTGTAGAACAAGCCTCGATTAAAAAGAAAACTTGCAAACCGAATTAAGAGATGATAAAATAAAATAAATTAATAATAATAATTAAAACTAGATTTGTAAAGAAGACTGTCAGCTGTTTAAATTGTACCAATGTGATTTTATCCCTCTGTTTCTGTCTCTGGTTTCACTTGACAAAATTTCAAATAAAACGATTTTTCTTTTGGGTAGAAGAACAAGCAAAAAGGGAAAGAAAGCAGAGAATAGAATAGAGTTTAAAAAATAAGGATATAAGACTCAGAGGTACAAAAAAAGGAGCATTTCCGGTTCTGCTAACAACCGCGATTGCGATTTTTACATAGCCAAATTTTTTTCGAGAACTCAACTCAACATTTGTAACAATAGCAGTTGTGATGTGGTTGTGTGTGTGTTTTTATATCGTTTCATTTTTCATCTCCCGCAGCAGAAAGATTCTAGCAATATGCAAGCAGAGTTGCTTTATTTTTGATCCCGTTTCTGTTTGATGTCTATTATTAGTATTCAATGGACACAATTCAGATTAAAGCACTCACACACATGCAAAGAACACGTCCTGCAACTGAATCCGCAAACAGAAAACACACACACACACATACACAACATACGTAACATCAGACTACGTAAATTTACGTAGTTATAAGCATTCATACATAGGAAAAATGGGATTATATTGAATCCAGCTCTTTTTGAATAACTTGACAACAGAAGTTGTTTTGATGGATTAAATTTTGAGTCGCATTAAATTTAAGGATTTTTGAGCTGAAGCAGTGCGTTGTTTATTTTTGAATAAAACGTGTTCTGATAAATGGTTAGTTAAATAATAGCTTTAAAAGATTTAAGTGAGAATAAAAACCCGTAATGAAATCAGATCAATTAAATCCCTCAAATGCATAATATTAGAATTATAACTTATAAAAAAAGAATTATTAGTTATTTTTTGTTATAAAAACATTTGAAGCCTTGGTCCACTTCCTTCACGTATCCTCAAAGCTTTAGCTTCGATAAAATTAACACAAACTCGTGACGTGTGACACTGAAGTAACTCCGAGTGCAGTCCGCCCAGCAAAGATCCAATTTTGTATGCCAACGGCACGTCGTTTAGTGATGAAACGTGTTCCATCAAAGTTTCGTCAAAAGAAGCCATACAACGTGATTCACCTGAATGTTCAGCATGCAAACATCCTCACCAACAACAAAAATAATGATAAAACTTTTACCCTGTGACGTCGGACGAACGCTGAGCTGATGTCATGTTAAAAGCTGCTCACCTCGTTTATTAATGAAAGACCTTCGCATCAAAGAAGCTCAGCATTATTTTACTAAACAATTAAAAGTTTGTTTTCATCATAAACAGTTTACAATTAAATAAAGAGACAAATTATTGCTGTTGTCCGTTCTGCTTGAAAAGTTGCAAAAGTTTTGCTCTGTTTTGGTTTTTGTCATCTTGAGACACGCAAAATCTGTACTCCACGAAGAATTTGATTACATTTCAAGTTGACTTCAGTCACGATTGCAAATCTTGATACGAAAAACCAAACTTGGAGAACGCAAAACGTGATTTTTATATGTTTCGCTGCCGTTAGAAAACTTCTTATTATAGAACTTTAGCAGTAAAACAATTTTATAAGATTTGTTAATTAATATTTTAATTTTTTCATTTCAGATCACGATGGAGTGGCAGATATCGACGGAAATTTACTTATTTGCTTTTATTTTATTCCATTCGAGTTGAGATTAAATTTCACATTAACTTACTTTGAGGTTAAAATTAGAATAAAAGAAAAAGTAATATTTAAATACTCAACACTTCTGACCAGATAATTCTAAGGTAGCAATCAAATTGTAACTGCTTTTTGGAACAATTTCTACGTAGTAAAATAAATCACACAAATAAACACCAAACCAAATTTTAAATACGAACGCATTTAAAATAATCCATAGTTTTAAATGTTTTAATAATAATCAATAGAAATACAATAAACAAAACTCAAAGCGGTCTAAATACAATTTTCACCTCATTTCTAAAGATTTGATAAGAATTCTGATGCCTTTCGTCCTGTCATAAAATAAAGGAAGTTGTCTTTATTTATTATATTTTTATACAAAGTTACGCCTTCAGACGTGAGATCAGGTCTTTAACACAGCATCTAATGGACCAAACCAAACATTTTGCTACACTTTTATTTAAACAGAATTAAAATTCCACAAAAACACTTTTTTTAGTCCATTTTAGATTTATTTTTATTATTTAATAGTTTCAATAAAACAAGTATTCCTCTCTGAAGCACCAAATAAATGTATGTGTGAAATAACAAATAATATAAAAGAATGTAGTATATAAACACATTTAGTCAAGCAAATATTTAAATTAGTATGTCAAGGAAATATAAAAAATCTATAAAGGAGAAAACTATACTGAAGGAATACTTACTATATACATATACGAGTATTTGGAACAATATTTAAAAGTAATTCAAATACACATTTAGGCTGTATATGATTGAATTTCTTCAGAATGGAACATGGAATCAGACGATATACACACAGGCCCAAGTTTATGTGTACATTAAATTTAATGTTAATCTAAACTGAAAATATATAGCTTTATAGTGTTTTAAGATCCTCTCGTAGGAGATAATAAATAAAATAATTAAGGTAACATGCGACACATTCACGTAACTTCACTACTTAAAGTAATTGCTTAATTTTTTATAGGAAAACAGATACAAACATATACGATATACACAACACAATGGATAACATCCTAAATATTTATTCTCACCTATTGCAACTCCAAAGATATCGTTAACAAATTCAACAGAGTCCAATAATAAGAAAATAGAACTACTATCTACACTTCTATATACATATTTGTGTATTAATGTATCGCAAATAATGTAATATTTAGCAATTTATTATAGTAAAAAGCAACCAGATACGTAGAGAAATATTATTAATAATAAGAAAAAAGCCACAACTTTAAACACGAGTTTTTAAATATAAGAAATACACTTCAAATTTTTAAAATAATTTGATTATAATTACAAACATATTATATAGAATATAATAATAGCAAAAGAACAAAATACTCATACTAAGTAATGTAATGATAATAAAATAAAATAATAAAAAACTACTTACGGAAGCTGAATGTATTTACGAATAAAATAAATATAAAAAACACTAATAATTAGTTGAAAATGTTAAAACAAAGAACATCACAAAGAAAATATGAATAAACTCAATAAAAGAAAAGGGTAAAGCAATGTTTAGAAGTTTCTGTTTGCTAAGTTAAGGAAGAAGAATAAAAAATAAACATATTCTTAATCGGCGTCTCCTTATTATGAAGCAATAAAATGTGTTAGTGCAGGAGAAAAGGAGAGATATTTAAATTTTCAAAGGATTATTACATGTGGATTATGACTTGCATTTGAATGCATCTTTTCAAAGTTTTCTAATAATAAAACTTTAATATATTTTATTTAATAGCAGATCTTTTTTATTCACTACTCTTTATTGCATCTAAATATTAATAATACTGAAGCTATGAAAAGTTTACATTTATATTTAACGTTTTGGTTTTTCTTTTTTTTTATGTTTTGCAAGTTCTTCCAGAATTACTTAAAATTGCGAAAGCTGCGGAAGCAGCTGATAAAATCGACTAACGGAAAGACCAGAAACGGCTGTGCTTCGTCGACTTTCGACTGAGAGAATACCAACTACGTACATCTATATAGTAAAATAAGGAACGATGAAAAATTAGCACATTAACTGCGATTATTCACGGGTAGCTCCAATCCGACCCATTTCTAAAATGTTTTGTGAGTCAGTAGAGGAGTCCTCGAGTGGCTGGCAGCCGCTTCAGCTTCTTCCTGTGCGATTTTCTCACGGACCCAGTAATGAGCTGCACACACCATCAGCAAAATGCATGGTATTAAGACCAGCAGCGACGTGCCCAACGAAACACTGGCAACGCGGGCGTGATGCTCTTCCTTGCCTGTTCATTAAGATTTATGACCATCGACGGTTGGAAAAAGGGGGCGGCACGACAATGAGGAAAATGTGAAGGTTTGCGCGGTTGTTGTTGTTACCATTTCGACGGAAGCCGCGGTGATCATCATCATTTTATCGTTGATTGTTGTTGGCAGTTGAAATTGTTGAGGTGCAGCATGAAAATAAGAATACATATATACAAGAAAAGAGAACAGTTACTAAAATGAAAATAGATGAAGCAAAGGCTAACAACGAAGCAGTTTGAGGGACGCTTTAAAGCCAACAATTTAAGAAAAAGCAACACGAGTAAAAATAGGAAGTGCGAAAAAAGACTTCTTCTTAATTTTCTTGGGCTTGAAATGTATTCGAATAATAAAAGTTCTAATAAAATAACCATTTGACTGCATCAACTGTTAGAAATGCGAACTGTTTTATTAACAAATGAGGCCACAAATTTATTAAACGAATTTTAATTTAACGATTTAAACTTTTTAAACGCATGTTTATCGCATTATTTAACTAAAACGGAATGGAATTTTTAAAAGACAGTAGACAGTAAAAATACCATCCAATCTGATAATATAAATTTTTGAATATGGCTGAACATTTCTTCAAAGATTCGAAAGATTTAAAAAAGTTGGCCACTAAGGAGAAACACGACGCGTGCGCCTTAATGCAACATCTGACAAATCTGAAAAAATACAGGAAAAAAATCAGGAAGAATTTAAATAATATTTTATGAAAAATCACTAGATCAACGACACTAAAAACGAACAAAGAACATTTTTCTCTAAAGAACACTTTATTAATATTTATTTTATTATGTAAACTTAAACATAAGAACTAAGATAAAAGCAAGAAATTATAAAAAATAAATGACAATGAAAAAACAAGCAAGAACACCAAATTCAAAAATCACTGATAACCAATCAAAGTCTTACAATTTAGTATTGCTTTGCGATTTGCAATTTACGATTTTGTTATTTACAAATACAAACATAATATTTTCTATGAAGTTCTAAATGCAAATCTGCATTAAGATAAACGCTCCTTTTATGAACTGTAAAGGTTTTCGCTAAACAACTCAAAATTACTAAGTTTTTATCGACGTTTCTATGAAGATTTCTGCATACCAAAACCTATAAAATTCATTAAAAAGCGCAGCTAAAGAAACAACGGCGTAAAATTGAGTACAAATGTAAATTTCCGACATTTTCTTGGCATCACGATGTAAAGTATTTAAACTTTTTTTTTTGTGACAGTGATTGATTTTGAAATTGTTGTTTTTGGAAGCCATCACTGTATGGCTTTAGTGTTGCACTATAGATTGTCTATGTTTGTAGATGTGTGATGAGCGGTGGTTTCTTAAGTTTATATTTTTAGGACCACTCCGAATGGGTGATTGCTTAGACTTCTGTGGATTTCTGAGCGGACGGAGTGGGCGAAGCCGCGTGCGGAGGCGATGGCAAACCACTTTCTTGCGTCAATGGAGCTGTCGAAAGCGGCAGCGGCGGTGGAGACGCAGAACCCATCATCGTCGGCATAATCGATGTCGGCCGACTGAAGTAATGCATGTTACTTGGCAGCACTTGAACACCCCCGAAACGATTCTGTGGCGGCACATTCGGCGTCGGATAATTCATGGAGCTGGCATTACTGTTCTGGCTGTCGATGCCGCTGAAGGTCGGACTGTACTGTTGCTGAGGTTGTGAATCTGGTTGCGCCTGCTGCCTGTGATCTTCGTGTTCGTCTGCATCAGGTTCCACATCGTAATCGGCCTGTTCGGCAGTTGGTATATCGCCGTTATTCAGTTCCGACACCGAGCGAAGCGAACGACGTCCCAACTGCTTTGGGCCCAGCTTTTCACCTGCTTTATTAATGTATTCAATATCCTTAGCTACTTTCGTATCTTTTTGTGCACTACCTTCGGATGACGTCACGTCCTCGTCGTCTAGGTCCCACTTCTTGGCTGGAAAGTCAATACGGGGTTTGCCCGGTAGTGGTTCATTCGTGCGGTATACTTTATCATATGACCTACTTTTTTTCAAGGTACCCGAGTGCGTTGCGTCAGTGTCGCTGTCGTCCTCCGGTCCTTGACCAACCTGTCGCAGATTCGTACGGGAGGACGACCGCGAACGAGGCACCATCGGCATCTGCCAGTGCGGATCCTCCTTCAGCTGCTTCTGCCGGAAGCGGTACACTCCGCAGACAATACAGAGCATCAGTGGCAGAATTACCAACACGATGATTCCGATTGCAATGAAAGCGACGCGTCGTGTATAGTAGACCTCACCTATCGGCCGATTCAAGGACGTTCGAAAGGAGGACGTTAGTTAGAGTCAGACATTGAAAACCATGGCTGCCAATCCCGAACTCAGAGGCATTGATGAAAGAGAAATTCTTGCGGTACTTACGTAGGCAAATCGTGTAGCCATATTGGGGTACATTCCAGAGGCCATTGGCCATACATTCACGTCTATGGTCACCTATAAGGACGAATCCCTCGTTGCACTCGAACGACACCTTGCAGCCGGGCGTGAAGCAGAAGCTCAGTTTACGTCCAAATCGCGGTGTCTCAAGCACCCCACAAGAGAAGACACGTCTAAGGAATTTAAGGGCAGGAGTATAAAGCCTATTGCACAGCATTATACCGCTTAACTACTTACTTCGAATTCATAGATCTGATATTGATCAAACTGTCATAGTAGTTTTTGGTGAAGTGAGCCAGATTTCGGTCCAGCGTCAATCCGTAGTCGAATTGACACTGATAGTTCTTGCCGCACAGTTCCTCAGCGCGCTCCACATCGTAGGATCTGTTGGCCGGCAGAAACTCCGAAGGATACTTCATGTAGTTCGGCACAAAGGAGGTGTTCGAGTAGTAGCTAGCCGTGCGTCCGAATTCCTGATGAAAGAGCGATTTTCCCACACCCGGTTGATATTCGTCGGTGAGCATCCATTTCATACCAAACCGTTGTGCAATATCCTTTAAGTTATCAGGGTTGGGCTGAGGGTTGAGTATGGTTAAATCGGGCAAAACGAAGTCATCGAAAGGATTGAAGCTCCAGTTTCCAAGAAGTCCAGTGGTTTTGTTCTGTGCAAAAAAAAATGATTGCGCATGACACAATTGTTCGCATAGTTCCCACAAACACTCACTATGAAGGTCCAAGGCAGATAAACACGACCAGTGATGAAGCCCTCGTTTTCGATCACTTCGACGCCAACGCCCGAATCAAACATGACGATGACCTGCGATTGGTTCAACAGATATGTGGGCGTGTACACAGTCACTCCATCGAAGTGCTGGAACTTGAGACTCTCGCGATCGAAGTAAATGCGCCTGTTGTCGGCCAATACGTCCAAACGGTAACGCCAACGGGCGTGCAGTGGCCTTGAGCGCACCTCTATTACTACTGTACTATTGCCACGCATGGCGAGGGCTGTCAGCTGCGTGGCAGGAACTGCACCATGCATATTCTTTGGCATCTGCTCGAAGCGGCCCTGAACCTCGTAGCGCTGATTCGAATCGACGCTACGCGAAAGCACGAATTGCCCTAGGCCATTAAATGTGTACGCGGTACCATCGAAGGTAACAAAGTGCGGATCGCCGAAAACACCGGCCACACCAGGCGCCTGATATGCAACGCAATCCTGCGAAGGCCGTCGCTCGAAGCGGTACGTTTCGCACCCGACTGCCTGCTCATGCTGCCAGAAGCAGCACGAGTAAAAGGGACGCATATCGTGGAACCACGACGATAAAGTGGGCACCTTGCTGGCCTCGTTCCACGGCATTTTGCCGAGATTATGATTTCGGCGAGGGCGCGATCCCCACATCTGATCGTAGGAAAGCATAAGGAAGCCATAGCGATCATAGCAGCACTGCTGTTCGGCACCCTGGGCACTGAAGTGAGACGGTGAAGGATTTCATTGGGTTCTACTTTTGTTTTCTTACTTACGTGGGTGTACCACTGAGCACACAGTGAATTGCGCCCTTGTGTCGTAGACAGCTAGGATTCGAATCCTTATCGCAATGACGGTCGGGCATAAAGCGTCCTTTGTCGTAGACAGCCTGCTCAAGCGTGCAGGGACACAACGGCAAATCGGCAGCGAAGTTACTGCAAAGTTCAAGCAGCCACATAAATTTGAATGAAAGAGACAGATTGAGAGCTAGACATTAATAAAATAGAAAAAGTAAAGCCTACGACGAGCTTGAATAACCCAAGCGTATATTTTAAATACAATAATGGATAATGAACATGAAATGTTCCCATTGATACTCACCTCAGATATCTGTCGGTTCGTAGCCAATTATCGCACAGATCTCGAGGCCAATGGTAGCCATATTTACGGTTCCATTGGGGCGCGAAATACCAAGCCAACGGAATTGGTCTGGACCAAAGTACGCTACGAAATTAATAATAGAAAGAGTATAATAATAGGTTATATGGAATATAAAACGGGATATGTACTCTTATAAAAGATAATTATCTTAAATTTCATTGTAAAGCTATAGAGAAGATCAAAATACATCATATCTTCCTTGGTCACACACGACGTATGAGTAACATTTAAACCAAGAAAAGTTTCACAATCAATTGCAATAATAATTTTATTTTCTACAGTGTATGCTTTAATAAATGCATTTAAATAAAGTCTTTATATTGCATTTTTACTTTTCTGTATTTTCACTTCTATAGGAAATGTAAAAAGCGAGCGATACACCTTTCGATTCACTTAACATTTACTAGTAATTCATTTCTCTCATTTGTTGGTAACCGACATACACTTTATAACATTATAGTATACACTTACGGACTTATGTTCAGGTCGGAATACTGTTTCGGGTCTGTTAAATTGATTTGCAAGAAACCAAATTGTAAGTCGTTGTTCCTGTTATTTCTGTATAAGAACTCGGACGGAAAAATGCTGGCGTTGCCAGTGTTAGTTTGGGTCAGAATGACATCGATAAACTCCAGCTGAGGACTGCGCATAGAAGATAGGAGAAAAAGAATCCGACAAATGATTACAGGAAAAGGAAAAGCGAGTCAGTGAACTCACTGAATTGTTGTCTCACGATAGCCCCAAAGGGAAATCATGATGTTGGCCTTTAAATTCGAAGTCAAATTATATTGATTCCAAGTAATGCGAATCTCATTCGGATTCTTCTTGTGTACGTCATCGGTTTGGAAGAAGATTTTCTCGGTTGCGGCCGCTGGAGTTTCTAAAATTAAAGGAGCAACTCTCAGTGATTTTGTACTTAAACTTCGTTTTATATTCTTTCGGGTCCTTCGCATAGCTACCTAATTACTTACCAACAAAATACTTTCCACGCCACTTGTAAGGATTTTCCTCGATCGATATCTGGAATCTGATGTAACCCTCCGCCTTGAGGAATGGTTGAACGCAGATGACCCGATTTGTGTCCACAAAGTGACCGATTACAGATTCCGTATCGAAGTGGCAGGTGACTCTTTTACTAGGATCAAAGCAGGGACCGGTTATATTAACTACGGATCCACCCAACATGTTGCCAGACTCAGGAGCAAATGTCAAGGGCAATTCTGATTTGTCTGTAGTTTGGAGAATAGCGAAATTAAAAACGTGAAAGGCTTAAAACAAACACCAAAGTGCCAATCTCCAACCCACCGATGTCCTTGTTACAAGAACCAATTAAAATGCGCTCGTCGATCCGGAAAATATGACGGCCGGGGAAACCGTTGCCCCAGCCGCGGCCAGTCAAATCGCGCAACACCGTCCACTGGCTGTACGGTTTGTATTCGTAGGATTGCGTACCGTTTCCGGCATTAAACCCAATCTAAATAAGTAATCAGTGATTTTAGAATATTGTCTATGTTGATTTTGTACTTTCATTAACTCTGCACTTAAACGTAATTACAATAAAACTGAATGTTCCTTTAAGAATCTAATTTTATTCACAAGAAACTTTTAACGGCAAAAGAGAAACAGTTCTCTGTGTCACTCACAGAGAAACAGAAACATACAAACAGAAAGCAGCTGCTGCCGTTTAAACGCTACGAAAAAGTCGCCGCATCTCAACACATCCAACGAATTGGTAACTTCTCAAAACTTAAAACGTTTTCACTTCAATGCGTTTGGATGTGTTTAGATGCACTCAATGTCGATTTGGTGGATGCTTGTGTGAGTGTCTGTTATTTAAGTGCATTTAATAATTAAATCCCTTCACAAGTGAATAGAAATGAGTGAATTTTAATTAGGGAATTTAATTGTGTGTTTATCGTGTATTTACTTAAACAGACGCAATGATGATGAACACGGACATTTATTTTGCTTTACTTACGAAGGCTGGGACGCCTCCTTCGCCATGCGTTGTATCACCTCCGGCCTCGGTGTGGGACGACCATTTAATGAGGTCATAGTTGAAGATTGCGTACGTGTAGACCTCGTCCGTGGCCAAAACCATTTGAAAAGTGTTCGTCTATGTTATAAAAGTCAATACATAATTATAAAAAATAAGCTCTAAAATAATAACATAAAAGAAAATCGTAACAACTTAAATAAATGCAAAAACTTTCTTTTAAAGCATTTAGTAAGCATTTTCCAGCTCTATTTCCTCTCCTTTCCTTTGTTATATTCGTTTATAACGTCGAATATAAAGCTGCAAATTTACGATCGAAACCACTTCAGTCATAATTCACCACACGATGATTGACATGTTAAGGCATTTCAAATATAACTGACAGCTGAGTTACTAACAGACGTTAGTCGTTGCACCGTTCTGCACTTCCGCTACTCACCGTAAACAGCGAGTTGTCAATGCCGCCAGCAAACGAAACATTCTTCCAGGTGGCGATGACAACGTGTTTGGGCACGAATGTATCGGCTCCAACGACACCGTTTCGAATGTCCCACATCGTACGTTCACGTACCTCGACCCCGAATCTGTCTGTGCGAGTCATCAGATCGCGTTCCATTCTGTGTCAAAAGTTAAATTAAAATAGTAATCAAAAATATAATGCGATGCAACCTTATCTTAAATATTAAAAAATCTTCTTATTTTTCCCTCTTCTTAATCTTTTTCTCTTAAGTGAAACTTAAAGTCAAGCACAATAAATCATTGAAGAATACTTCTTAAATAGCACGTCATTACTTTTGAACCTAAACCGATTTCTCGTCTGTCATTCGTCTGTCATCACTCGTTCATGTTCGTTCTTCTGTGTACACTAAAACCTTTTCGCTTTGTAGACCTTGCAGAAAGGAATTTTCAATTCAACATTTACAGGATTTAAGCATTTAACGATGAAAAGACACGATTTCCCATCGCAAGTTCCACGCTTTGCGTTCGTCCGTCTTTCACAATTTTTTCATTAACGAAGGAAGCTTCTATTTCGAAAAGAACAAGAAAAAACAATTACATCTCACTAACTGAAGAATTTCCATCAAAATCATTATCATCGTCATTGCCTCATTCCCCATTTACGCATTCATGGAAAATGTTCACCGCCACACGAAGAAATTGCATTAAAATATGCAAGGTTTTGCACTTGATGAAGGAAGAAAATAAAAAGAAAAAATAAACGAACAATAAACGTTGAAGTTGTTGCTTCACTGATCCAATTTAATTCCGTTTAACATTTCAGGTGGCAACGACACAAAACCACGCAGATGATGAAATAAAGTTCAAAGCATTTTTCTATTATTCCTGCTGCTTTATTGCTTTGGAGTCACGCCATGATTTCCGACGTAAAACTCCGTTTTTTTTTTCCTTCCTCTTCCTTTCATTCTAAAATATTTGCGTAGGTTTTGAACGGTTTATAAACGGTTTCTATCATTCCTTTCACTTTACAAAAATAAGCATTGAAATTGAATTAAAACTACAACAGCGAAAGTTCAATTACAAATAGTAAAATAACAGAGCAAAGAATTTTAAAAAAGTAAAGTTTATATTCTACAGCAATTCAATTCAATTTTAATTTATGAAATCATTTTCATAACATTGGAACTTTTTTGTAACAAACCAATAAAGTAAATAAATGCCTGAAAAAATTTTAACCCGTGAATGTTAGTGAATTATTTTTATAAAAATAAGTGAATGATTTTTGAACAAAATTCAATTTGATGCACAATAATAAACACCGATTTTTTATGTTTCACTCAGAGAAATTTTCCATTTAACATTTGTAATATTTTCCCTTAAAAAACATTTATATTCCTATTAAAACATTCCACACTATTTCAAGGAAAGTGCGCAAATACTACGAAAGGAATTTCTGCAGAGTCGAACCGCCGAAAAGCAGGCTACAAAAATGCTCCAACTCAATTTCGATGGGAAAGAAAAAGTTAAGGAATTTTAAACGGAACACATGAAAGCAAACAAAATTACACACAAAGCCAAACGAATTCTGTGCGGAATTCTTGTACATTCAGTTCTCCGTCGTTTTTTGTCGTTGCTGTTTTTGTTGTCTATTTGCTGCTGTCAGTTTAGGTTCAACTTTCATTTAAAAATGCAGAACTTTGAAAAAAAGCTGCTGCTTCTCGGGTAACATAATCGATTTCTCTTCTGCTGCCTGTTGTAATGAAAAATGTTCTTAAAAACCATCAACGAATCATCCGATCTTTCCTCATCATTTATTAAAAGTTTAATTTATTTTAATCCCTTAACACTCATAAAGCTTTCTTTTCTTTGAAGTAATCAATAAACTAAATTTTTTTTGTTCTGTTTTATTTTCTTAATTGTAATTTTCCCACCTGAAATAGACGCCAGGAGTACGTTGATCAATGTCGGTAGCGTAGATACGTCCCACGCGGCATTTGGAGAAGAAGATGCCGATGAACGAGGGGTCGTTTCTTTTGGGCCAGTCAACAACGGGAAAGACCAACGGATATGTGTAATATTCCGGTGGATCGGAAAATTCCAAATAACCGTTCAGTGAGATCTGGAAACAAATTCGTTCTTTTACGTAATGCACATATAGCAACAGTCATCATCAATGACTATTCCTCGGTCAACTCACCCGAGTGTAGTTGAATCTGAAACCGAAAAATGGCAGCTGGAAATTCAGATTCTTGTTAACCTGCGTCATTGAGGCATGGATATCTGTCTGGTAATCACCGTGTCCCCCAAACATATCCTGGTCAAAATACCAGTACATGAAATTCTTGCGTATAGCAGCTAAGCGATCCTCTGCTATGATGTATCCACCGGCAGCATGACTGGGAGAAACGGCAGGTGCCATGCGATTATTAAGATCATCTATGGGAGTAGGAAGAAGAAAATTAATAGAAAGAAGAGCAAACAAGATTTTATATAATTGAGTATGCAATAAAAAAAACTATAATTAACGAAATATACCGTTTTCTGGTTATGTGTGATATAGAAATCGGTCAAGGGAAAAAGGACCAACGTTTATTACCGTCTAAGCACAATTGGCGGTACTGGCGTCTGCGTCTCTCATTTCACGCAAAATCTGAAGGAAGACTTAAGAAACGAACTGCTGCAGACTCAATTTTCTCATTTAACACACTAAGAAGACTTAAGAAACGAACGCTCGTAATTAATTCGAAGACAACAATCATATTATTTAATAAAAGATATTTTTATTTAGATTTTATATTTTTATTTATATTTGTTTATATATTGCAAATTTCTATATTGATAAGTAGATTATTTGCATCATATACATAACTCTTTACATACATACAATAAATGATTTAATCATAATTTCATAATTTTTAATGCAGTTAAACATAATCGGCAGTTCACTTCGGGCACATTATAAGCTTTAGGACTGGGCCAAAATCTTCCTTTCGTACTCGGCGATTCTTAATCGCACCGGTAGCACCAGCGATAAATCCTCCATCATCGTGTACATCTGTGGCTTGGTGCTGCTCGAGCTGACTGAGGAGCTCGAGCGCGACGAAGTGCCGCGTAGCTTATCCGCTGCCGGCTTGCGACGTAGCGGAGCTCTTCGCTGTGCGCCGCTGCACGTTGCTGATGGGAAACTTGCAGACGAGCGAGGATCACGCCACTGGCTGAATGCGGCGTTCTTTTCGGAAGCCTTCAAAGTGGAAGTTTTATTCAGCGGCTGCGGCAACGTTGCTTGTTTAAAAGCGGAAGTCTCAGAGCCAGTGAAGCATGAGTGAGCGAAGCTGGAATGGCTCAGAAATGGGTTAACGAGATCCTGCAAATTCGATGACCACCTTGAGCCATTATTCCCGCTATTGAAGTTAGAAGAAGCCGTTTCGAAAGTGCTCGGAGACTGATCTGAGCTCGAAGCTGCCGCAGACCCGTTGCTCCGCTCGGCTTCCTTTCTGCTTAAAGCTGGAGTTGCCTTGGCGTTGACCGTTGCTCGTGGTGCCTGTTGATGCTCCTGCTTAAGCAATGCTAGAAATTTCTTGTTCGTTGGCAATGTTTTCGACTCAAAGGTCGGCGCCAGTTGATTGAAGAAGGAAATTTTATCGCGTACAGATGTGGCGTGCATCCGATCCGCTTCACAATCGGAGTCGCTTGGTGAATCTGGAAGATCGCTGGAGTAGGCTGTCGACGAGCCAGACTTTTGCTTGCTCATAGCCAGTATCTGGTCGCGCAGTTCACAAGACCAACGCTTCGGTGTAGCGTTCAGTTTGGGTTTCAACTGATCCGTTGACGCGTTGGAGTCTGCTTTCTGCGTGCTACAAAACGTAATCTGGTTCTGGTCAGCTTCACAGTCCGAATCGGTGTACATCGAAGAATAGGAGTTGACGAGTTGCAGTGACGATTGTCCAAAGTATTTGCCATCAATCGTTACGTTCGCATTCCGTGCGGCTCCCAGCGATGCTTCCTCATCTGATACCGATGAATTATCCTGCTGCGAGTGCAGCTTTTCGCGCAACTCACACGACCAACGCTTCGGTGTTGCATTTAGTTTCGGCCGGAGATGCAATGAGTCGCTGTTGTCCGTCTCACAAGCATTAATTTTTCCTTCATTTCCCAGCGGTGGGATCGCGTCCAACGCTTTCCCAGCTTTGAGGACATTCAAGCTGCCGCTGCTGCTGCCGACGGAAACTGCTAGACTATCGCAGGAGGTCCACGGCCCGTCGTTCATATCGACGTCCTGCTGCTGCCGTAACATTTGATGCATGTTGAAATTATAGAATTGAAAACTATAAGCGGTTGCGGACATTTTTGCCAAATAAAAAATGCTTCTAACGCATTCAAGAATCTTGAGGCGACTGAAAACGTTGCAATGCTTGTCGCAGCTTGTACTAAATTTGCAACAGAAGGAAATGGAACCTAAACAGAGATGCTGCAGAACAACTACGCTGCCTGCGCCCTGAATTCATCAAAAATTCCGCTAATTACTCGGAGTCATATTCTGTCTGGTGCAGATCACGTTTTCGCAGGCATAGAAAAGTCTACGACTAAATTTTTGTGACATTTACTGACCGCTGCTGCTGCTTTAATGCGACATTCAACGTTACCTGCTCAGGACTTTGCGAGCTCAAATTCAGGTAGATTAAGAAATTCATGAGAAAACTTTAGGTTAAACTTGATCATTCCTCGATCGAGGACAACCGTAAAACAGAGGTTTACTATTTTCCTTAACTTTGCGATAATAATATTCAAATTCCAAGTAAAAACATTCTTCCAGAATTTACCTTTTTCCCTTTGCTTCATTATTCTAAGATTAGACTAACATGTCACTTAAAATACTACATTTCCCTACCGAATTTTACATTCTAGGACTTTCTTTAAATGCATCTGTTTTAGGTAAAAGCAATACATGCACATACATGCTTTTATATCCTTGTATATATCTTTTTTGCTATGTTACCTACCCTTTAAACAGCGCTTCCTATGCTTCGCTCTCTCTAAAATCTCACAAAAGGTTTTCTTTACTTTTTTCTTGCCTTATATTACACACATTATTTCATAATTCAGTGCAGATTCTGTAGCTTTCAAGTTGTTTCAAGAAAGTTTCAATGGATTGGGTTTTATGATTCTTGTTTTGCGAAGTGTGTAATTTTTCTGCCTATGAAATTGTCATGTTCCTAAAAATACTTCTACCTAAAACAGAAGTCTTTCTTAGCTCCATGGTCAACAAATCTCCCTTCATAATCCTCAATATCTTGTCCAAATTCATCTAAATTTGTGTAATTATCATGACTGAGCATGATTTGAATGAAAATCCACGCACTTTTTGCAGGATTTTCATTTTTTTTTTTTTGTTAATAATTTAAAAGGAAAAACAAAATACGTCATCCTAGAAGAAGTGAAGAAAAACCGAATAAAACAATCATCAAGAAGAACCAAACGTGAAAGCAATCTTTAAGAAGAGAAAAGAATGGATAAAGATGTGAGAGAAATTATAAATACAAAGAAAAAGAAATAAATATAGATAAGAAAAGCAGAAAACACACTGATTTCAAGTATATAGATTGATTAACTCTAATTAGAAATTATAATCGAAAAGAGATTTTAATAAATTAACTATTATATTGTCTACTATAATTATTATTATTATTATTTCTTTATTAACAATATATTTAATTTGTTAAACTTATAATTAATTAAACTTATAGTCTAAATCTGGACCGAACTTAAAAATAAATCGAATTGAAATCTGAATCTAATATAATCAATTTCTGCACCTCATCGAAATTAAAGCAAATTTTATTTTAATTTTAAATGTTTTTATAATGATTATGTGTGTTATTTTCTAAACTTTATTCACAATAGATTTTTCACCTTTAGATTAATGTTGCCAATATCGTTGAGTAACAAAATCAATTATTAAAATTATTTTGATTTGAAATTGGTTATGTGAAGAAAATGGCTTTGAGTTACATAATATTTATAGTTATGAGTAATGTGTAATTGTAACTTGACAGGAAAGAGGAAAAAATCGACCCAGAAACCGAGTCACTTGAATGGAAGGCAAAACAAACAAACAACCCAACCAACAGATAATAAAACAAAACGAAAAAATTACTAAATATGTGAGGTACTCGTAGATATATTCGAACTTTTAAACCTCTTTGGTAATCGCTTATCTTATCTCAACTTTTTTGGTTCTTCTTTTCTGTTCCTACTCGACGATGATGGTGCTGCACGTTCAGTTAACTTGGCTCGCCGATTGGGCAAGCCATTTCGAACAAATACAATTCCGATAAGAAACTGTATTTCAGATAAGATATTAGAATGGAAATCGTAGTCGATGTACGCAACAATGTTTGATGTATGAGTAACAGTGTAAAAATGCCGATAAGGGTTTTAAATATGTCATTACTTTAGTATAATACATTTCTGTTACTCACCCCAATTATAGCCATCGTCGTTATTAACATCGAAGCGCAATTCACCCATGTATTCATCTAATTCGTGGCGAATCAGTTTTCCAGAGCGTTGATGGATGTTGTTGTTGAGCGTTACATTTTTCAAAGGATCCGGCAACGTGGAGCGCCCGCCTGTCCTGTCGTTTCCTAATTTAGATAACGATTTCGCAGCCGCTGCCACTTCCACTGATGTTATAACTTTGTCAGTAGCTTTAAACACTTCCGGCTTCATGTCAACATCTACGAAATCCACATCGTTGACAATTTTCAACGTTTTCCCTTTCATTGCAGTTCCCTTTACTTCCGTGAAAGCATCTCCATCGGCACGGACAAAGGTTGCTGCAACTATTAAGCCACAAACCACAAAAGTGGCTAAGAATAGTCTAAAAAGCATGATGATCACGTTTCAAACTAAAATTCGTTAGGACTTCGATTTTTCCTCGTTTTTTTACTCAGTATTTTAAATAATTAATCTAAAAAATATATGGAATTTAAATATAGACACTTTGTTAATATTATTGTAAGGATTTTGAAGGATTTCGGAAAAATTTTAACTATTTTATAATTAAATTAAACTGAAACCAATAATGATTTAATGATTGAATTGCTTTATATTACAATTTTATGTTATTCAATTATATATATTGAATTTATAAATATATACATTTCTTTCTTTTAACTTAATTTTATATCCGTTTCTCTCTTTTAATTTTAAATAATTTAATAAGTAATTTTAATAATTTAATTTAAATAATAATTCTTGTAATTGTACATTGATTTTCCTTTTTTAAATAATAGTTTTCTTTTAATTAGCTTTTATTAAATATATTTTCATACTTTTCAATTTTTGTATTATTTTTATTTAAATTTTAATTGAAGCCTTGTTTTATTTTATGTTTTTATAAATCAATTATTAATTTCCTTGTTTTTTGTACAGGATTTTATTGTACAATGTAATTGCCTTTTCCCCTTTTTATGATGACATCATCACTTAAAATTTCCTCACCGTTTTAGCTATGAACTAAACTTTTCACTTTCAACACTTCCACATTTATTACCACTTTCGAAAAGCGTTCGATACAATATCACGACAGGTTATGACTGATTCTTTGGCCCGTTCGACGATGTTCTGGAGCAGGCTGTCGTTGCACCTGCTGAATTATGGAACTTTTATGCTTGATGGTTGCTTATCAATGCTTATCTTATCTCCTGTACTTTTCGTTGATAACAAATAAAGCTTTAATGTAACAGTTTTCAGATCCAAAGGTGTTCATAAGTATGTATTATGGGTCTTCGGTTTCATTTTTTTCTGCTTTCTGTTTAAGTTTCAATTAGATTTTACCTCATTTTGAGCAATTTTATATTTTAGAAAAATATTTGGTAATATTATTTTATATTCGTTCTTAGTTTTAAGTTTTCCTTGGACCAAAGTTTTTTTTATGTTTTATTGTGATTCATATAAACATTTATCTTATCAAGTTTATTAAGGGTGACGATTTTTATAATGACGAACCTTTTTTTATTATTATTTTATTTATTTTATATTATTTGTAATGCGATTTTATTACTAATCGCTTTTTCTGGGAACATTCGTTCAAACGTTTGTAATGAAAGTAAAATAAAACCATGAAACCGTAAATATTCATGTCCTAATTCATTGCGTCCTAATTTCTTAAATCATTAATGCTTTATACATTTTAAATTTGTATTCAATTACTCACGATAATTTGACCTAAGACAAAATTCTAATTTCAATTCAGACTTCGTTTGCATAAATTAAATTCAATTATTGTAAATTATTGAATACCTAATTAATAAAAAATATAACTTCAGCTGAAGGCTTCGAAATTTAAAGTTTTATATTATTTATTAAAGTTTTATATTTTAATTTCACTTAAAAAAAAAAATATTTATAAAAAAATTATTTTAAAAGATGAATTGTTTTCATTCTGCGATTTGAAGTTTCTGTTTTATTTATTTTAGTTTAGATTTAGTTTACATTTTTCCGCTTTAATGTTTTTCGTGTGAAAGTTGATTCGAAACTTTTATAATTAATCTTATCGCGAGTTTACTGTACCGCTTTCACTGCACCGATGAAGAGAGTAGGAAATAATGAACTCACCGAATCGACTTCTTGTCTCTGAGTTTTATTTAACAACCTGCAGATTGATGATTTACAATCACAGGAATTATAATGAACATAATCAGTCACTGAGTCTGAAGAGTTTAACGATAAACACTCTCTCGAAAAGGAAAATAAATAAACTTCGCTGCAGAAACTAAGAGAAGACTTCCTCTAAAGTTATAATTAATGCAAAAATTCCACTAGGAATTCCGAAGAAATCTTCATAATAAAATTCTACGTGCTTAAACGATAGCAGAAAGATGGAAGATGCAAAGTATTCCAATTAAATTGAATGCAAGCGATTATTCCCCTGACGAAAGGGAAATAAACAATAATTTCAAAACTCTTTACTGGCAGCTCCGTGTCAGTGCTCCAATTAAGTAAATGCTCGATAACTCTCGTTATTTCTACTGCTCTCTTTCTCTGTTGAATATGTGAGACAAAAAATGCATAAAGAACTGTGCGATGGAGCCGCATGTTTACGAATTGATCGTGGGGCTCTCTGCTTATGTTAGGTTTGATGAATCGACGAAGACTCTTCAGTTGAGTTGTTTCGGTTGAGTTCGTCGTGAGTTTACAGCTGAAATTGACAACACGTTTTTGTTGGAAAATAATCAGTATTCGTTTACTCACAGCATAATTATTGTTTGCACCATCGATTCGAAGTTTTTGATGCACTAAAATTGAGAATTCTTTAATTCGTGAGATTAATCAAAATCATGCTACGTCATCTAAGGTGGAAACCCATTGCAAAATCTCTGTGCGGCCAACTCCAACGACGTAGCTACCAGAGCAAGTCCGGCGTTTACGGTTTCAGGCCGCCAGTGTCAAAGAGCGACTTCAAAGGTACATCCACATCTTTTTATACCCTACACCTTAAGGTTGAGGGTATATTCACTTTCTACCGGAGTGTGTAACGCATAGAACTAGACAAGATAGGTATGGAAAAGTATATATATTCTTGATCAGCATCACCACCGAAGTTGAAATAACGATGTCTGTCCGTCTGTCTGTCTGTCTGTCTGTCCGTTGAAATCACGATCACAGGAGAACGGATTAAGATTTCAAAATGAAATTTGGCAAAAATATTCGTTGCTATGTTGGGGTGTTTCGTATTGAAAATTGGCAATATCGCCCAAGGACCACGCCTACTTTTTATATCGAGAGTGCAGGTACCTCTGTTTTGCCTATTAAAAAAGGCCATATCAGCATCACTTTTTGAGAGAAGACAAGAAAATTTTATATGTAGGTTTAGACTAATGTTTCCAGTTAATATGCCAAATATGGGCGTGATCCGCCCACTTAAAAAAATTTTTTTGTTTTTATTATTATTATACATATGTATATATTGTATATTTATTATTAAATATATAATATATATATTGTATATATATACGAGTATATATGCAGCTTTAATGTGTAGGGTATTTCGGCTACAGCCCGGCTGTAGACAACACCTTTACTAGTTTAAGGATTAAAACTAATGAGCAAAGAGAAATACGAGTATCACGTAAAACAATTTACGAAAACTCTTCAGAAAACGTCTCTTAAACAGTTTAATTTTCTTAAATTTAGGCTATTAATTATGAAGTAGAAATTTGCTCAAAGTCATTGCGATAAGAAGCGAAGTGATTTGATAACTTGGCTTATCTTTTCTTATTGTGTTTATGTTGTCTTAATTTCTACAGTTTCTCTTTTTATAATGCTTTTTTTTTAATCAATATTTTATGTTGTACAAAACAAATAGTTTAAAGTTTCAAAAAAATCAACTCACTCGAGTGTTCGAATAAATATTTAATCGATATTACCCATTAATAATTTCTCTGTTGTATGAGTTATTTATTATTTCTTTGCTCGTTAGAATTTTATTAAATATAAAAAAAAATAAAAACATTTTTAATTTTTTCTTATTTTGAATTTTCTCTAACAATTTTCTTATTTTCCTACTTTTAATTTTACTGAATAAAAAAGAATTTAAATCAAGGAAATTTATAAAAGAAATTAAAAAAAGCTTGAAGCAACTTTTTACTTTTGCTTATTTTTAATTTTTTGTAACTATATCTTGATTTCTGACATCACAAAATAAAAGAAAAATATATAAGGAATTTTTTAGTTTCACTTAATATGAATGTTTTGCAACTATTGCTAAATATCTGCCATTAATCAATAAAATTTGAAATTTTAAATAATTGCGTTTAACTATTTCTTCAACAATATTGTTCTTTGTCTCTCATTTTTACTGACTCCATCTTTCTTCATCGTTCATATTTCTCCAGAATGCAATGATTAAATTATTGTCACATTTTTAATCAAATTCGTGAAAACTTTCACATGAATTAAAGTGTAGTTTCCATAACATAAACTAATACTAATAAATATCTCAGTATGTTCAGAATTTTCAGTTTAAAAATCTTTCTGTACATCGTAGTAGTTAACTCAGCGTCATCAAGAGAATGAAATAATCGGCCAGTAGTAAAAGGATTGCAGATCGATCCTCAAAATCCCAAAGATTATTAAGATTAGGATTGCATTTGAAGGAAGCTGTTCATGGCAGAATGTGTCCATGGCAATTGTCATCACATAACATAACATCGGTCCTCCGTTTCGATATCCTGTTGACTTAAATCAACGCAAAATTTCGGTAACTTCATTCACACATCCTTGCACATAATTGCTCATTGTGTGGATGCATGGATTTGTCCTGCTTCAGTTTCTCAATGGGAAGATGCACATTTTGTTGTACTAATTCAAACTCAGGTTGTTCAAATCGAGTCCTATTTGAACGGATGACCGACCTTTTGGTCAAATGGATTTTGTTGTTGCGTACCTTGGATTAACAATTGCCATCTCAGTCATAAATTTGGGTATAACATTTACTCTTTTACCTCAAATTCACAAATTAAGTTGTGATTTTTCTGGTCCGATAATTTCAAAATAACCGGATAGAAAAATCATAATTTCTCGATTGTTTTTAACAAACTGATAACCAAATTATACCAGATATTATAGAAAGTATATCATGGTAATGACCTTTTAATTCGGGTCCAATACAAACTCCTTAATTGAAACTCGTGATATTTTATTCAGAGTAGTTTCAAGAAAGCTTAAAAAAGCATTATTATTATTATTATTATTACATTTCTGAACCGCTCTTGGAAGATTTAATTTTTGGGTGTTTGGAAAGGCGACGAAATACAGTCGAAAAACTGTCATAAGAATATCACGACGCTCCTCGAATCTCAACAACAGACAATTGTATCAATGCGCCTATTTTACCTTTCTCTATTTCAGTTCCAGAAAAAGTTCTTCGGTCAAGAAATTCGCAGAGCAACGTCTATCGTTGGGTGGAGGCCTACCGCAAACATGGCCATAAATTGGCAGCTGTGAATCCGATCAACATCAAAGAACCTGCGAGGTGACAACTGAATGGGATTTTCCGTTGATTCTCCTGCTGAAATACAACTAAATTCCAAAATGTGCTGCTCTTTCTTCCTTCATTTCGTTACAGAAACCAATTTTTTGTTATTGAGTTATCTAGAAAAGAAAAAACTGCATCTCATTTTGGCAATACAAACGCATTTGTGCATTTAGTTGATGTTGCAGCAGTAACGATTCAAATGTTTATTGTTATGTTATGAGTTAAAATTGTTTCCTTTTCGATTTTGTTTCAAATTAGTAACATTCTGGAATTGGATCACGAATTTTATGGACTCCAGCTGAAGGAAACCATTCAACCGGAAGGATTGATAAATGTTGCCACAGCGAATAGCAACACAACCGTAGAGAACTTGCAGTCGATGTTGCAGCAAATTTATTGCGGTTCCAAAGTCGGTGCAGAGTTTTCGTATCTCGAGGTACAGCAGAGCAACATTTCGAAACTCACAAACAAATAATTTATCGTAGCTAACATATTTACAACAATCTCCACCTCTGAAACTTCTAGCTGCACATTAATTTAAAGTCATTTGTTGCTCTTGCAGAACCTCGAGGAACGCGAGTGGCTGGCGCAACGCTTTGAGCAACTGATTGGACAGAGCGTGAGTAACGATGTCCGTCGGCAGATTGCCGAGTTACTAATTAAATCGCAAGCGTGGGACAACTTCATGGCCACGAAGTTTCCGACTGTCAAGCGCTACGGCGGCGAAGGAGCCGAAAGTTTGCTGGCGTTTTATTGGCAGTTGCTGCAGGACAGCGCCAGAGGTGAGTTTTCCATTTTCCCCCTTCTTCATTATTGTTGCTATGGTGCATTTCTGATTCGTGTGCTTAATAAACTCGTGTGGATTTATGGGACATGCTGGGAATTGCATCGCGTCTTCCGTTGCCGCTTCCATTTGAAATTAACTGCTGCGACATTTAATTGAATCCGCAGATGAAATCAAGCATCTGGTAGTCGCGATGCCGCATCGCGGACGCACAAATCTACAAACGGTCCTGCTGAATTTAAGACCGGCGAAGATTTTCCACAAACTCCGAGGTGAATCGGAATTTCCGGATGAAGCAGGCGCCATGGGCGACATCTTGTCGCATTTCCGTACGTTTGCGGTTCTCCAATTGTTACGATTTCCCATTTAATCGTTTCCCACTTATGTTTCGCTCAATGCAGATGTCTCCGAACAATTGGAGCTCGCAGGAATAAAGATCAACGTGAGCATGGTACGGAACCCATCGCATTTGGAGGTCAGTTGATATTCATCGATGCTCTCAAGCAATGCTGCCAAAAGACTTGCATAATTCCTATTTCATAGGCAGCTAATCCTGTTGCAATGGGCAAAACACGCTCCAAACAGCAGACGTACCGTGATGGAGCCTTCAGCGATGATCCTTCCACGCCGTTTGCCAGCGCCGTGCTCAATGTTATGGTGCACGGCGATGCTGCCTTTGCTGGTCAGGGTATCAACCAGGAAATACTCAACATGGCGTACGTGCCGCACTTCGAGGTTGGCGGCACGATTCATCTGATTGTCAACAATCAGATCGGCTTCACGACGCCCGGCGACCGCGGCCGTTCGACAGAATATGCCTCGGATTTGGCCAAAACCATACAAGCGCCCGTCTTCCATGTGAACGGCGACGAACCCGACGCAGTTGCGCTGATCACAAAACTCGCCTTCGACTATCAACGGCGATTTCGAAAGGACGTCTTCATCGATTTGAATTGCTTCCGGCGTTGGGGCCACAACGAGTTGGACGATCCGAAGTTCACAAATCCACTCGTCTATCAAATCATTGAGCAACGTAGGTAAGTTCAAACGTAGAGTTCGAGCGGCTGGAAAGGGAACAAACGTTCTGAATTCTTCACAGATCTGTGCCGGATCTGTACGCTGAAAGTCTAGCTCAGTCCGGCATTTTGTCAGCGGAAGAAGCCCGAAAGTTCCGCGAGGACTACAAGACGTACCTTAACGCTGAGCTGCAGCTGTCGCCAAGCTTCAAACCGGAACCGTCCTATCTACAGAAGCAGTGGGCTCACATCCAAACCGCTCCGGATTCGGTTACCTTCTGGGACACTGGACTCGATTTCTCGCTGCTCAGCTACATCGGCCACCAAAGTGTTGCCTACCCGGATACTTTTGTAAACCAATTTCGGAAAATAGCTGCCGCACTCGATTCCACGTCTCACTGCGCCTTTCCTTGCAGACTGTCCACCCGCATCTGCTGAAGACGCACATCCTGGGCCGGCGGAGAAAGCTCGACGCCGGCGACAAAATCGACTGGTCCACTGCGGAGGCGCTGGCCATTGGCAGCCTCATGTACCAGGGGCACTCCGTGCGGCTCAGCGGCGAAGACGTGGGACGCGGCACCTTCTCCCATCGACACGTGATGCTCGTGGACCAGGTGACCAACGACATGTTCATACCGCTGAACGAGCTGGCAGGCGGGCGCGGCGGGAAGCTGGAAGTCGCTCACAGCATCCTGTCCGAAGAGGCTGTGTTGGGCTTCGAGTACGGCGTGGCCATCGACAACCCGAACACGCTGGTCATCTGGGAAGCGCAGTTCGGCGACTTCGCCAACGGCGCTCAGATTATCATCGACAACTTTATCTTGTCCGGCGAAAGTAAGTGTAATCTGTCCACGATTGCCTCTTCGCCTCACGTTGATTTGCGTATCGATTGCAGCCAAGTGGATGGAGAGCAACGCTTTGACGATATTGCTGCCGCACGGCTTCGACGGCGCCGGCTCCGAGCACAGCTCCTGCCGCATCGAGCGTTTCCTGCAAATGTCTGACTCGAAGGAGAGCGCTCCCGACGGCGACAACGTCAACGTGCACGTCGTTAATCCAACCACATCAGCGCAGTACTTCCACGTGCTGCGGCGCCAGATGCTGCGCAATTTCCGCAAACCACTCGTCGTGGTCGCACCGAAAATACTGCTGCGGATGTCCGAGGCCACCTCCACGCATGCCGACTTCCAGCCAGGCAGCTTTTACAGGAATGTTTTAGGTTTTGAATCCTCTCGACTGCGTGTGTGTCTTTCGTCTCAACTTATTTCACTTTCCTTCAGGTGATGCTTACGTGAATCCGGATCAAGTTCGAAAGATTATCCTCTGCAGCGGGAAACACTACTACAAGCTGCACGAACAGCGCCAGTTGCAGGACATTCATGACACCGCCATCTTGCGTTTGGAGTCGTTGAGTCCTTTTCCGCTGCATGAGTTGCAGGAAGAAATTTCAAAATTCAGAAAAGCCAAAAGTCAGTAAAAGTATTTCACTACAACTAGGAAAATATTCATGCCTTTTAACGAATTAATTCATGCAGCATTCATTTGGAGCCAAGAGGAACACCGCAACATGGGTGCTTGGAGGTTCGTGCAGCCACGATTTGAATATCTAATTGGAAAACAGGTGAGAATGAATCGGGCAAAAGCGAATGCGATGTCGTTTGTTGGATTGTGCCCTCGGCAATAACTCTGCGGTGGCTGTCATAGCCAAGTATCTGGTCGATTTGGTCAGCAGATGAGCAGAGGTGAATGAAGCTGTGTCCACGTCGCCAAAACAAGTGTTTGTCGAAGAGTGGAGACGGTCGACCGCTCATTCAAAGTCTCCTAACTACAACTGCTGCTGTTACTATTTAAGTTAAAGCGTTTTTGTTTCTGTTTTTCTCGAAATAGCTGAAGTACTGCGGACGTGCAGAAGGTGCGAGCAGCGCCACCGGCGTTGGCAAAATACACAAACGCGAGGCGGAAGAAGTTGTTGTGAGTCCTTTCAAAATATGAACCACATTAAACGCTCGACGACCGCATCCAAACCACAAACTTGAATTAGCAATGAGCGAACTGTAAAACTGGCAATTATACTAATTATCTCAATTAAATTATAAAAACCAGTTTTATTCTATATTCTTTCTGTGTAATTTATTACCATTTTGTATATAATAATTTTAATGTTTATTTTTTATAAAGTGTATCGTAATAGTAATAATTATTTTGTGTAAAAAGCATTCAGCGTGATCTGTGTTTGTGTCAGTGCGTAAGAAATAGCAAATATCCCATATAAATTTATTTAAAATTCCACGCCAATTGAGTTAAAATTAATTTAAATCCGAATTCATTTCAATAACATTTTTCCCACTTAAAAGATTTAACAAATTTATGAACTTCCGTTGGTCATGGATCCGATAAAAAACTCACAAAATCTATTCGTTCTACTCTTTGTTCTTAATGTAAATTTACTTAATATTTAAGTACAAGAAGCTTAATAAAAACTATCAACTACTTTTCGCGTTTTCTTTCTCCAACTTGTCCCTTTCTCCGTGTTTCTCTACAGCACCGATTCACCGTAGACTTTCTCTAACACATTATAAAAATCAGTGGATGTCGTGTAGGCCAGTCGCAGTAGTCACATCCAAAATATTAGCGTTATACAGACTGCTATAATGAGCACGAAGGGTTCTCTGCAAGCGGCATTATCCCACCCACACTCCAGATCGAATTTCAAAGCCTGAAAGGAAGGGAGGATAATGAATTTATCCGCTTTCAGCGAATTCTTTATCCAATTAACAGCTACTTCACCTCCATCAACTGCTGGCCGCCTTTATTGTCGCAGCGCGTCTCTCGCAAATCGTCGTCGTGGTCGTCGCAGTTGTGGCGCCCGTACACTTGGCACGGAGAATTCATGAATGTCCTGAACACCGTGTCGGTCCACGTCTGCGAGGAGCAGATATATTGCCGTCGCTTCCGCTGCCAGAACTCCACCCAACTGCAACGAAACACACTCATCACTCCTCGCAACTGTCCAACTGCCCTTTAACTCCTCTTTCTTACTCACCCCAACTCACAATCACAGTTGAGATCGGTGTGCGACATCTTCAGGTCCGTAAGGAAAACACTGTTCGGTAAATACGGCACCGAGCCGGTGTTGGGGTTCGGTATCTTCTTCAGCATGCGGTTGTTGTAGCGGATGTCCAGCGAAATGTTGCGTACACGTCCCATGTGCTTGAAGAAGTTGGTGGGCAGCGCTTGTAGCGAGGTATTGAAAAGTTGCATGTACAAATATGGTGAACGCATTCCCTGAAAATAGCAATCAATAAATAATAATGCAGGCTCTAATCGACTGCTGCTGTACTTTTAGAATGTGTTCATTCAGCGTGCTGAACTGCGGTCCGCTGAATGTGATGTTCGTCAGCTTCGACGGCAGGTGACCGTCCATTTCCCGTGCCAGGTCCGTTGGCAGCCCCATCTGAACCGATTGCATCTCCTGATTGCCGCCGGAGCCCTTCTTCATGATCCGCGTGAACGGTTGCGGCGCCTCAATCCAGAGAGATCGCACGTTGTGATGATGTCGCAGCAGGTGTGGGATGTTGAAGTGCTCCAAATGGGAATAAGCAGTGAGCTTTAGGGAACGCAAGTGCGGCAACGAGTCGAGGCAACCGTACTCGAAGTAGTGCAGTCGGAAATTTGAAATGTCCAACATTTCGAGGTCCTCGTTGACGCCATCGAAACTGTTGTTGTTCAGCGACGTAATCGGATTTCCGGATAGCATCAATTTTCTGCACAGCGCGTGGAACAAGGAAGCTGTGAATTGCGGAATTTTAAAGTTGAAAATTCCGTCTAGTTACCTTAAATGTGGCAGTGATTGTGTCATCAGTGGGACATTCGTTAAATCGTTGTTCGACAAGTCCAACATTCGCAGGTTGCTCATGTTATGGGCCAGTTCCTGGGGAATCGATGGCAACTCGTTGTAGCCTAAGCGAAACTCACGCAAGTGCTTCAAGCGGATGCCCGGAACCGTGCTCAAGGAAACATTCTCGAGACCCAGCTTAATGAGCGACGTCTCCAGACCCATGAACGACTTGTCCATCACCTTCAGATCACGATTATGAGAGAGATCGAGCACGGCCAACCTGGGCATTGTTGCGAAGACAGCATCGTCGATGCGCAGCAAATAGTTGTACGAAATGTCAAGATAACGTAAGGACTGTGCGATAGAATGGAAGAATAAATGATTATGAACGGTATTGGGAATATTAAACGACGCAAAATACTTCCACGCACTCTAAACTTATTGGATAAGTCCATGCTGTGTATGGTGGAGATGAAATTGTTGGACAAATGCAGCTCACACAACGTCAAAGCCGCCAAAGACGATAACGACGACGAAGGAATCTTCAACAGTTGATTGTGTGAAATATCCATTCTTCAGAGAACGAAAGAGAAATGCTTTAAATAAACTAAACAAAGGATTTAATTGCAGGACTCACTTCTCCATGCCGCCGTTATAAAAGAGGTTATCGGGCAGGCCGCGTAGGTCGTTGTACGATAAGTCGATGACCCGCAGCTCGTGAATCGGTTTGAAGATGTCCTGCGGTATGTCAGTGAGGTGATTATACGACAAGTAGATGAGCTGCAATTGAAGGAAGCAAACTTATTAAAGTCGGATATGTTCCTTGGGCGTTTCTGACGCACCTGCAGCTGTTTCGTATTCTTGAAGGCATCGAAGTCGAGCTCACGTATGATATTATGAGAAATGTCCAGCCACTGCAGATGTGGCATATTTCCGAACACGTCACGCGTCGCGTTCTGCAAAAGAAGTTCACGATTACTAGCGCCTTCTGCAAAATAACGTCCTGTAATTACCATCAGCGAGTTGTAACCCATGTGCAGATGTGTCAGTGAAATTTCCGCTGGCCGGAAATAGCCCGGGTGGACAACGGATATATTGTTGTGGGAGAGATCCAATATTTTAATGTTGGAGTGGTACATGGAACCTGAAAATGCACAGAAGCACGGATGACAAAAGCCGAGGACATGCTTCTCAGCAGGCAACTCTTACCGTGTTCACTTCTGCCAACCCATGAAGAGTTATACATGAGCATTTTAATTTGATTGTGGCTGACGTTAACATTCAGATTCGAAAGTGTACCAACCTAGTTTTCATTGTAAATCTTGTATTAGTTCACTAAATGGCAGTTTATTTTTAAATTCAAGTAAACATACCTGATCAAAGTAATCGAAATTAAAGTTAGCTAGGTTATTAAAAGCCAAGTCCAAAATTTCCAACTTCGGCAGATTCTACGCAATTAAATCAAATTATTTCATAAATTTAAATGTAATAAGTAACGTTTTTCAAGTTCTACTAAAGAACTTAAATTTAATCTACTTTGGAATATTGGATTAGGAAAGCATTTATTATTATATTCCACTGGACTATAAATGCATTCAAATTGGAAATTGGAATTAATGTGACATTTTTTTTGTTACGAAAACAAAACCGGTGTGTGTATTTTTGACATTCCTTTTAGAAAAATATTTTAACGTGAATTGAAAGAAATTATGAAATACTTTTGTAAAAGAGAAAAGCATTAAAATGCTGTGCAGTTCCGCTTCGGTTTTATATTTATCTGTGTGCAATTGGGTCGGTTCGAATCGCTAAATACTTTTCAGAGCGATCAGGAAATTTTTCTTACACCAAACTATAAATTTTCTGAAGGCATTGACCCGCAGGTGCACGGCTTTAGCATCCATCCAAACTAGTTTCGTGCTGAAACGTAAAAATCAAGGTCTACAAGCAAATATGTGTGAAGCCTCCCTCGCCTGCGACAACTCACAGCGATCGCTTTCTGTGCAACAGCAGGAGCAGGAGTTCGCAGAAGACAAAAAGTGCCGCATCTGCGGAATGGCAGACATGAGAAATGTCAACATTTTTAGTCCGGGGAATTGCAGGCAACTTGTCACAAAGATTCTGACGGTGTATCCTATTGTCGTAAGATTCGCTTAGCTGCAGATTATTGATTTGGGTTATTTAATTTCAAGTAATCAATTGCAGTTATACAAAAACGATCCACTGCCCAAAAATATATGTAAGAAATGCATAACCAACGTAAGCGTCATGTACAACGATATATTGCGAGTGATGAGGATGCAGATTAAATGGATCAATAATGTGCGCTCTGTGCAGCCACACCACAACTATATACGTGTCCTGGATCTAATACAGGTATATTTTGCCCGGTACAGAATTTAGATGAAAAATCCGGAAACACTATATTCGATTCCTTCGTTTATTCATTGTTCAATTAAATCTCTCTTTCTCAGAATACAAATGCAGTAACCAGAGAATCAATTAAAGATACTTTAGGCGAAGATGTCAATGATCTCAATGTTAGTCGCCTATTATTCGTCAATAAAACCGTATCGTTGTCCCCAACAAAGAAAAGTGAAGTTTTCAAGAAAAATGCCACGGAAAACCAGCCAAGTTCTAAAGGCATATCTACATCATTCTCCATAGATTTCCCAGACAAAGCTTCGATTGAGTCCTCAGATTGCTCTCCTCCAAAAGTTGCAAAGAAAAAGGAATCTTACCGCCTTCCAACTGATCCGACAGGAATAAAAGACATCAAAAATCTCCTGGAACAGAATGGCTGCAGTTTATTACATGTCAATGCAGTAAAGACTTCGAGTCAAAACGCTGCTTCTTCAAGTGTAAAATCTGGCGTTTTTCCTCCAACTGCTGTGAAGATCAAAGAAGAGCAAATCGACTCGCAAAGTGATAAAATATTACTCTCTTTACTATCCGGTCCTTCGAAAGGGGTAAATTCTCCGCCAGCTACATCTGCTCCACTGCCCGGCCCACCTCCACCGTTGACGGTAAAGTGCCGCCTGTGTCCTTTGCAATTCAATTCGCTATCTTCTCTCGCCACCCATCAAATTATACACATGCGACTTTCATCACCGAAAATATTTCAAAAGAAATATCTTCACAAACGAGTTCGTCGCGGAAGGCTGATCTCAGTGCAGGAGCGCAAATGTATACGTTGCTTGAATTGCTGGCGCATTTTTGTAGACAACAAATCTATATTGGAACACTGGGGTTTGGGTGAGTGCGACTTCTATTGTCACATTTGTGGTAAAGAATTTGCCCAGGCACCGAAAATGTTGCGAGAACATGTACCAGCCGTTCATGGAATTAGTTACAGATCATCAAAATTTCCTCGTGTACGTTTGTCGACTAAAATAATAATGTCAATGTCACAAACATCGGCGGCAGATAACTCCGATTATAAACTGTATCAGGCTGTTTCCGAGCAGGAGCCGCTACCATCTGAAGAATTGGTAGGAGGATTGGAACAATCAAAGGTAATGAAGATGGCATCAGTTCAATTTATGTAGTTAGATAAATCTCCCTTCTCTAAAATTTCTTCAGCTGAAAGACGGTGACACGAAGCAACTCTCCTCAACTTTACCTGCTTCTACATCTTCGGCAGAAGTCGCAGCATCTTCAACGAGTAAAGTCACTTCTCCACAATCAAAGAAATCTTCCGAAGTTACTCAAAATAAAGGCGGAACAGTATCCTGCCACATCTGCCTAAAACCTTTTCAAAACTTCAAAGCACGCAACTCGCATATGCGAAAACATAAACCGGTTTACGCTTATGGTGACATGGTTTTACCGCCTGTTTCCGGAGTCAATCCTTACGTTAAAGACGACGGAGACGAGGACGACCCCGACTATGCAGAAGATTCACTTACGTTCAAGGATTTTAATACAAAGGAGCAAACATCACAGAAACCACAGCAACACAGCACACCTCAAAATAAATCTGATCCTCAAACAATTAAACCAGCTTCCACCAGCGGCTCCACACAACTAAGAGGCGTCCGTACGAAGTTCGTCAAACCTCGAAGTGAGCTCAACAGTTCAAAAATCGGCTTTGGCGGAAGTGGTTTGGGAAGCTGTGCTCTGAAGGTGAAGTCACTAAATGAATTACAAAATCCATCGACCAGTGACTCAACTAATACATGGTTACCATCAAGCGCAACTGCACAGCAAAAGTCTAGTGCTCCGATCACAACAACAAGAGAAATAAAAACTGAACCCATAGATGTTGATCATCCAAATGAACAAACGACGTTTACTTGCATACCATGTAGTGATCAGTTCAGCTCGAAATTGGAACTGTTTCGACACAAGCGCAAATGCCGAGCAAGTTATATAATTCCTTGTGAATATTGTTCAAAATCATTTCGTTGCAGTGCTGATTATCAGCTGCATGTTGGGCAAAATCATCGTAACTCCAATCAGAATTAAGTATTTAGCGTATTTTAAATTCTCAGCCAATAACACATCTGCGCTTCTTCATATGAATATCTTACATAAAAGTATTTTATTTCATCCAAACAACCTGCATTGCTTGCTGTTTAAAGAACATCAATTCTATATACGTAGATTTATTTAGTGTGCATTCATATTAAAAACAAAATCATTCATATTAAAAACTCTATCTTTGCCACAATATTAACTAAAGTAACTCCATTGTACTCTATAAGTTCTTTAAATGTGTTATTTTAAAACTATTAACTCATAATTTGTTTTTTTCTATTTATTTTTTTTTTGTTTTGCGTTAGTCGTTATACTAAAAAAGATATGAAATCGTCTTAAGTTATTACTACTCTTTGTATTATGTATTTAGGATATCAGAATCGGATTTTGGAGTGAAAATTTTATTTAATTTTTGTCATAAATAAACGTTATTGAAAACGATACTGCGCAGCAGTTGTAAGTAGATCGCAGGAAATCGTAAACTAACACGACGATTAACTTTTGATACTGCTTCAACATTCAATTATTTATTGTTGTTATTATTACTATGCATTATTTGTCAGTATTGTTATTACTAACCATAATTAAGGCTCACCTGAAATGATTCCTCTGCTAAATTATTTAGCTTATTACCGCGTAAACTCAAATGTTCCAGTTCATCTAAATTCATAAAGGCTCGTCTTTCTACGCGGTCGATTTTATTATCATCCAAATACAATTTTCGTAAAGCCTTAAAAGCACGAGTAAAAAAGAAACTAACTTCAGTGTTGTGTAATTTTTAAAATATGTAATGGAAATTAATTTCTTCTTTCAATTTATTAAGTATTTTTACTTAATTATTCTTGTCTTAGGGATAATCGAAGCGAAGAATTATTGTCGTTTCTCCTTTAAAAAACAGAATAGAAGCCAAAAATAATCCTGCGTTTCCCTTAACAATAATTTTCTAATATGTGTATATTTTTTTAATTTATCGAATTTACCTCTAAATCGAAAAACGTATGTTGCGATACTTGTGACAAATGATTAAAACGAAACGAGATCTCCTCCAGCTTAGAGTGTATATCTCCCTGTATTGTTAGTTCGAAATGATGTAAGCAATAAAATTATATTATTAACCATTTAAAAAGCCATTTAAAAAGAAATATCGAAAGTATGTACCTGAAAAGTTCCCTTTAGAACCTGTTCGATGCGATTGTCATGCAGCTCCAGCAAACGAAGGTTCTTCAAGAAGTGGAAACTGGTGTCTGTCATGCTGGTGATTTTGTTATTGCTAAAGTCCAACTCTTGCAGCGATGTCAAGTGTCGTAGTGGCTCTGCTGGCAAAGCGGTTCCAGAGAAACCATGTGATATTTTCAAGGATATCAACGAGTGTCCAATCTGTTTGCCAGATATTAAGATATATGAGATATTTAAAAGATAAATTAAAGACTTCGTTTTGTTGCTGCATGTACAACCTCATGAAAAGCGTCATTCTCGATTGTTCCAATACTGTTCTCACTGAAATCTAAACGCTTCAATCCTCGTACATGTTTGAAGGCGTGCGATTGTATGTTGCTGAGACTCGCGCGTGTTATTTGCAAATCTTCGAGTTCGACGCCAAAATCCTTAAAGTCATCGGCTCCAATCGATGTGGTACTCATGCGGGACATGGACAACGAGCGCATGTTTCTCATCCTGGTCATACTTTTTGAAAATAAATACAAAACATTTTTGGTCATCAATTTCACAAAGAGTTCTCTTACTTTCGGAGGGTCTGTAGATTCGTTGGATCATTTTTGTCACCGCTTAAATCCAGCTTCAGCAATGTATATTGCATGGCGTTGAAGGTTTCGATGGGCTGTTCGATTTTAATATTATTGTCACGCATGCTGATTACTCTGCAGTAAAAGAAGTGAAATGTATAAAATGCATTTATTTCCATATAACAAGGTTTTCACCATCATCCAGTCTAAGTTCAAATGTACCTAGCTCTATTTTAGTTTAAATATCTTTATCGATGTTACAAATCTAGCAAAAGTTAAACAAATTGGAAAACATTGTTTGGGAAACACAAACCCAAGCATATTAGAAAATTACATGAATTTAAGAAAACATTCATAGTAACTTTAGTAACTATTGCTGTAACTCCACACATACACGAATATGGCAAAATATTTTAAACTACTTGCAGTGAGGAAGGAAGCCTTATAGCAACGACTTGTCGCAGAAAGTTTGCGTTCGCGATTCATACACACATTCGTACATACGCGCCAGTTGGCTTTCCATGCCAATCGGATTATAACAGACTAAAAGCAGGTCGTCGGCATTCTCGTCCTAGCGGACTAACATATGCAATGCATGTGTACCCATTCCAAGAAATTTCCTGAACTACTCATGGCTTCTTCTCAGTTTCAGTGTACTCACCTTAAAACATCAAAGCTATTGAAAAGCTTATGCGGCAGATAGGTTAGATTATTTCCGGACAGATCTAGTATTTGCAAAGAATTGACCAAGCTGTCGAAGGCCACCGGTGATATGTTGGTTAATCCGCAATAGCGCATATAAATCTCACGTATCTTGGCCGGTTTGAAGGCATCTTCCTATAGCGTAGCTCATGAATGCGATGAAATTAAGAAGAAATTAACAGTCTTACCTTCAAAGTATGTATTGGATTACCATCGAAAAAGGTTCTGTTCACTATATCGAAGTTTTTAAAGGAATTCGGTGGCAACACATCGATGTGATTGTATTCCAGATGTAAATTGTCCAAATTTAACTTTGTAGATGATTTGATGTCGTACGTCTCATTACCACTCAACGACCAGATCACATTGTGCGATATATCTAAGGTGCGCAGACTCTTGAGTGGTGCCAGCGCATCGTATGGTATCTCGGAAAGAATGTTGTCGGTCAGCAGGAGTCTGGTCAGCCTCGGCATACCATCAACGAAGACATTAGGATCAATTTCAAATAAGTTGTTGCCACTCAAGTCCAAAGTTTCCAGGATCAGAAGACCTGAAAAGCTGTGCGACTGCAGCATCGATATGCAGTTTTCGCGCAATATCAGCGTCTGCAGCGAATCTTCCAAGCCACGAAAAGAGTCGTGTTGAACGTGTGTTATATGATTGTAGCCCAGGTCGAGGTGCCGCAACTTTTGCAGATGACGAAAGGATTTCGAGGGAATTTCGACGAGATCGTTTTGTGGCAAGATCAACTCCCAAAGAGACCGCTCCAAACCAGTGAATGCATCATCGGGAACTTCGGTCAGATGATTCCCGTGGATCTTCAAACGGTACATGCCTGGTGTTAAATAACGATTTAATAATATCTTGCAGAATTTGTAAATCCCTTTCAAACCTGTCGATTGCAAGAAATATGGTTCAATCTCTCTCAGTCCTGTATTTTCCATGTGCAACATAAAGACCTAAGAAGAGCACAAAGTTGAGTGTACAGAAATCTTATAAGTAAATGTGGAAATAATATTGCAGAAGCTAACAAAATTCTTGGGGGGCTTATTTTGGGGGTCTTTTTTAATGTACCAATGTATGTTTTTCCTAATGAATTCTTTTTCCATTATACTTCACAATAGTCAAACGAATTTAATATACTTTTAAAAGAGTTTCAAAATTTAAACATGGATTTGAGAAATTTATATTTGAAATTGCGAAATTTTTAATTGGACTTAATTTTATTGGACTTTAATTGGAAATATCGAATGTGTATTTACGACTTTTTCAATTGCACTTCAGTGTTCTCCAATTGGACTTACAGTTGCAAAATTCTAAAGCCCAATTGAAAATTTGTCAAGTCCAATTCAATATTCTAAAGTCATTTGTAAGAATAACAACTTTAATTGACTGTTCTGAAATCCAATTGAACTTTTCTCTAAATTAATTCTAAAATTTAATTACAATTTTGTCAAGTCAAAGTAGTTATATATGAAGTCTATGAAGATATAGTAAATGGAATTTTAAAATAAGGCCTTGTCTGATAAAGAAACATTACAAAATATACTAAAATATTGACAAATATGCACCTTTGATTGATTGACCATTTTTGGCAGAGCCGGAAATGGTACATTTCTGCAATGTACGATGCCGAGATCAGTCGATGACTTCGAGCAAGTGCAGAGGACGTTGTAAGTGCAGGGAGGGAAATGCATTTCCTCCATTTCTCTGTTGTATATCGAAGCACGTGCCAGTGACATCCATATCATGATCACAAGTGTGATTATAAGGAAAGCGTAGCCGAACTTGAAAAAGAATTCCAAACCCTACAATTTTGAATTAAAATTAACACGTACTCATTATTTTTTAAGTACCAAATTAAATTAAACTTTAAATTTAAATTCAGATGCTTTCAAAATATCCTTACGACTAAAAATAATTCGTAATAGAAAATTGTGGCACTATTGTTTTAACTTAAGTGTTCGAAAAATATCCAAATATCCTTGCTGTAATCCTGCAAAGCGTATTTTCTGTAGAAATCCTTTTTTATCGTTATTATTTCTTTATTATCACACACTATTAATATTAATTTTAATATGTTCGAATGTCGTAACCTATATTTTATATTTTTTTGTATACAACTACCACTTTAAATTTCATTACATAAACAAAATTTCTTTTAATTCAATTAATACACACCATTTTAATTTGTTTTTAAATATAATATTCACATATATTTGAGCACTATTTTAAATTACATTTATGCAGAAGATATTTTTGGTATTGTGACGAACGTTGCTATCGCGGAAGGATATGGAGTATCCTTTAAGCTTCAGTTAGAAACAAGCAACACTCATCCTTTTAAATTTGCGCTTTACGTTTAAACGTCCGACCCGCAGTACATCCAAAGTTGGTTTGAAACTTGCAGAAAGCAAAAGCTGCACCTGAAATAGTGTACACAAAGGAGCTTAACCCAAGCGCTAATTGGATTGCGCCACATTGAATTGGAAGCTAATATGAATATGTACATATATACTAAAGCACCCCGTGGGATATTTCACTCCATCGCTTTCGTGTATTCAAAGCGGTATTTCAGCTGAGCTTCTCTAAACAATTATATATTCCAATTCCTTGGAAACAGCTTTTTCCATGGGTTGGTGGTTACTGGAATCTTTATGTTAATATATTTTGATTTTTCAATATTGCATGTGCATTTCTTTCATTACATTAACATACCTTAGCGTTTGTTTAGAATTTAAGTTCATAAGAAAATTAACAATAAGACGTAGAGAACATAGGCAAAAGCAACACAAATAAAGAAAAACTCACTCCAACCCTTGGCTTCGAGTGATTTTCAAACTACACAAAAGTTCACATTTTCCTGGTTTCAAAGGACAATTCTCTACAGTTTAAATGGCAATTAAAATCGCCTTTTTTATTAACAACTTTTCCACTGAGTAACCTGAAAGTTTAATGAATGAAAAGTGCACTTTCAAATGCATAGATTAATCTTAATTTTTCCATTTAAACTCATTTACTTATTTTACAGCATATTCATTACATTTTTTTAATCAGTTTTACTTTAATTACATTTTCCAAACAAGTGCAAAAAGTGGAAAATCTTGCAATTACAAAATGTAGATAACACGTTGTTATTAATATTTATTTACACTAAAGGAATGCTAAACTGTTTAAAACACTCAATGTGCACATTTCTATGGATTCCTTAATAGGATTAAAGCAATTAGTGTTTATATAAAATCATTCAGCATATTTTCGAGACTATTTTGCGATTTAGTTTAAATGAACAGACTCGTTCTATAGATATAATACGATTATTTATTGTGTTTATTACATTACTAATTAAAAACATTGATTTACAGAATTTATATACATTTTTTACTTGAATTATGTTATAGAATATACTGAAAGCTTACCACAGGCAATTGCCAGTGATTATCGAAAATGGGAGAGCACTTAATACTGATTTCTTCTTTTAAAAAGCAAAAACAATACTTTTAAAATTACTTAAAAAATAAAATAAATCAGTAAATAATTTTTATTGCCAAGTTGTATTTTCAAGTCATTTGCACGTTATTTTGAAAATTTTATTTTTAAAAGAAACTCAAAACTCTTATCCAACAGAATTTTTAGCTATAAAAGTTTCAAGACTTCGTTTGAATTTTACGATGCAACCAGCAATAGTAAAAATTGTTCTTATCGCAAACCTTGAAGCTGTCCTCTGCAAAATAACAACGAACGAAAGTTAAAATACAATTCTAAAGAACTCATTGGTTGTAACCTTCTGTCAGAAAGCTTTCACTTATGCTTGGCGGGAAAATATTTTCCATGCTGTAGAAAAACGTAGTCTTTACATTTTGGAATTTATCTTGCGATTTAAATGTGATACGGCGGGCATGAGGATCCTTGCTATTGATTTAAATTCATGTTTTGCATGAGAATTCATTGCTCTCAACGAGTAAGGCAAAATAAATAAATTATATATATATATATTTACCCATCCAAATGTTCTCGTACGTCGTATATTGACAGGGCAATTTCTATTTCATCTATCAGATTGTCGCCGATTGAACTAAGTACACGTGATGGTTTCTTTAGAAGCTGTTGGCATATGTCGGCATAAACTAATTTGATAAGGAGCAATTGCAATTATTGTCAAAGGTAAAAATTATTATCGATTGATTCCAAACTAACCGTTGTTCAAATTCAAATTGATTTGGATCATCAGCAAGTGTTCCAGTGTGCAATGGAACTGCAACAACTTTGCCAACAAATCGCTCGTTTCCGATGCACTGAAGTTACTATTTCTAAAGCTGACTACATCGTCATTACTGAATTTCGTTCCTGTCTTTTTGTTGCTATGCAGGAATGTTTTTCTTGAGCCAGCTACTTCTGACCGCATTGCATTGCGTATCGACTTTCGTACACTTAGTGGAGCTTCAATTTCTGCTGCATCTTCTGCGGATCTTTAAGAAAAAATTATAGAGAGATTATATTTTAGTAAGGTCCAAAAATATACTTGTCAATTTATTACATTTTCTTCTTTAAATCATTTGCGCTACAAATCTTGCTTTCGGCAAATATAAACTCATAATCCTTGTAAAGTTTCTCCAAACCGATTTCCAAAAGTAATTCCAAAGGTTCGGAACCACTGAGACATGGAATAGCTAAACGTCGATTTGCAACTGATGTTATAATTTCAGCCAAACGATTTTTGTTCGTTGGTGTATTCTATAAAACGGAGAACAAATAATAAAGTAAAAAGTGTGTGGACTGGAAAATGCGACTGCAAAGCCGGGAAAGTAATTTTTGAATTACCACCAGATTGCACTTGGCAGCACATTGGAACACTATATGAAATGCTAATTTCAAATCCTTGTATGATGAGCAACCTATTCAAAATATACAAACTTATATATATGTATAGTATAATATAAATACTTATTAACTTGCATTTTAAAATGTTCCACAGTTTGTCTGTTATGTCTGTTAAAGGACGCAATTTTGCTTTATGCACCACTGCTTCGATATCATCTGTTACATAACCGCCCTCATCAAATTCCGCGAAACCAGAAATTTCCGTCATAACTTTGTTGACACTCTCAGACAGGTCTTCGATATCAATACCTCTAAATGCACATGACATAAGTTTTTCTCTTACAATAACTATGCTTTACTTCTATATACGCACCTCCCGCACCTATATAGCGGCTCTTTAAAAACTGTCGCTTCAGTTTGCTCATGTTCTTGCCTGTATTCCATAATGTCATCTCGTATGAACATTAAAATTCGCAACTGATTAATATATTCTTCCGTTGCCGGGTTACAATCACCAACACAGAATTTCTGCTTTAAAATCACATCACATGTACCCAAATCGATTAAAGAAGGAAGTAGAGCAGCTGTCGTTCCGAAGCATTTAACGATCACATTCGTTTTAATGAGGTAAGTATTTTCAATACTAGTCTCAACTTTGGATATAGACCCATACGTTGAGTAATGACGTTGCATCAACTGTTCAGCGTTGATATCATGAGTTGCTACGACTCCTTCGAAAGTTACAATTCCACGCGACCAGAAGCCAGGTACGAATTCGTGCTGAAACAATACGGTCTTTTCATAATCCTTAGCATCACAAAGAATCCATAATGATCCCAGAATGTTTGCAGCTTCACCACGACGATTGAAGACAGATGCTGCTATGATACTTCTGGCATTATCTGTTGAGATGCCCCTATGACACTCTTCTTCCAAATGCCAAGGATTTATTGCGATTACATTCAAGTCGATGGAAACGTCAGCAATAGCGTCCACAATACATTCATCTTTTAGTGGACTACCGGTCACGTCTAAGTTAGGGCTACGTTTGAAAACTGCCTCGATTGGCGTTATATAATTAAGCAACTTCGCTTCGCTACGATCCTGTTTTCAAAAAAAATCATTAAATGATTTAATAGAAACAAACAATCCCGCTTACCTCTTTGCACAAAAAAACAATTTTGGATCCTGCTTCTTCTGGCCCAACAATATGTTTTAAATATGATGGTGCATCTGCGTACTTCAGTGCGTAATTCTCTGAATAATTCCGACGCATTTCGGCATAGAAGTCGGCTAGGTTTTCCATCTTTTATTGTCCAAATTTGATTCAACTAACGACTGCAAATGATAGTTCAAAATATGCAAAACTTTCGAAATTACACTTTCCTTAAAAGTGCGCGCAAACAAAATAAAATGGCTCGGCAGCACTGCATTTTGAGATCAGAAAACCTTTCCAGAAAACCGCAACTTGAAATTTCCCTCGTCGTTCTTGGATAGCAAAAGCTAGTATTTATTAATTATAAAAAGGCAACTATTGTAGTTGCATGCAACAGCATAGAAAATTATGTATTTGCTGACAAATGGCTTCTGTAATAAAGATAGTTAACAGATTTGGCTTCAAATTCCCAAAATGGGAAATGGTCGCCTGATACAAAAGGAAAATTTAACCCGCTCTGGTTAAACTATTTCTCAAATTATTAATTTTTGTACACTATTAAAGTTGTTTTAAAAATTTTTCAAATATAAAAAACTGAAAAATATGTAATCTACAAAGTGTATGTAAAAGTACATTTTTTTTTTCTGTTCCAAACCAATTTCAAATACCGGGCATGAAGGAGGGAATTTTTCGTGCGAATTGTGGCAACTCTAGTTACACGTGCTTATTTCTTGTTTTGCTCTGCGGCTCTGTTTACTCTGTTCTGAAACTTCAGGGCACGCAATTATTGTTATAATTATCACAGTACGGTAAAAGTAATGAAATATCCTATGGAAAGCTCTGAATCGGAATATGATTCCGAGAATAACTCGGACTCCGCGGTAAGCGGTACAATTTTAAATTAATTCTTAAATAACGAAAACGTTTCCTATCTCTTCTAATTTAGTTGCAAGAAGCTTTTGCACGCGGCGATCTTAAACCAGGTCTTAACGTAGAGTTTACTTCTAAAACGGAAAGAATCAATGATGTAGTGAGTATTGTGTTCTAAAGCAATTGTGGATTTGCATTGGAATTTAATCTGAATGTCTTTTCAGCCGAAGCTGCTAGCCAAAGTAAAAGAAATCAAGTTGGACTTGTCATGGCCAGAGCGTATGGATATGGTTAATGACCTGGCGCCAATCGCCCCTGAATTAGTAGTGCAAATGGAGAAACATGAACAGAAGCGTGCCAGCCTTTTCAAAGGCAATGCAAAAATTCCCTACGTAAACCCAGAAGAAGATGCAGTGTTGAACGATTTTAAGCGTGAGATGCTCTTTCACAGACAGGCACAAGCAGCCGTAATCGAAGGCATTCAGCGGCTACATGAGTTGAACATCAAAACACGTCGACCAGATGACTACTTCGCAGAAATGGCTAAATCAGATGAGCATATGCAAAAAGTGCGTGCAAACTTAATGGCTAAACAGGAGGGTCAGGCAAAATCGGAAAGAATCAAGCAAATACGTGAACAGCGTAAAATGGGAAAGATGCTCGCTAAGCAGACAAAGGTACAACGTGAGATGGAAAAGAAAGAAATGTTGGACAAACTGAAAAAGTTCCGCAAGGGCAAACTTAAGAATTTAGACTTCTTGGAAGATGCGAAAGCCCTAGAATCAAAGCAAAAGCAATCGGCTGAAAAGCGGAAGCAGCGAAATAAGAAATTTGGCTTCGGTGGAAAGAAAAGTGGAATTAAGCGCAACACAAAGACGTCTGCTGCAGGATTGGACAAAGTAAAGAATTTCCGGAGGAGATCAGCTGGTGCTAAGAAAAAATTAAGTGCAGGTAGCAACAAACGTGTTGGCAAATCTCGTAGAATGAAGGCGAAATCAATGAAATAAAGTCTGCTAAGATGCGGTTAGATTTACGGTTTTCCTTTTAAGTTTAGAGATACATATATTGGCTTTTAATATACTTATCAGAAATTTATAGAAACTTATTGTAAAGTTTTTAGATTTTCTCATTTTTAAAAGTTATTTTTTATAATACGACATTTTATTAAACTTTTGAATTTACGACTTAGACCGACATATTTTTAATTTATTCTCTTCTTTTTAACTTTTGCAAGTGCAATTCGTAGAGGTTGCGAAGGGATACCATCTCTCAACATTTTCATACTATCATAAAGAGGTTGTTCTCTTTTCATAAATTAGTAGATAATGATTTCAAACATTACTTCTTTTTCGATCATTTTTCCTCTTTTTACATTTTTTATGTGTATTACCTATAATCGCATTTTCATGTAATTTTGCATTTACATTATCGCTGGTTTTGGTACATTTCTTTTTTTTCTTTGATTCCGCACGCATAGTAAGATTATTATCGATAGAGGTGTTATCCTTGGGAACGTTTACGTGCTTGATTTTTACATTCGGAACACTTTCCGTATCTACCAGAGGTGCTCGCAGCTTCACTTTGCTCACTTCTACACTCCCCTCCCTTTCTATTTCTTTCTGGATTTCATTGCCTGCGTTATGCTTTCGCTTTTCTGTTTTATCATACTTTAAAGCGCTCTTGGTTTGGTCTTTTGTCTTCCGTTTAACTTTTGGTTGCAAAATACAATCTTCTATAGCATTTTCTCGTTTATCTACAATTGCGGCGGACTCTTTTTTCTTAGCCAAAATAGTGGTCAACATCTCCTGCTCTTGCATTTCCAATCTGGCCAGTTTTCCACTAAGGTTTAACCCATGTCGAGCTCCTTTGTGAGCTGTCCTCCCTCCACATGCCTTAAAGAGTTCCTGATCAGTGAGCTGTTTGAACTTCTTAACTTCAATGTCTGGAATTTCAATTTCATTTGAGACATTAATCTCATTGCCTTTCTGCGTCAACAAAGATGACTGCAAGAAATTTCCATATTTATCATCACTCCTATCTTTTCGTTTCTTTAGCTTTCTCACTGAATAGCTCTTCGTTGTAATTTCCACCGACTCATCACGATTCTTCAAATCCATGCTAACACCATTATCATTAGCCTGTACAGCTATATTACTGCTTGCTTCGTTGAATACTCGCTCCCACCAATGATTATTAAAATCGCTAGCGGCCTGATCTGCTCCAAATCCGGCAGTATCAAATTTAAGATTCGCTTTCAACGGCTCAACTATACCATTCATGTTTCTTCCCAATCCACTGCCATCTTTCCATCCATTTTTGATAAGTATCTTTTTGGCGAAATCCATTCTAGTTTAATTATATTATTTTTAGCCTAACAAAGCACCAAAGATTGAGTTCGTTGGAAATTTTTGTAAGAGATTTAACACGTTTCTGAAAGTAAACCACTGAGGCCGTCCCCATGATTCTCATAAAGCAATGGATTCATGGATCAGCCTTTTTGTCTGAATTTAATGAAATATTTTGATCATCACAACACTTTTTATCATCCGCATTTTTAATTAGTAATATTCAAGAAATTGGAAAAAATTACAGAAGTTTTAAGCACACATCGCCTATAAATTCGTCGGTTGACAGAGCAAACACAACCCTAACGACAAGCGATGTTTACAGCTGTCAAATTTATAATCCCAAAATCAAGACGGTTGCTGAAAATTTCTTTGGCTATTGCTCAGAGATCTCTGCTGATTATCTCTACTACTGTTCTACTCTGATCTGATTATCTCTGCTATTACTTACGACTATGATTATTGAACATAAAGACTTCGCTGTAAGCCTCCATCTGGATCAAAGTAATCTTTATGGACTCACTAGATTAATTAATTTGCTCTGCACAACCTCAAGTTTATTAAACAGAGCCATGTATATCCATAACCAAAATAAGACACAACCTGTTTCCTCCTTTGTTTAAAACTACAAACTTAAAAGTTTTGTACTAGAAAAAAACGCATTAACTTGAGTATTGTGTATTTCATGCTTTTATTATTTAAATACTTGTTTCAAGTTACACAATCAATTACATGTATGTATGTATATTTTTATTACTGGCTGATTCTAATATTAAAAAAAATGGTTTAATGACAATGCAACACAATGGTAGTCTAATGACACATTTTTGTCAATAATATTACACACCCAGCCATTTCTCCAATGAATTTTGGAAATTCATCAACTTGTCCCCAAGTGGAAACAACAGTCTGAAGTGATGTTAATAGTAATGAGAGCGCACGCAGTGTTATCTTCACAGACAAGTCGATGATCATTGTTTTCCTTAGTTAAAGGCTGAGTGAAGGCAATATCAAAGTATAATGTTTACTGTATTTATTACGGTTTCCCAAAAAAGCGGATTGATCATCTACTAAAATTGTGTATAAATTCAACGACTGGAAATTTAGATACATTCGTTCTCCAGTAAATTGCCGACTTCTATTTGAAAACACAACTATTTTTGACTCGTGATAGCATCGGAAAAATTGTCGCTTTAGTTTCGATATTGAAATTCTTCGAAGTATTCACAATTTTTAAAAAGCGTATGATAGGATTTGTTGTTTTTTTATTCTCTTTTAAACTTAAATAAGTGTTTTTAACTTTCGTTCTTTAAAAACAATTAGATGATGGAGTTGCTTGTTTTCAATAATAATAAATGTTATTAACACTTTAAAAAGCGAAGAGGAGCAAGAAGGCCATCATAAGACAGAACAAACCCATAGCTTCGGAGAGGGCGAAACCCAGGATAGCGTATGAGAAGAGCTGTTGTTTCAATGATGGATTCCTTGCGTAGCCGATAATGAGGGAACCGAATACTGTCCCGATACCAGCACCTGTTTGTATTGGAAGTAAGAAAACAACGACACAAAATTATATTAAATTACTTTTAAATATATAGATAAAATTGTAGAAAGCTGCGTATTGTGGTAATATTTTTATATTTATATTATTTATATTTATATTTATTATAAATATGCTCGTTTATATTATTTAAGTACATATATCTTCAAATTGCACGTCGAACCTTCGTGATTGCTTTTGCTGTCAGTCACAGATTAGTCTGAATTGAGTTCTGCATACAGAAGATGCAGCAAGCACATCGCACTTAAAATGCTGGTCACAAAAGATTTCAATGTGTGCGCTGTAAACAGCTCATCACAGAATTTCTTGTCCCTTTGCCTTTTAATCATACAAGTTTCCTGCTGGGAAATATTAAGTTCAAACACACCAACTTGTGTTTAAAATGAACTTTGACCAAATCTCAGACCTTCCCGAGGCATGATTAGAGTAATCTGCATCCTACGCGTATCTTCCTAAGAAAGGAAAAAGCGTGGAAATACTCGTTTGTGAGCCCCAGATGCTAGATTGCAACTGACTGGCTAAATTAACCAGAACGTTTAACGTACAATGATATTTCTCACAATATACGCGTATCCACTAGAACGCAGCTTTCTTTTGCAAAGTTAAGACATAAGTTTGAATCTTCCAATACTAACCGGAACCAGCCACACCGACTGTTGCAGCTCCAGCACCGATGAATTTGGCAGCAGAATCGATGTCACGTGTGACTGGAGAGGTCTGGAATGACCTGATTTGTGGCAGTAATGCTACGGGTGTTGTGTTCTGCGCAGCCAAAGTTTGACTTTGACTAACGACTGCACTGCTCAATGGTCGCAAGTACTGCTTTGTGCCGTTAAGAAGCTAAAATTGATTTTAAATATTACACGTATATACATATGCTTATTATATATAATATAAAACCTATAGTTTAAATCAATAATTTAGTTTATGTATTAAATTTATTCATAATTACAGTCTACTCATACTGTAAGACTAAATCTGAAATATAAACTTCGCCTGATGTAACAGTCGCACTTCAAACCAAAAACAAGAGATATTTACACTATTACGGATACGGTTATGCAATCACTTAATTATATTAAATTGAAAAATACGTGTTATATTGTACTTCCTTCATTTATGCAGACTTTAAATAATCTTAACCTATTTCTGCAGCCCAATACGTCTTCTTTCCTTAACCTATTTACCACTGCATGTTGTCTATTGAACGATAATGTTTCCTTATTATTGATAAAGGGAACCAAACATGTTTTAATTTGTAAAGTATATAAAGTTTAGCCGCATTGTCCAGAATGGTTACACCAAAAAGCTTTTAGCGACTTATATTTTCTGGGAATTTAACGGTTTCTTCAACGGGTTTCGGTTTTTGTTTAAGGAAAATACATCAGTTCTTTTTGTGAAGTACAAATTGTATGCATAACCTCAAATAGTTATGTAACTTTCTTGAAAATTACAGTATCTAGTGTACCACCACATAATTAACTTTACTTATGTAATCTTACGTTTGATCAAGATTCCCAATGTTAAAATTTAAAATTTGTAATTTAGGTGTTTAACTTTACTTACAGCATTCCTGGCAACTGGAGCAATACGTGAGACTGTCGACACGAACATTTTTCTTTATTTTCTATAGGTCGCTTGGAAATCAACAATAAATTGAAATTAGCGCACAGTTGCCCTAAAAAAATAATTAGAGAATTTATTTCATTTATTTATAATTGGTTTTATCTAAGATATGGTGAAAAAAATATTAGTGTGCTGCGGCTACTGCATACCACAGAAAAGTTACGTAATTACTACTACCCGGCAACTACGTAACTTTGCTTAGATGCATTTTATAAAACTCTATTAAAGTATTTTCCAAATCCACTTCCATATGTTATTTAATTCATTTACAATTTCAGTTTTCCTCGATTGAAATAAATTTTCTAAATTCCACGCTAGGAAACCGCTTTCGTAACGTCACGTCCAGATCGCTGCACCTTCAGAACTTCGTGACAACTCGTCGTTTTGTTCACAATTCTGCTCGGCTGTCGAGATAGACATTTTTATATGACTCAAGATGGCCGTCGATCGAAACGTGAATTTTGATTTTGTAGGTTTCCCAAAAGATACGAATGGATATTCACTTTTCTGTAAGTTGCACTTATTTGACATAATAACATCACCAACAAAATTGGGATTTCGTTGAAAAACTTTTCGTCTGGATGATTATTTAACCAGTGGCAGCAGCACAAGTAAAATTTTTCTTAAATATCAGCAGAGCATGTTCTCGTGTACTCACTTCCAACAAATCCTACAACAGTGTGTTAGACACGCGGAATAAAACCGTGAAGCCCATTCATCTGGCTTGGATCCTCCTTTAACCATGTGGCCAGAGTTGCCGTTCGGAAACATAAGTGCCACAATTGTACACATCTTTCTGCTAGCCACATCGACACATTGATGTGGAAAATACGCATTTCATTAATAGATACCCAATAAAAAATCGTAAAAAAATTATAATAATAATTGAATGATTTGTTATTTTCATTTTTAAGGAGATAACGTTTGGAAATAAACCCCTTAATATTTAAACAACAGATTTAAAGCATTACAAACGGTTGTACTATTTGGTATTATTATTAAGGGATTTGTTTTGAAATTACTTTATAATATTTAGTCCACGGCAACACTGATAATGTCCCAGAAGTTCGGCAAAAGATTGATAGATTTATCTTTATTAAATAAGCACGAATGCGACAGAGACAACTATAGAAAATATGTATATGATGCCACCATTAAAAATTTAATGCTATGTAATTTATATACGTGTCCTGCCTCAAATGTCTGCAACAATATGTTGCTTATTACATCATATATCTTACTATAAATTACATAAAAGATTACATGCATATACATCCATCCTATTATGGATACACACATTATTCTGTTTTCTAAATACTAAAAGTATTGTTACTCATGTAATATTACTTAGTGTTTACTATCTCTGCAATAATACTATAATGAATTTTTTAATCTTTCATACATAATTACTTACTAATATTACTTAATAACTTACTAATATTACTTAATTACTTACTAATATTAATTATGAAATCCGTATTTAAAAACAAGCAATTATAACGGTAACATTGTAATACTGTAGTATATATAATTAATATATACTCGTTGGTACTTCTATGCAAAATTCCATCCAAGGTTTTGAGAAAAGAAGAGTTATGACGCTGTAATTTCTATACATATTGGAGAATTTTTTAAATGCTAGCAATGGAGTTTTTCTTTAGGTTTCACAAAGTCAGCTTTATTCAAGACTAGCCCAGTATAGAAAATTCTATTATTCCATTTTATTGGATATACTATGGAAGGAGCCTTACCTAAACATTATAATACGCTTTCCGCCCCTTTAGGAGAGTCTATATTAATAGAATATTAATATCTATAAACCATATTTAGAGACATTTTTTCGGAAAGCTTTTACTTTTCCCGTAAAACAAGTTTATAATTTTTCCTACTTTTTTTGATATTTATTATTTTTTTGAAAATGAAGTTGTTTAGAATGCTATATAATAGGTTATATTTTAAGAAAATATAGTCAGTAACGTGTGTACGTATTTATTTTATCGAAATCGGTGCAGTATAATTAATAAGTATAAGTAAAATTAAATGACCTTTCTAACATATATCATTCCGATATGTGCCGCGATTACGGAGATATAGGGCATCAAAGTTTCAAATTTTAATGCCTCATATTTGCAAAATGAGGGCGTGGCACAACATAACAAAATAACAACACCAAAACCGCTTATACCGTGGAATGTGGTTCTATTCGTACAAAGCCATTTATTTATATTCCCAATAATATGGATTTGCTAATATCCATCGTTTCAAATTTATATAATAAAAAGAACACAATTTTCTCTTCAAAATGAAACAAAAATTTTCCGCTCCGCTCAATAGTTGACATTAAAAAAAAAAACCACCCTAAAAATCGTTTCTAACTTTCGGTGCTAAATTCACGCACGTAGAATTGCAGGCGAGTAAATCTCGTCGACAAATTTACTAAGTGGTATTTGTTCCCATAAACAGCTAAAAACTGCCAATAAAATGGTATAAATAAAGGTAACTAATATCAAACATATTAGAATCACAAATTGTTTAATGTAAAACGGAGAATTGTGTACAAATTTTGCTTTATTTTTGTCGGGCATAAGCCCGAAATTGCATAACATCTGCAAGAAAACTTATTCACCATAATGGTGAGTTTGTGGGATCAAAGTGCAGCACTGTTGCCAGCCTAATATTATCGGGACGAATTTAATTTATATGTTGGTAAATTATGTGAAATTTAATTTAATCTAATAATATCTAAATGAAATATTGTAAATATAATTTGGTGAATAATCTAATCTGTTAAAAAAGTTTGATAATTTCACAACTGAAATATTTAAATTTAAATAGGTCCATATGCATTGAAATAACCATATTTTTCATTATTAGTTTCCAGAATGAGATGAAAGAAGCTGTTCTCTTGGCCGTAATGACTTCAAGTGCCCGATATAATGTTCAAAACTTTCCGAAACTAATTCTTGAAGTATTCTTGACCTAATTCTTCAACAATATTCTAGTAATATTTGCAAATTAGTGTCATTTAATACTTTGGCTGTAATGTAAAACACCACAGCAAATATGTTTTCTAGAAACTCACCACACTAAGCAAACGAAGCAACTGAATAGCATTTAATCAATAATCCCGAGAAATTATCAAGTTGGAAAGAAACAAACATTGTGTGCTCGCGCTACATTTGCTAGCTCGTGTGTGGCGAATCAACGCGAGCGAAAAGGAACGAGACCCAATTAGAAGCCCAGAAACATAGTAAATTTCTTCGGCGATTCCGCAGTCATTCGTCGAAGGGATATGGCCGTGTTTTTAATTAACATTTGTAAATTCAATGGCTGCGGAATCACATTTCCTAGTTTGGGAGATTTAATACAACACATAGAGGATACACATATTGGTAAGCTTAAAAAAGCGAATTTCAGTAAATATAAAAGTTTCAAAGGTTCTTTAATTATAAATCGATGAACAGATTAGGCCTTTGTACTATTTAGTGCATGCTAATCAGTGATTGTTACAAAAATCTAACCAAAATATCTAATATAATTGATGAGGTAGCCCCGCGTTTGCCTTCTAATATTTTCTTTTGTTCCATATTTCCCGTAATCAACACAACACTGCTAACAGCGGACCCAAAAAACCTCATTCATATTTCGTATTTGTGAAAATGCATATAAAAAAAATTAACATGTCAACTTTAAAACAGAAAAAAAAAAACAATTGCAGGTTGCTGTTTTCTTTTTATGATTATTGACAGTATTTGATGACCAAAAGTGAATTAAAAATTTTTAACTAGAAATAATTTCTCAAAGTGGTTGATATTAAATTTAACCAAATGGCTAATATCGATTTTCTCTCTTTAATGCGTTCACTGTGGTAATGTGTGTTTTCTAGTTGTTGGGGCGAGTATCTACTTTGTTGTGTGTTTACCGCAGGTTGTCTCCTCACTCTGCAGGGATGCCAATCCATGTCTTTTTTTTATAATTTCGAAAACGTTATTAATTTATTTGATCAAAAATCATTTTTTAAAATTGCATTATATTCTCACTGTAATAATACTTGGAACAGCTCTCAGCATAGTTTTTATTAGATTTTACAAAGGTGAAGGGAGTAGGCATTAGAAGGTAGGAATGTTGCCTTTAGTACACAGTATCATCTTTTCTAATTCGGGTTGTTGCTGCTTCAAACATGAATGTATTTGTGCCTATATATAAATAGGTTAATATTTTGATGAATACAAATTGAAATAGAACAGCTCTGAGCAAGTTCAGGTGCGTCTCCGTATACTTCAAATAAATTTTGTGTATACATTTTATATATATATAAACAGATGCAATGTGTTTACATGAAGGTATAACGTTTGGCGTGGTGCACATAGCTATATATATCGCATAAGTAATTATATAAATACGTATATCAGAATATGCTTATGCATAGTTTATATAATAAGTTATGCAATTGTTATGCACTCGCACGTAAGACATTAAATTAAATATATGCTTACCTTCAAATAGCATCTTTCTGTATACTAATTTACAGAGCTCAAGATGTTACAAGGTTTAATAAACTTATTGCATTTACTTGGAGTTTTAAATAGAAATCATTTCAAAAGACTTATCAAAATGTTCGGTTATCAACATTTGAAATAACAAGTGATTTATTTGAAAAAGTAAATAAAAGCAAATTAATCTAAAACCCAACGTAAATATTTGTATATGAATGTATTTGTGTATGTATACATATATATTTATGTATAAGTGATGACTATAGTTAAAAGAGTGACTGACTAACCTAATGACTATAATTAAATAAACAAACGAGTGTCGTCGGTTTAATTGGGCGCCATTCCAACTGAGTTTTGATAAAATCGAACATTATGTTTTGTAACTGAATGTGATTTCATGTGGAGTTATTATTTAGATTGCGTAAAACAACGAGTACGTATTCAATACGTTTTCATCATTTATTTATTATCACATTAATATTCAGTTGTACAAATGTAAATTAAAAATTAATTGTTTCTTTGTTTGTCGTATGCTTTGTTATAAAATGCTTACACTTTAACACAAACTTCAAACAAAGAACTTTAACAAAAAGGAATCATATCGAAAAAATAAATCACGTTAATATTTGTACAATAACCATTTTGTATTTAATCACAAAAAGCTTATATAAATAAAGCTTAAAAAGCTTAAATAAAGACAACCTCAAAATAAAATTATAAACACAAAACGATATCAAAAACATATGTACAAATTTGTGTTGAGATTTAAGAAAAATAAAAAAAATATAAACATCGTCTTCGAGTAATTTTATATTTGCAATAAATGCAGACGGCCTTGCAGTAATATTATTTACTATGTATTTTATTAAAAATACCAGTTTTATGGGCTGTTGTTTTTTTTTATTACTATTACAAATATTTACTTGTTCGTGAATTCGCAATTAAAAACATCCAAACACCAGATTTTTTATTCATCGTAGACTGAAACTGAATTCTTATTTTACACGTTCTTCTAAATATAAGTCATATATGGATACGTTTATGCATTTATATAAGGCTAAATGACTCATAGATGGAGGCAGAAGTAATGCCAGAAACTGATACACGTCTAAAGTTAAATTAACACATTTAATTATTGTTATCGTTCTACTGTTCCCGCCTGTCTCTCATTCTAGAAACAATATATAATTTTTCTTAAGTTTTAATACTTGATATATCTTATTAATAATAATGAATTGTTCCCAATTGTCTGTTTGTTTGCAGACTATGATCCTAAGGTTGTAGAACAGAAGGAGCAGGCTCAGCCTGCTTGTCTGCCGCTGAGCTATGTTCTGCGCTTCATATCGGATGCCGCACGTAAAGAGAATCCATTTCTTGGTTCTGCAGCTGCGGGCGTTGAACTGAAACGGAAACTGGCGATAAAACATCACAGCTACAGCATGTCGTCATCGAATCGCAGCAATACACCGACGGGTGAGCACTATACTCAACTATAAGTAGTCAACTTTGAGCATTTTCAATTTGACTTTTGAATTGAATGTGAATTTTAAAGCAATTAATTATTGCCACTTGCAGGAAGTGAAATGGACGAAGACGAAATGATTATCTCTGAGTCTGAGAATAGTAACGAGTCTTGGACTACAGAAGAATTCAGTTCCGAGTTCATAATGAGATACGGGAGCAGGTGATTGCTCGTTTTTTTTTTCTCTCCTATTCTTTGTAAATCCATTATTATTGCATATATATTTCATGCAAAGGCATTCCGGTTCTGGTATTAATGGTACACCAGGCAATGAGAAGCCGTTTGCGTGCCCTGTCCCGGGATGTAAAAAGCGATATAAGAACGTAAACGGAATAAAGTACCATTCGAAGAATGGCCACAAAAAGGACGGCAAGTGAGTAGGCTCGAGAATGTGCTGATGTGGTATAATTGTTGGTGATGATTCTTTGATTTAATTGCAATATTTTGATATATGTATTTGTGATGCGTCAAGTTGCTATTTATGCATGTTTTTTTTTCATTTTCTTTTCAACATCCACACAGAGTCAGAAAAGGCTACAAATGTCACTGCGGCAAAAGTTATAAAACTGCGCAGGGTTTGAAGAGTCATGCCCTGGTAACTCACAACTCATCTGCGGACAGTGTGCTAACGTCACAGCATATTGCCAACGTAACGAATTCGTCGAGCGGCATCTGCAGCGTACAACGAAGCAGCTCCCCGTCGCAGTCGTTGGGTTCCATGAGTCCTTCCAGCATCAGTAACATGTCCAGCAGCAACGGCAGTTGTCATGGTGGCAGCAATACCAACATCAACATCAACAACAGCAGCAACAGCAATGGCTTGCATTTGGCCACTGTTCTTGGTACGACTAATTGTCTGACGGCAATTGGAAGCCAGTGCAAACAGCAGCAACAACAAATATCTGCTGCTAGCAACAGTAACACGAACCCACTCGGAATATCAACGCTGTCATCATCATCATCTTCGTCATCGTCGTCAGGTAACAGCAACAATTTAGTTCGCAGCAATATTGGTTTAATTTCGATAAAATCAAGTAATGCAGCAACAGCAGTGACAAAAACTGCAACAAATTTAATTGCTGCCAATGTAACGGCAAGTAAAATCTTGAAATTGGCAACATCTGCAGCCAACGCCAATGCAAATATTGAGCTGCCAACGGCGCACCAGCAACAGCACCAGCAACAGCAACAGCAGCAGTTGTCAAAGTCCACAACTGCCACTAAAATAACACTTCCAAATTTGGTTAATTTAGGTATTTTAACACCGGCGACGTCGCCAACTAAAACGACACATTCGCTAACATTTACACAGCAACAGAATCCACCGCAGCACAGTTTAAACAATGGCACTGCAAATATAAGTGATGCGGGTTTGTTGCAACAGCAGCAGCAGCAGCAAATTCAGAGCAGTAATGCGACTCACACAAGCAACTTTGTAGTAGTTGAGCAAAGACAACAGCAACAACAACCACAACCACAACTTCCATTAACTCCCGTCAGTCCAAATGCAATAGTGCAGCAAAAAAGTATTGTCAACACTCAGCATCAACAGATAATTGTTGGCAGCATTCATTTAACAAATGCTGCTGCCATTAGCAACAAGCAAGTGCTGCAATCAGCAGCAGCAGCAGCAGGAAATGCTTCCAAACCAACGACTGTTTCAACCACAACTGCAGACGCTGTTGCTGGTGTTGCAGTTGAACCGAATTTCGTCGAAGAAACGTAGCCTATATTGAAGACTTTGTTAATGCGTCGAAATCTCTAAATGAATATAAGCTCATGAGCCGATTAAATGCCGCGTGAAATCTTGAATAACGAAATATATTAGGAACAAAAAAAAAAAAAATACAAAATACTAAGAAAAAATCATTAAAAAATCAAAAACAAAAAAAGAACAGAACAGAAAAGAATAAGAAAATTGCATCTACAATTTCTCTTAACATTGCGCTTTTTGTAGTTAAAATGTATGTATTTCTAATAAGCAAGATCCATTCCACTCACTACAACTTGTAACATCATTTAGGATTTTTTTATTCTGACTTTCATCATTATTATGGGAACTGTCAAGATAATTGTTCAGCTTTATTTTATTATTCATAAACTTCACAGATTTGTTTAATAGTTACAAAGAAAAATGTAATTTCCTAGCAAAGCGCGGCACTCCGTCTCTATTCACCGTCTCTCGCTAACTAACTCTCATTGCCTCCGGCGTTGCCAGATGACAGAACTGTGTACATCTTCTTTCGTAAACTGATTAATGTACTAGAAACGGCATTCAACTAACGACGACGGCATCAAAAATTGTGAAATGAAATGATTAAATTGTTTTGGTATTATTTAGCAAAAAAAAGAAACATTTTGAAAGCTTTCTTTTCTCTAATTCGGTCCAAATAATTGTAAAAATAATTATATTAATTTTATTATTATCATGTCTGTGTATATAAGAAATTTATTTATATTTTCTTCTCGAACAAAGTTTAAGAATAGTTTTTAGTTTATAATATTTCATGGACTGGACCAGACTGGACTGTGTAGGAAATTAAATAGTAGCTGTAGTTTGATGATAATTTGTGCAATATTTTCAACGTATGTTTTATTTAAATATATTTAAGTATTATTATTAATTTTTTTTTTTATTTTTCTACATTAACTTCTACTGTATTAAAATTGCAATTTCTGATCTCTTATGAAATATAAAAAAAAAAACATCGATTGACCGACAAAATGGCGTCCAATTAAACTTCATGGGATAACATTAAAGATAGTAAATAATTAAAATAAATGAATAATTAAAAAAGTAAGAGAACGTAAACAAAGTAGTTGGCCATGGTAAAATGATTGATAATGGTTTTTTGATTTATTTTTTTATCCTATTTCCTTTTTTTTCCAAGTTTAAAACTGCCAGATACTGGCAAAATAACGGATGTATGTAAATTGAATCCAATCTAACTCAAGTATTACATTTAGAATAATCATTTTGGCTAATATTCCTTTATAATATAAGAAATCTTAAGAACAAAAACTGCATAAAATGTAATTTAAAAATCCCCCACACACAAACAATGAAGGAACAAAATAAAAACACTTAGTTAATTTATCTTATGTTCATCATCTTTTAATTTATAGTTTAGTGCAATACTTTTACTATACTATAGCTTACTGTAGGAAGCATTCAAAACGATACAATAATTCAATCATGTATACATATATTCGTGCGTACATATGTATATTATTTATTTAATGCAATTTACTAGTTCGTTATTAGAAATGAAAACTGTTGGCGATTCCTTTGCATTTTTTGCCTTTTAATATTTTCATTTTATTTGTACGAGTTCTTAAAGAAATTGCTTAAGGAAGTTATTGTATAATAATTTGTATTCTATCATAATTTCTGATTCGGATTGTTTATATAATGGTGAAAAAGTTCATTAATTTCTTGATTAAGAAAACTAGCATTAAGAAGTACGAAATGAATGATAACTTTAAATAGCTTATATAATAACATTTTACAATAAAATGTTCCATTTCATTTTTTAGCCTTTGTGTTATTTGAAAGAAAAGCTTTCAAAGAACTAAAAATTTTAAAGTTCAGTAACAAAAATATGTTCAAATTAATAAAACAATTACAATGGATACTCATCACATACATATGCTTATATACACACATATACAGATACTATTTTCTTTATATAAAAAAAAAACACAAAATTCAAAAGCAAAAACAATCTTTCACCTTCTTCATTTCTCATCTAAATAATTGTATTTAGTTGTGTCATTTCTTTTTTTGTTATAAATTCTCTTTTCGTTATAAATTTCCGTTTCCTTTCTTTACTGAAACACACGTTATTTTTTTCTTTTTCTCTCTCCTTGTTACAGAATCCTCTTTCCTCCCATATAACGGCAACTATATCTATTCTAATTCGTCGTTGAAATGCTCAGCAATGACGACAACTACGCCGAAAACGCCCACAACACCGCCATTGATTAGCCCGCCGTTGATAACTGCTCCAAACAAACAATACAACAATAAATCAAATGCAACTCAATATCAGCTGACCAACAACAGTAATGTCAATAATAATAATAATAACAATAACAACTTTTATCAATCTTCTCCAATTTCACCAACATTTATCGAGCATAAATATTCGGCGAATATATTTAAAGAGAAGTTCTTGGCTACCTTACGTAACAACAATTACTTTAACAATTCCGGTAGCAATAACAATTTCAAGCTCAACAATAGCGACAGTAATAATAATGTTAATAATATCAACAATAAAAATGCATCAACTGCGACGGAGAGTGTTGAAGTTGTAGCAGGAATCAGTGCGGCTGGCAGTGGTGTTGGGGGATCATGCTCAATACAACAACAGCAACAACTAAGTGACAATTTCAAAAATAATTTCCTTAAAGCAACAATCAATTAGAAGTATTATCGACGCATAACGATAAATCGTTCATTCAAATAACTTTTTCCTAATGATGAGGAAGGCGATAGAAGAGTGAAATTTCACATCTCGTTAAAACGCATATTCGTTAAGATATTCCATTCCCAATAAATTCTATCCATAGAATGGAATGGAATATGAAATCAGTAAATTATTCGAAGAAATCGAGAAAGACAAGTTTTTGCTTTTTGTTATATATTTAGTTTTAATAATTATTTGTTTTATTAATTTATATCTTTTTCGAAAGCTCAGAATAGCTAACAAAACAGATGTTATTTTTTTTTTTGTATTTACTATTCTTTAAACTATAGCAAATCATGCTGAGCTTGAAGCCATTAATTATTGCAATGAAATTTATCTATTTTTCGAAATTTTATCATATCGAAATACGTATTCGAACTTGTGATTTATTTTTACATTAAATATGATTGTTATCCAAATATTATATTAAATTTAACACGATTTGTTTTGCCTTCACTCTACTTTTTTCTTCTATCATTATGTTGTCACTGTTATTATGTTTTACTTATTTCAAAATGTTTATTAAACTGCAATATCTAAAAATTATAATTATTTTAATATTTAATGAGACAAACAATTGCTGTAAATTATTATATCTATATATATACATGCATCACTTCGCTCAAAAACTATTAATTAGTCGAATTATTGTCGTGAAAGAATCACTTGAAGATGCTCATATTAAAAGGTTTGGTTGTGATGTTCCATAACAAAAAAAAAACAAAAAAAAAACAAAAATAAACAAAAAATATTCAAATTCCAAACCCATCTAAAAGAAGTACTATGAAAGAAAAATTTTAACATATATGTATTGGGTATATTTTCAGCTTCTCCTATTAAAACCGTATATAAACTGTATATAATTATATAGCTGTACATACTATTGTGTGTGAGCAGACTTAAAAAAAACATTAATGTATTAGTAAATTATATAGAGACAAATAAAATTGTAAAAACATCTTTATATTAGCTTAGTATTTGTATAGCGCTCTTACTACTCTTAGCATCTTATCTACATTAATGCATGTGATCCCATGCCAGTGAGTTGTAGTGGGACTTTCAGTAGATCCAGCCAGACGTGAAAGTACCTCGCGCAAAAGCAACAATACATGCACACATGCATATATAAATTAAAACAACTAAATACATATATAGAAACAAAAATATATTTTAGAAAAAAATATGTGAAGTTATTCTTCATCTAGTCATTATTGTAGTTAAATTAATTAATTTAGTTTCTTGTGTATTAAAATAAAATCAAATAAAAACAAACCTAAATATGTATAATTTATTTCAAAATATAGATACATTTATCAGAAATATTTTTGAATGCTTATATTCGAAATAATGTAATAAAACGATTTTTTGTTGTAACTTCAATAATATGCAATAATATCATGTAGAGTGGCTGATAATTATTATAAAATAGTAATCAGCTTATTTTTCATATAACACTAGCCAGATTTTATAACCGAAGTCACTCAATTTTATCCGTAACGCCTAAAGAGTTAAATGAGAAATGGAACATTTAAATTCATAATCTTTTATCTTCCTCTTTTTCCATTTAAAATTTAGAAAATATTTACTTCGCATTGATGATAGATTTTTAAAACATATTTCTTATTCAGAATTCCTTAAATATTTACAAATATAAAAGAAAATACACATACTCACACAGCTTTCTATATTTACAATTATACAGTGGAAGATAAACATACATATGGCTTGCATTATAATATATCTCGTGTAAAATTCTTGTGTTGTAAAGATTTGCCTTTATTTGTTTGACTAAAATTATTTAACTTTAATAAAATTTATACATATGTAGCATATATAATACGTGAAACGATACCAACAAAATTTTTGTTCTGTGTTTCTTAGTTAACTTATATTTCCTTTTGGTCCTCTCTTTTTCCGCCTGTAAGTAGTTCATTCATGATCAACATTTCTTAAATTAGAATTGTAATTGTGTGAAATAATATTATGTAAAAAGAAATAAAAAATAATTTTAATAAAAAAAAAGAGATACGTTTAAAGAGATACAATATTTGATCTTATATAAGACTGCTGTTTCGTTCGTAAATATAGTTATAGAATATACTGTAATTAAAATAATCGATTAACTACTAATACTACTACTATACTACCTACTACAATATTATTAAAGAAAACATACATAAAATTTCAATATAACTAGTGAAATATTTACTTTATTTGCTTTTTGTGATCTACTAAATATGGATTATAAAATTAAAATTGTATGAGGCAGAAAATCAAACTGAATCTTCTTTGTTTATCAACAATATCTATGAAGAAATCCAATATATAATATTCATTTATTTTTAAATTAAGTTTAAAGAACGTCATTGAGAATTTAAGAGGAGCAACTTTATTTAAAAATATAATTTTAATTAATTCAAATTACTACTTTTTGTCATACAATAGTTAATTACGTAGCTGAAGATTAGAACTGAATTTATTTATATTTCAAGCAGTAAAACATTGGAACTGGACATTGCTTCGACGTAGCCTTCACTCCAAAGTGTGAAGCCGCATTAAGTGCAAACTACGACCGATGATTAAGACGGAAATTTTAGATAAGTCGTATGTTTCGTCGATTTCATAAATTGCCAAATTAAATATAAATCAATGAATTCGATTCAAAGCTTCAAAATTATAATAATGAGTACACTCCATGACATAATCATAATAATCTATTTATTTATGAATAGTCTCATTTGATGCAATACAATTTTATGTTATTTTATGCTTAATATTTAATTGTTATATTATTAATTACTCTGACATCGCATTTAAGGTAAGGTTACAAAGGCGACGGGGGGATACTTTGTAGTTTAGACGTTCCATATGCGTCGTGAAGACGTTCCTTTGGTTTACTATATGTGGTACATCCATACATACAACACATGCATGTCTTTAGTACATGTCAGCCAGTTTTTTTTTTCTTTTTTAGCTCCATCAGCGAAAATTTCGTTATTTCTTTGTGGCAAGCTGAGGTAAATAAGAATTTATTTTTTCTACGAGTGCACGATTACCATTTAAGGACACTTTCTGTCTAATGATGCTTAATATATTTGTATCACGTTGTTCAACTGCACAGTCAACTGCTTCATCATATAGGCTATATAAATAAAATAAAAATCAAATAGTTATAATTATTTTCATTGATACTTTTCAACAGGTAAGTTATTTAATTTACTCTATTCTTCGGCTATACTTACTCCGCCCTCATATACCAATGCGCCTTGCGACCATCGCGGCATTTTAAAATATATTTACGGGCTTCATGTAAATTATTTTGCTTAAGACAAACCTCAACGAATGGTTCGTAGCCAATAGGACTTTTTTTGCTTTTGGAAAACTTTTCCAAATCATCCCACTTTTTTAAATGCGAAAGAGTTTCAATGCGTAACCACCAATATCTAAGGTAATTTCATTAGTATATGCGCGGAATATTGTGGAATTTATCTTGGAAAGAAACCTTTTGTCTGGTATTTTGAAATCACTTCGAATTCGGTCAGCTTCCTTTAGTTCACCCATTCTTAGTAATTGAAAAACAGTGTCATGTATTGACATTCCATAGAATTCAATGTGTCCGTGTGTGCTCGCAAATCTACCCAAATTTTGAATCGTTTTATAAACGATTAATGATTATTTTTGTTTGTAACATATTGTTTATTTTCTTACTTAACCGTCAGGATCTTTTGCAATTTTAGCATTTTGCCGGTATCTGAGCAAAGGTCAGCTTCTATATTTCTCCGACCTTGCGTATAACTATTGGTAATAGTCGACAAGTTTGATTCTAAATTTGCTCCCTCAATAGCATTGCGCAAGTGATATTCTGCAATAGATTTATGATCGTCTTCGGTATTGAATATATCGTAGAGTGCTGTCCGACTCCATTCGGACATGGTTTTCTTGTACATATTCAAAGCCATGGGGTATTCGCGTATAATTAGCTAAATTAAAACTCGAATGGATATTAATAATTACATATATCATACATACTTCTTACATGGAAGTTGGTGAGCATCATTTTTTTCTTTATTTCCAAAAGAACTTCTGATACAAGTTCCGTATCGCCCGAATGTGTAGCACTTTGGATTGCTCTATCATATTGTCCTAGTTTTAGTAGTAGAGGAACTTGTAATGATGGTCGCGGTTCCAGCTCGAGTAGCTGAGTAATAACAGTAATAAAGAACTGCTTCGTATATATTATATCTTTTACCTTAATAGCAAGTTCGTCTCGTCCCACTAAATGGGCCTTCTCAGCAATGTTGCAAAATGAGATCCCTTCAATAGACGGATTCTTAAATTTCTCTGTTATTTTGCGGGCAACATCAGCATCGTCTAATAATTAAGATGAATAGATTAGTTGTTATTATTTAGCTCAAAAATCATTTGTTAAGGTTGATACTTCTATCATTGATGACTTTGTGATAAGCCCAATGTTCCAAAATCCACGATTCTGGTAATTTCAAGTGTTTTGCCACACGTATTGCAATAGCGTAATTCTTACGAAATACAAGTCTTGCAAGTATTACCTCAGGTTTCAAATGCGAGAATCTGTGCACACAAATTAAAGCAGTATTTTATTTATGAATTTGCTCCATGTTCATGAGTTTAAAAATGCATGCATACTGATTATAAGTTAGCGGCATTGAGATCTTTGGATGCCTGAGTGCATTAAGTACACGAAGTATACGGCAGATCCTGATATATTCTTCTGGATTATGGGATGGTATGAAACCCTTCCCAAAGTAAGCAGTCTGGAAAATAGTTTATAGTTTATCACAATGTCGAATTAATTACGAAGTGGTTAAAGTGCCTCTTAGTGCTAAACCGGAAATTGTAGAAGCGCATTATTATTGGGTTTTACTTACCCGCAACAAACACTTCTGTGTCTCTGTGCATAGTTCATAACAAGCTGCCTCTATGCATTCCTTTACTGCCTCGTCCATGCGATCTCTAAACAAACTTAGATATTCATCAGATTTATGTGATTTTTCCTGAAATTTCTTATGAGCCTCGAAGAGGAAACTCGACGGTTCTTGACTATTGATTGCAAAAATATTTTGTACGCACTTCGGCACCTTCTGAATCATTTCATGAGAGGTATTTGTTATAATACGAACGCCATCCATTTCAGCGGTCATGAATATGGCGGGATCGGAACTGAAGAGATTTTTGTCGCCATAACGATTGACGACAAGAAGGAAGGACGGATAGGATATTACGACAGCGTCCGCTCGATTGTTATCTACATTCGATATCCATTCAATTTGATGCGGCAGATCTTTACGTCCTGTGTCGAACTCGCAGAATTTCTGTTGCATATCAATTGAACCCATCCAAAGAATTCCGTTGTTTGTATAAAGTGCAAGATTTTGGTGATTGTATGAAAGGGACATTAAAACGATGTGATCAAATGGTTTGTCGAAAAGATTGCGTGTTATGGTGCCAACAGACTCCCCAGGATACAATTTGATAACTTCTCGATCACGTCCGAGCAGGCAGTAGCTATTACGACCTTCGGTCACAATTTCCCAACAGGTGCACTCAGACATAGATTCTAAGGTAATTACGAATTTAATGATTCTTTAGCAAATTAAAAGAATAAAATTTCTCACTTGGTATTTCTGGTAACTGTCTAGAGCGAAAGTCCTTAGAATTGTTTTGCTTAAGAAAAATTCTGCCACTCGTTGTCATAACAGCAACTCCAGTTCCCGAGCTGGATTGAAATATTTTTGCATCAGTGATCTAAATATTAAATTAAGAGAAATGCATTTATATTCCAGCCTGTAAAATAGTTTTTCTTATTACCTTTGTTAATCTGGCTTCTTGCCCAATACTATAGGATTCCTTTTCCTCACCGAACATGTCATAAATATAAACCAAAGCATCGTCCTGCACACAAATAAGTTCTTCGTTGTCGGACCAACCGATTGCTACAAGTTTCCCATGACTCCACTGAAGGAAGGCAACATTTTCAAATATAATTTTTATTAAAGCTTTCTATATAACGCACTATAATCTTCGATAACTCTTGCCCGCTAGTGTCAAAAATACGAATCACAGGCTTCGAAACTCCTTTTACCGGTACAATCTTTTTCGGATTACGTGTTATTGCCATCGGCCCACCAAATGATGCGCCATATACTTGCATGTATTCCAAATCTAGATCATAAGGCCAGTCGGGAGTGAGAAAATCTATTTTTCTAAGTTTTGAGTTAAGTAAAATTGTTAGTACCAAATTCTTAATGGTACACGGCTGTAGATTCAATTTACCTGTATGTGTCAGGGCGTAAGATAAACCAATCGCCTGTGTTATGCATAACGAGCACCTCTACGGAGTTTTAATATTGGATTGAACTAAAAGTATATATACTGTGTTGAAGAAATATCTAAAATCGCAAATCAGGGTTGTGGTATTAAATGTCATGCATTTGTCATAAAATGAAGGTACCCATCAAAAGTTGAATTGAACTTGTATTATACACGACAATTATAGATAATACAGCATTATTGAGTGTACGAAATTATAACAAATGTTCTTCTACACCTTCGTCTTTTTTGCGTATATTATAAACCTACAAAAACACATTCAAAAACGCCTATAACATGGAGCTTACAAAAACCCGGGTCTGTTTGTCAATCAGTTTTTGCATATCTAGATCCCTGCAATTGCAACTTTAATTTTGTTTAATTGTTGACGCAAACAAAGTTGCACTTTTTTGTATATTGTTTAAACGTAGAGAATACCAATGGGTATTTTTCAAATATTTATTGGCGTTGCTCTTGGCTTAGTAGCGCTTGTTTTGATTAACAAAAATGCTCGTATAACTAACGAACCGCATAATAGTCGACGTGGGGGTCACAATTCTTCCAGGAGACGCTCATCTAGCGGCTATCATACGTACGTATATTTATACATTGAAGTTTGTTAGTTAATGTAAAATGTTTTCCATAATTAATTAGGAAAATCGGCGAAAATTGTGTTATATGCCTAGAAGAGATGGAGGAACGTGATATACATTACTTTAGTTGTCACCATGCTTTGCATGATAAATGCTATAAACTCTACAAGAGACAGAATAAAACCTGCCCAATTTGTAGAAAGCCTGACACAAGTTCTATCTAAAATCTTTGGGAATTATTTTGAATATGAATAATAATAAAGTATAATTTTTTGATAATGTGCAGATTGCAAAGAAATAAGAGAAAAAATTACTAAATATGTAATTTTAAATCCTTGCATACAATAAACATTTTAACGTATTAAGTTATTAGTCGAAAGTATTATTATTAATCGAATTAAAAATCTCAATTGAAACTCTCATTTACAGTTTATATTATAAACAATTCGTTTCACACTTCCTTTTTGTCACCCAGCGAGTAAGGTTCACTACAGCTAAATTTTTTTTTAAGAACACGCGATAAAATTTTATCATAAAAAGAATTGAAGTTTTTTTTTTTCGAAAAATGTGGTTCTGTTGTTATTAATTGTGTTGTAAATCATAGTGTTAGACATTTCCTGCCTACTTTTACTGGTTTTGGAATCACCAACACGGAGGATTGCAAAGATTTCGACGGATTAAATAAACGCATTGCTAACTTCGGAAGGTGAGTTGCACATTCTCTCATTTTCTTACTTCTGTCGGCATTTTTGGTCAAAGCTGTAGAATAGCGGCAACCAAAAGAAATATGGCTGAGGGGTCTGATGGCCCCTCAGATTCTGGGATTCCTCAGAAATTAGTGAAAAACGCGATAAATGTTGTACCGCAAAGTCAACAGGCAAACAACTTTTGCTTGTACGAGGAGGGAATGAATGTCCCTTTTGTGGTCTATATAGACTTTGTATCAAATGGCTTCGAGGACAAAATAAATCCTATCTCTCTAACAAAAACCCTAAGATTACTAAATATTAAAGACATATCTGATATCCAGAAAGTTGGATCAAACAGATGTAAAATATTGATGAAGACTGCTGCTGCTGCTAACAGTTTAGCCAGCAACAAAGACCTATTAAATTTTCACTACAAACCAATGATTTTCCCCCATCTAGTATCCAAAAGAGGAATCATTTTTAATATTCCTACGGATATGGATACAATTGAGCTGAAAAAGGAAATCCAATCTCCCATACCGATCTTTGATATTCAGAGAATAGAAAAATTTGACAAAATTACAAAAACAAAAATCCCCACCAAACAAGTAAAAATAACTTTTAAAGGGCTTCAAATACCCAAAGAGATCATCCTGTCGGAGTATAATAAGGTCAAGGTTAGCCATTACATACATTTCACCCAATGTTACAAATGCTTTCGGTTCAACCACCATGCACAACAGTGCAAACAACAACAAAAAAATTGTAACACGTGTTTCCAACGCCACGAAAGTGATGCACAGTGTTTAAACGTGCTTTGTGTGAACTGTAAAATGCCACATATTCCCATAAACAAGGAATGCCCAGCTAGGAAAAAAGCATATAATATTAAAAAAATAATGACGATTGAAAATGTGACCTTCAAGGAAGCTGCTTCCAGACATGCAGGGGTTTTTAACAACAGTTTTTCGTTGTTAGCCAATTTAGAAGAGAATCAATTTCCAAGTCTGCCACGCTCCAACAAAAAACCTGATCTTCACAACAATGCCTCTGCTGCAGTTGACCAGCTGCACAAATCACACCCCTATTCACAGATAGTAAAACTCAGAAACACTAGTAAAGCCCCCTCCCAGAAGGCTACACGAAAAAACTCCACGATGGAAAAATGGTTTCAAGAGATAAAGGACAACAACAAAACATCAAACGATTTTTCACCACGAACAAGACCAAAACCTATGAACGCAACGCTTGGGACACCAACCATTTCAGAGGTTCTTGGGCCTGTCAATAATGAACTAATGATTTATAATCTAGACTTACACATTAACGCAATCAACAAACTCATAACTAGAATTCTCGCGGACGGACACGCAAAATCAATTTTCAATGCTGAATCTCAGCAATCGCTCTTAAAAACGAAAGATCAGTTAAACCATCTAAATGCTTCTCTAGATGTGAGCAAGTTAGAAAAGACAAACAGCATAAAACTACACAATGAAGATAGCTCAATATAATGTACAAAGTTTGAAAACAAACTCAAACCAACTACAAACCTTCCTTGACAAGAATAAAATCTCTATTGCAATTCTGTCAGAAATCTCTGCAATTGATGAAAAACAAATATCAAAAATTCCTAACTATACGCTCATATAAAGTACTCGGTAAAAGAAGCTTGCAAGAATGTTTTCAATGCACTCAAAGTAAACTGGATCAACCAATACAAAGCAACAGCCACTGGCAGCAGTGGCTGTTTTTCATCTATTTTTCCAAACCCACCAACAAAATACTGGTTCAAAGACAAGAACCTCGAAGCTAGTGATATAAAGACTTTGAATAGACTCCTCACAGGTTATTCTTATAATAAAATCTACCTGCACAAAATCAAGATTGCCGACGGCAGTGAATGTGAGGTGTGCAACTTTCCTGAAAACAATGACCACATAATTTTTCAATGTAGCAAATATTGCAAACCAAAGAATAAATTATGACCTTTTTATTAGTTTTAACAACATAACCACTTTGCTAAAATCGTTCAACCTAAATGACATCAAGGACTTACTTAAGTTCTTGAAAGAATGCAATTTAGACATTTGAACCTTACTATGTAAACCCTCCCAATCCCATATCCTCAAAATACATATACATAAAACACAATAATTTGTGATTGATTTTGCAATTGGTATAAATCCAAACACAATTAGTATCACTTTTGCTATATTGCAGTGGCCGTATAATCCACGGATTTGGCCAAGAAAATCCTTCTTAATCTCGAGGGAAACATCTCAAAAAAAAAAAAACAATTCGTTTAGTTTTTATTAGGTAAATTTATTAAAAATAGGTAGCGCGGTTATGCTCCAATTATCGCTCCATCGTAATGACTGAAACTCTTCCAGATTCTTACGGAATAAATCTTTTGACTCAAGTATACTTGGATTGTTGGGAAAATTTTCAAACCAAAATTTTAATTGATCAGCCAACTCTTTGTAGTTTTCAAAGACAAATCCATTTCGGCCGTGTATCACAAGTTCTTTTAAGCTGTGCAGAAATACGAACAAAATTTTAACATCACTGGAAAAATAAAATGTTTATGTATGTAATAAAAAACAGTACCAATTGAAGTTGTGTGCGCAGACTGGCAAACCACAACCAAACATATCTACTACTTTCATAGGTAAATCTAAGCCACTGGAGCTCCAATGTAGACAAACACCTAAATCTGCAGCAGCTAAAACAGCAGGATAGTCCTCAATTTCCAACCATGGTGTGATAATAGCTACTTTTGACCATTTTAATTTAGAAATTTCTTCTTCGTAATGTTCCTTTTGAGGGCCTTTGCCAGTGATAATGCAAAGAATTGTAGGATAACAATTCTGTTGCTGAACGGCAGTATTTTCATAGTCTAAAATTTATTTAATTATAAATACTTGCACATATAAAGGAGTGGTTATAATAATGTTCGTCCAGAACGACAGGAAAAATAATGATTTACTACCTTGTAGGGCTTTAAGCAATATGCCGAAGTCTTCATCTGGTGTCCAGCTAGTGCTTGATACAATTATTGCAAGCCGTTGATTTTTATAAAGCACTGTTCCATTGCTTAGTTTTTGTGTGAGAGCTGTCGATTCCAAAACTCCAGATTCTTTTAAATCAGAATAACATTTTGGCATAAAATGCGGATAATCTTTGGAGAGTTTCATGAATAGTTCATGTTTCTGAGGCAAATCGATGGGATGGAATTTTAGTGGCGGACGATCGTATAGCACTATGGCTCGTCTGAAAGGTATTGAGAGAACATATATTTATTTTCTCATATATATGTTTTGCTGTAATAACGAACATTTTACCTAATATTCCAATTTTGCTCCAAGTCTTCTTTCATTGCTTTAGTTACGCAAAAATTAACGTCAGCTTTTCTTCCAAAATATCGTTCAATCCATCTGGCTAATCTGCAAATTGCACTCTTTTCTCCTCCAGGCGTACTCAGTGCTAATATGCTGTAAGCATAATTGTGCCAATCGATTGCAAATTTTGTACGCGTGAGAGCACAATACAGATAACAAATCACCAGTGTAGGAATGGCTGGTGGATTTTGTACCAACAAAAAATTCGGTCTTCTTATTGAGACTAGAGCAATAAGAAGGCTTAAAGTCTGCCAAAATGTTTTAAAAATAAGTTTTAACTTTGGAGTAAGATTTGTTACTGGAACGGGAGCTAATTCGTGTATTTTACATTTGGGTTGTGCGATGCTGAGGGCTTCCAGTGGCTTAGTTTCCACATAACCAATCACATCGACGTTAAAGTTTTCCTCAAGCAAACTGAGAGCGTGGTATTCCATACGTGGACTGCGTCCTATATCACCCAAGACAACGATGCACGCATTGCGGCGGCAGATCTGTATTTCAACCATTTTAAAGCACAACTGCACTTTTTTTTTAAGATTTAAATAGTGCAATGTATTGTAATGAAAAATAGTAAAATGTTTACTCTATTGTTTACAGCCACTGATTTCTATGGTTTTTGGTTTACCAGCGCCAAGATAGCAACGTTGCTGGAACTGTCAAAGTCAGAAAGGGGAAATTCTACAGGGTCGGTCAGATGCCAAAAAAATGTATTTTAGAATGCCTATATGTATAATGCCTATATAAGTATGCCTCATATGCTTATATGAGTAGATTTTTAAATCTAAAAAAGGAGCGGATCACGCGATGGTTCGTCGATCGGATATATACAGTCTAATTGCGAGTATTTTTACGAATTTTTTGAGCCATCTTCCAGACCCGACACGCATTTCAGAGCAGAGTTATGATCATATGAAGAATTTGAAAATCCCACAGGGCTTCAACTTACTTTTTTCGAATTTCGATATTGCACGCGATAGTGCGTCGATCGAATATATACAATCTAATTGCGAGTATTTTTACGAATGTTTTGAGCCATCTTCCAGACCAGGCACGCATTTCAGAGCAGAGTTATGATCATTTGAAGGATTGCTTGCCGGGTCTGGAAGATGGCTCAAAAAATTCGTAAAAATACTCGCAATTAGATTGTATATATCCGATCGACGCACCATCGCGTGATCAGCTTCTTTTTTAGATTTAAAAATCTACTCATATGGTATACATATAGGCTTTTGCCTTCTAAAATACAATTTTTTGGCATCTGAGTGACCCTGTACAATTTCACCTTTCTGACTTTGACAGTTCCAGCAATGTTGCTATCAGTTGCTATCTTGGCGCTGGTTGTCGGTTTTCGATGTTGTCAACTTTCATCATCAAGGGATATTTGTTGGACATAACTATTCGAAAATAAAAAAATCCTGCAAAAACCTTTGTTTCAAAATAAAAATTCTGACTTTTTTAATATGTTCATTTTTGGTCGCTGAATATATTTTAGGTTTTCAATTTAAAAATGAAAAGATAGCTTTGAACTACGTAACAAAGCATTGCTTAAATCAAATTACTTTTTAAATAAATAAATAAAATAATAAATCAAATTACGCCTGCATGCTCGTCTTAGGCAGGAAAGACATTATTAAATATATGGGCATCAAAAATATTTTCGAGAAATATATAAAAAAAAAATTATTTTAAAACCAATTTTTATTTTATGGAGACTCATATCTTTCTAAAAAACCAAATTTGCTTTCGATTCCCATTATAATGTGTATGGTTTCTACTTGTGCTCGTTTGGATCTCGAGTTACAGGTGTTAAACATTGAAAATTTACTTGTCTTCAAGAGCATTAATGATATTTCAAAAATGTTGAAACCGTTGGAAAACGTTCATTTTTAGCAGAGATAATATTTTTAGCGAAAACTAGAATTAGTATTCATTGTTACCATTGGTTTTTCCCCATGCCATTTACTAGTTTTCCATTCCGTTTTGCAATAACAACACATTCTGCTACAAACAATAGCTGCGTTGATTAGCCAAACATAAGCTAGAATTGCCGAAATTTATTATGGAGAACGCTGCTGATTCTGAGGATAATGTTGTAAGATACGATATTAACAAATTTAAATTAACTCGTATTCTTAACAACTACACGAATCGCAAAAGTATCGCTTTACTTGGGACGTTTCCGGATGTATCTACTGAAGATCCCGCTGTAATACTGCTTGAGAAACAAGCATTCACAAATGCCGATGTGGAAACAAATGCTTCAGAAGATTTACATACGCAAGACGACGAGCAAAATCCAAGCAAAGAATCTACATGCAGTATTTTTAATAATGAACTGAAAGTTAAGACTGAATTCATTAACGACATATATGGCTCTTTTAATTGTACCCCAAGTGCAGATTTTAATGGTAAGTGCATTGATAATACTCATGACATGACCTGTGCCTAGGGGTAATCATGATTGAAAAGTGGTTCCTTATATTTTATATATATATATTATAAAATTATATTAAAATGCAGGAATAAAGACTACCGTGATATATCCAGCTACTGAAAAACATATTGCGAAATATTCTATTCGCCAACGATATTTGGTTAATGAAAAACCAGAACTATATGAAAATGTCACGCTACCCCATATCGAATCCAGTCAATTCTCATTGGAAGTAAGTAAATCTGAAACTAAAAATAAACTCAAAACCAATGTATTTCACATATGTATATATTTTTTTCAGTGGGTTTTCAATATTTTAGAACACAAACAGGAAACGGATCGGATTGTTTTTGAAGACACAGACAATGAGATCGGCTTTGTACTAGTGCCCGATCTTAAGTGGGATGGTCATAACCTTGAAACTTTATATCTATTGGCATTAATTCATAAACGCGGCATTAAATCTTTGCGTGATTTAACTGATGAGCATTTGCCGCTTTTGCGAAATATTCGTTTAAAATCAACATCTGCAATTGAACAGAAGTACGGCTTACCAGCTTCACAGTTACGATTATACATTCATTATCAACCATCGTTTTATCACTTTCACGTACATATCAACCCGATTCGTAATGATGCTCCAGGTATTTGGTGTGATAAATCGCATATGCTAGATACTGTCATCAATAATATTGAATTGATGGCGAATTACTATCGGCGTGCTACTTTACCATTTGTTTTGCTTGAGGGTGATGAGCTCCATGAAAAATATGAAGAACAAGCATCAGTGAAAAATGTATTAGAGAAAATTAATGATGAAAATGCTACAAATTCAGGAGTTACTAATTTTTCTTCTTTTAATATTGATACGTGAATTATTTGTGTGAAAATAAGGCATTAAACAAATTAAAATTCGGTCAATGTTTTAAATAATATATTATTACTTTATATACAGAATTAAATTTAAGAAAAACGTATTCACAAATTTTATTACATCTAATTTTTATCCTATAATATAATCTAAAATTTTAAGAAAAGTAACCAATTGAAAAAAAAATAACATTTTAAAATTATAAGAAATTTTGTTTGATTAGGTTGAAAAATATTTCTTAGTAGTTAAACCTACCAATGAAATTATGGCTATAAATTTTCTCAGTTGGTCAAATATATACATATAAATTTTATATATTGTACATGCAAGCACATATGTACATCTATTTTAAATAAAATAAATAATTAATCAGTGTACTTTTTCGTTCATTTAATGAATATATTTGATTTTATTTTGTTTTTTTTTAATATATTAAATAATATTAATGGTGTATTTTATATTTGAAATACAATAAATAGGCTATATCAATAATAAATTGCTGGTAAACGCTAGTGTGTTTTCATTTTTGTTGTCTATGAGGATATTTTGTGTATTTATGCAAATTTTATCATGCATATGTTTTCTGGTTTCATCTGAGAGTGTAATCTTACTTTTAATGTTGGTTGAGCGCCGCACAGACGTCGCCGGAAGCATTTATCAATACAGCTAAAAACTTCAAACGTTTTGGCTTCAAAGCAATATATAAAAATAAAAAACAATTGTCTGACTTACTCAATGGCAACACAACTGAGTCTGAAATTTAAAAAAATTAATATTTTCATAAATACTATTAATTGATAGTTGTTGAGGCTGTTTCATCTAAATAAGACCCTGATTGTGGTTGATCGGTTGTTGGCTGCAACGGTTGCGATTTCGATGGATGCGTATACAAAACAACTACGTCATCCACTTCCTTGCTATTTGGACTTGATGGCTGTTGTTCTCGCAGCATGGAAGCTGGCTCCGAGTCCGCAACAGAGCAGTTATGTTCGATCTGATTACAATCCTCCATTGACGCAACTGATATTATGTCATCGCTTTGAAGTGATGCCTTAATTTCATCATTTATTAGAGATGTCTTTAGGTCATCACTATTTATTGATGTCTTTATTTCATCATTTATTAAAGATGTCTTTAGGTCATCACTATGTATTGATGGCTTTATTTCATCACTTTCTACAGATGCCTTTATATCATCACTTTTTAATAGTGTCTTTACTTCATCATTTCCTAGTGATGTCTTTATTTCATCATTTTGTAGTGATGTATTTATTTCATCAGTAGGCTGATGTTCGTCAATAGTAGCACTAAACGTTAATGGCTCGCCTGATTCATCGAGTGCACCGACACCAACGCTGCCACGCAGAGTTTCTTCCAATAGGGTTTGAATTTTCTCCTGGTCATCAACGTGTACGAAGCCGAGGCGTACCAGTTCGCAGGTCAAGTCTTCCGCAGTATCGTCTTCCGTTAACGGACATGTAAGCTGCCTGTTCATTTTATCGTCCATGCGGAGCAATATTGTCATTAAGATCTCACTGCTGTCTTCCTTGAGTTTTTTCACACTACACATCATATTTACAATCCGACGCGATTCAATATCGACTGGCTCTGGTGTAGCTGATTTAATGGAATCGGCACGTTCAGGAGAAGCTGCACGCGACCGAAATTGTGGTGGTTTCTTGCTAGAGAATGCAGTGAGAGGATAGACGCCAAATTTAACGTCTTCGACAAATTTTTCGAGTTTATCCGCTGAGGGCACATCTGAAAGGCTATAGTCTTTTTCTTCTCCTGAAAACGCAATTTTAGCCATTATCACTTCGGGTCGGTTATAACGTTGCATCATACCGTCGATTACAGTTTCAGAAAACATAGTACAATTTTTCGGTGAGAACACTAAACGATGTGCAGCTAAAAGTTTCAGTGAATGCACCTGTAAAAGAGAAATTGAATTTTATTAACTTAAGTTCGTTAGAAAATTTCTTTTATGAATTCTTATAATAAATAAATAAATATTGAAAGTGAAATCACATTCTTTTATATATATATATGTATTCTTGGGACGAGGGTCATTTGAAGTGTAGTGTTTGAAAATTGAAGAATTTTAAATACAACTGCAGCTTTAGTACAATTTACAAATTGGAGCATCGCGGTCTATACAGCGAATGCCTAATTACAGTTGTACTAAGCGAAGTGACACTAAAACTGAGAGTAGGCATAATATTAGCAAAAGTCAGCATTATCTCACCCATATGTACCTCAAAAAGTTGTGGGTGAAAAAGCAGATCGCCTGCACTCGGTCGTTCTCCAGGGTTTTGCCGTAGGCATTTAAATATTAAATCGCGTTGCAAATCATTTTCTAAGCTATTTATAGTACGCAATATCGTTTCTTCGTTAATGCTGCTCGTTTCGCCACTGCTTGATTGTATCTCGAGCGCAGCCATTTCCAGTGCGCACATTCCAAACGCATAGATATCGACGGCGGCAGTTAGTTGCTCCGCTGCTCCATATTCGGGTGCTATAAAATGATGCGTGCTTTCGGCCATGTCGGCTTTGTTTTGTTTAACATTGTAATGCACTGCATCGGGCACAACTGAACCAATTTTAACTAGACCATTATGTTGTATAAATATTGTATCACAGGTGAGGTTGCCATGAATAATGGGCGGTGTGCAGGAATGCAAGTAGCAGAGTGCGGAAAGGATTTGTGTACACCAACGTCGCCATGCCTCCAGAGGAAGTCGTTTGGCATTGCGTTTGGTACGCTTCAGGAACTGTTTCAGTGAACCCGATGACATGTACTCCGTTATAAAGATAACACGCGGACTTTCACTATTCTGTATATCAGTCCAATACCGGTGAAATTTAACAATATTCGGATGATCTAGTTGCAGCAAATTATCAAACACCTGCCGCATTTTCTCTTCCTGTGACTTAAGCTCCTGAAGGCTGGCGTATTGCACCTCGTTCCAGACGACCTCAACGCCTTCCTCTGTGTCCATCGCTAAGTGAACACAGTCGATGCCAGGAACATCGCGCTGATCAACCTCTTCACGCCGTTTTAGCCATCGACCGCAAGGCGATTCTTCGAGGATTTCACTCTCATCTTCTGAGTCGTCGCCGCTTTCACGTGGCGACGAGTCGAGATTAAGAGCATCACTGGCAGTTGCCGCCGAAGCTGACGTAGAGTTAGCAATCACATTCGTTTGGGCAGCACCACCACCATCACTGTTCACTTGGCTACTGGACGACATTGGCTCTGAAAACTGTAGCCTGTATCGACCAGACTGCCCAGACGTCTGCTTGACCTTCGTTCGCACTTAATATTTACCAAGTTCGATTTGTTGTCTGTTTGTGTTTCTCTTTTCGTTTGGTTCCTTGTTGCTTAAAGGCGTTTTATTAATCTTCGTTCGATTTTATCATTCGTTTTGTAGTTGTTTTAATTTTTCGTCTATAGTAAAATTGACTGTATCACTTCTTGACCAATAACAAGATCTCAGCTCTGTGCTCTTGTGAATTCGTTCGACTACACTCTTTAGGTAATTTAATTAATTTCATTTAGTTAAATAATTTAAATTAGTAAAGAATATCCCACAATTGCCATTCTCTCTCGCCTTCAGTATTTTCTTCTTCATATACTGACAGCAATCGATGACGGTCTTGTAACAAACTGTCACGTAAGTTACGTGAAGCAGAACTTGCATCCAGCAGAACGAAGTAGTTCCATACAATGATTATGACAATTTGTTATATTATATCAAACATTATACTAAACCATAATAATAATTTGAATTTGTCGCAATGTATAATCACTTTGATTAATCGTCTTCTTCTTTACGAAGTGAATAAAAATCCACAACAGGCAACACTGCTACATTTTGTTTTGTAAAACGGGCACTTGGCAAAAAGGAAAACATGACAAAATCACGCAATTCACGCATTTACCTAGGCAACTCGCACAACGGGACCTTTGCGTGCTTTGCGTAACCGGCCGGCAATCGATTTGATGTCGTATATTTCTGAAATTACGAACGCACCTCAAAAAACCAGCAATTCCCACAAATAGCTTCTACAAAAATTTTGCTGCTTTATAACAGTTTTTATAATTGTCAAATAAATTTACGATCACTCCATATATACGAATTCTATTCAATAAGTAGGCAAATTTGCAGATATATTTATCCAAAGGATATCATTATGGATGGGATGATTGGTCGCAGTCAATTTCTCGGTGAAACATCTACACTTTTTACGGATGAAAAAACTGCAAATGCTCGAGCCAAGGTGGGTTTCAGTAAATTATTAAGGAGTGCTTTACTTAAAGGCATTTCTTTAGGTGGTGGACTGGCTCAATAAAATAGTTGCATCAGATTCACAGACAAAATGTGAATTAATTGCTAAGGTGCAAGAGGTAATATTGGGCTCTTGTGTTGAGTTGCTGGACGAGTTCCTTGATCATATACTCTCCATGGCACACGATACAAACATGGATGTACGGAAGCAGATTATTGGTTTTATAGAGCAAATTTGGTAAATTTGATTATTTTTTGTTTTCAATAATTTTATAAATTTCTGATCTCTAGCCGAGTAAAAGTTGAAGTACTTCCGAATGTTATCAACGTAGTGTCGATGTTGCTCCGTGACCGTTCACCTCAGATTATTAAACGTGTTATACAAGCTTGCGGGAGCATATACAAGAACGGCTTGCAATGGATTCGTGTTAACACGGAAGCTACAGACACTGTCGAACAGACGTGGAATGTGCTCAGTTTGGTTAAGGCGCAGATTCTCGATATGATTGACAATGACAATGATGGCATCCGCACAAATGCCATCAAGTTTCTGGAGGGAGTCGTCATACTTCAGACGTACCCAGACGAAGATAGTCAAAAGAAGGATAATGACTTTTCATTGGAAAATATACCCGAAAGTTTAAAGTTCATAAAGCGCGAAAAATTAGAGGAAGAAGCTGCTAATATCTTCGACATTATGATTAAGTTTCATGCTGCCACACATATTTCTTCAGTAAACTTAATAGCATGTACTGGTAGCTTATGCCAAATAGCAAAGTTGCGGACAAGTCTGATGGGTCCGGTGGTAGACGCTTTTAGGAGTTTGAACGCTAATCTGCCTCCTACTCTTACTGATTCACAAGTTAGTTCTGTACGCAAAAGCCTCAAAATGCAGCTGATAGCATTGTTGAAAAATCGAGGATCTTACGAATATCAGGCAACAATACGTCGTTTGTTGGTAGAACTTGGAGCTTCACAAGGGGAAATACAACGATCAACCCCAAAGATGGACAAACAAGAGCAGATGCGTCGTCAGAAGCGAATTCTAGAAAACGCGGCTACAAGTCTGCATAAACGCATGAGGATTAATGATGAGAATACAGCAATGAACACAAGTGCTTCACAAACAAATAGGAAAAGCGAAAATGTGCCAATGGAAATTGACGAAGAAGAATTAAAAAAACAAGAGCTCAAATCCTCTAAAGTTAACGAAAAATTTATTGCGGAACATTTGCGAAACACTGAAGTGGCTGTTAATTTAGTTGTTGAATTTCTTCCAAAACTACCAAACGCAGCACCAGCCGAATTTCTGGCCCTGTATACACCAATAAGAGATACGCCATTGCAGCAGCAAATTGCTAAAATTTCGAAAGATCTTGGCGGTCAGATGACAGAGCGAAAATTGGGGCCCGGTGCTGCAGCATTTACCAAAGATCCGCCAATGCGACCAGCGAAACAAAGTAGAAAAGACGATGAAGCTATGAACATCGATGAGAGTATTATTGAGTGAGTCTGGAAAAGCATTCATTATAAACTATATTAACATAAAGAAACTATCATAATTTATTTCTCCTTTATTTCTTGATAGCGATATTCGAACTTCGACAGACGAAGACCAAATTCGTAAGGAGGAAGCAACAAAGAAATTGCGTGAAAATATGGAACGTCTAAAAGGGGAACAGGAGCTAATTGAACGAATGAAGCAGCGAGTCAAAACGCTGAAGCTTCAGGAAGTCACAAAGCCTCTGTCACGGACGGCAAAGGAAAAGTTTCTTCTCGAATCGGTAAAGCGTATACTCTACGCCGAACGTCAATGTGTTGTTGGTGGAGTTTCAGCGAAACGCCGGAAAATTTTAACTGTTATGGCAGCAACGTTTCCTGACAATGTGCGATATTTTATATTCGAATTTCTTATGCAAGACGTCAAGCAGCGAATAGACATTGCCTTCTCGTGGCTCTATGAAGAATACTGCTTGCTGCAAGGATTTACACGCCACTCTTATGTGAAATCGGAATACCGCCCCGACCACGCTTATAACGAACTTTTAAGTCAGATTATTGATGAAATTTCTACTAAATGCGATTTTAAAGACAAAATGATTTTATTGCGTCGCGTTTATCTCGAGGCACCTCTGTTGCCTGATGATAGTGTAAATAAATTAATTTCGATGTGTAAAGAAGCAGAGCTTACCAACTACTGTTTAAATTTGGTTAAGGACCTGGCCATTTTTCGTCCGCCACGTAGACAGCGATTCGTTCGTCTTCTACTAACTTTTTGTGTGCACGAACGCGTCGATCTACGTAATCTCGCTTTGGATCTTGTTGCTACTGTGTATGGTAAAGAAAAATTACTCACTAACCGCATAGAAGATTTCGCCTTAGAATGGCTGTCTTATTTGGAAAAGGAGATTCCGCCGGCAAGCATATTTTCTCCTGAATATGGACGGCCATCTGCAGAGATTGCTTGGAAGGAGGATACAACAAAAATTTGTCTTGCGCTAACGTTAGCACTGCTGCCATATAATCCAGAATGTTAGTTATGTTTTTTATTATTGTTTCGTAGTAATTACATATATATTTTTACATTGCAGTATTTTTAAATAAACTGTGCAAGATATACACAGTGACATCAGCTGATCTCAAACGAACAATATTACGTTCTATTGACAAGTGTATCAAGAAACTTGGTGATGCGAACAAAATTTTACTTAAACTTTTAGAAGAGTGTCCCAAAGGCACTGAAACACTTATTATTCGTATTATTTACATATTAACGGAACGTGTTGTCACGCCAAATGTTGAACTTGTGGAACGTGTGCGTGAATTGTACGTTAGCAAAATCAAGGATGTACGTGTTCTAATACCAGTGTTGAGTTGGCTCACCCGCCAAGAAATCCTCAATGCGCTACCCAAATTATTAAAATTGAATATGGTTGTTGTAAAAGAAGTTTTCAATCGTTTGTTACAAATTGGTGTTGAGTATGCAAATCAAGTGATGGCAACGACTCCAACAGATATTTTAGTTGCTCTGCATTCAATCGACACTAGCGAATGTGATTTGAAATGTATCGTCAAAGCGACATCAATATGTCTCGCCGAAAAGGACGTATATACGCAGGATGTAATGATAGGTGTCTTGCAGCAACTAGTTGATGTTGTACCCCTGCCAACATTGCTCATGCGTACAATTATACAGAGCTTAACTTTGTACCCGCGATTATCGAACTTTGTCGTGAACTTGCTGCAACGTCTTATACTGAAACAAGTTTGGCGGCATAAAGTTATATGGGAAGGTTTTCTAAAGTGCTGCCAACGACTAAAGCCACAATCACTGCCAATCTTGTTGCAGCTGCCGCCACAACAGCTAGTAGATGCTTTGTCTCAATGTCCTGATATGCGACCTTCATTGCTTGAATACGCGCAGAGTACAGGGGATGAGCCAATGAGTAGTGTTAATCCACAAATTATGGACATATTAACTGGAAAATCAGTCGAAGTTTTTATAACGGTATGTGGAAATCATATTTTTTAGAAATCTTGTAAAAATTATGTTTTTAATAGGATGAAACTGGTGGATATATAAATGTGCAAACTATCAAAAAGGAAGTAGAAGATATTTCGGAACCAGCAACGGAAGTAAATTTGCAAAATCTTGATCCTGGGCAGCCGCTGCCTCCCGGCGAGGAATAGTTAATTTACTTAAATTAATAACTAACTTTCTGTTGAGCAACAATTTCTTAATTAATTTTCGATTTCCATGAAACATTTAATAAAGAAGTTATTGCTCAAATTAGATACATCTTTCAGTTTATGAAACTTTCAAGGGAAACAAATGTTAGATTTATGAAACACTTGATTTCTAAAAGTCAAGTTTTCAAGTTTTTTGATCTTGTAGGAGTAGATTAGGTCAATAATAGTAAGGATTATGACGGTCTGTCTATCGAAATATCTATTATAATCCATTATGAAAAAGAAAGCCACTGACTTATATAAGATTGGCTTTTAAAAGTATATTTCTAGGATTTGTTTGTGGTCTCCATTGTAATTCGATTTACTTGGAATGCACAACCTCTTTCACCATTAGTACTACATGGAATACAAATCAACTTATTTATTATTTTACTTCGGAAACCATATCGCGCCCTTCGAGGGCTGCTAATATATTTAACGCACTTATACGCGACATTTCAGCGCGGGTATTAATATCGGCACTTCCAATATGTGGAAGAATTACGACGTTATTTAAGGTTAACAGTGGATCGTCCAGCGGTAAGGGTTCAGGTGTAGTCACATCTAAGCCCGCAGCTTTAATTCTATTCTCCTTAAGTGCCTTGTACAATGAATTCTGATTTACAATACCTCCACGCGCTGTATTTATAAATATTGCATTCTTTTTCATCCTTGCAAATGCTTCATCATTAAATATCTCTTTTGTTTCTGGAGTCAGAGCACAACATACAATAATAAAATCCGATGAATGAAGCATTTCATTAAAGTCGACGTAAACCGCTTCAAGCTCTTTAGCCTCTTTGGGACGTTCTGTACGTGAGGTGTACGTCAATCTACATGGTCGGAATGGTTTAATTCTTGATGCCACTTCTTGGCCAATGCGCCCAAACCCAAAGATACCGACAGATGATCCTCTCAAGCCTTGTCCACACATCCAGTTTGGAGCCCATGACTTCCAACCACCATTGTAAACTTCCCTATTCGCCTCAAGCAAACGTCGATTGGTAGCCAAGAGTAACGCTAAAGTCAACTCTGCGGTAGCGTCTGTGAGCACATCTGGTGTGTAGCCCACGCGTATATTCAGTTTTTGGCATTCAGCCAAGTCGATGTGCTCATACCCAACGGACATAGTAGAAATGCATTTTAGTTGGGGTCCGGCCCGAGCGATTACCTCCGCGTCTATTCTGTCAGTCAATACGCACAAAATTGCATCCTTCCCTACTACTTCACGTAATAGTTCTTCGCGAGGCACGGGCACAGTTTGTGTCCAGGTGGATACGTTGCAACTATTACCGAAAATTAAAAATAATTACTAGGAATTTTTTCACCCACTAGAAAGTAGTTCTTACTCGTTTTTAAGTATATCGACTCCATTGGCTGGAATATCGGGCCGTGTCACATATACGTTGAATTGTTTTTGGGACATTTTGCGTAGACACTTGTACCCTACCGAATTTAAAAGTGAAAAATCAACCCAGAATTTGCGAACACGTAAAAAATTGGAAGCTGTTTGCATCGTATTAGCATTGAAAATTCGTTAATATTGTCAAATTATTAGGTAAAAATACGTTACACACATTTGCAAATAAGTCAAAACTTATGTTATTCAATAAAATGTATGTATGTAGATACGGAATGACTTTTAATACTATGCTTAGTTTGCTTAGCTTTTAATACTATTGTCGACAACCGTAATGAAAAATAAAGAAATTAATTAAAAATTAGTACAAAAATCTGTAATACAAAATTACCGCTGATGCCAAACCGTACCAAAGACATCAATCAGTTTGATTGACAGATTGAAATATGTATGTACGTATGTTGAAAGAACTGTGATTGGATCTCACAGTGTTTTATGACATATGTACATTTTCCTAAAATATAGATTAGAAATATAGACCAAAGACTGTGCAAAAACTGAAGCTATCTGATTCTTTTTATGGAGCGTTTCACACGCAGAGGCAATGCAGCTGCATGAGTGAATGTTATCCTTTGAATAGAACAACGGCGAAAGGTTTGGTTCATTAATTTCTTCATTGAGATGAGCTTGTCATATTATTTGTTTACATCAATAGGATACTTATGATGCTCTAAACATCTGGATAATTAACAAAGTTTATTGGACAATTTCAATTTTAATACCGTGATTCAGAAAGTCTATATCAGTGGTTGCCGTTGTCTTTTAGCAACCACTCAACAACATTTTTTGTTCAGAAAGTCAAATATCTATCCTAACGTCACAGGATTACTAAAGTTCAAACGGCTTTTGGAGATTCCAGATTTCAAGTTTGATTTGGAATCGGATTGTAAATGTGATTTAATGAGGAAAAGCTATGTATGTTGACGTGGTATGTTAAAACTTTTATTCATTGGAACCCAAAATTATTTTCAACTGAATACATTTGAAGCTACATTTATATTATGTATAAGTATGAAATTATTAATTATTCATTTAAAAAGTTTTTGCTTCAAAATATTAAATACTAACTAAATACATACATGCAAATACATACTTACCAAAACTTTCGATATCACACAATTACTAAATTTCAAATGGCTTTTGAAGCTAGAACAAGATTTAAAATTTTGAACACTGATTTAAAAAATTTTCAATATCGTTTATAAAATAAATATAATATAATGCTTGAAATTTCATGGAGTACCGACGATTCTCAAAATAGGTTTGTTATTATCAAAAATAAACTATTAAATACGGTTTCGATTGCTAGATTTTGTATAATGACATAATGATACAAATATCGGTGATATTTTTTTATTTCGTTTACTTTGAAATACAGTAAAAATTATTTATATTTTATGAAGGGGTTTGAATAAGTTATAAATTTGCGGGCATTTAAATTTGGGTTTTAAACAAGGATTTCTTTAAATTTAAGTTTAACTATTTAAATGGGTAGTAATAATAAATTAAGTAATGAAGGGGGTTTTTTCACATCAACAGAATTTAAATTGCCTGGCAAATAAAAGTTGAAGCAATTCACATTCATATATTGCCTCCATTGCTTTTTATTGCAAACGTCCGCCATTAACTTGATGGAGCCATCAAACTGCATTTCAAATTATTTTATTTAATTAAAGGTATTTCAAATTTCTGAATCGTCCATTTATTTCTGATTTAACTTTGTGCGTATTTGCTCTATAGTAACATTTTAAATCAACAACTGATATGTGAAATGCAGTTCTTGATAAATCCCTACTGAATGAGATTTTTTTCGGAAATGGAGCACCTGACATAGGGCCGAATTATATAAGAGTGGAGCAGAAAGTCTCCATCAGCAATTAAGAAATGGCGAAGCAAATGTCAAATCATGCTGCTAGCGGTGTTATGGAAAGAATATTATACTAGAAATTGTGTTTTAGTACAGACATACATATGCTACAAACCTTCCTAGATAAATTAAAAACATTTTTAATACAATTTCAGATCGTAATCGTAATTACTGAAGTATTACCTATGTACGTACATATGTCTATAGTAAAATCATACCTAATAAAATATAGTAAAAACTGCCTAATCGAAGGACTGCTTGGTTATCTTTCTGATTCTTATTCGATATTCAGCTAAATCAGTTTTCTGTATTTCACAAATGTAATTAAAGAACGAAAGCAGCGGAAAGAATTTCATATTTTCTACCGGAGTATGCATTTTCCTGATAAAATAGGCTTTTATATAACCGTATCTTCTACAGCTTAGGAGATTCAGTTATTCGAGCTATGTATCCATTATCTCTATATCGCGTATACTAACAGAGGGTGTCAAAACTTTTGTTGTTATTGGCGATTCTACACGGAGCAACATATATGTATTTACATAAATATAAACTTTTGGATTTTTACATGGCTATAAGTAAAATTGAGTTTGTAAGAAATTCGGAAGGTAGCGCTACGAAGACTGTTTTAGATTACTTTATTTCAATGCCAATCATTGCTGACAATTGCTATTGAGAAATCCATCAAAACCGGGAATCTCATTCCAAGAAGAGAAGAAATGCTTAAAGTATTTCAACGATTCCTTTCTGTAGATATTCAGCGAAATTGTGCTTGCAATTTAATTGCGTCAAAAGTGTTCCTACGTATGGCATCAAGCTCTGAACCGGCGCTGCAGGACGCTACTACGATCAAAGTGCGCAATAATCCTGCCCTGATGAAAATCAACACACCAGAGTTTCGCTCTATATTTACAGAGGAGCTGAACAGGCTTATAGATATATTTAACAAATACAATTATGAGTTAAGGATAGCTGGAGGTGCTGTGCGGGATATTGTGATGAATATAGAACCTAAAGATATCGATTTGGCGACCACAGCGACACCTGATGAAATGAAAGACCTGTTTGCCAAGGAACAAGTGAGTTCTCATGTTATAAAATTGTGCTATGTACTTGTAAAAACGGAAGTTTCTTAGGTACGTCTTATTAATGCCAATGGTGAGAAACATGGCACCATCACACCTCGTATTAATGATAAAGAGAATTTTGAAATTACAACATTACGCATTGATGTGGTCACTGATGGTCGCCGTGCTCAGGTACAGTTTACCAGAGACTGGCAGCTAGACGCAAATAGACGGGATCTCACAATAAATTCCATGTTCCTGGGATTTGATGGAACTTTATATGACTACTTCTTTGGATATGAAGATCTGCAAAAGCGACGTGTTGTTTTTGTAGGTGATGCAGACACAAGAATTAAGGAAGACTACTTGCGCATTTTGCGCTATTTTCGGTTTTATGGACGTATTGCGAAAGAAGCTAATAACCATGACATGGCTACATTGGAGGCTATTCGATCAAATGCTGATGGATTGGCACGTATCAGCGGTGAGCGGATTTGGAGTGAGATGCAGAAGATATGCATTGGTAATTTTGGAGAGGAATTATTGCTGGAAATGATTCAGTGTGGTTTGTTTCCTTATTGTGGCCTGCCGGAAGTTCCCAATGTTGAAGAACTAAAGCGTTTGTGTAGAGATTTGCAGAATTTTCCTGGACCAAACTACCCGATTATTTATTTAATAGCTCTTCTAAATTCATACACAGACGCAATACAGCTGCACGAGCGATTGAAGCTTTCAGCCTTTGAGCGCGATATGGCATTTTTTATTACACAACAACGTAACAAGGTAAGGAGTATTAAATGTTTATTCGAATGTGTTTGTGTTTTGATGTATTAAAACTTACAGGTTGGGAAGGAATACAACACTTTGATAGATTACCAGAAGCTGTGCTTAACTGTAAAACGAGAATTTGTGGAAGAGCTGCTGAAGTATTGCAATAAAAGGGATTACTACGATGCGCTCAGAGCTTGGAAAAAGCCTGTCTTTCCTTTAAATGGGAGTTTGTTAATGGATCATGGTTGTCCACCTAACAAGAAAATGGGTGTGATAATGTCCCAGTTGCAATTGATCTGGGCTGATAGCCATTTCCAACTCAGCAGTGAGGATTTATTAAAAAACTTTTATCCAGCTTTGCTTGAAAAGATTTCGGAAACGCCGCCACAGTCTCCCAAAAAAAAAGTAAGGAAGTCGTAATCTGGTAACAGCATTTCTTAGTCTTAATTTATGCTATTGTTATTACAAGCCGCGAGTGTAAATAAAAATTCTCAGGATTTTCTTGAATTTGTAGTATTTATATAAAAAAATTCGAATTATTTTAATTGTATAAATATTTCAGATTAATACTATACAAGTTTTTAGTTTTTCTTAAAGATATTTCCAATTTCGGAAGAGGTTGTATATACACTTATTACGCTTTATTAAAAATTTGTATGGGCCGTTTGAAGCCCGCAGCACAATGGTTAGGTACACCTAATAATGACACACTAGTAAAGCCAACATCTGAGCTCAGCAAATAGTTTGTAAAATTTTCTGGAAAAAACGCCATTGCTTTATAGTTTTCAAAAATGTTTTCCTAAAAAAGAACAAAATATAACAATCCGTTTTTGGAACATTTCATGGAAACAAGGCTAAACTTACGGTCATCTTTTTCCGTCGACTGTAGTTATCAAAGGGTTGTGCTTCCAAAATCAGCTTCCCGCCTTGGCGCAGCTGTAAAAACATTCGCCTGAAGGACTGCTTTAAGCCGGCATCGCCGAAATTTAAATGAATCCACTTGGTGACTGAAAGGCAGAGTATTACATCAAACTGTTCTCGTTCGATTTCAAGTAATACGTCGTCACGCAAGACGTAGTTTGCCTGAATAAATGAAACATTAAAGGGAAAGGTCTTAAGCGCACTTTCTTTGATAGCCTTCCTATGATTTTTCATAATCTTTGAGGCTTGAGTGACCAACTTTTGATCGATGTCAATACCAGTAATATGTTTTATCGGGAAGAGCTTCGCCAATTTCATTGTAATGAAACCGCTATTGCAGCCAATATCAAGTATGTCTTTGTCAATGAATAGGCTTTCATGTGTTCCAAACACATCTAATCGTATGTCGTGGAAATCCTTGTCTTTGTTTCGGTAACCGTAATATTTGCTGTAGTTTCCGTAGATAAATTTATCCTTAATTTTTGAACTGTTATGCGTCGCAACTTCCAGTCGCTTTTTTGGACTTCGATGCTGATGAGCTCTTATATTTGTAGACACCTTTGAAGTGTTGGGTGCATTTGTACATGAATCCACAGTTTCTGTGTGACCATTCTTCTCGCTGTGCAGCTTTTTTTTCTTAACCAGCAATTCATCTTGTTCAGTGTTCAGAGGTCTTTTAAGGTTCTGAGTTTCTACATCATTTTTATAATCTTTGTCATCCTTTTTCTCACATAAATTGGAATCGAGCGATATCATTACTTTGCAGCGCCAGCTTTTAAGACACGGCCGTGCTTTTTGAAGATAAATATATTTAAACAAAGACTACTACTTGGTAGTCTTTGTATTTAATCTGGTATTTAACAAACAATAAATACTTTTCTAATCCAATAACCGCGATTAGATTAAGTACGCGCAAAATTGCATGCCGAGTACTCTAATCTAACGTTAAGAAACATATAGGTTAAACATTAATTAACGTGAATATGTTTAACTATTAAAACTCGCTCTCAATTTTGCGAAGTCGTTCCGCAGTACAAATCGTAAATCGTATTCCAGAAAAAGGCACAAAAACACTACTTTCCAAATGCGCGCGATTCTCGTGGAAAACTTGGAAATTCTTGGAAAGTATTGCCAGAACAAATTTTTTTCTTCTTCTTTGTATAAAATACCGTAAAATGCCAAAATGAAATTAAGTGTCCCAATGGTGTATTTTGTTATTATAATGAAATATTTATAATTAATGGCTTTTTTTCATGAAATTAATTTCTATATTTTAATACACATGGTATTTTTATGCACCTGTCTTCAAAATATTCCAAATAAAGTATCGTGAATCATGAATTAAATGAAAAATTTTTTAAAAACGTTTAAAACAAAGTTATAATATTTTTTAATTTGTATTTTATGATCTATAGAGTACATAAATACATTGGATACCTACGTATCTATAATTTGGTTGGCGTATAAACTTTATCATATAGTTAGTTTGATTGTGAAAAAACCAGCTTCAGCCGTTTGGCGCTCCGAACAAGATAAAATGTTCCGCCGAAAAAGTGACCGTTGGTGATGTGATGCAACAACTACCAACAATACAATGCGAGGATCAAAGTAATTTTCAGCTGCAGAGTTTTGAAAATACCACTCATACAGAAGAAATCCAGAGCTGACCCTTAATTAAATATGTTTGTAAACTTCAACCCTTTGCTACACTTTAATATGATCATGTTCAGCATCTCTCCCTAAAATTGGTGGCTTTCATTCCATATACTAACACAGCCACACAAATTGACTGCAGTCACAACTTCCTCACTTTATCTAAAATTCTTTCCGTCCATAGATGCTTTGGTTGACCAAACCGTTTCAAACATATGGACCGGCCGTTGGTCGAGGTCCTTTGATGCATGTTGTTGTTTTTGGTGCTTGGGCTGTCAACGAATACAAAAGCAGAGCATCCGAGAAGGAATAAAACCGGTTTTGAATTTCCGTTTTGGATTACATCGCATTTGCCTGACAAACTTAAACCAGACAAAAAATATATTTATAAGTATCTTTATAAGTATTTATGTACATTTATTTACTTACATATGTTTATGCTTTTATTGTATAGTAAATAAAAAATATAATAATTTAGCTAACCACAGTCAAAAAGAAGCTGGAAAACTTTATTTAGTCGGATTAAAGAAAGTATAAAAATAAACTCTAACTTTGGAGATGTCTTTGGAGGTTTGTTAAAAAAGTGAGGAGTTGTTAGAATTTATTGATATTAAAAATTTATATTTGCTTTGAGCTCTTCATTCACTGGCATTTATCTAAAAATATTTGCACACTCTATATAGGGATATGCTAAGCGTTATTGAAGACGAAAATTATGTAAATTATGCATATCTGTGACGCGTGCCAGCAAAGTCCACTTCATCTTTCATTCTTTTTTTGTCTGAAACGCTTCGTTGAAGAGGTTGACCAGCCACAGCGATAGTCTGCTACAACGAACTCAAGTTGACCATCATCTGGCTTCCAGCTCACACGATCATCCACCTTTTGTATGGATTTCGGTTGTCCGTGGATCGAACGTGCCACTATCAGTGGTCAGTTATTCATGAAAAGGGTGCCGATTGAACGACATATTTGCAGTTTTTTTTATTCTTAAATGAAAGTTATTTAATTAAATTTATTTTGCGAAATTGTAGTCAAAAATTGTAAACTCTAAAAAATACTCGAAATAGCCAAAAATATGACTGTTTAATAAAATCCCTCGTCTAGCACATTTTTTTGTAAGACTTTTTTTACAATTACAATCATATGCAGTGTAAAAAATTTAAAAATTTAATCCTTTCTTGAGGATGTTAAAGGTGATCTCCCAAGAAAAAGACAGATGTTGATGTGGTTCTGTAGCTATTTCGCCAAAAAGCAAAATCAAAAAAGGTCACGTAGATTTCTTTAAATATCCTTCAAAGTGTCATTTGATGATGCTGTTGGTGTTGCTGCTGCGCAATCGGATACACGTTCGTATACGCATGCGTTGTCCTGGGTCAATTTATAACGTTTTTTGTTGGCTTTTATTTCGCACAACAACCCTTAATAAAGCATTGCGAAAAGTACAACAACAACAGAGAAATGCCAGCGAAGTCGCGTATTTATTTTGAGCGAACAAAAATTTAATAACTCGAAATGTGCGAAAGGGTTGCCACGCCACTGACACAATAAACTGTAAAATTTCCAGCAAAAAGAAATTATTTCAAAAACGACCGCTGGCCCTGCTTTTTTTCTCGTTCTCGCATTCCCATAACAGATCCACGTAAAGAAATAAACACTCTACGCTGGTTAAAAATAATTCCCATGTACTTTCTGAACGTCCACCTCGGATTTTCCATGGAAACGATGTTTATTATTGGACATTAGCAGCAATAAAGCAGATGCAGCATAAATGCCTTGCAATTGCTTTGTTATAAAATGTTTTATTAAAAATGTATTACGTGTTGCTACTCTTTTCGATGTTAATTTCTTCTGATTATTGTTGGTTATATTTTATAAGTTTTGCATAAATTCTAATTAAAATGGGTCAAGCAGTCAGGAACAATAATAAACGTTGTTGGGTGGCCTCTCCTACGTCGTCGCTCCACTTTAATTCATTGCGATCATTTAACCTAATAGATGTCAGTCGAGGTCTCTATGCTGCATTTAGCTGTGGCAAAATGGGTCTTCACGAACTCCTGCTATTGATACAGATGCTGACACGGATGTGGATGGGTCAAATAGAATATTCGCCTCTTCCTCGTTTATTTCGGGTAAGAATCCATCAACTTCTTCATATGAAAGATCATTAAAAATGGGAAAAAAGAGAGTTCAATCGATTGCTTTGCGCAAAGTTGCAAGGGTTGTGATCCTTTCTCCAGTTTCTTTGTTTGCTTTTCACCTTGAAACGTAATTTACTGTGAACCCGATGACTATCTGCCGATTGGGATTAAAATCATTCACAAGCAGCTTGCTTGGGTTGCTGCTGCTGCTGCTGCTGCTGCTGCGAAGATGTCGTCGTATCGACGAGCTCGTTGTTGATTTTAAAAAATAAGTCTCAAAAAACGCAAAATTGAAGGAAAATTTGACGTCACGACGTTAGACGATTCTTCCAATTTCTCTGTGATGTGAAATTTGTGCTCATTTCCTCCCTTCGAGTTTTATTTGTAGGCTTTGTTCGCGTTTTATTTGTACCCTTTGATTTCTTTATTCCTACCTGCATTGAACTTTAGCTTCAGTCAGCTTTGATCGAAGTTATTTGATCTGTCGTAAATCTAAACAACGATTTCTTAGTGCCTAATCTTTAGTGCATAAAATGTTACACATGCTTCGCCAGCGGAGCCATGGGAAATTTTCGCACAAAGCCGAGAAAATTGCAAGCAGCAAGCAATGTTTACGGAAGAAGCACGAAGGAATGAATGCGAGAATGATCGATAGAAGGATTGAATTTCGTGCGCTCGAAGTGCGAAAGGGTTCCGCCTCACATTCATCTTTATCAGCATCGTCATCATCATCTTCGTGGATTCTGTAATCGCATCATCATCATCTTTGATCTTTGTTCTCTTTTCCGATCATCATCGATCATTTGCTCCCTAGTGTTTTGCCGAGGAGGAGGAGGAGAAGAGGAAGAACTTTTTGCTGGGAAACTTGATATTTCGCAAATGGTTATTTTTCCTTTATGTATTTGATTCATAAAAGGGGTAATAATTTTTATGCTTTTCTTAAGAATTTATATAAAGAAATGCTTCTGCGGAAATGCTTACGTCAGATTTGTTGAGCTGCAGCTGGCGAAAAGATTATCATTATGATGCCAGACATTTAAAGACATTTGAAGACATTTATCAATTGGCTGTACGAAACAAGAAAATACGAAAAAAAGGAGCAGGAAATGATGTTACTGCAGAGAGACAGAAGACCATGAGACAAAGAAAAAAAAATAGGAAGAAACATAACATATTTTAACTATAAATTGATCAGAATCGCATCGATCATTGACCAATTTTAAATTTTGCATAAAATGTGTTGAGAAAGTGCGTTTCACCTTAAATAATTTATATCATACAGTATTACTTAACTGTGATATAATTTTTTAATATGATTTTAAATTCAATAATTAACTTGAATAAGTTTTTTCGAGTCACCGTCGATAATTTCCCAAATTTCGAACTTCATTCGTTCCATTAACACGTTTGGTACTTTTCTTCTTCTTGAATGACCTTTCTTATCGACACTCAACTGTCAACACAATTAATTGAATAGCATTCGCAAATTCCCTTTGCATAAATAATCCTATTTATTGCATTATTAGCAGACAATTAAATTCAAAATATTGTTTAAACAGATCAGTGAATCTGTGAATGCAGCCACACAATAAAAGTGAAGAAGTAACAGCTTAATAATTGTGAAGCCTCTATTTAAATGTGGGAAAAATTCGCCCAAGATCCGTTTCACGATCACTGAACTTGTGGCCCCTTCATTCTCCCATAAAGAAATCCACAAAGAAAACAAAAGAAAAGAAAACAAAATTGAGGAAGAAAATATTTTAATGTCAACAAAATGAGGAAAATTTGCCTAAAATTATAAAGATTAAACGAAGTGAAGAAGACACTGAATAGAAGAATGGAAAACGTTCAGGTAAGAATGAGTGAATCCGATTGCTTAGCTGCTCCCTTCAGCGGCTCCGTAATCATCATTGCATTGCGTCCCCTTCAGCGACGTTTAACCTAATGGACTCTGACCTGAGGACGCCCGGCGCTGGGTTCTGAAGGCTGCTTAAGCTGTGGCGAAATGTTTTTTCACGGGTGAACTGCGTCGACTGTCTGCCGAGGACGCAGTTTTAATTCTCTCGCTATGAAAGAGATTGGGAAAGCTGAAAAGGGTCGTTGCAATTCTCAAGAATGTCCGAATGCATATCCATCAATTGCAAGGACCTCGAGGAATCCTCGAATGGCTTCCTGCTTCGTTGAAGTCTCGGCTTTACTTGGGTCATAAAGTAAACTTAGGCTCGATTGGCAAAAATCAATTAATTGATAGGTGATCGTGAGTGTGGAAATAAATTCCATATACGAATAAATTCGATATATCGAGAATCTATTTTTTATATTTGCTTTTTTCGGTATTTTTTAAGAATAGATTGTTGGAAACTTTCGGCGTTTCTCAAATAACTTATGGAAAATGGAATTTTGTTAAGAAATTAATAAATCTGAGGTAAAAACTAAGAAATTCTAAAGAAATCAAAGCATTTTTTAGTTGCTTTTAGGGTGAAACGAACCGTTTTAAGAATTATTTCAAAGAGTTTGTGTTCTGTAATTCCTGTCTTTGTTTGCGTATGTGTGTGTGTGTGTGCGTGTTCAACGTGCAATTCTTAAAGCGTACAAATTTCAGTCTTTTCCTGATTTTCTACTTTTTCAGCTGCGCCTACAACAAGAACAGTTTTTGTCCCGAATTCCCCAGCAAGCCTTTCACAAAACACGTAACGTAACAAAAAGGATTACGTGCAGGATCATCATCAGCAGCAGCAGCAGCAGAAGGACCTCGTTATTTCAACAAGCAAAAGGGAACAACGCATTACAGATCTTTTTATATGTATTTTTACATGAGGGTGGATTTTTTTTGTAGACATTTTTTATCAATTCGATTTTTGTTTCTTTAGAATTTTCCTAGGATTCATAAAACACGTTCGTGAATCAAAAACGATCGATCGAAAATGCCGATCGAGCAAACTGGATCAAAGATCGTTTCAGCAAAATTGAATTCATGTCACAACTGTGCAGAACATGAGTTCCTTGGAACAGGAAAAGGATTATGTAACGACGACACAAAGGCATTGATAAATATTTTAATGTTGGCATGGAGAAAGACTTGTTCGTTGAATAAAATTTGCGGTCATTTGAAGAATACGCAATAAGTATTTTTTTATTATTATTTTGTTTTAAGTATATTTTATATATTTATTAAAATTCTCTTCCAAATCTTTAATTGAAATTATCATAGCTCGTTGCACATCTTTGAATGTTTCCGCAATCGGAAACATTCGTTAAAAGTTCGGACCGTCAAAGAAATGGAACCAAATCGATGTATTCACAATGGAACACTCGACACTTGAAACAGTTTTGTTGATGATTCGTTGTGCTTCTTTTAGTTCTGCCAACTGTAGCGCTCTTAACGTTGTTCTCTGTTTTTTTTTTGTATTTTTAATTTTGTTCTTCTAGAAAACTGACAGAAAAGCCAATATAAAAAGAAGTAACGTAAGAAGCGGGATCGTTCGCATCTATTTAGTAAGTTCGTAAGTTCAACTTTATGTTAAAGTTAATTTAAACTATTTCGTAGTCACTCGATAATAGCACAATCGATAAATCGTTAACTACGATCGATAAGAGTTACAAAAACTCACTACTGATTGCAGCTTATCAAGCAATCAGCTTAAGTGATGTCGTCCTCATGAGTCTAACTGTGTCAAAGGTCAATTAGATGTATTTTATTTTGGCGAATTCCCACGAACGTAAATTTTCGCCAGTATCAAATGTCAAAATGGCCACGTAATCAACTGTCAAGGAAAAGGATTAATGGTTAAGGTAATTATTATTTTCCGGATTTCGACTTTCTGCACGGTTAAATTACTATCAAGGTATATTGCAATTTTGACCGATATATCGTTGGATGTACTACGACGAAGGTTTTCTTTCTTAAAGAAAAGGATTTAATTCGATACTCTCCTCGCAACCCTTTTTTCGCCAGTATGCAGAAAAGCAAAAATAGAGAAAATTCCTTTGTCATGAAATAAAAGTTACCCCTCGCCGCAGCATTCATTACGACCTTAATTCAATGTGCAACCACAATAAGTTTCCATTTCCTTTCCAATCACAAACACAGCTATGAAACGTTCTGTTATTTAGTAAAAAAAGAAACTGTAAAAGGATTTTTTAAGCAAGACTGAAGAATAAAACTATTATAAAATTTTATTTATTTTCTCTATTTCGAAAAATCGTAAAGAAGTTGAAAAATGTTACAGTTTCATAGTTTTTACCTCTTTAAGTTCGAAAAAAGAATGTGGAGAATGATTAATTAAGTTATTAACAATGGTGTAATTTTTGGGCTGGAAAAATCCAATATTTTGACACGGTTTATTGGGAATTTGATACTTTTTTGATCTTTTTCTACCTGATAACTTAATCGATCGCAGAATTCGCACTCCAGTCACCGGATTCGCTTTTTTTCTGTCATTTGTATTAAATTACATCAAACTTTGCAATATTTTCCGATGTGAAAAAAAATATTGTTCATTTTATAGTCAATTTCACATGAAGTGTTTTATTTGTTCCAATAGTTGCTTTCCCATTAGAAATTGAGTTGAATATTTTGAAATTTTTTATATATTATAATATTTCACTATGACATAAATTAATTCTGCAAGTCTTCAGTTTTGCTCAGATTCTATTTGAACAAACTTCGCTTAGATATTTGCGCATTTCTATTTTAATCGGAAGAAAATACTTCTAATAAACTTCCAAATAAATTAAACTTCTTCTAAATGAATTTTCCCCTTTCCAAATTTTTTGCTTATTGCAGTTTTCTTTGCTGTTTCTTAAGATTTGAAGATCCTTCTTTTGTTGTTGCAGCTTTTCTTTAAAAGTTATGATTTTACCTATTTCTGTACAGCTGCAAAAAAAAAATAATCTTAATGGGTGAAAGGAAATAATTTTACTGTATTTTTACACGCATTTCTACTCTTTTAACTTTTTGATTGATTATTAAAATCTTAAGTGTTGTTTAATGATTTGCTGAAACATTTTTACAGCTCGATAACATTTCGCAACACTAAAGAAGAAATGTCGATGATAAATGATCGTTAAAAGGAGTTTTTTAAAGCAGTTTTATCTAAAAAAATGCATTTTCTTGGAGGAAGGAAAAGATTAATGGTTCCTGCTGCTGTCGAATAGTTTCCCAATAGAAAAATTTTTATTCTGCAGCTTATTTAGTAGATGAATCTTATCGATGTGCAACATGATGCTATCAACTTTCTTCATTCTTTGCTTCATGTTCTCGACGAAACTTTTATTCAGGTTGAGTTTTCAAAATTAAATGATTTCGTCCATTTGCAATTTTACAGAAGTTCATAATTTCATGGAAATACTTTGAATGACGTCGCTGATCCGTAAAAATTTTCTATACCTTCATTTGTATTGTATAAATATTTGTAGAAATGAATAATTTCGCTACTTTAAATTCCCCTCTCGACTTTTGAATATTTAAATACATATCAAAAATACAAATCGTATTAAATATATTGACCATGTAAATGCGGTTGCCAAGGACAGATTAATCCGTCCTTAAGTGGCTGCTGATTGAGTTGCCTCAAGTTGTCAACACAACGATTACTTGCCTCGATTTGCATATAAAGTCAATCGTTCAGCCTTCGCGAGGAGCCACTGAAGTCACTCGTTACACGAGGCGCAAGAAATCGAATTCATAAATTGATTACTGATTTCACAGAAATTTATGCAAATTTGTCTAAGCAAGGATTTTCAAGGTGCTGTCGGAGATGAACTCATTGAATTGCTTGCGAGCAGATCGTTGGCCGCAAAGAAAGGGAGAGTGAAAAGGTGTGTGAACCACGTTGCAGAGGCAACCTTTAATTTCATCTTTCATCATCAGCTGGTTGCGAAATACGATGCGACTTCCCAATCGTTTTTAAAACCGATTTCCACACAAGATTTTCGAGGGTTCCGTTTGCGATCCTCACAAAATCGATCACGCAGAAGTCTTCGCTGATGATTATGAGGAATTCTAAATTTGCAACATCATCAATTAAAATACATTACGGACTCTAACGGTTGAAGGAAACCTTTGACGCAGCCCCATGCAACTCTGACGACAACGTTTTCGTTTCTCTTTACAACGAACGTTGTTGGAAATCGTCGATAATTCAGCATGAAGTTGCAGAATGTTTTGTAATTAGTGATTAAAACTAATCACACCTTTAAAACTCTTTAAAAGGAGTGAAATTTGTAAGTCGTAAAATGTATTTTTAAATATTTCTAATGGTTTACAGAAACATTCGATGGAAATTCATGCAAGTCGAACGTCGATGTTTCATTTTCAACGAGTTTCGTTGTTTTTCAACGAGTTTCGCTGTTTTTCAACGATTGTTACTTGATTTCATCCGTAATTCAGCGTGAAGTTGCAGATATTTCGAAACTAATGATAATAACTAATAATTATTTAATGTTTTATATAATTTACGACTGAAAGAGTCTTTTTATAATACATTTTCTAATACATTTTCTAATTTATAATGAACCTAGTAAATTATGTGTGCTTACAAAATTGGAACGGAATGGAAACGGAATTTTAAAACTTTATTAATGTATTTATTACTATTTTTTTGCAGTAGTTTTAGAATATTGCTAATATCATTTTTGTAATCATTTTAAAATAATCGTAACTTTTCATCATCGTAATATTTTGTTTATTGAAAATGTCATTGCAATTTCTAGGTAAGGAAAAAAGGGATTTTTCACCCCGCCAACAGAGTTGAGTGCAAAGAACTGCAAACAGAAAAAACCTCACGGAAAATTTGCAACAGCATCAATCAGAAATATTTTAAGGTTATGAAAACGCACCCCTTTTTGAGTTTGGCGCTATTCGTGATTTTCTGAAAGAGTGTTTATAAAAAATACGTTTGTATGTGTTTATGAAAAGGAAAACAAAATTAATTATTGAACAGATTCGCGTTGAACTGCACATTTTTAGGAAACGATCATCATCATTAAGCAGTATTTTGAAAACAAAGCGAGGATTATGTTTTTCGGGGTTACGCGACCGACAGATCGAGGAAAATCTGTCCACAAGGTAGAGCGAGAAAGACAGATGTTTGTGTTTGAAGAAGAAGAGAAAACAAAAGCTGAAAAAAACATGCACATCTTGAAAGGATTCGGAAAGATTACGGAAAAGGGTAAAAACACAGACTTTTATCATTTTCAAGGAACCGTACAAAGTATCTGATGTCCTAGAAAGCAGAGGATGTTCATTAATTTTAATATTGTCATTAGATTTTTCGACATTTTTGCCCAAAAAAAAAATATCATTTCTTTGATGTGACTACGAAGTGCGTGAGAAAATAAGCAAACCAGAAATGAACACGGAACAGAAGTGGCTGCTGTTAATGAGTGAATTGAAACACGTTCTTGAAAGCGTTCGCCAGCGTGTAAATTTATAAAATCATTAATCAAAATTTGCTGTTGTTGTTGTTACAAGATTCGTTAAATAAGATCTTTAATTGAAGAAAGATTTTCACAAATGATACAAAATGAAAACCAGTTTTTAATCGGAGAATTTCGCTCCACGTTTTTTTCACACAAAAATAGAAGAACGTAACGAAACGAAATTGACGAAAAAATTGCAAGTTATTGAAGAGATAGAAAATCCCTAAAAATTATTAAAAAATCCCTACAAAAATTTTTATTTTATTTAGTTCAAAAGTATAAAAAATATACAACAATATTTATTAATTTATTGTAAATGAGCCCGAGTTTCAGAATCTCTTGATACTCCAAAATTACAGATGACAAAGTAGCACTTAATTCATTGATCGATGAACGACTTTGTGATTATTTGCCTATCACTTCCGTAATAACTCAAAGTGCATGCATTGAAAAGAATCTTTTGTTGTCCTTTTTGCCGAATATTTCATCCCCATATTCGAAACTATTCCTCCCCAAACAAATTTTGCTGCAAAAAATCCCAAAAATGTTTGCTAATGAGATCGTTCCTGACCGAAGACGATTTTGGCAAACGTTTATTCGTCCCTGCGAATTTTCGATTGTGTTGAGGAGTTTTGTTGTGATATTTCACAACAGCATTTCTTTTATTCATTCATTTAAATGTCATTTGGCATTCAGTCAGTCGGTGACTACGGATTAGAAATGCTAATGATTATCCGCTTGAAGATTATGTGGACTCCATTCATCAATTTCGGCACTCGTTCTTCTTGAGGTGTTGATTGTTGGCAGACGTCGGACACGGGAAAACCTACGAAGACAAAAAAATAAAATCACTTAAGAACTGTGGTCAAGATGTTGGGCATTAAAAAACAGGTTTATCATGGAAGCATCTCGCTTTAAAGGGTCACTCAGTTGGTGTTGACCACTGGTCATTAAAGGACAATATCAACAATGCAAAGGGTGAACGACACGTGCCAGAAAATATTGTATTTAATTAGGCATTTAAAAGATGTTTTAAAACAGATTTAAAAGCAGCTTTTAAATCGATACAACGGAAATATATAAAAAATTAAATCCTTCTTAATGAAATTGAGTTTTATTAAAATTTATTTTTAGTTTAAAAGAATAAATTCAAGAAGAATCTACGTATGATTTTTTTTTCTCGGTATTTTCGAAGAAAACCGTTAAGAAAATTATTCATAATATGTTTTTTAACTGTTTCCCATGAAATAAGGAACCATTTTGCATTCAACAAAAAGCTGAAAGATAAGAATAAGTTTGGGAACGAAGGGTTGGCAGTTGGTTGAGTGATGTTTATTCGGAAACTGGAACCGGACAACGAGGCACGAAGGACCATCAGCAGCAACAACAGCACCAGCAAAGGAACACAGATACTGAAATCATCGGCGGGGCAACGATCCTAACCGGTTTGGACATCATTTTTTTGGCTATTTATTAGATATTCAAACGAAGCAGGACCCGGACGCGTTGTCACACATCGTCCTCTTTGGATGGACCCTTTTTCAGCGCCGAATTAAGCGCTTCTTCATAGAAATTAGCACAAAGAAACCAGAAATGGTTGCCGGAGCAATGCACAAGATCGGGTCAGTCTACAATGTTAAATAAGCATTTTTTCCACGTAGCGGATAGCTTAAAATGCAGAAAGGGTTACGCAGCATCCTCGAAAAGGGATACTTGTGAAAATGGCCGCCGCGAAGATCGAAGGGTCGTCCGTGGCGATTTTCCAAAAGCGTAGACAGAAACACAGCGCTTTATTAGGGTCAACTACGTACAACAGCCAAAGGTTAGTTTTAATTCTTTCTTGTTTTCACGTTTGCATATCGGGATTTGACAACAACAACAACACATCACGACGAATCACAACAAACACCAAAGTTATTTCCAGTACCTATTTTTTCCCAGACTTCATTTACTTCCTGTTGTTTTTGAAAAGCTGCTAAGGTCCATTTAAAAAGTCTCGTTTTAGATCACAAAAGTCCAGATTCAAATTATAATAAACAAGAACCAATTTCGCAATTGTCCAAATCTGTGGAAAGTGATTTTGTTTCTGAAAGTAATAAAGTTATTATTTTATAAATTAAACAAGAATACGTTTGAAAATATTCACTCACGTAAGAATTCTCTTTTTTTGCAATTTTTGAATGTAAACAAACCAAATCACCAAAAAACATTGCCACCACAGACCGGAGAATTAGAAAAGATCGCAACGAAATTGCATGCGCAGGCATTGGCAGCATCGTTAATTAATTTTATCTCGTTGCCTTTACGCAGTGCATTATTTTGACTTTTCTGTATGGCGTTGCCATTGCAGTAATTAAAATCACCCTTTTCAATAGACAGACACAAAAGTTACTGATCAAACACGCGTCATATAATCTCGCTTGACCATCGACAAACATGTTTTGCGTGACCACGACGACGCGTCCTGTACGTGTGCCAGTGACCAGTCAAGTGACTCGGTATTTTACGTCTGTTAACTTAACTGACCGTCAAACGAGATTCACTTGAAAAAGAAACAACAACTTCAACGCAATTTTATGGTGGTCAGAAAATAATAATGCGAAGAATGAGGAGTGAATAAATTAAGGACGAAGAGATTTGTTTGATGAATATCAAAAAAATTTAAAAAATTACTTCTGATCTGTGGATTATTATAACACGTTAAATTATGTTTCGGTGTTAAAACAGTTCTCTAGAGGAACGATACGAAGTGATCAATAACGAACGAAATTTTCGTTATTCTTATCAGATCAAAATAAGGCATTAAAAAGGCGACTTGAAACTAATTCTCGAAAACTGTACGAAGCGCTTTCCTCAAAGGAAGAACAATCGTTATTTTCAGCCCAACAAATAGCTTAGCGTCCAGCAGAAACAAAGGAAACAATAAATTTCGATACATGTCTAGTTTGTATTGACTCCTGGGGGTTAATGTTTATAGCAGTAAATCTGCGGCCAAATTTATGCGGATGCTGTGAGAAAAATCGTAGGGTAAATTAAGGTAAAAATTGAGGAAATTATTTCAAAATTTGATGTCTTCTTTTTCGTTTGGGGTGATGCCAAGTCGATGTCGAGCCGAGAAGATCTTCTTCGAATTATTCTTAACAGAAAAAATACCATTCGCATCTGCTGCTGTGTTGAAAACGTCATTAATAACGGAACTAAATTAAAAAATTTAGAGTTTTTACATGAAAAGCTAAGACGTTACTTATTTTCAGGTTAAGTAGAATTTAGTTTTATATGCAAATCGTAGCAACACGTCAATCGATTGAAGAACACATGGAAAATTTTCAATTTTGAATTTTAATTTGCGCTCCATTCATTTCAAACAATTTACATTTGCATTTGGAGTTTTGATTTTTAAGTTGCCATCGTTCGGCAGGATTTTCCCCTTCGCACCCCTTCGTATTGACACCCAATCAAAATAATAAAATATACAAAATCGAACAAATGAAAAACCAAAACGTTAAAAAGTGATCAAAGCAGTGCAACAGCGACAGCAGCAGCAGCTTTTCTAATTGAAATCCTGTCGTATGCAAATTTTTTTTGTTTATTCTTCGATGCAGCAGCGACGCGGCGTTCGTAACGTTCGTCCTTCTCAGGCCAAAGGATCCACAACGGCTGATCCAGCTTTTGTAGCTATTATTATTCTGATGTGGCTATTATTTGTGATATTTGTTGCTTATTCGTAGTCGTTACCTTTTTGAAATCAATATCCTTGCTCTCGACTTCCGCGTCACTCTGGAAATTAGCACTGCGACGACTGAGTAAAAGTTTCTATATACTATAAATGAATATGAAGGCCCATCTGCATTCATCAGTGCAGCGAAGGGTTAATTGAAGCAATGGATTGGCTGATCGAAAAGGTCGCAATCGTAATCATAATCGCAATCGATTGATTTGCATTTGCTAACCAAGTGACAAACCAACAGCAACAGCAACAACAGCAACAGCAACGGCGACGGCGAGGAACAACTGCAACGAAGCGGGCGCGAAGGATTTCCTATGATTTGCATAATTTCGACATGAGTTTCGCCTTGAATTCGTTCGCTTCGGTTTCGTTCGGCTGCCGGCTTCGGTTCGGGTCGGTTGAGCAGGCGCCGAGGAGCAGGTCATTTGCATAACACTGGCTGCCAGAATTCCCTCGACTGAAGTTGCGTGTTGTTGCTGGAACAGTGCTAAAATTTATTTAATGTGACGTTTGCTCCTCACGTTGAGATCGTTTGCGAAAATTTACATTAATAATTTATTCAAATGTGATCGATCGACCCTTCGATGTCGATGTTTTTCATTACATTCTTCTGATGCTGGTTGTTGTTGTTGTTGTAATTACAGGGTGTTTCCGGTTGGCTTGTGCGCGTTATTTGAGCCTCCCAGTAAATGAATAACTGACTGTTCGCATGCGCTTTAAAGGCTCAATTAAATTATGCAAATTCTCTTCAACGTAACACACACACACACACACACGCATCATAATTTCACTATTTTTGCATTTGGAAAATTTCAAAGAATTTTTCATCGTTTGTAATGCAAATTTCCATTTCTCGCAACGGAAAATATTTCAGTTTGCAGAAATTATGCATTAAAAAGGTTTGGTTTTGGGAAATTTTGCAGATGTTCTAAAAAAAACCGATTTTCGCCATTTTGTAGTGATGCCAATGTGATCAGATTTCAGATCAGAAAAATCAACGATAAATTATTTCAATGATTTTAATTAGAATTAAAATTATTTTAGCGAAATAATTAAAAATTTGTTTTAATGAATTTATTTCGCATCTGTTTGTTTTCTATTTAAGCGAAAATAATCAAAAACTGTCAGAAGATTTATGAAATTAAACTTTATACTGATATATAAATATCATTTGTGTGTTTTAATTAACTTATATTTACACCTGAATCCTTTTTTTATTTAACGTTAAAATATCATACTTTAAATTATTCTACATTTATAAAGAAACTCTAGTGTTAAAAAACGGATCTCTCACCTTAAAAAAAGGACATTCTTCAACATCACTTCCCTTGTACACACGCGCGAAAAAGGACCAACAACAAAAAACTGGAGAAATTCCGCAACTCCTGTTGGCTGCAGGATACTCGATTTTCTACCTAAATTCTATGAGTTTCCGAAGCAATTTCCATTTTATATGGATTTTAATTGGTGGAAAATGTTGCGAAAATGTTTGTGTAATAAAAACTGCGTCGTTTTTCTATTGCAGCAGGAAAATCTCATTTCTCCTCGCTCACTCTTTATGAATACTTACACACACACCCATGCTCACACAGAGAATTAACTCTCTTTCTCTCAGATGTTTCCACTTTTTATTAACCGCTGCTTGGAAAATGTTCTCTAAAAAATGATTTTCGGCAACCAAGTTGAGAGCAAACAAATTTGCAAGGGTTGGAAGGAATCTCTTTGAGAGTCAATAAGTAGTCAACAACCAAGAATGATAGAAAACAAGATTAGGCCATCCCGCAACAAAAAGTGTTTTCGTTCTGCGCAGCTACGTCATTGAGGACTCTGGAAGTCAAACGGTGAGCATTAAGGTCACTACATATGGTTCAAGTTCATGAACTGGAAACACCTACGAGGAGGCAATTGAACAAAGTATATTGAAAATACAAAATTTATTAACATTGTATTGAGTCTTTTCAATCAACATTAAAGGTTTACGTAATTTTAGTTAACAAATTACAAATCTAAATTACATATTTTCCTGTTCAGAGTGAAAACAACAAGTGGATTGTAGAAAAGCAGTGTGTTGCACCTTCTGATCATCTTCCATCATTCTAGTCAACTGCAATCTTTCCAGTCCTCAATGACGCAATCTATTGGAAAGCAGTGCTGGAAAAACATAACGGACCTGCGCATGGCCAAATCTTGTTTTCTATCATTCTTGGTCAACAACAACAAAAACCAACAACAACAAAACTATTCAGTTGCTATTCGGTTTTGCGTAATCACGCCGAGTGACGTCATCACCCGAACAATGCTCGCTACGATCCTGGAAACTGGAAAGGTAATGAAGTTTTTTACAGGAGAAGAGAGAAATGAGAGAAGGAATTTTGTGAGAGGGTTTTTTAATTTCTGTGTTTTTTAATTTCTGGAGAGAGGGTTGAAGTTGGTTGGTTTTTTAAGAATTGCTCGAAGATCTCAAATAATCACCGTTTCCATATACTATATTAGCTGGTCAACGCGGAAGAGTTGCTTCAGTTTGCGCCGCAAAGCCAAGCTTCCTGGATTTCAGACTCCTGCTGACAGAACCGCGAAGATCTTAGCAAATTTAATTAACATTTAGCAAATGATATTAATTTTTGTTAATTTTTTTGTCACTGGACAGGAAAACGCAATTGTTTAGACTTCGACGGATTCTTTTTGTAAAAACGGTTTCATTTCGAATGGTGCTTGTGTGGTGAATAAAAATTGTGGCGAAAAAATATTGCAAAAAACGAAATTCAAGAGAAAACGGATTTGAAATAATTTTTCAAAATTAATTTCGTAAATTTAAAGTGGAAAAATTAAATTATTTAATTAAATTAAATCAATTAAAGAAAATAATATTGCGAAATATTATAATTTAATAAAAAAGCCAAGAATGTCCAATCAAATGGAGTTTCTGATGCAGCTTTATATGCTGAATTTAATGCAACAGCAGCAGCAGCAGCAGCAGCTTTTGCAGCAGCAACAACAACAGCAGCAGCAGATGCAGTCGCCCAGCAGAGCCACCACCAGCACCACCACCACAACGACAACCGCCGCCAGCATGAAAAGAACCGCCGCCACGACGACGACGACACGCAAACTGACACGAACGCAAAAACGCAAAAATCCGCAACCCACCAACTGTAGTCGTAGCCGTAGTTGTAGTCCCAATAGTAATGCTAGCCTCGTCCATGCCGCCGCCCCCAGTCCCGCCCTGCAGCAGCTGCTGCTCGGCTGCATTGCGCCGCCCGCGACTGCCGCCGCCGTCTCCAGTCTCCTGCTGACGCCGTCGACGCCGGGCTCGATGACACTGGCGACGGCATTGGCGTCCACGCCGCTGGACGCGACGCGGGCGACGCTCATCGCCGACAGCAACGCTGCCGATGGAATGCTCAACCTCGATCCACATCCACATCCCGATTCCAATTCGATTTTCACTTACGATAACGACGATCATAGCAACACCAGAAATTCTTTAACCAACAATTTTTTGCAATCATCCACAGTGACATCGACGCCGACGGAGAAGAGTCCAGCGCCGCTCGTCGTGGAGCAGGACGTCGCGGAGGTGAGCGGCGTGGAGCAACGTCAGCGCAGCGGCGACGCGAGCAAAGCTGAGGAGTGCGTGGAATACGACGAGGAAGACGAACAGCCGCTGTCCAGCTTCCAGAGTAGCAGCAACACGGCGAGCACGACGACTGCTTCGCTGGAATCACCACACTTGGTGAGTTTCGCAGCAAGAACTTCGTTATATTCGATAGTCAAATGTGTCCGTTATATTCACCACACATTCGGATGTGTTGAACATTGTTTCTACTCGTTGCTAAAAAGTACTTCAATCGATCGTTTATTATTTTGTTTGTTTTCTTTTGAAAATCTTTAAACTCGCTTTTAACTTGTAGCATTTTGAGTTGTTTATCAACTGTTTACAAAGTTCGTGGACCACACGGCGTGTTGAAAACCTTTCGCTTTAATGATTTTATAAACAAACTTTTCAAATTCTTCAGAAGTTTCGAGTTAAGTGGATCGAACATGCGTTAAATCGAGCCGCAACTCAATTGAACTCTACGTCGAACATTTTATTCAGTCTCCAGCGACTTGTTGTCGGTTTAAGTCATGCTTTCAAGTGAGTTTCATAAAAATTATGTCTTTATTGTAGCCTTACACACCCGTGAAGCAGCCGGCCGATTCGTCCTTCAGCGACTTCAGCCACAGCCGCCGGCAACGAGCCGCTCTGGGCCACAGGGACGCCGTCATCAGCTCGAGTCAGACGTCGTTGCACGTGACGGAGCACGAGGACTCGAATACGACGCCTCTAACGCTGGCCAACGTCATCCTGACGCCGCCGTCGAGCGAGAAGCCGTCGGCGCCTTCGTCCAACTTCGATTCGCAAGCGCCCAGCGTCGGCGTCGGTGTCGGTGTCTCTGCGCAGACGCCCTGCCTCAGCACCGCCAGCAGCCTGGACGCATTCCTGCAGAACGAGGAGAACCTGAAGCACCTGAAGAAGGTGTCGTCGTACTTGGAGTGCGAGAACGCGCTGTGCCGCCAGGAGAACCTGCGCGAGCACTTCCACTGCTTCGACGAGCCGTGCGAGGGCAAGATCCTGAGCAAGAAGGACGACATCATCCGGCACCTGAAGTGGCACAAGAAGCGCAAGGAGAGCCTGCTGCTGGGCTTCGCGCGCTTCTCCGCCGCCGACGACTGTGCGCCAGCCTACGGCGCCGGCTGCGCCTACAACTGGAAGCAGACGCACTACCACTGCGTCTACGAGGAGTGCCCGAAGGTGTACGTGAGCACCAGCGACGTCCAGATGCACGCCAACTTCCACCGCAAGAACTCGCAGATCGTGCAGGAGGGCTTCCGGCGCTTCCGGGCGCACGAGACCTGCAAGATCGCCGCCTGCCCCTTCTTCGGCAGGAAGACGTCGCATTACCACTGCTGCCGCGAAGGCTGCCAGCACACCTTCAAGAACAAGGCTGATATGGGTAGGTGCGGGGGACGGGCCACCTCGAAAACGCTGTCAAAATTAATCGTTTCCGTTGCTTAACAGACAAACACAAAAGCTACCATCTGAAGGACTTCCAGCTGACGCAGGACGGCTTCAAGAAGATCCTGAAGACGGAGGTGTGTCCCTTCGCAGGCTGCAAGTACTCCAGCGTGTGCAACCACATCCACTGCGTGCGCGACGGCTGCAACTACATCCTGCACTCCAGCAGCCAGATGATCAGCCACAAGCGCAAGCACGACCGCTTGGACGGCGAGCGCGCCTACCAGAACTACAAGCAGCAGAAGGACTCCAGCGAGGAGGAGTCGCCGCAGCCGGCGCCCACCGCCGCGCACGTCTCCACGCCGCTCTCCTCCCTCTCGGCCGATCACTTCCTGGCGCGCAAACGCGGCCGCCCGCCAAAGAAAATTGTAAGTTGTTGGCGTCGGGCGCGAATGAAGTGCTTTTGACTGTTTGCTTCTCTGCTTCCAGCAACTGCCCGCTGAGTCGCAGGACATCAAGCGGATTAAGCAGGAAATAGTCAAGGATCAGCCGCTGCAGCCTGCCGCCAGTTCCAACCTGCAACAGCTGTCGAACATCGCTTCATATCCGTCGCCGTTTCTACCCAATTTCAATCCAGCGGCCGCTGCTCAAAGCATTCCGCCGACGCAGCTGGAGGCAGCAGCTCCGAACATCCAGCTGACGCATCTCATGGCTCTGTTCCAGCTGCAGAATCCACTCTTCTATCAGAATCTCTACCCGACGGGCGTGGCAAACATGCTGGGAGCTGCAGCCGCCGCCGCCGCCGCCGCCGCTGCGAACAGCGGCATGAATCCGAACCCCGCGCTGGCTAATTTGACGGCTTTCGGCGCCAATCCGACGACCGCGAACAACATCAAGACGGAGCTGAACGAGAAACCACAATTCAAGGAGTGACCTCGAGGCGATTTCCACTTCGCGCAGGGCAAAAACGGAAAAACCATCGCGGTGGTTGCTGCGGCTGCATCTCCTCTGCTTTTCACGTCTAGGAATGCCGCTGGAAACGCAGCATGTTGAAGGTCCTCAAGGGTTACATGAGAAATGCCGAGGACAGATCTGAGTCCGATCCGGTCAACGAAGTTTCCTTCCAAAGCCGAAGTTTGGGGGTTTCTAAAGGTTCACTTTCAAGTTTGTTCGAAAATCTTTGGCTTTCTTTTTGACTGCTGTCAGTTAAGCGGTCAGTTAAGCGTTCAGTTAAGACTTCAGTTAAGACTTAACTGTCTTCCAAGCAGAGTTTTTTAGCATTCTGTTTTCTTCAAATGCTCAGAAAATCGGGTTAATTTTAATATTTGAATTCTTAAATGTTTTTTAATAGGATTTTAGCGAAACGTAGACAATAAAATCGTAATCATAACGAATGAGTATTCATTGAAAACTCCCCGTTTCCATTATCATTTTCTAAAGATTAACAAAAGATTCTTCTACAGAAATTTTTATAATTAAATTTATTCTCTAATGAAATCTTTTGCCGCGAAATATGTGTGAGAGAAACTTTTCATTGCAATATATTCAGTAAATTTCCAGTCAGTCGTGATGTAAATGTTATTCGCTGAGCTTAAATCGATTGCCGTGATTCATTGAGTTTATTTATTAAACATTTTGAACTGTCGCCTTAAATTCAGTGAGCAAATATTTGCGCTTCCTTTTCTTTAACAGAAATAATAAAAAATCCTTCAAAGTAAATAGAAACTGTGATTGTTATTTTTCCTCAAATTTGTAACATAAAATGTAAAATTGTCCTTAAAGATTTTAGACTGTTTCGAAAGACGTGAACACGTTTTAATTAAAGAATTATTGTAATAATATGAATTGCATTGTGATAGGATTTTATATAGAAAACCAGGCTTCTTAAATTTCGTGTAATAAATAATAATAATAAAATGTAGAAACAAATATAAATTATAATAATATTGTAAAATTTTTCCTTCCAATTATTTATTTTATGCTGCTTTTGTTTCGTGCCAAATGAATGGAATAATCAATAAAATTAATATTAAATTAATTGATAATAATTACAATTTATTTTCTGTTATTATTCAAAGTATATAAATTAGAGAAAATAAATTTATCTTAATTTATAAATTTATTCATTTATCTTTGTATTTGAAACGCGTTGCATTAAATATGTTTTTTATTAGGAATCTAAATTTTATTTATTTTATATTTTTTTATTTGTAATTTAATTATAATTTTTTATTTTTAATAAATTGAAAAATTAAAAGTAAGCATATTTTAAATTCTTATACAGAAAATAGCGAAAATGATGCATATTTAAAATGAAATTTTCTGTAATTTATTCAAGTACATTTCGACTTCCAGCGACTTCCAACATAAATCATTAAAAATAAATTTGAATTTAATTTCCGAAACTTCTATAAAATTTCAACTTCTATAATTAATCCAATTCAATAAATGATTGTACCTTCATAGTTAATTATTTAAAAACAGTTTTTTCATTTTTCTTTTTTATTTAATATTTTTTTCTGTCTAAATCGGCTACACATACATATATAATTTTCCTTTACATTGAGTTCTATGAAGCTACACCAACTTTCTATAAATATTGCCTTTTATGTTCGCATAAGCATTGTTATAAGCATTGATCACCTTGCAAATAAATAAAAATTGGTTAATAAATATTTAATAAGTGTTTAATAATTATATGTTAAGAGTTTATATTTGATTGTGAGCATTTTAAATATAAGCACAGATTTGTTTTTATTGTAAGTACATATAATTTACAGAAAAACATCGAATCTGTTTGTTTTCGTAATAATTATTGTTAAATTTAGCTGTGAAGTGTACAACAGCTACAGAATATAATTTAAAATAGCTTAACAATAAATAAAGTTACAATATAGAAAATATACAAATGATATTTTATAAAATTACAATTAAACTTAAAGATTAAATAATTAAAACTGGCAATTACACATACGTTTACGTTACATTTACGTTAATACCTGCATCCAAAGTACAATTAAAAGAGGGAAAAATCGTTTATTTATATAGAAGTATTCAATAAATTAATTATGTTTAATTTTCTATATCCAAATAATCACGTTTTAATTCAATCAATAATAAAATAACTTTAATAGAGGAGCGGAAGGTGTTAGCAGTTATAAAAAACATTTCGTGAACACTTGTTTTTGCATTTGCAATCAACGAACGCCAACGAACGTCATATTCGTTACTCATCATTTCATTTCGTTCCAGTGCGGCCGTTTCGATAACAAAAACCAAGAAAATGAAACGCAGACGAGAAACGCACATTCGTCTACGTCCGTTAATTGGTCATGAAACAATTAATTTAAAAAACACAGTTTAAAACATTTTTAAAACCTTTTTAAAGTGCTTTTTCATTCTCTTCACATTGTGCTAAAATTATAAGTGTTTGCTTATGTTCGCGAGTGTTTTTCTTACTAGAAAACATAAAAGTTCCTAGAGTTTCCTTGCTTCTGAGTCGCAGCTGACTTTAAAGAATTATCAATTTCACATTTTACATGTACGATTTCGAGTCTAACAAGATTTTTCGATATTGCTATAAATTTAATAAATAATAACAATAATAATTAATGTTTGGGTTTCCTTTTTATTATAAATAAAGTGTTTATGTAAATAAAACCTAAAAAATATGTGTACTCTGTAGCGATAATCAGTAAATAAATAAGTCATTTAAAGCCACATCATTTTCATGAAACTAATTTGTGTCTAATGTACAACACGTAAAAAACAATAATAAAAAATAATAATAATCAACGACGACGTTTGTACGTCGAAACACGCGGATTGACTGCATTTTCTTTTAGCTTAATATTAATACAATTTTAGATTCGAGTAAGTACGAAGCGAGCCTGTTATTATTATTATTATTATTGCGTCCACTTTCAAGCGAGTTTCTTAAGTATGTGTGTAGCTAATACGATGAAGCATTGCTAGTAAACCCTTTGCAGGAATTTGACCAGGAATCAAAATGGTTAGCTGCGTCCACCCGCCGCAGCCGCTTTGGTCTTCCTGCCGGCGTCGGCAGAGGTATCGGCACCATGCTGGTTTAGGCCGAGCAGCGCCTGCGGACGCGTGTGGTGCGGTCGTATGGACTTGAGCTGTGTTGTGCCGTTGAAGTGGACGTTGACGTCACCGCCAACCATGCTCAGCGGATGCATTTCCTCCTCAACCTTCATGACAGCTTTTGTATCCTTTGAGCTTCGGACAACGACTGCTGTAGTCGCATCAGCAGCAGCATATTTATTGCCGCCTGTCGATAACGACGTTGGCGTATTCTTGTAGCCCATGCGACTGAAGAGGCTGCTGCCATCAGAACTGCCGCTGCTGTAGCTGTTGTTGCTGTTGCTGCTGTTGCTGCTGCTGTTGCTACTGGTGCTGGGTGGACTGATGGGCGTGCCGACGCCGCTGTCAACTTCTGTAGGAGTCTTTATGCTCGAAACAAAGATGTCGACGTGCTCGGGCAGCTTCAGCTCATTCAGCTTTGCTTGCTTGTCACTGGAGGTTGGTGCATCACCGAGCAGGCGATTCGGTCGTGACAGTTGCTGTTGTTGTTGACTTGTGGTTGCTGCAGCAATGGCGGTGGTTGCCGTGGCGGTACCTGCGTGATTGCCGATTGCATGAGCGCGCTGTTGGCGCAGCTGCTCGTAGGTGTGCTCAAAAAAAGGTGTCTTCTCCTTCTTTTGTTTTTGTGGCGAACCATGTTCTTCTCTTTCGTTTAACTCTTCCAACACCTTCAGTGGAAACCCCAAGTGGCTGTTCATGGAGACGGACTTGCCGATTTTGCGCTCGGTGAAAAGAGGCTTCCGTCGCTGCCTCTCCAAGTCTTCCAACTGCTGCAGAACGCGCCGCACGTCGCTCGGTATTTCCAGCTCCACGTTGTTGTCCGCAACGTGAGCTACGAAGCGGCCCAGCGTCTGTATCGTCACTTCCAAGGTCTGCACCTGCGTCTGGAGCGCCGTGATCTGGACTTGTTGCGACGATCGCGTCTTCTCCAGCTGAGCGATCGACGACTGCGCAAACTAAAGGAAAGCGATTAGCATATGGAATGATTGCGGATTGAATTCTATGCGAAACCTGCAGCTGCTGCTCTAAATGCTGGTTTTGTGCTTTCTCTCTGTTGAGCATGTCCAAATGGTGATTGGAGGAGGAGATCTCCTCCTGCAGCACGTTGTATTCCACTTTATACTCGGCCAGTTGTTTGCTGATGTCCATAGTGAAAATCTGCAATCAGTTGAATACATTAAAAGCAAAAATTAATGTTAATTGGAAGTCATCAAAGCACACACACCATTTTCATGATCTTCTCCATCGTTTTCTCCTCGATCTTGGGCACGACTGTCTTCAGATAATCCATGATCTCCTCGAAGTTGTCACGGGCCAACAACTCATCCACATGCACCGTCAGCAGTGCGATGGCGAACTTGAAAATGACTTCCGACGATTCCAGGAACAACAAATCGAACACGCGAGCCACGAAGCCCAACGGAAACTGCGAGCTGAAGACGGTCAGAATCCATGGCGCAGCGTAGAGCGTGGGCGAGACGTCGTTCTGGTCGAGCCACGTGTAGAGGTCGGGCAAGTGGTCCTTGACCAGGCGCGACAGCTGGTACAGCTGCAGCTGGAACTTCTTCATGTCGGGCAAGTACTTCGTTCGCATCTGGCGACGGAACATGAGATGCTTGAGCAGTTGGAAAGCATCCGCCTCATCACACTGCAAAGCAATGCGAGGAAAGGAGCAGCGTGTGAGGTTTCAGTTCACTTCATTACCTGAAAATGTACTCACGTGGAGCAGCAGAATGCCGCAGATGAAGCCCAAGCCTTGGCAATAGCCCAACTCCGGGTCCAGTATCGAGTAGGCTTTGAGCAGGTTGAAGAGCGACAGCTGGCCGACGCCCAAAGGGTCCTTGTAGAACTTGTGGTTCGGGAAGGTGCGGCCCAGGTCGATGAAGATGGCGTGCTGGTGCTCGGTGAGGCTCTTGAGCAGCGTGTGGTACGGCGTGTTGAAGTTGGGGAACTGCTTCGTGTCCACTGGCGCCGTGTTCATCGAGTGCTGCTCGGCCAGGAAGGTCCAGACGTCGCCGCGCTTCGAACGCGGCACGCCGTTCTTGATGGCCTGCGCCAGGACGCGCGGATCCTTCTTGTTGCCGATTTTCATGGAGTCGCGTTCGATGAACATCTCCCAGCGCTCGATCAGCTGCTTGTCGCACGGCACGATCTCCTCGTAGTCCAACTTGATGCGCTTCAGTTCGTTCTCATTTTGACGCGCCTGCAGCATCGCGTTCTCCTTCTCCATGCGATTCAGCAGAATCGTCTGTCTTATGGCCGTTTTCCACAGATCGCGCAGCTCCTCGCGGCTGCGTTTGCCACGTCGCGGTTCTGCGAGTTGTCAAGGCAAGAAAGGGATGCAATTGAAGTGAGATTTCGCATTGTAGTTTCTGAAATACTTACGCGTTATTCGCATGGGCGACAAGAACTCATTCTGCCCGTCGTTCTGCCGGCCTTTGGAAGGCGTCACCACGCTGTTCAAGATCGCCTGGCGCCACGATCCCTGATGAGCCGCGGACTCCTTGGGACTGTTGCCCACCTTCATGAAGCTGCAATTGAAAGCATCGCAGAGTTCGAAGCGGGAAATCAAATCGCTGAAATCACTCACATGTCCATCATGGGGCTCTTCAGCTGCTCGGCACTCGGTTTGCTCGGACTGGAGCCGATCGTGTTCGAACGAGAGCGGAAGCCGTCGGGAGGAGTCTCGTTACCGCTCCTTGCGCTGGCCCCAGCCGCCGGTTCCGCTGAGCTTTCACGCGTTTGCTGCGAACTCTGGGGCAGGACGATATCATCCTTGGAGGCCTTGCGCTTCAGCAAGTGATCGAAGGAGTTGGTGAGCGACCGTTTGGCCTTCATGAAGATCGTGCTGCCGCCGAGGTACTGATTCAGAAACTCGGACCGGTTCTCGGCCGTGTCATGGACGTGCCGCTGCTGACGCGACTCGCAGTGAGCACGCAGCAGCATCATCAGAAACTGGTTCTGTTCGGCGAGCGGGCAGCTCATCTTCTCCGAGCCGTAGAACTTGGCCCAAATCGTGTCCTGCTCGTCGTCCACCAGCGACTCGATGCGCCGGAAGATCATCGCCTGCGTCTTCTTCTCGCTCAAACCTTCGACGTCGGTGCAGAGCTTGTGGTACCACAGCATCGGGCAGTGTTCGCAGGAGAAGATCTGGCTGGCTTCCTTCTTCTTCTGCTCGGCGCAGGTGACGAACGCCTGCGAGATGGCGGCCACGATGTCGTCGCACACGTGGTCCGACTGACACTTGAAGACGTAGCCGATGTAGCCGTCGCTGTGCGCCTCGCGGCAGATGATGCCGAAGTGGTCGGCGTGCTGCTGGCCCTGCGCGCAGCTGGCGACGTCTTTGAAGTCCTTGTAGAGGAGGACCTGCTTGCGATCGGGCGATATGAGCCGCAGATCGGAGCGCCCCACGAGGAACACCATCGTCCGGTTCTGCTCCACGTACGGAGGAATGCATCCATAAGAGGCCGATCGGTCGCGTTGCTTGGGGATGCTGTGAAAGGGCAGAAAAGGGAAGGTGAAAAATGGAAATAAGTTGACGGGAAAAGATCGATAAGCATGCTGAATAAAAAGGCAGTTGAACATAAAAAAGGGCGGCAGGACGAAAGCAAACAAGCAAGCAAAGCAACAACGCAACGGGACAAAGCATGGTAAATAAACGGCGCTATCCTCGGGCTCTTTACTCACTTCTCCAAAGGATTCAGATGCGCTTGCGACTCTTGTTGATCTGGTTTCGGAGCTGCTTGCTGAGCCTCTTCTGTCGGTGGCGACGCTGCAGGATTTTTATCGGCTTCGACTTCTCCGTGCTTCTCAGCGCTTTGAGACTTATAAAGATCGCTAAACGTATTAAAGTGACATTGGAAAGAGATTTGTATTAAAATAAGAGGAAAGCGACGATGGACACTCATTGAAAGACGCACGGACAACAAGAATCTGGCTACGAGTTGATCTACGATTACAGAGGAGCGCAAAGCTCAAAATTCCACTTCTACGTTCGAGTTGAAGCCTGGGCAATACTTACTCTTTCTTCGTGGAAATTTCCATCTGGCTGATTCCGCGCAGCAAACGCTTTGGCGATTTATTTTCTTTATTTTCCTCGGCAACTGCTTTTGTCGATGTTGCGGTCTCTGCTTCTGAATAGCGGACGTTTTCCTCCTTCTTCCGCTCAACGTCTTCAACGGCTACTTGCTCCGCCTGCTCCGCCTCCTCCTCCTCTTCTGCTTCCTCGACGACATCGGCCTCCTTGAAGCTGCTTCCTTTGCCTTGATCGAACGATCCTTGAACAGCTGCTTCGCTGTTCAGCGACATCTTCCGGCTGCCGGAGGACATCTGCATTTGCAAGCGCGATCGCTGGGCATCGTAGGCTTTGAATTTGGGCAGAGCGTCGTCGATGAAGGAGAAGGGGACGCGTTTGTGCGAGACGCGGATCTTGCCGACGTACATAACCTCAAAGAAGTGAGTGTGATTGGGCGAAATGTCGGCCAGCAGCGACAGGTTTCCCTGCGCAGACGTCGAAGTTGGAATGTGGACCTGAAACAGAAGGGAAGCACGGTCAGAAGCAGGTTAACGCAGACAGGGATGAGGGTCTCCTTGCCGTGCCCGCTGAGTTGCTCAGCCCGTGCGTGTAGGACTTCGAGGATTTCATCTTGGATGCGGCCACACTGGGACTGGCTTCTTGTTGACTAGCGGCAATGCGAGCAGCTTCGGCCAGCTTCAGGTTGGTGGCCGGCGTCGCTTGCGCCCCGTTGCCGGCGAGCGCCCGCTGCAGCGACACCTCGCTGCCGGAGCTGCTGTTGGCTACCAGCGTCTGCGGAATGCTGCCCACAGAACCGCCGAGGGTGTGCGCCGGGTCACGCATCTGATGCATCAACTGCGCCATCTGCAAACAATTAAATTGCAACAATTAAATAATATAATAATAAAGGAAAAAACAAGGCTTTAAATAACAAAACAAAAGACATGCATTTAAATAATTGTTTTATTGGAAATGTTTTATTATTTTATTGTGAAAGATCGACGTTAAATACTATTTTAATAACAGAAATATTATTAATTATTATTAGTTTCTTGTGTAAAAGATGTCTTCATTATTATTAGCCTCTGTTTTTATTATTAGATTTGCAATTAAGCAAAAAACTATCCCATAAATACTAAATGAAAAATGAAAGAATCTTCTTCGTCGGTCGACGTTTTGTCTCTCGAATCTCGACGACTGCGGCGATGACGCAAAGAATTATTTTCGACTGCATTAGGATCAAAGAGAATCGCGTCTGTGAAAATGTGACGTTGGCTGTGCGATCACTCGGCCAGCGGCTGATCATCAGGCGCACAGTTGATGCACGTTGATCTTAAAACACTTCCTAGCAGCTCAGCGATCTAATTTTAACAGCATTCGAATTAAATTTTCAGCAATTATAACAAATTCAAAGAAGTTTTTATGAGGATGAGGATTTTTAAAGTAGATTTGAGGATGTCTCCAAGCGTAACAAAAGCAAAAAGTAGTCTTTTCGTTGTTTATAAATTGAATTTTCTTTGTTATAATTTAATATTTGCTTGTTCGAATTTCTGTTCTATATTTCATATATATTAAATTCCTTGCTGTAAAAATTCCATCCTCGTTGATCACCAACAACGAGTTTTTCAATTGATTTTTATTTTTATTGGGAGCAGCGAAATTCTTCATGTTCCAAATACATTAAAATTATAAATAAATTATTCACATTGTATATTAATGCATAAATTTCTGTGACCGACCATAGAACATTCAAAATTGAACCGTTTTCGGAACGAAGAATCACTGCGAACGTGTGCCAAATCTTCGCAGTTCGGCAGACTTTTTTTATAGTCAAAATTTGTTGCTAAGAGAAGCGTCGCAATTCTCATTAAAAAGTCGCACGTTCACCGCGTGTTAGCTGAGATTTCTGCCATACATTTTTCTAATAATTTTATAAGTCTTAACAAAGAAGTTTTATTCATAAAAGTCATTAATTTACATAGTTTCAGTATAGGAAAAACGCCAAAAAACGATGCGATGTGAATTAAGAGATTAGCATTTAAAACAGTAGCAAATATTTAATGAAAATGGGGAATAAAATTCAATATAGTATAAATCTTTCTGTAGATTCTCTGCATTTCGATATTCTGTTGACTTTCATAAAGGCTTCATTTTTCTCTTGAAGATTTCTCAATAGTTTTCTGAAGTTTCCTGTAGATCTTGCAATATTTTTATATTCAAAGACTAAAAAATTTCTACGAACTTCACGACATTAAAAATTGTAACTTGTTGCTTCGATTCGTTTATTTTCCATGCTTGATTCAGTTAATAAATAATGGAAATTTCACTGAAATTCACTTATTTCCTATTCCTTCTCCTTAATAATAATTTAATTTAATAATTAATATTTATTTTCTGATCTCCTATGAAGCAGTTTTTCAGTGTATCTTCGAAGTTTACCCTGAGAATATTTAAAATTATTCTATTTTCTTTATTCAAAAACACAAAATATTCGCAATACTCGATGTTATTCAATCCAAGGTATTTATTGCATAATTCTTCTAGTTTAATTGCAAATCTACTTTCAAGTTTGGTTCAAGTTTGGTTTCGTTGTTGCACGCACTGAAGAACAACGGGTTCCGCATCGTCTGAAACTCAGCTGTTTACGTCGATGCAACCGCACATAATGCAAATTAAATGAAAATAAATCATTCGTTGTTGTAATTAAAAATGAAATTAATAAAACATAGAGAACAGAACTAAATAAAAATACATTTTCATACAGGTTTTTTCCGTATTTATCGAGGACAAACATGTTGACGCTTTTCTCAGCTGATGTTTATTGGAAATGAATTATTGTGTGTTTATCTTTCAGCGATTTGCGCAAATAATAAATCTATTTAATAAACAAATTTGTTCTACACAAGAAAATATTTAAATTGACGCGAATTGTTGCATTCGTTGTGGAGGATGTAAAAGGCTTTTCTCAGTGTTTTTAGTTAGTTTTAAAATTAGTAGTAAAAAAAAAACGTTATTTAAGAAGTCAAAGTTTAGTTTTCGTATGAAGCGGATAATATTTTAATTTAATTTTAATATTAAGCTGAGTTTGACAATCTAATTTGAATGAATTTATAATACTTTTAGTACTAATTTTTCGTAGCTCATGCAACCATTATTATACTCGTTGTTTCATATTCCATACCGAAGTCCCAAATTAAAGTGGTTTGTATCTTTGCTAAACGCTTAAAAACTGAATTTAACTTGCAATTAACTGCTATTTAACTTCCATTTAATTAAATTATTAGAGGAGAAATTATATCATAGCACGAGTTGTTTTCTTTGTTCGCTTAAAACCACGCGTAGACGAAGAAGTCGAAGTATGACAGACTCTACTCTCAAGGGGCTAGAGACTTTTTTCTAGTCGTTCTAAGTGACTGTGCAGTATATATAATTTATGCACGAATTCCTGTTCACACAAATATTCCTTGTTCACTGTTTTCACTTACGGTTTATTTTAATTTTTGTTGAATTTTTTTTTTAATTTCCCTTTACATTATTAATAATTATTTTGTTATTATTATTTCCTGGAATAAATAATTCTTTTTATTATTTTATCACCTGCAAATATTGTATATTCTATAATATTAAATAAACTTTTATTCCGTGCAAATGTTTCGGGTGTATGTAACTTTTTAAGTAAATATTTTATTGTTGGAAAACGCAAATCTAATTCGCAGCTGAGTGATAATTTAAAAGCTATTTTTCGAATATATTCAAATAGTTGTGTGTTCATTTTGTCACATATCGTAGCTGCTTCGAGATTCTTTACAAAAACGAAGTAGATACGAAATTTCAAAACTCAGCTTTTGCACTTTGGATGTTTTTCTTTGTTGATAATTCACTTGAAGCTTCTTATTATTTCCTATATTTAAGTTTTTTTCTGTTTTCATAAGTGTTTTCATTTTTCCGCCAACGTCGTGTTCTTAATGAATTTCTACACAGTAAAAAATAAATGCGAATAAACAGCTTCAGCTTCCTACGATTTGTAGTTTTGAAGCACTTTTCTCTGTATTTTCAAACCAAAATGAACGTAAATTAATTAAGCAAAATCCTTTCGACGTGTTTTGTGCGCTGCAATAAATTAAAGTTCAAGAACGATCACGTTTTCAGCAAACAAGTTTGAAACTAAACTTGAATTGAAACTTATTTCGCTGTAATTAAAATCTAGTCGATTAATAAAAAATATGCAAATTAGAATTGTGAAAATTATTATTGTGATATTATTATTATTAGCAAATGTTTCGTTGTTGCAGCTACCATAAAAATTGCTCGATCCTCTGCTCGATCGTTGCTGCTATTCTACAATAAATCGTTAATGAGCCCCTTCGAAATAATCTTAAATAACCTGCAAAAACACTTGTTGCTTTTAGTAGAATTAACAATAATAGCTACATATTATCGCCAAGTAATTATTATTGTTACGACTGCTCCAAGAGATCGAAGAATTGCATCGCAATTAAATGAAAAAACGAATATTGGCAAAGATCAGAGATTAGTAATTATAAGTGTAGCCGTAAAAGGGTTTGGAACGCATTTGGGTTCAGTTTCTACTAAATAAAGTGATCAGAAGAGACGAGGGGAAAAGGAAAACTCTATTTAGTTACGGATTTAGTGGAAGCGAGAGGAAAAAACTGCGAAAAGACGAGGTTTTTTTATAAATATAAAACTATAAATCATATAAAAATAAATAAAACAGCGTAATTGCTATTCAATTAAAAATAAAAGCATAATTCATAATAAAATAAAAGCATAATTAATTTCTCTAAATGGGAAAGAAAGAAGGAAATTGTAAATTATCAATTAATAAATATTCTTTTTGGTTTTAGAATTAAATTGAAATTGTAAATAATAAATTAATAAATAGTCTGTTGATTATTAAATTAAAATAAATAATAAATAAATATATAAAATAATGTTCGTGTTTAAGGAAGTTAATTTAATTAAGTTATTTTTTTATATTGAGTAAATTGTTGTTGTTTAATCCGATTAAAAATATTAAAAATGTTTGAATTAGTAACGAGGATTTACGTTTTTATAAATAAATGCATTTTATTTCCTCTTTTAGGAGACGAGACACGAGAGTTTATATTAAATAAACAGATTTACTAATCGTAAAGGTAAATATTTATATGTTTTTTATCATATTTTTGTTTGGTTTAATACTTTTTCCGCATTTATAATATTTTTGTTTAGTTAAATACGTAATCCAACATCAGAAAAAGCCATGAAAACTAATGCCAAGCACCTTAAATTAGCATTAGTCTAAATTCTTAATTTTAAAATCAAATTTTAAAACATAATTTTGTCATTTAACATTGAGGAAATTACACTTAAATTTGAATTTTGTGATGTCAACCCAAATAAAGTCTGAGAATATTTTGAAGTCAAGGGAAACCCAAAATTTAAATGAAGTTATGAAACAAAAAAGGCTAACTTTAACTTTACGTTTTTCCCCAGAGGCTTTAAAATATTAATTCAATAATATTAAAAACAACTGCTTTATTGTGGCGACGTTGTCTTTATTACAGATACGTGATAAAGTATCGAAAACATTATAAATTCCTGTAAAAATCTGTAATAATTCAAGGCGAAAAGTGCTACGAGCGAAGTGAAATTTTCACTCTTTTCAATTGGAATAAATTTTTGCAGTAATTCGTTGATATCCATGAAAATCTCTGAAATTTTATGAATAATTTTTTAGTGATAATAATTAATTTGTTTTTTATTTTTGCTATTTTATTTCTCTGCACTGTGAAGGTCAAACTTATAATTAAATTCTTTCCGCTTTTAGGTTCAAATGCCTTTAGTATAAATATTAAAAAAATTCGTGATGATGTGAACCTTTAACACCGTTAATTAAAAGTCAAGAGCATCGAATAACAAAAACGACGATTTTACGTTTTTTCCTTATATGGGAAAGTAAAAAAATAATTAATTTAAAATTTACTTCGATATTTTCGATAATAAAAAGAAAATAATGTTAGTCGTCTGTTATATAATAATGCATAAGATCAGGAAATTAATAAGATTAGATTTTTAGTTTTACCTTTAAAGTTTATCATTAAGAACCGAAAGAACACCGTTAATGTTTTTACTTCATTTATTATTAAACAAATTATTTTTATTAACATTCCTATAAATCATTTTTATTACTCGTGTAAATTATTTTTATTTAATTATTTTGTAATACAATTAACAATTATTTCAATTGGATTTTTAAAAGTCTGTGATAAAATTCATCATGCAAATGTATGATTTTTTTACTATTATTTAAAATTGGTGATTAAATTGAATCAGTTTTAATGAAGAGTAAATTAAATAATACTATTTAAATAAGTAAATGATTTAATACTAAATAATTAATAAAAATTTACGATTGATTTTATTTTACTCATAAAGCAGAAATAACATTAAAATATATAAGTTGATTGTTAACAGTAGTAATAATTTAATGAGTATTAAAAATAATTTATAGGAATATTAACACAAATTCATTTGAATAATAATAAATAAAATTAAAAAGCAATCGATTTTTCCATCATAGAGAAAAGCCATAATTTGTTTTTTGCAAATAATAATAAATAAATTAATAAATTAGAAATAAATTACGGAAAGGTTAAAGAACGTTTTCCCTTATTGTATAAGCACAATACAGCGACGGTTTCTACTGACAACTAAACTTCAAAGAAAACCTAAATCGTCGGGGAAAAATTTAATTTATTACTACTCTCAGCGAAACCCCATTAAATTTTCTACAAATTAATTATAGTTTATAACTCATTATAATCCTAATTATACTTTACAAAATATAAATAATTGCTTACAATATTTAACTTAATAAGAAATTTCTTTCATTTCAAGTCATTTAAATAATATCTTTATAAACGAACTTCTATATTAAATTTAAATTTGTCGCGAAGAATTTAAAATTGTTTTGTCTTGTTTTTCAGTAGTAAATTTGAAAAAATTCACAACGCCAACAGCTTTTTAATAAAAATTGATTTGAGCAATACTAAAAAAATATTAAATAGTTCGTATTAGTATTAAATAAAAATTAATATGCATCTACGTCACACGATATTTTAATAAGAAAAAATATCAAATTATTTAGCATACAAAACAGAAGCTAAATACTTAAAATATTGTGTTACAGCTCGAAAATAAACTGCATTCATTGAGATTTAATATTAATTAACACAAAAATCGTAATAGGAATAACAAACAATAAAAAGGAAACAAACAAATAGAAAAAGAAAAATGAATTTCGTGCAAAAATGCATTTAATTTTTTGTATTTTTATGTGTATATATTTTTCTGAGTTAATTTCTTGTCTCCTCTCCAGGTTTTTAATCTCGCAGTCGTAAATTTTCGTAAAATGGTTAAATTCGTGCTTGGAAAATCTCTTTGTTAAACATGCTTTAACTAAATAAATTCCAGTGGAGATGCGAAAAGTGGCTTAAAGCCGGATTCTTTACGTACGGATCTACTTTTATTCAGAGCCGATGCATCACTGATGGAAGCAGTGAGGATCGTATCACGATGAAATGGTACCGTAAACATTTCGAAGCAGCCTGTTTCCACTCGTTGCTGTCAAGATTGTCGTTAAAATTCAATGTAAACAGAATCTAATTGGAAAACACACATTTTTCACACATTTTCTTGCATCTAATTGCTTTACACTCACGTTTTTTTTGTTATTTCCGAAAATCTGATGAGGAACTGACTGCAACTTCTTTAATTTACCATTTATTAAATGTTTTAAATATGATATTTTTTATATTTTTGGCTTCTTGTCATGTTATTTGACGTTTTACTAGCACCACACAGTTTTCAATTTAATTTTAAAACTTAAATTAATTGCTTTTTTAAGGTTTTAATTAAATTTTAAATTAGTTTTCATTTTAAAGACACTCCGATTTTATCTTGTTTTTTATTCAACTGTTTGTTCAAATATATTTTCACTCTTCGACGGCTGCTTGATGATTGCCAACGATTCTCGGTTTGTTGCCAATGATTTCCTGCACGCGTCACCGTCACAGATTTAATTGCAGAGCATCGTTTGTTAATTGATGCTCTTGTTATGCAAACAGAGTGATATTCAGCTACGTACACATTCGAATGTACGTATGCAGATGCACTTTTACTATATATAAACCCGTTGCACCTTCGCAACGATCAATCAGAGCGAACATTGAATTGAATGCTGCTTATCGTCATCGACTGTTCGTCTCCTTTGATTAAGCGGCCTTTGAATTAATTTGTTGTGCCGTTGGCCAATCAACAGTTGAGCAATAGTTAGAAATTAAAGCAAATATAACAGCAATTAAGTGATTTCTTGTACTGTTTTCTTGCATTCGATCGACTTTCGATCTTCCGTGTTTCAACGTCGATTGCGCAACAACCGAAGACTTAATATCAATTGAAATTTATTTAACTATTATAATAAAAACAATAGCAATCGCCGTTTAGTTGTTGTTTTTGTGAAAATAATATTGTTGATAAAAATCATAAATCATTTTAAATTTCAACTTTTGATAAAAATTCAATTTCTACTGAGTATTTGTAATTATGATGGAGTCTGAATATATTTTAGTTAGTATGAAGCAATAGAGTCTAATATAGTTTAGTCAGGTCGTGTATAAAAGTCTATATTAAAATATATCTGACATTGAAGCGAACCTTTTTGTTCCTCAGTCATGATTCCGTGGATATCGGATATCAAAAGAAGAACCTGAAGGAAGGAGATCGTCAAGAAGATCGTCAAGAATCCTGAATTATCTAGGAAAAGTCAATAATTGAGGATACTTATGTATCTCCTATGTATGCGCCGTGAATGGTTGACATACCATCCAATGACAGCGTTTACATCACTCTTATTAGCAGAATGAAGAGGTTGCAAGGGGTGATACTGGTAAAGGGATGCCTTTTCTAAACTGAGATGTGGAATACTGAGTCGAAATACTGATTCCAGGCTCTACAGAGACTGAAAAGTAGAAGTTTTAGGTTAATATCTAAGGAATAAAAGGGGCCTTCAGTGTTTAAAATTTAGTTTAAAAGCAGAAAGACTCCTTGAGAAGTCGAGGTCTTTCTAAGATTTGCTTATATACATGTTAGACCCATGCAACCCCCTTTTTCGTATTAGGGAGACTTCGGAAATCTATTTCTTTATAGATTAAAGTTTCCTTTCAATTGTTGAAAGGGTATCGCGAAAGGAAACAAGAAAATCTTTTCTGGAACGCAATGATACAAATCAAATACATGTATTTTTAAGTCTATTTTGAATAATATTATAAATATTACATAACTAAATAGCGATTGCTTCAATTGGACTTTTGAATATTTAATTGCACCATGCAAAATTCCATCAACTTAATATTTCAGTGTTAATTAAAAAAGGACTTTGGTTTTCTGTTAAATTCAAAATAAATAAATTCTTAAATAAACAAAAATATATGTAAAAATATCACATTTTTACTTTTATTTATTCGGATAAATTTCGTTAAAAAGAAAACCTTTTCTTTTGCCACAACTTAAATTGAAATCTGCTCAAGTTGAATAAATAAAAATAAAAATTTAACTGAGTTGAAAAAAAATAATTTTTAAAGTAAACATTTGCTAAAGTAAATCGTTATTTGGTTTTTTCTTATTTTTTCGTACACTTTTATTATTTATTCATGCGATTTAAATTCACATCATTTGTTTGTGGTTTTATTTCGTGTTTGAAAAGTATTTTCAATCTTTTTTTAAATAATTTACATAAGCACGTAACTCGCACTGCGATGGGTTTCACTATTTCTTTTCGATGAGATAAAAAATAAGTTTTCGAAAAATGTGTGCGTCTGTTTTTGTTGTTTGTTTAGGTTTCTACTTGGATTAGTTTTGCTTATTTTTCGTTCGTAAGCATTTGGATTTCTCTTGACTTGGAATTCATTTGGACTTGAATTCGAAGGCGATGCTAATTAAGAACGCGACGACGACGACGACGACGACGACGACGGCGGCTGCGATCACGATCACGACTACGACGACGATATTTCACGTTAACATCGTTCCACAGCAGAGTGACAACTGCGATCAGTTCGATCCACTGCAAAATGCGATGATGATGGATTCCAACGATTTTCACTACACGATTCAGCAAAGCGGCGAAAAAACACGTCTGCGCAGGCTGACGACAGACGATTGTGAGAAATTCACATGCAAAAGTGATCAATGAGGTGAAAAAGCAACAATGAATAATAAAAGCAATAACAACGAAAGCTTCGTTGATATACAATAATAATAAAAATAGACAAGATCACAAGCAAAACGCTTATAAAGAGAAATGTATATAAAACTGTATATAAATGAAAATTAATTATAAAGCACTTTAATAATCAGCAATAAATAAAATAGCGTGAGCGAATTTTACATTTTATTAAAGGTAAATATTTGTTTTTTTTTAAGTTTTAGTAGAATTATTGGAATTAAAAGCTAAAAAGTTGCTCATACGCAGCGTTTGATGATAAAGGAAAATTAAAATATTAATAAAAGAAAAGCTAAATGCCTGAATATATTTCTAAATAAATATTGGAAAAGAATTAGTTTATATTAAATCAAATATAATTAATAATCAACTCCATTTGAACAGATTTACAACTACGAATGGGTAAAAGAGGAGTAATAATTAAAGATTCTCTCAAATTGCTTCATTATCCTCGAAGGACATCATCGTCCACAGAACAAAGAGAAAACAGATCCGAGAACATCGCAAAAGTTGTTCATTGTGGATGTTAATAAATTAAAGCATTTTATGAACTCGTAAACATTCCGAATTCACCATCACCATCAGCAACGGCATCAAGAAGCCGGTCTACAAAATGAAGAAATCAGCACGAAAGCAGAAACGACAACAACTTCTTCTTCTCGCATTAAAACAACATTAAACAACAAACGCTGAGCGCATTAAATTGTCATATAAAATAGTGTCAAGTTATACGCAGCAACGAGAAAAGGGAAATCGCTCTATTAAATTTGTCTCCAAGTCTATAGAAGAAGAACAAGAAGAGGTGACACTCACGTTGTTTAGTTTTCACCTCATGAAACAAGTGCGCATTAAAAGCATTTAATAAACTAAGTAAACGCACATTTCTGAATTTCACCACATATGAGTGAGCATCTCATAAAGAACGAGAAGAAGAGTTTACACGACACTCTTTTGCCATTTCACCAAATATTCGCATTAGCATTCAGTGGTGAAGAAGCAGATGCGTTCCACTCAGTTTTCTTTACTACGCATTTTGGGCATTTTTTGCAATGTGCCAAAATAAACAACGAAATAATTAACTGTCACTGTTTTAAAATAATGTTTGCACAACGCACGGATTCAAACAAATGGCGACAAATTACAAATTAATGAAGTGTCACACTGCACACTTCCGAACCGTTTAAAGCGTGGTGAACACAAAGCAATTAAGCTACAAGTGGTGAATGGCGAGGAGTGGTGTGGGTGGTGAGAGCGATCCTCTTCACTGAGACCAATGAAATAACTGAGAGCGGTTCGATGCTGTGGTTAAATTTGTGCATGATTTCAAGTTTGTTGTTGTTGTTGTCCGCATAATAATTACTGTGTGCGATGATAATCGTTGTTGTTATTGTTCGCGGTGTCTTTATTTATGATTGTGACTGTTGTTGGTGTTGGTGTTGGGAGAGATTTTCGATTTAAAATTCACCGGCAAGGATGAGTTTTATTATTGGTTAAGCTTACAACAACTTTTGCTGTTGCTACTTGGTTGCTTTACGTTCATAAAACATTTATTGAATTTCATTTTCCGGTGTTTGTTTAAATTGCAAAGTTGGTGAAAATAAATCAGCTGTCGATCGATGTACGTGACTTTGAATCGAAACAAGTGATTGCAATAGAAAGAACAGCAACAACAACGTAAATACATCTGTGTTTTATGTTGTTGTAGTTGTTGTTGTTGTTGTTGGCGTTGACGATGATGCATCAATCAATAACGGAAACTAAGCTATAACAACATCGCTTTCAATAATAGATTTATCAACAACAAAAATAGAAGCAAGCTGCTTCGAGGCAAGATTTTATTGTTGTCATGCATGCATGACATTCCCGGCGCTGTTCAACGATCTGAAATCTACACTAGACACAATCGTAGATGCAGATACGGATACAGATACAATTGTTAACATCGCTGGCGTTGTTATTTTAAGGTTCGAAGCTGCTTTCTAAACGTCTTTCGCTGAGAAATGCACGACTTCCACATTGAGGCGTGGCTGTTGTTGTTGTTGATGAACTGCGTTTGGTGCAGAAACAACAAACAACAGAACAGTAGAACTTTAATTGATTAACAAAACTTGTTATTATAAATTTTAATTTCATCTTGCCATCCAAAAGTTTGTTATTGTTCTATATTTATGGTCTTTCGATATTACATTGCAGTCTTTACTCTATAAAATTCCAATTTCAATTGGATTTCTATTCCCAACTTGATTAAAAAACCTTTTTAAATCAATAAATGAATTACCATCACAGCCAAAAAGTATGCAACTGTAGCCAACCAAGTGCCAAAAATTACAGAGTTTATCGGCAGTTTTGAGTATTTATAAATGTTGTAAAATTCTTTATATAAGCATATTTTTTTTTAAATCTGATAAATATTGAAAATTTATTTAAAACTCTTCAAGCAGTTTCTATAAGAATTACAAGCATTTATTTAGTCATAAAAACCAAAAAGTTTATTTTTTAATTTTTTATTGAATACTTACCTCATGAGATGATTCACATTCGAACAGATAAATGTGCAATAACGGGTCTTTGGGGTCTTTCATCAAGTAGACCAGTCCAGCCATTGGACCGGTGAATTCCATGACGTTGTTTTTGTTGTTGTTGTTGTGCTGAGCCGAAGCAGACGCTTGAATTGAGTTCGTGCCAGCGAAAGCAGCTGTTGCGGGACCTTCGTTTGGTCCCTGGGCTGCAGCAGCCACGGAAAACGGAACACTGCTCGAAAGTGAACCGTGCGAGGCAGACGTTGTCAGCGTGCTTCCGTGGTGCCTGCTGTGGACGCCGTTTGAGCCAGCGACGCTGCTGTTCCCGACCAGAGCATTCAGCGGCGATTGTCTAATTTGCAGGAATGCGTTGCCGGCGCTTTTGCCACTCTGTCGATGGACGATGCGGCACATGCCGACGATGTGCTTCAGCGGATGACTGAATTGCAGCTCGAAATCCGAGTTATACGACTCCAAGACTCCGTTTTCAATGCCGACAGAAAGCTGCAACCAGAAAGAGGAATAAATTAAAATATTTCAATGGAGTTAAGTTGTTTGGCAAGAGCTTTCTACTTCATTAATTCACTGTTTAATAACACTGCAATTAAATGTTTCAACGATTATTATTTTATCAAGAGGATTTGCATTCTGGGAATCACAGAAAAAACTATGTAATCCCAAAGAAAAACGCCAAGCAGAAAGGAAAAATAAACGCAGCAGCGACAGTGAAGGACTACGACAGTGAAGCGAGTCGCAATTCAGTGTCTCACTCTCTCCTATTCTACTCTCACACTCAGTTATAATACTCGGCCTCTCTCATGTTACTCATCCTCTCTCGGAATTCTTACAAGAGTCTTCAGAGAGCGAGCAGCTATCATGCGAGAAGACGAGTAGCATGACAGAGGGCGAGTTGATTTGTCTTTTTTCCTGTTATTTTTTCGAGCAGAGCCACTGTGCGACGTTACGTTTGGTTCTATTAACTCCGTGTTGTCTAACTTTTTTTCAGCGTTGCTCTCTCTTTCACACACTCTTTTCTTTCTTTAGCTTTGCTTATTGTTACTCTTGATGTTGGGGGAGGCGTGCGATGACGGAGGACTCCACGAGTCTTGTCAACGAGTAGTTTTTCATTCTTTCGCTTTTGCTGCTCTGCAGAGCGTAATAACGAAGTTTAATTGTTAAACGAAATCAGAACAAGAAAGGAAAAGCGTAAAAAGTTGTTATTTCAGAGTTTTTGTTACCTTGCACAGAAGGAAATCGTTTTAGTTTGTGTTAATTTGACTCACTAACAAAACTACACACGACGCTCATGTATGAATATAATCTTTTTTAAGCCCAAGGTTTTTAGTTATGATTTTTGTTAATAATTAGAAAAGTAACATTTGCCTCCACACTTTTTAAAGCAAAAAAGATCTCAACTTAAGTGAAGACACAAACCATAGAAGACAATATAATAAATCTCATTCAAAATCATCAGATCTCTCTCAAAATCATTTTATAATCTTTTAAAATGGTTTTTTTACTCTACATGCTTAATTAGTGAAATTTTCTTTCCTTTTTTAATTCCTTAATTTATATTATTTATTTTTTTTTTGTTTACTGTATGCAATCTGAAAGAAATGAAATTGCAATTTCCACGACACACAGACACAAATACAAACAAACGTTTCTAATTTCCGTTCTTGAAAGGCAACGTGTAGTAAACAGATCAGCAAAAAATCGTTACCTTATTTAAAAAAAAACAAAATAACACTTTCCCTTTTATGAATTTTTCCTCAAGGCTTCAGTTAAAGCTGCCACCAAGTTTGTCGAATCAGTCGGGAAGACGTCAGTCAGTCAGTCAATCAGTCAGCCAGGAAATCACTCTTCCACAAACATGCATTCTCGATGTGTTGAATTTATTTTCCTTGGTGTTTGGATGCCTGCGAGCGGAACACAATTTGAAACTTTTTGAAGGGAAATTTCAGTTCTACCTTGAAAAATATTTGAACAAAACACTTGAAAAGCTGCTGTGCAGAAGTCGTTGACTTGTATTTATGCTGAGGACACTTGAAAGATTTTTATTTTTACACAAGTCACTGAACACAGTATTTCACTGTGCATTATAAAATGAAAGGAGTGTTTAGGAGAGGATTCCCGCTATCTACGCTTTTCACAAACACACATACACACACGCAAAAGCTGCTTCACAGCATTCATGTTCAAATGAACTTTTGTTCTCTTATTGATTCCAATGTTGTTGTTGTTGTTGTGTTGCTGTTGTTGAAAAATCGGAGAACAAAAGACTCCGAGAGCGACTGAGCGAAATATCGATTTTTGATGACGTCAATTCGTTTAGTTCCGCTGCTTAGAAGCGGAAATGCGAAGGATTGTGTTTTTCATATGTACACAAAGTGTCCAAGCGTATAAAAACTGTGCGATGGGTCAATAGTCAATGGACTTTAAATAATCCAACGAAAAGGAATTTCTTACAAAACTGTTATAAATGAAAACAAAATTCCTATCATGGATGGCATTTATTTTAATCCTTTTTAGTATTTATAATAATTATTTATATTACAATTTTTATTACTTTATTTTTTATCATTTCTTTTTGAAAATGAAAAATTTTTATTTTATTTATACAAATCTTTAAAAATATAAAAGCATTAAATTGCAATAAAATTAAAGTAGACTTTGAATTTAGTAGACTTTCCTTCATGATCACTCGTTACAGATTATTGACCTTTGTTTATTGCTTTATCTAACTCCACTTCAGTAATTACTTTTAGTTCAATAGATTAGCAACTGGAAGCAATTAATGGCATTATCTTTAAATTACATTTGTACGTATGTGCATCAACTTAAACCAACAATCGGATTTGCTTTCCTCGACGCAACTCGTAGGACGGGAAGCTTCGTCCAAGTCGCCTACTCAATTGCTAATGACAACCACCGATGCCTCACAGCCTCTGTCCATCATTTCTGTGCTTTACTTCACATAACACATGAACATTATCAAGTAAATAAATGTATAAAGCAGGTTTTCCACTGCAAACTGATGACTTTGTTGGCTTGTTGACTGACTTTAAGCCATCGCATGTCCCTTTGTTTAACATTCTGTGCCAACGCTGTCAACAACAACGACTACTTTGCACTTTGCACGACAGCTAAAGACTCCCATAAGAACTGACTTCGTTTGTGGAATTTTTCCTGCCAGAACTAGAAGCCCCAACTAAATGGGTTAAACACGATTCTTTGCCGTGATTAATTTCCATAAAATCAGTTACCTTCTCTTGCTACTATTTGAATAAATGTAAACACTGTCCCTTGTTGCTCGTTGCATTTCTTTTTAAATTGCTCGGAAAAAAATGCACTTTTTTGAATAAATTAGAAGTGCAATTATTACGCAGCGTAGAATTCATAAAGCCGAATGTGAAGTGCTGACAAACGATGAAAAGTAACTTTCCTTCGTGTCCCTCGCAAAGTGATCGGCTCAGCCGACGACACTTCACAAATTCACACGAAATGTTTTTGTGTTTGCAATCGCGTTCATTTGCATAGATTTACATATATTAATTGAAAATCGCCATATCGATAAACTAATTAATAATTGTTCAATTTATAAGTTTTAAGTTTTTAAATAGACATGCGAAATTTTAAAATTATATTTATCTACCTTCGTAAATGTCTCCGTTGAGCGAATGTCATTTATGGTCCATGGCAACATTGCGGCCGAATAGCGAGGATCAACGGATGCGCTGCCGCGATACGACAAAGAAATCAAACGAGTCTTCATATTAACACCGCGGCTACTTTTAACTAGTTATTAAATTGGAAAAAATATTCCTTTGCTGTAGATATGTGCTAAAAGCAATTCTTTAGTGTTTCTACAATGTGTTTCCTCTATCAAACTGCATAAATCGATTGGCGACGGCGCCTCATTGGCGAACTAACACGGCATTTTCTGGAATGGAGCCATAGCAGCATAGAAGTATGAGTCAGAAGTGGACAACGGCGACGTCTGCCGTCTGCCACTTTGTTTAACAGCAACAAAGTTGATGTTCGGTGCAAGATTTTAAAGCGCTTTGATGTCTTCACGTCGCGCCTGTACACATAACAATGAGCCGAATGCTAAGGATATGGGTTTGAGAAGGACTCCTTACTCAAGTTGCGTCTACGCTAGCAGGAAAATAATCAACTGCCACAGCGAACGCGAGGATATCGATCGATTTGTCAAATTTTTACTCGCAAGTAGAAGCAATGTGAATGCATATTTTACAGCTCAATATTTTCTATTATTCTTTTCTCTTTTTTATATTTAAATGATGCGCTTTTTTCTTCAAAAATCAAATCATCCTCAATAAAGAAATTAACATTTATTTTTCACATATTCACATTTTTTAAAATAACACTTTTAAGGATTTATTTGCATTTAATTTTTCCTTTAGTTGTCTAATTCATCGAATCGCACAAACCAGCACAACCGAAGTGTCCAAAGAGAACTGAAAACATGGCGAGGATTTCTTTTTCGCAACTCCAAATCCCATGGACATCTTTTTCTACTGCGTCGTCGTACTCCCAACACTGTCTGTTAGCCTCCTCCTGGGCGGCTGCCATTTTTACACTCTGCGCCTTGGAACGCATGTAAACATTGTTACATTTGCATAATAAATAAACAGATAAATGTTTATGTATTTTTTTCTATGGTTTTGTTTTGTTTGTTTATTAAATCTTGTTGTTGTTTTACGCTGACTTCCTAATTCACTGCGAAAGATTTATGCTTATTTTGTTTACTTTATCAAAAACGAACTGAATTTTAGAAATTAAATTGTTGATTAGAGCTCGCAGTTTTCATTTACAATGTTACAAAAATATATTCAATTTGAGTACAAAAATCCACACAAAAGCCTCTTCCTTTGGGGTACACTATAATTTTTTCTTTTTTTTTTCAATAAACAAATGCAATTATGTCAAGTAGCAGGTTCTAAAAGTGCGCACAAACCAAATTTAAATATTGCGAGTAAAGACTTGGTAGCACAGGTGCTCATGATAATTGAAAATAATAAAATTCTACGTATTCTATGAAATTGTGTTTATTTTATTCTAACTATAATATATCTTTTATATTCCCTAAAATTTTATTTTTATTTTTTTACAAGTTCATTTACACATAAGCGTGTTCTAGAGAAGGGCAATAAATTAAGTATTATCTGTTAAATAGGTGGTTTTTAATGAAGTATATATTAATTTTTACCTTTTTCTAACCGGTTACTTAAAGAAACACTAAGCTAAAGTTCAACTTGTGTCAAAGCAGTTATGGCTAAACTTGTGTTTGCACATAATTCACTATAAAAACTGTGAAAAACTCTTCGTTGTCTGGCTTGAATTGTTAAATTTTGCCAGAAATCCCATAAAAATTATACATGCTTGGCACCACTTTCACAACTAAAAAGTTTCAAAAAACAGCAGTTACGGTCGTAATAGAAAACTCTGGCAAATTCTGTTGTTGCTCTTTATTTATAGCTGTCAGCTTCTTGTGGTTTGTGTATTAGCTAAAATCTCTGCTAAATCTATTATGGTAGTACATAAGTTACTTAGTACTCAAAATGCAATTGAGGTTCGTGTTGGTTAGATAATTAATTTGGTTAGAGAAGCAAGCGATAATTTTAAGATTTATTGTAAACGAGTAATATATAACTATAGTTTGCGTTTAGGATAAACCAATTTGTGAAATTTTAATACAATTCACGTAAATGTATAATAAAACGCATTATTGAAAACATGATTATTGAAACTTCTTCCATATGAAGAATTCCTAAAATGAATCAAGATTAATAAAGGTTGTTAAAAGACTGGTGATTAGTGTAGTGAGAAGATTCGATAACTTGGAATAACAATTATGATTTTGATTATTAAAAAATCTTCCATTTACACATAACTAGAATCTTTAGCGCCATGTAAATTATTTGCTTGTCAAGTTGAGGATATCGTAAAACTGAAAGTTAAAACAGCCGATAACACAACAAATCCTAAATTTTTTTAATGTTACTGTCCTATTTGTATATTTGGATAATTAATAAATGCAGCTCACGCAGTTGTGTATAAATTCGCCGATACTTTTTTTAAATTGGCTCCAGTTAAAAAGGGACGACTTCAAAGAGGAAGTGAATCGAAATGCTTGAAAACTCATCTCAAAAATTAATTCGCACTTAATTTCTCTTTTAAATATTTTGTAATGTCCTTTTTGTATCTTTTTCAGATTCCCCTCTTTTTCATACACGGTTTCGAATGGTTTTTTTAGTAGCGTCAACATCTGTTGTTTATTTGCGGTAGAACAAAAACAAAAAAAAAAAATGTTTTGCATTTTGTTTTGCTGTTCGCTTTAAGCGTGTATATAATGTATAAATGAAGCTACAAAATTATTAACGAAGGCTTTAAAAGAATCCGTCTGCTTCTGTTTTGTATGAAGTCATGTGTATAGATACGAATATATTTAGGAATATGAATATGGAAACTTGGAGCTGAGTTTATACTACATCACATCGTTCATGGCATTTAAAGAAAAATTGATACATTAAATAACAATTTATGTGTTCGTGTTAACAGTAACACACAATAAATAAACCTTATAAATAATAAAATCTTATAAATCCAATCGTATAAACATTTAATTTCAATTTTATGATTAACGACGAGCTGATTATCCAATTCATTTAAATCTACACTTAAAAAAGGAAATCTATCATTCACTGTTCTATTACTTTCGAGGAGCAACCCTGAAGTTTTAATAACATTTACAGAACATGTAAAATATCAACGTTGCAAGAGTAGATAAAAATCTCTATTAAGACCAACCTTCATAAGGATCCACTAACCACACACGGAGGTGTTTGAAAGTACTAATTCTGATTGGTTTGGTGCACCCAATTTGCTACGATTGAGTGCTCCGATAAGAACACTAATAATTAATTATTAAGTTAACTTAACCATATGTTGCAATCACTTTTCTACATAAACGTTGACTGATTTTTATAGAAGATATTCGAAAAAATATTAAACGCTACATCAAACGAAAATAAGTAATGATTGCTGCACTTTTAAAGTAATTATTTGATCGTTCAGCGTCTGAGTCTTTGAATTTGTGAAACTTGCGTCGCAATTCTTGCTTATATTAAAAGCTTTTAAATTTGACTTTAAAATCTTCTGGTTTATTCAAGGGATATTTTTAAACAATGCCAATAATATTATTAAATAATTGTGATAAACTTAGATGAAATGTTAATCAAAATTCTGCCAGTTTTGCTTTTGTAATGTTACCAAAAAAGATTCAAATCAGATTTTGATGAAACGAAGTGGTTGTGGAACTGCGGAACGTGGAAACGGAATATAGCTAAGCAATTGAATTAAATTGTGTCTTAAATTTGTTCTTATTCTGTTTTCAAATTTATGCATGTGTTTATAATCATAATTTCAATGACACGTTTTGAATCTTATGTAGAAACTATTTTTGTAGTGCCCATTAAAGTCCGTTAACGCTGACGGCATTTCAATTCTTACGGTGACAGCTCCCTTCTGCACATGTTTAATTGTGTGTTGAGAATCACGGGCTTCTTTTATGCTGGATACAATCAAGTAAATATTGAATTTCGGCTCCTCCTGAATTTATACATGCATTCAACACATGTTTATATATATTTCTCCAGCCATAAATATATGTATGTGTGTACATTGTCGTAATAATTCACGAAGCGTTGTCGATTGATACGTGAAATTTTAGCAGAAATGGAAATTCGCAATAATGTGAACAGTATTTCAACGATAAGAAGAGAAGCTTGGAAAGAGTCTAATAAGCAAAAGTGTTAATTAACGAAGTACATTGCTCAGTTTTGAATGCTAGAACATTTTAAAAAAGGAAATAGCTGAAAATATGTATTAAAATAAAATTACAAAATTGTAAATAAAATGTATAAAAAATCATGTAAAACACACAAAATAAATTTAATACTAATAACAATAATTAATAATAATAATTAATAATAAGAATTTAATATAAGATAAACAATAAAAAGAGAGAAAACAATAAATAATATATTTAAAGGAAAAAGTATTGTTAACTGTGAATAGAAAGGAAAACTATTCACTATTAATATAATTAACTATCTATTAATATAATTATTTAATATAAAACAAAAGATATTTTAGTTAAAAATTCCAATTTTATTACCAGAAATTTTTCATTGTTTTAATCAGCTGATTGAGCAACTAAACTGTTTTTTTAATTTTTTAATAATTATGTAATTTTTTACACTGTTTTTTTCTCAGTGTAGACGATGAATTTTTTCAATCCATTCGTCATAATCGTCAATTATGTTACAACTTAACTAATTAAACACTTTCAACTAATTTGGTTCAATTGAGATGTCATCATTTAATTGCTAAGATAATCAACTTTACGAAATGAATATTAATTGAATTGGAAAGAATTTGTATAAAATAGCAAAAAAAATAATTTTTTTAGTTCAGGAATTATAGAAAACGTAAACAAGTTCGTTCCTTTTATGCGAAATGAAATAGTTGCTTAATTCTACATTTTTAACTTTTATTTAATTATTTAATTTATTAATGTTTGTGTATTAAACTTATATGTCAGATTTTTTTTTTTA